>OX419689.1:9016987-11516987 GCA_948474745.1 Oligia latruncula | reverse complement strand
CTTGTATTAACGTTGATCTCTAGCGCCATGTATGTTACGTACGTCCTCACTAACGAGTGCAGATTGCATTTCTCGTTAGAGAGTAGTATATTCCTATTCCTTGTTGCATTCTAAAAGTGTGTGCCGTGAACTGCGTTTGCGCAAACGTTCTATTTTTTCGTGCACTTTTTGTGCATCGCGGCGCGGCGCGATCTGCCAGAATGACACGGATTTTTTGTGCGCCGGACTTTTTGTGCGTACTATGCGTTACTGCATTTATTTCACTGACGTAGTATCTCTAAGTAGTTTGTGCACTGACCTATATCATAAAGTACGCTTGTATACTATAGGTCAGTGATATAATTGCTTAGGTTCTATTTTCACAGACTAAAAAGTGCGTCACGGATAGTGTGTCGTCTGCGCTGGACCTAGTAGGGGACATAACGTACGGACGCCAGCACATCAAGCTACTACAATCTGTCAGATTTCTTTAATAGATTTTCGACTTTATTACTGAAGCATAAGGTTCAAGGTTGATTGGAAAATCTGACAGTTTCGGGTAGGTTGACCTGCTGGCGTCTGTACGTAACCTCATGTAATAATAAATTTTAATAATAATCATAAAATTTCAATAAAATTTACAGCTTCTACAATTAATCTTACTTATGGGCCTCCTTTTAAGTATGAGAAATACCTGTGCTAGGAGGCCCCGCTCTTCTAAAAAATGTAATTTATTTATTCAATAGCTACACAGCTATTGAATAAATAATTAATATCTTAGATAGATTTTGGTTTGTCTCAATCAGATGCTGCCCACAATTGTGTGGGTAGCATCTGACAAACCTTCAATATTAACAGTTCAATATTCAAAATCAAAATATTTTATTTCACATACCTAAGCCTACATGGGCACTTATGAAACGTCAGAAGCTAGGTGCACGGTTCCAATTGGTCGTTTCCTATGGAAATATTCAAATATAAAATAATTTACAGTTTATGTATATAAAATACCATGGAAGTTTTAACGGATGTGTCATACAAATTGGACCTTAACCTGTAGGTACGATCTACTAATGTTTACATGATTGTTAGACTTTGATCTTTGATGTGAAAATGATCGTCTACAGTACACAACGCAATGGCGTTAAGGCTCTTACACACAGGCGCGACGCGACAGCGCGACGCGATTCTGCGATATATATCCATAGAACAATTTCTATGGAAACGCGCACGACACTTCACACAGGGGCGACTTGTCGCGCCGCGACGGTGTCGCAGCGCGACGAGTAGCGCTACACCGTGTAGCCGCGATATCGCCGCGACACCATACTAAATGAACATTTAGTATAGTGTCGCGGCGATATCGCGTCGCGCTTGTGTGAAAGGTGTTGCGGCGCGATAATATCGCAGAATCGCCGTGCGACACGTCGCGCGACAAGTCGCGCCGGTGTGTAAGAGCCTTTAAACATTTAAAACTCGTCATAGGTGGCAGCACTGCTGCCTGACTTTAAATGGTCATTGTTTTTAACCCCCGACGCAAAAACGACGGGGTGTTATAAGTTTGACGTGTCTGTGTGTGTGTGTGTGTGTCTGTCTGTGGCATCGTAGCTCCCGAACGGATGAACCGATTTTGATTTAGTTTTTTTTGTTTGAAAGGTGTATTAGTCGGGAGTGTTCTTAGCTATGTTTGATGAAAATCGGTCCAAGATGGCCGCCGCTACAAAATGGCGGATAACATATTTTTTCACAATTCCCTCAATATGGGTATCAAATGAAAGGGCTTCAATCGTAGACAGAGAATACGCTTCAATAGTAGAATACTATACACTATAACAAATTTTGAATCCAAGATGGCCGCCACAACAAAGTGGCGAATTACATTTTTTTTTCTTAACTCCCTCAATATGGATATCAAATGAAAGGGCTTGACTAGTAGAATACTATACACTATTAAAAATTTCAAATCCAAGATGGCCGCCACCACAAAATGGCGAATTACATTTTTTTTTTCACAACTCCTTCAATATAGGTATCAAATGCAAGGGCTTGACAAGTAGAATAATTTACACTATATTGAAAGGGAATGAGGACTATTAACTACCTAACGAAATGAAAACTAAAAACTTGAAAAATATAATAAAACAAAAAATCTGTTTAGTCCTAAAAATTATTCTTAAACTATAAATTAATCAATATTTTTTGACGGATAAAAAATCTGATTAAACACCAAATTACCAGAATCTTAAAACGGAAGAAAATAAAAGAAATGAAATACAAAAATTAAGGAGTCCCTACAAAAAGCATGAAATAAAAAATTAAATTAAAAATTTAAAAAACCCCCGACAAAAATAAAATTAAGGAATCCCTAAATAAAAAAGCAGAAAATAAGCACGATAAGTTGTGCTCCACAAGATTATACGTTAATATTATATAATATTATAATATAGTCACTAAAACGGATAATAGTTTCCACTTTTTTTCCGTTTTAGTGATTATAATAAAACTATTATTAAAATAAAGTAGGTAAATGAAAGTAAACTTCCAAAATAAAAAATTAAATTAAAAATTTAAAAAACCCCCGACAAAAATAAAATTAAGGAATCCCTACAAAAAGCAAGAAATAAAAAAATAAATTTGAAAAAATCTTATGGAAGTCGGGGGACCGTTCTGTGGAACACCTTCTGTTCTGCTTCTGAGGTCTTGATTCCTTAATTTTATTTTTGTCGGGGGTTTTTTAAATTTTTAATTTAATTTTTTATTTTGGAAGTTTACTTTCATTTACCTACTTTATTTTAATAATAGTTTTATTATAATCACTAAAACGGAAAAAAAGTGGAAACTATTATCCGTTTTAGTGACTATATTATAATATTATATAATATTAACGTATAATCTTGTGGAGCACAACTTATCGTGCTTATTTTCTGCTTTTTCATTCTAAAATAAAATAAATTACCAAACAAACGATGAGGCCGTCACTGCGCGGTCGGCGCAACCGGCAAAAAGACCTTTTGCCAAATTGCTAAATTGTAATGCCTTACGGAAATAAAAATTATTCCTAAACAAAATGGCGTTACCAGCGTGAGTGTATAAAATTTGTAATTCGTTTGTGTGTAATTTACATTTGGTATTTTCATCCTAATTTATAAACGTAGAACTTATTTCATTTATTCAACTTTATGATTTGTGGTTATTCTTTCTTTGAATACTTTGAAAAGAGAGATTAGCTATCGAAGTAAAGAAGTTGTACCATGAGTAATTACGAAGATGATCAAAGCGAGGATGGAGAATTAGCGCGTAGCCCTACTCAGGATGAAATGGATTTTAGGTAAGTTAACATAACATTTTGCTATATTCTTGTCCTTTGAATCAATGTTCTCAACATGTAAAAGATTGTAATGTAAATGTTGTGAAATATTATGTCTGTCAAACAATGTAAATCCAGTCCAGTTGCAGTGCTTGTCTTCCTTGTTCAACGATTTGTTTTCACATCTGCTAATTATGACCAGCTATTTACGTCTTCCATTATCTTCCTTTTTCTTTCTAGTTTAATGATAAACCTTCCTGTGGGCTGGGATGGGTTTTAACTATCGCCAGGTTTTAACTATCGCCATGCGTATGAGGAAAATGGTTCTACAGTAATGCGGTAGATGAAATTAAATTATAGTTTTCGTGTCTGCCAATGTTGTATCACAATATGTTTATAAAAATAATATGCTGTCACAAAATGTTGTAGGTTTCATGTCAACTGTTTTTGCCTTGGCAAAAATTACCAAGTTGGCTATCTGTAGTGTAATGTTATTTGGTCAGTAGTTAAGTATTTGGCCACATCAAGTTATACACTATGCAGCAAAATGAGTAACTTAAAGGTATTTTACTCATTTTTGTATATTTATTGCTTCTCTGATATTTTCTGACTCTTATGATAATTTTATAGTTTATCTGATGAAGATCGTGACAACGCTGATTCCTTAATCATCAAGCCGCCCCAAGCTGTAATTCGTACAACACATCGGGACAAAAGAGGTCATAAAAGAACTGTCAAGGATAGATACAAAGACAATGCTAGGAAAGAAAAGAAACATCTCTACAGGTAATTCTATATAAACAATATTTTGATTGTGCAATTTACTTCTTGTAATATAAAAGGCTTTAAATTCACTGTTAACTGTATTGGGATTTTATTGCTTTGGTATAAATTATTGTTTTGTGTTTAGATAGTTCTGATAAGTTAACTTCATTTTGCACCTTAGACAAACAATAGTAATTACTAGTTTGCTGTGTATATGAACTCCAAGATCAGTTGATGCAGAATTTAAAGGAATATTAATGTGAAGTATTTATATTTTGACTGTTTTAATTAAATTGTTTAATGCTTAGTGAGATATTTATCCAATCATCACTTTTTCATCACCTTGTTTAATAACATGTTTATAAATCTAATATTATGTGCTTTAAGGTCTGACATCCTACTGACACTGGGAATGTTATAGATCAATCATAAACCTTTTTCTACAGGGAACGAGATAAGTCTGACAAATCAAAGCGAGAGATTAATAAGAATCCTGATCGTGAGGATATGGCCAAAGAATACTATAGAGAAAAGCAATATTATAGAGAGAAGGAAATGTATCGAGAAAACAAAGAAACGTTTAGGGACAAGGAAGCTTACAGAGAGAAGGAAACATACAGAGAAAAAGAAATGTATAGAGGAGATGGTAAAGATAACATGTATAGGGACAATAAAGACATCCGAGAGAAAGAAATGTATCGCGAGAGAGATATAAGAGAAAAGGAAATGTATAAAGAAAAAGAAATGTATAATAAAGAAAAGGAAGTTTACAGAGGTGAAAAGGATCCATATAGAGAGAGGGAGCATTACAGGGAGCGAGAAATGTACAGAGATCCTTCTTTTAGAGAACCAACTAGGTCTAGAGAAGCCTATAAAGATATGGCATATAAAGATAAGGATATGTACAATAAAGAGAAAGATATGCAGAGAGAGGCTTATCTTGGCCGTGACCGACAGTATAATAAATATGCTGAACCAGAACGAAAACGTCCTGACAATGAAAGAATAGAATCTAGACTAAGATCATTAGCTGAAGAAGGCCATACTAATCATAATAACGAAAAAGAAAACAGAGATAGGATATCAGGAGATAAAGAATTGGAAGATTTAAGAACTAGACTACTCAATAAAAGAATAACCAAAGAGTTACAGGGCCAAGATGGCAAGAAAAGTTCTGAATATTATGAGAAAGAGAGTAAATCCTCATCTCGTCACTCATCACTTGACAAACATCAAGAACATAGGAAAAATAAAGTTTTGTTTGCAGGTAATAATATTGTAAATACACTTAGTAATAATGTTTAATTTTGGATAGAAAACTGCTGTTTAGTTCACCATTAGCTAAGTAGTAGTATAATTATACTATGTATGTCTTCGATCAATAATAGTACTAGATGAATGATTAGGAACAAAAATAAGTCGCTAAAGTGGCCACGTTTGCACACAGATAAACATTTATACTTCTTACTACGAACTATAGAAAAAAGTTTAATAATATTAACAACTTCAGACTATTATAAACCTTAACACTCTAACATAAAGTTTAATTACGATTGCAAATGATTCATATTTAAGTCCTTCTGTCATCGAAGCAATAAATTTAAAATGTCACTTGAAAATAAAAAGTCATTTTTATAATAAGTACAAAAATATTTATTCTAAAATGAAACTTAACGTCTAAGCAATACGGTTAAAAACATTTTGTTGACAATTTCGTACTTACTCGAATTTGGAATTAGACGTAGTTCTTGGAATCACATTTCAATGCTTCAATGTTTGTTAGAATAGTTGGCGCGTTGTCGCAAACATTGGGCAACAATCATAATATTTGCTAATTGATTTATATTTACTATTTAACTGTGTTACTATTTTATGAAAAACATTTAATGATAAAGACTTACCGAAAAAAAGATATTCCTTCCAAAATCTTGGTGTTATGGTGGTTATTTACACAACTTTTGAACGCGCACTGAGCCATTTTGACGTTTTAACATTGGCTATGATTGGACCATACTAATTTGAAATAATAGCACAAAAGTATTCGTGCTCGTATTTTTCGGGCCGTTTTTGAAGCGCTTATCGGGCATCTAGTACTATTATTGATCGAAGATGTATGTAGTATAATTATATGCTTCTTCATACATTGTAGTAACAAATAGTTCAATATTTTGAGCACCTTATAAAAATTAAAACCTTGTTTAAGATAAAGAGAGGGAAAAAAGGAAACATGAATCACGTACAGAGTTAGAGGCTAGAAGACAGGAGCACCGTCGTCGCGGCAAGAAGCGTTCTGTGTCGCCCTCTGAGACCACCACAAAGAAAACTAAAACTGAGTCACCCAACTATGGTGATTCTGTAGTTACTGTATCTGATTCTAGTGATGTGGAAATGAAAACTGACTCGCTGCACTCAGAGCCTGAGGATGGTAAGTGACAATAACGAATGTTATGGTTACAAAAATATTCTGTTAAGGTGAATGGATAGTGGTAGACCACGAAATTCAAATTTGAAAATGATCAAAATATGATTCGCGACAATAACAGGTACATATTTAGAGAATTATAATCATTAGAATCATTAATATATCTTTCTAAGTTAGATTTCTACCACCAACCACCAATCTCTTATGGAAAAGTGTTAGGGGTAGAAATCTAACTTAAAAGATGTATTAATGATTCTAATGATTGTAATTCTCTACATATGTACCTGTTATTGTCGCGTATCATATTTTGATCATGATACAATCTGACACTGACCTGAAAATTGCAAAAAACTTAAGAAAATTTGAATTTCACGGTCTCAACTACCCATTCACCTTAACGTTTTCAATCAACAAGCACCAGATCTTCAATCAATGCGCTCTTGAAAAACGGCCCGAAAAAAGACCGCAAATGGTTTGTAGTCTAATTTTCAAAATATGCAGTATGGCCCAATTTAAATCCTAGCCTAAAAATTTTAAACTGCTTACACCACCAATAACCAAATACATTGAAATAACATTATTTAAATTATTTCAGGTGAGCATACTAACAGTGAAACAGAGGAGGATAGCTCATGCACAGAGTCGGACTCTGCAGCCGAATCTAAATCTGAGGGAGAAGAAGATGAGGAACATATGGACGATAATAAGTCTGATAAGGAGGATAAAGAGCAACAAGAAAGGATTAATGAGAAGACTAGACCTCCATCTAAATCAAAGTCACCCAGCCCAAGCCTGTCCAAAATCAAGCCTGAGTCACTACCATCATCTCATGGATCACACTCGCACAGGTACATTTATTTACTGATTTCTGATTTGATGATAGGATAATGTCCGTTAATGGACAATTTAGGTGTCCAAAAACTTGTAAATAACTTGATTCAAATATTTGGTTCTCCTTTAAAATTATGAGATTTGTTTGTAAATTTTTACAAAGTATTTGTCATTATTCCCAAATGCATAACATAATAAATATCAATCAACTCAGCCTATCGCAGTCCACTGCTGGACATAGGCCTCTTCCAGGTTGCGCCACAACACCCTGTTCTCCACATTCCGCATTCTACGTAATATATGCTAATTTTGAATTACTTTTTCAGGTCACTGTCCAGATCTAAGAGTAGAAGTAGATCACATTCCTTTTCGCCTCCTCCTCCTGGAGAAAATGGAAAGACTACTGAGGAAGAAAAACCCAATGAAGACGATGAGGAAACGAGACAGAGAGAGGAAGCTATTAATGCTCTTCCTCCTTACTACCCTGCATTACAGGTAATTATCATTTTATATTTTGGTTAACTAATAAATCATAAGTCTGAGGAACTGACATGCGATCCGAGCATTGCCAAGCTTACAACTATCGACTAATAACTGGGCTTGCACTATGCAGTGAGTGGTGGCGCGGCAATTTTAGCCAGCCCACGTCGTCAGCGCAGCCTCTTCCTGCAGCAGTGGGCTAAGGTGGCTCACGCAGTGTGTACAACTTCGAAATGTTTTAAGGGGCATTTTTAAGTATTATTCAATTCCAACCAATCTGTTTTGAATATGTCCCAATGTCTACGAAAATATCTTATATTACTCTGTTTGAACATAGAAAATAATTTTTTGCTTGCAGATGAACGATAAGTAACATTGCTCATGTAAAGTTACGCCACTAATTACCTTTTAATTACTAATTACGATAATTTTATGAAAATTATTAATGAAATAATTAATAACATTTTATAGGGGTGTCGATCCGTTGAGGAGTTTCAATGTCTCAATAGAATAGAGGAAGGCGCATACGGAGTCGTTTACAGAGCGCGTGACAAAACAACAGACGAAATTGTTGCTCTCAAACGACTTAAAATGGAAAAAGAGAAAGAAGGATTCCCCATCACCTCTCTGAGAGAGATTAACACATTACTCAAGGTAAGATCACAATCTTTAATTTTATTATTGTAAGCTCACTTGAGCCATCACAATGCATCACTGCTCTTTTCTCGAAGGTATTTTGTTTTAAAACTATTTTGTTTACTTTACATACGTGCTAGTGTTTGAGCCGCGAGCTGTGAAGCACTCGATGGCTCCTGTGTTGAATTCATTTCATTAATGCCTTGTATTTTATTCCTACAGGCCCGGCACCTCTTACCTGCAAGAGGGTTGTGCTAGAGGTGTGACCTCCGATACGGGCGGGCTAAAAGTATCTTAGGAATTTATTCCAGGGGGGACCCTTCAATGCTTTCTTGTTACGTTCTACATCTTCGAATTTGATGGTCTACAAAAAGTAATTTTTTTATATACAATGCTTAAAATACGAACATCGAAGGTTACTATAAGATAATGATGCAAGTTTTGATTAAGATCACCAAGAACATCATCAGGTAAAGTTAGGGAGTATTTTTAAGTTCTGCTGAAGTACTTCGGAAGTAATCTAAGAAAAGTGTTTTTTAATCAATTTAAGACTCACATATCTTAGGGACTAGGAAAACTCATGGCTTTTATACTCATTATATCTAATAGTTTTGTCCTATAACTTGCTGTTTGGCAACTTTGTATGGTTCTCTTTTTGTCAGAGCTGTAAATCAATGGTTGAATATTATAATGAGTAAAAAAAAATCAAAGGTTTCCTGTAAATCCTGGTATTTATAATGTTATCAGAGTCGGCTATAAAAAATCATTTTCTGTGTTGGTACAATGGCCTGGCAACCCATTAATAAGTACATAAGTGCATAACTTACTCAATGATCACTTGAAATTTAATTCCCACATATGGCAAAAAAGCATGACAGGACTTAAAATAAATGTGTGCTGTGAAATATATAATGAGCACTCAAATCCTTCTTATTTATGCAAGACAATTATGTTTACACTATGTAGTATATCCTGCAAATGTGTCATGTTTTATGTTTCCAGCACAACATTTATGTTTTTATTTCTCAGAGTTCAACAACAGCTGTTTATATATTCACTTTTAGAAATGCTATGGGACGCTTGACGCGGCTAATTCCCCCAAAAGTGTGCACTCGTCTGTGATTGAGACGGACGACAAAACTCGACAGACACGCTTTTTGAGCGCACTACTGATTCTGCTTCGCATAGACATACAGGTGTAATAGCTATGCTTTAATTTTACGCTAACAGGGGCAACTAAAAACCCACAATTCTTGGCAATTTCTATACTACTTCTGCATTACCGAGACAACATAGTTGACCGCAATTGTGCTATTTAATTGCCCGTATAAGCCCGCACCTTAATATTACAGATCGTTTTGGTTCAGACGTGTAAAAGTAGTTCACTTTCGGCTTGTTTTTTGCATTATGTATGGAAATCTTAGTTAAACTAGTTTTTATTTTATTTATAATAATATTTATTAGTTTAGCCGCACAACAAAATCAGAGCTATTGAAATGTAAAATCGACTAAATATGTGTAAAATAATAACTTGTGCCTGATTGCACTATAGACAACTAGCGCGGCTTAAAAAAAAAGGGCGCCAGTAAACTAGTACCAACTAAAGATTTAACTAATTTAATTTGCAGATTGCTTGAATATATCCATATGATCAATTAACCCAGCCTGTTCCAGTCCAATGCTTATTACTTATTCATAGGTCCAATGCTGACCATACCCATGCCTCCCATAAGTTGTGGTCAATGTTTGATCCTCATCCTTCCAAACCCAGAACTACTAGCTTAATAGATAAAAAGCAAGCTAGCTAGCTGTCAGAACACCTACATTGAATCAAATATTATTCAGATTATTGCCAACCAAATAAAGTGCCCATTTAACTCTTATGCAAATCAAATAAGTGTCAAATTAGCACTAATTCAATACAAAACAGTGCCCATTCTGACCCAAATTCTGAGTAATTGTGCATTACATTATCAAAATATTGGGAAATTGATTCTAATTATCAATTTTATTACAATTGAATCAATCAATCGAACATTATTTTATTCAAACTCGATAGGCTATGCGTGTGGATCGTATAATTTTGTTCACTTTAATTTCTATAACTTGCACGCGTCAGTATGTCTGCGACTGTCATCGCGTGTCTATACACTTTATCGTAAATATTTGACGTCTTCCTCGACAAGCGTCACTAGAAAGATATTTCCCTCAGTCAACAAGTTTGTTTACTTATTCACGGGTTCGTTGAATGTTGTCGAATAAATATATGCCAACAAAGCGGCTGTGGCAATACAAACAGTATGATATGGTTTGAATAGTGATCAGATGGTTCCCCATATAAAAATTCGGCCACAATTAAATTATTTCATTTAAAAAACACGGGGTTATTATTATCTTTAGGGTTGTAACTGAGATTGACCATTCAGGGCAGACCTTAACTATTGTAACTAGAGGAAAACGTTCTTAGAAGACCATCCTTGGCTTTTTAACCGACTTCAAAAAAGGAGGTTCTGTTTTTTTTAGAGTATGTACTGCAAAACCTAAACAATGCTAGTAATGGTCCTAGGAAAGCTGTTCTTGTAGCTGCAATCACCTACAAGAACAGCTGCTACTGCAGCAGCTCTTACTGCTAACTTAAATTTCCACCCTGAATATGTTTTTTTTTTACCAGCATATACTGGTGTTTTTCGTAATAATTTCTTATTTTGCTGTCATGTGTCAAACAATCACGACTAGCTTGCGTGAATGAGATGAACTCTAGATATATCGATCCACACATATCACAGTCATGGTCTTCTGGGCTCTGGGCCGTCGGTTCCTTAGCATGCCCTGACGTACACGAACTCTCGAGCCCAATCAGTCCGGGGCCCGGAAGACCCTTGCGGTCTGCACTGCATCCTATCCGAATCCGAGAGATGTCGGTCCAAAGTAGCCATAGTATTATTTGTATGAGGCGCACTAGATCATAACTCTGTCGGAATTAAGAACATTCACAATTCGAATTGAACTCGAATCTTGAATTCGGATCCGATGCAGTGCAGAACCGTTCTGACCCAGTACTTTGACGATAGAGCTTTATAGTTATTCCAAGTATCCACATATTGCAATAGTTCACGCTTAGTGCACCTTTTTGGTAAAATAGAACATCAACAATTTATTCATGTGTTCCCAGTACTCTAGTTAGTTTTACTCATTTATTGTTACCAAATTAAATGAGAGGATATACAAAGCAGGGAATGTTTTACAATCTGTAATTTTGCAGTTTCCAACAACACGTCATCTTTTTCTCCGATTCTGCGACGAAGTGGTTGAAGCGTCTACAGCATATTTATTTTTCTTACAAAGTTCAATGAAGTCCTGCTTGCTGACCATGAATCTAAGACGACGAACGCCACGTGAAGATTGATTATCTAGATCAGGGTATCCCTATCTTTTTCCGTGAAAAATAAATCAAGCGAGCTTCATAATTTTGGTGACATTTATTTGTGGGTAATTTAATTGTGGGTTGCAAAATAAGTCTTGTCTTCTCTGGACTAGTTAAGATTAACAGCGACTATACGAATATGTAAATGACCTGAATAATATATTAGTAAAGGTGGCTTACACACATTACTACAGGCTTTTCATGTTTGTAGTTGTACGTATGTATCCGCCTTAATTCGCTTGATTTTTCTCCGGAAGGCGTGCTTCCCTGATCTAGATTATCTTCAACATTGTTTACAATATAACTGATCTGCCCTGCTTTTTTGCCTGTAGAGCTTAGTGGAATATCGATTTCCGTTTATTACCATGCTGTTTTTGAATTTAAAGAGCTGATCACTACTATTTTCAACTTATCAGGATTGAACATGTTGGTATATATCCTGATTGGTTGAACGTATCAAACGCCCCGAAAGCTGTCGAAATAGCGCTAGTGGTTTACAGCTTCTATACGAAGTGTTTTTGCATTTTCTATACCTACTTTAGCTAATTTTTTGTTGTGCTTTTTATTACACTTTTTCAAGCCCGGAACATTTTTAGTGATGTTCACTAATTTGAAAGTGATAAATACTTTTCCCTATTTGCAACCTCTAAGAACCAGTTTCGCAATATCATAAACATAATCAACATTATAAATGTTCGAACTACTGAGACACATGGCAGGCCACCACTCTGTGGGAGAGTGGGCCGTAATCAGTTTTACTATACTGTTAAGCATATTAACGGACAGTTTTGCATAGTGAGACTATGTAAACATGTTTAACAGGCCTTTTAATAACTAACAGTATAGCGAAACTGGCTGTAAATGTTTTTCTTAACTACGCTTTCAAAGTTCAGTATAATCAAGTGGCTATTAATTGTTGTTAAACCTTTTTTTGGTTTATCATGTTTTTATTTAAAAATCTGATGTCTTTCCCAATGTTACCCTGCCCAGAGATATGATTGAATGAGCTTGAAGCTGCTGATGAAGGTGCTCTTTCGATGGCGACCGTAACCGCAAACCGCAGCAGCAACGCCGCCTAATCGCAATCACATACCGCAGCGACACATTTGGTTGCGGTCGCCTTGGAAGTGTACCTTGACAAGGCTAATAAAGAGTTTAGGAGATTCACTAAGCTTTCATTGGTCCGCTTAGGACCGCAAACCGATTGCCAAAGAAACCTCAAAAGACGCACGCTATTTTATTTTGGCTCAACTGCCAGGAATGGTTATTTTTCTTTGCCATCAGTACTTTGGAAAACAATGTAATTTCAGCCACTCACTATAGATAAACCAAGCATGAATTTTGCTAAGTATATTTTTTATTTTGATAACATTATTTTTAAGCATCTTAGAGATATGCCATTAATGCATTACGCGAAGCAAGACCACTTCTACATATTTCTACTCTACGCAGACAAAGTGATAATATTCTTTTCTTGATGTTTGACATCGAGTCTGTTATTTTGTCTTTCGTGTCTTCCGTTTCTACGGTGGTCATGCTACGCGTGCTGGTGTAAGCCCAAAGCATTGTATTTTAATAAACTTGTTTTTATACTGCCCCATCACAAAGTGCAAGGAAAGTTCTATTGATACTAAAATAAGAAGAAACGTAATTTTTTTGTAGCTTTCTAATCGGACTTAAATCGCATCAGTAAATCGCTTGGGTTTTAATAAACATGCCTGTTACTTAGCTAGTTAATTAATCGACAATTGACCCGATAATGACTATTTTGTCATATAATTAAGTAATCGACAATTCACCCGGTAATGACTATTTTGTGATATTCTCGTAAAAATATGTCATCTTTTAATGCTTGTTATTAACCCTCGATGTTCGTAATTTTTTGCCATCAAATTCTATTAAGATATTAGAAAATATAAATACCATGCCAGTAGTTCGAATTCGAGCTGGCGTGGCAATACGTGGACTAGCGCCCATTTTGCAAACCATTTCTTGAAGAAAATAAACCACATTATAAATTTTTGTGTAATGAAGTTTCATCTTGATATTCTAAGGATAATTTAATGTTATTAAATTCGCCTTAAATATTTCATTATTATTATTCATTATTGTATCAATTGTTTCTCTGGAAACGGTATCTATTTTTCTAGTCAGCATTTCTGCACAAATAAAGCCTCGGTAGAGAAGAAATGTCATGAGATACTTATGTTACAGTAATAGTATTTAAATTGTCGCAGATGTGAAAGCATCAATGTATTTCTTTGCCCCAGAAGTTCCAATTTATCATTAATAAAAAAATCAAGTATAGTATTTGATAAAGCCCTCATTGTTATTGTCAAATCCTACACTCGAGCTGCAACTTAAATTGTTTCATGACAATGGGCATATATCTAAGTTATATTTTCGAAAAGTATCGGTATGGAAATTATTGTAATAAAATATGTTTAAAACATTGAATAAGCCGAATTGCTTACGATAATTTCTATAACCGAAATATTTATCTAGTTTATACAAATACTTATTGTAAAATATTTGTAAGATAACTTTGGTTATTTTAAAATCACGTATTTTTTAACAACTTTTACTATGGAACCAAACCTGAAATAACGAAAAAAAAAACAGCTGTTCCCTACATTTATGTTCGTATAACTCGTCAAAATGTAGGGAAAAGCTGATTTTTTTTTCGCGATTTCAGGTTTGGTCCCATAGTAAAAGTTGTTCATAATGATGAGTACAATGACCTCTTAAGAGGTTGCTGGTGTTTTACCAATAACCCTGTATATTAAAATATTATCCAGACACTTCGATATTCTGCGTGATTTTAATTATTAGACAGCGGTATTACAGTTATTGTTATCTACAGTTTGATTAAATAACTACAACTTTAACACCTGTCACAAGTGTTTGTATCTGAATATTATTGTCAGTATTTATTTTGTTTCCGTGTTTGTTTTAAATAAAAAGAGGGGTTTGTGGCTAAGTAATAATAGCTGCACGGGTCAATCGGTCAGGTTAAGATACGCTTGCTGCGGTTGGTTCGTGGATGGGTGATCATCTTCACTTCACATAAAAATACCCCTCCGTGCCTCGGAAAGCACTTTAAGCCGGCCGTTGGTCTCGGCTGTCATTCGTGGATTTGGCAGTAGTTACGGGTGGTCAGAAGCCCGAAAATCTGACAACCAGTCTTACCAAGGGGTATCGTATTACCCAGTACATACCTAACTGGTTTATGGAGGTCAGATAGGCAGTCGCTCCATGTAAAATACTGGTATTCAGCTGCATCAGGTTAGACTGGAAGCCGACCCTAACATAGTTGGGGGAAAAGGCAAGGCAGATGATGATGTTTGTTTTAATTAAACTGTAGATAAAACAATTACTCGTCGTAAACGCGATATCACTGGATAGTTTCTATTTTGTTGTAATTTTTTTTTATTTCGATTTCTTGCAACAAAGTTAATGTATCTACTTGTGTACTGCTAGACGCGTTTTAATTAACATAATGTACGGGCCTAATTTTACAGTGTATAATTTTCTTCAAATCATTGTCGTAAAGTCATACTCGTGTTATAGGTATCTGAAAATGTTTTCTTCACAATAAGTATGTGTTTTTTAAGACAAAGTGGTTATTTGAGAATGTCTCTTGTTTGGTTTTGCCACTTCAGTTTATTTTGTTAATAAGTTCTAGCATTTTACATCTCTTATACTTGATTTCAAGGCTTTGAACTTTTCAAGCTCTAATAGAAGAGACTGTTATTAAATATAACAATAATTCAGCTACTCTTAAAGCGTAACTTGTTTTTTTCTTTTCTTTTATATCTAAATTTATCTTATTTACTTTGTTTTTTGTTATCAAGTGATTTTGTTTAAAAATCAGGAATAAGCATAATTATGTGTGTTTATGTTGTAGTTTGGGTACATTTCTGGAGTGCACGGTATGTATTTGTTTACTCAGTATGTCTATTGAGCCTGAGCAATTTTTTGCTTTATATAAATTTAATTTCGTTATTTATTAGTATTGGTAATTTTTTATTATTATGGTATTATTGATTTGATTTCTATGCTAAAGCCATATTTATCTACGCTTCATACGAGTGCTTTATCCTCGTCACAAGGTATTTTATTCAGGCATTTTTCTGCATTTATAATAAACTTGTTGTAATGTGACCATCTCCAGTCATGATTTTCACAATACATTCGTTCGATATCGTTATTTATCAAGGGAGTTTGAACTTTTTATTATATGGAAGCTGTCATATTCAACCCATCGCCATTTTGATTTTTTTAGCAATGATGCAGCGCACAATGTAACTGGTATATGTGGGTAGAAGACAGTTAAACATATACGAAAAGTCCATATTTACCAGTTTCATCATGGGCCGCAATTAAATAAAAATCTAAATGACGATGGAATCACTATGCCACTTAGGTTCTATACCATTAAAAATTGTATTACATAAGAATATAGATGCGAAATAGCTATAGATGCCACTTCATGATGTACCCAAACTGTTCAGCGGCATTAGTTGACAATAATCATCTAATAATTATTTTTTATATACCACGCCCCGGAGCGATTTTGTTATGTACAGACGCAAGCACGTCAAGCTACTACAATCTGTCAAATTTCTTTAATAGATTTTCAACTTTATCGCTAAAGCATAAGGTTCAAAGTTAATTGGGAAAATTTGACAGATTCGGGTAGCTATACAAGACGTGCGTCATTTACAGTCTTCAGTATTATTATAACTCTGATCAAGTATTGTGAAGCATTCATTTTCAGATAATTCTGTTTTTTAATCGCATGCGCGAACACGTAATGGTTTGGACGATGATATGAAATACCATAGCGTAAGAATGGTCCGCCATGGCTACCGTACTAACACGTCGCACATTCTGCTCTGTTGTTGCAGGGCCAGCACCCGAACATAGTCACAGTGCGGGAGATAGTCGTAGGCTCCAATATGGATAAGATATTCATTGTTATGGACTACGTAGAACATGACTTGAGGAGTCTTATGGAGACTATGCGTGGAAAGAAACAAGTATTTTTACCAGGTAGGCCGCATGTAACAATATTTCCCAAATTTACATTTTAATTCTATTTGTAATCTCCACTATAAAGCGTTGTTCTGCCCTTTACAGGAGAAGTAAAATGTCTAATGACGCAACTACTCAAAGCTGTTCATCATCTTCATGACAACTGGATATTACACAGGGATCTTAAAACTAGCAATCTTTTATTGTCACACAAAGGTGTATTAAAGGTTGGTATTACTAAATTACAGAGTAAATGACTAGATTTTACTTTTTTTAATCGAAATAAAAAATAGAATCTTCTAGTTTTTTTTTTTTTGTATACTGTTCAATATTTCAACTGTACTGGTTTTAGGTGGGAGATTTTGGCTTGGCAAGAGAGTATGGCTCCCCGCTGCGCCAATACACTCCGATCGTAGTGACGCTATGGTATCGTGCCCCTGAGCTCCTCTTGTGCTGTAAAGAATACTCTACTCCCATTGATATGTGGAGTGTAGGGTGTATATTCGCCGAATTTATAACCATGAATCCATTGTTTCCTGGAAAATCCGAGGTGGATCAATTGAACAGAATATTTAAGGTATATTCTTTGGACTTTAAATCAAATACTTTATTAAATGGAAAGAGAAACGTATTCACCAGTAATGTATGATTTATTTACAGGATATGGGTACACCTTCAGAGATGATCTGGCCCGGCTACAGCGAACTGCCTGCTGTACAGAAAATGACTTTTGCTGAGCATCCTTCGGGTGGGCTGAGGCAAAGAATAGGTTCCGATCTACTCTCGGAACCGGGGTTATCTTTACTGCAAGGTTTCCTAACATATAATCCAGCTAGAAGAGTCACAGCGGACGCCGCGCTAGAACACACTTACTTCAAGGTAATGACTGTCTTTATTTCACTTAGTGCTGTCGTAATTCCGATCTTATTATTTAAAATGCCAAAGTCATTTATCACGACCTTATATGCTCTATATGTCCTCAAACATGTATCATGACTCGAAGTTTAGCTGGTATAGACTTTCTATGTACTTGATTCTAAAATAGTGTCGTGTTTGGTGTGCAGGAGCAGCCGGTGGCGATCGAGCCAGCGATGTTCCCGACGTGGCCCGCCAAGTCTGAGGGCAACCGACGCACCACGCACAGCCCGCGCCCGCCGGCCGGCGGCGCCGCCTACGCGCAATACGCGCGCGCTGACTCTGACGAGGCGCTCGGCTTCCAGCTGCATCAGCGCTCGCTCAACGTCGCGCCAGGCTTCTCGCTCAAGTTCTAGCGACGGCCTCTCGGGCGACGCTCGAATCTATAGTCTTTGGTAATACTAACTATTACTGTGTAACATCGTATAATCTAGCTACGTAACATTAGCCGGATGTAGCTCTAGGTACTTTAATTTCCAAACAAATTTGCCGCTAAAGTACCGCTACTGCCGCGATGTAAGATTTTAATTGCCATCTCGCTGGATGCCGTCGCCTTATAAGGCACAATAAAATATAACATATGCAAGGGAATGACAAATTCTTTACACATCACACGATGAATGAATATAATATATATTTTTTAATTTTATGTAATTGCACAGATTAGAATTTCAAGAAAACTGCCATTTTGATAAGTATTCTGTATAATGCAATAAAATCATGCGGTACAACAAAATACTAAAAACATTAAATAAAAACCTCGTGTATATAATATAAAACGTTATTTATGTACTTATGGAATACATAACAACAACTTATAGAATTAAATATTTCATTGTGACTTTGCCATTGTTGATGTATATGTAAAATAGCATAAAATAATATTTTTTCATTATTGATGTAATCGTGTATGTAATTAATGTATTGAGAGTCTGACGCTCAAAATATAAAACGGATTGAGTAAATAGCGTTCGACCTCTGATATTGGTCATTTAAATGTTGAATACACATCATGTTACATACAAACTACCACCAAACGGGGTGAATAGGGATGCAGCTGTGAATTGGGACAAAACTTTAAAAAGGATTTTAGCGTTTAAATAATACAGTTTGTTGCCGAAAAGGACACTTAATCGTTAATTATAATACAACAAACACATTCGACTCCTTTTTGGCAACAAACTATATTATTTCAATGTTAAAATCGATTTTAAAGTTTCGTCCCGATTCACCCCTACATCCCTATTCACCCCGTTTGACGGTATTCAACATTTCTGTGAAGTTACAGGTTACACTGTGTAAATACCTCTTAATTTTAGTGGTGTACCACAATGAAGGTGGAATTAGTGTAGTATTATAATATGGTACAATAATTATATGTTTTCAGCAGATAAGGTATTATTATTTTAAATGTCCTTAAGTACCTTTACGATACTTACAGATAAATTAATAAATTAAACTGATGTTCTTTAAACTATTACAATATTTGTATTTTAGTCTGGCATACATCGCCAGCGCATGAAGAATTGATGCATGAGATGCAGCGGATTTATTTAAACTGACTAGATCAAACTTCTTTCTCGTTCATTTAGGTAGATAATTATCACAATAGATTAATTTAACTCTTGACACTGGACTAACGGCCGGCTTCGTTCATTCCTTTGGGCAATGCCAGTAGTGAGTTTATCAAGTCACCATTGCGTTTCCACGTTTTATACTTGGTGTCTACCAGAGCATTTGTTTCAATCACCATCCGCCGGTCCAGGACGTCATCTCTATACGCGTTGATCATTGAATGAATGTGGCGGATGTACTGAAAATAAAATTCAATTTTAATTTTTGACAGCAGTAGTCGCAACAATAAGGCGCCTAGAAAATCACGGCATAATTACGGCGACAGTCTCGCCGTACCATCAAATTCTCGCCGCGATGATATCGCCGTATGGAGATTGCTTCATACAGTTTCTAATTCATACTTAGATACTAGCATATTACATTTATATATATACAAAAGGAGAATCGGCAAAAATGTATGGAAGCTGGTCCTGGCGCCAATAACAACTATACATATATGCATTAGATAGGTATTTTATTATTATACAATTTATACAATAACTTCTATTATGGCGGGTCATTTCAAATCGTTGTGTTAAAAAAGTTATGGCGATGTTTCGTAGGAATGGCCTGGACGCTAAGTAGCGGAACCCTTGTATAGTGGTCTAAGTTTAAATATTTTCAAATATATGCATTCAAATGATAATAATAATCATTTTATTATCAGGCTACTAAGGCCCATAGATAAAATACACAAAATAATCTTAAACAATATACTAATACATATTAAAAACCTTAAAGCTATGAACTATACACGTAACATTGTCGGCGTCGTGTTTCGCTGCGTGGTGTCGCGTACAATGACATGGTACCATCGAGTTATGGACCTGGACGCTATATTATGGAACCCTTGAATAGCTACTAGTGAACCCCTCGCGTGTGGGGCTCATAAGCATGTCTCAGCGAGTACTGTTCATTTTACCTGATGGCTTTACTAGTAGCGTATACTCCAACTCTAACAAATTCGTCCCTAAGACGACCCACTGATCAACAAAAATGACTAATAAAAGAACGGACGGTTCAGACTAGCGATGGCGTGAGCTAGCTAGAGGCCACTTGTTGTAATATTGACGTGGGTAAACTCAATAACAGCTTTATTAAACTTAAGTGGGTACTCAGAGGGATTAACAGGAATACTAGTAATGAGTAAACCACAGTGCAAGTAATCATAAAATATATAAGTAGCCTACTAACTACCTCTCGAATTATCTAATCTGCTGATCAATGAAGTTTCCGAGGTCCGTTTTTACCCTTTGGGTACGGAACCCTAAAAACGATACGTGAACAATCAAAATTATTAATTCAATTAAAATATAAAACAAACAGGCATTGAAATCATTGCAAACAGGTGGAAATATTTAAAGGAACTAAATACCTATTATCAGTGGTATAAATAATGTACCTACTTATATATAATGTTCGTTGTCTAATGATGTAAATAATGTTAATAGGGTAAATAATGTCAATGGTGTAAATCAAATCAATAAAATAATGTAAGTAAGTAAATGGATAAAAAATGGTCAAAAAAATGTTATTAATAAAGACAAAAAGTAAAAATTAAAATAAAAAAAAGTTTTTAAAAACAAGCTTTTATTTAAATAAAAACTTAACTTAAAAAAAGAAAGAATAACGCGAACTAAAAAGAAAAAAAAAAAAATTAAGTGACATTTTATTAAAATAATATACACTTACTATACATTTTAAAAGCTTGAGTAAACAAGCTTGCTTGCTTAGCTTGAGCTTGTTGTTGAGCTTGCTTGGTTTCGTAAGTACCTACCAAAATTCGGAAACCTAAAGTGGCAGGGACATCGCGCAACCTGTTATCATGGTTTCAGTAGGTAGGTACAGTCAACAGCAAAAGTCAAAATCAAAATCAGAAATTCAATACTAATGAACGGAATTCGCGTCAGAACTCTACCACACAGCCACAAAGTCTCTGCACACAGCTCAACAACAGCAACAGCTCTGCCATACAGTTCTGACGCGAACTCCGTTAATTAGTATTGCATTTCTGATTTTGATCATCTACTTTTTCTGTTGACTGTACATGATTCTGAACACTGATAAAAAAAATAAGCTAGGGGGTCTAGACTCATCCGCCCATAAGATGACCCACTGACCGTATCATGTGCTAAATTCATGGTTTGCGGGATTGCATTTCGATGGCTCTGCCACCCTGTATAGTTTTACAACTTTTCAAATTGCAAGGGTGAGCGTGTATACTGTGATCTACATTACAAAATTACCTTGTCATTTTCCAGGTAGGGTATTATTTCAGCTAAACCCTCCTCTCCATGTGATTCGATTTCTGGCTCCTCGATGTAGTCACTGGCAAATACTTCACACGTCAGGACCAGCGCCATGAAGAGAAAAACCGCGCGACGGATTAGGTTTAACATTCTGAATCACTACAAACAAAAAATACGATGTAAGTTTACCTATCCACTAATTTCAATCACTCAAGTAAATAATTTATTTACTGCATTTCCTATTGGACTGAGCGTTTTGCTATCGCGCACATGTCTACCCATGAGGACTATTAGGCAGCTTACAATATCCATCCGCAGAGGCAATTCACTTAATTTTAAGAACGGCCACAGTCTGATTTCAGTCTCAAACTGTCAAAAATACCTCTAATTTCCCTACATTTTTGACAAGTTTTGGCGAATAGATTTTGAACGATTTAAATTACGAGAATTGTCCTTGTGACTGAGCACTAGAAAATATCGATGGACCACCAGGGTCTTAAAAGCTTAAATTGATAAGTTAAGTTTACGTTATCACTATCAGGTAAGCTGGGAGCTCCCTTCATAAAACTAAAGCCGTAAACCCCGGGTGTTTGCGTGCTGCCTACTGCTGCTGCTGCCCGCTAGGTTCGGCACAGAAATTAATGAGGAAAGGGTTTAAACAGTCCACCCACTTGTTTATTTATTTATTAAAACAATTTTCACAACTTTATACGACTTTTAACTAAAAGATCAACGATGCATTGAGCTTTCTTGATTTTGCAGTTTTGTATTTCTTTTTCTGTCGGTACGTTGACACAAAATAAACGGCATGAACTGAAAACATTTCCCTAATTAAAGCACTTCTTACGTAGTCTACCTTACCTTAAACTAAAATTAATCCTTCAGTTAGTTTTAATCCGTGGTCTAGTAACACAACACTAAAAGTAGAGTCAGCAAAAGTGCACCCAAGTCCGCCGTGTATTGTTAAATAATGATGCGGATTGTGTTTGGTGGCGACCGCCTGCTTTTCGGAATGACAATGGTGAAGTGTGTAGCGTCGGTTAAATGGGCAAGCAATGGTGGGCGGCCGGCCGGGGGGCGAAGTTGTTTTCCCTGGCAGGGTCGCGGGGCGCGCACTCGGGCGGAACCAGAGCGACGGCCCACGGAGCAGTGCGACAGACAGCTCAACCGCACTCTGCAACCCTTCGCCGTATCTGTGCTTGTCAACTTAACTTACGTCATATTTTATTTTTACTTAGGCCAGAACGATATCGGCATTAAATAGAATGACAATAGTAGACCTACTTTATTTTTAACTAGCTTTTGCCCGCGGCTTCACCCCCGTGGATGTCGGAAAATATCCCACGGGAATGTACTACCGGGATTAAAAGTACCCTGCTATGTGTTAATCCTGTAGGTACCTACCTGGTAGGTAAATATGGTATTCATGGGATCCTGCCGTTTTACCAAAAACATTTTGCCAAAATTTCACTACCCAAACAAATTTTCGTAACCTTTTATTATACCAATGCAATGTTTGGAATGATTTTATGCACATTTTCATTTGGTAAAATTTTTACTTGGCAGAATATTACTATGGATAATGTCATTTAGGCATTTGGTATTTAATCAAATTATTTATTCCATCAAACAATCTTTAGACAATAAACGTTTGGTCAAATGATTTGTTATGGCAAAAAATATAAAGACAAAAATAAGATTTTTTGGTAATCAAATAATTAAAAAATGCAATTTTATTTTTAAACTAGCTTCTGCCCGCGACTTCGTCCGCGTGAAATTTCTTATACCCCGACCCCGTCGCAACACTTCGTATTCGCTTAGCGTTCTTTTTTTTTTCTTTTTAAAATTTCATTCTGACTTTTTTTCTTTTGCTCGGCTCCTAAGGGGCATAGCGTGATATTAATAGCCTATAGCCTTCCTCAAGAATTGGGCTATCAAATACAAAAATATTTTTTCAAATCTGACCGGTAGTTCCAGAGATTATCGCGTTCAAACAAACAAACTCTTTAGCTTTATTATTAGTATAGGTAGATTTTAATTTCTTTCTTATTTGCAAAATAGTTGGGCAAACGTCATCTAAAACAATTTTAAATTTCAAGTTTTTTTCATTAGTAGTTCTTGAGATATCCAGCTGTGACAGACAGACAGACTGACACACAGACTGAGTCTCACCATAAGGGTTCCGTTTTACCATTTTGGTACGGAACCCTAAAAATCGGCCCTATTCCTGACAGCTTTAACTGCTTAATTTTGATCGGAACAAATCACAACTATGAATAATCATAAACATTGTTGTAGGTATGTTTAGAATATAATAAAAGTTTGATTAAAAGATGATATTATTCGAATAAACAAATAACGAAGTTCTAAAAGTGTTTGTGAGTTGAGTTATGTATTATTAAAATCTAGATACATTGAAAGGGACAGAAATAACTGACCCGGCAAAAGTTGTTTTGCCATATAAATTATTTCTAGCAGCCCGGCGCTATCGTTCGCGTGGTGTCCTAACCCTTACCCTACCATACTCCTACACTACTCCTACCCTACTTCTACTCTACTCCTAACCTACTCCTACCCTACTCCTACCCAACTCCTACCCTACTCCTACCTACTCCCACACTACTATGTCCGTCTAAAACCGGATAAAAAGCCGGATCCTATGTCCGTCTCCTGGTTCTAAGCTACCTCCCCACCAATTTTCAGCCAAATCGGTTTAGCCGTTCTTGAGTTATAAATAGTGTAACTAACACGACTTTCTTTTATATTTATTACTTTTCTTTTGACTTTTTTTATATTCATTCCGCAATACATTTTTCATATAAGTACTTAACCCTATTGATTTTACGCGGCGTAGGTACCTACGCCAGGCGCCAGTAGGTAAAGCTGCTATTCGGCATGATTTTTTCCGACATCTTCAACAATCATCGACATATTATTTCAGTCAATTTATACAAAACCGCAATGAACTATACCTTCACTTAAACCTACCTCGTGGTGAAAACATAAAAATCTGTTCGGTAGTTTTTGATCAGATTTTATAGTATTACTAGCTGCGCCCTGCGGTTTCACCCGCATAAGTGTCGGTCCCGTGGGAATATCGGGATAAAAAATAGCCTATATGTTAATCCAGGGCATCAGCTACCTCCACAATTTTTTTTTATCAAAATTGGTCCAGCCGTTTGAGCGTGAAGAAGTAACAAACATATAAACACACACAAACTTTCGTCTTTATAATATTAGTTTGATATAAGAACTAGCTTCTGCCCGCGACTTCGTCCGCGTGAAATTTCTTGTTCCCCGACCACCGAATCGCAACAGCCCGCCCGCGCTCATACTTCGTTGTCCTTGTCGCTAAGCGATCTTTCTGACTTCTTTTCTTTTTGCTAGGCTCCTAAGTGTCAAAGAGTGATGTTTAATTCTAATTCCTTCCTCAAGAATTAGGCTATCAAAACCCAAATTTTTTTTTCAATTCTGAAAACTCTTCAGCTTTATTATTATTATCGGCACGATTGGCTAGTTACCCCAATGACGGGTAATTGAGTTACCTACCTAGTATTTGTTGTTACTTACCTCGTAGCATTTTTCGCCCATGTTTTTGGACTGTGTACATACATAATATGTCGAATGGTTGAAGATTTGAAGATTGGATATGGTTTTAGAACAGCACGCCCTAATTTTGTAACACACTATTACTCTCAATTTGAATAATTTTGAAGCTTATTGCTAATCCATTCCTCCATAGGTTCGAAAAATGTGTCTGCTCAACAACGTAAATAACGCAATGAATGTTGTTGAACTGTCAAAATTAAACCCATTGCTACTCATAGTGTGTTACGCAATTACCCTGCTGTTCTTCTTTGTCTCACTCTTATTTAAGCAGTGAAGTGACATGACGATGATGTCAAGCACGTGCCTTGGTACTTCAGACAAACTTATGCAAGTTTTATGGAACACAGAACTAAGTTATGAGGACGAGCTAAATATATTAGGTATATCATAGGTAGGACTACTGCCTAAGCTCTGCCCTAAAGCCAGAAGTAGTTAAATCTAGACAGTCAACAACTCAAAAATATGATCGCGCTGAGATATATAGATCGCGCCTATAGGTAATTGGGCAGAGGTTTAGTGCACCCACATTTCGTCAGTTATCTTAGGTGGGCAGTAGGCGAGCCTATTGCCTGCATCAACTGGGTGTAGGTGTGGTGTAGGCCCATGTAGGTAGGTATGCACATATCCAGACTCCGGGCTTCGGGAAATCTATAGTCACTTGTCTGTTCAATTTTGTGTCCCTCCTCTCCTCCTCTCACGTTCGTGTCACGTGGGAGCTCGCGTCACAAAGTTAGCTAATTAGCCAAGCACGTCATAATTTTTAACAGAAAAAAAAACAGATAATATTATTTGTTTCCCACCAACGTAATCAAATGGTAGATCCATTTCTATTGTTTGCTATATTTAGAAATGCATGTAAGTATCATTTATTATCAAGATACTTACTCAATAACCTTTTAATCTAGGTTGATCATTCATTTACGTGACCAACCATTCGGGTCTGATTGGGTTTCGCTTTTTTATTTACATAATCCTTACCCTATATTGGGAAACAAAGAATGTGTGATGCCGGACGTGATCCAATTGATATTGGTTCTTATTCTATTCCCATAACATTAAACTTGATTAACCCCTGGTACGTTGGTAGGTCCCTAAGTATAAGTAGTTACCTAATTCGTTTATTACCTACTCACTTTTGAGGCAACGACGGCACGGTTGGCGCAGTGGTTAAGCGATTGACTGCTGCGCTGCGTGTCGCTGGTTCGATTCCCGCACGGAACAAATATTTGTATGACCTACAAGTAGTTGTTCCGGGTCTGGCTGTTTGTGTATGTGAGTTTAAATGTTTGTAAACGCACCCACAATACAGGAGAAATTCCTAGTGTGGGGCAACGTTTTATTAAAAAAAAAAAAAACTTTCTTACCGTGAAGTATGACTGCATTAACTCATGACGACTTATGATAAATTGAATCTATAAGTTCAAAGAAGAACGAAAAACTCCTAATTATGTTTTGTTTTATTACTTAAATTGAAACATACACTATACAGGCAACATAAACTTTACTTAGAGCAAGTGAATTCTGTCTGTACTCCAAGCCATGAGCGCAATGTCTCCAGTTGATGAGCCACGGCAGCTCGCGCGGTCCCGCCCAAGCTGGTGTACTGTTCCACACTCGTCTCCCATGAGAAAATACTCTGAAGTTCCTCCTCTGTTCCAAATTCTGGGCTGTAATAGAAACCTTGACTTGAGTATGTGGTTTACTTGCTAAATAACTTATCTACTCTATTCAGTTAAAACTAGAAAAGAGTCACGTTGGGGATCGATAGCCTGTGACGTTAACTCATAGTTCGTTACCAATCTGTTAGAGAATATAGCAATCAGCTTTTATCTGACTAAGAGAAATAGCGTACCAAATATTGTGGTATTCCTGGTAAGGCAAGCTTTTCAGGTCAACACCGAGGGTTGATGCGCGTCGCAGGGCTGCCCCGACAAAGTGATGTGCTCGTCGGAAGGGAACCCCGCGCCGGACCAGTGCATGGGCCAAGTCTGTTGCTAGCATGCCAGGGTCCAGGGAACTTAATGCTCTTTCACTATTCACCTGAGGATATAAATCGAAATCATAGAGCATACATTTCCGGCTTTGAGAATCATATATGATTAGGATTACGAATATTATGAAGCCAAACTTACTTCCATGGTTGCAATAGTTCCAGCAGCAACTTTCAAACAATCAAGCAGTCGATCATAAGATCTAAACAGGAGCTCCTTATCTGATTGCAGATCTTTATTATAAGTGCTCGGTAATCCTTTGATAACGCAACTAAAGGCAAACGCCTCTCCGAGCAGGAGTCCCGCAGCTCCTCGAATCAGTTCCAATCCGTCTGGATTACGTTTCTGGGGCATCAAGCTTGATCCAGTCGAGAACTGGTCCGAGAAGCGAACCATGCCAAACTCTTGAGAACTGTAGATAATCAGATCTTCGGCTAATCTACTAAGGTGCAGGCCACATAAGGAAGACCAGTTGAAGAATTCCACTGTAATAAAAATAGCTGAATAAGGAACACCCATTAGTTACAGAAAGATGTGAATTGTAGATTCCCGTAGTTACTTACCCAGATGATCTCGCGAACTGACGGCAAACATGGAGTTAGGCGTCAGGTCTTCGAATCCTAGATTTTTAGCCAGTCTCAATCTATCAATAGGCAGCGCACAACCGGCAATAGCTCCACTGCCTAAAGGACAACGCGACAGGCGGCTCTTTTGTTGTCCAAGTCTTGTAACATCGTCGTGGAGAGCCCAAGCATGACTGAAATTTAAATTGAAAGTGTAAACAGAATGGAGTCTTCGAGCACATTTATTGATGTGGCTTGGTTGTGGTGTTTCAGTTACCTCAAGAGGAAGTGACTCCACCGCACAGGTTGAGCGCGTTGAAGATGGGTATAGCCTGGTGCAATTATATCTATTTCGCTGCTAGCCCGGTTCACCAGGACCTTCAAACATTGGTAAGTACTTACATCAAACTAGAATGACAACGTTTTCGATTCTTGCTGTTGTATGAGTTGGAAATATATACCGTGATCAGCTCTTTGAGGGCGGCGTGCAACTTAGGTAGGTTGCGAAGCATCCACAGTCTAGTATCTGTGGCCGATTGGTCGTTGCGGCTTCGGGCTGTGTGCAGGCGCAGCGCTGCGTCACCTGCATACTTGAACAGTCGCCGCTCTACTACTGAGTGGATATCCTCTTCGGGATCATTCAATCGCCCGCTTTGTTTCATTTCCTCTTCAATATCCTTCTCCACCTAAATGGGTAGTCATTTTACGAGTATAACAAGCGTGATTATAGTAAGACTTCACTGTTAATCTAGTTGTAGAGAGTGCAACTCTCGGCCCGGGTCAGGTATGTATATCTAAGGTTTTCCGTTCTAAAGTTCTAGCCCCCAATTACAGGGACTAGGTAGAACTCGTGAAATATGATTGCCTTGTAGCGAACCTTCTTAAACACCTCAAAGAATAAGTCGTGATGACTATACAAAAATTATTTCAAAACTAAGGTGAGTACCTACCTACGCTGTACGTTATTCGATAAAAAAACTTACCTTATTAAGTCCCTCCTGTATTGCTTTATTGTCATCTTCAGAGAGGTGTCCACTTCGATGTTGTTCGGCAGCCCAGCCGCGACTGCCTTGAATATCCTCTCGGAACAATCGAGCATCCACTGCTAGAGAGTCGTTTAATCTCCGCAGCACGGCCGAGGGTTCCTCTTCAAAGCATCCCCCCCATAGTTGATACCTGTCCTAGAGAATTAGCTTGAATGTTTTACTGTACCTAATATATTTTTAGATAGTGTACCAAAGTTCCTGTAGTTTTTCAGCACAAAATTCGTGTGTAGTTTATAATTAGTTAAGTCTCAAACAAACAAGATTTGTGTACTTACGGTAGACATTATCTTCAAGGAATGACTGCTAAGATAATTAAATGTTGAGGCACATGATCGTTCCACAATAATAAATTATCTTTCATGTGCTCTCATATCTACGAGGGTTATAAAGGTTACAAACAATCTAAATATTTTACACATTCACTGTTGTCGGAACGTATTTTGTACCAATTATATAGGATGTTTGGAAGCTGGATGCAAAGCCTTAAGGGGGTTATAGTTGATACCATTAAGAGCATTTTGAGCCAGAAGTATGTTTTTTAAAGTGCCGTTTTACCATTTGGGTACAATCTCTTGAACCGTGATAGTTAGACAGTTAAAATTTTCACAGATGTTGGCGCTATAACAACAAATACAAAAAAACAGAATAGAATAAATATTTAAGGGGGCTCCCATACAACAAACGTGTTTTTTTTTTTTTGCTCGTTTTTGCCTTGTTGTACGGAACCCTTCGTGTGCGAGTTCGACTCGCACTTGGCCAATTTTTTTTATGTTTTTTGGTTGTTATGTTATTTTTGACTAAAAGTTTGCAGTTAAAAATAAAAAAAACATACTTTGTCTAAGACATGTATGGCTCCAAATGCTGTAAATGGTGTTAACTATCACTCCCTAAAGCTTTGCACTCAGCTTCCAAACATCCTGTATTTGTATCTACAGTACCTACTATAGTTAAGTTTGTCGGCAATAGGTCAATAGCTAGGGTGTTGGACTAGCATGCAAAGAGTCCTAGGATAAAACTCGACTCATTAATTGGAGCTCGACTCCATTTGGACTCATAAAAACCGCTTCGCTATTTATGCTACGGCCATGGGACATCACTGTGTTGTGTGAGTTCGTCCGGCTAGGATCCGGTGGCTACCAGCCACCGGTGAGCCACAAGGCTCTAGCGACCTATTAAAAAATATGCTGTTACTACTGCTATTGCATACTATTGCTTGTAAACATGTGAGTTATGAAGAAAGTCCATAGATTTTCGATTGAATATTATAAATGATAAAAACTAAACGTAATACGATTGTTTTACGTTTTGTTTCACTTGACAATTTGTAAACAGAATATGTGGATGACAATTATATTGACAATGACATTGACATTCATTTGACAACGAATACAAAAGCATAACCTAAAAGTCAACGTTCCAACAAATAATCTATTTTATTAAATAATTAATATTAAATGTTATAGAATAATATCAAAAATTGAGGGTTGTTAAAAAAAAACTAACAATAGGACTTGAAAATGTCGGTAAAATAGACAGTTAAAGTGACCACACGTGTTTCGTAATTTTCTTAGTATGGTCTAACTTTGCTTTTTGATGAAAGAACAGTCAGTTATAGCTTTAAAATGGATAGCACAGAAGCAAGTTCTGCGAAAAATGCTGTGAATGTAACCAAGGAACAAGAGGAAAATAATTTTCCGCATTATACACTATTTGACATTACGATAGATTCAGGTTTGCAAGACGATGAGGGCAACGAAGTTCCGAGACCTTTTACCAAAAATCAAATGCGCAAATGGTTAAAAAAAGTGAAATGGGAAAACCGCAAAGCGGAGAAACGAGCCAGAGAGAAAGCAAAAGCTAAAGAAAGGAGGAGAGAGGCAAGGGAGGCCAATATTGATCTAGGACCAAATAGGAAGGCGTTAAAGAAAATGAAGTTAGAAAGACCGAAAAGAAGTACTGCAATAGTAATAGATTTAAGTTTCGATCATTTAATGATGGAAAAAGATAGGTTTAAAGTAATAAAACAAATTCTCCGCTGTTACTCAATAAACAGGAGATCAGAAACCCCGGTTCAATTCCACATTACTAGTTTTGGAGAAAAGGCTAAAAGTGATATGTCTAGGCATAATGGATATGAACATTGGGATGTAAGTTGGATTCTTGTATAAACTTAACTAATTTTATAAAGAGAAAAGATTTGATTTTTTGTATGTTTGTTACACTTTCACGCTAAAACAGGTTAACGGATTTGGATGAAATTTAGCACATGGGAAGACCATGACCTGGATTAGGACATAGGATACTGTTTATCCCGATGTCCCACAGGATTGAGATTTTTTGAAAAAAACTTTGCCCCACACTAGGAATTTCTCCTGTATTGTGGGTGCGTTTACAAACATTTAAACTCACATACACAAACAGCCACAAACAGCCAGACCCGGAACAACTACTTGTAGGTCATACAAATATTTGTTCCATGCGGGAATCGAACCCGCAACACGCAGCGCAACAGTCAATCGCTTAACCACTGCGCCAGAGTGCCGCCAGATTGTAACAATGCATATGCTAATAGTCTCAACATCGTACTGGTTTTGCCTGCGATTGAGGAATATGTACAAGCCTTGCTTTTACGTATAATAAAGTATATCCTCTTAGCAATTGAAATATAAAATAAATAAAAGTTTAAATATTTTATGCTAGGAATTTGAAATAAACTGATCATTTTCTAAAAGTCATAACTACAACAGTCCAAAAGTTTATAGATTAAATGGGTGATGTATTTCAGTGCCTATAAACACTAGATTTTATTTTAGTTTTAATGCATCAGTCCTTTTAAAAACATTGAAGTAATTGTAATACAAAAGTTTGTTCACTGTCAGCCAACACCCCCCAAAATAAAACAACATATTCAGGTTTTCAACTTCCTGTAATATCACATCAATCTTGTACACAATATCAAAGCATTTTAACATACCTTTGTATAAAGTCACAATTAATATAATTAGCAATAAATAATATATTTTAAATAATAAAATATCTTTATTGTTTTACAGATAAACTTCCATGAAGCACCATATCTTGAAGTATTTCCTAAGGAGAATATAGTCTATTTAACAAGTGAATCTGATAATATCATCGAACAATTTGAAGAGAACACTGCCTATATTATTGGAGGTCTTGTTGATCACAATAAGCACAAGGTAACATTTTATATGCTGCAAAGTTAAATGAATACAAATCTTGGTCTGTACACCTGTTTTTGTGCATAAGAGACTGCAAAATAAATAAAATAAATGCTAGGCATTAAATGCTGGGCAGCTTCTTTGGTTTTAAGTTCAAAAGTACATGTTATATAAATCTATAAGTAGCATTACAATAATCATGAAAAAACAATTAAATATTGAATTAATTTTTTTATGTACTTATTTTCAGGGTCTCTGCCATAAAATAGCAAAAGAGCAAGGCATTAGACATGGACAACTGCCATTGGATAAATACATTAATATGAAAACTAGGAAAGTGCTAACAATTGATCATGGTAAATATCCTATTTAAAGAGACACACATAAATTACGTAATTGAACTAATTAATCTAGAAAATTAAATATAATATTATCTTTGTTTTTTTACAGTATTTGAGATTGTCCTAAGGGTGTGTGAAGGAGTGCCCTGGCAAGAGGCACTACTAAAAGTTCTGCCACTGAGGAAAGGTGCCCACGTTTGTGACAATGTTAGTAATTCTAATTCAAGCTTAGACATTTCATGTAACAGTGAACATTCACATTAAGTTATTCTTATTAAGTATTATGTATAATTCTTGTTATGTTTACTTGTGTAACAATAAACATTTTTTTAACAATATAATACATCTATTAGGTTGTATTTATTTAAATACATATATTAAACACAACAGGTAATGGTGACTAGTCGACATTTAATAGTATTTATCACTAGAAACACTTATTTTATTGCAGCTACTAACAATACTATAATGTTTTTAGCATTCAGAATATTTAAATATAATTATATGTATAGGTTAAGTACTTTAGAAAAAGGCCTTTAAAATACTTACACCAATATTATTCTTAACAATTATAAACCTAGTAAAGAATGAATAGCATCAAATTCAAAAAGAAAATATCAATATCTATGATGCATTTACTCAGTAAAAACCAGACTTGAGACATACAAAGTAATACCAATTGTTTCACATAATTATCAACATGCAGAATACTTATTACGTCTCATCCGATTTTAGGACGTTAAAGCTAATTAGGCAGGTATGTAACAAAATTTTTATTCAATAATCAATAAATATGAATAACGTTTTTGTAATAATATCATATCTAACGCGGTTTGTAGGTACAAATGCTCTTACTACTCGTAGAACAATTACAATATGTGTAATGAAGATTACAAATTCGAGTCAATCTAGATTACTGCGCAAGATTTACGAATAGTAATTAAACTTAGTTACCTTGTACGACGTACGTACCGCAGTGTCTCAAGACGAAAGTCTTTGACCAGTGATGACTTAAGGCACTGAAACATGGTCGCTCACAATGGGCCTTATTAGAAGGCTAAAAGTCACCCAAAGAGCAATGGAGAGGGCTATGCTTGGAGTTTCCCTGCGTGATCGAATCAGGAATGAGGAGATCCGCAGGAGAACCAAGGTAACCGACATAGCACGAAGAATTGCCAAACTTAAGTGGCAGTGGGCAGGGCACATTGCTCGCAGCACAGATGGCCGATGGGGCCGAAAGGTTCTGGAGCGGCGACCGTGTACCGGAAAACGTATCGTTGGAAGGCCTCCCACAAGGTGGTCCGACGACCTTGTGAAGGCCGCAGGAACCCGTTGGATGCGAGAAGCGCATGCAGAACCGGTCGAAGTGGAGGTGCTTGGGGGAGGCCTATGTCCAGCAGTGGACGTCTTTCGGCGGAAATGATGATGATGATGACCTTGTACGATATATTCGAACAGTTGTTTATCATAACGAGTGCAGGTAATAACTTAGCACAATAGAAACCACTTCCATAGCCTTAAAATAAGGAGTAAATAATTTTCAGAGATATTAATATTTGGCAGTACCTATTTAAATAATTAAGTTATTCTTTTGAATGAATTTTTTAACAAGGGGGGCTACTAGTTCAGGATTGTTTAAATGTACATGATGTGTACCACGAACAAATTGAAATTCGTAGTTTTCATTGGTTTGCTCTAAAATTTCCCGCATTTCTATAGAATACGGGTCGGCCGAATAAGGAGAATCTATAGCTTTGACATATAAAGTTGGACATTTCAGTCTTCTGACGAGAGCTTCGACGAACTTCTTGTCTTCTGCATTAAATAATGAATACTTCAATCTGGAGTCACGTGAGAAAAAGTATTTCGTCGGATCAGTTTGCGACTGCTTTGCGCCCCTTTTCAGTAGGTGGGGAACACTTTCTAAGGCTACAGACTCCCTAGTTCCCGCATGCCATATTTTAATCATTTCTTCTAAAGTATATAACGGAGGCTCTTTATCCAACCGCGTTTGTGCGACTAATCCTTTTCGCATGGTTTTAGAAATTCTATCTATTACAGAGTTTAAATCGTAGTCGTCGTAAATAAGACTGTCTATTGCAATATAAAATTCGACCTCATCTGGGAACACAGTCGCAAAACGCATGGCTGCTATTGCTCCCATAGAGTGAGACAGTAAAGCAACTTTTTCCATCTTGAAGTACTCCTTTAGATATAAGATAATTCTCGGCAATTCCCATTGATAGTACAGCATACCTGGAAAAGGTAAATTATAAAATTGATTAAAGGGTGTGTAGGTAACCGTTACTGTTATAAATAAGTGCAATCGGCATACCAGCCACATTTATTATTTAGGTTTAATAACAATTAAAACAAATCATGAACTTACCAGGGGGAATCCACGACGAAAACCCATGTCCAGGAAAGTCCAGAGCTAATATTGGTCTATCTTTGATGATCATCGGTATCAAGGGGTCCCAGGTGCCTGCGTTGTCTTGCCAGCCGTGTAGTGCCAGAATGGGTTGTTTGTCGCCGCTACCCCATAGCTTTCCCGCGATGTGCCCAAACTTTACTGGTATCTGTATTTCTTTAGTTGGTACCTGTTGGAGGAAGTAGATTCATCATTACAATAACCAATGGTCTGTACATGTATGTGCTTGAAGTATTAAATAAATAAATAAACTAATCATCACTAGACCAAGACTGCTTCGAAAAATCTTTGTAGTAGTCTACTACATACCTATTTCGAAGCAATAAGGATTATTCCATCAGCTTAACGTTCGAATTTATGTACAGACTGCCAGCAGGTCAACCTACCCGAAACTGTCAATTTTCCCAATCAACCTTGAACCTTATGCTTTAGCAATAAAGTCGAAAATCTATTAAAGAAATCTGACAGATTGCAGTAACTTGATGTGCTGGCGTCTGTACATACCTAATTTGGTATTTTTACGAGAGCAATAAATTTGCAAATCAATTACCTATTCCTTTGTTGTAAACTGCAAACAAATTAGGGTTGTGAAAAAACCAATGACACTAATTAATTAGATTTTTATAGTGTAACATGTTAAAAAAAAAACCGGTCAAGAGCGAGTCGGACTGGCGCACCGAGGGTTCCGTACAGTCATATGTTATTAAATTTTCATCGGCGGGGCCTATATTCGTCAGATATTTTTAACACTGTGCACTGCGGTGTAGAATATTGCAGTTTTATGTCAGCGCCATCTCTTGACCGATAGTGGAACTTATATGTAACTTTTGTTGATGATTTCTGAAAAAGTGTGCTATTTAGAGACTTCGTTTTATTTTTCCTGTAATCTTGACATAAACTTCTATCACATATACTTAATAATTTCAGATTTTTCTCTTTGCAAACTTCGGAGATAAGGGGTGGGGAACGATTTTTTTTTACATTTTTCATCAAAAGTCGAAAACTATGCGGCCTAAAAAAAAAAAAAATGTTTCAGAATGTGCAAACTGAAACTGTGTTTCATTCATGATACCCCCACATGCCCTAGTAGCCCCACTTCGAATTTTTCAGACCCCCTTTCAGTCCCTGTTGCAAAAAATATACATATATTTTTATTTCTTTCTTATTTGCAAAATAGTTGGGCAAACGTCATTTAAAACTATTCCAAATTTCAAGTTGATAGCATTAGTAGTTCTTGAGATATCCAACTGTGACAGACAGACAGACAGACTGAGTCTCACCATAAGGGTTTTACCATTTTGGTACGAAAACCTAAAAATGTAGACGCCTAGTCGTAAAACGCGAGTAGTACCTACCTAAATAAATGAAATAATTATTTTCTATTGGTAAAGGAAAAACGATTTTGTAGGTCAATAGGTAGAAATAATGAGTAGGAGAATAAAACAAACCTTCATAATAAAAAATAAATAAATCGGGCTTTACTAACTACTGAACTGAATTTCAAAAACAATATAACGATTTGTAGCTAATAAGACACTAAAGGTAAAAATAATTAACTCACCTGAGTATGTAGTTTTTTACTGAGGTTAAGGATAGACGACTTTAAAGTCGTTCCACTAGAGCTCAAAATCAATTGGGATAGCAACCGCTTAGCCATGTTTCAGGTTTAACTGTGCAACTTTTAGGTATAGTTATCGAGAACACGGTAAAATAATATTCGCAGTTTTTCCTACTGCTTTATTTTTGCTTAATAATACAGTGACATGTTAAAATAACCATAATCACGAAGAGGTTAAGTATATCGATCCGCGAACTGTCACGAATTGTTTCCGTAACTTATTTTTCGGCCAATGACAATTTAGAGTTATCACGCACTTTTTGGAGATTTTTATAGTTTGCTTTAGATGTAATTTTTGCACAGTAATCGAAGATATTTCACTAAAACAGCGCGGTTTAACGTAACGCAGTGACGCTGTGACGCACCGCGCCAGAATAACATTGCCAAGGCCGGGCTCGCTGTTATGTACTACGATTGAACGACGACGTCTCCGACAGAATGGACTTTAGACGCATAACACCAGTCATTAATTACATCATGAATGAGGATTTCTGTTCATCAAAATTTGCGGAATCCTCATACAAACTTCTATCCCCTAGTTTAAGGAGTTGGGGGTAAAAGTTCCAAGTTTTAGATTTTTTTTGTTGTTTGTGTACTAATACTAGCTTACACACCAAATTTCGGCTTTCTAGGGCTTCAGGAAGTACCCTAAGAATTTTGATGATCATCAGTGAATCAGTGAACGAAATCGGGGTTTTTTAGATATCAATAAAATCTTTAGTTTTTATTGATATCTAAAAAACCACGATTCACCCCGATATATGAGCTATGCAATTGAAACTTTATTGTTTTACAAGTCCACTATTGACATCATATCCCGAGAATTTTGTTTATCTGGTATAATCCAAACCCAAGTTATGAGGGTTCAAAAAAACAACGACGAAGCGCTTCGAGAAAAGGTAAGTAGAATGCCCTTGCGCTTCGCTTGGCTCGTCTTGGCGGGGGCACTTCAGTGCCCCCAGATTTCAGAGTCCACGTCCCACTGTTGACAAGCTTATGAGCCAACCCAAGATAAGTTTGATATGTTTCAATTTCAATCTCGACTTTCATAAAATTCTCGTCATCGTGAAGAACATTGGCATCAACAATCATTGAACAGCGCTCTAGTCGTTCTATCTTCTATCACTACCATAATTAGGTAGCAATGATAAGTAGTAGTAATGGACTTCTTGCCAGTAAGCCTGATAATTTATCACTCTTATTAAATTGTTTTTTATTCGGGTTCCCCTATTTGGATTATATTTTTGATGGAGGTAAGTAATTCCGGTATTCTGAATACCATATCATTCCAATATATAGGGTGACTGGTAATTATAATTAGTGACCGATACTTAAACACGTGATTTTACTCATCATTATGAACAAAATCACGTGTTTAAGTATCGGTCACTAATTACCAGTCACCCTATAGATATAAAAAATACTAGTAGCTACACACGGCTAGACATCAAGCTACACATTTCCAGTTTTAGCTGACCTCGCATTGTATTTTGTTTGGTTTTTCGTACAATCAGAAGTCAGCATTATACTGGGTAGCTACCCAGTATAATGCTGACTTCTGATTAATTATTGAAATTATGAATTAAGGTACGAACGGCTACACATCAAGCTTGATGTGTAGCCGTTCGTACCTTAATTCATAATTTTAATTAATTACTTTGATAACATAACAACAATAATTGAAAATAAATAGGTACGGTATTCATAAATTTAATTTATTCTTTTCTATGAAGTTTTTAATTAATGGTGCCACTCTCTCAGGGTTATTTAAATGAACGTGATGTTTTCCGGGCACAAAATGAAATTCGTACTTGTCATTCTGTTCTTCTATAATCTCGCGCATTGCAATAGAAAACTTGGAGGTAGAGAAAGGAGAGTCTGTCGCTTTTAGTAATAACATTGGACACTTCAGCCTTCTGACAAGAGCTTCAACAAACATTCTATCTTCAGGAATAAGTATGACGTACTTCAGTCTCGAGTCCCGCGAGAAATAATATTTATTGGGATCAGTTTCTGATTGCTTCGCGCCCCTTTTCAGTAGGTGCTGAACACTCTCTAAGGCTATAGACTTTCTCGTTGCTAAATGCCATGTTTTAGTCATTTCTTCTAACGTATACGTTGGTGGTTTCCTTTCCAACCAAGCTTGAGACACAAAATCCTTTTGTAGCAGTTTAGGATATATCGTGTTTACTAATTTATTTGAATTTTGGTTTTCTAATATAAAACTGTCTATTGCTATAAAAAAATCGACGTCATCAGGAAACACGCTCGCGAAGCGCATACCAGCGATTGCTCCCATAGAGTGAGACAGTAAGGAAACTTTGTCCCAGTTGAAGTGCTCTTTTATATACAAAATCATCCTCGGCCAGTCCCATTCGTTGTAAGTCATACCTGAAAATGAAAAACACTTTCAAATTTTCGTACTTTTGAGTGGCTGTTTTGAATTCTCAAAGATTGTGTATTGAGTTGTTATAATGTATACGTAGGGAAGGTATATTTTTTAAAGTAAGTAGCTTAGCTTAGTTTAATTATAATTGGGTCTGTGTACCGGGTATCCACGACGAAAACCCATGACCAGGGAGGTCCAACGCTAATATAGGTCTATCTTTGATGATCGTCGGTATCAAGGGGTCCCAGGAGCCTGCGTTGTCTTGCCAGCCGTGTAGTGCCAAAATGGGTTGTTTGTCGCCGCTACCCCATAGCTTTCCCGCGATGTGGCCAAACTTTACTGGGATCTGTATTTCTTTAGTTGGTACCTGTCGATATAAAACAATAAATTAATAATCTGTCATCAGTCTATTGGATATTTTGTAACGACTTTGTAGCAACTAGCTTTGTCCGCGATTCCGTTCTCGGGAAAGTCGCAAAATCATAAACACCTTCACGTTAGGTAATCAGCATCTTTAATCTCTTACTACCTTTGCTATTATCCAATCTTTAAGCAACCGTCGGCGTCGCGACAACCCATCTATCTGATAACACACCAACACCTTAATACCCATTAGGTACCGCCAAGTCAGTTTTTCCATTGCCTAGGCACCAATCAATAATCAACCATCACCGTTGTAAGTTAAAATAGGTAGCCCAATTTTAAGTCAACAACGTGATCCTAAAAATATAGGTATGCAGATCAGTTTATGTAATAATTAATTCCGAAAATTACGGCAGGCTTACTTCAATCTTATAGATAATCGCGATACAATCTAGTATATTTATTTCACAATGTATGATAGGTTTACCTATTTTTAACCTAAAATAAACAATTTGTAACAAAGCTTACCTGAGTGCTCAGTTTTTTGTAGAACGCAGAAAGAGGCGTGTTCATTTTCGGTACTTTATTGGTGAAACCCGTGTAGAAGAGTTTAGCCATTTTTCGGGTATAGGTACCTAATTTTTCAATAAGTAGATAGGTAGCTGGAATAACTTTCAGGAACTGAGTAAAAAAGTATTACTGAACGTTAATTTCTAAGGGATATTCACTTGTTATGTACCTATTTCTACAATCATGTATTGAGTGAACACATGAAGGCCATTGAACTGTAGATTTGGCTAAATATTTTGGTTCAATGTAATTTAGAATGTACACAAATAAACGATGGTCACTTTTATTAATTAGTTGAGACACTTTTTCGTTTATTACTACGTTCCGCGCAAATATGAATTGCCAAAGTCGTGCTCCGATATATGAATCAACTGTTAAACTGAATGGAGTTTGAACTTAGGTACTTAGATGGTTATCGAGTTTTATTATGAAATTATCGAGTAGAGTATTTAGCGGATATACTTACCATATCAATTGGTCTTACGATTACATATGTAGTACAACATTATTTTTAGTATGGGTATGCGAAACCCGAAACACGTGTCTAGTATTTTTATGTAAAGAATGTATGTACAAAATTTCAAAACTGCATCATGAAAAATCACAAAGTTATAACCTTGTTAAGTTACCTGTTTGTCCGTACAAAAACTTGCTCACCCGCGCCACGCCGCCGTCTTGCGCTCATTGATAATAGTAGGTACCTAGGTACCTAACCGTTCGGCGCGGAGATTGGATAACCTACTTAGTGTCGCTCGGTGTCCAACTTTTAACGTTTTTAAATATTTTTGGGAAAAAATATAACATGGGGTTAAAATTATTGGAATCAATACAGTACGTTACTTATTCTGAACAAACTATATTCAGGTTTCGCATAGGTACTAAAAATAACGTTGTATACGCAAAAAAGATTATATAGGTAGGTAGATATACTCTTTTTTGCACGGATCGGCGCCTTTGGCTATTTATAAAACTGGTATCATCATAATCACTTGCTGGGTTTTGCACTTTGGACTTGATAACTACTTAATGTTACGTACTACGTAGGTACTACGTACCGTGACACAGCATGTGAATAATGAAAGAAAGAGTCACCAAAATGATCACTAGACTTCTGATGCAATCATGTAACATAACTATTATTATCGTCAGCGTAAGGAGTCTTGTAAACACTCCGTTAAAATCCGACGTGTACTACCTACATATGTATGTAGATCAAATTGTCGCCAATATTATTTTAAACGAACTTGTGAGCAGTGCACCGGAGCTAGACAAGAATAAACTACCTAAGCTGCCATTCCCCGAAATCGTGTGTCAGAAAATCTGACTTGTCTAGTCAGATTTGCGACATGCGACAGTCTAGGTAGGTTCCTACATGGTCGAACGTATAAATCAAAGAGTGCGAAACAGATAAGCACAAATACACGCGATGGCCAGACGAAACTGAACAGTCAGAATCAGATGTCTGCTACCACGGCATCAGACACTATGCCCGCAGCGAAAGTAGTGGGTCAAGCCGTTTCCGCTAGTTATACAAACACACTAGTCAAACTAATTCACATAAGTATTAAATTGTTTTGAAAACGTTAGCAGATTATTGGATTTACCTTGGCTTGATACAATAATTATCTGTATCTACCTAAATATAGTTATTAGCTGTTGTTATGGCAGGATAGTCACTAAACGAAAATACAATATGCCTAGGTAACATAGTCGAGTCTTGCTGCATGCGCAAGAGCGTGTTAAATCTGTTGTGTAGGACAAGATTTACTTACAATCGTTTTAATACCGCATACGCATATTATCACTACATAGCATAAAACAAAGTCACTTCCCGCTGTCTGTCTGTCCCTATGTACATGCTTAGATCTTTAAAACTACGCAACGGATTTTGATGCGGTTTTTTAATAAATAGAGTGATCCAAGAGGAAGGTTTATATGTATAATACATGCATATTATAGCAGAGAAAAGCTAAGAAATTCAAAGATGTATAATGTGATGTCCCGTAACAAACATATTTTTGTGCGCTTACATTACAAACGCTGGCTAAACCTTACGAGATAGATCAAATTAATGTTGTATCTACTACGGATTTGTATAGGTATCTTAAAAATATCGATAAAAAGTCCGCGATGGTATATGTTTATAATGATAACATTAAATACGTTGTGCATTTCATGGAGATCAAAATTGCCCTTTACAGCATATTATTAAAATGAATATCTTAGAAGATATCAGAGATTTAAAAAGCGGGGGCAGAGTGGCTGGCGGGGCGGTAGGAAGTTCGCCGGGTCAGCTAGTTATAGATAAGTTTTTCAATTATAGGCACGTCCTTCTGCGAAGCAGTCATGCTAGCAATGGAGGTGGCGGGACGGCTCAGGGAGAGAGCCTCCCGTCCCAGCCGCCGCGAGAGACGCTCCGGGCGTCGGGAGCCGCGCGACGACTCCCGGCGACCGTAGGCGCAGGGCCTGCGGGCGGAGAGTAATGGGTAGCTCACCGTCCGATCAGGACCAGGCCCGTGCCGGACGGCGCGTACGTGTTCCACGCGCGTCTCAAAGAGATGTCAGCATGGAAGAGGGGCCCCCTTTTTTTTTTTTTGCGGGTGGGAAATCATCAAATGACCAACCAAATGACAATGATTGATGATTTCCCATCCGAAAAAATAAAAAAAAGGCGTTGATCGTCATTAAATAAAATATTATCAATTAGTTATACTTATATTTAGTAGTATGTAGGTAAAGGGAACGAACAGTATCTACTTAACGCTTTTCCTAAGACCATTGCATGATTGTGTTTTTTCCAGTTTTTTTTTAATTTCTTTTAAAATGATTATAACCTGTATTTGTTTAGCCACCATTAAACAATAAATATCATTTCTGTTTTAAACATATCATCATATCAGATGTTAGGTATATGTGCCTTTTTATGCGATGTTATGTTTACCTGATTGTCACATAGCCAAGGAATTCAGAATACCTATCATGTAATTTCCAAGGTAGGTTGCAATAGGGACAAAATGAGGAAGGATAAATAAAATGTTTAATTCATAGTAGAATATTTCCTGTATGTTATGCGTCACTTCAACGTTTGTGAGTAAGTATTGCATTTTTATAAGCATTTTCACATGATAGTAATTTAAGAGTTCGAATGAGAATGCTAAGAGGGATGTGTGGTGTTAAACGAATGGATAGAATAAGAAATGAGTACTTATGAGGGGCCCATGGCTAAATAATAACAGCCGCACAGCTCGATCGATCAGGTTAAGCTACGCTTGCCGCGGTTGGTCTGTGGATGGGTGACCATCTTTACATACCGAGACCCCTCCGTGCTTCGGAAAGCACGATAAGCCGTTGGTCCCGGCTGTCATTCGTGGATCTTTGACAGTCGTTACGGGTAGTCAGAAGCCCGAAAGTCTGACAACCAGTCTTACCAAAGGGTATCGTATTACCCAGTAACTGGGTTGTGGAGGTCAGATAGGCAGTCTCTCCATGTAAAATACTGGTATTCAGCTGCAACTGGTTAGACTGGAAGCCGACCCCAACTTTAGTCTGTCACTGGAAATAGTGATTTGCAACTTAAATTGTGATAATAATTTCTAGTTTGGATCGAAAATGTTTTTTTTTTAACTTCTCCCGCCTCGGTTACCTTAGGTTTTGTTTTACATTTTAAAACAGAAATAGGAGTTACATTGTCGACTTAAGCAGAAAATCACAAGCAACTATGAGAATTTAGTGTAAAAATGCAAGAGCGAGCTCGAAAATAATTTTAATTTACAAATTGTGAAATTAAAATATTTGATACCTACAATTAATTTTAAAATTAAAAATAACACTGTTATTTCATACTGGTAGTTTTAAGTTTTCACGTCTGTCGGTAGACCCCACGACTGCCTCAATGTTTTTTCATGTGCCCATCGGGGTCTCCGTAGCTCAAGTACCTACCTACAGTTTTAAGTTAGTAAGACAAGTAAATTATTCAGGCTCTCGACAGCTTGAATGATTTTGGGGGTCATGATCCCCATGACGCCCCCTGGGACCGCGCCTGGTTTATGGTGCCCCCCGAGACGTGATGCCCTAAGCAATTGCTTAATTTGCTTAGGGGTTAATCCGGCATGGGAGCAACACTATTTTAAGCTCGAGTGACGTACTTTGAATCCCTCACTGCGCTCTGATTTCAAAGAAACACTCTCGCCTTCAAAATAGTTGTTTGCTCCCTTGGCAAACAATTTAAAAAAAATTTGGTTTAGGGTGATGATGAAAAATTAAGCAATGTAAAAATTATGTTTTCGCTTTATTATCAGACAAGACAAAACATGAAACAAGAACCATTTAACAAGGGGTCTTGTATGAAACCGTCATTATATTCATTGTAAGTATACAGTTATGGTAACTATCTATTTCATATAAATAATAGGTATAGTATTGGCTCTAGGACTTGATATCGACAAGGATACCAACATTATACAAAAGGTGTGATTTTCTTTGTCTAATAATTCAGTTAAAATACCTACTAAATTCCTTGCACTTTTACTTAAATCGGAAATTTGAAACAACCACTTAGGCATCGAAAAATATTTTAAAATACATACTATTTACTCCTAAGATATTTAAGTGCAACCGTCAAGTAAAAATCAAGGAATCTACAAGAACGACGACATCGATAGAAAGTTTATCTACGTATCAAAAATATCACATTGAAGTATCTAAATATGTTTAATTTTTACCTAGAGTAAGTCTTATATATAAGCACCCACATGACACAGTCTCATAATCGGTACTTTACACAAAGAAGTGACCGTTCTAAAATTATAATTGCTGGGGTAGTTCCTGATGTTGGACCCCACGTTTTACGCGTCTACATGTTTCACGCGGCAGGTGCGCATAGCTCTAGAGGTAGGTCAGGTTCGGTGAGACCTCGTCGCATCGCGTTCAGCAGCGAGCACTGTCCCCGCGCGTCCAAGTCGAGCGCCCACAAGGCAGCACCGCGTGCGCCCGCGCGCCTGGCCGCTGCACCCGCACCGCCCACGTCCTCTCCACTCAGGTACGAAGCCCATTGCCCACTACAAACGCTGAATGTACCCGCAGAATTTCGACTCTCCTTCCATTGATGCTTTGCCAAACCATCGACGACCTGCGCCAAATGAAATAACATTAGCATATTTTTCGCATTATTAGTTTCACAAATTTTTTAGGAATCATACAAAATCCTGTTTCAAAATCAGCATAATGCCACGCATCTTACGATGACCAAGATAGGCCAAAAAAATTGAAAAAAACCATCACCAAGGTTCTATGAATGGTACCGAATCCAGCAATGGAAAATACAAATCCTAGCGCCAGAGGAGACTGACTAGCTTTGCGTTCGCCAACATGGAGTCTGGGTCTGCCAGGAAGTAGGCCCCTCGCAGAAGCTTAAAGACATGATAATGTCAAGTCGTGTGTTGTCCTAATTTCTATGTTGTACTTAGTCGTAGAATTTTGGGTTCACAAAGTGCACCCAAGATCGAATTCTTGACTTGAGATAACGTCTGCAGGTCATGCAAGTACCTAGATAAAATTTACACCGCCACTTCAATCGAACCCAATCTAATCATGCGGATCTACGCTTCAGAGTGCTGCGTCCTTTTACCATATTACGTTCACACGATGAACATTGAAGTATTCACTATCTTTCTTATTAGCAGATAGGAACCGTGTCACGAGATAGTACAAATATGTAGATAAGTACTTACCTATGTCTATTATCTATAGCGGAAAACGATATCAGGTTTACCTTGCTAGACGTTCCGCAATTTCATTTGATTGTTTGATAAAATGAAATGCCCTTATAATTTTGATGAGGCTATTTAGATAGAGAATTCGGACGTTCTATTTAAAGGGTCGATTAGGCGACATTGATTAAGTTACAAATTCAGTCATTATTCTCATTATGTGAGTCTGGCGAGAATCTCTTTGTTAAATTATTGTATTCTTGATCTAAGGAATGAACGTGAACAAACCGTCACAAAAAAACGAGTATGCAAAAACTGTAAGACTTAGCTTAGGTTCGGATTCCTAGCATTACCTAGTTAACATTTTAGTTATTATTTGTCGGACTCGTTTCTCTACTAACCTCATAGTATGCCAAGAAGCCAGGCACTCGTGTGTAAGGTCCAGGTTCTCCAGGGCCAGTGACTGGGGCTCCAAGCCCAGCATTTGCAGCGCTACGCAAGCTGTAGGACCGCGCATACGCAGGAATTCCCAGCACCACATGACGAGGCGGTAACACGCTCGTCCAGTATGATAGGGACGTGTTCTGTACAAAAAAAAATACATTTATTTATTGATAAAATGTTACCAACTCAAACTCAAAACATTTATTTCAATTAAACCATTTACAGGCACTTTTGAATTGTCAAGAAGTCGGTCAGTCAGAAAATTAATTAATTTACTCATGGAAGAGAAGCCATATTATTAGAGTACACTCATATCTCACACGCGTTTTTAGTGAAGGGCTTCTTGTCTTGTAATAAAAGGTAACTAGGAACTTTCTTGTCAGCAGAATCTCTTCATTCTTATATTTGTCTAAAGTCAGGGCATTTTGAGTTCTGAGAACTTACTTACCAAGCTATTAACTCCTTGAACATGACTAGATTCGAGCGGTACTAAATACGACGTCTTTCCAGTTGACGATGTATAATAATCATTAGCAGCAATCGCGACCCAGTCCAACTCTGCAGCTAGAACATGAGGCTTGTACGCCAATTGAGCTATTTCTGGAGAAGCGGATACCATAGCTGATAGCTCCAAGTTTTGAGGACGTAGGGTCCTTGATAACTCTGTCAGTAATTTAGCGAAGTTGTCCCTTTCTTTAGTGTCCACTGTAGCATTTGTGCATGGAGTCTGAAATGAAATAATTTTAGAATTAGCAAAGGTTTCACAACAACGTGAACTTAACGTGTACTTAATATTTATATGTTTTGTAGTATTGCTCGAGTAAATGGTGATGGGCTGGTGACAATATCTGCTTTGAAAAAATTACATAGTTTACCTGTTTACATCCAGGATATTGCCAAGCAATCTGAACCCCATCAAAGTGCCATCTTTGCAAGAATTTCAACACAGAGTCTACAAATGTCTTTCTGTTTTCTGGGCTTGATACCATTCTGCTCCATTTTCTGCTTTCAGAGTCCGTTAATCCACCAGCACCAATAATAACTTTGACACCTGTTTGCTGCAACTGAGTCAACTTGCCGTAGAAGTCTGGAAGAAAGCCATCATCATTTTACCTTTAGACAAGGACTTGACAATCAAAATAATCGGTAAGTTTCTTTTCTATAAATACCATTTTCAAGATCCAGCTCTGGATTTCCTGGTACCAAATTGAAGGAATTGCCATCAAGATGAGCCCACGCATATATTATGTGCGTGCAAAGAGTTGGGTTTACTTGTTCAGGTCCAAAGCTGCCTTTGCCGGGCCTGAGATTTAAAAACCATTTGTTAAATATTTTGTGCAATACGTTTTGTCTTTTACCAATTGATTATGTGCTGTCTTTACCTATAGAAAGCCCAGTTAGTGAAGTAGCATCCCACGATAGGTTTGTGCTCTTGCGTCTCTTCGGGTTCTAGTCCTGCAAGCCGTAGTGCCGACTTTGTTCTGCATTGGGCCTTCTCTGGCCAGTCGCAATGGTTCTATATAAATAAAATCATAAGGTAGTGTAAGATTAGGTAACAACACGAACACACATAGGGGTTTATTAATAAATATTGCTTAAAGTGAGGTACTGATTAGCGACTGCTTAACCATACATTTTTGACGTTTAAACGTCTTTTAACTTTAAGGAACGTATATTAATCAACGTTTACTTTTAGTTCCACCTTACGTTCAAATGCCTTGTAAATACCACCATTGAATATTTCTGTATATTTAAGCCACCTTGCATGTTAACTTACCTTATTCCAGTGCAGCGGTGCGGGACACTCTAGTTGCATCCAGTTACCGTTGAGACATAAATAATATTTGCTGCATTTACCCTCGTCAGCTTTGAATACGTTTCCAGTGCACGACATGCCTTCAAGACTTGGACCCTGTCAAACATTACAATATAATGATATTATATAACAATATTACAGAAAATCTTTAGTTAGCGGTTAAAGCTTTATAGGGGTTACTTACACTGTCAGTATCTAAGTCCGTGTCGGTGCCAATACCAGCATCAGTATCAGTGTCGGTATCAGTATCAACTTCTTCTACAGGTATCATCACTGGGATATCATCCGTGTCCTCAATGTCCGGAGTGGGAGTGGCGCTCGGTATCGAGACTGGGATTTCCATATCAGTTTCTGCATTTTCTGCTTGCACTGTTAACATAATGTAAATTTTTGATCAATTTTTGCTTTACTTGGCCATCCTGATTTTTTTCATCGACTGTCTCATAAATCAATATTTGAACGGGTTAAATATTTTGTCAATATACTGTTAAGGAAGGGTACGTGTCAATCTGAGTTCAAACTTACATTCTTCAAGTAAGCACCTCGGTGGTGCCTCACTGCCACGCAGCACATGATTGATGGTAGCGAGGAGGGGTGACTTTCCACAGCCGCAATTTCTTCCACTGAAGTCATCAAGGTCAAGGGACCACGCCATACTGCCTCCCAATCCCATGGAACGGACGTACTCTGCCTTGTGGCGCACCATAAAGTCATCGTCGAATGACACCCATTGATCGTCGAAGCTGGCGTACGGACCCATACGACCACCTGGGTCACGGGATACTTGCCAGCCCTTCACTCTGATGCGGTCGCATATCTGGGGAAGAATAGATAGAATGTGATTATCGAAGCAGAAACCGGCAGGTAGGCTGGGTACCACATTTAAATATATAAGCACAACATTTTTTATGTAGTTGCGTTAGCATTAGATTCCTATAAGAATATTTAGTCAAAAGTACATATTCAGTGCATTTTACACATGTGCACATTGAGCAATAAACGGTGCCTTTAACCTATCGAGTATTTGGGTATTTAGTAATTTTGCACTGTACACTTCAGTACGTGACACCAGTTCACAATAAAGGTTATTCGTGACTGTCGCTATGTTATAACTCACTTCGTAGAATGACAAGAAGCCTCTAGCTCTAGTTTCATCGCCAGCTTCTCCACCCGCGTAGGAAGGTACTCCGAGGCCAGTTCCTGCGTTTTCTTCCAATGAAAACGATTGGCCGTAGAAAGGTACACCTAATATGAGCTTCTCGGGAGCTGCTCCTTTGTCGATCCAGTAGTGTACCGTGAAGTTCTGCGGGAAAATACAGTTGATATTATTAGCGCCTTTGAAACAGTAGCCGTTTCTAATTTTAGTTTCTGGTAAGGACCTACCGTGTTCAAAGTTTTGTCTACGTCTCCATCGCTAGCATACATTGGGGATACATGTCCAGTCTTCTTATCCCATTGACCGTGGTAGTCATATGTCATTAGGGAAATCCAATCTAGATTTTTGGCCAGGGTCGCTACATCATAGGCTGAAAAAATTAAATAAGTATTCAACATTCTGAAATCAACGTAGACATGAACGATCGAGGGTTGAGAAAAAGAAATCGTGTCTTACCAGCATCTATGACTCGTTTACTGCCTGAGACAGCAGCGGATAGCAGTAAGCCGCGAGGCTTAAAGGCAGCTCGCAGTTCCTTCACGAGACTGGCAAAGCCTTGTTTATCGGAGCTCGGACCCTTTTCACAGTTCACCTAGGAAATAAATGCCAAAGTTATCTTTGTTATTTTGCAAACAGGATCAGAAATGAGTTTTGATTTTATTTGTAACACTCACCTGCCAGCACTTAGGATACTCCCAGTCGAGGTCTAATCCGTCAAATTCATATTGTTCGATAAAGTCTAGAACGTGGATCAAAAACTTCCTTCGCGCTGACGGGCTGTTCACCATTCGTGAATACTTATCACTCGCAGAATCGTCCCATCCACCCAATCCAAGGACCACTTTCACACCTTTCTCTTTTAGAGATACAACCTTTTCATAAAATTCTGTAAAATGTGAAAAAGTAGCTAGTTAGTTAACAATATCATGGCAGAAATAAAATACCTACTAGAACATCTTTTAATAGCTACTTACTGTTTTCCACATCCAACCACATGTCATGTGGTTTGATCACTAGGCGCTTAGTGTCGAGGACAGCAAACGCGTACACTATATGCGTGCAAAGCGAGGGGTCAATGTCGCTAGGTGTGTATTTTCCTGGACCGGGCCTGGAAAAAGTTTAAAACGTACAATATAAGTAAGTCGTTTTTTTATATTTCCATATGAGAGCATAAAAACACATAATTTCAGATAATTACCTGTACCAAGCCCAATTGGTGTAATAGCAGACGACCTTGTAGCGTTCTTCCAAATTGGTACTGACAGCAGTCGTGGGTTTTTTCGTCGTCGTTTCTACCATGGGTTGTCTATGCGTCGTTATTTGTGTGGGCCTTGGAGTCGGCTTCGTGACAGGCCGCACTTGAATATCATCCAGATCTTCGTCTATTTCGTTTGGAGGATCAATTATTGAATCAGATAATATTATTGTATCTTCATCTACGTTAGGATCCAGTAAACCGTTCTTGATTGCGTTGACAAGTGGATGCTTGCCTTGACCACATCTAGAGAAGATAGGAAGTTATTAAATACGATTGTGAATCGTTTGTACATTTCCATAAATATATCACATTTACATGGGTTAAAGTTTTCCTCATATCAGTTTTCTATCTACTCACCTATTTCTAAAATCGTCAAGATCAAGAGCCCAGACCATACCACCACCGAGGTCTAATGATTTTATGAAGTTCACTTTCTTTTTAATGATTTCAACATCATCGAACGACACCCATTGGTTGCCCTTGTATGCGTATGGACCCATTCGTTGGTAAGGATCCTTTACTACCTTCCAGCCGTTATATCTGATGCGATCACAAATCTAAAAGAGAAAGAAGATATGAATAAATTCATGATTTTTTTTTTGGTCGATTAGCAATCCATTATAGTATTTGTGGTTCCTTACCTCATAATAAGACAAGAAGCCTTTAGCTCTAGTATATTCTCCTGCTTCACCGCCGTCTGAAGCTGGAGCGTTTAAGCCTGTAGCTTCATTGCCCAAACTGAGGGTCTGTGGCGAGTCATTGTCAGCACCCAAAGTGAACGTCTGTCCGTACATTGGCATACCCATTATCAGCTTATTCGCAGGCGCTCCCTTTTGCATCCAATAACGAATTGTGTAGTTCTGTAGTTTAAAAGAATATTTTATTAGAATGGATTATTATTCTGCGATCATCATCGAGAAAAGTCCTTTACTTTTAGATACGCCTGATTGTCGGTTTCATTCAAGAATACTCTCAGTTGAGAGTATGCGTCTAGTGAGCTGCATTGTCATGTTTAGGTGTTCACAAATACTTTGTTCGGATGAACATACAGTACCTACCTACGTTATTTTGAACAATCAAATGATACCATTTGGCAGTTATGTAATACTAGCAGCGCAGCGCCCCGCGGTTTCACCCGCATAAGTGTCGATCCCGTGGGAATATCGCGATAAAAACGACCCGGACCGGGTCTTCTGGTTTAAATCGGTTCAGCGGTTTAAGCGTGAAAAGGTAACAGACAGACAGATAGACACTTTCGCATTTATAATATTATAAGTATGGATTAAAATCCGTACCGCATTGAAGTAAGTGGTGCCGTCTTCCGGGTGGTAGTTCAGAGGTGCTACATGACCAGTACGCTTGTCCCACTGTCCGTGGTAGTCATAAGTCATGACAGCGATCCAGTCGAGATGGCGAGCCAGTACTGGCACATCATAGCCAGCGTCTATGACTTTCTTGTTAGGAGATACGGCCGCTGATAGAAGCAGACCCTTAGGTTTGAATTTAGCTGATAACTCCAGGACAAGGTCGGCGAAACCTTCCTTGTCTGAATCAGGACCCTTTGAGCAATCAACCTGTGGACAATAAAATTGTAGGAAATGTTAGTATGCATAATAAACTGTAAAGTGGTCTTGATTGATGCATCAAGTTCTGTCTGTAACTATTTTAAGTAGGTACGTTTGTATATAACATTCGGTGATTCTATAATGTAAAACGATTTCTTTCTTGCATGCTATGCATTAACCTTATTAAGTCCATTGCATTATCTTATTGTTTACTGCCTCTTTTTTTTACTCTTGTTGCCTTCGCTATTAAATGCACAGGAAACTGTAGCGGAGAAAGCGAACAAGTGAACGAAGCAAGAGAGGACAAGTTTATGATCTACATCGTTTTTACAATATTGACTGCAGTAAACAGTGTTTGAAAATTCTCACCTGCCAACACTTAGGATACTCCCAGTCGAGGTCTAAACCATCAAATCCGTATTTCTCGAGGAATAGAACAACATGTGAGACGAATCGGGCACGGGCCGCGGGGTTATTGACCAGCTTAGAGTACTTGTCGCCAGCTGAGTCATTCCAACCGCCGATAGCTAGAGATACCTTGATACCATAGCGTTTGTATTCTACAACCTTCTCGTAGAATCCTGAAAATATTGACAACATTAACATTAAAATCAAATGTTTCCTAAAACTTCCAAAATAAATTCCCTAAATTATGGTGAAAGCCAGATCGAAATCCGGAGCGTATTTTAGGAGAACCAACTCGGTCACACGGACAGATACAAAAGACGACTTTGTTTTATAATAATTAGAGAATTCTTAGAATGTCGTATCAAACTTACTGTTATCATAGTCTGACCAGGAGTCATGGGCCATAATGAGACCATCATCGCCGAGAACAGCGAATCCATAGACGATGTGGGTGCAAAGACTGGGGTCGATATCCTCTGGACTATACTTGCCGATACCAGGACGGTACCATGACCAGTTCGTGTAGTAACACACCAGTTTATAACGAGCTGGAAAATAACGTCATTTAAGTGTGCATTGATATTAAAAAAAAAACTATTGTGCATTTAAATTACTTTATTATTATCTTTGGTCCTATTGTTAACGGGTACAAAACCTACAGTTTAGAAGAGCAGGCTTGGAGCTAATGTCGGGCTGTGTGATGCTAGTTGAAGAAACCAGTGGCTTATTTGGTGCTGGTTGTGAATGATCGTGTCCGTGGTTGTGTACGTGGTCATGTGTATGATCATGTCCTGGATGATCATGTCCTGAATTATCATAGTTCGGCGTCACTTCCGTTTGAACTGGACGGGATGTGGTCGTTGTGGTTGTAGTAGTGGTAGTTGGGCTGGCTTTGCGTTTGCATTTAGCGTTCTTGGGCCAATCGCATAACTGTTTCTCCTGCAAAACAAAATAACGATGTTCAGATAACTTCTAACTTATCGAATCTTAATTTTAGAGTATGAATATCCTGTATTATCGTTACCTGATTCCAATGTAATCCTGCACTACAGCCAAATTCCTCGAATTTTCCAAACAAGCAGTGTAGGTATCGAGTGCAATCGGTGGGCAACTGGGCATATTCTCCAGTTTCACAGTATTCTGAAAAATTGAGGAACGATGTACAATTTTGAAGACTTTTAGAAATGTCAATACAATGCCATGCAGTACTTATATGTGGTTAAGAACGGAAAGCGAAGAAAAGAGAAAAGCGAGAGAGATAGAGAAGAGAGCGTAAGAGTTTATTTGAGAAGAGGCTATCGACATAGGTACATATTATGTAACAACTTACTGGGTGGTTCTTTATTGAGCTGCTGCATTACAGTAGACTGTGAGTTGGAGTCCACGGGAGCGCCGCTCTGTCGCTTGTCAGTGCAGGACGAGGCGGAGGGGAAGTCGCACTGGCTGCGGTCAGGGCGCCACGTGAGGCCGGGTGCACAGCTCTGGGCTATCAGGAGGCCATTCACGCACACGTAGAACTTCTCACACTTGGGATGAGCGTGGTATGTGCCCGTGTTGCAGCCCTAGAGCATAATGAAAGGTAGTACATAATTTTTGGTCTATTGGAAGAATTAAAGCTGTTATTGTGTCAACAAAAGTAAACAGATGTTGTAAGTACATGATCAGAATAAGTTGGTTCTTTGATTCGGTCACATTATAGGAAAATGAACGCTATGCTCTATAATAAATAATTATTTTTATAACTACCTTGCCAGGCACTTGCGGTTCATCGGCGAGTGGTCTCTTAGTAGTAGCAGACGTAGGTCTCACCGGTCTTCTAGATGACGTCGTAGGCCTTTTGGTGGTGGTCGATGTGGTTGTCTGCGGTATCGGAGACTTGGACGGTTTGCCCACTGTTGGAACAATAAGTGCATCTATTAAGAAAAAGGTTTGGAAGTAGAGAAGCTGATGGCGCTGTTGGTCTTTTGAAGCACCATTAACCATTAATTTTCCAAAAGTCGAGTTTTTGCAAGTGATTTTACAATGATGATTAACGGGATACGCAAGTCAACTTGTGAATCTAATGGGGAGTAAAGTAAAAATTTGGGCCTATTTTGAGTTTTCTGTTATTTAATACAACTGTTTCTGAACAAATGAAGAAAACGTTTTTGGTGTTATTACTTTCACACATAGCGAACTCGACCCAGTCACAGCGTCTAGTGCGCCTATCCCAGTGCAGGCCAGGCGGGCACATCTGCTTATGCCATCGCCCTCCAACGCAGAGCAAATATGAGTCGCAAGTCGTCGCGGGCGCATGCACGTCGTTGCCGCCGCATGATGAGTCCTCGGATGGAGAACCGGATGAAGGAGCTGTTGGGAAATGGTCATGTCTTATTCAATATTACTTTCTTTATTGCCTTCTTTAATGTAATGTAAAAAAATATATAGAGGTTAAATTGTTAACTGCAGTACGATCATTTATGGGTCTATCTTTGCATGATTCTATTTACGATTTAAATTTAGACACCTTCAGATGTAATAATAATAATTGTTTATTTCAAGCATTGGCATCCATAAAAATTTCTTACGTTTACGTAATTGCAAAAAACGTAAGAAAATTTTAATTTCGTGGGTATCTAGCGCGTCCTCCTTAAATTACAAACGCTTACTTGGAAACATAATATTTATAAACATAATATAAAAAAATAATAATTTTGTTTGTTTTTAACAAACAAAATTATTATTTTTTTAAACACTCACAAAACACATTTTCACAAATCACTACCGTCTTTCGTTATGTGTCCGTGAGGACGCGCGGGCGCGGGACTACTGAGGCGTCTGTAGAATCGTCGTTCATTCGTTTGAAGTACTTGACAAGGATTATATATCTTTCTTGTTCTGTTTAGTACACTGTGCAAGTTTGAGCAAGATAGAATAAGTAGTTATGAGCGAAATAGACGTCAAACATAGGAGTGTGAGCGCGTCCGAATTGGACCGATCACAGTCAACTGACTGACAGCTCGCGGCCGAATCGGACATTCAACATCGCAAGGGACGAACTAAACATTAACATGTAGAATTAGTATTATGTACAAAGTACGTAAAAATTGAGGATGTAAAAGACGATTATATAGGTAAAGGGTCCAATTATGACTTGCCTTTTGTAGTTGTCGATGTTGTTGTAGGCTTGTTTGGGCGTGTGGGTTTAGGAGCTGCCGTCGTAGATTTAGGTACTGTAACAAATAAAAATCGAATTGGAGATGAAGTTATATTTTCTTTAGGTTCGACTGTGCTGCTAAAGTTGTAATTTTCCACAACAAATGCAATCATTGTTTTTAAAATTCTTTATATAATTAGGGACTGATAAAATCCCAATATGAATGACAGTTACACTGTACCCTAAATACATACTGCAGTCAGCTACAGATAATATTTGGGTCATGAACCTGAACAGACTCTTCGCAAAGGGCTATCATGTATGAAATGTATGTTGAAAAAAATAGTATTCACCTTCGCACTTGGCGTACTTGGGCCAGTCGCAGTGCTTCTGCCTGTTGCTCCAGTGTAGTCCAGGCGCGCAGTGCTGCATGTGCCACACGTTGCCGTCACAGTGTAGGTACGCGTTACAGTCGCCAGGGACTGAGTTGTACTGTTCGCCGGCACATGACTGTCCGTCTGCAGGACCATCTACTGAGTCTGTGGGAATTGGGAATAGTGTTAGTTTCAGTAATAGTAGCAATGGTAGCGTGTGTCAATCCCGTACATATTATTGGGCTTTTCTGCTATCGTTACCACTTATAGAAAGTTACTTCGACTAGGACTTTAGGCCCTCTTATTTTTTCAAACAGTTACTTCAGGGATCAACATACTTGCCTTTTAACCGACTTCAAAAAGGAGGAGGTTCTCAATTCGAATGTGTTTTTTTTTGTATGTTTGTTACGCGATATCTCCGGCAATATTGTAAATCGATTTCAAAAACTTTGCTTGGGTAGTATTTGAGTTAGCTTCAATAATTCGTATTTTTGTCACTTAGTTTATATTGATGATGTTATAATGATTTCTTGTCACTGATATATACATAGCAAGTGTTATACGAATCTGTGTGGGGTAAGTACACTTAAAAGTGAAAAATAAAAATGTTTTTACAAAAAAAAAAACAACCGATTTTAACAAACACCGAAAATGCGAACCCGAACGCCGACTTCCGAAATTAAAGTAATTTTTCACTTTTAGTGTCTTTTTTGGAAGCCGATTGTTTTTTTTTTTTTTTAAAAACAGTTTTTAATGAATAATCTTTTATTTTGGTAAGAGTTCATCACTCATCATCATATTTTATATCGAATACCCTATAGAACAAAATGCCTGTTAACTCACTACCCATAGTAAGGCTGAGACATTAGTTTGTTGTTGATTACAAAGTTAATGATATATCTAGGTATATATATTTACCAGATTGAACCGGCACAGTGGTGGGTTTAGTGGTAGGTCGCCATGCAGTGGTGGTGCTTGTGGGTCGTCTTGTGGTGGTGGTCGGTCGTGGCGGAGGACGTGACGTCATCGGTGCTAGAGTCGTAGTTGCAGTGCTTGTTTCGCTACTAGCCGTTTCTTAAAGAAAAAAAAACACGTTGTACCTAGTCTTCTAACTATTTTTCTATGACTTGGTTGTTATTTCCAATGAGCTGCACCAGTTTGTTTATACATGCAGAGAAGGAAAACTAGCCCAAATTAATCAATAGCAGCAACAAAAAGAGACCAAATGTCAGATGTTCGACATGAAGATAATGATATTCAGCTGCATCTTGAAACTTATCCTAATTTAATCGATCCAAAAGTTGCAGTTGAAGCTGAATTAACAATAAAATTGTTACCAGTGCACTTGGCGAAGCTTGGCCAGTCACAGCGGTTGAAGGTGGAGGCCCAGTGCAGGCCGGGCGCGCAGCGGTGCTTGCGCCACGCGCCGCCCTCGCACTGCAGGTAGCCTTCACAGTCGCCTGGGGCCGCGTGGTAGTCGCCTGCGTTGCATGACTGACCTTCTATGCTGCCTGAAATACATAAATTGTGTATTAGACCTATGAATCATTGAGTTAATAAAGTAAGTTACTATTTTACTCTTGGCTTATTGATTTTATGAGCGGTTTAATCCAACCTGAAATAGAACTGGGTGAATTCTGGCCTCCTAGTTCGTTAAACTTCTCACGCCCAGCGTTAGTCTAAGCCAGCGGTAGTAAGGTACCTACAGCATCCGTACAGCCCGATGCAAACTTACGGAACATACCTAAGGCGAGTCGCTGCGCAGTAACAAATTCACCTGTCAGCGGGGGTGAGGGGTGAGGTAATGCGCAGTGAGTAGCGCACTTCAGAGCCGGCTATAAAGCTTGAATCGAGTTGTACCAGGAGAAATACACCTATGTATTTACGTCATGATTGAGAGTTGCCTAATTAAGTTGGTCGACTAGTACCTTATTTTCAATACATCATTTTAGTAGAAGCGCTACACCGTTGATATTGATGTCATTTGACCAATGTCAATTGATGTTATTCCACTTACCGGAATCAGCTGGAGGCTTTTTAGTAGTAGTGGGACGTTTCGTTGTGGTGGTGGGTCGTTTCGTGGTAGAAGTAGTTGTGATCATGGGAGTGGTTGCTGCAGGCCACCATGTTTGAGGACTGCTCTGTGTTGTGGTGGATGGGTTCCAGCTCGGCCAGGTCGTTGAGGTTTGTTCGTGGTGGTGATGGTCGTGACTGCCACCTCCGGCAGAACCTAGAATGAGGAATTTAGTGAGTACAATAAGGTACTTACTATGTGGCGCTGGTAACGATTCAAAATAAAATAATACATACCACGTATCGTATGTTTGTATCTATTAACAGAAAAAAGTATTAACCCAAAGTATGCGTATGCGGTGCGCCGCATACGCATACTTTGGTTTATACTTTTTTTTTTTATGTCGTCGCCAACGACGACCTTGTGAAGACTCATATCATCGGACGATTAAAAAGGAGCATGCTTATTGCCGATCTCAAAATGTATAAAGTAGCAACATATTTGGAGTTGTAATTAAACTCACCATCAGCAGCAACAGTGGTAGTAGTAGGAGGTGAAGGTGTGACAGGTTCAGGCGGTCTTTCACAGGCGGCAGTCGGTGGCGAAGGTACTCCTCTACCGAGGGCGCGACCGGCAGCACGCAGCAGAGGCGATGGCTCCGCGCAGCAACGGTTGCTGAAGTCATCCAGGTCGATTGCCCAGGCTGTGACACCACCCATGCCTTGGCGCAAAGCCCATTCCACCTACACATTAAACCACGCATGAGTTCCAAAAATCAATAATGTAAATAAACGCATTTTTATTTCTTTCCTTCTAGGTCTAGCTAGTAGCTACAATTGCTGTACCTACCTTTACTTTGAAACACTCTCTTCATCAATTAATACCTGTAGCTACACATTTTTAGGGATGTACAACTAATTGAACCCTAAATATAACATCGTTTTGTGGCCGCAAAAGCACCTAAAGTCCCCGTCACGAGAAGCTGAAGTAAAGTAACTACTGATACTTTATAGTGTTGTCACCATAGAATAATAATAAAAAACTTACAGGTAGTCTGTCTACTATACATTATAACTTTATATAAACTTTTATTGTCAGGTTTTGAAATGTATGGAAAGTGGTCATTCTTCTTTATGTAACAATTAGTCATGATGACTACCCGGTACCCGGTACATAAGTGATGACTGATGAGTCATGCCAAGTAATTTAGAACCAATAACAGAAATTAAAGGCGACCCAAATTAAGTTCAAACTGCGGTTTGGGATTTCAATTGAATTGCATTGCATTGAAGTAATAATTAATTTATGGAGGCGGCAAAAAAAATTTTACACACACCTTTTCAGTTATAGATTTGGGGTCATCGTAACCAACCCATTGGTTGTCGGAGTATGTGTAGGGTCCTGCATTGTCCTGTCTGCCTGTCTTCCACCTTAAGTTCTTCACTATAATAAAAATATGTTTCAGTTATTATTTCTTATCACGGCAAGCAGCCCGGTGCCTACTACAGTCCTAACGGCAAATTAGATACTGACATTGCATTTAATTACTATTTTGCAAAAAGAAAAGACAATCGTGAAGGGTGAATGAAATGTCATATTTAACTAACCTCGGTAGCATATTTCATAGTAAGCCAACATTCCAGGTTGCTTGGTGAACTCGCCAGGCTCGCCAGGTCCGGCTGCTGCCGATCCTGGTCCCTTAGCTCTATCAATGTCTGCTAGTCTGTACGACTGACCATAGAACGACAAACCAAGGAGAAGTTTCTTAGGGTCTGCTCCACCACTTATTAGAGCTTTGACAGCGTATTCCTGAAAAATTATTCTATTTAAGAGACAATTCAGATCACTTCGATCAAACATTAAAATGGTAGGGACTTAAAGGGGTTCGAACATTTTTCTATGGGAGCTGGCATATCCACATTAGCCACCCGTCGCCATTTTTTTTTTTTTCAAAATCATGGCGCTTCATGAAACAGGTATAGAGGACACTTAAACAAAGAAAAAATATTAGCAATATGGTGCCCTAAAGTGTCACGTTGTCGAGATACATATTTGGAGGTAAAGTCACCAAGCGAGAACAATGACACATCATTAAAAATGAATTAATCACGAGCTGATATTTACAGTAGATTGTATTCAAATAATATTTCCCGGCTTGATTCAACAATTTATAAAAACACATTTTTTTACGATTGAGATGCTAGTGAAAAATAAGAGAACGTGATAACCAGAACTTGCCTGCTGCAAGTTCTTAATAAAGTGGTTTTCACGTTCTCTTATTTTTACTTTCTTCCAATAAGTGCTTGAATTAAGCTGGGAACTATTATTTTTATATAATCTAATGCATATAAGCACGAAATTAATTAATTTTTAATGATAGTCATTGTACGCACATGGCGACTTTACCTTCAAATATCTCGGCAACGTGACACTTTAGGGCATGTTGCTAACATTTTAACACTTTGTTTAAGTGTCCTTAAATACCCTTATAATCGAACGCCGCGATTTAAAAAAAAAACAATACGCCTGCCGGGTAGCTATTTCAACAAAGAAAGGCTCTATCCCCTTTCTTTACTTACGATTGAATAATAAGCTAGAGTGTCTCTGGGTGATGGTACTAGCGGGGTATGGTGTCCAGTAGCCTTCTCCCATCCACCATGGTAGTCGTAAGTCATGGTGCTGAGGAAATCAGCCGCTTTCGATAGAACTGGTAAATCATACGCAGACTCGATCACTTCTTTGTAACCAGATAGAGCGACACCAAGTTCCATGCCAGCTCCATGTAAAGCTTTGGATAATTCCTGCAAAAAGAAAATTCACCAATAACTAATTTAGCCACAACAATATTTATTCAAAGAACAGTGAAATAAAGTATGTATTTTATACCTGAACGAATTTAGCAAAATTAGCTTTATCAGACACTGCACCTTTCTTGCAGTTACTTTGCCAACAAACTGGGTAGTTCCAGTCCAAATGAAGGCCCTTGAAGTTGTGCATGCGCAGGAATGGAATCAACTTCTCTATGAACTTGCTGCGATTCGCCTCGGAGGATACCATTCGGGAATATTTGTCGCCAGCGGAGTCCGTCCAGCCTCCCAAACCTAGGATGACTTTAACGTCTCTCAAGGAAGTTACACGCTCGTAAAGATCTGAAAAGAGACATATAATTATTTGACAGCCATGTTGTTTTTGGACAGCATATACTCCCATAAACTCTTTGTAAGCATGTAGAACTTAGTATAAATCTGATGACTATCACGTCTTCTGGGTATATTTTCAGAAATCTAGCTTTCAAACTTCCTTTTATTGTAATTTTTACTTACTGTTGGTGACATCAGCCCAAGGATCGAACTCCTTAGCGATAAGGTCATCCGGAGAGAGCGATGCGTAAGCGTAAACCACATGTGTACAAAGCCGAGTGTCTACGTTTTCAGGAACGAACTTTCCATCACCGCGACGGTAGAACGCCCAACTTGTCATGTAGCATACCACGAGTTTGTCGCTTTGTTTACCTAAAAAATAAGACATACAATAGTTAAGTGCTTAGAAAGGAAATTAAATTAAAAAAATAATTGGAATTTAGATTGCCATTCGGATTTTGGAAATAATATCAAGAATCAGTTTATCTTACTCTTTTTGCTATCCATTTCGGCAACTAAACGCTCTGTGTCTTTATCTGCTGACATTTCTTTGGTAGGATCACTCCACTGCAAATAAAAATTTAAATTATTTGGATGTTCAAGGTATGGAAAGAGTACTTATAATATGCATTACTATGCTTTTTAGCTAAAGTGACGATATACTCGTACAAAGAGTATATCCATGAATGTTTTCACTTGAGTCCACACTTACCTCAAAATCATTTTCATATGCTTGCGATAGAAACCGAGCTGCGTCCTCAACGCTGATTCGCAGGCTTTGTCCTGGCATACATTTCGCAACGTCTTGGTGACTGTTAAAATAATACAATATGTATGACATTTTTTTTAATAATCAGGCATATTAATATTATAATATTTTCTATGCAAATGGTGTCAAACCGCAATATTTATTCCTTAGGAAAAAGTTATTTGGACTATTGAAAGACCATCTCTTAGACAAATTATAGTACCATTAATTATTTATCTTTGTGTGTTAGGTAGGTAAGTCCATTGTTTCAGTATCCTAAAATAGCTTTATCTTACCCGCAGAACCCAGTAGAAGGATCATAAAGGCGTTCATCTTCACAAGACATTCTGTAACTGATGCCTCCGGTGCAGAAGTGGAAGTGTGCGCAAGAGTCTTCATCAGATGCCAAGTAAGCGGTCTCAGATTCACAGGATCCTAACTTCAATGAGGACTGATCGGATTGAACAGCTTCACCTATATAAAAGGAAAAGGGTTTGTGAGTTATCCTCCTTTTAAAGGTTTTATTAAAAGTCGTTGGTTTAATAAATTAGCTTAAACAAATTGGTAGCGTCAGGTGTGAGAGGAATTCCGCTCAAACTGTTTAAGGACTACCTCACAAATAGGAAGCAAAGGGTTAAGGTGGGAAAACACGTTAGTTATGATGCAAATGTCACATTCGGCGTCCCTCAGGGAAGTGTGCTGGGCCCTACATTGTTCCTGCTTTACATCAACGACCTCTGCAACCTTAAAAGTAATAATGCTAGAGCGTTTACTTATGTCGATGATACTGCTGTAATTTTTTCCGGGAATTCTTGTCACGAAGTTGCTAGAAGTGCTGAAGCCGGTATGTCCCCAAATAGCTAAATGGCTCAAAAATAATCTGCAGCTCACACTTAACACAGCTAAAACTAATTATAAATCTTTCAGTATATGACACAGAACACAACCAAATACAGATTTTAACATAAGAGTACATACGTGCGGTGATGCAAATAACTGTCAATGTCCAATACCTACCAGTCAAAGTGTCACAAACTAAATATCTTGGTGTTATTATTGACCGAGATTATCGTGGTACCCCCATCTTGAACAGCACTAACAGAATCAGGAAACTGAGCTGGATATTCAAAACGCTGAAGTATACGGTACCAAAAAAAAGTACCTATCCACCAGCACAAATACCCCCAGAAACCTACTCAACGAAAAATACGTAGCTTTAGTACAGTCAGTCCACTTGTACTGCAGCCCCATTTGCGAGGTGCGGCTAAGAATAGATTCAAAGATCTTGAGCGGGGACAACGGGCTGTAATAAAAACTAATCTACTTTAAAAACCTTAGATATCCTACACAAAGTCTTTACCAAACAAGCGATTTATTCTTGATGCGAAAACTATACATAATTAAAGCTGTTATAAAGAAACACAAAATTCTTCCTTTTGACCGCAGCACAACTTTGAAAAGAAGAAAAAAGAGAGGATAAAACCACTAACCTATGATGACACGGAGGCGCTGCTAGGATAAAATAAAACCTTACAGTACCTGCCTAATGCCTGCACCATTTATAACCTTATGCATACACTCTGATTTATTCGTGTTCACAAACACACACCTTCGCAATTGCATTCACATTTTTTTTTGTATACAATTCCTTTTAGTTTTGCATAAAACAAGTACCTAAACGATACTTATTAAGTTATGGAAGAGCGGAGTCTCCTAACACAAGCTTATCTGCTTAAAAGGAGGCTCCAATCACAAGTTTTTAAGGTTTACTTGTTAAAATAATAAATAATAATACTTATGGAAAGTTACCGTTTAATGTGGTTGAAATAGCGCTCAGCATTGGGAATGGTGGACCGCACAGTCCTCTGAAGTCGTCCATATCGATGGATGACGCTGCAGCTCCTGCTAAGCCCGTGGTTACCACAAACTTCATCTGTTCAGAAAAAAATAAAATTAGAATGTGATGCCTACTAAACGCTCTAATCAAATTACGGATACTCAGATTCAAGATAGCCGCAATTTAAACAGCAGTAATTCGTTATATTACAAAATCGATGTTGAACACGAATAATATTTATAGGTACCTTTTCCAAGACAGTGGTTGGAGTATCGTAGGTGATCCATTGGTTGTCGAATAACGCGTAAGTGTTCCCACCTGCATCTGTACCAGTTGGCCCTTTACCTTCACGTTCAGCCATACATATCTGTAAATAGGAACACATAATTAATACACATAAGTAATAGGAAAACATAATTAGAATAATTAAATATTACGTTTTCATAATGATTCTTCCAGAACCGTATCAATTTTGAATGCAGCAATATCTACAATAATCTACACCATATAGAGCATCAAGGAGTTGCATAACTACACTTACAGCAGAAATTAAGATGATCCTACTTTCGAATAATGCTTGGCAAAAAGTGATACTTACTTCGAAGTAAGCTAGAAGTCCTTTAGTCTGTGTATAAATTCCTTCCTCGCCCCACCCACTGACAGCGGCGCCAGGAGCGGGCAGGGTTGACGGAGCGAGAGTGTAAGTGCGCCCGAAGAACGGAACGCCAAGCACTAACTTTTCAGCGTTCATGCCGTGACGCAGGATGAATTTCACCATGAATTCCTGTGGAAATGATTCAGTAGGTGATTTTTGACTAAGGCAGGACTTTCAGAATTAGTAAAAACGTTTTACATTATACATTTAATTCAGATGTAAACAAGACCTATTGAAATATGTGAGAGCTATTGACACTTTATTCTGAGAGAGTAGCTAAGCTTGTATTAGTCAGAATTAAATATTATGTATGCAAATAAAGGAAAAAATGGATTAGTCAATTAGGAAAATTTGTATTTATTTTAAAACTGCTTACTGCTTAATGCATACGACTCTACCATAATCAAAAGTCCATGAAACACGATATAAACATAAATATCGACTCTGCAGTCCACAGTGTACTTACAATATTATCATATCGCTGGTCTCGAGCGGCCGCTCCAGGGTCTCTATGTAACGGGCTGTGCTGTACGGCCCTCGAAGGCGCTTCCTCACGCCTACCGTGAGTCATGTCCCACGCCTGTAACACTGTGTAGTCGGTAGCTCCGCTCACTGCGCTTAGGTCGTAACCGTCTTCTATTTGATACCTGATAATGTTAAGGAGTTTTTGTAAAAAGTTTAATTATGATTAAAATTGAGTTTCACAAAATTATCAGCTTTTTCCTGTTAGTAGTACTTAATTTTCGTCGTTTTTTAAGGTTATATTTTTTCGTTTTTTATTCAAAGTATATTTTGATACTAATTATTTAGTTTCTGTTACTATAATAGGAAACCAGTTTTGTTTTACCTGAACGGAGGCAGAACAGTCGAAAGTAGGAATCCATAAGACGAAAACTTCTCTCGGAGTTCGTAAAGCAAAGCTGTCAAAAGTTCTTTCTCTTTCTCGTCTTCACCTGAAAAAAATTCATCAGCATTAGTTCATGTTCCCCATTTCAAAAATAGCACATACTTACTCGACCATCATATTTTAGGTAATGACATACCTGGATATACCCAATGGAGATCCAATCCATCGAAGTCATGCTCTTTCATGAAGTTAACAGCGCTTTCAATGAACATGCTTCGTCTATTTGGTTCTTGTACCATTTCGCTGAACAGGCGATCTGTGCCTTCACCTCCTACACTGATCATAACTTTCATCCCATGCAGGCGACGTTTCAGCCCGGTTGCTATGCGGTAACCACCTGTAAGAAATTAGTTTATTATTTCAAAAAATATTTTTACGGTTTCTCTATTATTAGTATGTTACGTTTACGTGTGCTAAATGCAAAAGGTGGTAATGTCTCGAGACCTTTATGTTTTTGTATTGATGATGTGGCAAAGGTAACTGAAAACAGAAGAATATCGGGAGTATGGAGTATGCCACCAATAACTTCTCTTACCTTTAACGATATCGAAATCTTCATTGTTGGGAATAACCGAGTAAGTATGGGGGTGCATAGTGGCGAATGCGTAGTGTAGATGTGTGCAAGAATTGGGCACCAATGCAGCGGTGAAGGCCAGTGGAGGGGCCCTGTATGCGGCCCATGATTCCATGTAGCATACCACCAAGCTACGTGTCCTGGGGCCCGGCACCGTCTGCTGCATCGCTGGTTAAACAAAAAAATAATATAAATATAGAGAATAACAATAAATGCATTATATTGAATTTGTCATGAAATTGACTGTTTTACCTTGTAAGTTCGCATTTCCTAGCTGCAATCTCTCATCGTTACGGGTGCTGCTGCTAAGATAAAACCATTTGATTTAGTAATGCATTAGATAGGTATGTTTATTATTATTCGAAATATGCGTATTTAGCATGTCCTTACTTATTGAGGTAACCAGCAGCTCCGTAATATTTCCATGCATCCAAACCTGCTTCAGCCGAAATGACTTCAGCATCCTAGGGACAAGTCAAATTCATTAGTACCTACCTATACAGTACGTTCGAACCAGATCATATTTTTCATAATTTGCATTTTGTTTTGCTGAATATATTATTTACCTCTAATAATTTAAACGAAGATCCCGGTTCTATAAGTGAGATCGGTCGTTTTTCCACAGCGTCACGTAATGGCAGTCTTTCGTCTCCTTCATCACGAACACTCCTATAACGTAAATACCCAAATCAATTCTGGTACTTTGTATGTGCATAATAAGACACCGTTTTTAAAGCATTTTTTATTCTATTTACCTTAACGGTATACTTTCGACGGAGGCACGTATCGGTGCAGCTATAGGATCGTGCTGCGGGACCGTCTCGACGGCGCTTCGTGCAAACGTGAAGCCAGCGCGCGGAGACGCTAGTGCGTACGCGCATAGCGCTAACGCTAAAGCGCACTGCAAAAATAAAATTCATATTAAAATATGTTCAAATGATTAAACAAGAAAAATACAAATATGGTCTTTTGTTTATTAGCAACGCTTCGACAACATTAGCACTTTGGTATGGGTTCAGTGTTTCGTCTGCCTTTCCTTAATTTTTATTCTCGACAAGAGGCAGCTATGGTGTTTTGCATTAAATTCATGGAATGGATGGCTTGAAGGCTATCAACCTTTATCATAAAAAAGTTTGTTGGCATCTATAACAATACAAATGGTATCAATTATCTGGCGACATTTAAATTAAAGCTTATATGGAACACCGTTAAGCGTAGAGTTTGCAAAAAGTGCTTACAAAAAGTACCTATACTCTGCTAACAATGTCTTTGTAGTGAATGAATTGACGACTTACAAAGGAACCATTAATAAAGATTGAATGGTGTTTCTATGTGCGGCGCCCGAACTGAAAATATATGAAGTGTAGGCGGTAGCGGTCAGTGACCTGTCGATCATGTATCGCACCGCGTCTTTGCGTAATTAACATAACTTGACAAACTCAAGAATTAAGATCAACACTTGAGACTGGTTCACCAAAGTTTGTGTATATTCTCATTTTATTGTGGTGACGATGTCAACGGCCGCAACTTGTTTAGATGACTATCGGGTTATTTGTGGTAGAATATTTAGTTTGACATAAAAATAAATAGGTGCAGCTGTTTTAGTGCCAACGCCAAAAAATTTGAATTAGTCTTTATCTTTATTGGACATAAAAATCAACTGAACAGCAACGAAATAAAATCTTACAGAAACACACCATCCATACCACCACAGCTACTTATAAAATTCATATTTCCCTCTGAGAAAATATTTCGTGAAAGCTTGCGATGAAAGGAATTATTTTGAAACCTTATAAGTATGTGTTCCTAAACGCCTACTGGTAGCATGTACCTATCCAAAACTGAATTGTAAAATCTTACGCAGCTTTCGTTATTTTCAAGCTGAAGGAAAACCGCAGGTGTATTAGGGAGATCCGTGACGTTATCGCATGAAATATAAAATGCCAAGAGATCGCCTACTCTACATAAGTAGCGGTTAGTCTCAAAATCCTGCTTTACTCGTTTTATTATTAAACAGGTAATTTGTGACTATCGGAATAGCTGATTATCTAACGCTTTTGTGATGTATTTTGGGTGTGGGTAATCGATCTAATAAATAACTAATAAACGATTTCTAGTACATTGACTCGAGTCGTTCGGAAAACAACACAATTTGCATACAGGCATCAGAGGCAGGTAGCGGCCGGCTGCCCGCGGGGTCATCGTCATCATCCCAACCAGTCCAAGATGTTTTCGCGTGACATTTCGCCGGCGATTAGGAGTTGAGCTTTTATTTTTTTTGTGTTTTTTGGTCTCGATATTTGTGTACTTAAGTATGAATATAAATCCCACCAGCCCTGTTATTGTCCCAATCCTCAACTCATTAACTTTACGGTCAAGATATGTGCATGGAATTTGCATTTAAAGTCCGATCTCATGCAAAATGCCCTCAATAAATAATGTTGCATTAGCTTTTTTCCAAAATGGAACAAGAATAATTTTTATGATTTGTTGCCTGGCTGACAAGATAACCGGTAAGACTCAGAGGTCTAATATAGGTAATTCAATTAATTGATCAACACTGAGAACAAAATAAATACCCCTAGACGATTAAAAAAAGTCGATGTTCTAGGAAACTGGAGTGATCCGACGTGACATTGTGTTGATATGAAGGCCAAGGAGCGACGCACGAGCACGCGTCCCCGTGCGTGCATTGCATACTATACCATATAAAATAATGACTACTATAATATGGTAATATTTTACTTTAAAATACCTGTAGCACGTGAAGACACGGTCATTATCTACATTTTTGCTAGCTGCTTAATAAAATAGAGGGTAGTAGGTACCTTCGATAGCAGTTTACTCTCGGTATGCAGTTGGAGATGATAGCATAAAATCTTGAGCTTGTATTACTTACAAAAGCTATAACAACTTTTACTAAGGGACCAAAGCTGCAATCGCGAAAAAAAATCAGCTGTTCCCTACATTTTGACGAGCTATACGAACATAAATGTAGGGAACAGCTGATTTTGTTTTCGCGATTTCAGGTTTGGTCCTATAGTAAAAGTAGTTCATAATGATGAGTACAATCTCCCATTTAGATTTGTCACATGTTTTCAATTTCACCCTGTATATGAAACGTATGTATGTGACGGTTACCTTACCATATACTGGATAATTAAGAAATGTTTTCTGAGACTCCTCCAAAATTAGGTAAGTATTTGAACCAAACGAAAATTTCGTAGAACCCATTTATGGTACGCGCTAATTCACATCTTTGCTGTATCTATTCGACAATGGTTTTTTGATAAGTTATTGCGTTTTAGAATTCATAACATATTGGCAATATTGAACTCTTCTGCTTATAATAAACATTTCACTTTTTTAATAGTAGGCAGTTATGCCAAGTAACGTCCATAAAAACAATGGTCAATTAATGTTAATCAGTCACGATGAGGATATAAAGCAACGATGTCACTTCTTCAAACTTAACATGAAATTAGTCATTGCTTTAAGAACGCTTCTAAACCACAGTTAGCCGAGCTTTGTAAATAACACGCTTCTGTTATTTGCTTATGTTCTCGTGTTTTAGAGGTACTTGCTAACTAACTAATGTTGTTTTGATGATATTTCGAGACAATAACTAAGTATGTACCGCTATCTCTTCTAAAGATATTCTCAAACGAATCACTTGACCAAACATAGAGACTGTTAAATGTTACAGTATTGCTGGCCTAGGTATAACTTTTTGTATTTAATTCATAAATAATTTGGGGTTTACAATAACAATTCTCGTTAAACAAAATGGTACCCCTATAAACATTCATTCGAATTGCAAAGACGATTATTCTTAAATAAATAAATAAACAACAAAGTTAAGTAGAGCATCTTTCATGGAAAGGTACAAAAATACGAAGATGAACCGGTTTCGTACTAAGTACTGTCCTGGTTTACCCTGATCCCGACCTTGCTCCCGACCACGTGTGCCCCACTGCCTCATATCATGCAGGTGCTGCAGTTAACTTTCTCATATGACTTTATATATAAGTGGGCATTCATGTCGTGCATATGAAATGAGCGAAAGATACGCTTACTTATTTTACCGAAGCATATTTTGGGACATTCAAATAATGTATTAACAGTTAAGTATAAGCTACTTGCCAGACATCTGTATCTTTACGTATGTACTTTTTTAGGAGTATCAAAATTATCTTTTCTCGAATTTATTTTGGTGTTAATTTAAGAGTTCATTAAACTTGACCCTTATATAATGATCGCTTTTCCTATTAACTTAAATGTGGAGTAAATCATTGTGATCGTACAAATGCCTAATTTTATGTTTAGAAGAATTATAATTTATGACATTTTAAGTACAGGCTTATAATTATTAACGTTATGTTTAAAATTAAAATTATCTACTTACACAAGTACCAATTAAAAATAATATACTTTCAAGAAAAATAAAGATAATAAATAATCATAATATAACACTTACCCAGACTGTGAAGTTGTGCCCCATGACGGGGAGCTTTCAGCTATACTTCGAACTTATATCTGAAAATAAAAAATAAACGAAAGTAACTTTTGTTTCTTAAATTACCGGCATTTTCCTGTACACTATATATAATGCACTTTAGATACCAATACCATAGAGTTAATTTTTATTGCTTTGCCGAAAGTGGATGAAATCATAATAGAAACGTACCTATTTTGTATTATCCTGTGTAACTACAATAGGGTATAAATAAAACACTACCCCTGTGTTGTGAAGCTGCGCGTGCGCGGTTCTGGTGCGACTGAGCGGGCGGCGCTCGAGTCACCTAGTGTTAAATACCCCAGTGTCATCGAGCCGAGCTTCGCGTCGCACCCACGTTTGTGCACAACAATCAGAGATGTTTAGGGACAAGTTACAATGCTGTTAGAGAGGAAACAAGCTCAAACAGAAACAAAATCTTGGTACTTTTCAGCTCTACCAACATTACGTTAGTATCGACAATAAGCAAAATGCAATGCACCATCAAAGGAACAAGGGTTTAATGGCTGAGTACAATAAAACCCAACTGCCCTAAGAGTGTTTACGCCGCGCCGTACGGCATTTCATACAAACTTTCAAGGCCTTGTTTTTCGAAATGGATGAACCGATTTTAATGAAACTTCATACGCATAAGCAGGATACAAAGGTCTAAAAAGTTACTTAAGAACATTTTAGAAATGTCTTATTTATAAAAAGATAACTGGAAATCTCTGTTTCTATGGAAAATTTAAAATCGGTCTGATTTGACTGTAACACTATTTTTCAAAAATGTTCTTAAGTAACTTTTTAGAACTTTGTATCCTGCAGCGTATGACGTTTCATTAAAATCGGTTCGAAAAACAAGGGCTTGAAAGTTTGTATGAAATGCCGTACAGCGTAAACGCTCTTAAAGTACCCTTTAAATTACTTTCACTTTTACTCACTATAAAACCAGCGTTTAATACTTCATAGGGGTACTACCCTACAACCTTTTCAAGAGAGCCTACTGCACAGATGTGTTTCGCGTAATCATGTATCTACAGTCAGAAACTCATGGTTACCCTAAGACGAGACAAAATGTTATTATTTTAAACTACCGGTTAATTTGTAAGCTTTTTTTTTCCGATAAGCGATTTGAAAAGCTCTTTACTAATAGTACCTACTACTTGACTGTTAAAGCTTTTACAGTCTTTATTATTCTTTTATCATTGCAGAAGCTCTGCAATGCTCTCACATTGCAGAGCTTTTTAGCTTTAAATTGTTAAGGCTTTAAGAGACGTTCCTAATAAATTTCATCAAGGAAGAAAAAGACTGCGATATTTCATCAATGTAATAACAATCCGCTTTGAGCTAACTAAGGGTAGTAGTTCAGTCATTCTTGAAAATTTGCAAGACGACCCATGGGGTCTGGCTGGCTGGGGCTGTTTACTAGAGTGGTTTTATAGTCCAGCAAAAAATTTGATAAATTTCAATACATGAATTAATTCCATGTTTTGAAGAGATCATGATCAGTAAGAATTTCTTACCTTCGGAGTATTTTCGAACTACGATAGGTGATGGATTTATTTAAAGACTGCTTATATTATTTTCCCTTTAGATTATTTGTCAAATGCACCGGATATCTATGGTCAAATGTATTAATTTAGCAGATACTATTTTCACTTATATAAAACATCTTATAAAAACGGATAATGAAACCGTTATTCAAGTCTAATAAAATTAATGAGCCACACATAAAAAAATAATGAATGGGTCAGGAGAAAAATGTCAATGGGTAAATTTCCATAAAGTTGGTTATTGACTTATATTAAAATATTGGTTTATATTTTTCAATAAAATATAGGTAATTCTTTAATCATATGAATTATTGATATGATATTTTGAATAAATCAGACTAGCAAATAATTGCAATTTGCATATAACGACGGTTTGGGTTTAAGAACTAAAAATTAATTTACTAACCTGTTTTACGATCTTGTTTCTCATGTCTTGATCTCATCAAGATTTGCCAAATATTTGTATAGGTAGTCTACATTAGGGTACGTACCTGGTTGAAATATAATCCGTCTTATTATACCTACCTACTGAAGTATGCAGTATTATAAAGTCAGGCGTAAAAAATATTAATAATAAACGCACATACCAGTAGTTCGCTTCACTCTACCTTGGATTTTTACAGGTCTGAAGTACCAGAGTGCTGATCTTACAGAATATCCTGCGTAGTATAGGTTGGTACAGATAGAAAGTACTGTCCAAAAAAAATCTTTTATCTTGATTTGTTGCGTTGTAGATAGTATTGAAAGTATGTATTTGAACACAACATTCATGAAATTAAACTCAAAATTCACGCTTTTTCCACATTTCACATTTATTAGCATTGAAAGTAACCGCGCACTCCTTTGTATCAGTTTGTGTATCGCATGCTTTGCTTGAGTTGGCAAGGGATCGCCAAAACTGGTGGTTGAGTTTGCCACGAATGTATCCTTGTTTACAGCAACGTGCCACATAAAAATGAAGCCAGCTTTTGTCTGGTTTGGTGATAGCTATACCAGATTCTATAAGACTGCACTCGTTAATATTTTATATGTTTTATAATATATAACTAATAATAAAGCTGTTTCAGTTGTGAGACGTCAGGTCCTGTGCCCGGACTCGCGCATTGCTAGTGTAAGTACGTGGTGTCGAGGTGCGTTGGCGCACCGGGCTCATACAATATCATTACTATGCACGGAGCGTTTCTTCCTTTCTGGCCGCCAATGTCACTCGCATTGTTTACCGGCACGACTGTCGCCATCAGACACCACCTAACTGTACACACACGAACTAAGTGGACCCTGAAATTGGCAATGCCCTTGTTTTCTGTTCAAAGTTGACCCGAACGAGTGACCTAGCTTCTTAGGAAGTTTTGCTCATGTATGTGTTGTTATTATTCGCATTTACGTGGACTTGTGAGAGATGCTAGAACAAGACTTTTTATTATTATGTTATTAATGGCTCGTTCGGAATCTGGATCATCCTGCCCTTTGGAAGAAGGACAAACCGGAACCGGTATGTGTTTACAGTTTACTGAGTACTTGTGCACTGGCATTGTGTGCCGCGAGGGGGGGTTGGTTGGTGGTGGCGGGCGATGGCCTGGAGCACCCCGCGTGCTGCGAGCTCTGTTTCAAGGCGAAGTTCAAGGCAGGCCGTTGGCATTTATTGTATGATTCGTCAACATTTGGTGTCAAATGCTCTGCGCCCACGCTCAGTATGGGTTCACAGTTTAAAATGAACAGTTTAAAATGAAATTAAATCTAAAATCAAATTATCTATTGTACTCGTGGTTACACTTCATTGTGTATCACTATTATTTTGATTAAAGATGGAACAATGGGGACAGCTATTAAGAACGTTTATTACAGAGCTCAGAGCCGCTATTTTTATTTAATACATAACATTGATTATTGAAAATTAATAGCAGGGTAGTCTTTGGACGGATCGTTTAGTCATATCATCTTGATTTTTTTTTAATTTTTGGTAGTACTTTATGGGATCTCACAGTCTTCCAAATAAAAGGAAAATTATGATGTAGGTACCTACTTAGATAGATACAGCACACTGTGCAAGTACAAGTAACCATTTTTACTCTTATCGAACATCTTTCATCATCTTTATCACTATCGTCCATTGGTTTGTTTACAATGGTCGCAAAGTTTTCACGATAACAGAATCCGTTAGTAGCGCTTGGTCATGAGATCAATAGTTAGTTGTAAATTATACAGCGGTGGTGTTGGACGCTCGTGGTTCGATTAGCATAGCTGTTGCCAGTCGGTGTTGCGATGGCGTTGTCTAATCGTCACTTGTTTTTGAGCAAACGGCTAGTCACTGATAGCGGTATCACTGATGGTGGTGTGCTGGTTGATGAACGCGGTACTATCGAACAAATTGTTACTAGGGAACAAGCCGATAAAATTGTTGCTGAAAGCGATGGAAAAGTCAAGGTAACACGTTGTTTTACAGCTCTCAACTACTTAAACTTTGCACCTCGTGTGGGGCACATCATTTTTCTCAAACAAGAGTAATTTGCATTAGCGTAGATCTATAGTGCACTGTATACAATAAAGGCCCGTGCTTTGTTATGATCATTTTAGTATTTTGAATATTATATATAATATAGGTATGCGAAAAAACAGATTTGATTTTTATAAAGATAATATCGTTACCGGTTATGTCACGGTCGAACGGACCGGGCTCCCGATAGCACAACACCGCTATCGTCGAATATGAACTAACTTCCAAGGTTGTGTTGGTTACAATCTTATTACCCATGTTTTCAGGTGGTGGATGGCGGGAATCTCGCACTGATGGCTGGTGTGGTAGACTCCCATGTGCACGTGAACGAGCCGGGCCGCACGGCATGGGAAGGGTTCCGCACAGCCACTAGCGCTGCAGCCGCTGGGGGCATCACCACCATCGTCGACATGCCCTTGTGAGTTGAACAAAGTTTTATTTTAGCTGGAAGGAAGAAGAAAATTCTTATTGGCCGTGTGAGTCCGTGAAATCCACCTTCGTCATCATCATCATCCACAGCGGACTTAACCCACTGCTGAGCATAGACCTCTCTTCTCGTGGCTCGAATGCCAGCCTTCTTCTTAGCGTGTCGATAGCAATCTAAATAGACTCGGCCCAGAATTCGGCTACTTGTTGTGTAACTCATGTCCAGGTGGGAGGTCTTCAGCTGGTGGGACGAACGGTTTAGGTAAGGAAGCACTGTCTCGCCACAGCTTCAGTCTCTCTTGTGATGGTTCGCCAGTGAGTGACACACTTTAAAAAACTGTTTCGGCTTTCAGCCTTTGTGGCACAAGGATGTTGTCGTGCAAAGGGTGTCGTGTGTCGGAGACCATTTTTTCGCTGGAACTTGCCACCGCTCTGCGAACCACTGGTGGCGCTATTCCTGCTAGTGGATACAGCATTTGTACTGGGGTTGGTTTTAGGCAGCCAGTGATGATCCGGCGGCATGTTTCATTCAAAGCTGTATCCACCAGCTTTGCATGGGCAGAACGGCTCCACACGGGGCATACGAATTCTCCCGTAGAAAAAGATAGCGCCAGTCCAGTAGTCCGCATAACGTCAGGCGAAGCACCTCATTTCGATGACTGATGAGACCAGTCGACGAAGAAGACTGTTGCGAGTGTGCACCTTCTGCTTGACATTATTGCAGTTTTTGCTGAATGTTAAAGACCTTTCCAGGGTAACACCAAGATATTTAGGGGAGTTGCTGTGCTCGATGGACACCAACCTCAAACGATGTTAAGCTTGCGGCCCGCCTCTCTATTGCGGAGATGAAATATGTAAGACTGGGTTTTGCTCGGGTTGGGCTTGAGTGAGTAAGCGAAGTAATATGCCAGCCTCATCCAGGTTCTATCCGTGATGGTAACAATGTCGTCCGCCCATCTCGCCGCCGGACGACCGACACTTCGTTTCCCAGACCTTGGATGCCCCTCGGTCACTGCCTTACTCCACCTGTCAAAAAACCATCTTACTGCAACGGAAAAAAGCATATTACATACATATAATTATCATTTACAAGGTGGGCGAAAGCGGCTGGCATAGAAAGTACCGGTATAAGTATAATGCTGACGGTAATCCGAGGGCTTTAGGCTACAAACATCGGATATAGATCACAAAGTAGTATTGTTCGATTTTTTTTATGTATCTACGTGGATTTGCATGTAATAATATAAGTGTATAAGTGTATCCCTCTCATAGAGAGGAGGCATGTGTCCCGGCAGTGGGAATATTATGAGCTGATTATGCTAAGTATATCAAAGAAAAACAGAGAATACACAGAATTTTGTTTACATCTTACTACTCATAAGATTCGTCTGAGCCAATGATTTGGCTACTTCAGTACTTGACTGTTTTCTCGACACACTTGAAGCGAAGTGCAAGCCAAATAATTAATTACTTAAATTACTCTTGTTCATCAACGACTATCACGAACAGTAATTAACTACCAACATTCAATAGTGCCAAAGCATTGTTCTGATCACTAATTGGCACTAATAATGACATCACACAAATTGCATACTCATAAAGTTCGGATCATTACTTGATGCACCAAAAATGTCATTTGAATGCGTTGAAATTACTCTAGCCTCTACTTACTTACTTTTACACACAATATAGTTACTATAGTTGTACTGCTATTTATAAATAAATAGTAGTGGCTAATGTAGGCATTCATAAACGATAAACATTACCCTACTTTAAGTTGAGTTGTGGCACTATATCGCTCATTGATAAGTGGAGCTAAGCACGATGGTCAATCGACTAACTACTTGTTTAATTAGTTACCATAAGTACTTAAAGTATTTCAATTTTTTTATATGATACAATAAATTGACAAGATACAATTCGTATTCGTAAAGATGATCTGGCTGACTAATGAGAAGACGACTAATAGAGAAATATGAAAGAAGAAGTCATGCTAAGAGAGGACGCCAAATAAATTGTGATGAGGGCCGGAGAATGATGATGGCGAATATATTTTGCAGTGCATTGATTTGATAGCTTACAGTGAGTTCCAATGACGATTTCAAATCTTGTTTTATACAATCACAGAAATAGTCGATAAAATATAGGAAAGGAGATAGTCATATCATAATATTATCGATGTTCTACTAAGATTATTTCTGTCTTTCCTATCAGACAACCTAGGTATCTAAGATCTGCTACTAAATAGCTCAACTGTCAGCGACCTCTTTTATACTTTTTCGAGAAACATATTTATCTAATGGGAAAAATATTATTTTAGTTTAGTCATTAGATCTTATCTTTTTCCAGGAACTCAATTCCACCGACCACGACTTTGGAAAACTTGAAAACTAAAGCATCTTCCGCCGAAGGAAACGTTTATGTGGATGTAGGATTCTGGGGCGGAGTTATTGTAGGAAACGATGTAAGTATAAAAATAAATTAATGAGATCAGCCTTTGCATCGGGCGGTTGTCCACCGCAGATGATGCGTCTACGCCATGTATTTGACATCTATATACAAGCGCGAGACAAATTTTTGGGGATCTTTTATAAATACTCAGAAAATGACACCAAATAGCTACGGTTAAAAGTTTTTTTCTCATCTTTCGTGTCCATAAGTATTTATATTTTAGCAACAAATCCACAATATTGTTTTTCCGTCGGGATCGATTATGGTTTCGAGACGTTAGATTGCCCCAACCGAGCGACGCCTATGTGCCACCTATACCACGCCTACGCTCCTAAGGGGCTGCTACGCCGCACCTACGCTCCTACGCTCTTACTACGCGGCTGCTACGCTGCGCCTACGATTTCATGCTCTTGCTACGCGGCTGCTACGCCGAGCCTGCGTTCTTATACTCTTGCTACGCGGATGCTACGCGGCTGCTACGCCGCGCCTATGCTCCTAAGCTCTTACTACGCGGTTCCTATAATCCTACTACGCGGCTTACGCTCTTGCCACACGTCTGCGACACCCGCGCCGCCGCTCTCAAGCAGCGGCTACGAGGCGTTATACGCTATTACACTGTACATTACATCCGACTAGCTACGCATGCGCAGGACAAATGCTATGTGCGAAGAGACGAGATCCTTAAGCAGTTATTTATATTTAAATATCCATTACATAAAATTATTTTCGTTTCTAACACGAAAAGGTAGGGTTTACGAGGGTGATCGACGCATTTGTCCCCATATCATAACCATCATTTTTGCTTTTTTGGGCATGATTTATTTTTACTATAGTTGGGTAAAAGAACAAGTTTTTAATGTTAATGAGTTTTGTCGCACCATAATAAAGAAGCAAAATAATTATAAACTTCCATAGATAAACGGAATTCGTTAAAAATGTCTTTATGCAAAAAAATATAAAAACTTAAAAAGTCGTAATTTTACTCAAAGCTAGGTTATTCACTCTTGGAATAGGTAAAACGACAAATCACTTCCCGTAGTTAGTTTTAATTTATTTGAAGCGGAGGCGTTTTATCATTATTTCTTCGCAATCATTAAATAATAATAATTATTGACTTAGATAAAATTAGAAGGTGTTATTGACTTAGATAAAATTAGAAGGTGCCGAAATACTTAAATCTTTCTAATTTTTTTGGTATACATTATCATCCTATAATGATCCTACTGCTGGGACACAGACACAGGCCTCCTCTATGTGAAAAGAACTGGGCGTAATCCATCACGCGGGCCCAGTGCGGGTTGGTGGATGGCACATAATATATCTATGATTTTTTTGGTTCTAAGACATGCCGGTTTTCTCATGGTGTATTTATTCACCGTTTTGAGAACAGGCCGTTTTGAAATAATTATTTACACAAAGTAAAGTGCCTGCCTGGGTTTGGATTCACGACCCACAACTCGTAAGTCGCGGCTGTAACCAGTGGGCCACCACTGCTCTCTTTTTTGGTATTCCTATTCCTAACTTCAAAATAGATATACGTGTTACTTTTCAGGATTCACTGCGAGGCCTAGTGAAGGCTGGCGTGGTCGGTTTCAAATGCTTCCTCTGTCCAAGTGGAGTGGACGAGTTTCCCAATGTAGGGCCTGAAGATTTGGAAAAGGCCTTTGCTGCCTTAGAGGGAACAGGATCTGTGCTGGCGGTAATTATTATTTTTAAATTGCTTTTGGTTATATTTGTACTCATAAATTAATGAATAAGTTTCGTTCCAGTTTCACGCTGAACTTGAAGATGACAGTCCACCCAGTAAGAAGAAAATTAAAAAGAAAGGTAAGAATGATTTTAATGCTATGTTTTATTGCGAATTGTAACGATCCAACCGTGTCGATTAATAGCTGCTTAGCATTGATGCTGTAAATAGGTACAGCTGACCCGCTGGTCTGTTGGTCACAAGCGCGACTACTTAGCGTGGGGTCCTGGGTTCGATCCCAGGTCGGGCAAAGTGTTATTGGGTTTTTCCATTTGGAATTTCATAATAACAGCCCGGAGTTTGAAAGTGGGCTGTGTGAGACCCCCGTGCCTCGGAAAGCACGCTCTCTGGTTGTGTCGGATTGCATGTCGTCCCATCGGAATATGAGAGTGAGGGAAGAGAGAGTGCACCTGTGTCTGCGCACACACTTGCGTGTGCACTATAATATCTCTCGCGCCGAAGGCTAGTCTCTGTTGAGATTAGCTGCCATTACTGAACTATGGTCTGGAGAACTATTATTATTACAGGTACATTAACGTTTTTATAAAAATTATAACTTATTTTATCCTTCTATATCAACGTTTATTTAGGTTAAATGGTTTGCAAGTACCTAAGTAGGTTCTTACTTGAACAATAAAACCGAAACAAAGGAACAAAACGAAGGTTGTTTTTCAATAAGTAATTAAGTACCTACCTACCTAAGTAAATATATTCTTTTGTTGTTTCAGATCCCGAAGAATATCAAACATATCTTGAGTCAAGGCCGCCTAATATGGAACTAAATGCGGTCTCGCTAATCAAAGATTTTGTTGACAAAACTGAGTAAGTTATTATTCGTGATTCACAAGTGCAAAACTATTTACACACTTTTGCACACTTTTACCAAAAACCAATATAGGAAAAAAAAATGTAAGTTTAAATGTTGATCCACTGGAGTGCTCTGGAGCGTTTATGATTAAATTAAAGACTTTTATTAAACTGTTATCCTTTTATGATTCTGCCAAAGTGGCCTTTTTAGGCCCCCTGGTTTCTGCAACACGCAAATTTTCTGACAAGTTGTTAAATTCATGTCAAGTGTAACAACTCTTGCATGAGTTTAACAATGTGTCTGTGTAACCGACAATACAATAGTAGGTATTCTCATTTATGCCTGTATAAACTAACCAATCACGGCAGTTTAAATGAGTTTGAGAAACTGTCAGCCTGTCTTAATCGACCTTTCCGAAACTTGATGTATTGCAATTTCACCTAGTTTTTAATTTTGTAAGCTAGTGTTAGGGCAGCTCCTCAGTCTTTATGACTAAAACTCATAAATAGAATTAATATTATTTTACCACCAGCGTCCGAGTGCACGTAGTCCACGTGTCTTCTTCGGAGGTGGTTCCTCTGCTTGTGGAGGCGAGGAAGGCTCGACTGGCAAAGGGTAACGAGGCCTGGCGCGCCGGGGTCACTGCAGAAACCTGCCATCATTACCTCACCTTCAGCGCCGACCAGATTCCTAAAGGACGGAGCGAATACAAGTGCGCTCCACCTATTAGAGATAAAGATAATAAGGTATTTCATTCTGGAATTTATTTCCTTTGGCCGTATACCTCTCTCTTTGAGAAAGTGGAGCGGAGAACGGAGGGCTGTGACGGACTCCTATCGACATAACCCCATCGTTGTTTCTCTTGCTATCATGAGTAAAGAGCCCGGAATATTATGCAGGTACACATGCAAAGCGCCCAAATTAGTCTCATCACAAAATGATCAGCTATGTATAATCAGCTACAAAAAAACACAGGCGAATGGAAATAAGTATACTACGCTGATATGCAACGTTTTCGAGTACCTACATATAGTGTGAAGGCTCTCATACACTTTATCGTAATGGATCGGTGCTCATATTACCACTAGGAAAATATGTACAACCATAGGCGTACGCAATTATATCATTGGGCGTACGTAATAAAAAAATCCTATACATTATAAAATGATTAAATATAGTTTGAACTTACATGAGAACTTAAATATAAATTTACAATATTTGATTTGCGAGCTTTAAGTATGGTGACATATTAAATCTCCTGTAATTTTAAATAAACCAAAAGGTACCTAATTAATTAATTAATATTACGTGATACATTTTGTTTATTTAACAAACTGCAAACCACATTCGAAGTTTGAAAACTTTTATGATTTTCAATTTTATTTTTTTAATCTTTTTTGTAAACTGCCAGTCTTATTGAACAGCCAGTGATTCCTAGGTACAATATACGAACTTTTTTTAATATTTTTTGTGTATTTTATAAATGTAGCTATGAAATGGAGCTCGTGGCTAAAGCCAAAGAGCATAGAAGAGTATAATAATAATACGGGAGGCTAAAGCCATTGGTCCCAACTGTCATTCGTTGATCGTTGACAGTCGTTACCCTCATCGTAATAAATTATGACTTCGTTCCTGACATATCCCATTCAATAGTGGGTTGAATGCAATATATTGAAGTCGTTTAATTCATATTAAGGTGGAGTACGTTCGGAACGGGGGCAATTCAAGACCAATTTATTATTTAAGTATATGTCAATTATGAGCATGTCATACTATTGTAGCTTTTCCAGCATCCACAGCCTCTTTGTTAATGATGTTGTTGATAATAATATGTTCACAATGATCAAACCCTTGTTAATAAAAGAAGATTAAAAGAAAAATATAATAATGTAGAACATGAACAGCGGCACTTTTTTTGTAATCTGTGATTGTAATTCAAAATATTAATATGTCTTAGGGCTCCTACTGATAGAATGATAGAAAGCCCAAAAAAAAAATAGTTTTATATATACATAAGTAGATATGGTTTTATTATGACGTTACCCTCAAAGGTTACGCAATTTAATAGACTACCTATTTATTTATGTATAAGTACTTCGACAATAGAAAAAGGGAAAATGTAAAATATTTACAGGAAGGTAGCAATACAATACCTAAATAATAATTTTGTTAAAAGTGTAGCTTATTAAAATAAAGTAGGTACTTCTGTCCTTACTTAATATTTTAAAACATTTATTATTTGTGTATTTGCTACAGGAAAAGCTATGGGACTACTTATTAGAAGATAAATTAGACTTGGTGGTGTCAGACCACTCTCCCTGCACTCCGGACCTCAAATGCTCAAATAATTTGGAGGCTTGGGGCGGAATTTCATCTGTACAATTTGGTACGTTTACGTTAATTACTATTTCAATAGAAATCACAAAATATGGGTGGCTATATTTTACATAATTTGCATTCGCGATTTATTTGCCAAAAATGTAAACAAATATGAGTTTATGGAAAAATAATTTTAAATCCTACACAATAAAGTTCAGTTTACGCTACAACTTCAAACATTTTTATAGCTTTTCAATAGTGCTAGTGACTCTGAAATCAACTTAAAAACCATTAAAATAAAGTTGATAGGTATTTATTTAATTTGAAATAATTCTAATTTGACTCATAAGTCTTGTTTGAATAGACTTTAGGTACCCACTGAATTTTTTCTAAGTCCATACTGCATACACTTTCGTGACTCTAGCTTTGTTGGAAACAACTTAAATGTAACATAACATGACATCACGCTGTTTTAGCCTGAAGGGTTGGGCAGAAGTGTACCTATAGTACAGCCACATTTCACCAGTAAGTAATGTTTAAGTCCCATGTAATAGGGGCGAGCCAATTTCCATCAATTGGGCACAATTCCAAACTTCGGGATGTTACTGATAAGTTCCGGATAGAAAAACCCAATTACACTTTGCCCGACCTGAGAATTAAACCCAGGAACTCATGCTCAGCAGTAGCTCTTGCGACCACTAGACCAAAAAGGCAGTTGGAGATAAATTAAGACAAAAAGGACACACATCAAAAAGCTAAAGGATTTAGAAAGTAATAAAACCTTATAGCAAATGAGCATAGTCATAAACTTTTATTTGTTTTATAGGTTTGTCACTATTCTGGACCGCAGCGAGTACCCGCGGCCTCGACTTGACCTCAATCAGTAAATACATGAGTTCAGGGCCGGCCCAGCTATGCGGCCTTCAGAAGCGCAAGGGAGCACTGAAGCCTGGCCTTGATGCTGACCTCATATTCTTCGACCCTGAAGCCTCCTTCACTGTCACCACTGAAATTATTCGACACAAGAATAAGGTAAGTAAGCGATAAATTTTGAATATCGTAAATAACATTGAATGCGGACATTCTGTTATTGCAGTAAATATCGCTTATAATAGTTTACTTTTATGGGTGGAGTGCCAGCCTTGGGCCTTTCTTTTAAAATCCATAACTCTTTTTGGTAGTTACTTACCAAGTCCATGATGCCTGCAGCTACTATTGATTCTATAATTGTAAAGAAACGAGTACTTAAATATGTTTTTCAAAAACATTCACAATTGGAATTAAGTATGTAGGAAGTGCACACAGCAACGGAATGAAGTTAACGCTATCAAAAGTTTTAATAGAGATTTAGGTAGGCAGACCTATGACTGAAAACTTGATTGCAAAATTTGGGATGTAACAAATTATTAATTAAAGAGTAGAGCGTAGGTACTTCAAAAGACTATTATCATGTTAAAGGTATATAAAACAATAATGGTTCTACACTATTATATATTCAAAATTCCCACGAAAAAGTAATTAAATAGTGACTTTTGTCGCAGCAGTGCTTATTCGTTTCCGTAGTTATTGCGGAAACATGTAGACGTAGTTAGATCCATAAAGTGGTCCGGCAGATGTCGCTATTGTAGATAGCTTTTTGGGGGGGCTCAGAGTTAGAAACAATTGATTAGGTATTGTCCATGAATAAATAATAAAATTAGGCTTTTCCAAGATATGAAAAAGCCCACGATTAACAGGTCCCATTACCGCACTGTATCTTAAGATCATTATTTTCCTTATCAAACAACTATAGAACTCCATTACCTACAGCTTAGCCCTTATTGCTAGGCTATGTAGAAACCTACTTAACTTATCGATTAAATGGATTCTCATTTCTTTGTTTCAGTTGACGCCATACATCGGTAAGGAGTTGAAAGGTGTAGTGAAACAAACCTATCTGCGCGGGCGCCTAATTTACGAAGACGGAGAAATTGTGGAAAAGCCTAAAGGAAAACTATTATTAAATAATATTTGAAGCTTTAGTACGATATTATTATGTATAGTGTTGTTTAGGTATTTACATACTGAAATATATAGAAACGTTAAAACATGTTGTATTTCAATGCCATCATTTGATTCTTTTCTTCTTTTAAAGCCATTATTTTATTTTATGTTTAGCAGGTAATGTGTTTGTAGAAGTAGTCCACTCAACGAATAACCCAAAAGGAGGTGTAGAGTGCGTGAGCTGGGCCATAAGCGATTTCTTCAGAAAGTTGTTCAGGGTGCTTAGGGAGTAAACATAGTAAAAGTCCCCGCGTCTAGGGGGTGAACCGGAGTTGGGTGATAAAAGTTCCCATTTTTGAGTTTTTCGCTAATATCTTTAAAACTGTGCGTCGTAGAGAAAAAATATCTGATACGTAATGAAAGTTAATACAATTTTCTACAACTTTTATCTTTCACACTTTTTCGAATTCCTACCCATTTTCGAACTACACGTTCCAGAAAAGTGAAAATTTTCGAAAAAACTACTTTTATTAAACACTAACTGTTGCCTGCTACTTCGGCGTTATTTCGGGATAAAAAGTAGCCTATATGTTAATCCAGGTTCTAATCTATCTATCTACGAGTACCAAACATCCAAATCCGTTCACTAGTCGTTGAGTTATCGAAACTTATATCTATGTTAATCTAAATACGATTTTAGTTTAAATTGTCTCAGCTGAAGAACAACACAATAGCCTGGTTGTAAAGCTTGCGTAAGTCATAAACCCCTATTAGTCAACTCTTGCAGTTTTTAGATTTATTTAAATTACCTACTCACAATCGTCTAGGTACTGAATCTTTATTTATTAAGCTTTCATAGAAACCAGCATTCATAGAAACGCTAAAATCTACTAAAATCTTTATTTTATCATTTAACAAAAAAAGTTATTTATATAAGGGAACAATGCAATAGGATAAGTAGGGTAAAGTTGCGTAAGTCTTAACAAATAAGGGTCAATAATAATTGCTGTGGTGTTTAGGTTAATTTAAATATACATAGGTATATCAAAATCTTTTGCGCCCACATTTTTTTTTATCTTTTTGGGATTTTTGCGTTTTAGAAAAAAGTTTCTTCTTAAACGCGCGCTTAAGTCACGCTTTTCTGTGTTAAAATGGACTACTAACTTAATTCACAGATAAGCGTGACTTAAGTGCGGGTTTAGGTCACAGAATGCTATGTAGAGAAATAAAATACTACGTCAATACATATCACAAATTAAAAACTATAGACAAATAATTTCTCGATCTCGATTTGACGATCATATGGAATTCTTCTCTATTTGGAGTCATCGGAATAGTCATCAATACTATCCTCAAAATTCCTTAGTTATATGAATGTTAGGAAGAAACAACTTAATGAATTAAATATAAGTTTTCGTCTATTTCTGGTTTATTCCTTTGTCATATTTTTAGGTCTTTAAAATTGTTCTGTTCTCAGGGATGCCATTTAAGAATTTTCCGCTGGTACGAATTGAGCAAAGGGGTCTTTATTAAAGTTTAAAATCAACATATATACACATTGCGACTAAAATGTATCATAGTCATATACTTAATACGTACACTATAATGTACTACGACTAAGTGCCAACGCAAGCTGTGCATTTTGTCACTGCGTCTAGTTGCTGCCACAAAACGCAGAGTTGTAGTTAGGATAGAATCCGTCTTGTCGCTGCGACTAGACGCAGAGCTGTTCATTACGACAGACGTCATGCAGGAAGCGATCATTTTCTTTTAGTATTTAAGAGAGGGTGGTGTTGTTCATCTTGTGAGTGAATATGGAGATCATGCGAAAATGAAGCGCATCCGATGGCTGTCGGGTGTGCGCGTACACCGTGCGTCCAGCTTGGACAGGTATCAAGAACGTGCTACACTGCAACTCGATGCCAAGTGTGTGCAGCTTTGAACAAAATCTATGAAAATTGTCCGGCGCAGTTTATCGTTGCGTGTATGTAGTCGAGCTGTCGCAGTCGCATGTCGCATAGTGTGCGCCACGTTTTGGTGACGTCTACACACCGTTTTTGAAATCGCCAATGACTTGGAAAAGCAATGATGGAGTAACATAGGTATTCGTAGGAAATTAGAAATAAATTAATATTGCTTTTGTGTCTGTGTGACAGCGTTGTACACAACGGATTTTGATGCGGCTTTCACCATCGTTCCGATACTTAATTCCGCATTAAACTCACAAGTAATAAACAAAACTCTATGTTTTCAGGGCCGTTTCGCTAGTTAAAAATAAAATAAACTCGGAAGCAAAAAGAGATTTAAGATGTAAATAATACTTAATGTCTTTGCTCGGAACTATAAAATATAGGTAAGTACCTATCACACCACTGTTTTCAACAATTTCAGCTGAATAGTGAATCCAAGGAAATTGAACATGAATAGCCTCCAAAATTAACGCGCTTATCTTTAAGAATTGATTTCCTAATCAACTGTGAACAACTAGTTCTAGGTACCTACCTACTTGAAAACTACGTACCAACTACTTACGACTATACAGCATAATTTTTTAGTATAAGTACCTACCTAAGCGAAACCCGAAACACGTGTTTAGTATTTTTATGTAAAGAATCTATGATTTCAAAACTGTATCATGAAAAATTACAGAGAGGCCCGTGGCTAAATAATAACAGCCGTACAGGTCGATCGATCAGGTTAAGCTGCGCTTGCCGCGGTTGGTCTGTGGATGGGTGACCATATTTACAAACCGTGACCCCTCCGTGCCTCGGAAAGCACGTTAAGCCGTTGTTGGTCCCGGCTGTCGTTCGTAGATCTTTGACAGTCGTTACGTAGTCGGAAGCCCCAAAGTCTGACAACCAGTCTTACCAAGGGGTATCGTATTACACCCAGTAACTGGGTTGTGGAGGTCAGATAGGCAGTCGCTCCATGTAAAATACTGGTATTCAGCTGCATCCGCTTAGACTGTGGAAGCCGACCCCAACATAGTTGGGAAAAGGCTAGGCAGATGATGATGATCATGAAAAATCACAAAGTTATAAGCTTGTTAAGTCTGTACAAAAAAACAACAGACTTCCAAAAAACACTATAAAGTGAATTATTGGAATCAATTCAGTTACTTATTCTGAACAAACTATATTCAGGTTTCGCATAGGTATACTACAAATAACGTTGTATAGGTGCTAATAATAAAGCTAAGAGTTTGTTTATTTAAACGCGCTAATCTCTAGAACTACCAGTCGGATTTGAAAAATTAATTTTGCATTTAATAGCCCAATTCTTGAGGAAGGCTATATGCTACTTTACATCACGCTAGGACCCTAAGGAACCGAGCAAAAGAAAAAAAGTCAGAACGAACTGGGTCGGGGGAATAAGAAATTTCACGCGAACGAAGTCGCGGGCAGAAGCTACATAAAGTGGGTACGTAGTTGCGCCGAATCCAAGTAACACGGGACAAGTCACAAGGGCAGGAAGATAATGATAATTATTATTACAGAATAGGTACCTAATGCCTTTTTTATAAACCTGCCTTTAAACTTAAACTACGATATAATGTGGCTATACTTTAACAGATGCACAAGCATCGGTGATACAGGAAAAAACTTGGAAGGAGATTTCAACGTTGAGTTACTTACATGCATGATGGTCCTAGAAAAAACCGGTATAAAAATGCCAAGCAAAAACACGAAGCAGTTTTTAGATATCAAATATTAGTAAATTTAGATATCAAATAAGACGGTGCGACGCGATTCAGATAAATAGGTAGAACAATTTCCACGAAGATTTCATAGAAATTGTTCTACTAGAGTCGCGTCGCTCTGTCTGCGTAATTATGGTCTTAAACTGATGTAGGTTAACGATATGGGTCCAATTTAGCAAGCAGAAATTAAAAAAATGCAATTTGGCTTTGTTAATTCATCTGCCAGAGATTTCAATACATTTTCGTCGATAGATCATGCTTGATGATTGATCATTTAGCCCGAGACAGTTCACATGAGTGACGAGATAGCAAGTTACAAGTATGGGTAATGGGTTTGCCATTGTGATAAAAAAATATCGATCTAAATAGATATCCCATAAACATGACTCTGAACAGGTGAAATCAAAGGCGAAATCTGATATTGGAACCAGGTTGACATCTTCATCTATTTCAAAATATACGGTAGCGATATCAGTAGATCTCAAAATCAAATGGATCTGGCGATAAGGTGTCTTGCTATGCATATCCACAGCACGCATTTCAACGCTCTGTCTTAACATTACCTACTTAGGTATCTGTCGAAAAACGTGTTTCATTAACAACAAATTAGTGTTTACACGGTCGCCATTATTATTAGAACAAGTAATTGTCTGTGTCATTGAGGTAAAGAACAGCAAAAAGTACCTAAAGCTAGTCTCGTCTTAATTGTTATACAGTTTTTACTCAGCAGTTGTACAGTATTGACCGCTATGTTGTTGCTGCCACAGTTTTTATTATCAACGGTATTATTGTGTAAGTTATGTGCTAACATAAATCGCATGGATTTTGTGCTATACATAAGCACGTTGATAAAGTAAATAATTTTATTTGTAGCAGGAGTTACCTGTCATATAATCGGGTCGTCAACAAAACATTTAGAAAAGAAGTTATTCTTAAGTCGCCGCGTGGTTACCGAAACCGAGGAGTTTGTAGGAGGAGTCTTGGTTGATGAGGATGGAGTCATTGAAGCTGTTCTGAAGGAAGAATCAGTTAATTTGTTACTCGGTTCTGAAAAAAGCAAGGACTGGCAAGTAAGTGGAACTTCTATAGATTTTTTACCACAAGTGACCGTAAGCAGAGCTAGTTATGCAGTTACCTAAACTAGGTTTAGATAACTGCATAACTATGCTACTGTTTTATGACATAATAGTTCACGTAGATGTAGGTGGTAATTAATTCCGTTTTTTGTTCGCTTTACCTAGTGTTAGAAAACTGTATTTATTATTCATTATTTTGGTATGACTAAGGCCGACTATATTTTTTAAAATTGCGAATAGGTATCAATTATTTATAACTAGCTTACCTACCGCTTGGAAGCCCGACTACCAAAATGATTAGATCGCGGCTGACGTTTGCAAAAATTAGGACTCAATGTCGGGAAACTGTACCTACTATCTATACTCCTATAGACAGGGTGGCAAGGATATCGACGCACAAACCGTAGTGTCACTGACTCTGGCAGAGCCACCATCAGGGATTTTAATTTTGATAACACAAAAAAATTGTCGCTAATTAGTCGAAATTTGTCGCCAAATATCAGAATTTATCGGTCACGGGTTCAAAAGATTGATGGGTTTATAGGTGGCCGATCTGGAGAGAGTCTCCCTAGCAGGGCCACATTTATATCTCAAAAACTAGGGCATCTAGCGAAGATCTGTTTTTTCTTTTATTTAGTCGCCAATTAGTCGGAATCAGTCACACTGACACTGTCGCGCCAATATGGCGACAATGTCACGGGTGACAGTCACGCTACGTACGAGTACATGTATTTTGGTTAAATAATGTATCGAAACATTATTAGTCACTAGAGATTCATTAAGAGCCTATACTACCTCAAATGGCTTAGCATGATCCTCCGTTATGTCGAAAACTCCGCAGCATTAATTTTGAAATAAATATATGCTAAAGTTGAGGATTAATGTAAGGTCTTATGTTAGACGAAAACACGATTCCATATAATTTTCTCGATAGAAAAAAATTCCAAAGTTACCTCCAAACCGATCAATAAACCGCTGGTATTCAAAAAATACTTCAAATTAGATCATGAAACTTTGCATAATAACTGAACTAACTATAAAGCAGGTCTTATGTTAGTTAGTTTTTTTGAATTACCTTTATTTTCACCGTAAAAAGCAAATACCTAAACTATTGGCGCTGCCTCCCGCCCAGCACCGCACTCTGTCTCGCTTTCACACAGTCCGCGAGCAGTATCGTGAGAGCGAGATAAAGGGTGAATTTTAGCTGAGGTAGTATAGGCTCTTAAGCGGCGGCAAGTCGAACTGGAGACTATTCAAACTGACAAGGTCCCATTGAGTACACATAAAGGAAATCTTACAACTCTGTTTTTGTTCCATTCTAGCTAATAGATGGAGGATTATGGGCCTTAATGGCAGGAGGAGTCGACTCTCATGTGCATGTGAACGAGCCAGGCAGGACCTCCTGGGAGGGATACGTCACGGCTACCGAGGCTGCTGCGGCCGGAGGGATCACCACCATCATCGATATGCCTTTGTATGTGTACTGCTGCACAATTCGCATCTCAAACTACATTACATGCTTGTATCAGAAATTGAACATTGGGATGGGAATGCGATCCATGGGAACAACATCGTAATCGCGAAAAAAATATCAACTGTCCTATACAAAACTTTAATACTTACTTACCTAATAATAATAATTTATTTATTAGTAACGAAATATAGATCTTATGTTTGATGATCAGAGGGATATGGACTACTACTCCTACTCGACCCAAATGTATGGGCCTGGACAGCTGATTATTTTTCCGCGATTATGATGTTGGTCCCATGGAAAAAGTGTTCAGTTTGATGGTCTAGGGGCAAATGGGGGCCTAAAAAGGCCACTTTGGCAGAATCATAGAAGGATAACATAATGGATAGTTAACTGTTAAGTTAATCGTATCAAATCCCCAAAAAAAAAAAAACTGAACTGTTTTTTTTTGTCTTTGCTAAAATACCAATCAATCCAATCCCAATCTCTTTAAATATACCTACGTAAAGCAGCGAAAAAAAGAAAAACACGGACTGTCTTCGCCACATCTCTTCCAAAGTGGCCTTTTTAGGCTCCCAGGACCACATATTTCTGTTACATGCTGTATATTGGAGTATGGATCGAAATACGTATTTGTACAATTAAATAGCCATAGGTCATAGGTACCTTTAAAAAAATACTAGCCAGTCAGCAAGGTTGTGAATGCCCCGGACTGCGCCGGATCGGTAGGTCCTACTCGTGGCTATAGGTACTCGTATTTATCATTCTGTCTGACTACAATAACCTTTAATCAATAATGTAAGCTTTCGCTTATCAAGACTAGCTGTACCCGCGACTTCGTTCGCGTGAATAAATACCGTAATAATTTCTGCATTTAGTCAAAAGCTGTGTTATTTTGACATTAAAAACAGACACTTCAATTTTATTTATTTGCATATAGATATAGGTAGGTGTTGAATTGGGTTTACTATCGAGGGTCTGTCTGGTGTTCTATGATTTGCAATGAAGCTTCCGGGATAGAAGACTTTGCTGTTGAGTAGTACAGTCAGTTATTGAGCAAAATATTAACACTTCAGTTTTTTAAATCTCAGTTATTGAGTAAAATATTTGTTCAAAATTGTCTCAATAACTAAGATTAAAACAACTGAAGTGTTAATCGACTTTTATTGCTGACCGTACATTCGAGTATTACCTATGTTGTGTGTGTAACCTAATTATGACATTCAGCAAAATTCCTAAAATATTTCTAATCAAGCATTTGTCGTAAGTCCCTATCTCTATTTATTTTACAATTAATGTAGGTAGGTACACACCACGTACACACATATATAGGGTGACTGGCAATTAGTGACCGATATTTATGTTGGTCCAACTCGTCAAAATGTATAGAACAGCTGTTTTTTTTTTCACGATTTCAGTTTTGGTCCCATAGTAAAAGTTGTTCATAATGATGAGTAAAATCACATGTTTAAGTATCGGTCACTAATTACCAGTCACCCTATATAAACAGACAAGAAAAAAACAGAACAGAAATATAGGTACTAAGGTGATGCTTATTTCATTAGAAATCTCTTCCAGCATACCTGCGATAGGACAATAAATAGAGAGATGTAGACAGCATGTGTGACCTATGTTATAAGAGGAAGCGGGAAGCGGACATGTTGTTGGCCTGCTGTATTTTCATTTGTTTTTTAAGAAACCAACAAAAATGTATGTGCTTAGTTAAGTATTATATTCTTTATTAACTAACATATTTTTTTTTAAATCACAGGAATTCCATTCCTCCTACAACGACTCTTGAAAACTTGAAAGTTAAAGCCAATATTGCCAGAGAAGAAATATTTGTCGACGTTGGTTTCTGGGGAGGCGTTGTCCCTGGAAATGAGGTAAAAGTATTATTCTTTATTTGTCGACGTTGGTTTCTGGGGAGGCGTGGTCCCTGGAAATGAGGTAAAAGTATTATTCTTTATTTAACGGTATTTACACCAAACTGAAGACAGGGCGCTATGGCGCTCATTACAGGCCTATGTCCAGCAGTGGACTGCTAGAGGCTGATGATGATGACACCAAAAGGGCAAAAAGAGGAAAGTAAACCAATAAGTATACGAAGTACCTACAGTAGTTTAAAATAGATAATAAAGAGATAGGTTATACCTACGTATTACAATAGGCAGTCAGTGCAGACAGCTATATGCAAGAATAGATAACGGTAATTCGTTTTTAGGGAAAAGAGTAAAAACGGGACCCTTTTACTAAGAAAACAAAAAAACTCCACTGACCGTCTGTATGTCTGTCTGTCACCAGGCTGTATCTCATGAACCGTGATAGCTAGACAGTTGAAATTTTCACAGATGATTTAAGTATGTCAGTTGCCGCTATAACAACAAATAAGTACTAAAAATATAATGAAGTTAAAATTTAAATGGGTAGGTATAAAAAATACCTTTTTTTTTTCGGCGTTTTATGCCTTGTGGTACGAAACCCTTCGTGTGCGAGTCTGACCCGCACTTGACCGGTTTTTATCATTTTCCATCACAATCTGAATCGTTTTGAAAAATATTACGAATTCATTGTTTCATAAGTAGGTACCTATGTTCGAAAAAATTGTCTGCTCAACAACGTAAATAACGCAATGAATGTTGTTGAACTGTCAAAATGAAAACCATTGCTACTGTTAGTGCGTTACGCAATTACCCCGCAGTTTATAGTATATAGGTATAGGTAGTTATAAGGACTATATTCGTTAGTGGCTATTATAGTCGCTGCTGAAACGGCTACCGTAAGTTTCAGTGAACTACATTCATTTTCCTTTAACAATCTCGTCCAGGTGCAAGGCCAATCGTGTCAGAAAAGACTGAGATGGTGTAATTTAGTAATTAAATATTTATGTAGGGTATTGTATTATTTCCTCGTCCGTATTGTTTTCCTTCTTTTTCAGGAAGAGTTACAAGACATGGTAAAAGCTGGCGTGGTGGGTTTCAAATGCTTCTTGATCAACAGCGGCGTGTCTGAGTTCCCCAACGTTACACCAGAAGATTTGGAGAAAGCCTTGGTCTACCTCAATGGCACTGGAACCGTTTTAGCTGTAAATATTAAAGATTTTCTTTTATAATATAATTTGAATTTATGGGTTACAAGAAGATAATATGATTACCTAAAATAAAACATTTTTAGTTCCACGCAGAAGTACAAATTGGTGATGAGAAAGCAGAATGCACCGGTCCTTCATGTCCAGGTAATAAATAGTTATAAGCTACCTATATACGCTACCTATATCAACATCGGAACTTTTACGAATTGACTCTCAATGCTATAAAATTAACAAGAACTTGTTCAATATTTTTATATTTCTTGAAAGTAGTTACGAATTAAGCTATAAGTAACTGTTAAAATCATAGGTAGGTATTCTAAATATAAAAAAACCGGTCAAGAGCAAGTCGGACTCGCGCACCGAGGGTTCCGTACCATCAGGTTTTTAATTTTTCATCAGCGATTCGAGGCCTATATTCATCAGTGAATTTTAACACTGTGCATTGCGGTGTAGAATATTGTAGTTTTATGTCAGCGCCATCTCTTGACCGACAGTGGAACTAATGTAACTTTTGTTGATGATTTCTGAAAAAGTGTGCTATTTAGAGACTTCGTTTTATTTTTCCTGTAATCTTTACATACACTTCTTTCACATAGAATAATTTCAGATTTTTCTCTTTGCAAACTTCGGAGATAAGGGGGAACGGTTTTTTTTACATTTTTCACCAAAAGTCGAAAACAATGCGACCTAAAAAAAAATTTTTGAGAATGTGCAAACTACGCTCTTTCATTTGATACCCCACATGCCCTAGTAGCCCCACTTCGAATTTTTCAGACCCCCTTTCAGTCCCTGTTGCAAATAATATTCATATGTTTTTATTTCTTTCTTATTTGCAAAATAGTTGGGCAAACGTCATATAAAACTATTCTAAATTTCAAGTTGATAGCATTAGTAGTTCTTGATATATCCAGCTGTGACAGACAGACTGAGTCTCACCATAAGGGTTCCGTTTTACCATTTCGGTACGGAACCCTAAAAATGTGAGACAATAAAGAGATTGACCGGTTTCAGATCTATGCTAATGCTTAAAATGTCTGTGTTGTAAATAGGCACCACTAACTGTTAAATTAAATAAACCTATCATTCCAGATCCAGTTTTGTACGACACTTACCTTGCATCCCGTCCCGAAATAATGGAGCTAGAAGCGGCCTCATTAATCGCGTCTCAATTACACAAAACTGAGTAAGAAATCTTTTCTTTATTCGAATATTAGGTATACAAAATTCCAGTCTGCTAACAGGTCATTGAATAGGTACCTTTTTATGAACAAGAATCGGTCATGCATGTTTTTACAAGAAAAAAGTTGACGACCCTATCTAGAAATATTAAATAGTCATTTAATGGCGAAGAATAAATTACCTAACCGTTATGTATAGTTATATACAGGATGAATTTTACAAGTGGGCGTGGATGGCCAAATCCGAAACTATGAGGAATAGCGAAAAGTACTCAAAGGAGGAGGAGAGAAAGAGTTAATCAGTTATGGTCTAATAGGTAGTAAGAAAAATAAAAAAAAGTATTTTGTTAAAATGAGCTCTTTTCTTTAGTTTCCCGTATGTCATTACTTCCCAGAATTTGATCCTTATTAGGGACACTATCGAGTGGTGTATTATTACAGTGTGTTTTTTTTTAATCAAAATCAACGGGTTCGATTCCTGGCTAGAAATATTAATTTTTCAAAAATCCAATGATACAGTTTGAGTTTTCATCAAAATCGAGGCCGTGACTCCTTTGAGTACTTTTAGCTATTCCTCATAATTTCGGATGTGGCCACCCACGCCCACTTGAAAAATTCACCCTGTATACTACATAACGGTTAGGTTAGGTTATTTATTCTTCTCTGTTTATACCTATAGGTATACCCCGATATACGCAATGAAATAACAGAAAAAAAAAAACGAATAATTACGGTGCAACAAAAAACAGTTTACGTATGTGTATAAGCATCCATCCAATTCGCTGGGAACAAGTTTAGCCACCACGATGAAAAATAGAGCATTCTATGGTGACCGAATGTCACTTGAAGACCGGATGTAGAATTGAAGAATTTATTCAACTCTATCTCATCATTATCCACTACTGAAAATGGCCTGTCAAGTTGCGCCACTTCACCCGGTTCACTGCTTTCCGCATTATCAGTCTGTGCCAGCTGCATTGACGTCAGTCCAACTTGCAGGAGGGCGCTATGTTTGGCATTACACAGTCTCAACTTTAGGCCACGGCTGCTCCAACATCCTTCTTAGACAGATATCACCCTCCCACTACTTCAGTTTGGTTAATTCTGCAAGCTATAATAAGCTCAGTCTAGTTCTATTCTATTTATTTTCGCAGTGTTCATGTCCATGTGGTGCATGTCTCGGCGGAGGGCGTGGTTCCTATCCTGGAGGCGGCCAGGGAGGAGAGAATCCAGAGTGGTTACAAGGGTTGGCGGGGAGGTGTTACTGCGGAGACATGTAATCACTACCTCACGCTCAGTTCGGAACAGATCCCTCCTGGACACTCCGAGTATAAGTGCGCGCCGCCTATTAGGAACATTACGAACAAGGTACCCTGACTCTTATTTATCCCATACTAGCTGTTCCCCGCGGTGTCACACGCTGCGCGGCTCCTAAGGGTCGTAGCGTGATGTTATATAGCCTTCCTCGATAAATGGACTACCCAACACTAAAAGAATCATTCAAATCGGACCAGTATTTCCAGAGATTAGCGCGTTCAAACAAACAAACAAACAAACTCTGCAGCTTTATAATATTATATAGTATAGATAAATTCGCGTGGTTACCATAAATACCTACGTTTAGGGAAGGAGAAGGGTTAACTGAGACTTCTACGTTAGCCAAACACATGCTACTAGGAGGATTTCTGTCCGAACGCCCTTTCTTTGGCAAAAAAATTTAGAATTGTTTTTAGTACCTACACCCTGTCGCGGTAGAACTTGGTTGCGATTTACGTGGTAGGTATTCAGCAGTTCTTTACAGAAAGTTCTAGCAGTTTTCCATTCCTCAACTTACTGGGGTAGGTACCTAAATGTAGAACCTAAAGATTGTACCCAATGTTTTATTTACAGCAAAAGTTATGGGAGTATATTCGAGATGAAAGATTGGATTTAGTCACATCCGATCACTCACCCAGTGTTGCAGAGCTGAAAGGACCAAACTTCATGACAGCCTGGGGTGGAATATCTTCCGTTCAGTTTGGTAATAATACTATATGTTTATATTTATATACTAAGTATTAAAACTTAGTTAGGTATATTCAATTCTACCTTCTTTTAAAACAGGAGAGCTACCCGTTTCATGAAAATCACTTATTTCCTGTCGATTTCCAGATCTCTCATTATTTTGGACGGAGGCGAAAGCCCGTGGACATTCACTGAGTACCCTGAGCCACTATTTGTCTGCGGGCCCGGCGCGCCTGTGCGGTCTGCAAGAGAAGAAGGGCTCACTTAGGCCCGGTCTTGATGCTGATCTCATTTTCTTCGATCCCAACGCCTCATTCGTCGCCACTCCTGAAATCATAAGATACAAACACAAGGTGACTACTTATTCTTATTTTAATACAAAGTCAACATTTTTATTAGATATTTCTGCATAATACTTAAATAATCGAGGTCAATCTTCTACTTATATTCTTTTTTGTATTGAACTACTAACTCATTCAAATGATCTACTGGCTTGCGTAACAATGCTATAAAATCTAAAAACTGGCCGGCCAAGTGCGAGTCGGACTTGCACACGAAGGGTTCCGTACCACAAAGCAAAATGCCGTAAAAAATATTTGTCGTAGGGAGCCCCCCTTAAATATTTATTTTATTTGTTTTTTAGTATTTGTTGTTATTGCGGCAACAGAAATACATAATTTGTGAAAATTTCAACTGTCTAGCTATTGCGATTCTTGAGATACAGCCTGGTGACAGACAGACGGACGGACGGACAGACAGCGAAGTTTTAGTAGTAGGGTCCCGTTTTTACCCTTTGGGTACGGAACCCTAAAAATGGGTATTAATAATATTTAAACATCGAACAAATCAGTTTTAGTCAAAGCCCTTTTTAAGGTGGTAGACCGCGAAGTTCAAATGTTCTTACGTTTTTTGCAATTTGCAGGTCAGTGTCAAGTTGAACAAAATATGATTCGCGATTTTAGTAGATACTTAGGTATTTACAGAATAATTATAGTCATTAGAATCATTAATAATCTCTTTAAGTTAGATTACTTCCATAACTAGGCATTTTTCCATAAGAGATTTGTCCATAATCTAACTTAGAATGATTTTGATTCTAATGATTATAATTCTGGTGAATCATATTTTGATCAAGAATAAACAAAGATACAACCTGACACTGACCTGAAAATTCAAAAACGTAAGAAAAATTGAATTTCGCGTGCTACAACTGCGCGTGAATGCGCAGTGGTAGCCCCTTACTTACGTTTTCTGCTTTTAAATTTCGCGGTGGGCTATATTGAAGGAATCAACCAATAATAATCTGCAGCTATAAGTGCTAGTCGATTAGCAGAATCGTAAGCTTATTCAGTAATTTTATACTTTTCTTTGATTACAGATTAGTCCCTACATGAATAGAGTGTTAACGGGAAAAGTTATGCAGACGTACGTAAGAGGACAGCTCGTCTACTCCGATGGCGAGCTAATTGGTGGACCTAAAGGACACCTGTTGTTAAATGATGATTAATTAAAAATAAAAAAACCGGCCAAGTGCGTGTCGGGCCACGCACAGTGTAGGGTTCCGTAGTAGCCCGTTATCACAATATAGTAGGTACGATTCAGTTGTTCTTTATTCTGAATAAAATGAATATATATGTAATTGTAGATATTATTAGGAGTTAATGGTTATAATAACAATATATGACAAGGGTGTCCAGAGTAAAACAAAACTTTAACAAATGACGTAACCACGGAATATCAGAATTTGTCGGTCACTAGGGTTTATAGTTGTAGGTATAGTCCAAGAGCTAGATCGAAGAGTTCACGAAAAAACTTTTCGACTAGCTCTTGGACTATTACCTTACTATTGAACTCATTATATCTCCTAAACTAAGAACCGATTAAATCTGTGACTTGGCGACTGATTCCAACTCATTGGCGACTAAATATGGGAGAAAACAGATCTCTAGGTGATCGCTAGGTGCCCTAGTTTTTGAGATACAAATGTGGCCCTGCTGGGGAGACTCTCTCTAGATCGGCCACCTATAAACCCTTATATCTTTTGAACCAGTGACCGACAAATTCTGATAATTTTGGCGACAAATTTCGACTAGGTAATTAGCGACTAATTTTTTGTGTTATCAAAATTAAAATCCCTGATGGTGGCTCTGCCAGAGTCAGTGACACGTTTAAATTGACTACTTTTACCCATGAATACTGACTCTGACGATTCTCCTATACCTGACGACCACGGTCTGATTATGGATTCTGCTCCCTCTACAGCAGTGGTTCCGAACCTGGGGGTTATTACCCCCGCGGGGGTAAATCAGCTATTCTGTGGGGGTAACAAAGAACCTATTAATTAAGACCTAATCTAATAAAATACCTAGCAAAAAAGAAAAAAAACAATGGATCGCCGCGCAGTAAGAACCGCACGTGGCATCTCTTTCTAGCTGTCGCACTATGTGTCAAAAGGCCGATCTAGAAGGACAGAAAGGGTTACTGCCATTCTATAATAATACTAGAAAAAGCGATAGCAGGCAACACCGAGGTCACGATTCCGATGGTAAATTTGTGCAAATACCCTCCAATAAATTAATAAATAATTTTAAAGTGTCATCACGGGTGGAATTCACAATGAAATCATTCACTTTTCTGCACTTGGTCTGTCGCTATTTCAAAGTGTTTATAAAATTAATTGTTATAAATTTAGTGATGAATCGTGAAGTTGATGGTAAGAACTACTATTTTTATTCATTCACATTGTAAATACCGATTTGTAAATACCGGTTGCCGAAAAATAGCAGTCTGATGTGATGGATATTACATTTTTAATGCTAACTTTGCGTTTTTTGGACCAGAAACTACATGTACTTTATTGTACCATGGCTGAAACTTACTTAAGTATTAGTCTCATTTATATAGTATTGCTCAAAGTAAATTAGAAAGTGCGGACTGGTGCGGAACCTTCTCAATATTTTAAGTTAAGCTGATGTCAAAATATTTTTTTCAGAAATCGTAATATTTATATCCAGAAGGGAGTTCTACAAATAATGGATAAAACATCCAAAAAATGAAAAAAATACGCGTTTATTTGAATATATTTCTAAGAAATACGAAACTTACGACGTAGCAGAGGAGTCGACAAGAAATATTAAAATGAACATTTCCCGAATTTGTCAACAATTTTATTATAGCGTTAAATGTACCAAAAATAAATGTAATTATTTCTATTTTTGCTATATTTAGACAAATCATCTATAGATACCGCCTTTAGAGCTAACTAATAACAACAGCTAGAGCTTTAAAAATGCTAATACCCTTTGCCACCACCTATTGGTGTGAGAGTGGTGTTTCAACTTGAAAACAAAGGCCAGAAACCGTCTCTAATGTGGAACACGAATTAAGATGATATTTTTATATAATTCATTGTTTATTGATAACATTTTAAAGTTGGGGTAAAATCAGTTTTCCTAATACGTCCAGGGGTAACAATATTGAAAAGGTTAGGAACCACTGCTCTACAGCCTCTACTCATGACGACACTGGCGACAACTTGGATTTGACAAAAAATCAATCAATCATCGTTTTTTGGATGATGTCAGTGGTTTATGATGATGAACTAAATGAATAAATATGTAAAACTACAATGTATTTTGTATTTTTAACCGACTTCAAAAAAGGAGGAGGTTTCTCAATTCGACCGTATATTTTTTTGACTCCCAGTTAATTGTGCTCCTAAATAAATTAAAATATTCACTTACAATAACATACCTAACCTGTATTGATGTCTAAACAAGGTGTTATTGAAATAACCCAAAACCTCTTAGGAGCGTTTACACCGTACCTACCGCATTACATACAAACTTTCAAGCCCTATTTTACGAAATGAATGAAACTTCATAATTATGCATAAGCAGGATACAAAGGTTTAAAAAGTTAGTGGAGGACTTTTTCAAAAAAAAGTAATTTATAATTAAACCGACTTCAAAAAGAAATGAACTCAAAATTATGAAATAACTTTTAATTTCAGAAGTCGGTGTCTTGGGATCTGTACTTTAGTTTTAGTTTTTTGCCACCGACATCCGAAATTAAAAGTTATTTCATAATTTTGAGTTCATTTCTTTTTGAAGTCGGTTTAATTTTTTTAAATTACTTTTTATTTGGTAATTTTTAGTTGTTGCACTAGAATTTGACCAAGGTTTTCAGATGTTTTCGCTTTGACCTGTGTACCTCCGCTAGAGTATATGTGTTCTGTGCACTACACCCGTAGCTCGTATCAATAAGCCAGGCTGTCACACTTTCACGTCTTAGTCCATATCTTGAAAATTACTGAATCGATTTTGATGAAACTTGCACTGTTCCCTAAGTTGAAGTAAATGTAAGCCAATAAAAAAAGAATGGTCACGATCCGATTAATAGTTACGGAGATATGCGTAGACTAACATACATACATACATACATACTACGTCTATAAAATTTTGTATATTTGTTTGGAAGCCCTAATAGATTGTCAATATAATGCAATCTAATATAATGCAATTCCAATAATATTACATACATTCATAATAATAATACATACATAATAATACATACAGAATTGATAACCTCCTTTTTTTTGAAGTCGGTAAAAAGGTGTTACAGCCAAATTAGACCGATTTTTAAATTTACCATAGAAACAAAGATTTAAATCAGTTATCTTTTTCTGAATATGACATTTCGAAAATGTTCTCTTCTCTAGATACTAACTTTTTAGACCTTGTATCCTGCTTATTTTCAGTCTATCAAAAAGTACTCTGTGCTGCTTATGCGTATGAAGTTTCATTAAAATCGGTTAATTCATTTCGAAAAATAAGGGCTTGAAAGTTTGTATGAAATGCGGTACGGCGTAAAAGCTCTTAAGAGGTCATTGTACTCATCATTATGAACAACTTTTACTATAGGGCCAAAACAGAAATCGCGAAAAAAAAATCAGCTGTTCCCTACATTTTGACGAGTTATGCGAACATACATGTAGCATAGCATGTAGCTGATTTTTTTTACTTTATTTATATTCTACATGGGCCTCGTACCTGGCAGGATATTTTTTTCAGGGAGGTGCTTTTTCATCTCCTCTATGCTATTTACGAATAGAGCGAGGCAAGCTCGGAAATTTTTAGCACCCCCGCTCCGGATTATCGGTTAGTTTTCTATTGAAAATTCTAACGAAATTAGGAGTGCTTTTGGCGACTTGCAGAAACGTTTTACAGTCAGAATAAAGTCAGGATGCAGGAGCGAGCGGAGCGAGCTCGAAATTTTTGAACACACCGGACCGCCTTGTGTAAGTAAGGTTTTTTTCGAATAGTCATACATAAATAGGAATTACTTTGTGCACGCAGAAAGATAGATAATGTAGGCAGCTAGAGCGAGCCAAGCGAGCTCGAAAATTGTTTGCACTACATTTTATAGATATTTTGCATACGTATGGGGGCCTCCAACTGCAAACTGCATCTTACTGAATGTTTAGTTCCGATTTTGGCCACGCCACGCTAAAATAACCTTGTGGTATAGTGCTATATGTATGTATGTCATACACCAAGAGCTAGGCCCTGTACCACAGCATTGTTACATTAATTTATAGTGGTTAGTTTTCGTTTACATATTTGTAGAATTTTATTGTAAATACAGGAGTCTACTACAACACACTCAGCCACATAATTGAAACGGATTTTTTTTACAATTTAAGATTATTTTGCTGACCTTGTGTCATATAAAACTTCAATAGAATTCCCTACGGACAGCGTAATAAAACTTTCAAAAATCAAATACACATAAACTATTATTATATGGAATGCTTGAAAAAAACCTTTCATAACTTAATATAGCAATCAATGTAAAATTAACAGATTGACTTAGCATTAAATTGAGAAAAGAGAAACAAATTGAGGGACTATAATGGGGTGTCATCAAGTATAGTTCCAACCGTATTTCCCTATTGCCATGCATGTAATTTTTTCAGTTGGTAGCATTGTTAGTCGTCTAACCGTCGCGCTTCTTTGAATGAGTCCTCTATTTGTTATTGTAATGCTTGTGATTTTTTTCGGATATTGTTGTTGCCTATGGGGTTTTTAAATTCAGTATATTATTTGTTAATATTAAATTTCTTCTCTCTTTTTGTGACTTTCCGAAAATAATATAAAAGGTATTAAAGTGTCACTTTTGACAGATAATCTAACCTAAAAAGTAAAATAAAAATCGTACAAAACTAGTCCAAACTTTGTTTTAATTGTGTATTGTTTTATAATGCTGTTTTTAGATGCCAAGTGTAATAAACAATAGTATTGACGCAACACGTCCGGCAGACGGCACCAAAATGCATCTAGAATCATTGGAATTGGCTGGTTGCACACTAGACCGGTATATTAGTGCTGATAATTCGCGCCCTTCGTTTCTAGAGGTTTGTTGACTCATTTTTACCTCCTCTAAGATGTTTTACTGTCTATTCATGTAATTTTGAGGGAATGCCTGCATCCAAACATGTGTACTAGAGAAAAAGTAATTGTTATTGTTACTTTCTAGATAACTGGAATAGCCTCTCAAAGAAGTCCAACATGCAGCGGCCTGAACGCAGGAGACTACAGGAACCTCGCTGCACTAGTGAATCACCCCAGCTTGTCGCAATTGAAGATATTAAATAAAGTTCCACTGCCACCTGAAATTATGGAACACTTTGCTCGTATCCTTTTCAAAACATCCAATGTTGATAATAACCTTTGAGCTCTATTTATTAAGAAATTAGTATTGATTTAACCTTCATATTTTATATTCATTAAGTGGTTAAATCCTTAAAGAATCTAAAGAAAAGAATGGTTAATGCTATTGTTTTGATAATAATTTTCCAGTAAACATGTTTCGAAATTAACCTATTGTGTTATAAATATGAAATACATCATATTTTTCTTATAAAAAACATCAGATATGCAGTGCCACTGTCTAATGGGAGTCTTTCCAGAAATCAGCAGAGTCTGGCTTGCGATAGACAGCAATATATATGTGTGGGCCTTTGAACATGGAAGTGATGTAGCATACTTTGATGGACTTGGCGAGACTATAGTTAGCGTGGGCTTAGTGAAACCCAAGGCTGGAGTATTCCAGAACTTTGTTAAATATTTATTAGTGCTTACAACAACAGTTGAAATAGTAGTCTTAGGTAAGAATTGTTTTCCACAATATTAATCTGAAATCTTTTTAAGACAGGCTTTCAGATGCAGTCTTTGATGTATATTTAGTACTTATGTATTTATGTATGTATCTATTATACGGCATTATATATATCTATGTATCTATTATAGTATATTATTTTGCACCACTGACAACCCCATTTTTTATATCCACACAATCACTGTCCAATCCAAGGTTGCCTGGAAGAGATTGCAGCAAGCGATAAGGCTGTTGTATGTTTTGTATTAATAAACAAATTTGTTTGTTATGTATTTTCTGGTGTACACAATAAAGTAAATATAATTAATTCAGTATTGTATTGACATAATGCTTGTGTAAACAGAAAAAAAATATCTCACAAAAATTTAGTTTTGGTAAGACTACGTAATAGACAAACCTCAAGTATTCACAAACTGTATCCGAATAAACTTTTTTTCTAAGTCACTCCCTCTCACAGAGAAGAGGCCTGTGTCCCAGCAGTGGGAATATTATGGGCTGAGTATGCAAGTCGCTGTATATGAATTTAATTGAATATTTATGTTTTAGGGGTAACATTTTCTTCTAGTAAAAACGATGGGTCTGGTGAATTACAAGAGATACACCTCGTTCCCGAGCCGGTGTTTGTGTTGCCTACTGATGGTATTTCTATGATGTGTGTCAAGTCTACAGCTAAGGGAAGGATCTTCATGGGAGGCAAAGATGGGTGTCTGTATGAAATCACTTATCAGGTATGTTACATACTTACTAAAAATGCACATTCAAACACGTGCATACACACAAGCGACACACCGGTGGCAACCGACGGCGACGCGCGTCGGCGCTTGCAGTTGCCGATGTCGTTGACGCGTGTCGTACACTTAGTTAAGATTTTATTCCAATGAGATGTATCAGTTTTCAAAAACTTGTGTTGAATCTTTTCACAGGCTTTTTATTATGTTCAATAAAATGTAAGATACTTATTTTACAAAATCTGATAATTCTTTCAGGCTCAACTAGGGTGGTTTGGAAAACACTGCAAGAAAGTGAATCACTCAACAAGTACACTATCATTCCTAGTACCTACGTTCCTCAGTGCGGCCTTGTATGACGAGGACCCTATAGTTAAGATTGAAGTAGACAATTCTAGACATATTCTATACACTTTGAGTGAAAAGGGATGCATAGAAGTGTTTGATTTAGGCGCCGATGGAGAAGGACTGAGCAGGGTTGTGAGACTAACGCAGGGGAAAATTGTTTCATCAGCTTTTGATATTGTGAAGTAAGACAATTAATAGTCAACCAATTTTTTTTAATGTGATTAAATGATACCCACTTTTCAAAAATCATGTGCTTCGAGTTACTGTATCTGGAAAGTGGGTACTTATTTGATTGCATTTGGTTAATTTTAATTAGTAACTACAAGTAAATGTATGTACTACCTACACTAATTTATTATTCTAGAACATTGGAACCAAGCAACTTCAAACCAGTAGTAGCTATATCAGCAGTAGAGGAATCAGAGTCTGACCATCTTAATTTAGTAGCTGTTACACAGACGGGCGCTCGTTTGTATTTTAGTACTGGAAGTTCAGAGTAAGTACATATTCCATTCAATTTGACACACATGTGTGATTATGTTCTAATAAAAAATAATCCAATATTTTATGTGTTCAGTGCGACTCAAGGTGAGCCCCTAAGACCGCAGTATCTAACGTTACTGCATGTACGACTACCACCCGGATTCACGCCTAACTCTTCAGTATTGAAGCCGAAACAAGTTCATAGTGCCGTTTATGAAAATGGTGAGGAATTATTCATTACTGTTTTTTCTTTATAGTATTTTTTTTAAATTATGTCAGATAAATCTGTATCTTGTATAAATAGTACTCTGGAATAGTTTATTAATATTTTAATTGTACAGGTTCGTTAGTAATGGTATGTTCTGCGGGCGGCGGTGGTGAGGCAGAGACCCTGTGGTGCCTCTCCCGCGTGCTCGCATCCCCGGCCACGTTCAGCGAATCGCATACACTGTTGGCGCTCGATGGACCAGCCTGGGCACTCACTGCGTTGCCAAATTATCACTCTAAGCATCTCTCTCATGCTATGCTGACCAAAAAAGGTAACATTACCTTTATTCTAAAAATAAAACTTCACTAGCAAATAATCCTACTAATATTATAAACGCGAACGTTTGTGAGGGTGGATGGATTTTTGTTATTCTTTCACGCAAAAATTACTGAATGGATGTAAATAAAATTTGGTACACAGATAGTTTATAACCAGGATTAACACATAGGATACTTTTTATCCCGATATTCCCACAGGATCGAGACTTATGCGGGTGAAACCGCGCGGCGCAGCTAGTAATAACTATGTATTTGTGTGACTATTGAAGAATTCCAAAGTATTTTCTTACGATTTATAAAAATATCGGTGTATTCCTGTAAAATTACAGCCACATTAGTAAACATTTTAATTATAGACAACGCGAACTTATATACCTCAGAAGTTGTTTGTAATGTCGAATTATTAATCATATTTTATGTGACAGAGGTATGGAGCGTGTCTCGGTGGGCGGTGGTGACTGGGGCGGGCGCATGCGTTGTGGAAGCGGGAGCTGCACCCGACCTGCTGCGGGCATTGTTGCGTGACTGTCGCGGACCTGACGCACACCCCGTCAAGGACTTCTTTCAGGTATCTTCATTCTCCTGTCCATAATCCAATTTATTTGCTACATACATCAGATATATAGATATCTGAAAAATATTGTAAGAAATCTTTTATTTTTTTATAGTTGTGTAAACCATAGTAATCGTGGTTTTTTTTACATAAATTCCACAGTTGTACAGCGTAGAACAAGCGTGTGCGTGCGCATTGTTTCTTGCGTGCGAAGATATAACAAGTGGTGACCTCTCCATCAGCGAGTGGGCTACCCGTGCCTTCTTCCTATACGGCAACCAGCTATCTCCAACGCCTATGTTCCAACAGGTTTCACAGATGCCTTCTGCTATCAGTAAGTAAACATATTTCACAGTAAAGAAAATATGCAGAAAAAAGTCTGAGGAAAGACTTATTTGCTCTCTTTGTTTATTCACAGATTCGCCAAAATTCTCGCCGCGCCAAATGTCGACACCAATGTCTATGAGAGGACCACAAGGACAAATGCAGCCAGGAAAACTGAACCAGTCATACCAACAGGGCCCTATGAACCAATCCTTCCCTGGATCGCCAAACCAGTCGATGATGCCTCAATCCCCATTCCACCAGAGCATGTTGAGTCCAGGGTTCAACCAGTCGTCGTTTGTGGGCAATATGACCCAACAGCAGAGGGACCCTAACTTCCCGATGCCTATAGAGTATAGCGCAAAACATAATGGTCTTTATATCTACATTGGCAGAATCTTGGCTCCGATATGGGGTTTGAAATGTGTTTCGATGTCGCAGTCCCCTGATCATAAGGAATTCGTAAGTAAAAATATTGTTGTTATTTACAGGAACTTTAATTTGTTTTCTAAAAGGACGTTCACAGTTCCGCTTCTTTATCTAGTGGTTATATAACTTAGTGGTACATAATTCGCAATTACTTTTTTCACACAGATGAGTAGCAAGGTGACGGGCGAGGACTGCGCGTACATAGTTCAAAAGTTGCAGCGCGTGTCTGCTTTCATGCAACGAACACTCGCACCTCAACATTCCGAGGAGCACACCTCCCTGCACGCTCTTAAATTATTTATTAGTAAGCATTAATTCTTAATAAGGTGTATTGTTTTAGCAAATGTAAGGAATTCTTGTCAAAGTCGAAGCATAAATATTCCATTTATAGGGTACTTTTTAATTTTAATTTTAAAAAGTGTGTTATAGCTGCAATTTGATATGAGTGCTAGTTTAAAAAACATCCTAGTGGTTAGTTACAAATGTATAAACTTGTGTTTTGTTTCCAGCAATGGCTATAGAAATGTTAAGTTTATGGAAGGTGCTCTGTGAGCATCAGTTCCACGTGATCGCCGCTAGTCTTCCACCCGAACAACAAAATGCGTTGCAGGCTGCTAGTTATAGGTATAAAATCTTTTATATAATCTATGCACATTTAGAAAATATGATGAAGAATAGCATCTGAGTAAATTATTACTATTCATTCTAACTACTCTAACTCTGGAAATAATTAAATGATATTTTTTATGTCTTAAAGGGAATTATTAGTAGGTGGACAAGAAGTAGCATGCTTACTCCTCGGATCTCTAGTCGCCGGATATTTAAGAGACAACGCATCAGTGGATGGCATCTCTCAAAAATTGAGACAACTCTGTCCCACACTTTATAGGCAAGAAGACGCTACTTGTTCTAAGGTAATGACAAAATATTTTGTTAGAAAGAAATATATCAGAAAAAAGTATCTTGAGCTTATATTTATATGATTTTATATTTCAGGCCAACGAATTGTTAATATTTGCAAAACAGCAGAAGAATCCAGCTGAACGAGAAGAAATGCTTCAACATGCACTCAAACTATGTAAAGTGAGTATATTGGACCACAGAATTACAATGCGCCCACTTAGCGCATCATGAAGATTTATAGACCAATAGCTTTAATATCAATTATTTAAAAAAAAATTGAAAGAGTAATCTATAAAAAATTATATAACTATTTTGAATCCAATAATTTAATCACACATGAGCAATTTGGGTTTCGTAAAGGCAAATCAACGAGCGACGCACTTTTGAATTTTTTAATGACTGGACTGGACAATAAACAACATATAACTGCAATATTTATGGACATGTCAAAAGCATTCGATTACGTAGACCATAATATCCTCTTATATAAACTAGAACAATACGAAGTTAGGTATTAAATCTTATAAAATCATACCTCAAAAATAGGGTTAAAAAAAACGCAAATAACAAGGTTATCAAATAAAACAAAAAATAAACGTTTCAGTCTAAGCCTAAAACGATTAAGTACGGGGTGCCTCAAGGAAGTATTGTTGGGCCACTTTTGTTCATAATATATATTAATGACCTCCCAAAATCGACAAACCATGACATGATATTATTTGCAGATGATAGTACAGCTATTTTACTGACGAGGATCAAGATAAATACGAATCTAATCTAAATCATTCCCTAGCATCATCATAAATTGGTTAAATGTCAACAATCTTAAAATTAATTTAGAAAAAACATGCTATATTTCCTTTTCTAATATAAATAAAAAACAAAAGAACCTAAACATAAAATACAATGGTGAAACTGTAAAAGAAGTAAAGACCACCAAATTTCTTGGCATACATATTGACTCTAGATTAAACTGGAAAATACAGATGTTTGCAAAAAACTGAATCAGTGTTCACATGCCCTCTACACGTTAAGAAAAGTTACAAATGGGAGTACTTTACTAAGTGTTTACCATGCATACCATATTTTAGCATGGATCCTACATCCATGCTAAAATATGGTATCCTTTTCTGGGGTAATTCAACGAACAGAGAGTGTGCTCTATAAGCACAAAAAAAGTGCATTAGAAGCATATGCGGACTTGGACAGATGGATTCATGTAGAACAGTTTTCAAAAGGTTGAAAATCGTAACCCCTACCGTCATTATAAATATTTGAAGCGTCAATGTTGATAAAACGCGATATAGATAACTATGAAACGTTGAGAAGTGCTAGACACAAAATTGAACTTAAAGGCATTAAATGTAGAACTAAAATTTAAATCGAGTGTATTTGGTAGTGGAATCAAAATCTATAACAAACTGTATTGAGAATATCTCATTAATTATTTTTAATTTAAAGCTAAAATAATTTCTCATATTTTGTATTTTTACATTCATATTATTCATCTGCCGAGCCTTTTCCCAATTATGTTGGGGTCGGCTTCCAGTCTAACCGGATGCAGCTGAATACCAGTATTTTACATGGAGCAACTGGTATTATTCAATTAATGAATTTCTTAATGACTAAATTATTGACCAAATTGTTTTTGTCTTATTCAATGGGAATTATATGACATTAATAACTAATAATGAATTTAGTATGAAATTGACTAATAATGAATGTAGTATGAAATTGACTAAAACTTGACATATTAAACTTATTTTTTTTTTTACTTATGAAACGTAAATTGTATCATTGTATGACCGTAATAATGAATGTAAAATTAGGTTGTCTAAACAACCAATGCAATGGATAACAACCACCAATCAATTAAGAGTGAAATTGTAATTATATTGACATACTATAAATATTGTATACCCCATGGGTATGTTACAGAGACAAGAATGCATATTGTAAGAACCGTCTTTTTACCTGTGACAAACAATAAATAAATGAATTGAAAAGGACACTGTCTCAAATCTGTCAAATATTTGCGGATAATGCCACGACTGAGTTGTTTTAAGCTTAGCCTGCCAGTAACTTTCATAGCTGTATTGTAAACTTGATCTTTCCTTTTCTAGGATGTAGCACCAAACGTGAATCTTCCATTGGTCTGTTCAAAATTAGTGTCAGCCGGTTTCTATTCCGGAGTGGTTGAGCTGTGTGTGGCGTGTGCGTCTAAACTGGACCCGCAGGACAAAGCCGTACATTATTACAAGAGCGATCAACCCTCCCAGGATAGGGAAGGACACTTTATTTATTATAGAAGGTAAAATGCTCTCTTCTTTTAAATTGTGTTACTTAGAATTCTAAATGCGACTATATGATTGCGGTTGCATTGTATTTCTTTGACAGAAACTGTTATTTATTGAATATCCTCCTAATTTGTAAAAGATTTCACAAACGTTTTATTGGAAAAGGCAGGCATCTAAGGGTTATTTTATTTCTACAATCAATTTTAAAATGCCAGATAGTTTGGCAAAATTTAGAAACCTTATCCGCACATGTTACTTCAAAAATCAGCACGAAATAGATGGCTTTCACTAATATGTTTTCCTGATGTTGTTTAGAATGGAGATATACCGTGAAGTGTGCTCTGCCCTAGAGCGTCTGTACGAGCGTAGTGCGGAGGCGTCGAGCAGTGAACCCTCCCCTCTGCGCTCACAACCTACCAACGACAACATCCTCACCATGTCACCTGCAGACGCTAATTACCAGGTAAACTGTCGTAATTATCGATATTTTATTTGAAGTTTATCGATCTCTGTGACATTATTTTTATTAATTACTTATGTTTTTGTTTGCAGGGAAGAAAATTGGTGTGGGAATGCCTCTCCCGTGATGACGAACTTTTACATGTGGCGGTGTACGAGTGGCTGGTATCGAAAAACCTGGGATCTGGTAACTTAACTCATTCATGAAATGAAACATGAAACTATTTCCTGAAATTTATGATCTCTTCATGAACCTCACTCAAAACTCAGTTTAATTATATAATTCATCTGAATTATAGTCATTTAATTCGTTTGCGCTGTAATATAGTAGAATCGCCTCACACGCTCGAGGTTCTAGACTCAAATCAGGATAAGAACTAATGTGGCTTTTTTCAATTCATATGTACTTTCTGAGTTTACCTTAGACATTACTGACATGGGTGAAGAAAACACGGTGATCAATGCTTCAATGGAGATTCGTAAGAGAAGAGGGCTTTGGTCTGCAGTGGGACAATAAAAGACTGGTATAATAGGTTATTTGACTGGTTTCTGATAAACATCTCAGATTATTTAATGGTGTCTAACGAGCCCACAAAAACCTATTACTTCAAATTGCATAATATATTTCTTTTAAAAAATAGTAAATAAAAATGTACTGTTTAAATAAGCCGCCAAAACGCTATCTTTAACAATATGGCGTCGTGACGTCACGATTCACGTAAACAAACGTTCAAACGGTCGAGATACTAGACAAAAGTCATCTGTTCTGTCAACGATAGACAGAAATTTACTAAATCATGACGTCATCTTAAGTTCAGCCAATCCAGACCGTTTTCGATTACGTTTTGTAGTAAAATTAATGCAAATCAATTTTAAAAGCGATAATCTATACGAGTGTCAATAATTATGACCTTATTTTTTACATTGTCAAATAGCCTATTACTATACTATAACAAAAAACTCTTTGTCCAGAGCTGCTATCGCTCGGCACAGCGCCCCCGACGTCGCTGCGCACATACCTGCAGGCAGCCGCGCGCTCGGCCGCGCCGCCCTCAGCGCTGCACCTGCTGGACCTGCTGTGGAAGGTGCTCGAGAAGGGCGGAGACCACCTCGCTGCCGCTAATGTGCTGGAAGGCCTTGCTACCCGACCTGAGTAAGTGCGCTTGGACGTTAATGTATAACTATAATAATGTAAATATTTATATCATAAGTACATAACATATTTCACATAATATAAAACTGCATTGTATGCGAATGTGCCACTCGGCGTCCTAAACACGAAATAAAATCATTTTGGCGGATTTTTAATTCCTTGATGTAATGTTACCAATAAAAAGATCGACTGTAGTAATAACTTGCATCCTTTGGACGTTGAAGTCACTGTGAAGAGATTCCAGTAATTTAGAAATTGTAACACTGCAGGTCTGGTGCAACCCTAGCGCAGCGCATGTCGTGGCTGTCGGCGGGCGTGGTGTGCGTGCGCGGCGCGGGCGCGGGGGGCGCGGGGGGCGCGGAGCTGCTGCGGCGCCTGGAGGAGGCGGGCGAGGTGGCGCGCGTGCAGGCGGCCGTGCGCGCCGCCGCCGCCGCGCTGCCGCAGCAGCTGCGCCCGCACCCGCTGCACATGCAGCGACTGGACGATGAGCTGCTCGAGATCACGCAGGTAACACACCAAATGACAAGTTTGACGTCGTTCGGACCTCAGTAGCGGGCGGTAACGATTCGACACTGATAGTCTTTATTTCATTTTCGGTTCGGAGACCTTGTCAAACTCTAGATATTGATTACTTACTTAAGATGGTTAACTGTACAATATGTTTATTTCCCAGCTTTACGAGGAATACGCAGACCGCTACAACCTATGGGAGTGCAAGCTCGCGATTGTGCAGTGTTCGGGACACAACGACGCGCTATTGGTCGAGAATATCTGGAGCAACATCCTGGCCGAAGCGGAGGCGGTTGCAAGAGGTCTTCCTACACCTGACGAGAGACTGGCCTCCGTGCTTAGCAAGCTGACCACCCTCGGCAGGGAATATGTCAACACGGGACACTGCTTCCCATTGTGTGAGTAATAATTCTGTTGATTGTGTTCGTAAAAATAACAAAAGTCTTGTACGATTTTTTTTTCGATGCAATCAAATGATCCATTAGGATTACAAAGTGAAATCGCTTTTCGTGTCAGTTTGTGTGTCTGCTTAGTTATAAACTACATAATGGATTTTCATGCGATGTTCACCATCATTAGGTATAGAGAATTTATTTCAGGTTTATGTGTATAATGCCTACAATCCAATTATTTTTACCTACATCTAGTATAAGGCCCTATTTTGTAAATATTTATATAATCAATTATTTCAATAAACAAACAACAACCTACACGTTTTGAGATGACGCTACATCAGTAGATTGCAAGGGAGGGGCGGATCGCTAGTTTTATTATAAAACAGTAATTTGAACGTAATTTTCTTGTCAGATTTCATCGTGCGTCAACTAGAAATCATGAGCTGTAAACTTCAAGCGGACCGAGGGATGGTGTTAAGAACAATTTTAAATATCGGCGTATCGCTAGAACAAGTGCTGGATATCTATATCAAGTACGTAATCCTGCTATTCACTGAATTTTATCATAACATTTTTTAATAAATTTGGTCGAATTCTAGCATATCCTTCTAAATGCATTGTTCAGTAATCATGGTATTTTATCCGGAGATTGGTGAGCGTAAACGAGCGCGTATGGCTGGGCTGCGGCGACGAGAGTCACGTGTGTCGCGCGGCGGCCATATTGCTGGAGAGCGCGCGCGCCGAGCTGGCGCCGCTGCCGGCCGCACTGCGCAGGCGCGCGCTCGCGCGGTGCAAGGACCTGCACGAGGCCGCCTTGTCCGCGCTACAGGTTTGTACAACAGCACGATGCCTGTATTGTTGGGAAGGAATGCTATGTTCAGTTTTCCAACGCATATGCTTGTAGTGTCTAAAATACTTGTCTTGTGGATAGTCGAACTGACTCACGTCAGTAACGGTACGAGACTATTATTTGAATCAGTTAACAATTATATATTTAAAAAAATCTTGTAACAAGGAAGACAGTCTCATGTATTTTTTTTTCATGATCTTAGCTCTCTCCTGCATTCCGCGATTAAATAATTTTTATGGCTGATTATTTTTTCACATTTTCTATTTACGTTGTCTTTAATGTTGGTTTGTTTCTTTCCAGTCGCGACCAAACACTCAACGTCTTATCGATCGGTTGTCTGTGGCGCAGGCGCATTTGGACCGCATGGATTGAAACTATTTATAATTTGTAGCGTAAGGTATTATTTAAGTTCATACATGCGCACATTACTCAATACATAACAGCAAGATTTCTCAAGCCTTACTTACGAAACTTGCAATTACTTGTTTCATATTGGATTATACTTGGCCATTATGTATTTTGTTTAAGCATGAATCAGAAATATGTATATATTTTTAACTGGTAAATTTTAGGTGTGCCTAGATAATAATTGGATTGCATAACAAAAATAAAAAAAAATACACAGACTGACATAAACTTTTTATTTAATGTTTTAATAAATTACTAAACATACAAAAAGTCATACAGTAATTATTATTAATTATATAATTTGCTAATATATTAAACTATTGTCTGTTAACACAATATTTGAAGTGGCAGTGACATACAAACATTTTTCTCATACAATTATGTCAAATGTACAAAAAAGTTGAATCATGTGCATAATTATAATAAAAATATAAGTGATTATGCATCAAAAGGCACTATGAAAATGGTTTCTATTTTTGTAAATAAACGATGATGATTTAAGAACAATACTGACTGTGATTTATAATCCTCGTAGAACGTGAAATGCTTAATGAGATCTAATATTTAAATTGGTCGTAAATTAAAATTAGTCTATTTAGTATTTACAATCCAGATTCCCTAGGGGTGAAATAAGTTTGGAAACCGCCAGTAGTACTCAGCGTGTCCTTTAAATTAACAAAAGTTTGATATTAATGATAAATGAATAATGACGTGACTATGAGGAGTCTTCATCGAAAGGGTTTGTAGTTACCTGATGGCCGGGGTGATGATGATCATCATCTGGGTAAGAGTACACTCCGCTGTGCTGTCCTCCGCTGATGGTGGGTACTCCCACTGTATTCATAGGAGATACAGCGCTATTATATTGCTGTTTTGTGGGATCCCTCCCTGCCGAGTTTTTTCTTATAACTGTAGTGTAAGTAGGTGTTGACTTTATTGGCATGTCTTTAATTCTGGTTCCTGCGCGGTATGTGCCGAATTCGTCCGGAGGAGGCGGTAGCGAAAATCCATCTGAAGTTTGCGTTATTTCGGAAGTTTCATCGCTCAGTTCCTTTGCGAGTTTATGTCGCATTTTTCTAGGCATCGTGTAGAATGTGTTCATCTGAAAAAAGGTACAAAATGACAATTACAATAATTTTATTTAAATTAAAAAGAACGAAAGGACGCGTTTACCTACCGGTCTTGGAACATTGTAGTTCGTCTCTGGTGGTAGATGCAAAACTAGATGATCACACAGTGCGTCCATTTCTCTCTTTCTGCTTATATTCTGCAAGGAGTGCACCCTGCAGGTGGTGTGTCGTGGCATGTCGCACTTGTTCGCACTCTCCTGTTCGGCCATGTCGTGCATATAGCGCGCCGAGTGGAAAGAACTTGTTCGACGTACATCGAAGTTCTTCGAAGGACGTCGCGACACTGCTCGTCGAAACGAATCGGTCCGTCGGACGTTGCACTCGCTGCCTTCATCGCTATCGTGATATGTTTCGCAATTTGATTCTGGAAATGCCAACAATATTGTTGTATCAATAAATTGTCGAGACTCAGGGTTCATGCAAAGTACCGATCACCAGAAAGCCCAATCAAGTTTGTTTACTGAATCTACTGTCTAACCTAATATAGCAAGATAGGTCGAAAAAAACGACAAAAGACAATCGAGTCACTTGATCTGACTTTTGCCATTTTGCCAACATATTCAATTCTAGTGACTGGGTTGTGGAGGTCAGATAAGCAGACGCTCCATGTAAAATACTGGCAGGTATTCAGCTGCATCCAGCTAGACTGGAAGGCGACCCCCATATAGGCTATTGATTCAATTCTATCTTAGGTTTAAAAACCCGATTATTACCCCTGCCCACTTTACCTTCAGTGTTATAAGCGCAGAGCGGCGGGTCAGCGTGGTCGCGCGGCAGGTCGTGTCGCGAGGTGCGCTCGTACGTGCACAACACGAGGCCACACGCCGCGAGCGCTACTAGAGCAACGCCGCCGCACAGCGCTAGTGCTAGGCTTGTTATGTTCTTCACACTGCTTGCTGTTAACTCCGGAACTAAACATAATGAAAGAGAGTTGTAGGTTGGAGGGGAGTAATATTTTCTTCGATCAATAATAGTACTAGATGCCCGATAAGCGCTTCAAAAACGGCCCGAAAAATACGAGCACGAATACTTTTGTGCTCTTATTTCAAATTAGTATGGTCCAATCATAGCCAATGTTAAGACGTCAAAATGCCTCAGTGCGCGTTCAAAAGTTGTATAAATAACCACCGTAACACCAAGATTTTGGAAGGAATATCTTTTTTTCGGTAAGTTTTTATCATTAAATGTTTTTCATAAAATAGTAACCCTATTAAATAGTAAATATAAATCAATTGGCAAATATTATGATAGCTTGGCCAATGTTTGCGACAACGCGCCAACTATTCTAACAAACATTGAAGCATTGAAATGTAATTCCAAGAACTACGTCTAGTTCCAAATTCGAGTAAGTACGAAATTTTCAACAAAATGTTTTTAACCTTATTGCTTAGACGTTAAGTTTCATTTTAGAATAAATATTTTTGTACTTATTATAAAAATGACTTTTTATTTTCAAGTGACATTTTAAATTTATTGCTTCGATGACAGAAGGACTTAAATATTAATCATTTGCAATCGTAATTAAACTTTATGTTAGAGTGTTAAGGTTTATAATAATCTGAAGTTGTTAATATTATTAAACTTTTTTCTATAGTTCGTAGTAAGAAATATAAATGTTTATCTGTGTGCAAACGTGGCCACTTTAGCGACTTATTTTTGTTCCTAATCATTCATCTAGTACTATTATTGATCGAAGAATATTTTAGAAGAAAATTATAGGGATTGTTCGCGCCTGCTCATTTTGTTTGGGCAAATCATCACCCGCGTGTTTTGCGTCTACATGCAATTTTATTTTTTATTGTGTCGGTAGACGGGAAGAAAAGACTTTGTACTGATTCATTGTTCGGTTCCGCTTTAAAGGTTCAAAAATTATGTAAATTATGGAAGTTTCAATTTCTCCATGAGTTTTTCTAAAGGAATTCCAATCTTGTGCAGCGATAATAAATTAACATTCATATAAAACAGATTTATGATCAGGATCTAAGGATGTTGCTGAAAATCTTCTAAAATAATAATAACAACATTTATTTAATTAAGACAACTTAAGATTCACGAGAGCAGTGGTGGCCAAGTGGTAACGGCCGCGACTTACGAGTTGTAGGTCGTAGGTTCTAATCCAGACAGGCGCTTTACTTTGAGTAAATTGTTTCATCACCACTGCTCTCAAAACGGTGAAGGAAAACATCGTGAGGAAACCGGCATGTCCTAGAACCAAAAATTCGAAGACATGTGACATCTGCCAACCCGCACTGGGCCCGCGTGGTGGATTACGGCCCACTCCCTCTCACCTAGAGGAGGCCTGTGTCCCAGCAGTGGGAACATTATAGGCTGATTATGTAAGATTCACGACATAAGTATCCCCGTAAAAAAAAATCGCCGATGAAATTACGCTTTAGTGTATGACTAATGATGAATTTTAGCATAGTAGACTAGCAAATTTGAGTAGGTACTCACCAATTTCTTCACTGACTATGCTGTCCTTATCAATTTCTACGACTTGGCTGTCTCCTTTATCGTTGAAAGCGATAATAACGAATTTGTAGCTTTCTTGACTCGGCTCTTTTAGCATGAATGTTGGTTCTAAGTTGATTATTGATACTAGTTGCTCTTCAGTGTCCACCGCTTGCACGAGGAATTTGAATTTCTGGAACACAACAGAAACTTTTCATTAAGGAAATATATCGTTAAAAAAAATGTTTAAGTACTAAACTTCTGCAAGGCGCAAAATATCAAGTATTATAATTTGTCGATTATCAGCAATATCAGCATGTAAAACAACGCTCTATTCTAGACTAATATGTCAGTAAATATAGAACTGAGTTGCCCCATATTACCCATATAGTTTACTATCCGTGTGTTTCGAAGTTTCGATAACTGACTTTCACTACCCACTGCCCTCACCTGAGGTAATCCCCCGTCATGCCCCTTCTCACACGTCACAATGATATCGTCCAAAGTGTTCTTCTTAGCTTCACAATTTGTAGGAGGTCGAGGTATAGTCTCGTCTGTGACTAAGAAGGTGCACGGAGTGTGGGTCAACCCTTTAGTGGGCACATCATTTTGTCCCCAACAGAAAATTGTGCCTGAAAAAACGAGCAGGTACGTAGTCATAAAAAATATATTTTTGGAAAGTTTGTGGCTAAATAAACGCTGTAGTTCCATCCCTAAGTACTATTCGTTTATCGAGACTCCTCTGCGAAACGTAGAGTTCGTTGGCCCGATAGAAACGCGTGTTTACGGACAATCTGAAGCCCGCAAGTCTAACTTACTAATCTAACCTTAAAATATCTCTATTTCTTGTGTCACTGACTCTGGCAGGGCCACCATCAGGGATTTTAATTTTGATAACACAAAAAATTAGTCGCTAATTAGTCGAAATTTGTCGCCAAATATCAGAATTTGTCGGTCACTGGTTCAAAAGATATAAGGGTTTATAGGTGGCCGATCTGGAGAGAGTCTCCCCAGCAGGGCCACATTTATATTTCAAAAACTAGGGCACCTAGCAAAGATCTGTTTTCTCCCATATTTTGTCGCCAATTAGTCACCAAGTCACAGATTTAATCGGGTTTTAGTTTAGGATATAATGGATTCAATTACTAAGGTATAGTCCAAGAGCTAGATCGAAGTTTTTTCGTGAACTCTTCGATCTAGCTCTTGGACTATATTCGACTAATTAGCGACTAATTTTTGTGTTATCAAAATTAAAATCCCTGATGGTGGCCCTGCCAGAGTCAGTGACACCTATTTCTTTCAAATAGAAAAAGATAAGTAAAGCATTTTGTTTCTATCTCAAAATCGTTTGTCACTCAGCGACAAGCTACTATTAATATTGTGAAACAAAGTTATGTAAATAAATTCTCCCAAATAGGACCCCAACTTACTAAAAGCAGTTCCATTAGGTCGTTCATACAGCAAGGTTCCTCCCTCAGTCTCAACCGTCTCGTGAGGGTGGTTCCTCAGAGTGGTGACGTTAACCGCCTCGTCTACTAATACCCAGCGGTACGACGCAGGCGCAGGGTTAGCTTTCACGCTACATGTCAAGTTTATCGCTTCGTTCTCAGCAACGCCGTATTCTACTATAGATTCATCATCGCAGTAAGCAGGATCTGCAATTTGTATTTGGTGAAAAATAATTCTTTGTGTTTCGTGACTTGCGATACTATGATTCACTATTGTACGAAGTGAAGGCTATACCTACTAGAAGTAAGTATTTCTACACATCGGTTAATGAATGTTGTGATTCGTGACTCACTCTCTATTTTGTTTGTGAACGTCGTTTGTGGCTTGATGGAGCACTTTCAGATGCTCCGACTAATCTTTTATTATCTCAGTTAGTCTTTTTTGTTAATTATTGTCTATCGGAAGAATATTGAAAAAAAAAGACGACTGGCCGATAAAAAAAATTATTAAATGAAGATTTATACCTCAGATTCACAAATATCATAAAACTTTAATAACATAATTATTGCCAGAATCTTACAAGTGACATCGACGTTGATTGGCTCGCTGTACGTGGATCCCTCGTTGTTGTTCGCGACGCATGCATATTCGCCCCCATCATCTTCCGTTACATTCTTTAGTTCCAAAAACTGCTGAATTGTGTCTTTACCATCTTTTTCAGTATTGCCTACCATGTCTTCCTAGAATGAAATAAAGTGATATTCTTTGCAGCACTTCAAATGGAACTCACTAAGTATACCTTTTAAGATTTTATCTAATAGTAAATTACCTTGTGGAAGAAGAGTAGCTCATAAACAGCAGGGTTGGCTTGATAGCTGCAAGCCAGTGACAAATTGGAACCTTTAACTACGGCCACTGTATTATTTTCTACGTCTGCATCGGTCACAACGATTTCTAGTATGGGTGGATCTGAAATTATTACGATGATGTTTCAATTACGCTTACTTCATAAAGTAGTCTGAAAGCAGAAGTAGGTACCTACTCGTATGTTGCAAGTAAACGAACAGAGTCGTAGGTATCTCTAAAAATATGTAGGTACCAAACTATAAATAAAATTATTTATGTTTATCTTTAACCGCAATCATAATGTTAATAATTTTATTGTTGTTACAAAAAGCCGTCTAACTTGTTATGCTCTTAATTCATACTTCTTGTCGGATCACGAACACTGCTTTCGCAGAAACTTTCCATAGTGTTTGCGCTACCGTTTTCCTCGTATGCCATTACTCACATAGCACGGTGAGGGGTAGCGGTTGTGCGCACACGAACTGCTCGGAGTTGCGCTGATGTGCCGGCGCACAGCACGTTATTGTTGACTCATCGTACTTCCGGTCTATCGTCAGCTGGATCTCGCTTGCCACGAGCCGCTGGGATGGCTCCATCTGTGTGGGTTACAAAATGATTAAAGTCAATTATCACGATTAACGTCACCGGTACACTAGATGACTTTGTTACCGACTCATTTGTTGGGCGAGGACTAGATACAGAAGTTAGTTAGAGATGTAGGCATGCATTTCCCATTTTGCAGATTACGGCATAAAGACCGGATTGGTAGCGAGGTGTTGACCAATTGCGAGGCAATATCTCAAATTCGACCACATTACAATTAATATAATACCTACTCAAATAACAAGCCAACAATACCTACCCGATCAAAAACATTATTCACAATCATGTTATGACAGATAAATAAACGCATCAAGCGCATGTCACTCACAGTAATTTTCTGTTCCAAGTTGAGCAGCTGATTGTCGGCGAGCCGCCACGCGATGGGCGGCAGGGGGCGCGCGCCGAGCACGCGGCACTGCAGCCGCAGCGCTTCGCCCGCGCGCACCCGCCCCACGGCCCCGTCCGACTCCGGGCCCTCGCTCCGAAGGGACACCAAGTCGGGCGGCACTTTGATTGATAATGTTATTTGAATTAGGAGAAGAAATAGGGTTATCTAGAATTACCGTATGACGGGTGATGTGCATTGATCGAAGTGTGCAGGTCAAGGTAACAACTAGGTAATAGTTGAAGCACGCAAGGTACAAAATCGCTTGACAGTTTACTTTGTGTTCAACAGTAAACTATTATAAGTATTTATGAGTGTATGCTTCAGACGCAAGCGTAAAAACCTAGTGGATTTATAAATCATCAGATTCTTCAACATAATTCATAATTCTACTTGAAAACGACTCACGAGGAGCCACGACGAGCAATTAGGGAATACTCGTGTACCCAGCAGTGCCGTAATTAGCCTTTTATGCGCCCGGTGCGAGCTGCTATAAGCGCGCCTTTTTTTTTTTGCGTTTGGGAAATCATCAGATGACCGATCCCGCTCTGGGTGGAGCGGAAGGGAGTGTCAGACTCTTACTGACTAAAACCCACCCGTGTTCCTTCCTTAGCTCTTTATGTTCCGGGCCAGCGGTAACCCTTTGGGACAATTCCGCTGACCCGGCAGGCTTCGGTCCTAAGGGGCCTCTTCCTCGATGCTGACATCTCTTTGTGGCGCACTTGGAACACGTACGCACCGTCCGGCATGGGCCTGGTTCTGATCGGACGGTGAGCTACCCATTACTCTCCGCCCGCAGGCCCGCGCCTATGGAGGCCGGGAGTCGTCACACGGCTCCCGACGCCCAGAGCGTCTCCCGCGGCGGCTGGTACGGGAGGCTCTCTCCCTGAGCCGTCCCGCCACCTCCTTTGCTAGCATGACTGCTTTGCAGAAGGAGGTGACTGCCTCTCGCCCCGGACCATGGCTTGCACCAAGGCCGGACGCGAGAGGTCGCCGCCGCTGCCGATCGCCTCTACGAGGACACGGCGGTGCTCCGCCCAAGCGGGGCAGACCTCCACCGTGTCCTCTGGGCGATCCTAGCAATGGTGACACCCGGGTGTTTCCTCCCGCTTGATGATGTGCAGGAACCTCCCGAAACTTCCGTGTCCGGTGAGGACCTGCGTCAGGCGGTAGGTGAGGGCGCCGTGGTCCCTCTCTAGCCACTCCACAAAGAGGGGTCTTATCGCCGCTATCGCAGCGTGCCCTGTGGTGGGTTGCGACAGTCGCTCTTTCCATGTCGCCATGAGATCACGCCGGAGATCCGTCCGCTCCACAGCGATTTGCCGTGGAAGCGGATTTCCCCCCCGGCGTAGTGCCTCCGCGCGCCATTCATATGGGCGCGCGAGGACTATCGCCTCCAGATCCCATGGCGGCAGTCCGGCAAGGAGGCTTGCCGCCTCGCCCGAGATCGTGCGGTAGCCCCGAATAAGCCGGCTACCACCTTCTGGGGCGCGTTCCGCCGCAGTGAACGCGCCCACACCGGGGCCCCGTATAGGGCCATGGACCACACGACCCCCTCGTAAAGCCTCCGGCAGGAGGCGTTTGTCCCCCTCAGGTTGGACAAGAGCCGCTTGAAGGCGGCCCCGGCCCGTTCCAGTTTGGGGGCCAAACGTCGCAAGTGCTCGACAAAGTTCCACCGGCCAGCTGTCGAGGACGAAACCCTATTTATCGTCGTCTCGACGTCGATGTGAACCCCTAGGTCGTAGGTCGGCACCCGGTGATACCGGAGTGCCTCCACAATGCAGCTCCAGGGCAGGGTGTTAAACGCGTTGGCGATGTCGAGTGACACCGCCACGACGACCCCACCCCGAGACACCGCGTCCCCCGTCGTGAAGGCTCTCACGCGCATGATGGCGTCCACCGTCGAGCGCCCCTTGCGGAAGCCAAACTGGCTGTCCGCAAGATCCGGCCCCGTCCTCACCAGGTGCCCGACGAGGCGGCCCGCAATCACTCTCTCAAAGAGCTTGCCGACCTCGTCGAGCAGCACTCTGGGCCGGTATGCGGACGGAGAGTCCGCAGGGCGCCCTGGCTTCCGAATGAGGACCAGCTTCCCCGTCTTCCAACGGAGTGAAAACTGGCCTCTCTCCAAACATGCGCTTAAGAGCGCCTGCAGTCGAGGCCCGAGAGCCCTCGAGGCCAGGACCCAGGCTTTACCTGGCAAGCCGTCGGGTCCTGGGGTAACCGCGCCCTTGAAATATTTTCCAATCATAACCGGTTGTGACAGTAAAATGGATTGTCTATAAAAATAAATCTATCATCCAAAAACTAAGTTCTTCACAAACTTTTACGATTAATATTAGGTACGATCTCATCGTCTTTAATATTGATAATTATTTTTTATTTGTAAGAAGAATATACGCGGACGACGCGAATAAATAAATAAATAATAGGTATTGTTAGTGGCCCAGGTCTGGTCATTTCTGCGCCCCTCCAGGGTCTGCGCCCTGTGCCTGGGCACCGCTGGCACCGCCCTAGTTACGGCACTGGTACCCAGTATGGTATGATAATCTAGGTAAGTACGGAGAACAATTTCTGGGAATGCAATAAACTGACTAGATAAGTCTTCTAGACTTCTAGTGCCTACCTTCGGCCAACTTAGCTAGAACCGCTCGTTCAATATTTTTTACCGCCCATTTAATTATTTTCCTGCTCAAATGTAGTTTTTATAAAGTACTAGCTGCGCCCCGCGGTTTTACCCGCGTAAATGTCGATCCCGTGGGAATATCGGGATAAAAAGTAGCCTATATGTTAATCCAGGGTGTCAGCTACCTCCATACAAAATTTTAGCAAAATTGGTCCAGCCGTTTGGGCGTGAAGAAGTAACAAACATATAAACACACACACACACACCCCCCCCACTCACACACAAACACTCACAAACTTTCGCCTTTATAATATTAGTGTGATAATATAGCTTTTTCCCGTAGCTTCGCCCGCATGGAAGTCGGAAATTATCCCAAGTGAACTTTCTATTAAAGGGGATAAAAAGTAAGTAATGTTTGTGTGTCCTAACTCCTAACCCAGCCATGGTCTATCCGTGTGCCAAATTATATCTAAATCCGTTCAACTATTAAGACGTGAAAGGTAACAGACAGACAGAGTTGCTTTTGCATTTTATAATATTAATAAATAATTATTATGGATGAATTACTTACAATACATATCTATCGTGATGTCTATAGACAGCGGTGGTGTTTTCTCGTTATTTTTGGCGAAACAAGTGAAGACTCTGCCGTGGTCCTCGCGCTGTAGCGGACCGTATATGAGGTCGCTCCGCACGCGGTGTTCCGACAGTGGAGTGAGCGTGTTCTTCAGGAGACGTTGCTCTGTCCACCATGCCAGTGAAGCCAGCGGTTTACCTATCACATTGAGAATTAATATTAACGATTAAGGCTTCAGAAGTATTAAGAAACTTCTGTAAATAAATAGTTGCCGCTGCGAATCGAGAGATGACGGCAAGAGGATTCACAGCAGCAGTAGAAGAAAAGATACATTGCTAAATAGGTAGGCATCAGTAACATCTAACAATTTTGCAATTGAAATCCAAAACTATCTTATAGCGTCGTTAGTAGCTTATTGCGTCTTTATGTGTTACTGAAGAAGGAACTTTTTTCCTTCCCAACACTTTTATGCAATTACCGCGACACCACATCACGTTAACGAACGCTCCATTAAGATCGGTGAGTTGATTACATAATCACTGAATTGACTGATGTTACTACACATTGAGAGCTCGAGCAGACGGAGATCAGTCAATCATTCCACTTCATTCATGAATCATGCGCAATACGTAGGTAAGTTACTGATTCCGCCGCGTTGACTGCGGTCAAACCATCCGATATCGAAGATCGTGAAACCTCTCGATTGCTCTCTGTCTGGACATAGAAAAAGAATAAAACGACGTAGGTACCTATTATATAGAAGAAGTAAAACCGAAACAGGGTGTATTTTTAATTTTAATGGAACTTTCGATACCTTCAATCAGTGAGCGCTGTACCGGGGAACCTATAATTCTAACTTGATGCTGCTTTAAGCGGTAGATTTTTAACGCGACAGGAAGAAGTTTCATAGCTACACAAAATACTATAATATCTTTATATGGTCCAGAGCTCTTGGCTCATTGTGTACCTACAAACTACTTACAAACAGTTATAACGTTACCTCCATAAGCCACGCAGGCGAGATGAACCGTGTCCCCCACGTAGTAAGGTCCCACGTTCTGGCTTGTGTTGACACCAGCGCTGGCCTTGGCCACTTGAGTGCCGTTCTCATGCACCACCCATAGATGACGCGGTGGTTCTATAATTTTAATGGCGTAAGCAGCAGATTCCCTCGTAAGTATAAAACATGGTTAAACGATAGAAGTGTCACTAACAAGTACCAATAGACTTAAGTCAAAAATATCGTAACCCTTGTTTTGTACAGGGGATTTATAGGTTTCTGATTGCCTAGGTTTAGGCCTTCCAAAAAAAACACTACTAAGTAGGTTCTTAGAAATCTTGAGAAATAGGTAGGTATCTATTTTATCTACATGATAAACTATTTACTTATAAGTATGTACCTATACTACATGTCTGTCTAAACGAGTAGGTACCTACCTATAGCTAGATTAGTTGTTTAACAATCGTGATGAGTTTAACCCTAAAATAGTGTAGGTAATGTCAGTACATAGCTAATTATTATGCTATTAATGCTATAATGTTTACGCCGCGCAATTGTTTAATAAATGGAGCGAGCAGTTCCGGCGCAGTCAGCTTCCTCATTAGCCTCGTGGACCAATTAACTGAGCCGCGACTATTCTGCGGGATAGGTAAATTTCAGTTCGGCTCGTTACAGAATGTTTGTCCTTTGTTCAGTTCACGTAAAACGAAAAAATAAGTATTGTTCTCGCGTCTACAATAACTTAGTGAGTTGTTGACACGTTTAAATGAAAACTGCAAGGTTTGTTGTCATTATTTGCATGACTTCACAAAGTGTAAGGTAAATCCTGAAGTCTCTTATTAGCTTCCTATAGATAGGTACTTCGCCAGATAATGATACACTAAGTAGTATGTGACTCATCTGACATGAGAGTGACATAGCTCACTCGTCCACATTGATCCTACAGTCATGCAGTTACCTAAGTATGTGCATGAGCAATTTGCAGTCACATGCCACGGAGATCAGCGCATAAAGACGTTAACAGTTCAAACCGTGTGTTAGGTTAATTTTAGAAATTGCTACGGTACTCTGTCAAATCATAATTATGTCCTTGATCTTCTGTTGTTACATTGCACGATTCCAAGCAAAGAAATCAGGGAAATCCGCGCCGGAGGACAGCATATCCACTATGTATAGTTATTTAAACACTATAGGTAGACAGTTAACTAGCTGCTGGGTGGGTACCTAATGCCAGTAACATAGGTCTTGTTTTATGAGGACTATAAATCTAAAGGCTTTTGAATACCAGCAGGACTTCAATCAATCTTCTTCAATTTGAATCTGGTATTCTTGATGACTTGAGGTATCGATAGGACTCAATGAGTGACCTGCCGGTCGATTCTTTATAAATCTCACCGTGAAAACTTAGGTGAAGTGAGTTTGTTTTTGCTAGGAATTGACACTATTGACAGCTCACTTCACCTAAGTTTTCACGGTGAGATTTTTACAGAATAGCATCGCAGTACTTAAGTACTTTTCGAATATAACCCTTACCAGAAATAAAAGAAATAGGAAAAACAAGCGGTACTTACCCTAATTGCGTAACACCCTAAGTATCAATCACAATCTGAATCATTTTGAAGGATATTGCTAATCCATTGCTTCATGTTCGAAAAAATTGTTTGCTCAACCACGTAAATAACGCAATGAATGTACCTAGTTGAACTGTCAAAATGGGCAGCCATTGCTACTGATAGTGTGTTACGCAATTACCCCGCTGAATTTAGTTACGTACCGATAACAGCGAGTTGAATGTAAGTTTTATGCGCAGGACTGGCAGCGAAGTCTGCGAGGCAAGTATAGACGCCGGCGTCCGATGGTCGTACGGTGACTATCTGCAGCTTGTCCTCCCCTGTGGTGTCACCCGTCACCAGTCGGTAGCGGCCGTTTCCTGCCGAGGTGGTGCTCTTGTCGCCATCGCGGAGGTCACGACTGCCGATGCAAACCACGTGAACGGTCACAAATTCCTAATTTTAACTTAATTGATAGCCAGCTGGGTGAAAGACAAGTATATAATAATCTCACTCTTACACAGTAGGTAGGTACCTAAACCTGGTCGTACATAACTATTTATTCCTCCTTCCATCCAAAGATATTAGGAACTTTGAAGTTACGAATATCTGATCGGGTAACCGGCAAGAAGAGTAGACGGGCAGAGGCATGCCTGTGGTGATGCTGTAGGCAAAGTCGCCTCATTACGATTCACAGATACGTGACGATACCGTAGAAATTATAATATTATAATGTTCATCTTAAAACAGTCGATGGTTTATCTTTCCAACTAGATAAAACTAGTTTTGCAGACATCACCTTCCAGCTTCATCAGATATTCAGCTGAATGTTACCTAATGATAAATAAATCAGTAATTACCTGTAAAATGCGGTAGATGAACCGTTTCTGTACCAGGCAAGTATATTGAGCTTGTCGTTGTCTTTCTCCGCGGTGATGTTGCATGGCAGCTCCACACTCTGCCCCACCACGCCGTCCACTACGGTCACCAGACAAAAATGGCTGAGTAAGATCTAGATAGCCAGATAATCGTTAAACCAAATTTGAATTCCATGCTTACGAAATACGTAGAAACAGCACCATTATAATTAGGTATGTCGCTAAAAGTTTCTGGGTAAATGATTATGCTGACCGTTATATGAAAAGTTGTCAGATAAGTACCTACCAAACCAGACATATCGATACCTCTGGGCTCAAAGGGCGTATAGCACATTTAGGCTCAACTCGCACCAAAAGAGCGTCGAAGCGCGGCGAAGCGGAACGCAGTTTCAGTGTCATATGAATTTTAACTTTATTTTCATTATTATAATACTTATTATCGCATGAGAAACTCGAACGAGTCGCGCGGATGCCAGCGGTGCCGCTGGAATTCCGGCGAATTGCCTTCTCTACCGAGCGGTTGCGAAAATAAGTATTATAGTAATGAAAATAAAGTTAAAATTCATATGACACTGAAACTGCGCTCCGCTTCGACGCTCTTTTGGTGTGATTTGAGCCTTATGGTAAACTTTACCAAAGTGAGTTTTCGTCAACCTCTAGAGATAGCACCACTATTCGCGAGATGCTAATTTGTAATTCAAAGTGATCAGAAAATATTAAGAAGGTACCGACGATTAATATCTATCTATAAATTTAGTTAACTAGGGAGGTAGGTACGGTTGGAACTTTTGGCTGGTATCCGCATTGATTAATTAATTTGGCTATTCCATTTCTTTTTGTCGTTATGAGTACCTATAGTCTATAGGGAGCTTGGTCAATAAAACTTAGTCTTAAATTACAGCAAGCGACTTTTTAAATTGCACCTATAAATAACCGTCGTAGATGTTTAGGGTAAACTCCCCAACCCGGACCAGACAAATTTAAAAAATATTTAAAAATTTCATCGTTTTTGTCTGACGATGTTTTCCCCACGTTAAAGACCGGTCAACCCAATGCCCGAAACATTTAACTGCTTCTTGTAACTGGTTGACTTAGAATCTATTTGGACCTTTCTTAAAAAACACAAAGAAAAAAAGTTTTAGAGGATGACCCAATTCTTCCAATAACTATTTCTAGCTGAATGGAGAACATGACAAGCGGATTAATTTTTTTTATCTATTTATAAATGTAAGTAACATAAATTGCAAAAACTTCTGTATATTCAAACAAAACATGATTTACCTATTTCTTGAATTACGAATACGCAACAACAACAAGGGAGATAGTGTCACCGCAGCTTGTTTCAAAGTTAGAGATATTATTTTGTCACTAAAAACTTTGAAGTTTTCAGTCGCAATTATTACCACCTATGCAGGTACCTACCTACCTACTTTTTTCTAATCCAATTTTTACCTAAGTGGTCATAATAAAAGTTTTTAGGAAGATATAAACAGATAGGTACTTACACTTTTCATAGATTTCTTGCGCACATAAACAATTCAATAATGTAACAATCACCGTTAAATGTATAAAACAATTCATTTTTACACAAATATTATAATTGTTTTATTACACATTACAAAATTCGTAGCCCGAAATTTCACAAGGCGAAGAGGGCACGTCCCGATTGGGCGCAACGGACACGCGTTTCAATTGGCGCGCTCGGCCGCAATAACGATATCGCCGGTCCAGGGAGCGCGGGACTCCGCTACCGGCCGGCGTGCGCGGTCCCCGAACGCTTCCGGAGCGCCCGCCAGTCCCCGCGTGTGACGTCACGCCCGCCCTGCCTGCCTGCCGAACCATCATTTACCTTACACTTTTTAATTGGGGAGGTCAAAACAATTGGGTCACTTCATCTGGATTTATTTACTGTACAAACTGGGAAACATTTTATTTCTGGTAGTTATGCTGTTTCCGGTTTGCGCTGACCCTTTATACTCCTTTGTGTGCCCGAATGACCGTGTAAATTACGAATTTGCAGCCGGCGTATACCTAACTGTGAGTGCGTCAGGAACTCAGGACCGGCGGAGCGAATGCGTTTTTGTTTGTTAAACGCATTAACGAATAGAGATCAATTCTTCCACGGCAAAAATAGTGTTAACAGCAAGTTTAACAGAGATACGAGGGATTTTAGACTTTCCAATGGAAAAATACATAAATATATTTAATTTTTATTATTCAACAAAACAGCCTAGTTAGACTTCAATGGTATGTTTTAAGTATGAAGAATGTACAAAATTGAATTCTGAGAACACACAGTAACATTAAGGCCAGGAGGTAGTTGTTTTAAAGTTAAGAACAAAACTAATCAAGCTGTTTCAGGGACCGAGAAAATAATACTGCCAACATAGCAATCACAGCACTACCAATTGTGCCAACTATAATCTTCTTTTTTGAACTACGTCGTGTGTTTGTCTTCATCTGAAAATAAATTGTGAAATCAATTAACAGTAGACCTAACACTTAGTTTTAATCAGTATGTGCTTTTAGTAATTACTTTGTTCTGTCATTTCCTCATTTCAATACTCAATATTTATTTACATTGTACAATGTGAACTTAGCTGTGGTATGTTTTACAAAAAAATTATCATACGGGACCCTGTCGGGCAAAGCAAAGTAGAAGAGAGGAAGAGGGCTTCAACCCTTTGTATGCTGGAATGTGGATCCTTGCGACACACAATGGCTTTTTATTTGTTTCTGTAATTATGGCAACCAGTTAATTTGATCTTTACCTTTAAATGTGTGTGTACTGCATTGTCCATTGAGTTTAATATGGTGTCAATTTCATTTAAAGTGAAGAGTGCTATGTTAGATGCATATTTGTCTTTGTAAAGCAAACAATCTGATATTCTCTTCGTTTTGGTCAGAACCATATTGCTGGCAACCATGCTTAAATGTATTCTATGGAGAAGTAGTGCACACTCCTCAAAAACTTCAACTATCTCCATTGGACCAAGATTTGACCTGAGGAAGATTTAAGAAATAATAATTCATTATTATTAGTGAAAAATTATACTATTATGTATTTTTTAAAATTACTGTAGACCTATTTTAAGAAGAAATAATGTTTTATGTAGATTTCTGTCATAAAACTAATAAGGTACTCTTGAATTTAGTTACCAAATAAATATTACCTATTCAAACTAAGTAGCAATGGATTTAATTGAATGGATTGGAGTTATCTGCACTCCTTAAATATTTATTTAATTTTAATTATATTATTAATGTAAAAATACAACAGAGTATTTTGTGAATTTCAAGTGCCTACCTGTTGCCATTATTGATATCGAGCAAAAAAGGGCAAAAATATCGCATTTTTTGTATTGTTTTTAGTATTTGTTGTTATAGCGGCAACAGAAATACATAATTTGTGAAAATTCCAACAGTCAAGCTTCTTTCGTTCTTGAGATACAGCCTGGTGACAGAACTGACAGACAGCGAAGTCTTAGTAATAGAGTTCCGTTTTTACCCTTTGGGTACGGAACTCTAAAAACGAACCCAGTGTCTAAGAGACAGTGGGAAAATATTAATTAAAAACTTACACTATCAGTTATAACCTACCTACTGGAGAAATAGTGTAATAGTGTAATATGGTGATAGGATAATGATGTATGTTTGATGCTGATATTGTGTAGATCTCCTAAATTACATTTTTGGTACTTACGTGCAGACAGTGGTCTCATCGTATGCAGGAATTAATTTGGCACGTTCAATGATTTGTGTTCTTATTTCTGGTTCAACAATACCCAACCTCGTTAGATCTTCGTCTGATAATTCTGATAACCCATACTGGTCAATATTTTGTTTTCTGTGTGTAATAAAAGTAAACAAAATTAAGCCAAAGTACTAAAATCTAAATATTATAGATTAAATTGTTGAGCGATCTTACTTGAATATATCGATATATTTTTGAGCGCCTAGGCCGCAAAGTATCGAGCTTACGGTCTCTTCAAACTTTGCGGAATCTATCTCATCAGTTTCCACTGTTTCCAGTACTGTTTCTGTTTTCTCAGACATCGTTTTATTTATTTTGTTGCGACTGGGTGAGATAAAAAATTAAATTGTCATTCCCTCTATATTATTATACTCTTTGTTATAATCTTTGACATTGACGTTTGAATCCGTTCCGTTTGACATAGTTTGATTGACGGTGACAATTAACGCTACATTTCACGTACGCACTATTGTGGGCTTGCAATCCCACACATCGTATACTGTATGATACTTGTTTTAAATACTGTAAGTGTGTATCAACTGTATCACTCTGTGTGATACAATACACATGTTCGAGTTCACTAGGGTGATCAGGCCGAATTCGGTAAAGTATACGGACAAATCTGCGTCCGTTCATGTTAGTAGTCGCTCGGCTCAATAAAGGTTGACATGGAACATAAAAATAACTGGCGAAGTATAGATGTCCGTGCGCTACTTCAGGAAGTAACTGCGGAGGTACCCTAGAAGTTTATTTGTATACAGACCTCCACCGCCCATTACGGGGGTTGGAGGGTGAAAATTGCATCTGGGGGCACGGGAGTGCCCCCGCCAAGACGAGCCAAGCGAAGTACGTACCTACCTACCTTTTCTCGAAGCGTTTCGTCGTTTTTAGGGTTCCGTACCCACAGGGTAAAAACGGAACCCTATTACTAAGACTTCGCTGTCCGTCCGTCCGTCTGTCTGTCACCAGGCTGTATCTCAAGAACCGCGGTAGCTAGACAGTTGAAATTTTCACAGATGATGTATTTCTGTTGCCGCTATAACAACAAATACTAAAAACAAAATAAAATAAATATTTAAGGGGGGCTCCCATACAACAAACGTGTTTTTTTCGGCGTTTTTGCCGTCTGTCTGTCACCAGGCTGTATCTCAAGAACCGCGGTAGCTAGACAGTTGAAATTTTCACAGATGATGTATTTCTGTTGCCACTTTAACAACAAATACTAAAAACAAAATAAAATAAATATTTAAGGGGGGCTCCCATACAACAAACGTGTTTTTTTCGGCGTTTTTGCCTTGTGGTACGGAACCCTTCGTGTGCGAGTCCGACTCGCACTTGGCCAGTTTTTTGAACCCTCATAACTTGGGTTTGGATCATAGACTATACACTTATGTTTGGATTATAAGACTAAGAGGTGACAGGATTTTTCATAACGATCATGGATATAGGTACGGTTAGATTTACTTTTTTTAGGGTTTGTAGAGTAGTCCCATAATTGTGAATGATGTCGGTCTGCCTGCTCTCAGTGGTTCATTGTTGCGAAAAAAAAAACGATAAGAGAAATGGTCAGTTTTAGTACCTATTCGAAGTATGGTGTCTCCACAGGTGAAACAAGTTGGTCTGCCGGCTCTCAGTGGTTGTATTTCAGAGCTATCATTGTGTATGCAAGACGCTTATTTGTGGAGAAAGCCTAAAAAATACATCGAAAAACGGGACTAAACAACACGGATGGAAAGAAGAAAACGGCAAATATTTTCCTTTCTGGTATACAGGGAACCGACTACCAGATAGAGTATCTGATGTTACTGTAACAGAATCAGAAAATGACAATATTTCTGGCGATGTCAGCGGTAAGTTTTATACAATTGCGGAAGTATAGGTAAAAATCGTTAGGAAACCCAACGTTTGCTTGTATTAATTTCTTAGTAATGGCCGCGGCATGTCCTAGAACCAAAAATTCGAAGACATGTGAATGTGACATCTGCCAACCCGCACTGGGCCCGCGTGGTGGATTACGGCCCACTCCCTCTTACCGAGAGGAGGCCTGTGTCCCAGCAGTGGCAACATTATAGGCTGATTATGTATACTTCCATACAAGAGTTGGTTTTCTTGTTTTTAACCTAGATATAATAATTTTCATATCACCATTAACGTCATTTTTAGGGTTCCGTACCAAAATGGTAAAAACGGAACCCTTATGGTGAGACTAAGTCTGTCGGTTTGTCTGTCTGTCACAGCTGGATATCTCAAGAACTACAAATGCTATCAACTTGAAAGGAATAGTTTTAAATGACGTTTGCCCAACTATTTTGCAAATAAGAAAGAAATAAAAATAAATGTAAGTAGGTATATTTATTTTGCAACAGGGACTGAAAGGGGGTCTGAAAAATTCGAAGTGGGGTACTAGGGCATGTGGGGTATCATATGAAAGAGCGCAGTTTGCACATTCTCAAACATTTTTTCTTTTTTTTTTGGGCCACAGTTTTCGACTTTTAATGAAAAATTTAAAAAAAATACCGCCCCCCCTTATCTCCGAAGTTTGCAAAGAGAAAAATCTGAAATTATTCTGTGATATAAGTTTACGTAAAGATTACAGAAAAAATAAAACGAAATCTCTAAATAGCACACTTTTTCAAATTTGAAATCATCAACAAAAGTTACATTAAATCCACTATCGGTCAAGAGATGGCGCTGACATAAATCTGCAATATTCTACACCGCAGTGCAGTGTTAAAATTCTCTGACGAATATAGGCCTCGCCGATGAAAAATTAAAAACATGATGGTACGGAATCCTCGGTGTGCGAGTCCGACTCGCTCTTGACCGGGTTTTCTGCCATACTTCCTGGTTTCGTACGTCCCTCAGCCAGGTGTTTCCCGCGACTGACGACATTATCAACCCAACGTGCTTCTGGACAGCCCTGGTTTCTTTGGCCAAATTAAATTAGCTAGCGAAACTACGTTGACGTGATAGGTATCGATATCTAAACATGATAATATCATCATCAAATTATATTTTTTTGTTGAATCGTGTTTAGATAGGTATTAAAAAAAAAATCTGATGTTTATGTTTTTATAACTCGTCAAAATAAAAGCTGATCAGCTGATTTGTTTTTCGCGATTTCAGGGTTGGTCCCATAGTAAAAGTTGTTCATAGTGATGAGTACAATGACCTCTTAAGAGGTTGTTAATGTTTTACTAATAACCCTGTATATACCCATCACGTCTGCCGAGTTTCGCCAGCTAAATAATTTGACCCTGCAGACCTGCAGTGCGATTCTGTAACCATCTTACCGTGAAAACTTAGGTGAAGTGAGCGTGGAGTGAGCTGTCAATAGTGTCAATTAATAGCAAAAACAAACTCACTTCACCTATTTTCACGGTAAAAATTTTACAGAATCGACCGGCTGTATACAAACATCTCACATATCGTACCTACCCATTTGAATGAAGATGCGATAGGTAGGTATTATCAAACCAATACCTAACCAAGACAAACTACGCGACGACGACGGCGACGGTCTGATGTAGGTACCGTAGGTACTACCTAAGTGAAAATAAAACGACTAACTCAAATCTCCATTTTTTTATTTTTCTACTTACCCAGATACATTGATACCTATACCTCAGCATAACACCGTAATTCTTTGTACAAACTTTGTTCTACTCGTCTACATTAATTGCAAAACGAATTTTCTTAAAAACTAGTAGTTAGGTAATTTGTTAATGTCAGCAATAATGCTTAATATACCTACGCATAGCGTTTTGTATTTTTGTTAACCGACTTCAAAAAAGGAGGAGGTTTCTCAATTCGACCTTATATTTCTTATTTTTTTTATTTTCGTATCGTTCACATTGATCACGGGCCTTCTAAAACGCCATTCCCTACGATGACCACAGACCAGGGGGCCAAAAAAGGCCACTTTGGAGAATCATAAAAGGATAACATTATGAATCATAATAATATGGCGAAGACAGTCCGTGTTTTTCTTTTTTTCGCTGCACTACAGTTAAACTGTCCATTATGTTATCATTTTATGATTCTGCAAAAGTGGCCTGTTAAAGGCTAATAAGGCCGTCCTAATCACTATGTTGACACAGGTTTGAGGTTGAGCAGGAGGTAAGTTATACATAGGAAAATGCCATGTGGAATCTTTGCGGAATACTTAGTGTGATTTCTTCAAATAGAGTTGAAAATATTTAGCGATGTTTGTCAACGTATAAATTATGGCAATAAATAATAAATTATAAAATCGAAAAGTAAGGTTTGTATAAATTCTATAAACTAAACTAATATCTAATTGAGCAACAGGCGAGGCATATACAATTTCAATTAAGGTAGGTACCTACTTATAATTTCAAATTTTGTTTATCCATTTGGGTTTAAGTTATCTACTATTGCTTTGACAGCTTGCCACGTTTCACGGGCCGTGGACACAATTTGGGACCCCGGCAGCAAGAACCCGTACGGACCGAATGAATCCCTCAGGTCCACATGATACGAGAATTTGATTCCAGCACGTGCTTTCGCCCAATCATGAGACATCCCGGAAGCAGGTTGTCGTATTTCAGCGGCTGTGCCAACCTAAAAGACAAAATACAGTTAATCAGATGACAGTATACGGTTATATTTATCATACTTTGTACTCGTAAGGATATACATTTTTGAAATTTTGGTACTACATAGTTAGGTTAGAGGGGCTCTTGGCTAAGATAACATCAGCCGCACGGGTTGATCGATCAGGTTAAGCTACGCTTGCCACGGTCGGTCTGTGGATGGGTGACCATCTTTCCTTAGCGAGACCCCTCTGTGCCTCGGAAAGCAAGTTAAGCCGTTGGTCCCAGCTGTCATTCTTGGATCTTTGACAGTCGTTACGGGTCATCAGAAGCCCGAAAGTCTGACAACCAGTCTTACCTGGGGTACCTATCGTATTACCCAGTAATTGAGTTGTGGAGGTCAGAGGCAGTCGCTCCATGTAAAATACAGGTTAGACTGGAAGCCGACCCCACATAGTTGGGAAAAGGCTATAAGCAGATGATGAGCTAGGACTACTTAATATAGGTATTTTCTAGGTGCGTGGCTATTTTTTTTTCGGAAAGGAAATCTACAGGACTGGGTCCAACAGGGTTCTTCACGAATGGCTCAGGCTTTAGCCACAGATGGAACGATTATAATATCTACAAAGTAACACAGGGATAACCGATCAAATTTCTATGATTAGATTCTTACTTGATACTTGGTGCCATATAAATCAGCGAGTGCGACGGTGGCCAACTTGCCCATCTCGGTGAGCATGCCATCGTCTGCGAACGTCTCATGCGCATGTGAGCTCGGCACCAACCACGCCTGTGAGTACGCGTGCAGCGACAGGTACAGCTGTGAATCAACGCGTCATTATACCAATTAAACTTTGTAGGTTTATATTAGAAAATAACACTAGCTACTTATTGCTAATGTGTTTGTGCACGCAGCAAACTGCTACTTAGGTAGAGTTGCTTTATCGTTGCCATTAGTTAAGTATCAAACGTTGTTATTTTGTAGGACCGTTAAATATTTGAGTATTATACATATATCAGCCTATAATGTTCCCACTGCTGGGACACAGGCCTCCTCTCGGTGAGAGGGAGTGGGCCGTAATCCACCACGCGGGCCCAGTGCGGGTTGGCAGATATCACATGTCTTCGAATTTTTGGTTCTAGGACATGCCGGTTTCCTCACGATGTTTTCCTTCACCGTTTTGAGAGCAGTGGTGATGAAATAATTTACACAAAGTAAAGCGCCTGTCTGGGCTCGAACCTACGACCTACAACTCGTAAGTCGCGGCCTTTACCATTTGGCCACCACTGCTCTTAATATTTGAGTATTAAGCTTACCTATATGCTACAAATTAACACATCATTTAGAACAAGAAACAAAGTTTTGTTTCGCATTTAAATTTGGTTTCTCTATCGCTAACTGAAAATAACCTCCTCCTTTTTGGAAGTCGGTTAAAAAAAGAAACTAAATGAACAAATTCAGATTAAGTATCTACCTAGGACTAGGGAGAGATTTTTGTTTCGCTGAAAAAATCCTTGTTGTACGTGATACTTTTAGTAAGTAAAAAAATGGTTGCCTGTAAAGTCGGTTTTACGGGCGAAGATTTTACGTGACAACGTCTTTTTCTCGGTAATTAAATTAAAAGGTTCGGTGACTCATCGTAACGTTACCGAGCGTTACACTTTTTCATAAGTGACTCCCAGCCGCAACCTAATTTAAGACGTTGTCACGTCAAAAACGACCGGAACTACGTAGGTATCGTTGTAGGAAGTATTTTCATCCGGAAGAAAACGCGTCACTACTCCGCCAATGCACCATACATGGCACATACCTACCTAAGTAATTGTACTGTACAGCATATTAAAAAAATTACAAAAAAACTAAATCCGACATGATCATGCATGAACTTGATTTACGTAGGAAATCTGAATAATTTACGTGTATCTTGACCTAACAAGCCTTGCTGAAGCAAAACTTAAAAAGACAAGTGTAAAGATTGAACAAGCTTAGTAAAAGGTGTCAGTCGACACGCAATTCTAATTGCACATTGATGACATATCTAGCATATTATAAACCCGTAATTCTTTCTTACTAGGTACATTTAGAGCAAGCTACAGGCTACAGACCACATTTTACAACTTCATACCTACTCTCTTGAATCGCAGTACTTTTGAGGTGTTCGTTTGAAAGTGTAGTAGAAAATCTTTTGAAAGTAACGATGTGGGAAAATACCGTATTCTGTCACAATTTCCAGCGATAGACGTGCGGTCTACCTTTACGGTTTTGAACGAATGATAAATTGCTATACTTAAAGGCGGTGGAAACCATTTCTGATTTCTATTCAGTGACTGTTGTGACTGCATGCTTACTGTCATACATTTTTGTGAATTCAGGAGAGTGATATCTACCATCTAGTTATCAGCTCTATAAAATGATGTTATTAGAATAGGTACAAGACTTCTTGTTGATAGTTACAGACCGCACTACTAACAGTCGTAAAATAATACTAAAGAAGGCAACCAAAGGTTGATGTACTTAATGACACGCTTTATATCTCACTAATAGCTAAAAGATAGCATATTATCACAAAATACAAAGAGTACAGAAGGCAATCACATGTATGTACTTCACTTTTTATACCTACGCTCGGCGGTCGCGCTAGGGTTGTCAACTTTGGCTTATGCACAAAAAACTATCGTGGTAGTGGCACTCTTATCTAGTTGTTTGATTTATTGTTGAGCTTATTCTACAATATTATAACAAAACAATAAACATAGTATTACAATACAAAAAGTTTACAGAACAAAAACATAAAATTTTACATTTTGTCAATTTTTACTATCGAAAATCCCTAATAACTTCAAAACGGATACCCCATTTACACAATTTATTTTGCTCTAACTGTTTTAGACCTAAACCTATCAAATGACACTAAAAACAACACAATATATAGGTACACAAACAAAAAACCATGTTTTCAACTTAGGGAAAAAAATCGGCTGTTTCCTACATTTACGTTCGTATAACTCGTCAAAATGTAGGGAACAGCTGATTTTTTTTACGCGATTGCATGTTTGGTCCCATACTAAAAGTTGTTCATTTATAATGATGAGTACAATGACCTCATAAGAGGTTGTTAATGTTTTACCAATAACCGTCTGCATAAATCGAGCTTAGATAGCCATTTTTTTGTTGCTCCATTTTTGCACTTCACAGACGCGTGTCTCAAGTGGATGGCACTTGCGCTCGCACTAGTCCCAACCACTCCGAGATAACGTGTCCGTGAGCGGTGTCTATGTGTGTATTGCACAGGCGCACCTTGTATGTAGATTGCCTTCTGTACTCTCTGTATTTTGTGATATTATTATGTCTTCGGTACTAGTTTGTAAACTAATAAGATCTAAAGTGAAAACGAATACTACGAACCCATTACACCCGGCAATTATAGGTACTAATTACCCATTTACATGAACACTGTAAATGGGTAATAAGTACCTATAATGACGTATATCGTTGTGTGCATCCGTCACGCGATAAAAACACTGAGATAGAAAACAAGATTACTCGCTTGAACCTCGGTTCATATTGGCAGACAGATTACCGAGGTTTGCACACTCGTAGGTGCAACAGTTTAATATGGCCATCAAAATTTCACCAACAATAGTGGTAGGTATTTGAAATAAAACTTTGTGACTTTATAGAAAACCTTTTGTGATTGACTAATAAAGTGTGTCATGCATTAATATACCTACTAAGTAGTGGATTTTCAAGTCAGTAAACACATCTTAGCTACATTAATGTTTCCAATTAGTATTTCCAATATTTCACGACAACAGTGGCACAGTTCACCTCTATAATTATGTAACTAAAATAATTGCCTACCTTGATCTGTCCTCTATGTTCGGATAGGAACTCTGAAACGGCTCTTGTCTCTGGCTCGCTGAAGGGATGTGGTCCGGCGTAGTTATCCGAACAAGGGTCCAGTGACGAGTCCATTTCGCTCCAGTGGTAGTCCCAATTGCGGTCTGCATCCACGCCAACACACTCCGTCTGACCCCAGTTCCATGGAAACCTTCGTGTGAATTTTTTTTCTTAGTTTATTATCCTTCTTTTTTTTTGGGAATTCATCTTGGATACCCTCCATCTGGGAACGGAACGGAGGGTTATGTCGGACTCCTACCGACTAAAACCCGGTACATCTGGTCGGAATGTTACTTCGTAGGTGATTGGCCTGATTGCACTGACCAGTACCCTAATTGCGTAACTCAATATCAATCAGAATCTGAATCATTTTGAAGGATATTGCTAATCCATTGCTCTATATGTTCAAAAAAATTGTCTGCTCAACAACATAAATAACGCAATGAATGTCGTTGAACTGTCACTTACGCAATTACCCCGCAGGTCCATTGAACCCTCCTATCACGATCGCGGTCCTGGTTGTCATACAAATAATATTTTTGAAGGATTTTACTGGTAGTCAGAAAGAAACACGAAAGTTTCGAAAAGCGGTAAAAAGTTTGAATTTAACAAACTTTCAAATTCGACCGCATTTGGTCAAGTGAGGGTCTTCCCACTTGACCAAATTATTAAATATATCAAATAAATAAATTTGAATTTGAATATCAGTCAGATGATAAAATTTACATGGATAAAATCTACATGGGACTTAAACATAACTGTGCCATGGGTGAAATGTGGTGTGTATGTTATAAGGTACTAGCTTCTGCCCGCGACTTCGCCCGCGTGAAATTTCACCCTCCCCGCATTAACCCTCTTAGGGGTGGAATTTCGAAAAACCCTTTCTTAGTGGATACCTACTCTTCACAAAGAACACACCTCCCTAGGACCAGCGGTCTATCTAGGCTGTCCGTTGATATATCAGACAGTCAGGACTTAGAATTTTATATATTTAGATATTATGTTATATAAGTAGGTACTTATTATGTTATGATAATTTCATACTCCGGTACACTCACGAGAAAGACTTTCATTATGATATCTTATCCGGAAACCATAACGGAAAATGTGCTTGCTTGTTTCAAAAAATATTAAATTGTCATTAGAACATTCCACCTGCTCGAATTAATAGAGCCCTCGTGATTTATATTACTTTGATTTGATAGGACGTAATACCATCGGTGTAGAAAGTGTTTTCGTGTGAGTCAACTTAAATTGTAAAACGTACCTAATGCACCTTCATTATGTAATATCATACTGTCAAAGAGTATTTTGTTTGTAGGATGATGTTACACCTTTTCCAGGGTGGTGCAACTACATAATTATAATTATTATAGGTACTGCCAAAACGTCAACGTGAAAACGAAGAGTTTTCTTGAATATCTTGAATAGGTATCTTATTTTCGATATTCAGAGAAGCACTGGGTACTCGTATCGTAATCCTTAAAAGGCATGACGTGATGTAAGAAAATATCTGTGCTTTTATTTTAAGCAAAGCTTTCACTACAAACTTGTCTTGTTGGTAGTAAGTACAATACAAATAATAAGATAAACTGGTATGAACATCTGTGGCCACATCATATGGCGAGAATTACAACAAAAACAAAATCTTTGTCGGTAACGTTGTAAGTAGTAGTTGCTCGAACAGGATGTCCCTCGCCATGAGCAATGTGCAACGATGTTTCAAATAGGTACAGACTAACTTTCTACAAAGATAAAAAAATATTTTAAAATTAATACCTTCGGAAGCAGTTACTAATGATTTCATTACAATTTTTCTTTTGTTAAAAAGTAGACCGTAAGTGAAATGTGCCAGCTAATGGTAATCGTAAGTGGTCACCGTCGCTAATAGACGCTTTCAAAAGAAGTATTACCGTCAACTTTTTGTTACTAAACCGCCTGAATTACCTAGTGATCAACTTTTTGGCTAGCCCATAGAGATTAATAAAAAAAATACCTAGATTTGAATTCGCCTTAGATCGCCGGTCACCGAATGAAAAGCATGGGGCGTTTGGGCATTGCGCATGAATTATCTACCTAGCGTGCTGATGCAAAGCACGTAGGCCATATTATATCAACTAGGTAAATCAACATTTCCCCGCACAAGGCGTTCAATCAAATGACTTACCATCCTACATAGTAGTCGTCGGAATGGTCGGGTAGTCGTGAACGTGTTTTCCTCCAGAGCCGGTCGTGAGTGTGCGAGTGCTCGTAACCGTCGGGATTCAACACCGGCATGATGTAGAAGTCAGCTTGCTTGAGCACTTCGTACTCCGCGCCTATTAATAGTTACAAGAAACAAGTTTACTAACAAAAATATCAATTGGCTAGGTACGCTAAGGAAAGTTGCACTCGGATAATTGATTTAAATAGTTTGAATAATTTATTAGATGAGACGGAAATTTTAGTGAAATGTAATTCATGTTTGTTGTGCATGATTATATAATTATGTAATAATTGTTATGATCTAACCTTGGTCTTTCTCCCCCTCGACGAGTGCATGTATCATCCATGTCGCGACGGCCGGCGCTATCCACTCGCGCGCATGCGAGCCGCCATCCAGCCACACGGCAGGCTTCATGCGCGAGCGCAGTTTCCACTTTTTCTTCTCTTTTCCTTTCATCACAGTCTCATTATTTGATAGTGAAATCTGGAAATAAGAAGACAGATTAGCAGATGATATTTTTAAGATAACTGACATTTTGTTTTAAAACGACAGTTGCATACCTATACAGATCAAGAATTTACCTTTACTGCAACAAGTGGTAATCCTTCCGATGATCGACCCATTGGTATGAGCTCAACTAAGTCAGAATGCGAGTGCTGTAGATACTCTAAATACCGGAGGATATCTGCATATCGATGATATCTTCGCCAAGTCATTGGATGACCACGTAACTGCTCCAACTCAAGTCTCTGTTTCTTTGACAGCCGTGGGTTCTCGTAGGTTATGGCTTTCTATGGTAGAAATTAAGATAATTCAATTCAAATTCAAAAAAGCATTTCATCACCAAAGTCTATAAATTGAAGCTACCGTACCTGCAAATCCCAAATTACTATATCGAAGTCTATTTTATTTGATTTGAGATGATCTTTGACGTCTAGGAGAAGATCAGGAGGTACAAGCAAGTCGGTGGATCCGTTGAGTGACGGTGAGGTCCACCACATGAGCCCCGAGCCTTGAGCCTCCTCCTGCAGGTCCAACATCTCGTGTACCTTCCACTTAACGTCGGGATACGTTCTTATTAGCTGGAAACCTTTGTAGGTCTTCTTCAAAGACTTCTTTGTAGATTTTTCTAGAGTGCAATATGAAACGCCAATTAGAAAAAAATTTGCCAAGTCAGCCACATTCATATAAAAAACTGTGAGAAAGTTGTAATAGTAAAAACATTGACAGTAGAAAGTTGCAAACGGTGCAGCGGTGTTATTATCTGGGGCCGAAACTGCTGAGGTCGGCTATGTCACCTAGGGTCCGACGTCCGGTACACATAGGATGCTTGTTTTTATTTTGTTGCTATAGATAAATTGTAACCTTTGATTAAACGAAGTTCAGCGAAACAATCGGATATTTTGTTAGTAGGTACTCTAGGAAGAAATACGACGCATCAATGCTATTAAATGATTTTATTTCAGTAAGGAGATTTGTACAAACAGCATACCTACAACTTTTACACGTCAATCATATATTTTAAAAACTAGATGAGGTCGCCGTTTCTTATTTGGTTACTCTAAGAAGAAAGGCCGAAACAAACCCAAAGGTTACAATCTCTTTTAGAGTCTAGACACACCTAATCTTGGTCAGATCATGAGAGCACCATGTAGATTAGTGTCTGAAATGGTTTTTTTAAAGGAAAGAGAACCATACAGATTTCAGTTAGGTTCTCTACGATAATCTGAAACCTCAACCTAAAATTTTATCTATAAAACTAAGTACTTAAGAGGAAATGCGGGTGGTCTTTTCTCCCTAAAAATGCTATCACCTATTTTTTTCTCAATGAATTTTACAGAATAATAAATATTAACTAAGTACTTGTATGTCCCTGTTTTCCTTTTAGATGATACATTATTTTAAGCACTAGAACCTTCAAAAAATGCTCAAAATTGCCGATTTAAACCGCTGTCAACAGAGCCTAGTGTACTTTGACAACTATTCATGAAAAAATAAAAACATAAGGATACAGTACCTATATATATATCCTTCTTATTCAGTTTATGAAATATCTTTTAAATTGGTCCAATATTGGAGGAGGAAATAGGCGAAAGCAACTATTATTTATTTTATTACTGATATCAAATGCTCACAGTTTCTTGTCATGAACCAGAACTCTTTACCAGACCAGAACGTCATTAACGGCAGTTTACTCTATTTACATTAAATTAATGAAAACTATCTGGCGGCAGTACCTATTGTAAATATGAATAAATTTTGAATTATTTTGACTTTTGAAATGTAAAGACTGGTATCAAAGCGTAAGTCTTTTACAAAATATAAATTGTTAGCACCTCTTCTCTTACTTGTAACATATCACTGAGCTACTCTTCCAATATAAACGCGTTCTTAGGGGATTAATAATGTCGAGAAAGTGTTTTACTATCATGCGCTTGCGTTGCTTTATTACCTAGTTCGTGAAACCTATCAAGTATTTAAAATTGAAAAAAAAAAACAATGCCTGCTGGTGTTTATAATTACCTACCTAGAACACAGTACCTATTTAATGCTTGGCTATTCTATTCTTTAAATTCGTTAACTGCCTCTTTTTTTTGTTAGCCTATATTGTGTCGCACTGCTGAGCAAAGGCCTCTCCTTTTTCTTTCCAAATCTCCCTTGATTATGCTATGTCTGGCCATGTTGGCCGTGTAAACGTTATTAGATTGTCACACCACCTTCACCATAGTCTACCTCGACAGCGATGTCCCAATTTTTTTTTTCACTTCCTCTTCACTTTTAATTATATATCAAGTAAGCAATAGGTAGTTCTTACTTATAGTAATATCATTGGAGATGTATGCGCCGTCACTTTCTTCTGTATCCAGTAGCGTTTGGAACCAGCTGCTTGGTGCTGTAGTCATGGGCAGATGAGTAGTTGTGGTTATCGGCTTCTTAGGCACAATATCTTTAGAAAACCAGCTGCTGTCAAACCACGATGACTTGGATTGCATAAACCAAGTGTATATTGAAGAAAAAAATCCTGTAAAAGAAAATCGTTGTTTGAAATAGAATTTTCGAGCCAAAATGAATTTCGATGGGAAAAAAGTTTTTTTTATGACATTAAAAAAGATCACCAGAGAATGAATAAAGAAATCTAGCTGGGAATGCATTTAGAAAAATACCTAGGAAGTTGTTGAACATAAAATGCGGTTCCTCAAGCTAAGTTCGGTGCATAAATATTTCCAGTTTGTTGCGTGGTGGTGTACTGCTCAATAATTCAATAGGTACCTATTCTTGTTATCGGAAGCGTACTCCAGTATTACTACATTTAAGGAGAAACTTTTTTATGTTAGTGGGGCAAGAGTATCGAGCGAGAGCTGGAGGCCGGGTGCCCGGGCGCAACGCGTCGTGCGCTAAACCTCTGCGGCATGCGGCAACTTCCTCGAGCATTTCCACTGCATGACTGATACCCATTATGTTAATTACTCCGTCGTCTTGTTTACGATTAGTCTCACGTTGGTTTATATTTGAACGTCATCACTGAGAATTTGAACATAATAAATCATAATAGCTTTGAGAGAGTCGAAGCCTGTCGAAGAGAAATTTCGATTATAGTTTTATTTTATTATGAGATAGAAGATTATCATAACGATCAAGATATAGTACAAGAGAATGTAAAGTAAAGGCTATTTGAATAGGAGACGGGAGTTATTGACATGAGAAAATGCTGTTACGTGTAGGTATATAAGCGACTTTGTAACCATTAACAACTTTCCCGATTATGACTTCGACTTGATACAAGAACATATTTAAGTAGATAAGTATATCAACGAGAGATCTACTGATAATCCTAGACATTTGCTGTAAAGCATTTCAAGAATATATAAGATGGGTAGATAAATGGATTTGATAAGCAGTATCTACTATCTATACTTACTTAATCTTAATTTGTACATAACTAGTGACCCGCCTTGCTTTGCCATACTTATGCAAGTAAAATATAAAATATTGAATTTAAAAATAATTAATAATTTTAATTTTTTTATTCTTAAACTACTGGTTCAAATTGAATGAAATTTGAAATTACCGTGGTTAGACAAGGCCTGCTTGGTAATGAAAATTCAGGCCTCTAGTTTTATCCACAACGAAGTTACAGGGGGTCGAAAATGGCCTGAACTGCTTCGAGAAAAGGATGGTATGGCCGTGCCGCTTTTTGCTCGACTTGGCGCCAGTTCAGCGCCTGACGTAAATTTACGTAATTATAATAGGCTAGTTTTTAATCACGTCTAAACTTGTATGGAGTAGTGTCATGGCAGGCGCTGATTAATTTGACAGGACTACTAAAATTTATTTTCTGTCCTTTACTTAATGAAAAAATAGAAAGAAAAAGATCACTGAACATAAATTTAGTTTAGTTTGTGAACAAGGGAATCGGCACCACTGATGATGAAAACTGCATCAAAATCCGTAGCGTAAAATTGAGAAAAACAACGCGGTCACACTGTCAGACACGAAAAACGACTTTAATTTCTAAAGGGCTTTATGTAATAAGGATAATTTTTAATGATACCTACTTGTCGAATCAACGGAACATTCTTCCGTAGGTATTCCTTTCGTTCTCAAACATTACACAGTATTTCGTACACTAAATACAGCTATATTTTGTGGTAGGTACGTGTACCTACCTACCCAAGCATTCTATAAATTAGAAGATTATATTATCCAAGATAAGAATGCTTGGAAACATGCTGGCTGCTCCATAGGACAATCTAGAGTCTAGACAAAATCAAACCGGTTGCTAATTTAATTGCATTTAAAAAAAAAATTGATTACATTCTGTAATTATTTTACTTTAACTCACACCCTGACATTGACCCTGACAACTTGTTTTTTTTTTATTATTTTAAATGAAAATCGTTTACTTTTACCATGTTATGTTTAGAGAAAACTCATGGACATGTGCATTCTTCCTACCCTCACCTATGGAGCGCAGACATGGTCACTAACCAATCGTCAAAAGTCCGCACTTGGGGTCTGTCAGCGAGCAATGGAGCGCAGTATCCTTGGAGTTAAACTTTCTGATCGTATAAGGAACTCGATACTGCGTTCTAAAACTCAAATTGCTGATACAGGTCACACGGCTGCCAAGTTAAAATGGAACTGGGCTGGTCACATCTGTCGCATGCCGGAGGAGCTATGGGCTAGGGTTATCACACAATGGGTCCCAAACATCAGTAAACGACGGCGCGGCAGGCCCAGAATGAGGTGGCGGGATGAGCTCGACTCTTTCCAGAAGGATTGGCGTTTGACAGCACTGGATAGGGATAAGTGGAAGGAGTGAAGGGAGGCCTTTGCCCTGCAGTGGGACAGAAATGGCTGATAATAATAATAATAATAATCCGCAGTGCAGCATGTGGCGAGCTGTTGGGCAGTAGCGACCCCACGGACTCTATCTCTAGGGAGAAGTCTGGTTCCTCACCTCTGGCCGTGGAATACCTCTCCACTCCTCATAAGCACCTCAGGACATGTCCTGAGGTGCTAGCACATAGTGTCGTAGCGACAAAGGGGCCATTATTGAGTGTGCAAGTCACCCCCAGCCATTTTATCTGTGTAATTTATAAAGAACATCGGTCAGGCAGGGGCTATAGTTTTTCTAAAGTAGATAACCAGTTCACTTTAGCCACTAAAATCCATAATCCAATCCGAGTTGGCTTCGGCCCCTCATACGCCAAAGGACCCATGGTCCCGAGATATGTTAAAATATAATAATAATAATTTACCATGTTTGTAAATATGTGAGCACCATGTATCTATCAGATAATTAATTAATTTATATGTCATGGTTTCATTTTTAATTCTTTTACCTATTGTGGTATTATTATTATATACTTAATTAATGTATGCAAAATATTGTAAAACTTTTTAAAAGAGTAGATAACGGTGGAGTTTCTTGCCCGTTCTTCTCCATACGAAAACTACCTTTTGGAATGGGCGACTAGAATCAATTACATTTTATCGTAATTTTTGACGTTCAAAAGTGCCTTTTATGTGCCTTTTTTGAAATAAATGCTTTGACTTTGACAACCTAGTGACAAACTTAAATATGACCACTTTATTATTATAATCATGTATCAATGATGTTGCCTACCTACATATTAAGCATGCAAATCAGATTACGAAATTATTTATATAAGAGGCAAACTTGTTGTAGGCACGTGTAAGAAACATAAACATTGTATAAGAATCTTGGTACCCATTCAATAATAATATACTTTTTATTGTCTTTTTTTTCCCGGGAACATAGCAAAGTGCTGCTATTCAGGAAATATGTGTTGCAAACCTTGCCGTACCTCCTATCCTCTGGGCCTGAAAACATCCAGTCTAAGTAACCTCTGCGCTGCCACCGACGACGCCGTGGAAGTGGTGAAGTTTTGTGGCAACAAGATTTGAAATAGGTACCTACTGTTGTGCCAGCGACACGAAGAGGAAGATGGAAACGAGTTCCTCATCTCGGACTTAGACCAGGGCCTCAAGTCTGTTATTACAATAGTGTCAGAATGATCTATCATTGTTTTCATAATTGTTGATTTTGACAAGTTTGGTAATCTACTAATTTAATGGCGTCATTATGACTGTCCAATGGTCAACCACTGACACTCCATTGAATGAAAGAAATGGCATAGAATGGTATCTCGTACATAATGACAAATGAATTCCTGACTTAGGCGGTAATCTGCTAAAATTTTGACAGTTCCTTTGATCAGTGACCTACCATTAGAACGTCATTTTGCAGTCATTGCTTTTAATTCGTTACGAGTACCTATCGTATTATGTTCTGTGCCATTGACCGACCAGTGATCGACCATTATGAATTTAGCAGATTACGAACTTTAAGCAAAATGACAATGGGATCGTGTTGGAATGACGAATTTATAAAAATAGCAGACTTAAGGGACAGTCTAACAAGATGCAGATAAAGCTGTATAAATACTGTACAAAGACGGATTGTTATAAACTGTTATCTAACCTCTGCCATCTAAGTAAGTAGGTACCTAATTGCTCGAGGACACGAAGTGGAATCTCACTAAGGGCCGATTTTTTAACCATCAGATAACTTTTATCTGAAGAATAAACATAGGGGTTTGATAATTATATTCTCCATACCTTTCAAACCGCAATTTCTATTCTAATAAAATATGCTTATGGGTCATATTCAAAATAATTGTATATTTACTACTGTCTTAATGTCCAACCCAATTATTTTCATAACGAGATGCAACTGACTAGAATTTCATAAACAAACAGATAAAATATTTATTTGAGCTTAATAAAAAACAACGAAACATTTGGTAAACCTAAACAATTCATTTAAAAAAATTAAACCAGACATTGCGTAGGATCCGTTTCATACAAGTATTCTATGTCCACGTCTTTAACGGTAAACTAAAAAAAATAATTTAATTAACCATTCCTACACAAAAGTTAAAAAAAAATATATATTCAGAGAATATTCTTTAAACTTTCAACACTTTACTAAACAAAATATAAAATACTATTTAGTGTACTCCAAATTTAATTTATTAATGAGTGTCCTGATTTTGCACATATCTGTTATTCTTCTCTGTTATGCTATTTTAACATTATTTCCATGGCAATAAAGAAATTTGAAATACTGGCAAAATTAGTTCACTAGCTGTTACTACACGACGCGTAAGAATAAACGCTTTGCCATTTTGTTCAATATAGTTTTTCAGCTCGTTTCGTTGTCGAAGAAAATTAGACTTTTAAAAGTAAATATTCAATGTGAGTCGTTTACAGTAGCGGTAAGTACTTACTGTTTTATTACTCATACTAGGAAAGGGCTGTATTGTGATATTTGTTATAACTATAAAATATTCGTATAATCATGTGAATTGGTGTGGAAATAAATAGATTTGTAGGATAGACACGTGCAATTAATTCATATACGTTATTTTATCTGTCACTTTTTTCCGTTACGTAACAGATATGAATGATTAGGCGTTATTCACATTGTCTCATGTATGAATTAATGAAAATAAAATATTAATAGGTACTTAGTGCACCGCAGGTTAGCCAAAACATTTTTTTTTACTTACTTAAATTTATTTGAAGTATGTAAAGTTTGCGTATATTGTGCCATGTATTGCATTGCTGTGCCATGTATTGTCTGTGTGTGCATGTTTTACTGCGTATCCTCAGTCCTCACTGCTTGAGCCTTTTATACTAACCGCGCAGCCTCGCCGAGGCGTACCCAGCCTCTCGTCGGCCGTCTCAGTATCAGTTAAGGGGGATGCGCCAAGGTAGCCCGCGAACTTCAAATTGACTCAGGTTTTTTGCAATTTACAGGTCAGTGTAAAGTTGTATGTTGATTAAAATATGATTCACGACCGTAACAAATATGGCTATACATAATTCTAATCATTAGAATCCTTTTGCCTCAATATTAATATCAAAACTTTAGGCTCGGTAGTTTCGGAGATAAGGCATTATGGCAATGATGATGATGAATTTATGGCAATTATACCAACTAAAATACGATCACCAAAATGTTATTTCATTATGTACCCACCTAGCGACCCACACCGACTTCGCACTCGTAGCCTGTTATAAACGTGTGCTATTTAAACTTGCCCTAATAATTCCTTTCTGTTATTTTTCTGTTACAATCAAATAATATTCATATCTGTTTCCTATCCGTAACTTACAATTATTTTGAATATGACCCTTATCTGAAGATTGAAAATTGACCCTAAGTAAGTGAAACTTAACCCATGTAGGTAAGTTACAATAAAATAATGCGTTTAAAAGGTTTAGTAATTTTTTTTTTTATTCTGTCTGCCAGTTCCCATCACCATTTTCCTATTTATTACTTGGCTGGCATAATGTAAAAAACGAAAAAATTAAACAAAAATGGAAAATTAGAGTCGAACGAACTGCTAAGATACATTTTTAAAGGTTTGTACAAAATAGGGTAAGCTAAATATTTGTATTTTTTTTGTGTTGTTGTCACTTGACACTTGTCTGCTGTCAGTGTCAGATAGTGATGCTACTCTATTTTACTTAACTCTGTACTCAAGTAAAAGAAATAATGGATCGAGTCCATTTTCTCTCGAGTTGCCAATCGATTTAGTTGCGACTAGATAACTACTACCAATTTAACACAACCACACTCGATAACCGTCATTTTTCATTCTTTATGTCGACACAAAGGTAGGTAATAAATCACCGAATAGATCTATTCCATGTAATGTAATCTCTTTATTACTTGACATTATATACAGACAATTCAAATTTTTCCTCTCTTTATTAGTGGTTGTAATGGGAATCATATCACTAGGTTTTATTAGGTTTTTATTTTTTATTTATCCTTTTGATAGATTCTTATTTTGTAAATGTGAGGACTTTGTAGGCCTTGTAGACTTTAGATCTGTAGACCATTTTTTATTTTATCAAGTACCTGATACTTGTTGACAGGCCTACGCTATCCTCCCATACCTACTGTAATTTGAAAATATTGTAAAAGCTAATTATTTTTAAAAAGAGTTTCTTGCCGGTTTTTCTCCATAGGAAACGACCAATTGGAACCGTGCACCTAGCTTCTGACGTTTCATAAGTGCCCATGTAGGCTTATGTGAAATAAAATATTTTGATTTTGATTGAACCGTCAAAATATTGTGATGTATAATACCTACAGGGTCCAGCGATTAAAATTGACACAATATTATGAGGAATAAGAGCGGAAACAAATGGTCTGTGGGTTTGGGTTTGTATAGCGCCGTCAATGTTTTGCTGGCAGTTTATAATACAGTAGAAGCCGAAGGTGAGTAGAAGAAAACGCTCCAAAGTATAATAAAAATCCGATCTTAGTCGAATGGAATGACACTGATTAAACCCCAATATTGAACGTACAGTCAACAGCAAAAGTAGATGACCAAATGGAGTTCGCGTCAGAACTGTGTGGCGTCGAAGTACTACTACTAAGAATACTTACTACGTAGAATACTTTTGAATCGTTTCGACGCCACACAGTTCTGACGCGAACTCCGTTCATTAGTATTGAATTTCTGACTTTGATCATCTACTTTTGCTGTTGACTGTACACGTACGGTAGCTGTATTTTTGCCCTTGCTATGATTCTTTTCTTTATGTTCTTTGTATGATCAATATATAAACGGAGTGTTTCAAACCTATGAAGCTAGAGAGAGAAGCTACCTTTTATTCAACCTGAATGAAGTTTTCATCGGGTGACTAAGTAACATCACTAGAGTCAAACTGGCAAGCAACCAAAAACCACAGAGCCAAAAACTATGTGAACCGGTTCACGTTGATTTTTAATTTACTTTACGCGAGAATAATCAAAGTAATCAATAAAAAAAAATAGGTGTGAACCTGCTGCAGCTTCAGTGGTAGGTATATATTCATAATTAATTAAAGTCGATTTGATTTTAATCTATATACTAAAATGCTTCAATACATGCTTATCACAGAGTACTTTTTGATAGCCTGAATCAATGAGACTGAATGAATATTTTACTTTGCATTATGACATTGACAACCATTACTGGAATTGAATCAATTTTATACAGCATCATATTGTAGTCCAGCATCATATTGTAGTCTTTGTTGTAGTCTTTGAATCAATTGAGCATAGATAAAATACTAAAGTGCAAGAATGCTTAGCATCCCAAAATATTATCTTTTTATTACGATTTGATTATCCATGTTTCTGGTTAGACTTTATTAATAAAACCGATCAAGTCGGACTCGTGCACCGAGGGTTCCGGATGATGCAAATTTTGGTCCCACCCTCCACTAGCTACATGTTATACATCGTTGGATAGGTATTTTAGAGCTGAACAAAAGTTATTAGGGCACCAAGTTCTAAATCTTAGTCCGTTCCGAGTTATACTTTATTAAACATGGCAGTTTAAGCAATACCCAAATAATGCTTATTTCGTAATATATAGCATTTTTGTGCATATTGTACGTAGGAGATACTAATTATGATAGAACTTCACTTGCAGATAAGTTCGTTTAATCACAAATTATGATGGTGAACATCCAATTCATTGTCTCCTTGAAACTAACGATGTATTTATCTTGGTTCGAGGGTTTAGGGTCAGCTTGGGCGATATAGAAGCTTGCAATTACGAATACCATGTCCCACCTTCAAAGGATAGACATGAATCCCAACTTAACAGCGATCAGGCCAACCAATCGCGACTGGTCTCTATTTGCCGCTGGGTAGTAGAGGTTATTAAGCCAAAAATATTTCAACAATGCGTTGCCAAATATGTTTTCCGACTTCCGCCGCTATCAAACAACTTTCATACATCCTTCGAAGATAATCAATAGGTACGCAGAAGCGTTCATCAACGAAATAATGCAGAAGTTACATGCACCTAATATTTTATACGAATACGTGGACGTTTAAACACTAGAAGAGCTGATTTTACAAGATTAGAAGCAATTGATTTGGATTTTCCGAGATTCAGTGAAGAACAAATCATTTTATTAGCTTTGGGAACCTATCAATTGAAACTGGCAAAGTCTTACTGCAGCGAACATTTACAAAATGGAATGTATACAATAGAAATATACCGAGAAGCTGCACTGGAGGATTTACCTGATTTTGGCATTGATGAGGATTCTTGACTCTTACGTGGTAGCTAGAAGGTACAATTGTTACTTATTATTTAACGACAATAACATTATTCAAAGATATCCTGCATGACCGGCCGACGTACTGTAGGTACCTACCTGTGCGCATATTGTGTCAATAGTTTGGTACCTAGAGGGTACGCCAGGCATGAGGGATTTCTAGGATCAGCCGTATTTTTAAATAAGGTCTTAATAGACGCAGAGTACCTAATAGGAATAACAGTCGCTCCATGTAAAATACTGGTATTCAGCTGCATCCGGTTAGACTGGAAGCCGACCCCAAAATAGCTGGGAAAAGGCCAGGCAGATGATGAGTTGGAATAACAATAATAAGATACCATGGTGTTTTTTTTTTTTTAACAATTTACATGTAGATAGGTAGATAATCATCTGCCTAGCAGTTTCCCAACGATGTTGGAATTGGCTTCCAGTCTAACTGCATGCAGGTGAATACCAGTATTTTACATGGATCGACTGCCTATCTGACCGCCACAACTCAGTTACTGGGTGATACCTCTTGGTAAGACTAGGGAATGTCAAGATCCACGAATGACAGCCGGGACCAACGGTTTAACGTGCTTTCCAAGGCACGGAGGGGTCTTAATATGTGTAAAGATGGCCACCCATCCACGGACCAACCGCGGCAAGCGTAGCTTAACCTGTTCGATCGAGCAAGACACGACATCGACATACGTAGATGATAATACTAGTATTAATTGAAGAAGTTCATTGTATTAGAGAAAAGCATACTAATGCAATTAATGCATAACTCTGAACGGACTAAGATTTTTAACTTGGTGCCATAGTGACTTTTGTTCAGCTCAAAAATACCTATCCAACGATGTATAACACGTAGGTATGTAAATTAGTGATTTGATTACCTATTGGTAACTGATAAACATTTTGCTATGAGAACTTAATTTGAAAAAATAATAAAAATCTTATTAATATTTTTTTTTATATTATATTAAATAAATGATTACAACAAAATTAATATACTGTGTTTCCATTTCATGTCCTAATTAATGCAGAGTAATGGGTAAAATGCACCAAATTTCAGTATTTTAAGGAATTTTATATCTACTTAACTTCGTGAGGTTCGGTTTTGGTTTCGGCCGAAACTGAAGTCACGGCCAAATATTCGGTTTCGGTTTTGGTTTCGGCCGGAAAACTAGTTTCGGTCGGACTCTATTAAAAATCAACTGCACATTGTGCGTGCAAAATCGACATAGGACGCAGGATGATCTTGAATGTATATAGGTAGGTAGAATTGACCTACCGCTGAACTTACCTTCAGATGGTATCCAAGTCATCAATAAAAAGTGAAAGTACCTACTCGTAAGTAGGTACTTAAGTAGTTGAAAGATTTTGATTTATCGCGCGTCTGCTTATAACCAGCTCATAAAATGTTGTTGTCATAACTACATAGGTACTTACTTAATGAAATAATTATGATTATTAACCGTTTAGTTTGTGTATACCTGTTTTCTTGTGTTAATCGTAGATTTATGGCTTCATTCAAATCGTAAATCGAAATATCTAAGAATCGCACCTACCATTCGAATGGCTACTTGGCTTGCCAATCAATGTTTCCTATTAAATGCAATGTTTATGTATAAAAAGTCATTATTTGAAGTGTTGTAGGTTACAATTAATGTGGATGTTTAATTTAACCTTTGACATCTCATTTTACCTGAGCCACAGAATAACTACTAGTAATTAGTTGTATTTTTCCGTTGTCAACTGATTTAAAGTTGATTATATTCCTAATAGTAGATGGATCTCATTGAGGGTTGGACTCGTGACTAAATAATAAGAGTAATAGTAGTAGATAAGAGTAGTGGCTCGTGGCTAATAACGGTCGGTTCGTGGATGGTTGGTCCCGGCTGTCATGGGTACCTATCGTGTTACCCAATAGGTGACTAGGTTGTGGAGGTCAGACGCAGGCAGTCGCTCCATGTAAAAAATATACTGGCATTCAGCTGCGGCCGGTTAGACTGGAAGCCGACCCCAACATGGAAAAGGCTAAGCAAATTTATTGAGTATTATTAGATCTTATTGCTGTAGCAGGACCGGTGCAATTAGTAGAAGGTTAGGTAATAAGCAGATTTAAATACCTACAACATCATCTGCCTAGCCTTTTCTCAACTATGTTGGGGTCGGCTTCCAATCTAACCGGATGCAGCTGTACCGCGAACCGAACCGCGAACCGCGGCAAGCATAGCTTAACCTGATCGATCGACCTGTGCGGCTGTTATTATTTAGCCACGGGCCCCTCACAGATTTAAATACAACATTCAAATATAATTGGTAACCATTTAAGTCGTCGATTTTGGATTTCATTTGCAAAGCTATTTCGGCTTTAAAGACTCTGATACGTACTCTAATAAATTTAGTTCATAGTCTAAACGTCTGCATTTGAAATTGATATTTATTTCTTAATCCGATAATAACATTTTATTTCAAAAAGGCTTTTGAGCAATAATAATACCGACATTTATAATAATAGGTAATGTGAGACAGGGAGACGTTATTTCTCCGAAACTGTTCACCGCTGCACTGGAGGACGTCTTTAAGGTTCTGGACTGGAAAGGGACTGGCATTAACATCAATGGCGAGTACATAACGCACCTTCGGTTTGCCGACGATATCGTAGTCATGGCTGAGACTATGGAGGACCTCAGTACAATTCTCGATGACCTCAGTAGAGCCTCCGAAAGTGTGGGTCTTAAAATGAACATGGACAAAACGAAGGTCATGTCAAATGCCCATGTAACACCCACTCTCATAAAGATCGGAGACGCTACACTCGAAGTCGTGGACGAGTATGTTTACCAGGGACAAACTGTCCAGTTAGGTAGGTCTAACTTCGAGAAAGAGGTCAATCGTCGAATCCGACTCGGCTGGGCAGCGTTCGGGAAGCTACGCAATATCTTCTCGTCTCACATACCGCAGTGTCTCAAGACAAAAGTCTTTGACCAGTGCGTGTTGCCAGTGATGACTTATGGCACTGAAACGTGGTCGCTCACAATGGGTGTTATAAGAAGGCTAAAACTCACCCAAAGGGCAATGGAGAGGGCTATGCTTGGAGTTTCCCTGCGTGATCGAATCAGGAAGGAGGAGATCTGCAGGAGAACCAAGGTAACCGACATAGCCCAAAGAATTGCCAAACTTAAGTGGCAGTGGGCAGGGCACATTGCTTGCAGAACAGATGGCCGATGGGGCCGAAAGGTTCTGGAGTGGCGACCGCGTACCGGAAGACAATGGGCAATGGAGAGGGTTATGCTTGGAGTTTCCCTGCGTGATCGAATCTGGAATGAGGAGATCCGCAGGAGAACCAAGGTAACCGACATAGCCCGGAGAATTGCTAAACTTAGTTGGCAGTGGGCAGGGCACATTGCTCGCAGAACAGATGGCCGATGGGGCCGAAAGGTTCTGGAGTGGCGATCGCGTACTGGAAGACGTAGCGTTGGAAGGCCTCCCACAAGGTGGTCCGACGACCTTCTGAAGGCCGCAGGAACCCGTTGGATGCGAGAAGCACAGAACCGGTCGAAGTGGAGATGCTTGGGGGAGACCTATGTCCAGCAGTGGACGTCTTTTGGCTGATTTGATGATGATGACACGAAGAACTAAACACACAAGCAGCACACACACTAGACGCACTTAAACAAAAACTCTCAGTAGTAACAGGCCGACTCCAAAGATATAAAGCATGCACTTTGAGAAAACAACAAAATACCCAATTCAGCCAAAACGAAAAACTTTTTTATCGTAATATCAGGCAGGCAACAACAAATGTTCAGAATAACAAGTGATGATGAGCTTAACATTCCTAACCCAGAGGCATTACAAAACTGCTGGGCAGAAATATGGGAACAACCTATCCATCATAACGCCGAAGCCGATTGGATACAAGTAGAACTATCAAATAACATAAACATTAAGACAATGGCATTTGAGCATATCTCCCCAACAAATATTTCATAAAGTTCTATCTCGCCTGCATAATTGGAAAGCACCTGGGTCAAACCACATTCATAGTTACTGGTATAAAAAATTCACAGCACTTCATTGTTATTTATATAATTTTATAAACAGCTTCATCAAAGATCCCTTTATGATACCTTCTTATATAACGTCAGGAATAACTTATATGATACCGAAAGATCGGAATGACCTCTCTAACCCAGCTAAATATAGACCTATTACATGCTTACAGACCTTGTTTATGATCATCACATCCTGCATATCCGAAATAATATACGAACACATTGAGGCCAATAACACATTAGCCGAACGGCAAAAAGGATGCCCAAAAATATAGTCAAGGCTGCAAAGAGATCATAGATTCCGTTATCTTAAAAAGAGTTCAGAAATCTAAAATTGATTTACTCACCATGTATATTGATTACAAGAAAGCCTATGATTCTGTCCTCCATTCATGGCTATGGGTTAGCGGGATTGTCCGAAAGGGTTACCGCTGGCCCGGAACATAAAGGGCTAAGGAAGGAACACGGGTGGGTTTTAGTCAGTAAGAGTCTGACACTCCCTTCCGCTCCACCCAGAGCGGGAGGGGTCATTTGATGATTTCCCAGCCGCAAAAAAAAAAAAAAAAAAGTGTTAGTTTACAAAATAAACCCAACAATAGTTACGTTTTTGAAGACAATGATGACAACTTGGTGTACAGTATTAAGACTGACTACCCTAACAGAAACAACAGATAGGTACTAGCCCAATTAAAATACAAAGAGGAATCTTCCAGGGAGACGCACTCAGCCCACTGTGGTTCTGCCTTGCTCTAAACCCCCTATCTAAAATATTAAACGCTACCTCATTATGAATCTCTTTAAATTCTAAAGCTACCAACCGACAGACTGACCCACAGAAAGACGTTTTAAATCATTTACCGTACATGGATGATATTAAGCCGAATGCAGAAACCGGTAGTCAACTTTACGAACTAGCTAACCTAACAGAAACATTCACAAATGACATTAAAATGGAGTTCAGCGTAAATAAATGTAAAATAAATTCTGTTAGAGCAGGACAGAACTACCAACACCAATACACCTTAGGTACAGGTGAACAAATAGAACCACTGGATGAACGAGACACTTTTAAATACTTAGGGTACAATCAATCCCGTCAGATACACTACAAAGATACTAAACAAAAACTTAAACAACAATTCCAACACCGACTTAATACAATACTAAAAGCACAGCTCTATTCACGAAACACTATAAAAGCGATCAACACCTTTGTTATACCTATGCTCACCTATTCATTCGGGATAATAAATTGAACCAAAACTGACTTAAAAAACTTACAACGAATAATAAACACTTTGTAGTGTTTATTATTCGTTGTAAGTTTTTTAAGTCAGTTTACTAAATAACAGTGACTAAATTTCGCAAACACCACCCAAGATCTTGTATACAAAGGTTAACTTTACCTTGTACACCTAAGATCTTGTATACAAAGGTTTGGAGAAAAGAAGGAGGCAGAGGATTTATATATATCCTAAATTTACACAACAGACAGATCACAGCTCTTAGGCAATATTTCTTTGCCAAAACTGAATCTTCCCCACTCCACAAACTAATAGCACAAAGCGACCAACACTTAACACCTCTTTATTTAAAAGACACTACAGAATAAAAAAAACGAGAAAGTGATTGATGACAAAACCAAATGTACTCTGTGGAGTGGACCCAGAAGTCTCTACACGGAAGACATCGCCAAGATTTATGCCAATCAAATGTCGAAAAAGATGCGTCGAACGCGTGGTTGAATCGAGGCGAACTATTCCCGGAGACAGAAGGGTTCATGATACAGCATCATATTGTAGTCTTTGGGTTCATGCTTGCAATTCAAGACCAAGTAATTGAGACCAAGAACTACAGAAAATATATTATATAGAATTTAACAACCGATATTTGTAGAAAATGCAATAGTTCTCCAGAAACAATCCAACATATCACCGGCGCCTGCAAATCAATAGCCCAGACAGACTACAAACATCGACACGATTAAGTAGCCAACGTCATACACCAAAAACTAATCCTTATATACAAACATAGACACTATAGTACCTTAATACAAATACAACCCTGAAACGGTATTAACCCCACAACAAAACTGTATTTCGACCGAGTATACTCACAGACCGCACAATTCACTTTAATAGACCCGACATCAAACACATACATCAGACAAAACTGGATTCCTTAAAGACATTGCCGTACCAAATACGCTTATCTTACAGACTACAATAGCCGAAAAATTATCCAAATACACCGAGCTAAAAGATGAAATAACCCGCATCTTCAAAAGGTCACTATTGTGACTTTTTAAAGATGCCACCGTTCAGTTTCAGTTGGGTTATGGGGACTATTGTCCCCATAGTGCTATTATATCTACAATAGGAGTAATTCCAAAACAGCTTCATCAAACCCTTAGTTCCCTCAACCTGCCACCTAACACCTATCACCTGCTGCAGAAGGCAGAACACATGCAGGCTAGTTAAGTAGTTAGAAAATTTATTCAGTGTGAATCGGACAACTTACACCATTACTCCCACTTAAATAGTGTTTCGTCTACCACACAGTCTACTTATAATATTACTCCCACACTTAACCCCACTGTTGGACACTTGGCTTAGGCCCGTGCCAAAAATATAAACAAAATAATAATAATCCACTTATTTCAGGCAACGCAGGCCCATAGAAAAATACCTACATATTTTAATTATAAAAAATAACTATTGTGTACGAAGTGATGACTGTGCCGGCGTCGTGTTGGGCTGCGTGGTGTCGCGTAACCTTCCACGAAAACGTCGGTACGCTACACCTTTCGGCCAAACCTCTACCTTCATGCAGGTTACCAGGTACTGAGTCGGAACCCGCACCACAAATGATTTGAAGCTTATGTTGTGGCGCGATTCTAACTTCTCTACTCTCAAGGTCCACTTGGTCATGCTTCTGATTTATTCCACGATGTCTTCAGCCACCGTGGAGTGATGCAGACGGGATACGTACAGCTGCGTCGACGGTGTTGCAGGACGCAGCAACATATTTGGTCCCGCCAGTGCAGTACCACATCGATTTCCGCAAGTGGGCTTCCTACGCTTCGACTCCACCGTCACGAAGTCCTCCTTGTGTGCCTGCCCTTTCTTCGGGGCTGGGGCCAAGTTGCTGGGAGTTCCATTGCGGTTCCTTGATGCAGAAAGTTTTTGCCAAAAGTGCAAAGTCAATGGAAGACTTTGCACTTTTGGCAAAAATTTTCATATCTTGCTGCTCCATTGTGTTCACCTTTGATGCGAACTCAGGTGACCTACATACCGCTACAGTATTGCGTAAGTCCATCATATCGGCACGCAACTCACTGATGGTGTTTTGAGACGCATCCGGCTTGACCTTCATCTCGGCCAGGCTTGCCTTCAGAGTAACAATATCCTTCAGCAGCCTGGTGACGTCGACGTGGTCAAAAGTGACGGGGGGCAGCTTCCGCAGCTCTTTTGCCACAAAGGTGCCGCACGTCGCGTCAGGGTCAGTCTCCTTAAACACCTGAAATATGTCTTGGAGACTCCTCTCTCCCTTTTCGACACTCCTGCGGGACGGCATTCGGTCGGCTAAGTCGAGCGATGTGTACAGTGTCGTCTTTGCACTGCGTATCTCAACTTCGGTGTAGCTCGAGGTGCAGATCTGTATGAGGCTAACTTCGTCCATGACGTCCAGTTGATGTTGCAGGAACGCCAGGAGCTCGTTGACTATGATTTTTTCGGAACCCATGACGGCGACGGCTAATGCCGTGCTAAGCGCGTATTAAATTATTCGTAGCGAAGAGTGATGCGCGACCGTTTCCGAGCGCGCATTGCACTCGACGATTTACATTTTATGAAAGAAATTACTAAGCAACTTTCAAAATTTCGATTAACTATATGATTCGATTTTAAATTAATAACTAATTTGACAGGACTAAACTAATTTTCCGGAGTTAATGAGCAATCGAGCGATTACTGTAGCTTTCTACAAGAAATGCACTTTAAAAACTAAACGAAAAACTTTTTAACAAAAAATTAAACCGCCGAAAAAACTGAAAAGCAAAAAATAATAAACATTTTTTATTTAACCTTAATAACCAAGTTTTTAAACTAATGTAAGTATACCTAAGTAATTTTGAGTCGGCGCCAAATAAGCAAATTAATTAATTACGTATAGCGTGATGCGCGGCGGGGCGGCGCCGACTCAAAATTACTTAGGTATACTTACCAGTTTCGCGGACTAAAAACAGAAAAATTGGTTTTTTGCAGCGCAAATTTCTCAATATCCTAAAGCCATTTAGTTTTTTTTTTAAATACACAAGTATTTATCACCTATCTAGATCTAGTAAGTGTACGAATTTAAGTTTTGATAACTACTTAATATAAATTCCAAAAAAAAAAAAACAAACACGTTTTTACGTAATCACGAAACACCAAGTTTTTCGATTGCTTTTTTAGCTTACTGGTAGCAAATAACGATCTGAAAAAAAATCCTAAATACTAGGCTTAGAGTATATTAGTAAGTGTACGATTTTTTTTTTTTAAGTTTAATGATGTACTTGTAAAAAAATGTTGACTACGCTGAAAAAACCCAATAAAGTCATGCGCAAAACCGTCGTCTACGCGTAACAATCTATTGAAAATAACAAAAAGTGTTAAATATTTTAAAATTTGAGGTGTTTATCTACCAAACTCAATTTTTATATTTTTATTTTGACTACTAATTTAATTGTAGTAAAATATCTAAATAATGCCTTATAAACCGATGCGCTCGCTCGATGCATTCAGTCGCGCCCAAAGACTTACTTACTAGATAGATAGGTGATAAATACTTGTGTATTTAAAAAAAAACTAGATTTACTTAACGATATTGAGAGATTTGCGCTGAAAAAAACAGATTTTTCTGTTTTTAGTCCGCGAAACTGATAGGACCCTTAAGAACTTAGTTATTAGAATAGAATAGAATATAAATACTCTTTATTATGTACACCAAGTAGTGAAAGGTGTATGTTGTAGTTAGGTATTTAGGGTAAATAAAAAATGTTTATTATTTTTTGCTTTTCAGTTTTTTCAGCGGTTTAATTTTTCGTTAAAAAGTGTTTATTTCTCGCTTTTTAGTGGGTCTGCTTATAATTTATCTAAGTTACAATGGCATAGTGTCAACTTGCTCATCGCCTTTTACAAAATATTGCTTTTTCCGATGCAGGGACGTTAATTGTTGAGGAGTTCTCCTGGTATTCCACCATCAGCTCCATTTCACCATTCGCATTGTGACGAGCATACACTGCTTAGCAACCATATTAAAGTTATAATCAAATCGCAACCCGTGAAATATTTATCATTGAGTAGTTCCGATGGCCATCTGTGGTCTTCATCATCAGCTCCACTTTACCAAATGATGATTTCCAAGAGCAAATCCTCAAGTTACTTTAAAAAATACCGAAATCGCTATAGGTTTGCCTATAAAATTTTATGGTTTCCCTCGATTTCCATGGGATCCTCTCATCAGATTCCAACTTGATGACAATGGGACCACCTCAAGAGTATACAAAGGGTATACTCTTGAGGAAAAAAGAATTATCAAAATCGGACTACTCTGTAAAAAGTTATACGTGGTCATACATAAAAAAATAATATATTTATATATACACTTAAATATTTATTTTATTTTAATTTTATTATACATACAACAAACGTGTTTTTTTCGGCGTTTTTGCCTTGTGGTACGGAACCTATACGCGTCGACTTGAGAACCCCCTCCGTTTTTTTTCGTCGGTTTAAAAATATACTTACCCTATAGTTTTGTTTTTAACCGTTTCGTACTAAAAGGAGCCATCTATTATTACTTAAATTTGTTTTGAGAGTTTAGTTCAAGTCTCATTTTTTTTTACAAAATAAGGCGTTGTTAACGTGCTCAGAGTGGAATACCTCTAATTTTTCTCGAGTGGAATATAAACAGAAACGGAAAAATCGGCCATGAAATTAATTATTAGAGACTTTTCTTGTGTCTACAGTTTTTGTTAGATCTCACGACTATTTTAGGAACACGTAAAAACTTATTGTGATCATTATTGTTGTAAGTCGAAATCCGGTGTTCGTCGCGTACGAAGTTATATCTCTTCGATATTATGTTACTCTGCAATTATTTGCTCCGAAATGCTCTACCAATAACCATACTTCTCATACGGGCCAAGCGTATATTATCATGGTAGGTAATTTGTAGGTATGTACTCATGCAGTACATGTTTCGTATAAGCATTGATGTCAGAAATGAATAAATAGGGAATGGGGAATTGGGAATTTTACCTAGTTAGTTATTGTTTGATGATATTTTCACTATTACTCACGAAAATAAATGTATAGGTTAGGTACAGTCGCCAGCACATCAAGCTACTACAATCTGTCAAATTTCTTTAATAGATTTTCAACTTTATCGCTAAAGCATAAGGATCAAAGTTGACAGTTTCGGGTAGCTTGATGTGCTGGCGTCTGTACGTTAAGATTCCTAATGTAATGGCTTTCTTAAGGTTCCTATGAAGATAATGAAGGTATAGTATATCCACGTGAGACACAATGGCTTTTTAATTGTTTCTGTAATTACCTACGGCATTCAACCGGTTAAAGCTGAAAAACCTGCTTTTATTAGGGTTTCGTACCAAAATGGTAAAAACGGAACCCTTATGGTGAGACTAAGTCTGTCTGTCTGTCTGTCTGTCACAGCTGGATATCTTAAGAACTACTAATGCTAATCAACTTGAAATTTGGAATAGTTTTAGATGACGTTTGCGCAACTATTTTGCAAATTAGAAAGAAATAAAAATATATGATATTTTTTGCAACAGGGACTGAAAGGGGGTGTGAAAAATTCGAAGTGGGGCTACAAGGGCATGTAGGGTATCACATGAAAGAGTGCAGTTTGCACATTCTCAAACATATTTTCTTTTTTTTTAGGCCGCATAGTTTTCGACTTTTGATAAAAAATGTAAAAAAAAATACCGTTCTCTTTGCAACCTTCGGAGATAAGGGGGGGCCCTTATCTCCGAAGGTTGCAAAGAGAAAATTCTGAAATAATTGTATGTGATAGATGTTTATGTAAAGATTACAGGAAAAATACAACGAGGTCTCTAAATAGCACACTTTTTCAGAAATCATCAACAAAAGTTACATTAGTTCCACTATCGGTCAAGAGATAGCGCTGACATAAAATTGCAATATTCTACACCGCAGTGCACAGTGTTACAATTCTCTGATGAATATAGGCCTCGCCGATGAAAATTTAAAAACATGATGGTACGGAACCCTCGCCTCGTTGCGCGAGTCCGACTCGCTCTTGCCCGGTTTTTTTTCTATAAAAACAAAGAAAATTAACGCACCGGCCAGGTATCAGTCTACTGTAGTCTATTAATCTATTGCTCTATCGCCGATACGCTTTATGAAATATGTTTGTGCTAACCAGGTACTTGATGTAAAATAAAAAAATATATTAAAAAGTCAAAGTTCCGGAATCTGATTTTACCTTCGTTCTATAGGTATATACTCCGTGGATTTTACATACATCGGACCGGATGCGTGCAAACACGTGCAAATAACGAAACGATTGGACCGTTTAGCTTAAACGATTTGCTTCTACTACGTAGATACTTACCTAGTTCCGGCCGTCGACGGCAGCCGACGGTGCGGGTTTTGGTTCAAATCATGGATCTGGAGTAGAACTGATGAATGGCAGTGTGCCAACGTGTTGAGAACGAAATACTTTATAATGTATCGAACCGAAATTGTGCTCTGGAAAACCTACTCGTACTCAGTCAGCACATAGCAGCTGCTATGTGCTGACTGAGTACAGACTGAGTCAGTCAGCACATAGCAGCTGCTATGTGCTGACTGACTATCCTCGTACTCAGTCATGAGTACGAGGATAGAATATTTCTAAGAATCATCGTCAAGAAAATTTTCCTACGGGAACTTTTATGAGGCGAACCTTCTTTTCTTATGTGCCGAGCATCGTAAACTAATCAACCGATCGCGACTGGATCAAAGTGCCTCTAACAAAAGTATTGGTAGGTGCCGATGCCGGTGGGCACAATTCCAACCTAACCTTACTGATCCGGGTTATATCTCAAAGACTTGTATTGTATAATCGAGAAACGACGACCAACTCTGATCTAGTGACCATTCTAAACTTATCTGGTCTAATAAATTGCCCATGTCGACCATGACGACCTACGATATTGGTTTTACTTGTACCGTAGGTACCTATATGATTTTCTTAAGTCGACATACATTTGAGGATGAAGCCGAGGACAATGTCGAAAACCTTATATTAACGACCAAAATAATAATGCCTTTTTGGTTTTTTTTTAACATTTGGACACTGTGTGGACTTTCCAGATTTCGCCATTGCCCCAACTGCTCAGAAGAGAATCCATAAATCGAACAACAAGATCTACGTCATTTATAAATAAAATAGGTTGACGGAGCCGCATCATCAGCTTTATCGGTTAGTGTGATTCATTATTTTTAAGTCGAGTGCTATGAAAGAAAGTTGCACATAATAACGTGAACTGTGAGAGAACTGGGGAAAGCCATATAGCGCTGTAATGTAAAATACTTCCAAGCTTTAACTTAAGCGCCTTATGTACCTATCTAATTTATGTTTTACAAAATGTGAACGGGCGCCGTCAGTAGGGACTGGGCATCTCTTTGCTGCCATGGCTTATTTTAATTTAATTTAATATTTGAATTGTTTTCTTTTTTCGTCTTTTCATTACGGACGCTTTTAACGTTCTGCATCGTTCTCACATGCATAATTTTTAACATGAATGATGTAAACAAGACTTTGTAACCATATTATTGTGATTTAAAAGAGTGCCCATGGAGTTTCTTGCCCGTTCTTCTCCATAGGTAGGTACCTACGCTTTGGAATGGGCAAGCTTCATCTTTCTGACTGTCCGACCCCTTGACAATTCAAAAGTGCCTGTAATTGGTTTAATTGAAATAAATGCTTTGAGTTTTTTTTGTCGTTTCAACCTTTTTCTTCCACAAGTATGTACAATATCTAAACACATTTTCTTCATGAAAATTATACCTGCACGATATTCTGCTAATTGTCATTAAAAATCTCAATAAAATTAAACGGATTCTATCTCTGCAGGCTGTGTGTAAATCTAAAAACTTAAAAATAAGAACTTATTATTTAAAGTTCAAGCCCAGACTTTGCATATTCACGTTAGATATACGTTTTAAAGAGAGAAATAACGCATTAGAAAGCACAAGTCTAAATAAAACGCATTTTTCTGTCTTAGTGAGTTCGCAATGATTCGGTTCGTCTCGTCTGCGTTTTATAATGATGATTTCGGCTAAAGTTCAACATTTTTTAGAGAAATTCCTTGTGATACCTATGCTTGTGGTCATCATTAGCGCTTTGAGTATCATTACATAAAAGTTTTCTTCCTCTAACATCCGGTTTAAATTCAAAAGGCTATTAGGTATATCTACACAAATCACATCTTAAACCTATGTATTTTGATAAGCCGAACTTTTTCATTGACGTCTGACCTATCTCAACGGTTGTTGGAGATGGTGCTACGCTGGCACGTAGTGTTTTGAAGTGGTCTCTATTATAAATATGGTTCTCTTGTAATTCTAGTTGGAAGACATGTATTAATTATAAAATAAAAATAGACCTACCTACAAACCAACCTGAGTTTCCTGGCCTGTCTGGGACCTTCTTTAATTTGTTGTCTTCGAAAAATGTTGAAAACCATCCAGAATATTTGGGTGGACAAGTAGTTTTCTTCTTGGAATACGGTGACGTGGTTGTTTTAGTGCGTCGCATAGGCCTTGTCGTGGGTCGCCGTGTGGTTGATGGTGGTCGGCGAGACGTGCTCGGCCGCTTGCCGGGCCGCCGGGTCGTAGGCGGCCGCCTTGTTGTAGGCCGAGCTCCCTGCTCCATGTCAGGAGATTCCATTAACACGTATTGATCTCCTATCTGAAGAACCGGGAGCCCTGTCGCGGCATTAGGCTTCCCTTGCGGTGGTTTAGCTATAAAATTAGTATGACTTTCTATATTAATATTAGTGGTCTTAATTACTTGTTTTTCTTCAACTTTAGCGTTTTTCATAGTCACGTTCACTTTGGGGATTTTCCCCTTGAGTATCACTTTAGCACTTAGTGTTGTGGTGCGCGTTCGTGGCGCAGGGGTGGTTTCGTACGAGTCTTCGTATTCGTCCCACACGGAAAAAGGATCTAGGGATTCGGAATCGGAGATGTCTGCGGAGTGTCTGGGCGGGTGGCGGACGGCCGCCGCGCACGCCAGCAGCGTCAGCAGCGCCAGGCGACGCGCCATGTGTCGAGCGTGTGCGCATGGCGAGGTGCGCGCGCACTGTACGTCCTGCGACCGCCGCTGCAGTAGGCCGGACCACCTTCCCTGCCACTGTTATTATGCGTCGATGTCGCTTTCAACGCGCCCGCGATCACTAGGTCAGCACGCCCGTACCCGCTCGACTTACCTATCTACGTGCTCGTGCCCGCTTCCTCGGTACATCTTTGTATTGTCCAACCAGTTTTCACATTGTTTTTATATAATTCACCAGTTGAATATAATAAATAGGTAAGTACTAATGTTTGGTTAGACGTTTCTAAAAAAACCTATAGACCCATTATCAAAAAGAAGCGCTGAAGTTTATCAGCATCGTAAGGGGTTGTTAGGGGTTTAGATTATGGAACCTATTTTTAATCCGTCAGTTTTGAACAGATGAAAAATAATTTGTAATTATAATATAAGTACTTAATTGATAATTTTATCAATTTCTATAAAGATCATACCTAGTAGTAAGTATTCAAATCGATTTTGAAAAATTAACGTTGATAATTATGTTCTAGTCTAATAAGCACAATATTAACCAATAAACCCCCTTAACATTATTCGTAAAAGTAACGATCAAACGATAGACTGGGTTACAGACAGGCGAAATCAATCAGATTTCTAGTTCGTCTAATGAAAGTTACAAACGCAACAGGCGTAACAAAGTGGCGAGCAAAGTCAACATCAAATCATATTGTTTGGTATAAAAACATATGATTTAATTTCCATCGTTTATCATCACATATGAATAGGCAACGCGTGAAATGTAGTTCAAACTGCATGGTTCGTTTAGCGCCGCCCGGCGCCGTGACGCGTGCGCGGCTTAGGGGTGTCTACTCCACAGCAATCGCATTTCACTCGGATTTGTTCCATAATTCTATTGTACTATTTGAAATTACTATCCGTCAAGCTTTCCTTCTAAATAATTATATGTATGAGCTTTCTAAAGTGAAGGAAGTTGGGAAATTTTACCAGCATTTCTCTTTCCAAAAATACTCTATTGAACCCATTGATATGAATACCTGTAGGTAATAGCCGTTGGACCTCAAAGTAATGTCTAATTTATTGCCGTTTAGCAATTTCTGCAAAATGGGAAACTCAAGTTAATCATTGTAACTAATGGCCGTGAATAGTTTATGGTAGAAGTACTTCGTGTATCGGATTAGGACAAGACAATGAAGCGGAAGACGATCTTTCTCGACCTAATTTTTCCAAAACAAAAGGTGTATTGGCAATTATTGTGAGAAACGTGATGCACTATGATGCATGTAGAGATTGCGTAGGCATTATATATTGTAAGATATATAGAAAGCAGATGTTTCACTTGAAGTTTAACTCTCCTTATGTGAATCGGGTTTTTCCACTCAACCAAAAATACGAAGGTATGATAATAATAATAATAATAATTTATTCACAAAAACATAAACTTTGACAATAATGAGTAACAGAAAGGTATGCAGACATAAGTAGAATTTTACAGAGGTTGGATACAAAAAGATGGTAGAGGGGTCAAAAGTCCTGTAAGAATTAAGAACCCTGCCCCCCAAACTAGGAAAATCCTGTATCTTGGGAGGCAGTGTCTTCGCATTAACAATAAGGTCGAGCGATAGTTGTGAACATACATGTTATTGTTTTATTTATTTATCCTTCCACTGGTATGACATACATCAAGTAGGAGAAAATAAAATTAGTTGTATTTTAGAAAGATAGGTAAGTTTATGTACCAGTGAGAACAAGAACGTTGTGTAAGAGAAGTATGTGTGTGTTAGTGTGTATTGGAGGTGTGGTGGTGTATTTATATGTGTGTGGGGTGTCGTGGCGTGTAGTGAGTGTTAAGTGTATATATGGACTGTGTAAAGTGTACGTGTGTGCGTGAAGATAAAGCGGAGGGGAGCTGCCGTTAGGAGGTTTGAAAACTATGTAGAATCAACAGATCCAGGTAAGCAAATCTTCAACAGCATCATACTGTTGTTCAATTAACCACTCTTCAATTTTAGTTTTAACCCTGTAAGTATCTAATTCAATAATATTAATTTTTTTATTTATTTTTGCGTATATGTGTGAGCTTAGAACATAATGCTGGCGCCTAGCAAAAGCGGTCTTGTGGGTTTCCGTGAAACATAGAGGCTTTTTCGTGCGGCGTGTTGGGTCAGGTAGGGGGACCTTAGTAGTATGCTTTTTCAGTACGGAACGAAGCACAAACAGCTGCCTTACAGTAAGTACTTTAGCATCCTTGTATAATTGTGAAGTTGGATATCTGAAATGTTTCCTTGACATCACCTTAAGAACCGCCCTTTGAGCTCGCTCCAACTTGAGAAACCTAGTCTTAGCTGCACCTCCCCACACTGTGATGCAGTAAGTGATGACGGACTGGCAGATAGCAATATACACCATTCTAATCGTGATGGGATCAGCAGAGGACCTAAGAAGCTTGAATACATAAATCATTTTTCTAACTCTGGTGGTTATCATATCTAAGTGTAAGTACCAGTTGAGTCCGCCATCAATCACAACACCCAGATATTTGAGATTATTTACCTCACGAAGGGACAAGCATGAGCAGTGCATCCGGTCATTACAAGTGTGAGCGTGAATGGTAAAGTTTGAAGGTGGTTTGTTACTAGGATGTAGTTTGAAAGGGATGTAGTAGGTCTTATCCAGGTTCAGAGTGAGCAGATTTTGCCGCAGCCAGCTAACAACGGTTTCAAGTGACGATTCGGCAGCAGTTTTAACAAGTTCCCAATCAGTCCCATAGACTATAATTGCTGTATCGTCAGCATAGGTGAAAATTTTTGAGTTAGAGAGAGGTATGCGGTATAGCTCGTTAATGTAAACCTGGAATAAGGTCGGCCCCAGCACACTACCCTGCGGGACTCCGAAAGTGGTGGTTGCCTCACCACTAACGTAGTCAACAACTCTGACGCACAATCTACGATTAGTGAGATAATTTTGAAAAAATCGTGAGTTAGTCCGCGTATACCAACGTCCTCCAGTTTCGAAAGAAGGGTGGGAACAGAGACTGTATCAAACGCCTTTTTTAAAATCTAGGAATAGACCTATACATTTGTATTTTTCATCAAGTTTTCTTGTAACGAATTCACTTAAGTCAAGCACTGCATCTTCTGACGAAACTCCTTTTTTGAAACCATACTGATTTTGTGCAATGACGTTATTTCTATTGAGGAACTTAGTAAGTCTGAGGTTTATTAATTTTTCAAAAGTTTTAGAGATAGATGAGAGAACTGAGATAGGTCTATAATTGTTCATACAGTCACTGTTCCCACTCTTATAGATCGGATGCACGACAGCCTTTTTAAATGCCTCCGGAAAAACTCCAGTGGCTATTGAGCGATTAAAAATATGTGTGATTGGGGTGACAAGAATATGGCGACAGAGTTTCAGAAAATTTGTTGAGATGCCATCCCAACCAGTAGCAGAATTTGGACGTAGGTTTATAATGGCGTTGTTAACTTCAGATTCATCAAAGTCAAGGAGAACAAGTGAGTTAAGTGGGACATTTTTGAGAGACTGTGCGCTAGGAGTGGAGGACGTTGACAGAGGCGACGTGATTTTAGACGCGAGGTTTTTGCCAACGTCAGCAAAGTACTGACACACAAGATCAACAGATACTTGTGGATCGGGATTAATTTTTAATAAATCGGTAGAAGGAGTGGGGATTTTTTTATAGTTTGTAATTTCCTTAATTTTATTCCATAGTGTCTTAATATTAGATTTAGCTTTTTCCAACTCCTGCTTGTCAAACTGGGTTCTTAAATTCCGTAATAGAGTGTTACAATGGTTTTCGGTACCGATTGTAGGTAATTCTTAGGATATCGTTATCTGGGAACTTTTTAGTGCTCATGTGAAGTGCATCACGATGACGAATGCAACGCAGCAGACCCGGTGTAATCCATGGCTTAATGTTTCTATCTTTTCTAGAAATGTTAACCTCGTATGTATATTTCTTTATTAAGCCCTGGACAACACCGATCAGCTTATTCGCGGCCGCATTCGCATCGTCTATATTCATGAGCTGCGAGAAGTCCGTATCTGCGACTTCCTGAACTAGCCTATCATAGTCCACTCGTGAAACAGTTTTTGGTGGTTTTTTGGGCAATTTTGTATCCTCAAGAAATAGCAAAACCGGCAAATGATCCGTGATGAATGATTCCAAGATTAGTGTAATTGCTGGTTTGTCACATTTAAGAATGATATGATCGAGACAGTTTGCTGCTCTGGTGGGGGTTTGATGAGCCGGTAAAAGACCATGTAATGCACTAAGGGTAAGGTAGTCAGTTGCGCGATCATCACTATTTGATGGTTTAATGTCAATGTTAATATCCCCCACCACAGAAATAGTTTTAAATGTTCTTAGTTGAGCAAGCACTCCATCCAAACCATTCAAGAAGCCCTGAAATTGATCATTTTTATAAAATGAGGGCGAGCGGTACACAGCTACTAATGCTATCCTATTATCAATCTCGCAGACAAGGGAATTGGCGTATGGAATGTCTGGTTCGCGAACAGAGCAGTTCAAGTTATGTTTAGTGAAAATCACTATCCCTTCATTTTGATTTTGTATATTCGAAGTGAAATGTGAGTTGTATCCGTCTAAAATTGGAATATTCGTAACCTTACTCAACCAACATTCGGTCAAAATAAGAACGTCACAGTTAATTTTTTTCAGAGATAATAATACTCAGGCCCGTATTAATAAACGTCACTCTGCCCAAGAGCTCCCACTTGATATCGATCTTGAGGTCATAAACGTATTAATAAACATAATAATTGACGTATTCAAGCTACGGTTTGGGTTTACGATATCAGACGAGTGATGGACTGATTAATAAATCAAACTCGACACTTAAGTACCTATACAATACGTGCGTGTACTCAATATGCTCAAACCCGAGTGTAAGCGGTCCGTGACTTGAGGTCGTGATTAGTACCGCGAAACACGGAGTTTGAAAATATTTTGGATGATTTTTTTTTTTTTTTATTTATTTAGGGACTAAAAAAAAATAATTATTATGATGAAATAGAGTTCTGTGTGTGTGTATTTTATGGTCTTTGCGATATCATTTACCAAATATCTGTCAAACTGCGTTAGTCTAATGCGAAAGTTGTATAAAATTGGTATTACGACACACCTATCCGAAAAGTAGACAAATTTAATTCAGTGAAAATATGTATGTACTTAAACAATCTACTTTCTTGCTGAAAATATGCAAAAGGAAAAAATAAAGATATTATCATTCTGTCTGCATTCTTACTTTTACCATTTTTCATACATAAACTACCTACATAAAAAAACACGATCAAAAATCTTGATAAAAATTACTAAAAATTGTGTTCCGACGTGATCCTTTTTAGTGTTGACCGTCCACCCAACTTTCCTATTTCGATTCAAAACTTGCATACAGCCTAATCGATATTGGCAATAAAAAAATGAAAAAAAATAATAGAAACTGAATAAAAACTCTTTTATCTAACAAAAAGTATTGAAAGTGTTTGCAGAATACCCAATATAGAATTAATTTATCATCATTCTCAAACAAAATTTTACTAAGCCTACCTAAAATAAAAAATATACTGGGAATTCTGTAGAAAACTATTAGAAAGTATAAAAAAAATCCACAATAAATAATAGTTGTCCATTAAATTAAAATAATTTTAAACAGCGAGGCATTCCGAATATAAATTCAAATATAGAAACATTTCTTCGCGAAATTCAATAAATGAGGTAGGTACCTATGGCCTGTCTGTTATTGACTCTGTTTCATTAAAATATCCAAAAAACTATTGAAATGACTATTGAAAAGCTTAATTAATTATTATAAACAATGCTTATTGTATTTACTGCTTAAAATAATTTTATTTAATTTCTAAGTATCGATTACATTCGTCATATTTATCAATCGAAATTTAAAAAAATAATCGTTTGGAATAATCGCTTTCGCACATCATTGCAATAAAAAAAAAAAAAATGGTCGGCGATTTTGAACACAATTACACAAATTGAGTAGTGGTAATAATTAATACGTGCTATTGGACCTGTGTTTGAATATTACGTTAAGACCTGGGCATTTTCGTGTTGTTCACAATATTTTCAATAATATTTGTCACACTTTAAATCTTATCTATAACTGTGTACTTATGTGAAAAGTAAAAATGTAGTAAACACGCACGATTGGCGCGAAACTTCGACATTAGATAGCCAAAAACTTCATTACCACTGCTTATTTACCTTAAACTAGGATAAATTCGTCAAAAAATTAAGTGATGTATTATTCACAGCCCCTGAGGTGGAGTTAGGATGTTCAAAATCCCCAATTTTTATGTTTTTTAGCCTCGACCACCACTCATCAAAATGGCGAGTATCGTATGTATTTACGAACTTGAATTTATTCAAGGTAAATGAATAAACTTGTGCGATAAAGATGAACATATTGTGAGGTTTTTATCCAGCTCTCCTAATTAACGCACATTCATAAGATTTGATGGGTAGCATAATAAATATTTACATAATCAAATAAGGGTGTCGTATGTCGTCATTCTTGGGTACGATGGGACCCTGTACCGAGCCGGCGGAGGTTTGTGTGTTCGGGGCGCTTCCGAACTATACGGTTATGGCTTTCTTGAGTAGAAAACATCTTTATAACGTGACACAGCGCTATTCATTAAAATTTTTACAAAATAAAAGTATTTCAATAAATCTTACGACATACAAGAACGAAATGTGATGAATGATATTGTAAACTTCGGTCAATGTGACGTAAACGTTCACCAGATCAAGCCCTCAAGTACAGCATCTTGAGGAGCTGAGCTTGATAACTGAGATACTGTTTTCATGTGTTTATTAATTAGCAATGATCTTGAGATGCTGATATCGTAATAATGGCGTATCAAATGATATCGCACTTGAGTACGTCTTTGAGGAACGTTTATTAATACGGGCCTAAGAGTTCGTTAAAATTCTTATTAATGCTACGAATATTTAGATGTATAATATTTATGCCTGAAACAGATACATTAATAAAGTCCGAGCACTTATCCGGTGGACATTTATAGGTTTTTTCATTAACAAGGTTATCCAAGTCAGAGAGGACATTCTCAACTGGATTAGCCATTTATTACGGGTAGAAGTACAAAACTGATGATGGGATGATATGTATCTTAGGCCCGTATTATAATAAACGTTCCTCAACGACGTACTCAAGTGTAATCATTTGATCGACGTAATCATTTGATACGCCATTATTACGATGTCAGCATCTCAAGATCATTGCTAATTAATAAACACATGAAAACAGTACTTATCTCAGTTACCAAGCTCAGCTCCTCAAGACGCTGTATTTGAGGGTTTGATCTCGTAAAAGTTTACGTCACATTGACCGAAGTTTAGAATATCATTCATCACTTTTCGTTTTTGCTATGTCGTAAGATTTATTGAAATACTTATATTTTGTTAAAATTTTAACAAATAGCGCTGTATCACGTTATAAAGAAGTTTTCTTTCGGAAGCGCCCCGAACACGCAAACCTCTGCCGGCTCGGTACCCATCGCACCCAAGAATGACGACATACGACACTCTTACTTGAATATGTAAATATTTATTACGCTACCCATCAAATCATATGAATGTGCGTTACTTAGGAGAGTTGGATAAAAACCTCATAATATATTCATATTTAGCGCACAAGTTTATTAATTTACCTTGAATAAATTCAAGTTCGTAAATACATAGATACGATACCAGTTTTGATGACAGTGGTGGTCGAGGCTAAAAAACATACAAATTGGGGATTTCGAACACCCTAACTTCACCACAGGCGCTGTGAATAATACATCATTTAATTATTTGATGAATTTATCCATAGTTTAAGGTAAATAAGTAGTGGTATCTAATGAAGTTTTTAGATATCTAATGTCAAAATTTCGCGCCAATCGTGCGTCTTTACATTTTTAATTTTCACAAATTTCACACACACTTAACTGTGTGTGTCGCCTAGAATAGAAGGTGCTCCACAGAACGGTCCCCCGACTGCCATATGAATTTATCTGTTTTAGTCTCGTTACATAAATACTTTAAGTCGGGGGTTTTTTAATTAAGTATTTTTCAACACACTTGCTCGTAAAGTGGCTCTTATTGAACCGCTTTTAGGTCCATAATGGAGTGTATTACGAACGCGTGCTTTTTCTTTACTTTAATCCACATGTTCTGTAATACCACAGATAACTATTTGCTAGTCGGAGACGCGCGCTTTTTTAATATCATCAAACCCTGCGTTCCGAATTGGGAAATAATCGATGTGTTCCGAATTAGGAAATAACCGAATTAGCATGAGCGCGATAACGATATCGATGTCTCGTGAATCGTCATAGATGACGTCATGACATTCGCCATCTTGCGATAATGCCGACCATGCCCTAGAATAATATCACCGTGAGCGCTGTCAAAAATGACAGTGTGTGTATGAGGTTGTGTCAGTGTGTGTTTTGTTTTGAGTTGCATCATCTTTAAATTAAACTAACGTGGCATTTTTGAAATTGTGCTTCTGGCTGACAGTCGCCACCTAACCAAAGAAGAAGAACTGAAGAAGAAATGTGGTGTTTATACAAAGAAATACTGTAATAATATCTTTTTTACATTGTGTAAGCACTGTCATGTGAGCGCGTTCACGAGTGTTCCGAATTGTTGCCAGCTCTCAGCAGTCATAATAGTAATATCTAAATCGGAACGCATGTGAGATGATGCATGGACGTAATATTACGTCCATGGAGATGATGTGAGCGCTGTGATGTGAGCGATTATAGCTAATTCGGAAAGCGCCCAAAGAGACTTCATGCCGAAAGAAAAAATCCGCGGGCTATATTTAATTTTTTTTTAAATAGTCTGTATTGTCCTTGGTCGCAAAATGAACTCGCAGGGGACCACAGACAATTTAAGGTGAATGCGCAGTGGTAGACCGCGAAATTCTTAGGTTTTTTGCAATTTTCAGGTTTGTGTTTATTATATTTTTTCTATAGGCTGTATAGCGGTTTTGTCTGTGCCATAGATTAATATATTTAAAATGAGTCAATGTTGCGCGCGCATCGCTTGTGCTGGCTAGCACGGCGCGCGGGAAAACAAAACCAGCGCGCCATTTTCCATACAAGTTAATATTTAACAATACAAGTCTGTTTTTTTTCCTCGCAAGTGTGTTGAAAAACGTCGTATGACACGCGTGTGCATTAATCAATATACACTCGGCTTTCTTATCGCTCTCACCTGCGGCTCGCGCGATAATATCGCCTCGTGCATAATGATCAACATAGCACACATGTATCATAATGTACTATTATATCTTTTTCAATTAAATTTAACCGTCGCCGTCGTGGGTTTTTTCGAAATTTTTAATTTTACTTTTTTCTAATGTCATTTCAATCGTTTTTACGGTTCCGTACGGAAATGGTAAAACGGAACCCTTATGGTGAGACTCAGTCTGTCTATCTGTCACAGCTGGATATCTCAAGAACTACTAATGGGTACATATTTGAATGTCGAACATTAAAAAACCTACGGGTAAAATATCAACGTTCAAAACATCGAAAATTAAAATTTAGATTGTATCGTAATATCGAAAATTGTTATACCAATGCTTAAAATGTCTAACATTGAAATGCCGATTGATAAAAATATCGAATGCTTAAAAATATCGATAGTCATTATACCTAAGTTCAAAATGTTTACGTTAAAAATACCTACTAGTTATAATATTAAAATGTTTTAGCCGGGTACAACTAGGTGCAGCTGGCCATATGCGGTTCGTGTGTAGGTGCTTCAGAAGGCGACGTAGGATGCAAGAGCGAGCGAAGGGTACCCCGAGGTTAGGTTTGGTTAAAACTAGGTGTGCCGCACTTCGGCTATTAGCCGTAACATCGATATTTAGGTCATTCGATACTCTGTACTTCGATATTTAGGACATTCGATATTCTGTACTTCGATATTTAAGCCTTTCGATGTCACGTTTGTCGATAATTAGATTTTAGATATATTGGACCATTCGATAAATATAAACTTACGTTATTTTAATTTTCGGTTTTACGGTCGTTCGATATTTAAATTTTCGATGTTTTGAACATTGATATTTTAACCGTAGATAGGTATTTTAATTTTTGATATTCAAATGTACCCCTACTAATGCTATCAACTTGAAATTTGGAACAGTTTTAGATGACATTTGCCCAACTATATCTATACTTATGATAAATCTGTAGAAGTGAAAATTCTGTACATTGAAAATATAAAAAAAATAAATGTCACCCCGGTGTTACTAGACCGACATCGAACCCAAAAATGTGATTAAAAAGCTCCTTACTCTGCCATTCCTCCATGCGATCATTAGTGTCAAGCATTACTAAATTTTTTTAGATGCTCGGTGCGACGCTAATATGTCCATCTTTATCTGATCCTGGTGATTCTGGCACCATTTAAGCCTACCCCTAAAAATCCTCTGACTCTGATGCATTTCTTCCCAAATTCTACCAGATTTAGGCTTATTATAGAACAGCCAAGTTTGATACTTAGACCGAGCCTCCCCATAAGCGCCTCGAACGTGCTTGTTCCAGCCTGCCACTCGTCTCACCTTTTGAGGTTGCTTATCATCCCAGGGCTGCACAGCAGCTACTGACAAAGTATTTACAATATTGCCATACATATGATCTAGAGCACGCCTATATTCTACATTATGACACATACTATCTCCACACTTCTCAAACAACTCAGGACAGTGGATGTTCCTCAACTCTATGTTACATATCGCGCTCCCGCCATAAAACTTTGCTCTGCGCTTTAGTTTCCTGTGCCACTTTTGACACGATTGCATTTAAATCGCACTCAATTATTAAGGGTAGATGTTCTGACCAATAGGTATCGAGATCCACGATGACATTTGTTACAGTGTGCCACGCTGACTTCCAGCGTGGCACACTGTAACAAATGTCAGCAATCATAGTGCCGATAGTCGTGGCTGCCAATGGGCTAATATCCAAGGGCCTCGACCAACACCTGAAGAGGCTCTCGTTGGACAGCTGGATCAAGGGCTTGATTCAGAGAGCAGTACTTCAGGACAGGGGCCGCATTATTAGGAGGTTCCTCTTTCTGGAGCCCTGAGCATTGTCAAAAAAAGAAAATGTAGAACCGACGACACTGACTGCCGAAATTAAAGTTATTTTTCAGATTTATTCCGGTCTGATCCCCTGAACCCCCCCTCCACCCCCCTCCTCGATTGCCTGCTAGTTCGTCTTCTGTTTTAATCTCTGTCTTATCCATATTATCTATAGGTTTACTCTTTTTGACATGTAAGTACAGTAAAAAAAAAAAAAAAGTTTTTTTAGAAGTCGTTTGTTTTTTTCTGTAAAAAGCTTTTTTATTTCTTTCTTATTTGCAACTAGCTTCTGCCCGCTACTTCGTCCGCGTGAAATTTCACCGATTTTTTAGACCGAGTCTCCCCATAAGCGCCTCGAACGTGCTTGTTCCAGCCTGCCACTCGTCTCACCTTTTGAGGTTGCTTATCATCCCAGGGCTGCACAGCAGCTACTGACAAAGTATTTACAATATTGCCATACATATGATCTAGAGCACGCCTATATTCTACATTATGACACATACTATCTCCACACTTCTCAAACAACTCAGGATAGTGGATGTTCCTCAACTCTATGTTACATATCGCGCTCCCGCCATAAAACTTTGTTCTGCGCTTTAGTTTCCTGTGCCACTTTTGACACGATTGCATTTAAATCGCGCTCAATTATTAAGGGTAGATGTTCTGACCAATAGGTATCGAGATCCACGATGACATTTGTTACAGTGTGCCACCCTGGAAGTCAGCGTGGCACACTGTAACAAATGTCATCATCGTTAACGATACAGTGATCCAGCTATCGCTGACTACCATTTATGTCACTGACATACATAAAAACGTCCGAGTCAATACCTAATTTTTCTACATCAGCGCATATCCACTGATGGTCTTGACAGTGGTTACATAGCTCAGATCAAAACGGCTGACGTGGATGAGAATTAAAGTCTCCTAACATGAATATTGTTTCAGTGTCATTGTTTTCCACAATGGCACTGATTTCACCTAAACAATTTGTGAATTCTAGGAGATTCTCTGAGTTGTCCGTCGGCAAGTAGACACTGAATATCATTACAGAGCGGTTGTCACTTAATGCCGCTTTTATGGCCGCTAGCCTGTTACTATTACAGATATTCTACTCACAGTTTTAAATAATCCTTTGCGCCACAAAATAGCCACTCCCCCATAAGGACGCCCTATAAGTATACCTGCGGATGTATCTACCGCAGACTTCCCCGTGTATTCAAAGTCTAAAAGTATTGAGAAGATGCACATCATGGGGGTGGAGCCAAGTCTCTTGAAGCGCTAAAACATCTGCAAACTTACTTAAATCTCGAACAGTGTCTAATGACCTCTTTAACGATTTACAATTAAATGTAACAAATCTGTTTGGACACGCTTGTTTCAAGTACCTATCCATTATGATTGTTTCTGAACGATACCCGAATCAGAGTTTACACTAACTCTGTCTTTATTTTTAAACTGCACTAACTGTCGAAAGTAAATACCTTCCGGCCAAAGAGCATCATCCAAAAACAACGGCAGTTTGCTTTTTTCAAGAAAGAATTTATAAGAACTATAACCACGGTCCTTCTTTGATATAATTTTTTCCAACTTAACAGTAATATCGGTCATAACACGAATATAGTTAGTTCACAATATCATCATCACTAGTTTCCGTACATATGTTAGAAATATAAAGAGGTACCTGAATCCACGCTGCCCTAAACTTCGCATTTAAATCATAAGTTGCCTTCCCGTGTTACTCAAAAACTTATTCCGTAGCCTCTTTTTATTTTTTACCACCGTCCATTCGTCACTTTTGTCTCCTACTTATCTTACTTGAATTCACAACTTGCAAAGTTTCTCGATTTACACTCGCTGCCAGCGCCGACGCATACCCATACACAGCCGTATTATTCACACTCGCGTTCGACTCGGGCGCACTCGTAGTAGCGATCTCTGGGCCGCAGGTGGTTGCGCGTGTACTGAATAACCGGTCGCTCGTTCGAAACCGCTGCAGGGGCCTCCACGCGCAGTTTGTCTTCTAACGATGTCTTAGGGTCCCCGCACACGGGCCACCGGCCACAACCACAAAACTGTAGTTTTCATACATTTTATATGGACTTCGTAGCGTGTGGCGGCCACCGGCGTACGTCAACCGTGTGCGGCGAGTCCACATAAAATGTATGTAAACTACAGGAAATATGCCGGTGGCGTCGTTTTGTGGTTGTCGCCGGTGGCCCGTGTGCGGGGACCCTTAGTGCGTTTGCTCGGTTAAAAATATATGTATATTTTTTGCAACTGGGACTGAAAGACGACTTTTGATGAAAAATGTAAAAAAAAAAACCGTTCCCTCCCCTTATCTCCGATGTTTGCAAAGAGAAAAATCTGAAATAATTCTATGTGATAGCAGTTTATGTAAAGATTACAGGAAAAATAAAACGAAGTCTCTAAATAGCTTTTTCAGAAATCACAAAGTTACATTAGTTCCACTATCGATCAAGAGATGGCGCTGACCTAAAACTGTACACCGCAGTGCACAGTGTTAAAATTCTCTAACAAATATACGCCTCGCCAATGAAAATTTAAAAACATATGATGGCACGGAAGGAACCCTCGGTGCGCGAGTCCGACTCGCTCTTGCCCGGTTTTTTGGACAATATTGAAAGAGAGTCAATAACAGCGCCGAAACGTTTCTACGAGGGTAAGGTGAAAAGTTCTCGGCCTGACAATGAAAAACTGTGATTTTCAGTTAAAAAATGATTTTATTTTTCTACATAATCTCCCTTGACTTCAACGCACTTGGTGTAGCGCTTCTCCAACAGCAGTATCGCTTTCCGGAAGTGAGAATCTGGAAGGCTGTGAAATTATACATCAACGGCCCGCTCAACTTCTTCATTGGATGCGAAGCGCTTCCCAGAAACAATTTTTTTCAAGTTTGGAAACAGTTGGAAGTCTTAGGGCGATAAAACATAAGAATAGGGGGGATGGCCAAGCAAATCGTACCCCAAATCCCGCAGTTTTCCCATTGTCAACGAGCCAAGGGTGCGTTGTCCTGGTGAAAGACATTCAGCAAATGCGGCACCCATCTTGCGCAGAGCTTTCGCATTCCTAATTCTGTGTGCAAGATGTTTCCCACCCTTTCTTTTGATATCCGTACAGCCTCAGCTATCTCACTCACCATCACTCATAATACCTATAGTTCAACACGTTGTCATGCACTTTTTCGATGGTTTCCGGTGTGGCTGCAGTTTTTGGCCATCCTTTACGTTGGTCATCTTCGAGGAACGTGCGACCACTTTTAAATTCAGCTGCCCGCTTTTTATTAACAGTTGACATGGAAGGAGCAGAGTCTCCGTAAATTTTTGTTACCTTTGGATGAGGTTCCTTAGGGGTTATCCATCCAAAACGAAGAATTTTATGACCGCACGAGATTCAAGTTCATACATTTTAACAAAAAACACGCAAGACATCTGCAAAAATTCGTGTAAGCAAACTACATACTTGGGAGAAAAAGATGAAACTTGTTACAAACTAATGACACGTGGGGTCACTCCCGTTTGGTAACGCTCCCGTTTGGTAACGCAAACGCTACATATACTTACCTGTAGCGGTATATCGCATGCACCAGGTACAGTCAGTATGTTAAGTATAATTTTTAAGGAATGTTAATATTTGTTTGAAATGAAATAAGTAATTTATGTTTTTTGTAGTGTATTACCTATTTATTATGCTTTAGTAGCATTTAACATGGACATACTTAAGATTTAGTTTATACTGAGTGGATTTTGAAATTTTAAAAAGTAAACTTATGCATAACCAATGATATGGAGCGTTACCAAACGGGAGCGTTACCAGACGGGAGTGACCCGACACAGGCAGGAAAAATATTTTTTTGTTGTTTGGAATGCAATTTTTGTCTGAGGCCGTGAACTTTTCACTTTTTACTATATTTGAATTTATATTCGGAATGCGCTCGCTGTTTAAAATTATTTTAATTTATTGGACTATTATTATTTATTGTGGATTTTATTTTTTGATACTTTCTAATAGTTTTCTACAGAATTTTTTAGACAGGCTTAGTCAAATTTTGTTTGAGAATGATGATAAATTAATTCTATAAATTGGGTATTCTGCAAACACATTCAAAAATTTTTGTTAGTTATAAGAGTTTTTATTCAGTTTCTAATTTTTTTTTTCATTTTTAGGGTTCCGTACCAAAATGGTAAAAACGGAACCCCTTTTTTTTTTTTGCTGATGGGAAATCATCAAATGACCCCTCCCGCTCTGGGTGGAGCGGAAGGGAGTGTCAGACTCTTACTGAAAACCCACCCGTGTTCCTTCCTTAGCCCTTTATGTTCCGGGCCAGCGGTAACCGTTTCGGACAATCCCGCTGACCCGGCAGGCTTCGGCCCTATGGGGCCCCTCCTCGATGCTGACATTTCTTTGAGGCGCGCGTGGAACACGTACGCGCCGTCCGGCACGGGCCTGGTCCTGATCGGACGGTGAGCTACCCATTACTCTCCGCCCGCAGGCCCGCGCCTACGGTGGCCGGGAGTCGTCACGCGGCTCCCGACGCCCGGAGCTTCTCCCGCGGCGGCTGGGACGGAAGGCTCTCTCCCTGAGCCGTCCCGCCACCTCCTTCGCTAGCTTCGGAACCCTTATATTCTGTTTTACCTCGAATTATTTCTCTCAGTTCAAGTGTTATTCTTGCTCCGTTTACCTTAGCAGTGGTCCATGCGGCACAATAAATTATAGTTTGTGATGTGTTGAATTCGGTGTCTTCATCTGGGGGCACGGGAGTGGCTCCGCCAAGACGAGCCAAGCGAAGCGCAAGGGCACTACCTACCTTTTCTCGAAGCACTTCGTCGTATTTTTGAACCTTCTTAACTTGGGTTTGGATTATACCAGATAAACAAAATTTTCGGGATATGAAGTCAGTGGTTGACTTATAAAGTTTAAATTATATAGCTCTTATACTTTAGATTTTATTGATATCTAAAATACCCCGATGTCGTCACTGACTCACTGATGACCATCAATATTCTTAAGGTTCTTCCTGAAGTCCTAGAAAGCTGAAATTTGGTATGTGAGCTAGTAATAGTACACAAACAACAAAAATATTCTTAAACTTGGAACTTTTACCCTCCAACCCCTTAAACTAGGGGATGGAACTTTGTACGAGACTTCCGCAAATTTTGATGCTAGAGTTCTGAAAATTGATATAGGGACTCCTTGTTATAAATAATAAAATACATATTTCAGGATTTTTAGTAAAGAACCCCCCAAAAAAATTTTTTTTTTATTTCATAAGCAACTTTCAAAAAGATGTGAAATCCCACCAAAAACATTTTCATGTAAAATGTTGCCAAGACGAGACCACATATATTATGGCTCGCACTGCCAAAAAGTTATCAGATCTCATGTAGAGCCAAGCTTCTAACTCTATACGCCCTAACTTCACAAACTCTACACCTTAGTTAAAATATGTGGCTTGGCCGTTTCACTACCATCACATGGGCGTAAGGTGAAAAATTTATTCACTGTTCATTACTTTTCTGTTATACAATAGTTCTTGTAGTAACGAAACGGCCAAGCCTCATATTTTGACTAAGGTGTAGAGTTTGTGAAGTTAGTATTACATTGTATTTCTGTTATACTATTTAATTCAGTGTTATCTGATGTTTGTATAATATGTATGTGTAGGTTCTTCTTCCGTGTTTGTTATTTGGGTTATGGTATTAGTATTTTTGATATTATTAATAACTGGTATCGTTTTCCTATTGTTGCGTGAGTTAAGGTTATCTAGTCCGAGTTCTTCAGACACTTGTGACAATGAAATTAATTTATCATTTGTGATGTAATTATTGTTTATTATTGCCCTCCTCTCATCAGCAATTCGTTGTTCGCTAAGGTGAGCAAGTGAGGGAAAACTGTTTATAAAATTTACGTACATGCGTCTTCTATAAACTGTCTCATTTCGGCCTAAATCGGTAACCCTATAATATACCTTAATTTTTTTCGCTAGTCTATCTCATTCGAGTCTGTGTTCTAGTTTGTGTAATATGAAACCCATCAAACACCTACACAGGTAGGTAGTTGGTGTAGGTGTTTGTTGTGTGTGGTCGATAGAATTTTGTGATTGTAGAGTAAAATGGTTTAATTTTAGTTGGTCTAACTCTTCTTGTACTTCTTTTTGTATCTCGTCTATTGTTTTTGCGGCAGTAATTTGTTATTTTGTATAACTCTTCGTTGATCTCCTATTTTCTGTCGACTAACCTGCATGATTCTATAAATTTCAGTTGGAGCGGTTCGAGATAAGTTCTTTTGTTTGTATCTAATAAAGTCAATTGAAAGTATACATTTCAGGTGTCCATCTTCTGCGTGTAGGATCGTTCTCCTACTTGGAGCGCTTGAAGTGGGTGCAAGTTCAGAGTCAAGGTTGACATATCACACAACACTATCAAGCGTGTTGCTGGTGGACAAGCTAGTTGTTCTTCTTGTCATGTAGGAGGGGCGAGTCGAAGGGATGGATGAGAATAATGAAATGGTATCATCGCCCGTGGAATCGGCTATAGCTTCGACGTTGTGAGCCCGCCTGTTCAGCCCACTACGACCAGCTGTAACATTTTGTCGGTAGGAGTCCGCTTGCTTAACTCCTCACCGCCGATGGTTCGCATGCTGTGGCATCCAGCATCGGCTCCAGATGCGCCCCGGCGCTCCCCGGGAAGCGACGCTAAACGCACCGAGTGTGCCAGGCCGAGTTCTGCTAGGCCAGTTATATTCCTTTTTAACCGAGTTCAAAAATGGAGGAGGTTCTCAATTCGGTTGATTTTTTTTTATGTTTGTTATCTCAGAACTCCATTATTTATGTGTCGATTTGCAAAATTCTTTTTATTTGAAAGTATATAATTATACTTTCAGCTTGGTCCCATAGAAATTTCATCAAAATCTGTTCAGTAGTTTGGTTTTTAAGCCAAAATTACCTACTGGTAAAAATTCAAGTAAACAAAATTGCGTCGTTTGCTTTCCTGAAGTCAAAGTCAAATCATTTATTTCAAATAGGCACATTAAAGGCACTTTTGAACGTCAAAAAAAAAACTAAATAGAAATGATCTCACTTTTCAAGGCACGTGGCTTATTGTCATGGGATGCATTGTGTGTGGCTATAGGTAAGTGCCGTATCTTTACATAATTAACCGACTTCAAAAAGGAGGAGGTTCTCAATTCGACAGTATTTTTTTTTGTACGTATTTTACTCGATATCTCAAGGTAGATTCTTGGGGCGCAAGTCCTAACTCTTCAGCATTCCTCCAATAGTTTCTAAATTAGACTACGTAAAAATCTCAATTCTGGGAACAAACTAACTGATCATAAAGACACTAAATTACGCAGACACTGAGGAACTATTGCAACATACAAAATGATGCTCACATGCACACACAGACCCATGCACGCGCTAACACACCCCTACACACACCCCCCCACACACACAAACTCACACACACACATACTCACAAACTTTCACCTTTATAATATTAGTGTGATTGTGAATGTGAGGACTATGTGGGTCATTCAATGATTTCAAAAGTAAGGATACGCCCGTCTGAACATTTTACATAGAAGTTCTTCGTTCGAAATTCGAAGTTCGCGCGCACCACTGGCAACTGAGTCGCGTTGGCCCTAAAACCGTCATTTTAGGGCCAGCGCGTTGGTGCCATTTAGTCGTGCCGTTAGCCCGGTCCTTACGCTAGTAATATATATGTCAATGGGGTCATTTCTTTTTTCCAACTGCCAGATCATGATTAAAACTAATTTAATCATGATCTGGCAGTTTGAGTAATTTACGCGGCCTACCCAAATGTCCTTTCTTTGGTATTGTTCGTCGAATCGTTGAGCTCCTCATGTTCTGAGTTGAGCTGCACGATTTTTGACAAATGCGTGCACTGATTGGACAGGTTCGCTCAATCTGTGTGGTTCTTTCCTCAAAAGACCATTTCAGACACCAATCTACATGGTCTTCACACGATCTGACCAAGATTTTAGCTGGACTTTAAAAGAGACTGTGACCTCTGAGTTTGTTTCGGCCTTCCTTCTCAGAATAGTCAGATAGGAAACGCCGACCTCATCTAGTTTAAAAAAATAATATGATTGACGTGTAAATGTGTTTGTACAAACCTACTTACAGAAAATAAATCATTTATCATTAAACTCCGCAACGGATTTTAATGCAGTTATCAGAAATAGATAGAGTGATTCAAGAGGAAGGTTTATATGTATAATACAATACATGCATAATAGTAGAGAAAAGTCGAGAAATTCAAAGATTTAATGTAATGTAATGTCGTAACAAACTTATTTTTGTGCGCTTACATTGCAAACGCTGGCTAAACCTTACGAGATAGATCAAATTAATGCGGAATTTTATATCTTAAAAAGATAGAAAAAATGTCCGCGATTGTATGTGTTTATCTCCTCAGGATGACCCACAGTAACCATTTTTATCTTTTACATAGTATTACAAAAAAATTATGGATTATTTACCAAGCTATTTTAGACAATACAGTATTATTCCTTAACCAATTCTTGTCCTTATCTATGACATTGCCGATTTTTGATACTGGATTGTGAAGATCGATAGATTTCATTCTATGTATTTAGAATTCCAAATTCAAATTATTTATATAATATAGTAGACATTTTGTTTTTCAAAATCAGTTGTTCATTTGTTTTTCCGCTGTTCTTTTCTTTTTACCGACTTCATAAAGGATGAGGTTCTCAATTCGGATGTTTATATATAATTTTTTTTAATATCGCTCAAACTCAAACTCAAAGCATTTATTTCAATTTTACCAATTACAGACCCTTTTGAATTGTCAAGGGGGTCAAGGGGGTCAAAATGGTAACGCTGTTTCTGTAACCATGGAAAAATCGGAATTGCGCCCTATTTTCGAATACGAGTTCCGTCGGGGCACCAACGCAGCACAGACAACACGCGATATTAACGACGTTTAGGGACATGGTAGCGCATGTGAATTGGTTTGATCGCTTCCGTTCTGGAAATTTTGATCTCAACAATGAGCCCCGCTGCCGATCGGAACAACGATGAATTGAAAGCCATAGTGGAAGCAGATTCATCTCAAACCGTGTTGGAACTTGCAGCAGCCTTCAACGTAAGTGATAAATCGATACTGATTAATTTCCTTCAAATTCGAAACATAAAAAAGCTCGGAAAATGAGTACCGTATGAACCTATGAACTCGCTGAACAAAAACAACAAAATCGCGTCGAAGCATCGTACAACCGGCCGTCTCAAAACTATAGCAGTTATGACTGGAAACTTTTTTTTTTTTTTTGAAATATGGCATCTCGCAGTTCAACCATAGGGGTTGTCGACTGCTCAACCGGATTTTCCTGTGGATGCCACAATAAATTGGGCCTCCAGCCAGGGCATAAAAACTTAAAAACTAAGCGACTACACGCTACGGGCACCCCCCGTGGCGTCGCTGGGAGAGGACAGCAAGGGACAGGCTGGATCGGAATTATTTAATGGGGACGAATTTAAAGCTACAGGCTCAGCGGCGCGGGCTGGCTCGAGCAAGGGTCGGGGTGGACATGGTACGGGGTGTCGCGACGGGCCTCGACGGCGAGGACGGAAGGACGGCGTCGTCGGGGGTGGTGAGGGTATGCCTTGGTCGGTGAATCCTACTTATACGGGAGGGAGTGTAACGGGAGGCCGCCGCAATCAGGGGATTGGGATGCTTTATAGCAGAATCGAAGTAGCGCTTGGAGAGGCGCTTCATGAACTGCTGGACGGTGGGGAGTTTGAGATCGACGTGGAGATTCACGTTTCGGACATAGAAGGGGGCACCCGTGACCTTTCTGAGGAAACGGTTCTGGAGGGTCTGCATTTTATGCAGGAAACGAGGGTTGGCGTGCGCGAAGATTACGCAAGCGTATGTCATGATGGGACGGATGACCGCGGTATAGAGGCGCAATTTGCACTTGAGTGACAATTTGCTGCGGGCGGTCAGTAAGGAGTGGAGCCTACCGAGAGCGAAAGCGGCGCGCGAACGCGCCGTCTTTATGTGCTCTTTGAAGTTGAGACGGTGATCGAGGATGACACCTAGGTATTTGGCTTGCTTACCCCAAGGGATCGGCTTGCCATACATAGAGATCGGGCTGGGGAGGGGGGGGGGGTGAATTTGCGCGGTTTTGAGAAAAGTACCGCCTGACTCTTGTCGGGATTGTGACTGGAAACTCTCCGTCACCCACTACTTATACTCCCCAGATTTTTTCCATATTTATTCGGAATTTGGATAACATTTTCAAATGCAACAAAGCAGTGAACAACGCCTCTAAAGAGTTCATCGATTCCCGTCGCCAGGATTTTTCAACATCAATCAACGAACTTCTACTAAAATGGCAGAAGTGGGTTTACTGCTTGATTTCGAATGTCATATGCGATGGCTAATTCCCCGAAGTCATCAGATCGAACGTCCGAGTACATCTTCACTAATGACCAATACTTCGATTAACGAAATACAAAAGGACACCATTCATTTCATTTCATTCAGCCAAAGCCGCGATTACATGGGTAACTTTTTCAGGGATTATGTAAAGGGTAATACCTAAATGGCAAGATAGGGGGTGACTACCGAGATAACGACTAATACAGAACTATGGAAGAAGACCCCAAATAATTAATGAATGATGATTTGAAAAGTACACGAGCACTTGGCCTTTGTACAAAAATCCTTCTCACATTATTCAAACGAAATCCCTACTGATCAGTGAGGCTAGCAAAACCGGTGATCAGAACCCATGGTTAGGTACCTAAGATTACATTGGCTATGATAAGGTATATTCTAGTTTTGGTCTATTGAAATATTACTTAGATTAACATCTTCTCTCCGGATACAAATAATATTTCTTTCATCAGAATAATTGGATTTTACTTTCTTGCTGATTTATGTATTAATAATCAAGAAACATACCTACAAACACTTGGATCTGTGCGTTTTATCCCTGTTGATAGACTTTCAATACTTTCAAAATATAGTTATGAAGAAAGAGTACCTTTTCTTGCTGAATCATATTGAAAGCCATCATTTTGGATTTTGAGTTTTAAAGGCATTATAACTCACTTTTTTTGAGTCTACATTTTTTTTGTCAAGTCAGACTCCTATAGAACTTAACTGTACTATTTGTACCAGATCTGCGGTAATTAATATTAATTATTATATATGAATCTTCTTTTTTGGCCTCTACTAGTTTGAGTAAACACGACCTTCCAAATAATTAAAGTTATCTATCTATTTAATAATTCATGTCTAACTCTACATTTGACTTTAAATTGCACGCTCCAATTTTTATGCTTACCTACTGTCGTTTATTAGCATTTTAAATACAATCACTTAAGTAAGTACATTTTTTAACCTGCAAATACGCAAAAGTAGAATTAAGTAAAAGTATTTATTTTCAAAGCATTTTAAGTTGTCTTTTATTCTACTATATAAACGGAGAAACTGAACTGTATCTGTTTAAAATCATAGCCATGAATGAAGAACAGCGACAATATAAATCTTTTATTTAATTACGTGTTTGTTTATTTCAAAATCTGACATACGAGTAGGTGACACTACCTAGGTAGTCTAGGTACTTAAAAACGGATAGGTATGCTTAAGGTAATGTATATTTTCAGTCCATATAGTCTTCCCCCAACACTGTATACATTATGTCTTCGATGTACTTAGTTCAGATTGAACACTTAATACTTACTTACCTACCTTACCTTACCTCTTACCTTTTTTAGGGTTCCGTAGTACCTACACCCTTATAGTTTCGTCATGTCCGTCTGTCTGTCCGAGGTTTTGCTAAGAGACCATAAGTACTAGAAAGCTGTAATTTTGCAGAAGTGTGTATATAAATTACACCGACAAAGTGGTAAAATAAAATTTTAGAAAATAATTTTTTTTAGGGTAGCTCCCCTACATGTGAAATGGAAATGAATATTTTTTTCGTCGTCTACCCCATCGTGTGGGGTATCGTTGAATAGGTCTTCTAAAATGACTTGAGCGTTACTAAAGATATTTTCTTTAGCAACCCTCAAGAAAATATCTTTAGCAACCCTCAAGTCTTATCGATTTAATGCTCCATTTACGAAATATTAAACTTTAAAGTGAAAAATTTTGTTCCAGTAGAGCGTCCCGGGCCCTCTAAAAGCTAAACTGCTTTCTTGAAAAATCTGGAAAAATTCAAGATGATAGTGCATTTTATGAACTATAAAGGAAAGCTATAGGAATTAAGATAACTGTATTAGTTTAGCAGTAATAGTCGTTGAACTTGGGTGTTGGATAATTTTGTACCAAATACAAAATCCTTAGCATTAATCCTATATAGAGTAAAGACTTGCATTAAAAAACAAAATATGAAATAAAAAAACCATCATAAATTATCATAAGTTTCACAATACTGCCGCTAGATGGAATGATGGAATTACAATTTTGTGAATTGAATTAATAACTTTGCAGCAATCGTGCTCTTATTTTTTAGCTTTACAAGGAAGAAAGTGGTTCTTATTAGTTAATATCGAATCTGTTTAAATAATTATCTTCGAAAATCAATATTTTGTTGTGTTTCGTATCGCTATTCTTCGAAAATAAAACTCGTCTAATATAGATAAAAAGTTACGATTCAACAAACCGGTATCGTAGGTACAACACTGCACAAAAGAGCCGGCAACATTATTTGTAAATTTGACATTTGCATGTGTCAATTTAGTCTACGAGATTAAAAAACAGACTTTAGTTAAAATGAACCTTATTTTGAAAGATATATTTTCTCTATGTAGATACCTGTGTATAATTTGTGATATGTGTTTTAGATGTTTTCGAGATATATCCACGGTGTGTTTTTGTGAATTAAAAGCTTGAATTGCAATGAAAAGATTTTTTTTTTTTTACCCAATTATTTGTCCCAATGTCTCCTCCTCTAGTTGAAGTCGGTTAAAAATAACAAATAAACAATACATATGTAGGTACTCGTACGTAAACATTGATTCGGCGACTGTACCAATACCATTCACGATTTCCGTCAAGACAGAATCGTAGGTACAACTTTTAGTTAATTAAAAGCTTTGGGGAACTTGGAACTTGGGGAGATAGGGCATCACCCTACTAAATCACATATTCGATTACTAATTTAAGATCACCCTTTTTCCGCCGAATTTCTTTAAATTAAGTACATTGAACAACATACATGACCAGCCTATAATATTCCCACTGGTGAGGCACAGGCCTCCTCTCTTTTTGAGGAAGTTGCATAATTATTATATAAACATATACACTAAATAAATATTTAGTTTTCTCACAAACCATAGGCAGTCGTGATCGTGACCAGCCTGAAACAATCTTAGCTACAATGTTAGCTTACGGAGAGACCACGATCATTTTGAATTAAATTACTTTAATTAGAGTAAGATTTTAAAAAGTTGTTATCCAGTTGGCAATCTAGCTAAATAAATTGAATATGAGTTTTTTCATTAATGTCCAACATTAATAATTATTTTTCTTCACAAGTCGTTGGATGGCTCCACAGTTTAAAATTGTGGTTCCTTCCAGTCACCAATTGACGAATATGGCTTACTAAATATTTTAAACCGACTTCCAAAAAGGAGGAGGTTATATGTTTTTTTATAGCACTCCGACCGTCAAACAGTCTACTACAGTGTAGACTGTCGACAGTAACGACTGTCAAAGATTCACGAATGACAGCCGGAACCAACGGCTTAACGTGCTTTCCGAGGCACGGAGGGGTCACGGTAAGTAAAGATGGTCACCCATCCACAGACCAACCGCGGCAAGCGTAGCTTAACCGGATGCTTAACCTCTCGAATGTCTTATGTTACACAGTCCGACATAAGCAATTGTCTTTCTATTGTGTCTCTAATTACGACAATCAAAGAGTTAACCTAATCTTGTAATTTGATCTGAAAAAAAAAAAATTGAATGTTCGAAGGGCAAAATTTGGTAGGTAACTTGTTTGAGATTGAAATGACGCTTGGAGCTCTGTATTGTGAACTTAGGTTTCAGTGTTACAGACCTAGGCAGGATTTGAAATTCTAGAAACTGATTAGATTTAAAGAATAGAAATCGGTTCTATACAAATATCAATAATAAATGTAAGTATTGAACGTTAATATCAAGGAACATAAATCCCAATAATAAAATGCAGCGAGAGAAGTCACGAGACGAAAGCTAGGCTAACAGAAGAGTTCTTCTTTGAACTTCTTATCATACTGCAAAAGTCGTCTTTGGGGTTACAGCTGAGTTAATTGATTAGATAGGTCTTGGCCTTCCCAGAGTCCCCGTTATCGGTGGAGATGGGATTACGACCTGCTAAGTAGGTTTTTTTAATGGGACCGAAAATGATATTCGCAATCAATTGGGGATTTTTACAGAACTAAATGAAGATATTATGTAATAATATAATGTCTATTGCTGTTATCATAAATAAAAAAAATTGTCTTTATTTCAGACCTAAAAGTCAATAAGTTATTACTTGTTAGTAACAGATTGTGCTTATATGTTAGTGTAGTTAGTAAGTACTTCATTTCAAACCCATTGATATTTCCACCCAGTGCCTCTGGATGGGGTAGTCTGGTCTGCCAGCAATCATTTTCAGGATACTGTTACGAGTGTTACGCAAGCGTTGCAGTAAAGAAGCCGCTTTTTTACGCATGATGGCGTGAAAGCCATCCGTGTGAGCTGCAGCAAACATTCCAGATGCACTACAACGCCGCGGCAACTGCAACAGCATCCTGAAAGCGTTGTTGTATTGTACGCGCAGGACGTTGTAGGCTCGGCTCGTACATGACACTCACAGGTCGCTCGAGTAGAAGGATTGACAGAACTATAACAGGGGCTTAACCGCCCCTGTCTTACACCTCATTCCATTTGATATTCATCCGACAGAGTACAGATCCACCTCACCCGATTTATCTTATGAGCATACCAGTATCTGAGGAGGACTGTGTACTCAACCGGTACACCCGTGCCCCTCAACTTGTCCCATAGCACATCATAAGAGACAAGATTGAAAGCTTTCGACAAATCGAGGAAACACGCGTACACCGGCGTCCTCCTCGCGGTATAGTACTTGACGGTGTGTTTCAGGCTGAGGATGGCACTCTCTGTGGACACTCCCGCCTTGTACCCGAACTGGGCGTCATGCACTTTAACAAATGCTGAGAGGCAGCCTTTCATCACACCGCAAGCACCTTGGCCATGGTGGTGGCTAGTGAGATATAATTATGGGTCGATAGTTGCACTATAGCCCGATAAGTAGCTCTGGCAAATAAGAATGACCTAGGCACAGAGTGAAGAATAGTGACAATACTATAAGTAGATGAACTCCCGCATGTTTAATGCTATGTTCACATGCACGCCGTGCAGCCCGGCGGGCTGCCTGGCGGGCTGCCTGGCGGGCTGCGCGGCATGCAGCCCGCCCCAGGTCGGCGAAAATTCAAGCTGTTCACACGCACGCCGTCGTGTCAGTCAGCACTCCCGGTTCGCGGCATTCACGTTCACAGGCGCGTTTACGGGCTCGGGCGTACCGTTTACACGCTCGTGAATGTGAATGTGCACGTTGAATGTCGAGTTGAACGCGCGCGTGTGAACATAGCATAAAATGTTCGATGCTGAGGAAGATGCTGAGACCATCGTGACATTGGACTTACGGTATCTGTTGTGTGTTCTGCTATTGTTGCCGGCAAGTTTCTGTCCATTAGGTCTGTGATAGATGTTGGGAGCTCTGGTAGTGTTTTACTCATAATGATTAAGATTTATTGCATCAATTGGTAATATGACTTCATTCAGTTCGTTTTTTAAACGAAATATATTAATTCTGTTTTCCGACTTCGCTAACGCAAAGACAGGGTTACGTTTTTTAATTTTTGTGTAGGTAATATTTCCACAGTCAGGTAACATAATTACTTTTTAATTACACATACGTAGGTAGGTACATACAGTTTTCAATTTGTTACATGATTAACTATCTAACAAAGTAGTTGCGACTTTCCACGTTGTATTCCCGAAATAATTTTAGCCACGATCTTGGCTGGAATCTTTGCGTTCCGCTCTGTCACAATGGTCTCAGCACCGTTCGAACGAATAAAGAACAAATACCTACCTATTGGGGATCTCCAATTCCTGTTTGTTCTACTTCTCATTAGGTAAGTATATTACGGTGATAATTGACAACATTTCTCATTCCATCACATTCAGGTTTTTCAATCAGCTAACTCTGAATTGTGTGTTAATTTTATAAAGTTCCCACACTTCGATCACTATGTATGCATGGCTTATTGACACCTCCAGCAATGCGTATTGTTAGCACAATGAAGTCAAGAATATTGGTACTGCCCGTCGTAAATTATTTACAGACAGTAGTCACCACATACAACATAGCGCTAAGTTGTTGATCGTGGATATATGTTTCTAGCTCATTAAATTTGATGTATCGCGACAACACTTTTACTAGAATCAATCCTTTTACTCACCCTCCAAGTTTCGCTGTCATAAAATATAAATCTTTTAATATGTTGTTCACAATCACAAAGGAGAAACGAACATGGTATGGTGCGACTAATCCGCAATTATTTTAACTTTTTCGAACTTCGGAATAAAAACAACAATTAAAAAACTCGTTTTACCAGCAACCTCTAATTAAGTACTATCAAAGTCATTGAATTTAAGTTGACTGAGACGAGTCGTCATTATTATAGTGATACGACCTTAATCTTTCACTTAAAAGCACTTGCGCAACCTCCAGGCCAGACGGTTTTGTTTTTTGGCATATGACACAAAAATCAAAACCTATCGGCCTAGGTTGATAAGTAGGTAGATATATGATTAGCGACGACATGCGTTGAGACTACACAGACACTGACAAGCACAGAATGCATTTTTTTATTGTTATAAGTATATCTATTCACCTATAAGGAAAAAAAAATCAAATAAGTACCTATGTACAGAAGTCAACCCTATGAACTTTGAAGATGAACTAACTTCTTAGTAAATAATATTATCTTCGTTTATCACATCATTTCATACGAATACATGCCAATAGAAACAAATTACTTGTTATTGTGTCATTTTTAGTTATAATAGATACGCAATGTGTTAAACAAATCGGGTCTATAATCTGCATTCAAACAAACAATTTGTGCCCGTGCGGTCACAGGCTCAAAATCAGCGAGCGAGTGTCAGAGGGAGTGCCGAGGCGAGCGGTCGTGCAGTGGCGAGCTGTCGAGTCCATCGTGTAAATAAAACACGCTGTTCAAAGTTACTTGCGCGCTCTAATAACCTACCTAGTAACTGAACCACAAGCGAGCGATTGCGACTCGCTCCTCGGGGTCAAGACGGTTCACTGCCAGCTCTGTGTTAAGCCAGCGAGGGTCATTGCCGCCACGCGAGGCCCACAAGCAGTCAGGTACACGTATCTATCTATCATTCTGCATGCCAACCATGTTTGACGGGTGACCCACGAGGAAATGTCTGATTGATTGACACCATGTCCATGTCCTAACTTTCAAACACTATGCTTTCTGCTCACCCTGTCGTTAATTGTGAATGTACGCACAGTAGCGAAACTCTAAAACGGGGTTGTATTGTATACCTACTTATGATTTATAAATGTGTATTCAAACGGCATTAAGTTTCGGATCTTTTCATACGGGTCAGAATGCCAGAGGTCATCATCATCTCATAATTCAATCTTTGTGTTGACTTTAAAACAAAAAAGTGGTTTGGTAAATAAGTTTAATTTATTTATGTGATAGGTACTATAAGATCTTGCAGTGAATAAAGTATTACCAAAGGTGGAGCACTCTAATTTGACACACATGATTAAATTACTATCTCAGGTATTAATGGTATTTTTTTTTTAAGTAACGACATCCATATCATTCAACTTATCGCGTTAAAGTATAATAACAATAATCTACTAAAACTGGCCCGTGCTTGACTTATAGATACTAAAAAAACTAGCGACCAGCTCCTGCATCGCACGGATTTCACGATTTCAAAAACGACGACATTTCATCACTATATCCTTATAAGTATGTAAGTTTTACAGCAATGTAATATATAATTATAATAATATGTGAACAAAACGCGGTCACACAGCACAGATAGACACGAAAAGCGACTTTAATGATTTATAATAGATATACATGTCTGGACAGACAAACTCCTTTACCTAGATACCATATTGTTTGTACTCGTATGTATTCCATTGCGTAAATATCTCTACAATTCAATGGAACTTCATTTTACATAACGTGACAAAAATGCACTTCCTAAACGAAACGAATTTAAACGAAATTTGAAAGTTATGTTAGCTGATGAATCAGAAAAGTATTTAAAACATAAAATATGTATTTAATTAAAAGCGAATAAATGAATATGAATCATATTTTACATGAAACTGAAAATAAGAATGTCTAGGAAATATAAAGATTACTAATTCCGAGGCAAGCAATTATGTGCATACCTACCTACTCAAATAATAATATAATTTTGAGTAATTATAATAAACGTCTGGCAACCTGATTTGTTTCGTTTTGTTCCATTTGTTAAACAGCGGACAAAAATTTTGTACCTAGTGCTTATTTCCTATTGTTCAGGTGGTTCATTTTGATTTTGAATAAATGTACCTGGTATGTAGCTGTATTCCATTACAGCAGCCTAAATGCGTAACACTTTCTATAAAAAAATTTAATCTACCTACTCCTTCTTAAGTTTGAAAAATTAGTTTAAAAATTTGTGCGTTATGAATTACCCCCAGGTTACACGGTAACACCTCGTTTCCCGTGACTCTCGACTGCTTTTGCGCTCCCGATTTTCACGAACTGAAGTTGAACTATTGCTGTAGGCTATTGCTGCTCAAGCATCACTAAAGTAGAGGACACGGTGGAGGTCTGCCCCGCTTGGGCGCGCCGTGGCGGCGGCGACCTCTCGCGTCCAGCCCTGGTGCAAGCCATGGTCCGGGGCGAGAGGGAGTGTGAGGCAGTCACCTCCTTCTGCGAAGCAGTCAGAGTCATGCTAGCGAAGGAAGTGGCGGGACGGATGAGGGAGAGAGTCTCCCGTCCCAGCCGCCGCGGGAGACGCTCCGGGCGTCGGGAGCCACGGGACGACTCCCGGCCACCGTAGGCGCGGGCCTGCGGGCGGAGAGTAATGGGTAGCTCACCGTCCGATCAGGACCAGGCCCGTGCCGGACGGCGCGTACGTGTTCTACGCGCGCCCCAAAGAGATGTCAGCATCGAGGAAAGGGCCCCATAGGGCCAAAGCCTGCCGGGTCAGCGGGATTGCCGCTGGCCCGAAACATAAAGGGCTAAGGAAGGAACACGGGTGGGTTTTTTTTAGTCGGTAAGAGTCTGACACTCCCTTCCGCTCCACCCAGAGCGGGATAATTTTGATTCAAATCATCATTTGATGATTTCGCATCCACAAAAAAAAACATCACTAAAGTCATAAGTACAAGTTAGTTTTCTGCCTCTATGTGCTCCTGTTTGTAGCCGAACGTTTGTTCACGTTAAAAGTCTTATCTGTCAATAACATAATTACTTTATAATAAACATTGTTCAAGTCATTAACAAAAGGTATTTTTTACATTGTTATCCTTAATAGCGATTGGTTCGATAAATAAGTAGTCAGATGAGTGCCTGCATGTAATAGGTTTTAGACACTGCTGTGCTGTGTAACATAATATAAGTAGGTTTTCGCATTTAAACGCGACAGTTGCTTTGCGACTTTGGTAAATCAATGTGAGTAACTCAGTTTTATTTATTTTTAATAAAATGATTGTAGGTATTATTTTACAGTTTGTTCAGTTGTTTATTTCATAGGGTTGTTATAGCTTTCAGAATGTAGCAGAATGTAGGTACCTATGTCATATGTATGTGTGAGTAAGTAACAGGGATGCATTAATTATGTAATTTAATGTTGGCTGGCCTGTTGGTCTAGTGGTCAGTGACTATGACTGCTATGCCGGAGGTCGTGGGTTCGATTCCCACCCAGGACAAATGTTTGTGTGATGAGCATGATCATTTGTTCTGTGTCTGGGTGTAATTTATCTATATATGTATGTATTTAGAAATATATAAGTATGTTTATCAGTTGACTAGTACTCATAACACAAGCTCTGCTTAGCTTGAGACTAGACGGCGTTGTGTGATAGTTGTGGAATATTATTATTATTATTTTTTTAGAGATTTGTTTTCCTCGGCCTAGCCGGATAGCTGATGGCACGGGCCTAAGCCAAGTGTTCATCAGTGGGATTAAGTGTTGGAGTAATATTAGATACTGCGTGGTTATCCGCAGTAGGCTGTATGTTAGCCGAAACTATATTTGAGTGGGAGGGATGGTGCAAGTTATCGGACTCACACTGGAGGAATTTTCTTACTAGCCTAGATGTATTGAGAATCACTGCCTTCTGCAGCAGGTGGTAGGTGTTAGATGGCAGGTTGAGAGAACTAAGGGACTGATGAAGCTGTTTGGGTATTACACCTGTTGTAGATAGCACTATAGGGACTATTGTGACTTTTTGAAGATGCCAGAGTCGGGTTATTTCGTCTTTTAGTTCGGTGTATTTGGATAGTTTTTCGGCTATTGTAGTCTGTAAGTTATGTGTATTTGGCACGGCGATGTCTATTAGGAACCCAGTTTTATTTACTTTGTTAATTAATGTGATATCTGGTCTATTAAAATGAATTGTGCGGTCGGTGAGTATGGCTCGGTCGAAATACAATTTTGTTGTTGGGTTCTCAAGTACCGTTTCAGGGTTATATTTATAATATGGTGCTATGGTGTCTATAAATTTGTATTTATGAGCTAGTTTTTGGTGTATTACGTTGGCTACCTGATCGTGTCGATGTTTGTGTTTTATTATTAATTATTTTAATCAGCTTTCAATGGCCATGGGCGGGCGGGCATGTTTTCTTTTAGAAAAGTAAGAGCAATTACAATTAATCAAGACAGTTTCTTTTTTTAATTTAAATTAATAAATTATACAATACAACTGCTAGAGTATTTATTTAAATAGGCAATTATTATAATCCTAATTTGAAATAAATTATGGCTCCGAAAAATTCGTCCGCATCGCTGTCAATTGGTAATTTACCCAAAAGACTAAAGCACACTAATATTATAAAGGCGAAAGTTTGTCAGTGTGTGTGTGCGTGTGGTGGGGGTGTGTTTATATGTTTGTTACTTCTTCACACTTAAACGGCTGGACCAATTTTGATAAAATTTTGTATGGAGGTAGCTGACAGTGACACCCTAGATTAACATATAGGCTACTTTTTATTCCGATATTCTCACTTAAGCGGGTAAAACCGCGGGGCGCAGCTAGTATCTAATAAATTCAAATAAAAAAATAATAAATTATTTAAAAAAATTATAATAAATTATAAAATATCTGGCTAACGTTATAAAACTGCATTTCTACCTTGTATCTTCAATAATTCTTAGATTAATTTAAAAGTGTTATCTCAGTAGGTACCTATCCGATTAATCAATATGAGAAAGTTACTTTCTCTTAGCTTTTAGATTTGCTAGATATCTAGCTAAGAAACATTCTTCCTTTTTTTGTAATGGATTATACCTACCTAATAGCAAACGAGTACAGGAAATGATTTTACAGTTTATACAGCACATCATTAATTAAAATTGACAGACAGACGGCTCACTTTTTGTTTCGTGAAAAATATACCAGCAGTATCATCATCTGTCTAGCCTTTTCCCAACTATGTTGGGGTCGGCTTTCAGTCTAACCGGATGCAGCTGAATACCAGTATTTTACATGGAGCGACTGCCTATCTGACCTCCACAACCCAGTTACTGGGTAATACGATACCCCTTGGTAAGACTGGTTGTCAGACTTTCGGGCTTCTGACTACCGCCGTAACGACCGCGACTGTCAAAGATCCACGAATGACAGCCGGGACCAACGCAACGGCTTAACGTGCTTTCCGAGGCACGGAGGGGTCACGGTATCTAAAGATGGTCACCGTGGTCACCCATCCACAGACCAACCGCGGCAAGCGTAGCTTAACCTGATCGATCGACCTGTACGGCTGGTATTATTTAGCCACGAGCCCCTCATATACCATCCTGTACACCAGCTGTATACAAGGTCTAATTAAATTAGCTGGCGAAACTCCGCGGACGTGATGGATATCGCTATCATAACACGATAAAAAAAAAAATTGATTTGAAGGTTTTTTTTGGGCCAACCGCAGTTAGGCCGCTTTCAAATTTAGGCGACTTTTAGCAGCGCGTCATTCACGCGACCAGACGCGCGACCGTCGTCGCCCAGTCAAAATTTCATATTATAAACAGAAGTGCGGCGGCCGCTACGTGCGCTCAATCGCCGATTAGCTGAAGTATGTAGGTACTATCAAAAGCAACAATATTTCCCCGTCGGAATTCTTTTTTTGTGAAATGAAGTGCGCCACACTGATCTAAACTGCGACGCGGTAGCCGCGGTACTATCGCGCGGCTGTTCTTATAATGTGAAGGCATCTGCTTCTGCCGCGCTAGTATCGTGCTGCTAAGTGCTACCGTCCTAATATGAAAGCGGCCTTAGTCACTTGAAATATCAGTTTAAAAATCAACTTTTTATTGTGTAAACTTCATAGACGTAATGGGTATGGATATCTCAACACGACAAAACTAAAGAAAACAGATTTTCTCAACTCGTACTTCAAGTACAATACGACCGACGTAACTTGACGGGCCTGAACTTTGCGCAGAAGGCTGCGCAGTAAGATTTTTTAGGAACCAAATGGTGACATGAGGCGAGTGCGAGTGAGAGAACATGCGCGAAAGTTCTTAGTGCCTAAGTATGTTCACTTCAGGCCCGCCAAGTTACGTCGGTCGTATTGTACCTAACAAATCATCCAGCTACGTTGAAGCCAAAAAAAAAATCCTTCATTTTTATTTTCATTTTATAGTGTTTAGATGTTTGTTTTTTTAAATAATGGTATTCAGCTGCATCCGGTTAGACTGGAAGCCGACCCCAACATAGTTGGGAAAAGGCTAGACAGATGATGATGCCATCACCCATCACGTCAGTAGTTTCGCTACATTATTTAATTTGACCCAGTAGATTTTATTTTTAAGTTAGAGGTGAGATACAAGTTTTCCCTCGGTAAGACTTAGAGAGGGGCCACGAGCAACTTTTGTCTCCGCAACTAATTTGTCTCTCACATCAACAGTATGAAAGTGTTGTCATTGTCGCGTCGCTACATGCGCGCACTCACATACAAACCCGTAGACTTGATGTGAGAGACAAAAGTTGCTCGTGGGCGGTCGCTTAGGTGATATAGGCTCGGTTATAAACTAAGTTAGTGGTTTTCTCCTAACCACTTAATTCAATTAAATATTTAAGTATTTAAATTGAAAAAAAAAATCTAAATAATCTCTACGTATAATTTATACCAAGCCAAGAATAAATCAAGCTGAAAGATTTATTGATTGTCTTGTCCATCGTCCTTTTAAAGTCTTTATTTATAACCAAATGCTAATCTGGTTCAATAAATTCGTAGCCTGTGATAGCTATTTTAAACTTCACGACCTACATACTTTCCGCTTGTCTCTATTTAAAGCCGATGATAATGCCATGCTTTATAGATAGCCAGCTTTATAAATGTGTGTCCCGGAGTATCGCTTTCTGTGCCTAACGAGAGACTCCTTAGTTGTACGTCGAGGCTCTTGGCTATTATGCCATTGACTGTTATTATAATTGGCACAATAATCGCTGAGTCTAAATTCCACAAAGGTCAACTCGCTCGCAAGTCAAGTCAAGTTACTTGGTTTCCTTATCATTCTCGTCTTCCACAAGATTCTCGTCCTCGTCATGCGACACTGAACGATCATTGTGAAACGATCTATATGATTATCTTTGCAATCAGGCTTATCAGCAACAATAGTCTTGTAAGTGACGACATTATCAAATTCATACCTATAGTTCACCCACATTTCGCAAGCCGCGAGCCTATTGCTATCAACCGGACATAAATCCAGACTCCGGGCTGCTAATGAGAAAATTCCTTATGGAAAAACCCGATACCACTTTTTCTGACCTGGGAAACGAACCCAGGACCCAGGAGGCTCAGCAGTCGTGCTTCGGATCAAATCCGATCATCTTTATTAATGTTACTCTTATTGTTTTCTTTTCAGATAGCAAAATGAGGATGCAATGGGGCGTGTTCGTAGCTGTATCGTTGTGGAGCGTTGTGAGCGGCCTTCTGACGAAGGCTGACGCTTCCGACGTGCCTGATCCAATGGTCATTCAAGTGGAACATACGCGAAATGAGAGACTTTCAGAGCCAATTGCAAAGGTAACTTACAATTTATGTTATTTCCAGCCCAAGAGCTAGATACAAATGTAGTGTGCATGGTGTTTCAACAGTTTCCAGCTCTTCTACCAGTAGAGTTAACATGACAATACTCACTCTCGCGTGGAAAGTATTTGTCTATTTCTGTCACTTTTCTCGTTTTCCGCCGACGCTGTCATACAAAATACTCGCCTCGCTCCGTGATATTTTCTCGACAAACCCTAGATTTGAACCTATGGAACCTACTTTTATTATATAATATCGGCAAATCATTTCCCAAGAGTGGTAATTGACAACGTTTGGTGTTTTATGGTCATTATAGCGAAATCAATTTATTTTTGGCGTTTATTTAAACGCTAATATTTGAGTATTGGTCTTTACATGATTGTATAACGTTTCAATTAATAACAAACCCTTCTTTTCCTCATGCTAATGTCAATGCGGAGGAAAATCATTCAATTTTAATTAATAAAGTCGGTTACACAAAAAACTACACATACATTAAATAAAAGAGGCGAGAACGTTAACTCATTGAACGAACTGGAAACTTAAGCTGATGTTGCTTTGAAAAAATATATTTTTAATAACTTCCTACATCGATCTCTCGTCATGCGAAAACGAAGTGCCAACGTGCCTTCTTCAGGTTTAGGTACTCGAGCTTGGCGGTCATGTAATGCCGCGTTCCCACGGCCCGCTTTCTCACAGGCCGCGCCGTGCCCGCCAGGCCAGATCGACAGGCCGTGGGACCAGTCGAAACCGTTGAGGCCAGTGGCGGCCTGTCGCCGCTGTTACGATCCTTCGGGAGTCGGTAAGTTCAAAGGCGGGGCGCCTGTCGCGGCCTACTGTACGGGCGCGTTTATTTTTGTTTTGTTTATACGGGAATGCTAGGCACGGGCCGCGACTGGCCTCAACAGGCGTAGCAATGCCTGGCGCGGCCCGTCAGTTAACGGGCCGTGGGAATGCCCGACATGGGCCGCGACAAGCCTTGACAGGTGTAACAACGTCTGGCGCGGCCCGTCAGTAAACGGGCCGTGGGACCGCGGCATTAGAGATTTAAATGACGTCAGAATTGTAGACAAATATGGACAAATCGAGAGAGATAACATTGTCGCTCTTGTCATGTTGATGTTAGCCATGAGGATTGAAGAACCGGGGGTGGGTCGATGAATAGGTATAATGATTAAATTCGTGAGATATTATTCTCACTAAATTTATCATACTGAATCATCTTCTGGATTACATTATAGGTCATTAAGTCAAGGCTTGACCAATTGACCCACTGATCATAATAACAATTGGACGAATGGAAAACAGTCCACATATAGCAGGACTTTAACGTTTCTGTTCATTATGTATCTATATTTTTATCAAAGTAGAATTTATTCAATTTGTACATGTTTTCCTCCTCTATAATATTTTCTTGCCTCCAGCCATAAAGTAGATACCTATTAAGAATTTTCTTAAGAGCCTATACTACCTCAGCTAAAATTCACTCTTTATCTCGCTCGCACGATACTGCTCGCGGACTGTGTGAAAGCGAGACAGAGTGCGGTGCTGGGCGGGAGGCAGCGCCAATAGTTTAGGTATTTGCTTTTTACGGTGAAAATAAAGGTAATTCAAAAAAATTAACTAACATAAGACCTGCTTTATAGTTAATTCAGTTAGTATGCAAAGTTTCATGATCTAATTTGAAGTATTTTTTGAATACCAGCGGTTTATTGTTCGGTTTGGAGGTAAGTTTGGAATTTTTTTCTATCGAGAAAATTTTATGGAATCGTGTTTTCGTCTAACATAAGACCTTACATTAATCCTCAACTTTAGCATATATTTATATCAAAATTAATGCTGCGGAATTTTCGACATAACGGAGGATCATGCTAAGCCATTTGAGGTAGTATAGGCTCTTAATATCATAGTGAAAACATCACAATCATTTTCAAATGGTATCTATGAATAATCTATCTATGCTAATTATAATAACTACTATAAGCATTCATTATTTAAGCAAGATACCACATCATAATAACGTAGGTACCTATTACAAAAAAATCAAAATCAAAATAGTTTATTGTGGTAAGTAGTGCGGTGTTATGTGTGAACTGTGGTGAGGCGCGCGATGTTGTGATGTAATGTGTGGCTTGGTGAGTGGTGTAGTGTGGTGTGGTGTGGTGTGGTGTGATGTGTGTGGTGTGTATGATGTGTGTTGTGTTTAGAGTTATGGTATATAGTTATATGTGAATATATATTGGCTACTCAACGTGTTCCAGGAGTGCTTCAGTTTCCTCATAGGTAAGAGGTTTTATCCAGTCTATTATACTCTTTTTACAGTCGTGGTAACTTTTATTATATACTAGCTGACCCGGCAAACGTCGTTTTGCCATATACATTATTTATAGCTGCCCGGCTACCCTACCCTACCCCTACCCTACTCCTACCCTACTCCTACCCTACTCCTACCCTACTCCTACCCTACTCCTACCCTACTCCTACCCTACTCCTACCCTACTCCTACCCTACTCCTACCCTACTCCTACCCTACTCCTACCCTACTCCTACCCTACTCCTACCCTACTTCTACCCTACCCCTACCTTACCCTACTCCTACCCTACTCCTACACTACTCCTACCCTACTCCTACACTACTCCTACCCTACTCCTACACTACTCCTACACTACTCCTACCCTACTTCTACCCTACTCCTACCCTACTCCTACCCTACTCCTACCCTACTCCTACTATAAAAAAAAATAAATAAATAAAAAAAAATAAAAGTATCCTATGTCCGTCTCCTGGTTCTAAGCTACCTCCCCACCAATTTTCAGCCAAATCGGTTCAGCCGTTCTCGAGTTATAAGTGGTGTAACTAACAGACTTTCTTTTATATATATAGATACTAGCTGACCCGGCAAACGTTATTTTGCTCCTACACTACTCCTACCCAACTCCTACCCTACTCCCACACTACTCCTACCCTACTCCTACACTACTCCTACCCTACTTCTACCCTACTCCTACCCTACTCCTACCCTACTCCTACCCTACTCCTACACTACTCCTACCCTACTCCTACACTACTCCTACACTACTCCTACCCTACTTCTACCCTACCCCTACCCTACCCTACTCCTACCCTACTCCTACACTACTCCTACCCTACTCCTACACTACTCCTACCCTACTCCTACACTACTCCTACACTACTCCTACCCTACTTCTACCCTACTCCTACACTACTCCTACCCTACTCCTACTATAAAAAAAAAATAATAATAATAAAAAAAAAAAAAGTATCCTATGTCCGTCTCCTGGTTCTAAGCTACCTCCCCACCAATTTTCAGCCAAATCGGTTCAGCCGTTCTCGAGTTATAAGTGGTGTAACTAACAGACTTTCTTTTAAACAGACTTTCTTTTATATATTACTAGCTGACCCGGCAAACGTTGTTTTGCCATATAAATTATTTCTAGCTGCACTACTCCTACCCTACTCCTACACTACTCCTACCCTACTTCTACCCTACTCCTACCCTACTCCTACCCTACTCCTACACTACTCCTACCCTACTCCTACACTACTCCTACACTACTCCTACCCTACTTCTACCCTACCCCTACCCTACCCTACTCCTACCCTACTCCTACACTACTCCTACCCTACTCCTACACTACTCCTACCCTACTCCTACACTACTCCTACACTACTCCTACCCTACTTCTACCCTACTCCTACCCTACTCCTACAAAAAAAAAAAAAAAAAAAAAAGTATCCTATGTCCGTCTCCTGGTTCTAAGCTACCTCCCCACCAATTTTCAGCCAAATCGGTTCAGCCGTTCTCGAGTTATAAGTGGTGTAACTAACAGACTTTCTTTTATATATATAGATTATATATATATATATATATATATATAGATATACATGTTTGTTAAAGGACATCATTCACGTTCCATACATTTTTGGGCCAAATCTGAAAGTGCCGGCCAGAAAAAAAAAGCGTAATATTCGGATAGATCACCAAATTCCTATTATTTTTTACTATGACACCAAACCTGTGCGCCCTATGGTTATGTTGTTACATGCTTTTAAAATATATTACAATTATAAAGCTGAAGAGTTTGTTTGTTTGAACGCTCAAATCTCAGGAACAGCTGGTTTGAATTGAAAAATTATTTTTGTGTTGGATAGTCCATTTATCGAGGAAGGCTATATGCTATATAACATCACGCTACGACCCTTAGGAGCCGCGCAGCGTATGACACCGCGGGGAACAGCTAGTGTGAAATAAAATGTTATTATGTGTTATTTTAATAAGTTTGGTCAAATATATTAAATATGAAAAAAACAAGCAACAATACCAACAGCGCCTCATTTAGGATCAGTACCTTTAATAAAGGTAAAAAAAATTAAACAACATTCAATTGTATTAATTCATTTATATTTGTCCTAATCTAACCTAAACATCATCTAATCCTATTGCACGTGGGGTGAGGTATGGGTCACATCTAGAATAACCCATGTACCAGACTATGGTCATGATAAGAGAGCAGCATCCAATGGTCCTCTTGCCGATATTACACGTACAATAATAATGAGCTAATGCTCGACGACCATTTGCTCCCCGATTTAGTGCAATGTTACACATAGTATTTTTTGGCTTGGATGTGACGGGATTGTATTCGTCCTCTTATAATCCACAAGTCTTCCCCTTCAAGTTCCCTGACTATTTCCAGAGGAATCCCACTACCGAGCTCAATGATAAACGCTCCGTCGGATTGAAGGTGCTCTCCATAATAACTTTTTGTTTGTTTGAGCTGATATACACCAAGGCTGAATAATTTTAAATCTTCTTCTGTCAATGTTGGAAAATCATTGAAATCTGCCATATCCGCAGCCATGGGTTGGAATTGTGCTCGCCTTCAGTTTAAATTGTGTCTATTCACAAGATCTCCCAGTTTATTGGGCATGTTCATTCTTACACCTATTATTTGTAGGATATCAGTAGCATGAACGTTATCCACTATCAAAACATGATAGGCATTTATTAATGCGGCAGCAATACTAAAATAATCCATCATATTGTGCAGTGTTATATTGACGTGGACGTGTCTCAGCAGCCGGAAATCTCTTTTAAATCGGCCATTTACGACTTCCACGACCCATCGGCAAATAGTAACAAGTCGCGACTTATTAGCTTGTTCTGTTGTAAGTTGCGTTTCCCCAGGGAGTTTAGTCTCGGGCATCTTAGCGGTGTATCCATATTCATCAAGGGTGGAAATTGCATCTGAAGCCACGGTCCAAAATAAATACACCCCCATTTCGGTAAAACCATTGAAATAATCCGTCGCCATGATCATTTTCATTTCGTACAATATTATGCATTATTTGCGCATCTGAAGAAGTAGCAGCGTGTGGACCAGAAACTTCTATGATGTGCCCGTCACAACAGACAAACAGAAACGGCTTTAATAAGTTTCTGAACTTGTGGCTGCTATAGGATTTCCTTTGAAAAAAGTAGTTTGAACTCTTTTGAATATATATGTAAGTGCCATCTACAATTGTTATGGCTTTATTGCACATCAAAAGGACATACACAGTATGAATAATTAAATATACATGATTAAATGTATGAAAATAACAATATCATAATAACATTTTTATTGTATTTTAAAAGTATGTAACTCCGTAACCAAAGGGCGCACAGATTTGGTGTAATAGTAAAAAATTATAGGAATTTTGTGTTCTATCCGAATATTACAATTTTTTATCGTGGCCGGCACTTTCAATTTTTGGTCCAAAATGAATGATGTCCTTTGTTATAAAGCTGAGCAGAGCGTTTATTGTAATGCTTGCATGCAAATCTAGTTTTAGTTTGGGGAACTTTGGCAACTAAATCTTTTCTCCTTTTGGATTTTTCGTTATCATTATAATGGTAGGGTTTTATGTTTTTTTAGAATGGTTTGTGTCACATACAGTTTCTTTACAGAGAGTAAATCACTTATTTGGTATAAGCTTGCAGTGGAGAATCTTTTATTCTTAAAATACATAATTTTTATTAATGCCCTCTGCGCTCGTTCTATGTCAATAAATTTAGTTTTTGCTGCACCGCCCCAAATTGGGATACAATATAATAGTACAGACTGGGCCAGTGCAACATAAATTTCATTTAGGAGGTTTCTGGGACGGTTCTTACAGTTATCTATATTAGTTGGAACAATATGTCTGAGGGTTTTAAAGATCCAGCTGAGTTTCCTTATTCTCCCAGATATTTGCTCAAGTTGAGGGTACCAGGACAGTGCTTGATCTACCATGACTCCAAGATATTTAGTTACAGCGACCCTCTCAATGCACGGGCAGTTACAGCTTACAGTAGGCATGTCTCCACATACGTGTACTTTTAAATCTAACTCTTGAATAGGCTGCGTTCGGTTACTGATACTAAAGCATATTATGTAGTTTGTCTTATAAGTAATGTTTTTTTGTGATGTTAATGTGTTTAACTGTGTACTAAGGGAGTCAATAAAGCTGTCGGTATTTGAGTTCGAGGGGGATCGATAGATACAGTAAACAATATTACTTTGCGAATGTTTGAACCATAAACTTTCCCTATAGACCGGTATCAAATTAAGTACCTATCCTGACTCCTGACTCGGCCAAAGAGCCGATTTAGTATAATAAGGTAACCTAACAATTTGGAGACAACAATACGACATTAAATGAGAACACTGGCAATACAAATAATGGAACCAAACCTGAAATCGCGAAAAAAAAAAACCAGCTGTACCCTACATTTATGGTCGTCAAAATGTAGGGAACAGTTGATTTTTTTTTCGCGATTTCAGGTTTGGTTCCATAGTAAAAGTTGTTCATAATGATGAGTACAATGACCTCCTAAGAGGTGGTTGGTGTTTTTCCAATAACCCTGTATAGTTGCGATGGGACGACTACGGGTTTTTCCAATCTTTGAGTAGGTATATCACTAATTCACTATAGCTACTCAAAGATTGGCAAAACCTGTAGTCAGCTATACGTTTACTAAGCTTTTGGATATCTTTGATTGAATTTACGTATGCAAACTGGGAACGTCATTATCTATATATCAAAATGCGTATAAGTATCTACTTATACGCATTTTGATATATTGCCGTTTCTTCTTTGTTGTAGGTAGTAGCCACCACAACAAAGAAGAAAATACAAGGTGATGCACATATTAATATGTTTAGTAATTTGATCTACTTTTGTAATGAATATATCAGTGTTATGACTACCGATAATAACGTAATCGCGCCACATGGCGTTAAACTCTATTTATTATCTTGGAAGTGCTTATATGCATTAGGTATAATACAATAATATTTAGGTGCAACAAAATCTACTCTACATTATTGAACATTAAATTTTGACGTTCAAAAGTGACTTTTATGTCCCTATTTAAAATAAAAGCTTTGACTTTGACATTTAAATTATTTAACCACATGTACAACTCCATTTACTTTATAAGACCCACATATTTTGCAAGGTCCATATTCTTTTGAGTAACCAAAGAATATGCAACCATGGAACCATAGTTCCATCGAAGGAGTACATAAATATAAGTTATATTTAGCATACTAAATATAACTTATTTTTTATGTACCTACTCCTTACGTTAATTTTGAACTCAATGTTTGTTTTCCGTCTATCTATATTTGCTAAGGACACTTTGTGTTAAGTATTCAAAACATGTTTTCGAAATTATTATTGTTTCGTTAAAATCCGAAGTATACTTATGTAAGATGTTCTTTTTGTTCTTTTAATTTTCCGCAACAAATCAGTGTACTATATGTAAAATTAACAATAGGGTACCAACCTATTCATAATATTGTTACAAATGCAGCGTTCAAGTATAATTCGTTACAATATTTAGATATACATAATTACAACAATCATTTGAAGTAACTTGTTTTTTATTGAAGATCTACCTATATTTAGAACAAAAGAATATAAATACGCACATACACAAACTGGCTTCTGTTTATCGAAGCATCGGATTATAGTTTCACACACCTATGATTATTATGTTTATTAATAACACGTTATTACAATAAATCTACTTACAAAAAATTATGACCAAAATGGCCGATCGAACAGTTTCTGGCTTATATTGTAGTCATTCTGTGCTTTCAACTGTAAACTTATAAAACAATCTCTCATTTCTTTGTTTGAATATGGACATGAGGAAATACACATTTTAACAAAAGTTCTTTATACCATATCCGACCTTAGCAGGTGTGTAAATATGTATTACTTACTTATAGTTAAAATATTTATTACATTTTTTTTTTTCATTTTCATTTATTACATTAATTATTCGTCATTGCTGCCATCACACTTGGTCTCTTTGTTTGATATTTTTACAATGGGTACCTATATTTATAGATAGATGGTTACATCTTATGTAAGTAAATAGTTACTTAAGTACTTATAAAAAAAACAAAAATATCAAGTCAAATAAATGTGTTTATTATGAAAATAATAGCTTCTTTTCCGTTGTTTCCTCAAATCACAGGCAGAACAAGCAAGCCGGAACATCAGTATAGTTGGAAACCACTTCATGGTGGATGGCAAGCCGCTGCGCATCGTGTCGGGATCACTGCACTACTTCAGAGTTCCTGCCCCCTACTGGAGAGACCGTCTGCGAAAGATGAAAGCTGCTGGACTTAACTCAGTTGCCACGTAAGAATTTTTCAATTTATGTTTTACTAGATAGATACCTCAGCTACCTTCATACAAAATTTTATCAAAATTTGTCCTGCCGTTTGAGCGTGAAAAAGTAATAAACATATAAACACACCCCCGCACACACACTCACAAACCTTTGCCTTTATAATATTAGTGTGATCATAGTCCTCTTGCCCTTATACCAATTTGTTTGGAGTTTTCATATTTTTTTCTATTAGCCATGTCATCGCAGGATTCACATTTTTCCCAGCCATTATTATCATCTGCTACAAAATCCATGAATCTTTTTTATGATCTGTCTCTTATCGTATCCACATCGTCATATTCGCCATCGTCATCCACAGAAACATTCCTATCTTTCTTCATCAAATAGCAGCCCCCCTAAGCTTGTTAGTTGGAGTAAAAAAACCAACTTACTTACTATCTGTCTTATAACGTCACATGTAGGCTTTACGGTTCTTTCACCACTACTCGTTTTGTAAGCAGCCTCTGCTCGGTTTTTAGGGTTCCGTACCTCAAAAGGAAAAAAACTGAACCCTTATAGGATCACTAGTGTGTCTGTCTGTCCGTCCGTCTGTCACAGCCAATTTGCTCCAAATCTAATCGACCGATTAAGTTATTTGGTACACATATGAATCTCTGTGACCTTAATACAGACGTATAACGTAAATAAATGAATTTTGTATATTGGGGTCATTTAGAGGGGGGAAATGGAAAAAAAAAATCTGTACCGTGTGACATATAAAAGGGCTTACTTACTGTGAGCATCTTAAATATATTTTTTTCATTATTTTAAAGTAAATGTATTGAAGTTATTTAAGAAAATAGACGAATATTGACCATTACAACATCCCCCCCCCCCCCCTATCTGCGAAACTATTGAGCCAAAATTTTGAAAAAAAAAACTGAAAATAGTTCTACACCTATAGATTACAGGAAAACCTACATTAAGTTTGTAGTCTTAAAACAACATGGTAAATCTCTCAATATTATTGGAATGTATGGGAGGACATGTTCTTCAACCACAATGTTAAGTTTGTTCTTGGGATAAATTCATTCCAACTACTGAACCCTTCATTGTGCCTGGCCCGACACACACTTGGCCAGTTTTTTTTTTTCTTTGACCTTTTTGTACGCCTATAATTCGTTGTTAACATTAGAATTAATACCTAATTCTACTATAAATTACTAATGTCATACAACTCATACAGCATGCCACACGTAGTACGGTTTCGCGTTTTCGTTTTAATTTAAATTTTCTAAAATAGCATCTTGGAGCAACCTGTAGCGCAATGGTCACAACGAATAACGTGCAAAGTGTAGGCGAATTGAAGGAAAGAGAGAGCCCTATGTCGGCAAGCAGCGCAGGCGGTAATTTTCAAATTACGAATAATTTTATATTGTTATAATTTTATATTGTTATAATTTTATATTGCTATAATTTTATATTGTTATAATTTTTATGATTACTGGCCACTAAGCCCTACCCGTGTGTTAAATTAATGTCGCTAGTATAGCGGCACGTTGTATGCTAATGGTGAACATTTTTTTAATGTCTACTGCTGGGCAAAGGCATCCCTTCTTTCTTTCAACCTCTCTCTCTGTCGAAAGCTGCCAAGGATCAATCTTTATTATAGGAGTCCATCTCCAACTGGGCCGGGTCGTAAGTTTGACCCATCGGTTGTCTGACATGCGGCAGATGTTTCCAGCCCAATTACATTTAATCGTAGCAGCTTTCCGAGTATCTACTTATTGCATAAATAAACACGTCTTTCCTGCTAAATAATGTCGTTTAATCATCCTTTAGATATGTAGAGTGGAGCTTCCATGAGCCAGAGGAACGACAATACTCATTCGAAGGCGACCGCGATGTCGCCAAGTTTATCCGCATAGCGGCAGAGGAAGGCCTGTATGTGCTGCTGCGAGTCGGGCCTTATATCTGCGGTGAAAGGGATCTGGTCAGTTACTATAAATCTTTGACAATTTAATGACCTAGGTTATTTTTTTAGAAATACCAATTAATATCTCACATTTTAGTATGTAAGTATCACAAATAAAATAGAATTTTGGAATACCGCTTTAATTATCTATTACTAAAACTTTAAATTATTGTGTTAGGTATATGTTGAATTTTCGTGTCATGAAGTCTACCACTTAACAATACCAATAAATTATAATTTACCTGTTTCTCTTCCAAAGCTTACATTTTATCGTTTTTGTGATTATCATTTTTAGTAAAATAACGGGCTTTAGCAAGTAAAAGTTGTTAGGTACCTAAATACTGTAAATGTAAAGTAACAAGGGTACTAGTACAAGCTTACCTACGTTAGAACATTAGGTCCACTGCTTAAAATGCGTGGATACCGCTTGTAATGTTGTAATTTTTTTTTGCGCGGAACCCTATTTTTTTTCTAAAATTAAAGCCGAAGTTACTCCTTATATGTAACATCAGCTATATGCCAGTGAAAGTCACGTCAAAATCGGTCTAGTCGTTTCGGAGACTAGCCGGAACAAACAGACAAACAAAAAATAAAATAATTTTTTTTTTGTTATAAGTAGATATACTTTCATATTCATTTAGTAAAAATATGTTATTTTGACATTACAAACAGACATTCAATTTTATTTATTTGTATGTAGGTATGTACAGGTTTGATTTCAGTTTCTTCTCGTATAGCAATCGGTTATATACTTCATACCAGCCAGGTTGCGGGGTCAGATGGCAATCGCACCATGTCCAAATGTGCATTGACTTTTCTATTTATAACTGAAAGTAATAAATAAAAAGTCAAATAGACATTGTCTGCAACTTTCTTGCTAGTTTTATGGTTCCGTACCAAAATGGTAAAACGGAGCCCCTATGTTGAGACTCAGTCTGTCTATCTGTGTCTAACTGTCAGTCTGTCACAGCTGGATATCTCAAGAACTACTAATGCTATCAACTTGAAATTAGGAATTAGTTTTAGATGACGTTGGCCCAACTATTTTTCAAATAAGAAAGAAATAAAAATATATGTATATTTCTTGCAACAGGGACTGAAAGGGGGTCTGAAAAATTAGAAGTGGGGCATGTGGGATATCACATGAAAGAGCGCAGTTTGCACATTCTCAAACATTTTTTCTTTTTTTTTTAGGCCGCATAGTTTTCGACTTTTGATGAAAAATTTAACAAAATACCGTTCCCCCCTTATCTCCGAAGTTTGCAAAGAGAAAAATCTGAAATTATTCTATGTGATAGAAGTTTATGTAAAGATTACAGGAAAAATAAAACAAAGTCTCTAAATAGCACACTTTTTCAGAAATCATCAACAAAAGTTACGTTAAGTTAGAGATATAGGCCTCGCCGATGAAAATTTAAAAACATATAATGGTACGGAACCCTTGGTGGGCGAGTCCGACTCGCTCTTGCCCGGTTTTTTGTTTTAGAAAGTGATAAAAAAACCCGACCATCTGTAACGTTCTACTTCTACTACTCTTGCAAAAAAAAATTTATTTAATTTCATTTCCTACTGACCTTTTTTACAAGTTTTTTCCTCATCGTCACATAAATTAACTTTTTGTGGCTTATCATGTAGCTTAAAAAAAAACATCGATTTCTAATATGAGAGCATGCAAATTAAATCCAATCGTCAGAACATGACTAAAGTAATTTTATACTCTTTGTTTTCAGGGTGGTTTCCCGTATTGGCTGCTCGGCAAATATCCAAACATTAGGTTACGAACCACAGACAAAGGTGAGTTATCGATCAATAAATTTTGAATGTGTTAAAGTTTTAATTCATCTCATGTTGAATTACTTTCACTCGTTGTTTTATATCATAATGCTTTTTATTAACAGATTACATGGCAGAGTCCGAGATATGGCTAAACAAATTCTTCGAGCAAGCGTCTCCGTTACTGTATGCGAACGGAGGACCTATAATTTTAGTTCAGGTAAAGTAAAAGAACCCTAATTTAAGAAGAATCTAGGAAGCTATAATTGTATTCTTTTGATTAAATTCAAATGTTTCTCAGGAAACAGGGTTAGTTTTCAAAGACCAGCCAAATTTAAGGGTGTGGTACAGACCATCATCAAACTGAATAATTTTGTCCATGGGACCAATATCGTAATCAAATCGCTTCAAGGTATTAAGAATAGTTCAACGAACAAAGGTTAACTAACTACTGCGAACTCTTATAAACGTCCATGCCGAGAAAGCTTTGAACTTTGACCCCTTTTCCTTTTATTTAACGCGAAGTTATCTACATTTTTAATCAGTCGCCCCAAAGAGACATTAAGAATTAGAACTTTTATTGCTTTCATGTTGTTGTTGGGATACCTAGATTTGAAGATATACCTTCTGAATACAGCATGTTCTATTCTAGGTAGAAAACGAGTACGGAAGCTATGGCAACGACCTGGACTACCGCGTGCAGGTCCGCGACATGATAAATAAACACGTTGGCTCAAAAGCCATCCTCTACACCACTGACGGGAACTCAATCTCCTTCTTCAGAGGCGGGGCAATTCCTAACACTCTTACTACCATCGACTTCAATGCTTACTCAGGTGGGTAAACTATTTATTTTATTGCAGATATAACATAAGTTTTTTTTTAGATAGTTTTAAAAAGATAACAGCACAAAAAGAAAAACATCGCCTAATAATGTCGCCGATTCTGTTGTTCACAAACTAAACTAAATTTAAGTTCAGGCATCTTTTTCTTTCTATTTCATTAAGAAAAGGACAGAAGTCTAGATTAGATTAGTTTAGTCCTGTCAAATTAGTTAGCGCCTGACGTAAATATACGTATTTTTAATAGCCAATTTTTTAATCTCGTCTAAATTGTCTAATGGAGTATCTTAATTTTACAGGACGAAACTAATATTTATCTTCTGTCCTTTTCTTAATGAAATAGAAAGAAAAAGATGCATGAACTTAAAAGTTTAGTTTGTTAACAACAGAATCGGCGCCATTGTGGGTCACTTGTAGTTTGTTGATGGTCTAACTTGCCGAAAAATAACTAGAAATAATGTCTGCTACAAAAGTAATGCTACGATATTACCACGGATATCGATATTACAAATGTGAAAGTTCGTATGTTTGGTACTCAGTCACAAAAAAACGGCTGAACGGATTTGCATGAAATTTGATAGATACACAGGGAGTTTATGACCTGAATGAATACATAAGATACTTTGTATCCCGGTAGTAGGTTCCCGTGGTCGTTAATGCGGGTGAACCCGCTGGCAAAAGCTAGTTTCTTATATTATTTCGACCGCACGTCGTTCGTAACACCTTGAGCTAGCCTAGCGTAGTACGGAGTTTCGATAGAATAAGAGGCCACCTTATACTGGTTTTTTTAGCGCTGAACTGCAGTCGTACCTGGTAATTAGGGTCATCATCTGTGTACGGAATTACGGATCCGTACATTACTCCACCGAGGTACGCGCCGTGCACACACAGCATTCCTACATAATATTGCATATAATATTTAAAAATATATTTAAATAATTCAGTGTTTAACGAACATTCAACGCTGTTGGTTTTATTTCATCATCCCAATAGAGTCGCATAGGTATCACATCAGTAAGTGTAGGGGGTAGGACCGAAAATAAATTTAGGGGATCCTACGGGTACATTTATTTTCGGTCCTTCGAGTATTGTAGAAGGACATCGTCGCGGTACTTTGACCATAGTTCTTTCTGCTGAAATTTTAGCTGGCTAGCATAATTAGATTTAACTATAGTCACCTACCTAATTTGTAAATTATAAGGTAAATTAGTTCGTAAGGTTCACCTTTTATTTCGGTAGACCCCTATCGGCTACCGAGTGTGTTTTTGATGAGCTGATTTATTTTTATAAATATACGGTGTTTGATATAGTGTTGTTTCCTTAAATTTCGATACCAAACCACTTGGCATCTAGGCTTATGATAGATTGCCGTAAGAGGGGACAAATTTTAATTTGTAACAGTGGCATGGCCTGGTCCGAGGCACGTTTTCGCAAACGTGACGTGGACTCGGAAGTTCTGTGATCAAACCAGTGTGGACTCGTTCAGTTAAAAACACACTTCATCCTATACTCATATAATCGACTTGAGCAAATATATCTTAGCTTAGGTCAACGACACTGTCGTGGTAAGCAAATCGCGTCGTGAAATCAACATCATCACACGACCCAATCAGTGGCGTAGCGTGCCTTGGAGGGGCCCTGTATCAAAATTTGTTGGGGGACCCAAATGAAGGGTAAAGATTTCTCACAAAAGAAACAAAAATGCTTGCATTAAATTAAAGTAAATATTTATTGAATATAAGTTATCGCTTCCTCCTAGAAATTGAGCTAGCTAAACAATTCAAATGAAATATACACTTTTCTTGCCTTTTTTTCGGCTAATTGATTTATTAAATCATCTATAAGTAGTTGAAGACAATTTCAGTTTTTCTAAAATTTCTGCCTCTATAGGCACTTATGACGGTTTTTTATATGTTTTTTCCCGGGAAGCACGAGATTAAGTGACATTGTGAATAACATTTTACAAATTTTTGCACACGTTAGGGGCCTCTGTACCCCGGGGGCCCCGCATCATTGATACGGCTGATACGGCGGTAGCTACGCCCCTGGACCCAACCTACCTTTAAGTACCCGGGAATCGATTCTAAAAGTTGAACTTTAAATTCTAATGGACGTACCTACCTATTCTACTTCATAAAATCAATTCGATATCTTTCGTTCGTTCGTTATCACTCGTTCATCCTCAAATTTTTTATTTTTTGGAAAACTTACAGCTAATACCTTAGTGCATTTTGTTAATAACATGAATATGACCATTTACAAGTTTTCACAAATAGTTACTTAAACAAATAATTATGAGTTAATTGGCAGTGTTAAATATTAGTTTTTTTTTTAATTTTTAATTTATTTAGATGTGAACAAATCATTTGATGAACTGCGCCGGTTCATGCCAGAGGGTCCTCTGATGAACTCGGAGTTCTACACGGGCTGGCTCACACACTGGGGCGAGAACTTCGCAACCACCAGCGCTGACTCGGTGGTGTCCACCCTCGGCCAGATCCTTGACTATGGAGCCAGCGTCAACTTTTATATGTTCTTTGGAGGCAGTAATTTTGAATATACAGCAGGTATGTTTTTTATCTGTACCTACTTCTATGTAGAAGCACTGCGCAGCACTTTGAGATTCAAGTGTGGTGATAAATGCTTTCTCAGTGTGAGAAGAGGTCTTTGCCCTGCAGATGGGACAGAATAGGCTGGTATTATTATTATTCTTTATATCATTTAAAACACAAATCAAATATTTTTTTTTTTTTATAAAAAGAAAAAATAACATTAACACTTTGCGGGACAAACGCTCCTCGACGTAATAACAATAAAAATTATATTGTGTCTTGTTCAATGTCCTTCAATGTGTTAAAAAATATATAAAAAATTGTAGCCCATCGGCATCATGGGAACGGGGTCCAAGCTGCCGGTGGTCAGGCTTTGTTATTATTATTTTTACTTTGCGGACTTAATTCCACTAGGCAATAAAAAAATATCTTACTTGATTCTGAGTTCAGTAATGAATAGGACAGGCTTATAAAATGATATTGAGCATCTCAAATCGTTCATCAACACTACGAAACTAGCCGTGGAAGTAGCAAAATTTAAAATGTATTAAAACTTTTCTTTATTTTTACAGGAGCCAACTACCTGGGTACCTACCAGCCGGACATTACTTCATATGACTACGACTCGCCACTGTCGGAGGCCGGAGACCCCACTCCGAAATATTACCTCATTAGAGACAAATTGAAGCAGGTATATAACGGGCGTCTATTTAGTATCATGTATTTAAAAATATAAATATCCATTGTAAATTTCTAGCTTGGGCTCTTAATTATTTTTTTTTAATATATTTAAAGCAGAAGATCAATGAAAATTACTAACTATGAATATGCAATTACATTTAACTTATATAGAATGTTTTAACTTTCAGTATAACTTTGTAGACGAAAGCATCCCAGTGCCCACAGCAAGTCCGAAAGGTGACTACGGGCCAGTTAATGTTACTCCAACAGTCAGTCTGATGAGTCCCGAGGGCCGTGCGCATTTAGGCAAGAAATACGACGACTACAGTGGCTCAACCCTGCCTACCTTCGAACATCTGCGCCAGCGAGGAGGTCTGATGCTGTATGAGACCACGCTCACCGAAGCTGATGATTTGCTGAATATCAAGAAACCACGAGACATGATTTTCGTATTTGTTGATGGTGTTAGTATTTCTGCAACTCATCATAATTATATATTTTAGCGTTAACATTTTGGTCACGGCACACATGTGAGCAGGTCCCTTACTCTGGATAACTACCGTTAGCTTGGGTCCTACCACTGCGAAAGGAGTATTATTTTCATACATATTTTCCTACATTATTATTTAGTCATTTGATTAAAATAATATACTAAAATATGTTAAAATAAAGAATAAGTACTGGGAATCGGATGTTGGATAATATAACGTTCGCTCGACGACAAGGCAACTGCTACGCGTCGTCTACGAACGCCTACGAGACTCCTGAGTAGCGCCTACGCCGCGTAGACCCTGGCGTAGGCAGGGTCTACGCGGGCAATACGCTGTGGTGCTTTCGCTACGTCGCGCGTAAGTAATCCCTTATAGGTACCTACCAGTATGAGCTATCCAACCGGGACATGCTTTGTTCCTTGAACTTTTTAACTAGCAAGCTTGTAGCCATTGTTGTGCATTTTAACTTATAAAAAAACAGTCTTAATCTTCTTCATAATCTTGCTAATAATATTAATTTATATTTTTCAGGAATTAAAAGGTCGCATTAGCAGAATTCACAAGATCTACAGTCTACCTCTGTCTGCCAAGAATGGATCAGTATTGTCATTGCTGGTGGAGGCTCAAGGCCGCATTGGTTTTGGAAGTAAAATTCACGATTTCAAGGTAATCTTTTTCTTGTCTTACATACCAATACATTTTTATTGGTAAAATCATTTTGTTGATTATTGATTTTGTTGAGTATCGCATTTGACAAACTGAAAAAGGCAGCTACTTTTTCAGTTTGTCAAATTCGATACTCAATAGCCCGAATGTTTTTTATTAAGTAAGAAAGAAAATACGTTTATTTGCGGTAAACATGACGCAATAAAGAAAATAAACAAAAAAAAATAAGAAAGGGTTGGGGGAAACATGCGTCACATCCACGCAAAACGGCTAAGTAGATAGATATACATGTAGATAAAGATATCTAAGACTAAGACTCCTATATTTCTTACCCTGTTGATTCATACATACATAAGCTCATGTGTTCATCCCATGGGGGTAGGCAGAAACGCGACCTGTTACGACCTGCGACCTTACATACTCGTTTTGCTTCGTTTACCTGCATACATCTGACCTCTTCTCCAGACTTGAATACAGGTGTGACCACAGTTTTTTTTTGCAATTTGGGGAATATTCCTTGAGATAAACATAGCTGAAAAATGTGGGTTAATGGAGGGGCAAGTAGGTATCTAAATCTTTTAAGTATATTATTAGGTATGTCATCCCACCCAGTAGCACATGCATCCTTTAACCCGTTTATTAATCTTACTACTTCGTTAACGTCGGTATCTAATAAAATAAAATAATTTACTGTACAGGATGCCGTAGTCGGGTTTTGAGGGAAAAAATTTATAGAATGTAAAGATTTTTCAGCCAAGTTTTTTCCAACACTAACCAAAAAATTGTTTACTTTATTCACTGCTTCTGATGGATTTATCTCTGTTCATAGTAAATGAAGCGGAGGTTCGGGATTTTTCGATCTAAATGTGTTAGTTTTTATAAATTTTCAAACAAGTTTACTATTTTTCCCCGCCTTCTGTAATTAATTTTTATCATACTGATTTTTGAATTTTTTCAAAAGATTATTACAGAAGTTACGATACCTTTTATATAGGTAACAGAAAGTATGTCGTGTTTCAATTTTACGTGAAGTTTGTTTCTATGTCTTATACAACGAACACCGCCACAGTGGTGGCCAAGTGGTAACGGCCGCGACTTACGAGTTGTAGGTCGTAGGTTCGAACCCAGACAGGCGCTTTACTTTGTGTAAATTATTTCATCACCACTGCTCTCAAAACGGTGAAGGAAAACATCGTGAGGAAACCGGCATGTCCTAGAACCAAAAAATTCGAAGACATGTGACATCTACCAACCCGCACTGGACCCGCGTGGTGGATTACGGCCCACTCCCTCTCACCGAGAGGAGGCCTGTGTCCCAGCAGTGGGAACATTATAGGCTGGTTATGGTTATACAACGAACGAGGCCCGGTGTAATGCAGGGTTTAATACAACTATGTACTTTCTGGGCAATGTTTTAGTACCTAAATGTGTTTTTCCTTATTGCAAATTGTAGCGAAATTATGAAATACTTTTCAAATTTCAAATTTTCAAATTTCAAATTCATTTATTTCGTGAACACAGGGTAAATACAAAAGGTGTTATAAATACATAAGATCCGAGCTGTGCCCCGCCAAAAGGCATACAAAATATCAAAGGTTACTTAACGTCATGTGATAAATAAATAAAAAATAATAAAAAATTAATACAACAATAATCAAAATTAACAAAATTATTTAGTATGTCATAATTGGATTTAGTTAACAAGTATAATTAAAATTTGTCATTTAAATATTCGTCAACAGAATAATACACCTTGCTATTTAACAATTTGAACAGATTTCTTTTAAATTCGTTAATGTTAATACTTGAGATAACTTGTCCTGGTAACTTATTATATAGTTTTTGAGCCATTGCATAAAAACTGTTGCTATGAAATTGTGTTTTTGTTGCTAACACCTGCAATTTTTTTGAGCGCCGTTTACTTTCTACAAATCTATATAAATTCATGTTGTGTTTTATGAAAATACAGGCTTCATAAATATAAAGTGACGGTAACGTTAATATGTTTAGCTTTTGAAAATGTGGCTTGCATGATTCTGTTTGTTTTATTTTACAAATCGCTCGAATACATTTTTTCTGTGCTATTAGTACTTCTTGAATCTTAGGGGCATTTCCCCAGAATATGAGGCCATACCGCAGAGCCGAGGCGACATAGCCATGATAAGCTGCTAGTAAGGCGGTCTTATTCGCAATTTTACCCAGCATATAAAGAGCATATGAAAATTTACTAAGCTTTCCACAAACACTTTCAATTTGAGTTTTCCATGTCATGTCATTGTCAATATATAGTCCAAGAAATTTTGTAACACTGGCTTCAAGTATTTCACTCCCTCTATAGTTTATTTGAAACTCTGATTGTTCTTTGTGTCTTATTTTAAAATTCATAACTTTAGTTTTGTCAAGATTAATTTTAAGGTTATTAGCATTTAACCAGTCGATGATAGGAATAAGACTTTTGTTAACATGCTCTTCTATTTCTTTTATGGTGCCAGTATCATAAATAACAGTGCTGTCGTCGGCAAATAGTGACATTGGATATTCGACCATTTGGGGAAAGTCATTAATATAGCAAATAAAAAGTAAGGGTCCTACCACAGAACCCTGCGGCACACCACATGACAGTATTCTCGAGCTAGAGGAGTAAACTTCCTCAGTTTTGGTCCTCACATTTACTCTATTAATTTGTGTAATTTGACTTCTATTCTCCAAATAAGATTTTATCAGATTAAGCACGCTACCTCTGATACCATATCTTTCGAGCTTAGTTAATAACCTGTTATGGTCTACAAAGTCAAACGCCCTAGTCATGTCCATAAACATCGCCACTACTGGTTTTCTGTTATCCATGTTATGATGTATTTTTTCTAAAAAGTTATAAATAGCCATATTAATGGTTCTATTCTTCCTAAAGCCCATTTGTTCCTTGCAAAAAATATTATTTTTTTCTAAATAGCTGTTTATGCTGTTATATAAAACCTTCTCAAAAATTTTTGAAAAAATTGGTATCAGTGCAACGGGCCTATAATTGGTAACTTTTGTTTTATCGTCCTTTTTGTATAATGGCTTTATTATTGATATCTTTAATTTATCGGGAAAAATGCCCTTCTGAATACTTTTATTTATTATGTCACTTAATATGGGTGCTATAATAAGCGCAACTGATTTGACTACTCCGGTGTTAATATCATCATAGCCTGTACTGTTGGTGTTTTTAAGAGCATTTATTATTGTAGTTATGTCTTTTGGTACGGTTGGTGACATAAACATGGATTTGTATGATCCTGGCGTGTCAAAAACATTTGGCTTTGAGTAGTTAGCATTCGGTTGAACTGAGGATGCGAAATTGTCATTAAATTGTTGTGCTATCTCTTTGGGTTCTGTTATATATTTGCCATTTACATTAATTGCACTTATGTTACTTTTAGGAATGTTAGGTTTTATAGATTTAATAACTTTCCAAGTTGCCTTCGACTTGTTAGTGCTTGTTCCAATAAAATAAGAATTCTGTGCTTTCTGTGTTAGTTTGACAATGCTTTGATATCTTTTCGAGAAGTTCTTGAATGCCTCTTTTGAGTCGCTGTCTCGAGTCAGTCTATATTTCCACAAAAGAGATCGTCTAGTTCTACTACAACGCTTTACTTTACTTACTTTGTATGAATAATAACCGTCAGTTAACCGGTAAGTTGACTGTCTGTTTTGACAATCAACATTCTGTTAGGACAATAACATCACAGCTTATGTCAAGGTTTTGTAATACGAGTATCATGTTCCGATCTATGCTGTGAATATTTTGTGTCAGAGTTAACGTTTTGTCACTAGAAGGGACGAGATGTTTACAGTCCTCAACATTACAGATTTTGGATTCAGATACAGAAAAACTATCCAAATCACAAATTAGCTGATTTGTCATGATCATTACAAACTAAATGGAAATACAAATAGAAGATAAACTACCTGTTTATGTGCTTACCAAATAAAAAAGTCGGTAGCGCTCTTAGACGCCTTCATTGTCTATTTATTTATTTATTAAACATACACACACTATCTTTACAGGATGACCCCAATACAGTAGTGGTTTGCAAACACACACCGAATAAAATGTAAATTAACTTACGACTAATACTTAAAAATCTAAACTTTAAAAATACAAAACTATACAATATATGAAAATCTAAACTTTAAAATACAAAACAATTTTTTTTAATGCTATAAAAACTTAACCTAAAATATAATAAAATTAGACAACACAGAATATTAATATTGAGTTGATATAGTTCGTATCTGCATATTTGCGCGCCGGGCAACTAATATCTCCAGTTGGATTATCACATTTCCTCTTGAAGCGTTTGCACGTCGCACATTGAGGCGGAGAAGATTTGCTGCTGCATTTTTTTTTTATTCCTTGAAGGAGTGTCCAGATTCTCTACAGTGGTTGCAAGTAGGACTAGTTTCTCGGCAAAACTTGGCTGCGTGTCCGAACTGCTGGCAATGAAGCACCTGGTGACGATCGTGAAATCTCTCACAGGGCATGATGTCCAATAAATAAAAATTCAGCTTTGGTTTATTATAATTTTACGTATGCTAGCGTAGCGGGTAGTTCCAAAATGTAGTTACACGTAGGAAGGTCTTTCTTACCCGACTTATGGCTCAATTTGATACTCTCAAGGAAGGACTCACGGGTTTTAATCGGCAACTTGTCTGAGAGGTTTTGCTCGTAAATACAGTCCAATACCTCCTTCTCGGTAAGGGCTACGGTGACGCCAATGACAGCGACCCTCGGCCGGCGTTTAGTCGGTTCTTCTATTGTAAGGCCTGATGATACAAATTTTTCCGATTTCTTAAATTTGTCAATATCGCCTTTGTTTTCGGTGCTAATCAGAACGCCCTCATTTTTCACTTTTCTCAGGCCACGGACATGAATCTTAAGTTGTTCGGGGAGATTATCTTTTGGACAAGTGACTTGGTGTCGTCACTTGTTTGGGTCTTATCGCTGGGATAGATGGCGACTAATCTCAAGTTTGCAGGACGGACGAAGTTATCAGATCCTTTCTTCACCATGCTAGCATACGAAGAATTTTCCGAGGGGCTCAACTTAGTTTCTTAGACCTCTTTGAATTGCTGTAATGAGTCCAAAACGTTCTGGTGAACCTGAAGGTGCTGGATTGTGAGATGGGCCAGAATCGTTTTCTGCTTCAGCGATTGGTATAAGATGGCCATCTGAGAAGTCCCACTTGAGACCCTCCTGCAAAGAGTGGAGACACGAAGCTTTAGAGTTCATTTTTCCTTCACCAACAACATTGCAAACTTCGTTTGCATCAATAGATCCTATCCACTTCTGGATCTCTGGCGTACTGACTGACGACTTCACTCGGCAGTTCATTCTCCGCGGGTGCTGGTGGATTTGGGTCGCTCGCGGGTAATGGTTCTGTGGGCGTCGGTGGGGGACTTCTCGATAGTAATTGGCTATGACCAAATGGGCTGGATACTGGGTTATACATACTACAAGGAACACTTATTATACTTAAACAATTGTTTATAAAAAATATTTAGATCACCTTGCACATGAAAAGTCGGTAAAAACGTACAAGTCACACGCGACACACTTTACTTTAACAATGACGGCGCAAATAATTATATTTATTTGGCTTAATTGTTTATTTCATTACAATCAATACAAAACACACGTCCACTTTGTCTCGCGTCACGTAAAGCGATCAACTCAAAAAAAAGCCAAAAGACTGCAATGACTCAAGAAACGTTCGTAGATCGATTTCACAGTATTTTTCACCGTTTTAAAAGTGTATGTTACTGTTTCAGGGAATACTAAGTGATGTGGAGTTCAATAGTGTGATATTAGACGGGAATTGGAAGATAACTGGATTCCCTCTGGAGACATTCGACACGTCATCAATAAGGAGTGAAAGTACGACGCGCCCCACGTTTTATGAGGGTGACTTCACCTTACCAGCTGGTCAGGCGCCGCTGGACACATTTGTCAGCACTAATGGATGGGGCAAGGTGAGGCTAACATCAAATTTGAGGTGTCCAATGTATTTTTGCAATTTGGAATACCCAGAAATACATGTATTTGGTTTATAAAAGTTACATCCGCTTAATTGTCACCCGACCTAACTTTGAGTCCGACTACATTCTACCTATTATTTCCATCTAGTGAATTCTAGTGGTCCTATAAGTATCAGTCATCACAATTACACCTGTAATGGCAGAACGACCCAGCCACCATTCCCTCAACAGCTCTGATAATTACGCCTACTCTAAATGAATCACCCGTTATAATAAAGCGGAAGTCTTTGTTTGTTAGAACGCGCTAATCTCTGGAAATACCAGTCAAAATTTTGGTTTTTTATTCATTTGATAGCCCAATTCTTAAGTAAGGTAAAGGTTAATTAAATTTCTTTTAAATAAAAAAGAATTTTGCGAATCAGCTTATAAATAACGGAGTCCGAGGTAACAAACATAAAAAATATATATACAGGGTGAATTTTCCAAGTGGTCGTGGATGGCCAAATCCGAAACTATGAGGAATAGCGAAAAGTACTCAAAGGAGTCGCGGGCTCGATTTTGATGAAAACTAAAACTGCATCATTGGATTTTTGAAAAATCAATAGGAATCGAACCGTTCGTTTTTGCATAATTTTGCCCAATTGTGTATTGTCTCATTTAACTTAAATGTACATAATCTTAGAGTTATAAATGTTTTATTTCAATGTTAAAGGGCTACGTTTGGGTGAACGGGCACAACCTCGGCAGGTATTGGCCCAGCGCTGGGCCCCAGATAACGCTGTACTTGCCCGGCCTATGGCTGAAGCCAGCACCAGAGAAGAACCACCTTCAGATCCTGGAACTTGAGAAACCTCCTCAGGTCCTCGCTATGGACTTAATCGACCGTCCTATACTCAACCAAACTGGGAATATCAACTGGTGGAGGTATCAACCGAAACGAACCTAATACTCGTAATTTATGTACAATTAAACAGTAATGTTCATAATTATTTTTTACAATAAAGACTCGTTAGTTTTGTCCTCTTTTTATTATTCCTTGTCATGTGTTTCAGTGTACAGGTGCTGCTGTTTCGAGACTTTTAAAAATATTAAAGTACAAAATTTAAATAATATTATATCCTTACAAAAGTTTACAAAGTCATTTTATTCCTACTTAATACCTACACGGGAGTTTTAAGCTAGAACGAAGCGTCCAAAGACTACAATATGATGCTGGAAGCGTCATCTCCTTAGTTCGATACCTCTAGGGCGTATAGCACATTTTGGGCATTTTGACATTTATTTGTTCAAATCAGTTTAGTTTTCAATGATGTTAGCGAGATCGGTCTTGTTTGGACGCAATTTTGATGCCAATGGGAATCTAAAGCGTTCCTCTCCATTTTCAGGTACCTACATACTGCGGAGTGAAGTCACTAGGTAACGAGATGTCGATTTGTTTTTGTTTTCTTATCTAGATGGTTTGTCTTTAGTTAAAAGTTTGATCAACAAAACAATTAAGAACCACTTCAGTTGCGCTCCCAAAAGGACCTCGTGGTACGGTAGGTAAATAATTACCGGCTGGCTAGTCGGCCACATAATAGGGCGTCACACAAGACAATAGCCCTTCCCCGAAGGACCTACCTGCTCTGCTCATCCAACAATGCCTTTGACTAGTCACGGATACAAAGAAGTGTGAAATACCGTTAAAATCTTTTAGTTTTTGGAGTAGGTATGATATTAATTAATGGACTTTGAAGATTTGTTTGTGTATATTTTGCCACCATTTAACTACCATGCTCTATCATTCATGCGTTACGTATTGTTATCGGATGTAACACACTTGGTGACCTCTTCTCTCTATAGAAGAAGACTAGCTGCACCCGGTTTCACCTACATAAGTCTCGATCCCGTGGGAATATGCGGATAAAAGTATTCTATGTCCTAATAGACTTTAATACACACACACACAATACAATATACATACACGATTTAATATCGTTTAAAGATTGTAAAATCCGTTCTGATCCGATGCGATGAGCGCCGTTTGGTAATAATTGACGGGTATATAAATGAGAAGCATTACTTATATTGATAAAAAATATAAGACTTATATCTGGCTACGGAACCCTCACATAACATATAGACATACTCTTGACACTTTATTAGCTCCCGGCTCAAGTTAGCATTAATGAATGGGTTATTCAACGCGGAATTATAAGAAAATGATTCAAATTTTGTCAATATTGCACGTCTGAGCAGATTACTTAATTTAATTTATTAGGTCATAAACTGGAGACGCTCCTTCCATGTTAGTGGGTGAGTCTGCGCGCGCGCATATTAATAGCGGGGGAGATAGTGACGCGGCAATGTGACCATAAAATAAAAATCAAGTGAAATGTATCGACAGACATAATTAATATGTTGTATAGGTTGCACCGCGCGATAAGATATGGCCGACATAGCTGGTGCAGTGGCAGTGATGTTGGATTTGACTCCTGCCTGTAACCTGTAAACAATCTGAAGGAGATAACATGAATAACATCACGCCGGTAAGTATTCCGCGAAGGGTTGGCAGAGGGGTGTGGTACACCCACATGTTGTCAGTACCAAGTATGTAACAATGAACGAGCCTATTGTCATCAGCCGGGACCAGATCCGGACTGCTTATGCGAAATTGAAAAAACAACCGACTTGGCTATCAAACCTAGAACCTCATGCGGCTTGCCTGGTATAAAAATCATTTTCGTACCACTTGCTCAAAAAAGTGACATTCTCTGCCACAAAAAACGAACATAACAATAGTCATTTTTAATCTGTTAAAAACAGGGAAAGAAAATTGTACTAAATTTCATTCATCCTCTAGGGGGAGAATGTGATTTAAATTTGGAATACTTACCGTTTATACTGAACTACATCTGTGTTTACACCATTGAGTTTGTATATAAAGCATTATACATCTTTTTGAAAAAGGAATACGCATTTATTATGCAGTTATGATTATTAAATAAAATTACGAAAACCGACGAGGATGTATGAGCTTGATACCTTTGCTTTTCCGACAAAAAAAATATTTTTCATTTCTCATGCTCGGAAAGTAGTGTTTGTTTGATCCGAATAGCGGGTGGAAGACACTGCTTCCCACCTTAGGGCGGGAACGACTCATTGTAATTGCTTCCCTCTCTAGGGCGGGAATGAATTTTAAAAATAGAACTAAATTTGCTTAGGTAGTCAGCTACGTTTTTTTAATAATAAAGAAAATTGCAGCAGTATTCTGAGTTTATAAACAGCCAGTGTTAATTTTAAAAAAAACTTAGTAACTGGGACGGCCCGCCGCGGCGGTGAACAGAATCTACCTACTTATGTGGCTGTGACGCGGTGTGTTACATATTTCAAATTTAAAAGAGACTATTAAATAAGTAGTATTCATGTTCATGTCATCAATAAATATTTTAGAAAAACTACTATTTTTTACTTTCCTTAAATTCGAAATGAAAAGTAGAGTGTTTAACGCGGGTGAAAGACATCAATTCCCACTAGGACTATAGCCGCCCTCGCTGCGCTCGGGCGTCTAAATACCTCGTATGGGAATTGATTCCTTTCGACCCTTGCATAACAATCTACTATTTTAAGTTGATTATTCATACTCTATTAATAAAGTTGATTATGATCTATATCTATACATATAATAAATCTGTAGACGAGGCGTTTCTGTACATAGAAAATATTAAAAAAAAAAGTTGGGCTGTTAAAGGATAACCAACAGATGCCATTTCATCAATTTTTGGAAATATTTGTCTGTTTGTCTTGCAATAAGTGGAAATACGTAACGACAGCTATTGGCGCGATATAGTAGGTACTAACGAAAACATATTGTGATCTTTAAAACATTATTATGTGTATAATCACGTCGTAAAGGCTTGCCTGTAAGACGAAATAACTCTGATACTTATGTCTGTGTTATTTAACAAAGTAATGATAATCTATACATATAATAAATCTGTAGACGAGGCGTTTCTGTACATTGAAAATATTTAAAAAAAAAATAGTTGGGGTGTTATAGGATAACCAACAGATGCCATTTCATCAATTTTTAGAATTTTTGTCTGTTTGTCGGTTTGTCTGTTTGGATGTGACAAAATTTGATTTGAACAGGTGCAACGTAAAAAGTACCAAACCAATATGGTTAATTTTTATACTTAAATATAGTGTAGAACTCGGAGTAGTGTTTAGTTTTTGTTTCATCGCAATCGGTTCACTGTATCAAAAGATATAATCAGTTTAAAGTATTCTACAACAACTTTCATTACGTAAGTTGGATACACGTAATGACATCTATTGGCGCTTTATAGTACTAACGAAAACATAATTATTGTGTTTATAACATTATTATGTGAATAATCACGTCATGCAGGCTTACCTATAAGATGACTATCACAGTCACTTCTGCCTGTGTTATTTGAAAAAGTAATGATAATGATTACATAATGTTGGTTGATTAGTGGCGCTAAAAGAATTTCAAATAAAAAGTGAGGATAATGTAAGATAATATTATGTGATGTGGTGTTCTGAGTGATAAAGATTGCAATGATAAATGATAAATGATTTTATTTTTGTAAGTAGGTTTGTACAAACACTTTTACACGTCAATCATGTTTTTTTTTTAAACTAGATGAAGTCGGCGTTTCCTATCTGACTACTCTGAGAAGAAAGGCCGAAACAAACACACACACGGGCAACTTTATGTAGGAGCTCTTTCGAGGGGCAAGCAACCTTTCTAACATTGTTAACAGAGAAGCATTTTCTTAGTGACATAAGGTTTTAAGATCATATCATAGTTTCATAGTTTTTGCCTTTTTTCTCGAATTTTTTAAAATTTCTTTACCATGATAACGCTTCAACGCACACCTCCAGACGGGCTGTTGATTTATTGAGTATAGGTTCGGCAGATGCACACCCTTTTTTTTTGTTTTCGGGGTGGAAAATCTTCATGGATGTTCGCCGCCCTGGGGCGGGCGGCGAGGTCTGTCAGGCTCTTACTGACTAAAAATCACCCCAGTGTTCCGTCTCACACCTACGCCGGGGGTTGCGGGACCGTACGATCCTTCCGCAACCCCCGACTGGTGACGGCAAAGAGGGGCGCGCGTGGGACACTACGCGCCGCCAGCTCAAGTCCTGATGTGTTGGCGGTGACAGACGTCCCCGAATTCGTCGCCCCTGGACCCGTTTAGTGGGCTGGAAGAGGGCGTTGTCCGCCCTCCGCCGACGCCCGATGCGCCTACTGCGGGCCGGGTGAGGTGAGGTGAGGTGATCTCCCTCTCCCTTTCCACAGCCTTTCGAGACGACCGTTTCGCAGAAGGAAACCACCGCGTCCCAGGACTCTTCGCTGCCGTCGACTCGACTACGGCCGGCAGCGATACGTCAAGGTGCACACCCAATACAAGTAGCACTGCCATGTCGTAAAAAGGTATTGTAAATTATGTCTTCGAGACAATAACTAAATTTTTAGCCATTGTCTTGGTTAAAACCATATCGACCCCTTTTTTTTTTTGGATGGGAAATCATCAAATGACCCCTCCCGCTCTGGGTGGAGCGGAAGGGAGTGTCAGACTCTTACTGACTAAAACCCAGCTACCCATTACTCTCCGCTCGCAGGCCCGCGCCTACGGTGGCCGGGAGTCGTCACGCGGCTCCCGACGCCCGGAGCGTCTCCCACGGTGGCTGGGACGGGAGGCTCTCTCTCTGAGCCATCCCGCCACCTCCTTTGCTAGCATGACTGCTTCGCAGAAGGAGGTGACTGCCTCCCACTCCCTCTCGCCCCGGACCATGACTCGCACCAGGGCCGGACGCGAGAGGTCGCCGCCGCTGCCGATCGCCTCTACGAGGACACGGCGGTGCTCCGCACAAGCGGGGCAGACCTCCACCGTGTGCTCCACCGTGTCCTCTGGGCGATCCTAGCAATGGTGACACCCGGGCGTTTCCTCCCGCCTGATGATGTGCAGGAACCTCCCGAAACTTCCGTGTCCGGTGTGGACCTGCGTCAGGCGGTAGGTGAGAGCGCCGTGGCGCCTCTCTAGCCACTCCTTAAAGAGGGGTCTTATCGCCGCTATCGCGGCGTGCCCTGCGCTGGGTAGCGACAGTCGCTCTTTCCATGCCGCCATGAGATCGCGCCGGAGATCTGTCCGCTCCGCACCGATTTGCCGCGGAAGCGAATCTTCCCCCCGGCGTAGTGCGTAGTTAGCAAATGTGGGCACAGGTTTACAGAATAAGTTAAGAAAGACTTCAAACTACTTTTCAGATAAACTTCATTAGGTACGATTTAAGAGTAACACCATTGATGTATTCTTCTTTTTATCTTCTAGATATCTCGACGCTATGATAAAGTCTTAATATTGGTATGTAAGATATCTACAATACCAAGTTAAGAATTTCTAAATTTATCGCAGAGCGGCAGAGAAGAAGACAAGACTTATAAAAACTAACTTCAAACTTCACCTACTAATCTCAGATATACTTTAGATAAAATGGTGGTATGATTTTACGATTTATTCCGGTCTAACTTAGTATTCTAAAACAAATGCAAAATAAAATGGACATAATATGGCTATTTGGTCAGACAATCAGCCTCGAGCAGGCGCTTTCATTTTTATTTATCCTCAAAAATCAAAGTGACACTTCGTCGCATTGTCATTATGAACCCTGAAGACGCAGTGACTGCTGTACAGTCGAAAGGGCTATGGTTGAGAACCCCAGGCAAGGGAAGCGTTACCAGACAAGATCGGAAGATTCTTCCTTTTACACCTTTCCTAAGCGACATTATTGTGTTCCGACATCCACGCGAACGAAGTCGCGGGCACAGCTAGTGATTAAATATAATTTATAAATATAAAAGAAAGTCGTGTTAGTTACACTATTTATAACTCGAGAACGGCTAAACCGATTTGGCTGAAAATTGGTGGGGAGGTAGCTTAGAAGTCTTAGAACCAAGAGACGGACATTTATTCGGTTTTAGACGGACATAGTATTTAATACTTTTATTTACATAAAGGAGTAGGGTAGGCGTAGGTTAGGAGTAGGGTAGGAGTGGGGTAGGAGTCGTGTAGGAGTAGGGTAGGAGTAGGGTAGGGGTAGGGTAGGGTAAGGGGTAGGACACCACGCGAACGAAGTAGTGCCGGGCACCTAGAAATAGTTTATGGCAAATAGTTTCTAAATAATAATAGTATTTTATTGTTTTTATTCATAGTTATTGAGTGCCTTAACACACTTTAGCCGATATTTAATATATAACCTGGGGGATTTTTATTTTATACTAAACTAGCTTCTGCCCGCGACTTCGTCCGCGTCAAAGTTCACCCTCTTAGGGGTGGAATTTCGAAAAACCCTTTCTTAGTGGATACCTACTCTTCACAAAGAACACACCCTCCAAATTTCATGTCTCTAGGAGCAGCGGTTTAGACTGTGCGTTGATATATCAACAATCAGTCAGTTTACCATTTTATATACATAATATATATATAAATATAATATATATAGGTGACGGTACTGCCGGACTCTCCCTTATGTCTATGTCTTAAGTGAGGGTTCCGTAGCCAGATATATTATATTTTTTTATCAATATAAGTAATGCTTCTCATTTATATACCCGTCTAAAGAATTATTACCAAACGGCGCGCATCGCATCGGATCAGAACGGATTTTACAATCTATAAACGATATTAAATCGTGTATGTAAGTATATTGTATTGTGTGTGTGTATTTAAAGTCTATTAGGACATAGAATACTTTTATCCGCATATTCCCCCGGGATCGAGACTTATGTAGGTGAAACCGGGTGCAGCTAATAGTCTTCTTCTATAGAGAGAAGAGGTCACCAAGTGTGTTAAATCCGATAATTATATGTAACGCATGAATGATACAGCATGGTAGTTAAATGGTGGCAAAAATACACAAACAAATCTTCAAAGTCCATAATTTTAACACCATACCTTTTCACTTTTTGGTGGGTCAGTTTGTAATTTTTACAAGCTTTTTTTATCTAATTTACAATAGCCTAATGTCAACTGCTCATCACATGTTACAAAATATTGCTTTTCCCGATGCTGGGACGTTTGTTGTTGAGGAGTTCTCCTGGTAAGAGCCAGGAGAACTCCTCAACAACCACTCACCATACGCATTGTAACGAGCATAAATTGCTTAGAAACCGTATTAAAGTATGTAATCGAATCGCAACCCGTGAAATATTTGTTATTGAGTAGTTCCGATGGCCATCTGTGGTCTTCATCATCAGCTCCACTTTACCAAATGATGATTTCCGAGAGCAAATGCTCAAGTTACTTTAATTATTGAGTAGGCCACACGCCGGAAGAGCATTGCTAGAAATGATGCGATTACTCAACTTAAATTCGGTTTCAAATTGACGCATCAGCATGACTAGTAGGTAGAGGTCGTCCTATGTAAAACTACAATCTTAATTAGGTATTAATATGGAACGAACTGAACATTTTGGCATATTGAACCGTATGAAGTAAGCCCAACAAAAGGTAACTGCTGTAAATCGTTGAGGAATTCCCTCGACTGTCTATGGTCTCCATCATCAGACCTGTAATGGCACTTATAACCTATATGGGTGCAAAGTTTTTATTTATTTTATTTATTTATCACATGAAATGTTTCCTTTGCCATTACAGTTCTCATCAATATAAATGAATTAATTCCAAACACAAGGTAGCTACTGTAAACTGTTGAGGAGTTCCCTTAACTGTCCTTCGTCTTCATCATCAGACCCCGAATGACAGTCACAACCATGTAGGTGTAAAGTTCACATCAATACAAATTAATCAAGCCCAAACACAAGGTAACTGCTCTAAATCGTTGAGGAGTCCCCTCGACTGTCTTTCGGCTCCATCATCAGATCGACTCCAGGCCTTCATTAAATTGTAGTGCTTTAAAATACCTAATGAAAAAATTAACAAACGCACTAGTCGCTCCTACGATTTTTGAATGTTCCCCTCGATTTCACTGGGATGCCATCATCAGATCCTGGTTTCCTTATCATGGGACCACCCTTGGCATATCTCGTTTCCAACAAAAAAAGAATAATCAAAATCGGTTCATAAACGACGAAGTTATCCGCGAACACACATAAAAAAATATATATATATACGGTCGAATTGAGAAACCTCCTCCTTTCTTGAAGTCGGTTAAAAACTAAAAGTTTTTAACGGTATTTCACACTTCTTTGTATCCGTGACTAGTCAAAGGCATTGTTGGATGAGCAGAGCAGGTAGGTCCTTCGGGGAAGGGCTATTGTCTTGTGTGATTAGGCCCTATTATGTGGCCGACTAGCCAGGCCCGTAATTATTTACCTACCGTGCCACGAGGTCCTTTTGGGAGCTCAACTGAAGTGGTTCTTAATTGTCTGGGTAGTCGGCCACATAATAGGGCCTAATCACACAAGACAATAGCCCTTGCACCGCGCGATAAGATATGGCCGACATAGCTGGTGCAGTGGCAGTGATGTTGGATTTGACTCCTGCCTGTAACCTGTAAACAATCTGAAGGAGATAACATCACGAAGGTAAGTATTCCGCGAAGGGTTGGCAGAGGGGTGTGGTACACCCACATTTTTTCAGTACCAAGTATGTAACAATGAACGAGCCTATTGTCATCAGCCGGGACCAGATCCGGACTGCGTATGCGAAATTGAAAAAACAACCGACTTGGCTATCAAACCTAGAACCTCATGCTGCTAACTAAGTAGTTTTTAAGTTAATAACTATTATGATAGATTGTAGTCGTACTGTTCTTTCGAAGTATATACAGAGATGACCCATGAATTTGGTTGCCATGGTTACCCCATGGCAACCGAGTTCATGGCTCATCTTTTTGAAAGAAGTACCACCACCGTCTAGACTAGACATTTAACTGGCTATAGCGTCTACATGATTTCATATTATGATAAAATCGCTGGTATCATAGAGCGTACTATAGTGAGGTGTACCCTGCCGACGTGTTTGCCCGACAGGGATCTGTTCGCGTGGTTATGACATGATCTTGTCGTAACGTTGCCTCCCCAAGCTGCTAACGCTTTATGTTTATAGCAGTTGCCATGGAAGGCACTTAGTGGAAGTGTGCGAGGACTTTTGTACAAAGGAAAAGTGTAGATCATCTTTTCTCTATAGATCCTTCTCCTGTATAAGTTATCATCATTCTCCTGCCCTCATCCCAATTTGTTTGGGGATATTCCTCAAAACGCACCAACTTTGACACGCACTAAATGAATCGTCTATCGATATCATTTACTAAGAATCCTTCATGCTCTTCTCTATGTTTAATCGTTGATGCATTTCGAGGAATAAAATTATAATATTTTTATATTGATTAAAAAAGGAGGAGGTTCTCAATTCGGATGTTTATATATAATTTTTTTTATTTTTAAGCGGCTAACCTAACCTTGTAAAAAGTTTTTTTTATTGATAAAATAATTTTGCTGATTACTTAGCTGCCTTTTTCAGTTTGTCAAATTCGACACTCTATAGCCCGAATGTTTTTATTAAGTAGATAGATATACATGTATATATTATAAAGATACTAACTAAGACTCATAAGACTCCTATATTTCTTACCCTGTTGACTCAGACCAATAAAATACTTTTTTATTGGTCTGAGCCTGTTGATTCATACATACATAAGCTCATGTGTTCATCCCATGGGGGTAGGCAGAAACGCGACCTGCTACGATCCTTACATGCCCACTCCTTTTGCTTCGTTTACCTGCATACATCTGACCGTTCTGCAGAATAAGATCACCAATAAGATAACTATAATGTCCTTCTACTACGATGTCCTCTCCCGGCGTTTCCACTCCCATATGCCTCGTTAGTCGCCTTTCTCAATCATTGTTTTTGTGTGTGTGTGTGTGTGTGGTTTTTCCAAATGCAGATACCAGTCTCCCACAAAGGATTTATCAGATGTAGTGTCTTCATAATCGTATGTTTAAGGCGCCTTTGTGGAAGAGAAATAAATGTTTATTCATTTCATTTATCTTCTCAACATGTACCAAACCATATCCACAGTATAAACTGTGCCATATCTAAGCATACTCTTTTACATTTTTAACCGACTTCCAAAAAGGAGGAGGTTATGTGTTCGACTTTATATGTTTTTTTATTTTTTTATTTAAATATGGTCACCGATTACTCGAAGACGACTGGACCGATTCTAAAAATTCTTTTTTTGTTTGAAAGGGTATGGTCTCGAGGTGGTCCCATTGTCACCAACTCGGAATCTGATTAGGGAATCCCATGGAAATCGAGGAAAATCCTCAAATTTTATAGGCACACCTATAGCGATTTGGGTATTTTTTATAGTAACTCGTGCATTTGCTTTCGGAAAGCACCATTTGGTGAAGTGGAACTGATGATGAAGACCACAGATGGCCGCCGGAACTACTTAATAATAAGCATTTCACGGGTTACGATTCGATTAGGTAGGTACTTCAATGTGGTTGCTAAGCAATTTATGCTCGTCACAATGCTTATGGTGAAGTGGAGCTGAGGGCTTCTCAGCTCCAGTTCTCCTGGTTCTTACTAGGAGAACTCCTCAACAATTAACGTCCCTGCATAACACACACAGCTGTTTTTGTACTTCAATATGTACCTTGACCATTCAGCTGATGGTTATTGTTTATAGAAAGTAATTTCTTTATCTGCATTGCTTGTAGGTCACCTCGTTCTGTGTATTTTTAACCGACGAAAAAAGGTAGGAGGTTCTCAGGTCGACGCGTATGTCTTTTTTTTTTACCGACGAAAAAACGGAGGAGAACGGAGGATAATCTAGCTGGATTATTTTAATGAGTCTAGCTGCTAGACTCTAGATTCTAGAGCTACACTCAGGTATCTTCTTTTACAGGGAAATCGCAAAATCGCAAAGGAAAACGTTGATGTACGTTTGCCCAGCACGGCCCCTCAGAATTTGCATTTATGGTGTACACCATTGCAATGTACTCGCCTCTAGCAGTATATGTACCGATTTCTTTTTCAATGTACCTCTATACTTTTGAAGAAATATGCAAAAAAAGGTGGCCGTGCCAGCCAAACGCTTTCAGCACGGCCCCCCATGTAACTTGAATAATACATACCGTATTAACAAATGTCTATAACTCAAGAAATGTACTCTATTAATACGTTATATGTGCCGCAACAGTTATTGTGAATTCATAATAACAAATAATTTAAAGATGTGGATAAGGGGCCGTGCTGGAAAAAATCATTTTAAGAAATATCTAAAAAAGACAAAACATACTTAGCCAAAAACTATTAAAAAATAATTGAAGTTTAAATGATAAATGATAAATGATAAATGATTTTATTTCTGTAAGTAGGTTTGTACAAACACTTTTACACGTCAATCATATTTTTTTTAAACTAGATGAGGTCGGCGTTTCCTAACTGACTATTCTGAGAAGAAAGGCCGAAACAAACTCAGAAGTCACAGTCTCTTTTAAAGTCCAGACAAAATCTTGGTCAGATCGTGTGAAGACCATGTAGATTGGTGTCTGAAATGGTCTTTTGAGGAAAGAACCACACAGATTGAGCGGACCTGTCCAATCAGTGCACGCATTTGTCAAAAATCGTGCAGCTCAACTCAGAACTTGAGGAGCTCAACGATTCGACGAACAATACCAAAGACAGGACATTTAGGTAGGCCGCATAAACTACTCAAACTGCCAGATCATGATTAAAACTAAGAAGGAAAAAAGAAATGACCCACATAGTCCTCACATTCACAATAATTAATTAAAAAAAAATAATAAAAATTACTTACAAAGTAAATATTCATGTCATTGTCTAAATAAAATTCATCAATGTCAATGTGTATATAAAAAATCCGGACATAATCTTTGAGGACCATGTAGATTAGTGTCTGAAATGTGAACGTCTGATTCGCAGGTCAACAGTCGCATTTAGCTTTGAAATTATGCCTAAAAATTACTTATCAATTACTTATATTTGCTTACCATGATGAGAGAATTGCTTATTTCATAAGTAAAAAGAATTAAAACAATTAAGGTTGACCAGCCATTCTGATATCAGAATGGATGGTCAACCTATGTAGAGTAGTAACTATGAGGAATTACTGAAATTTTCATGGGCGAAAGATTGCTTATCAATTGCTTATTTCACAATTTATAAGCCTAGACCCTGTTTATCCTCTCTTTATGCTAGCCACGAGTTAAAAAGCCTCTGCGCCTGTTAAAATATGTGAGCAAACTGACGTATGTTCGTACTTGTTGCTTTATTTTCTGTAATAACCAAACGGTGCCTAGTTCTGGATTGTTTGTAATCATATCATCTTCCTGCCCTTGTGAAATGTTACTTGGGGTCAGCACAACACGCTTTTTTCTTCCTTTCTCCCGTGTCAGTCGTCAAGTTATCATTTACTCCTTTTTAACCGACTTCAAAAAGGAGGAGGTTCTCAATTCGTCGGAACCTTTTTTTTTTTATTTATTTTTATTTATTTTTTTTTTTTATGTATGTTCCCCGATTACTCGGAGACGGCTTGACCGATTTCAAAAATTATTTTTTTGTTTGAAAGGGTATACTTTCCAGGTGGTCCCATTGTCATCAGGTCAGGATCTGATGATGGGACCCTGGAGAAAATCGAAGGAACTCTTCAAGTATTATAGGCACACCTATAGCGATTTGGGTATTTTTTATTATAGTAACTCGTGTATTTGCTCTCTGAAAGCATCATTTGGTGAAGTGGAACTGATGATGAAGACCACAAATGGCCACCGGAACTACTCAATAATAAGTATTTCCCGGTTTGCGATTCGATTACTTACTTTAATATGGTTGCTAAGCAAGTTATGATCGTCACGAATGCGAATGGTGAAATGGAGCTGATGGTGGAATACCAGGAGAACTCCTCAACAATTAACGTCCCTGCATCGGGAAAAGCAATATTTTGTAAAAGGCGATAAGCAAGTTGGCATTAGGCTATTGTAACTTAGATACCTACATTATAAACAGACACACTAAAAAGCGAGAAATAAAAACTTTTTAACAAAAAAAAAAACCGACTTCCAAAAAAAACACTACAAAGTGAAAAATAACTTTTATTTCGGAAGTCGGTGGCAAAAAACTAAAATACTGATGCAAAGACACCGACTTCCGAAATAAAAGTTATTTTTCACTTTGTAGTGTTTTTTTTGGAAGTCGGTTTTTTTTTTTGTTAAAAAGTTTTTTCCTTCATTTCATTCCTCACACAAGCCATCCATCGTTTCTTTGGTCTTCCTCGCCTTCTCCATCCATCAAAATTTATATTCATATTCTCACCAGACTCGGTAATTGAAAAAATATGAGCTATATATAGATATACAGGGTGGAATTTTTCCATGTCATCTGGAGGAAAAGTACTCTAAGTACTGGAGATAGCAAATTTTACTCAAAGGAAACATTCCTTTATTTTTAAAAAGAAACAAATCTGCATTCACAGCATTTTTTAAAATCTGTGAATGCAGATTTGTTTCTTTTTATTAAAAATTAAAAAGCAAACAAATCTGCATTCGAAGAAGTCGGTGTCAATAAACGAAAATGCGGAACCAAAGACACGGACTTCCGAAATTAAAGTTATTTTTCAATTTGTATAGTTTTTTTTTGGAAGTCGGTTGTTTTTTTTTGTAAAAAGTTTTTATATTTCACTTTTTAGTGGGTCAGTTTGTAATTTATCTAAGTTACTATAGCCTAATGGCAACTGCTCATCACATGTTACAAAATATTGCTTTTCCCGATGCTAGGGCGTTAATTATTGAGGAGTTCTCCTGGTTCTTACCAGGAGAACTCCTCAACCACCACTCACCATACGCATTGTGACGAGCATAAATTGCTTAGCAACTATATTAAAGTAATGGAATCCGTGAAATATTTGTCATTGAGTAGTTCCGATGGCCATCTGTGGTCTTCATCGTCAGCTCCACTTTACCAAATGATGATTTCCGAGAGCAAATGCTCAAGTTACTTCAAAAAATACCCAAATCGCTATAGGTTTGCCTATAAAATTTGAGGGTTTCCCTCGATTTGCATGGGATCCTCTCATCAGATTCCAACTTGATGATAATGGGACCACCTCGAGAGTATACCCTTTCAAACAAAAAAAATATTTTTTGGAATCGGTAAAGCCGTCTTCGAGTAATCGGTGAACATAGTACATAAAAAAAAAACAAAGTCGAACATATAACCACCTCCTTTTTGGAAGTCGGTTAAAAAATAACATCCTTTACTCACATACATCCTTTTGACTTTATATATAGATGAAAATTAAAGACAAGGGTTTTTTTTTGAAAAACGTATAATAATTATTGTTACCTATATAATTATGTAGTTGTACAAATAAATAACATGACTTCTATTTCCTAACATAAACAATACAATGTGGAATCGCCTTTCGGTTGGTACTTCGTATGATTCTCGCGCTTAGATCGTCGTAGCATTGCCATACGTTTCCGATGAAATGAATCTACCCTACATATTTTTTTATAACTTACTGTCTTCGTTTTTAACTTGTGCTTATATTTATGTAGTTACGTGTAAAGCTTTTCTATTGAATCATACGAAGTACCAACTGAAAAGTGATTCCACATTGTATTATTTATGTTAGGAAATAGAGGTCATGTTATTTATTTGTACAACGACTTACTTACTACAAATATGAATAATTATTATACGTTTTTCAATTATAAAAAACCCGTGTCTTTAATTTTTATCTATATATTAGCTGACCGAACAGACGTTGTCCCGTCAACTATGAATATTGAATTCGAATTATTGACCTACCTACTAATAAAATAAAAAAAAATATTTACGGTCATCCTTATCATTTAGGGGTATGAAAAATAGATGTTGGCCTATTCTCAGACCTACCCGATATGCACACAAAATTTCTTACAAATCGGTTCAGCCGATTCGGAGGAGTTTGGTAACAAACACCACGGCACGGCAATTTTATATATTAGAGAGATATATAGGGTGACTAGTAATTAGGGACCGATACTTATACATGTGATTTTACTCATGGTATCAAACTTGGAACTTTCCCAAAGAAACATCTTTTTTAAATACTCATTCACTTTCATCACAATAACGCAGCAGCCGTATGATGTTTAGTTAGATTGTTGCTAAAATAAAAGTATAACAAAAAAGATTCTTTAGGAAAGTTGTTTGTTTACATGAGTATAATCACGTGTATAAGTATCGGTCACTAATACCGGTCACCCTATATAGCTCACATTTTTCTAATTACCGAGTCTGGTGAAAATAATAAAATATATGATGATTATAAATGTTAATGGATGGAGAGGGAGAGGAAGACCAAGGAAACAATGGATGGATTATGTGAGGAATGATATTATGAAGGAAAAAGGAGTAAATGATAGCGTGACGACTGACAGGGGAGAATGGAAGGAAAAAGCGTGTTGCGCCGACCCCAAATAACATTTGACAAGGGCAGGAAGATTATCATTATGATTACAAACAATATAGAACTAGGCACAGTTTGGTTAATAAAGAAAATAAAGCAACAAGTACGAACATACGTCAGTTTGCTCACATATTTTAACAGGCGCAGAGGCTTTTTAACTCGTGGCTAGCATAAAGAGAGGATAAACAGGGTCTAGGCTTATAAATTGTGAAATAAGCAATTGATAAGCAATCTTTCGCCCATGAAAATTTCAGTAATTCCTCATAGTTACTACTCTACATAGGTTGACCATCCATTCTGATATCAGAATGGCTGGTCAACCTTAATTGTTTTAATTCTTTTTACTTATGAAATAAGCAATTCTCTCATCATGGTAAGCAAATATAAGTAATTGATAAGTAATTTTTAGGCATAATTTCAAAGCTAAATGCGACTGTTGACCTGCGAATCAGACGTTCACTCTGAAATGGTCTTTTGAGGAAAGAACCACACAGATTGAGCGGACCTGTCCAGTCAGTGCACGCATTTGTCAGTAACCGTGCAGCTCAACTCAGAACTTAAGGAGCTCAACGATTAGCAAGTAACATATGTACCGCATTGATTTCTCATACAACTTGTTATATTGTGAAAAATAAATCTATTTAAGTTCATTCAGCACGGCCCTCTATAGTTGCCTATATCTTTTTAAATAAGCCGTGTATGTTTACAAAATTCGACTTCCTGAATAATATATAGGAGTACATTCCTTTCAACTAAATTGCAATTCTGCTGTATCAATACTTTAGAAGATAAATTCAATCTAAAATATACATACATTAAAACTGATGGGGTGACCATGATTCTACATGAAAATAGGATAAAAAATACTGCTTAAATTGAGTAAATCTTTATTAAAATAAACAAATCAACAATATGGTAAACTATATAAACGATAACTAGGTACTTATACATAATAGGTCGATAATCGTACAAGTGTCAAGTTAGTGTCGCTAAGACTACATAGCTCAAAGTCTTAAAAATCATACATTACAATAAAATCACAGATTCATTACATTTCACAAATTAGTTCGTTTACATGGAATAACAACCTATGTCTCAATAACACTACAGAGCTTAAAAATCTTAAAAAATCACAGATACGCGTTCAATAAATCATATTGATTGAACCTTACATTACACTAATATTAATTTGCATGAATCGCTTTAATTATTTGGTATAATCACAGGCAATTAATTAAATCCACGTAATCACAGATGTTTTTCAACGACTATAACAATTAGAATATTGTAAATAAATTACCCAATAGCGGACAAATTTTAAACTTTGAGAAACATTGAATATTTTGTTTTTTTTAGCATTTCTCATTCTGAATAACATTTATTTAAACATATTATAAGTTGTGTTTTTTCTAGGGGAAGGTTATAAGCACGCTTTATATATTTTTTATTTCTACCACGCGAACCGAACCGTAAGTTAAAGCTAGTCCACTTAGAAATTCGTTTATTTAATATATTATCCCACTAGATAGGCTTTGAGGAAAAGAAAACGATTAATTACTTGACGCCAAGAATCAGTTATTTTTATTTTTAATGTTTTTGATGGGTACCTATACCTACCCTGTGTCATTCTCACAATTAAGACGAATATAACGACATCTCTCAAGTTGAAATTAATAAAGCCGTTTAGACTACAAAGCGTGCCAAAGAAATGAAGGTTGCTACATATCTACATTCATTCACTCGAAAAACCTTACCGTCCTTCTGGTACAGTCGGGTAAAAAGAATGTTTATTTCAATGTAGTCACATAATTTAATTAATATAAGTACATAAATATAGAACATTTATGTACCTACCTACCAAATATATGAAATCATGGTCACCCCATCAGTTTTAATGTATGTATATTTTAGATTGAATTTATCTTCTAAAGTATTGATACAGCAAAATTGCAATTTAGTTGAAAGGAATGTACTCCTATATATTATTCAGGAAGTCGAATTTTGTAAACATACACGGCTTATTTAAAAAGATATAGGCAACTATAGAGGGCCGTGCTGAATGAACTTAAATAGATTTATTTTTCACAATATAACAAGTTGTATGAGAAATCAATGCGGTACATATGTTACTTGCTAAACTTCAATTATTTTTTAATAGTTTTTGGCTAAGTATGTTTTGTCTTTTTTAGATATTTCTTAAAATGATTTTTTCCAGCACGGCCCCTTATCCACATCTTTAAATTATTTGTTATTATGAATTCACAATAACTGTTGCGGCACATATAACGTATTAATAGAGTACATTTCTTGAGTTATAGACATTTGTTAATACGGTATGTATTATTCAAGTTACATGGGGGGCCGTGCTGAAAGCGTTTGGCTGGCACGGCCACCTTTTTTGCATATTTCTTCAAAAGTATAGAGGTACATTGAAAAAGAAATCGGTACATATACTGCTAGAGGCGAGTACATTGCAATGGTGTACACCATAAATGCAAATTCTGAGGGGCCGTGCTGGGCAAACGTACATAAACGTTGGATTTTAATAAACTGCTTCTTATTTTAAAGTACATATTCATACCGACATTATCTACCTGTACCTTGTTCGAAATGATGCTCAATACACCCGCAGCGCAGTCACCTTCACAACATTATATTCTAAATTCAAATTTTAAATGCAGAACAATCCTTGAGACGTCGAATCCAGCTATGTATTGAAAACAATGGTCATCATTTTGAACAATTAGTTAAGGTTTAATAGGTAGGTACCTAACATAAGAAAAGTAAAAAAATAAAGTATTTTGTTAAAAATGAGCTGTTTTCTTTAGTTTCCCGTATGTCATTACTTCCCAGAATTCGATCCTTATCAGCGACACTATCGAATGGTACACAGTGATGTTTTTTTTTTTCAAAATCAACAGGTTCGATTCCATATTGATTTGTCAAAAATGCAATGATGTAGTTTTAGGTTTGTTTCATCAAAATCGAGCCCGCGACTCAAAGGAGTCGCGAGCTCGATTTATTATTATTTACTCGATTGTGAGGAATGTCGAAAAGTAGTTTCGGATTTGACCATCCACGCCCACTTGGAAAATTCACCCTGTATATGTATATTCAACTGAATTGAGGACCTCCTCCTTTTTTTGAAGTCGGTTAATAAAAAGGTCAGAAATTAAGAACGCTAAGTAAAAACGAAGTAATAGCACATGCAGGCGCTGCGCTGCGACGCGATGCGGTGGGTCGAGGGCCGAAGTAATAGCACGTGCAGGTGCAGGCGCTGCGACGCGATGAGGTATCAACCGAAACGAACCTAATACTCGTAATTTATGTTCAATCAAACAGTAGGTAAAGTTCATAATTATTTTTTACAATATAGACTCGTTAGTTTTGGCCTCTTTTTATTCCTTGGCATGTGTTTCAGTGTATAGGTTCTGCTTCGAGACTTTTAAAAATATTAAAATACAAAATTTAAATATATCCTTACAAAAGTTTAAGTCATTTTATTCCTACTTAACACCTACGCGGGTGTTTTAAGCTAGAACGAAGCGTCATCTCCTTAATATATTGTAGGTACCCGAGAACATTTTCTAAGTATAACTATTTTCAGTTTTTATCTAGCCATCGATATTGACATTTACATGAAAGAAGATTGGCCATCGAGGTGAGATTCTCCCAATAAAATGTAATTTAAAATAAGACTACACTTACTATTTTAAAATATGGGCAATGAATGTTTAGATTAACAATTTGGGCAAACAACTTCGTGCAACTTACTGCAATGAACACTTTATCAGGCGTCTTTTTTTGTGACGGTGAAGTTTTTAAGTCTACCTACATAGTTTTTTGTGCTTCTTTGTTCTTCGGAATACATACGTAATTTACAGCTCCAGTCTATAATTTTAATTTTTCCTGCCTAATCTCACATCTCAACATAATTTGGTCCATATCAAGCCGGATAACTGATCCAGAAATAAGGATAAATCCAGGAAAAATAAAATATATCGGAAAATACTGCCATTTGGAGTCTTGTGAATAGTTGGCTAAGGTCAAAAGGGTCACAGCGCAGCATAGTGCAGTACAGTGCAGTGTTCCTATTTATATTTATTTCAGACCCCATTACTCATAATCAGGTAGTATTAAACATTTTTTAGGGAATTGTAAAGGTTAGTACAACATTGTTATCTAACTTCTTTCTTCATTTACACATGTATGATATATTTTCAAGTTACCAAATTATCGTTATAATTTGCAGCAAATCTATTGTATTATAGGTAAAGCAGCAAACGCGGCGCTCATTAGGGGAGGCCTATGTCCAGCAGTGGACTGCTACAGGCTGATGATGATGATGATGATGAAGCAGCAAACTAGGTTTCAACTATTGTTAACCATTAATCTAAGCAGTTTCCTTTGTTATCTTGCAATAAATATCATAAGAAATCACACTTTGAACTAATAGCTACCTACATTGTATTGTATTCCCTTACATTTTAACTTAATTTTAGCAAAGTTCATAATTTAGTAGATGAATAGTAAAATCGACAATTACATTAAGGTTATTGTCTATGATCTAGTAAACAGATTAGTACTTTAATGAATGGTATCATGATGTAGGTACGTATAGTCAACAATAGATTTAGTTTTTCTATTTTCACATTCCAACGAATATCAAGTTAAAAGCAGCAATTTCATAGTTTAATGTTTGCTCTAGCGATTTAGAAGGCCCTTTAGATATTTGTCCTGTAATAATTAACGATACTAATATTATATTTATTATAATTTTAAACTTGTTACCTACATTTCAGATTGGTTACCTGCTTCCCAAAGAATGACTGATAAGGAAGAAAAGGAGCTCATTAAAAAACGAGCAAGTTACAAAGGATTAACGGTATTTTCTAATTATTTAGAGGATTTTAAGAAGAATTCTTTAACGCAAACCCAGATGAACGAACTGCAGTTACGCCTCGGTAAGATTGAACTTGTTTATTTGAAATATAACGATGTTCAGTTAAGGTTGGAATGTATAGCTGAGGATATGAATACACAGTAATCAGAACGTAGTGAATTTGAAGCCACTTATTTCAAAGTTGTTGTGAGGGCACAGGAATTACTAGCCAGACACAATGACATTGTTAATGAAGACCAGGGGGCCTAAAAGGGCCACTTTGGAGAATCAAAAAGGATAACATTATGAGTTTTAAAATGGCGAAGACAGTCCGTGTCTTTTTTTTTTTCGCTGCACTACGTAGGTACAATCAAAGAGATTGGGATTGGATTTGGATTGGATCGATTGCTATTTTAGCGCAGACAAAAAAAAAACTGAAAAATGCTTCACCAATGGGATTAGATACGATTAACTTAACAGTTAACTGTCCATTCTGTTATCCGTTTATGATTCTGCCAAACTGGCCTTTTTATGCCCCAAGTTTTCTTGCGTTAGTAATAATATAGGCTGGTAAGGTTACCAACCATTCAACCATGCAATGGAATAATTATTAGCCGAGAATTCAATGTCATGCGAAACGTGTCAAACGTGTGTGTCGTGTCGTGTCACCACTTGTCGTACGTTGTGGTTAGAGTGGTGTGGTACGACAAGTGGTTAGAGTTCCATGACACGTTTTCAAGCTTATAGGTACATTTGGATGACCAAATTGATGAAATAAATAAGTTTCATTACCTCCGAGCTTCCTTGGAAGGGACAGCCGCCTTAGTCATACGGGCTATTGAATTCTCGGCTAATAATTCTTCCATTGCATGGAATTTATTACGTGAAAGGCTTGTTATCAAGCGGCTTCTCGTTCAAAATCATGTAGCAGCCTTATTTAATATTGATGTGATTAATAAAGAATCCTCAGATAATATAAAAAACATCATTGATACTTTAAACATAAACCTACGTGCGTTAGAATCTTTGTGAACCAGTTAAGTTTTGGGATACGTTGATAATTTACATAGTTACTTTCAAATTAGATTCAAGGACTTATCGACAGTGGGAGGAAGAAAATGGTCATTTAGACAAAGATAAAACAATCACATTAGAAATCTTCCAGGAATTCTTAAGAAATCGTGCTGTTTTGCTTGAAACACTAGATTTGTCTGCACTATAGCACTCCTGAACTCGCACCCGCTCACGCCGTTGTCATCGGAACCTAATGACCTTCTGCCGCTGACACCAGGACACTTCCTGGTAGGACGTACACTCAGATATTTGCCCGTGCCATCGTATGAAACCATTCCCATTACTCACTTGAGGCATTATGAGAGAATAGAGGCATTACGTCAATACTTCTGGTCGAGGTGGAATAAAGAATATATATATATCTGTGAACTACAGCAGTGGACAAAATGGAGCTCCTCAAAGGCGGTCTTAGAGACCGATCGCCTTGTTATAGTAAAGGAAGACAATCTACCACCATTGAAATGGCGATTAGGCCGGATCTCAGCAGTCTACCCAGTGACGGAATCAGTCGTGTGGCCGAAATTAGAACTGCGAGTGGAACCATCCGGCGTGCATGCAGCAAGATATGCCCACTGCCATTAAATGATGATTCTGGTTGAAAGATTGCCTTTCAACGCCCGGGGGCATGTTTAGATTAGCAATTTGTGCAAACCAACTTCGTGCAACTTACTGCAATGAACACTTTATCATGCGTCTTAATTAGTTTTAAGTCACGGAATAGATAAATTGTCTATTCCGTGTTTTAAGTCTACCTACATAGTTTTGTGTGCTTTTTTTGTTCTTCGGAATACATACGTAATTTACAGCTCCACTCTATAATTTTAATTTTTCCTGCCTAATCTCACATCTCAACAATGAAATACAAAGCTTAAAATTGTCTGTCGTCTGCCTCTTTACAGGGATACGACACAGAAACCTCAAAACATTCTATATAAATAGGAACCTACACGTACCGGTCCTAAGCAAAAACATATGTAGGTAAGTAGTATGGCTATTTTCTTATTAATATTCTTAAAAAACGAATAAATTATCTACATACAACGATTACTAATAGATTGATATAGCATTCCATGGGATATCAATGAACTTGGACCAAACTTCAGGGCATTAAGGCGTTACCTATATAATATGCGCATAACCATGAATGTAAAACTCTAAACTCGAATCAACTTAAAATCATTTTGCGATGTCCCGTTAAAAAATGTCTTAGCACAAACATGTTAACATGGATCAATCATGACAAGGACCATCCAACAAAAGAGCCATCAACGCTACAAGTGGTTGCGTTTTCGGAGCCAGTCTTTATTCTGATTCTATTAGGGAAGCATAAAGAACACAAACAGAACAATTAACACTGTAAACCCATAACAAGTGGCATGAAAGAGACGCACGTAGAAAAGTCATTGAAGTGTGAAAGAGTCAAAAGCAGGTAGATTCATTGTGTGTGTGACGGAGTATGATAAGGAGGAGGTACTGGGTGAAGCGAGCCTGTCGTCGTGCAGACCGCGACAGCGCCGGACCGTTTCTCACCGGCTTCATAATAAACCACGTGGCCGGCTCAGCGAACCTACAAAAAGTGAGTAAAACTAAGGTTTACTGACCGATACGTAGGTTAATAGCTTTAACTTTGAACCTCAATTATATGCCCCGTCTGAAGCCACCAATACTAACTCACTTTGTTCTTCGTCTTGAGGTATTGATGCCCGTAATTCATGAAGTTCGAAATGAAACTTTGTTTTAGTTTCGTTTTAGAAACTTGGTTGTATTTTTGTTATATATTTAATTGAATTTGTTAATTTATCAATGTTTTTTAAATTGAACTCATGAACACAACATTGAATTTTATTTTATGATTACATTAATTACCTTGAAATGGTTTTAATAGTTGTTCTTTGTTATTTCTATGTTTATCTATTAGCTATGTATCAATGATGGTGTATCAATGATTACCGTTTAATAATCTGTTTTATATATACGATAGCCGTAATATATAGGTAAGGACCTACATGCAACCGGTTCATTCTTGCAATAGGTCCTAAAACAGCATATTCTTTCAAAATATTACTTACTGAAAAAGTGTGTTGTATATATCTACATATTTAGAGCAGCCTTAAAATCTCGTATAGGAACGCTCAGCTGTTTTTTAAGTAGGTATCAAACTACAAAACAACGATGCAGTGCCGTAATTAGCCTTTTAGGTCCTAAAACAGCATATTCTTTCAAAAGATTACTTACTGAAAAAGTGTTGCCTTTAGTTTGTGTTTTGTTTAAGTACCTATATACAGATTTAGAGCAGCCTTAAAATCTAGTATAGCAACTAAGGCTCAGCTGTTTTTTAAGTAGGTATCAAACTACAAAACAACGATGCTCCGTTAAATGCAAAAAAAGCTGTTTAATTATGATACGAGAATTAAAATAAAGGAATCTGGATAGAATATTAATAATATCTGTAAAATATAAGAGAAATGAATTAATTTGCTTATCCACGACATTCATTTAGTCTTCTAGGTAGGAAGGTCATGTTTCAGTCATTGTGTTCAATAATTATAACTGTTTAGTGTCATATATACTCGGTATTTAGAAGGTTGTAAAATGAGATCGACGTCCACTGCGTATTTATTTTGACTAGCGCGTATTTTAATGAAGTAGCTGTAGGTATTTCCGTATCTAAAAAAAAATAATCCGTTCTGCATACAATTAAAAAATAAGTAAACAATAAAATGAATGGTTATAAAATAACTTCGTAATCAGATCGAACAATTAGTGATCAATAGAACGGTTTTAATATAATAGAATTCATTCGATACACATAATTACACATTAATAAAACTCGATAGCTTCGTTAGTCCAGTGGTGCTTAGTAGACTGCCTCGAGAGTCGTGGGTTTGATGCCTAGGTCCAGACAAACTGCTCGGGTGGATGCTGGGTTTACAAGGTCATTAAATATAACTACAATAACTAGCGAAATGTGAGCGTACAGTGCACCCTGCCTACTCCTTAGGAGAAAATAGGAACGAGGTAACAAAAACTGGTCAAGTGAGAGTCGGACTCGCACACGAAGGGTTCCGTACCACAAGGCAAAAACGCCGAAAAAAAACACGTTTGTTGTATGGGAGCCCTTAAATATTTATTTACTATAAATATTTGTTTATTTATATTTTATTCTGTTTTTAGTATTTGCTGTTATAGCGGCAACAGTAAAACATCACCTGTGAAAATTTCTACTGTCTAGCTATCACGGTTCATGAGATACAGCCTGGTGACAGACAGACAGACGAACAGTGGAGTCTTAGTAATAAGGTCCCGGTTTTACCCTTTGGGTACGGAACCCTAAAAATTAACATACTTACATTATAAAACGTCGGCCCCGCACACATAGCTAGAGACCGCAAAAAAAAAACTATTTAATGATAATCCTCTTGATCCTCCTGATTGAAAGGAAAAAGGGAAGGCCTTTGCCCAGGTATAGACAAAACACAATGTAGGCTTTTTTTTTCCGGATGGGAAATCATCAAATGACCCCTCCCGCTCTGGGTGGAGCGGAAGGGAGTGTCAGACTCTTACTGACTAAAACCCACCCGTGTTCCTTCCTTAGCCCTTTATGTTCCGGCTAACAAACAAATATATTGCTTTGCGTTTTTAGATGGTGGCAGATGATTTAAGTTGTGAGGTGGGCCCCCCCTGCAGCCTCGTGTTAGCCGATGGATCGGTCTTCACAGGACGGAGTTTTGGGGCACAGGTGCCTGTAGATGGAGAAGTTGGTTAGTACATAAATAAGTTCCTGTTATGCTAAAACGAACCTAACTCTTTAAATAATTTTATTAATTCAATATTCTATGTGTACTGCGTTATAATTATTACTATCCAGCAAAAAGAGTTCATTGCACTTACATAACATACATAATCAGCCTATAATGTTCCCATTGCTGGGACACAGGCCTCCTCTCGGTGAGAGGGAGCGGGCCGTAATCCACCACGCGAGCCCAGTGCGGGTTGGTAGATGTCACATGTCTTCGAATTTTTGGTTCTAGGACATCCCGGTTTCCTCACGATGTTTTCCTTCACCGTTTTGAGAGCAGTGGTGATGAAATAATTGCACTGCACCATTGCACTTAACTCAAAAATATCCAGAACCACCAACACATATTGTGGTTAATTTTGGTATATCTTTTAAATGGCTTCAGCAATTAAAGGCCTCAAATCACGTACCATTTTTTGTCTGTAGGTATCAAATAATTGACCCCTAAAATTATTAAAAGAAATATATTTACTTACTAGTTACTTATATTGTTAGAAAAAAATACAGTTTGCTTGATAAAAGAAACAACGCATCACCGACCGATTTGGAAAAGCAACCTTAATAACAATAGATTACAAGTATTAAAAAAATATCGCGGTTTTTAGTACCTTAATGTCTAATCGTATTGTTGTGTTGTTGATCAGTATTTCAGACGGGTATGGTCGGATACCCAGAGTCGCTAACAGACCCGTCGTATCACGCGCAGTTGTTGGTGCTCACATACCCGCTGGTTGGCAACTATGGTGTCCCCGACGAAGACGAACGAGACGAACATGGAATACCCAAGTAAGACGTTTTACTAGTAGCCAGCCAATACTTATCACACTGATGACCAATTAAAAAAAACTGAAATATAATTGGTTTGAGATGGGGCGGCAAGGGCAGCCACTAATGAAAGACAATTGATTACAGAATAAATAATTTAATAACACCTAAGACTCTGTAGCTATCGAGAAACATTAGGAGACCATCCCACAATTTTGCAATAGGTAAGTAAATGCAGCAAGCTGCATTCAGTAAAATAAAACTAAAACTTGAAAACGTTTTCCTGCAAGTAGCTGCCCTGTCCCATCTGCCCGGCCATGACGTACCTTTTAAAGTCTTCTCACACACACAAATCATAATGATTTGAAGTAAAAATAATGACTATCACCCTACACTATATTTCAGGTGGTTTGAATCCAACCGCATATGGGCAGCTGGCATGATAGTGGGCGAGGTGAGCACTCGCGCGTGCCACTGGCGCGCTAAACGCTCCCTGGGATCCTGGCTAGCAGCCCACGGTATCCCAGGCCTCTGTGACGTAGACACCCGAGCCCTGACCTTCCGTCTTCGAGCTGGTGTCACTCTTGGACGTATCATTCAGGGAGTCCCACCGTTTGGACCACTGCCAGCTCTGTCGGACCCGAATGCCAGGAATCTGGTCGCTGAAGTGTCTGTTAAGGTGAGCCTAACCATTTTGTAGGTAAACAACTTTCATCGGCCTTTCGTAGATATTTTTTGTCTCGACATGCGCCCTGCATCGTATAGTTTAAATCCATTTGTTTACTCATTTCAAACAGAAACAAAAAATATTTTTTTAATTTTATTCAATATCTAGGTAGGTCTCTAAAGTGGAAAATAGTCCGTTGTATTTGTTACTTACTATACAATATTGCATTGCGTTACGCATAACATATTTTATGTTTCCTCTTGGACATTTGTTATTAAAATCACATTCTGATGCAGTCATCAACAGATCGTTAAGATCATGATGCAATTACCTAACAAAATAACTAGTGAGTCAAGAATTTGTAACTATTGTTTCTATAGTGATAGTGACCAACTGTTTTTTCAGGACCCCAAAATATACAACTCCAGCGGTGAAGTAACAATAATGGCTGTTGACTGTGGGTTGAAGTACAACCAAATCAGGTGTTTGATCAACCGAAACGTTAAGGTTGTGCTAGTACCATGGGACCACAAGTTGGACCCCAGCCAGTACGATGGCCTGTTCATCAGTAACGGTCCAGGTGACCCGGTCAAGTGTAAGAAAGTGGTGGACAATATGCGCTCAATCATTCAAGACAAGGCAAATGTGAAACCGGTATTTGGTATCTGTCTGGGACATCAGTTACTATCCACTGCAGCTGGCTGTAAAACTTACAAAACCAGGTAAATAACGAATATTTCCGTGATTTTTTTCTCATTGAGACAAGTACGTGTATAATTAGTATAAATAATTATTAAAACTAATTTTATTATTTATGTTATTTTATTGCTAATTTGAATATCCCTAGGCCTCGTTAGTCTAGTGCTAGTGATCATCTGCTCAGCGTGGGTCACGGGTTCGATTCTCATGTCTCAGGGCTTAGTTTGGTTCCCGAAACAATCGTACTTTATTTTCATATTGGTATTTTTTTTATTTCAGTTACGGTAATCGTGGACACAATTTACCTTGCACACATAACGGCACTGGCCGATGTTTTATGACATCACAAAATCACGGATTTGCTGTCGATGCGGATTCACTGCCGGAAGGTTGGAAAGTTTTATTTACCAATGAAAACGATAAAACGAATGAAGGTATTATTCATAAAACTTTGCCTTACTTCAGTGTCCAGTTTCACCCGGAACACACTGCCGGACCCACGGATTTAGAATGTCTTTTTGATGTATTCGTCGATGCTGTTCGGTCTTACAAAAATAAGAAGTCGTGTAGTATTGATGCCAACATTACAGAAAAACTTAAGTTTATACCGACTTTACATGAAAGACCAAAAAAAGTACTCATCCTTGGCTCTGGTGGCTTATCAATCGGACAAGCTGGCGAGTTTGACTATTCAGGATCGCAAGCGGTCAAAGCTTTACAAGAAGAAAAGATACAAACTGTATTAATCAATCCTAATATTGCAACTGTACAGACGTCAAAAGGCCTAGCTGACAAAGTATATTTCCTTCCTATCACACCGGAATATGTAGAACAAGTTATCAAAGCGGAAAGACCCACCGGAGTACTTCTCACATTCGGTGGTCAGACAGCCCTAAATTGTGGAGTCGAGTTGGAAAAATCTAAGATTCTAGAAAAATACAATGTAAGCGTTTTAGGTACGCCTATTCGGTCAATAGTTGATACTGAAGACCGCAAAATATTTGCTGAAAAAATTAATGCGATTGGCGAAAAAGTTGCCCCAAGCGCAGCTGTGACAACAATTGAAGAAGCACTGGCAGCTGCACAGCAAATTGGGTATCCAGTCATGGCTCGATCTGCATTTTCCCTCGGTGGTTTAGGATCCGGTTTTGCGAACAATGAAGACGAACTTCGAACACTCGCACATCACGGGCTATCACATTCCGATCAACTTATAATCGATAAATCTCTGAAAGGATGGAAAGAAGTGGAATATGAAGTGGTTAGAGACGCATTTAATAATTGCATCACTGTGTGCAATATGGAAAATGTAGATCCTTTAGGAATACACACTGGAGAATCAATTGTAGTAGCACCTAGTCAAACTCTCTCAAACAGAGAATATTACATGTTGAGAAACACTGCCATCAAAGTTATTCAACACTTCGGAATTGTAGGTGAATGTAATATTCAGTACGCATTGAACCCAAATTCAGAAGAATTCTTTATTATAGAAGTAAATGCCAGGTTATCTCGAAGTTCAGCGTTGGCAAGTAAAGCAACAGGATATCCATTGGCCTATGTAGCTGCTAAATTAGCACTGGGTATATCGTTACCTGTTATTAAGAACTCCGTGACCGGAGTAACGACTGCTTGCTTCGAACCAAGTCTCGATTACTGTGTTGTCAAAATACCAAGATGGGATTTGGCTAAGTTTACTAGAGTCAGCACAAAAATTGGTAGTTCTATGAAAAGTGTTGGGGAAGTTATGTCAATAGGCAGGAGTTTTGAAGAAGCTTTCCAGAAGGCATTAAGGATGGTCGATGAAAATGTTAACGGGTTCGATCCAAACATTAAAAAAGTTAATGAAGATGAATTGCGAGAACCGACTGATAAGCGAATGTTCGTCTTAGCTGCTGCTCTAAGGAATGGCTATACTGTGGATAAGTTATATGAATTAACCAAAATTGATCATTGGTTTCTCGAGAAGTTCAAAAATATAATAGATTACTATCAAGTCCTGGAGGCCGATCATCATGGTTCAATTCCTTTCGATGTTTTAAAGAAGGCAAAGAAAATTGGATTTTCTGATAAACAAATAGCTGCTGCTATAAAAAGTACTGAAGTCGCTGTCAGAAAGCTAAGAGAGGAATATAAAATTATTCCATTTGTTAAACAAATCGACACAGTTGCAGCCGAGTGGCCAGCTACTACAAATTATTTGTATTTAACTTATAACGGTACAACTCATGATCTAGAATTTCCTGGTGGTTTTACAATGGTTTTGGGATCAGGTGTATATCGCATTGGAAGCTCCGTTGAATTCGACTGGAGTGCGGTTGGGTGTCTAAGAGAACTTAGGAATCAAGGCAAAAAGACAATCATGATTAATTATAACCCCGAAACGGTCAGTACTGACTATGACATGAGTGATAGGTTGTATTTTGAAGAAATTTCCTTTGAAGTTGTTATGGATATTTATAACATTGAACACCCAGATGGAGTTATTTTATCTATGGGAGGACAATTACCAAATAATATTGCAATGGATTTACATAGACAACAAGCAATTATTTTAGGTACGTCTCCTGATATGATTGATAATGCCGAGAATAGGTTTAAGTTTTCCAGAATGTTAGACCGGAAAGGTATAATGCAACCAAGGTGGAAGGAGCTTACAGACTTAGAATCAGCTACAAGTTTTTGTGAAGAAGTAGGATTTCCATGTTTGGTGCGCCCATCGTACGTTTTAAGTGGTGCAGCTATGAATGTTGCAAATTCAAACCAGGAATTGGAAGCTTATTTAAAGTCGGCTAGTCTAGTAAGCAAAGACCATCCAGTGGTAATATCTAAATTTATAATGGATGCAAAAGAGATAGATGTAGACGTAGTCGCTGCTGATGGTGCTATTTACTGTATGGCAGTATCTGAGCATGTTGAAAATGCGGGAGTCCATTCTGGTGATGCAACATTAGTTACTCCGCCGCAGGATATTAATGATGAAACTTTGGAAAAAATAAAAGGAATCGCCAGTATTATAGCTGAGACGCTAGATGTAACTGGACCCTTCAACATGCAACTTATTGCAAAAGATAACGAACTCAAAGTCATCGAATGCAACGTCAGAGTTTCAAGATCCTTTCCATTTGTATCTAAGACGCTAGACCATGATTTTGTTGCGATGGCCACTAAGATTATCTTGGGTCTACCAGTGGAACCAGTTAACGTAATGACAGGCTGTGGAAAAGTCGGTGTGAAAGTACCACAATTTTCATTCTCTAGATTAGCTGGTGCAGATGTAACTTTAGGAGTAGAAATGGCATCTACCGGTGAAGTAGCATGTTTCGGTGAAAATCGGTATGAAGCCTATTTAAAGTCGTTAATGAGCACAGGGTTTAGAATACCCAAGAAAGCTATTTTGCTATCCGTAGGAACATTTAAGGTAAGAAACAAATATTATAAAATTCAATGTATTTTTAGTTCCAATGTGCCAAAATGCAACCTCGTTCATATATATATTTTTTTTTTCAGCACAAAATGGATTTACTTCCGAGTGTTAGAATTTTACATAAAATGGGATATAAATTGTACGCCAGTATGGGCACAGGAGACTTCTACACTGAGCACGGAGTCGAAGTAAGGCTTTATATTCATAGTTTTTGTCTATATTTTTAACTATATATCTGTATTGATTTTTTTTTTTATTATAGGTTGAAAGTGTTCAATGGACGTTTGACCATATCGGTGATCCAGAGGATGTAAGATCGGATGGGGAACTGATGCATTTAGCTGACTTTATGGCGAGACGTGAATTAGATTTAGTAATTAATTTACCAATGCGAGGTGGTGCTCGACGAGTGTCTTCATTCACTACTCATGGATACCGCACTCGCCGACTAGCCGTGGATTACGCTGTGCCTTTGGTTACTGATGTGAAATGCGCTAAACTATTAGTTCAGGTTTGTCAATGTGTCTAATATTTGTATAGATTCAAATTATTTATTAATCACAATTTGTACAAGAATAGACGGTGACCCCCAAACTAGGCATTTGCCTGTATCTTGGGAAAGATATTTTTCACTTCAGTAGCTCAAACATGTAGGTTTTGCTGCCTGAAATCAGTGAGCAAAATGCGATTTTGCTCACTGAGTGAGACAAAGTAACTTTTTAATAATTTTTTTCTGAAAGCCGCGAGTATCTTATTCAGCCTTGGGTTAATCATACAATTCGAAACATTCACAGTCTATCTCTTTCCCGCCATTAGAAAGAGAGAGAGACAAAGACCAGCCCTTTCGAAGTTCCGATTTTGAATTCGACCTCAAAGACAAACACGTTCGGAATTTCGTACTAACTAAAGAAATTTTTGCAAAAAGATAAAATAATTATGTCTTTTAATCTAATTTATTGAATTTTTAACTTATTGTTGTATTTAAACGAAAATAAGTATTTACTGCAAATAAAACTGATATTTAACCTGTAAATATTTATTTCTAGTTTCAATAATGTTACGTAATATATTTTGAATAATAAAATATCATGGGTGCCATTTCCGAACACGCCTTACAAAGTGTTCTCGCTGCTGAAGTGAAAAGTTATGTGGGTTACACGAGAGCAAAGTTTTTTGCATCTCGTGCCTTTGAATCCCTCGCCACACTCAGGATTCAACTTTAGAATCACTCTACGCTCATGATTCAATCTTTGAATCCTTCGCTTGCTCAGGAATCAAAATCAGCACTCACAGCAAAAAACGACTTTCCTCTCTTGTTGCACAAATAACTATTGTACGACTTTTTAAGCTTAAATAAATTATAATAATATCATATTTTACAGGCTATGCACCTTTGTGGTGGGGCTCCTGTAATGAAAACACATACGGACTGCATGACATCGCGCAACATCATAAAGTTGCCAGGTTTCATTGATGTACACGTGCATGTACGTGAACCCGGTGCTACGTACAAAGAAGATTTCGCGACTTGCACTGCGGCTGCTCTCGCTGGAGGCATTACAATGATATGTGCCATGCCAAACACTAATCCTCCAGTAGTTGATCGCGCTGCTTACGATTATACATCTGCTTTGGCACGCGTTAGTGCTCGTTGTGATTATGCACTGTATATGGGAGCGTCATCCACAAACTTTGAAACTGTTTCTGAAATGGCTCCTCAAGCGGCTGCATTGAAAATGTATCTTAACCAAACATACAGTACTCTTACATTAGATGATATGACAGTCTGGCAAAAACATCTCCAGAACTGGCCAAAGAAAATGCCTGTATGTGCTCATGCGGAGCGAGAAAAAACTGGAGCGGTCATTTTGATGGCATCTTTACTCGACAGACCTATCCATATTTGTCATGTAGCCAGAAAAGAGGAAATTCAAATAATTAAGTTAGCAAAAGAAAGAGGCCTGAAGGTAACTTGTGAAGTATGCCCTCATCATTTATTCCTAAGCACAGCAGACGTTGAAGAAATTGGACAAGGCAGGGCCGAAGTGCGGCCAGTATTATGTAGCCCAGAAGACCAAGCCGAACTATGGAAAAATATAGATATGATTGACGTTTTTGCGACGGACCACGCACCACACACTGTGCAAGAAAAGAATTCAGAGAAGCCACCTCCTGGTTTTCCCGGATTGGAAACAGTTTTGCCATTACTTCTTAATGCAGTTCATGAAGGTCGTTTAACTCTGGAGGATCTAATAAATAAATTCCATCGCAACCCTCGCAAAATATTTAATTTACCGGAACAACCAAACACATACGTTGAGGTGGATATGGATTACGAGTGGACGATCCCACAAGCTATGGAATTTTCGAAATCTAAATGGACGCCATTTGCAGGTATGCAAGTTTGTGGAGCAGTTCATCGCGTAACATTGCGAGGTGAAATTGCGTATGTTGAGGGGCAAGTTCTAGTACCTCCAGGCTTTGGTCAAAATGTACGAGACTGGCCTATTATACCCAAGAATAAAACATACTATAATATTGAAAAAATGGACAAAGAAGTCAGTCGACCAAATTCTGCACTCGATATACATACATCTGCTGATTTGAGTAGAGTTAGTGATATTGATTTTGATCAAATCGATAACAAGACTGAGGCACAATCCAAGCTTAATGTCCATTTCAGTGAAATTGCAGCTGCAAGGTGTTTATCACCACTACCCCAGGTGACTAGACAAAGATGTGATAGTACGTCTAATTATAATCCCCCTGCAATAACAGTTTCTCAACGTCAACGTAGCGACTTATTCGGAAAAAGTATACTAACTGTTGACTCGTTTAGTAAAGATACTCTCAATGATGTATTCAATCTAGCGCAGTTCATGAAAACCAGTATCAACAAAGGTCGATTCCTAGATGATATTTTACGAGGCAAAGTTATGTCGTCGATATTTTATGAAGTCAGCACGCGAACTAGTTGCAGTTTTTCAGCAGCAATGCAAAGACTGGGTGGTTCTGTAATCCATACAGATGCTACGAGTTCATCAGCAAAGAAAGGTGAAACTTTGGAGGACAGTGTTTCAGTAATGGCAAGCTATTCTGATGTAGTGGTACTGCGACATCCTGAGCCCGGTGCAGTTGCGGTAAGTTCTATTTATCCTAAATCTTATCCTATCCATAAAATTACAAATATGATATGTTGTTGTTATACGAATTCGAATTTTATTCTTCAGCGTGCAGCTCGCCATTGTCGTAAACCTATAATAAATGCGGGAGATGGCATTGGAGAACACCCCACACAAGCTCTGCTCGACGTCTTTACAATTCGTGAAGAAATCGGTACAGTTAACGGATTAACCATCACTATGGTTGGAGACCTGAAGAATGGTCGAACTGTTCATTCTCTTGCACGGCTTCTAACTCTCTATCAAGTACAATTGCAGTATGTCAGCCCTCGAGGACTAGGCATGCCGAAGCATATCACAGATTACGTTGCCTCTAAAGGTATACCTCAGAGAGTATATGAGAGGTTGGAAGATGTATTAGAGGACACTCATGTTTTGTATATGACTCGAATTCAGCGTGAAAGGTTCCAAAGTCAAGAAGAATATGAAAAGGTAACTATTATTACACACATATACACTTTTTATTTACATTCCTATCGAAGCAAATCAATTCCATTACATAAGGTCGTAATAGTGACGTCACAATTACTTAGATTCGCTTCAACGATTTTTTATTCGCTTACCAACCCGCTCAGGCAAATATCACCATATCCATATTCCCATATGTTTCAACTCGTGTTACAGACACGAGGGCTGATGGTGGTGACTCCTCAGCTGATGACGCGCGCTCGCAGGCGCATGGTGGTGATGCACCCACTACCGCGCGTCGACGAGATCTCGCCAGACTTCGACTCGGACCCGCGCGCCGCCTACTTCAGGCAAGCCGAGTACGGCATGTACGTGCGGATGGCTCTACTCTCCATGGTGGCTGGTGTGAATCCGCTCATTTAGAGAATCACTGTGCTACTTGCAACAAATTATACATTTCCTAATCAGTAATTAATGTATCTATTGGATCAGTCATGAAAAATACTGAGTTTCCGCTTGATATTACGATACGAATCAAAACGATAGAATCACTGGAAAATATTTTAAATCAGATGCGCATTACATGTGTGCCGTCGTTTGATGTTACTGGACCATATCAGAGAAAGATTAGAAATCCAGCTACTGGGTTATAGCACTTAGGTACGTCATTTGATACGTAGCTACTTGTATCTACGTAATACAGATTTGAAATTCCAGATTGAAAAAAAATCTAGAAAGCAAACAGAAACATAAAAGCATATTTACAATATGTGTTATTAACATTGACTTATATATTACTATACGCCCATCTGAACATTTTACATAGACGTTCTTCATACAAGCAAAAGTAACGCCATCTGTCATAAATCATACCAACTACGTGAGTGCAGCGTTGCATAGGTCGACGACGTAACCTTGTACGTGCGTACTTACATAAATGTTTTTTTATCACATTTTATCGTCAGTCAGTCTATGTCAGTTGCATGCCGATATCCTTTAAACTCAGAATACCAGATTCTCAAAATACCAGATTCTTAAAATATAAGATTCTCAATATATCAGATTTCAGACAGTCGAAATCAAAATTTAGTAATAATATAAATAAAACCTAGCTAGTTTTTGCAGCAAATAGATTGCATATTGCACATCTATATATATAAAATTCAAAGTCCTGACTGACTTAACTATATATCAACGCACAGCAAAAAAGGCTGGACATAGAAACTTGAAATTTTTCACATAGATACCTTATACAGTGTAGGCATCCACTAAGGAAGAGTTCTTCGAAATTCCACCCCTAAGAGGGTGAAATGGGGGGTTGAATTTTCTGTGAATAATTTCCGACCTCCACGCGGGCGAAGCCGCGAGCAAAAGCTAGTTTTGCAATAAAATACTGTTTGGTTTTCTTATATTATTACCTATTTCGATTCATTGACATTGTCATGAAGTTGAAAAGCCTTCTCCTTAGTTTGGAAATCTGTAATTTAAATATTATTTGTATCGTATTCGCTATCGCATATTGTATAAAAATCGTTTATACCTATGTCTTCTCCTAATTTGGTACAAAAACTTACACTACGTTCATAAGACAAAAATAAAAAAATGACGTCCGTACAAGGTTACTTTGTTCACTTCGAGGAGCCATTGGCCACACAATGGCTGCCATTGTAAAATAATTGTCGCTGTAGATAAAAATGTGTTTATTTAATCATTTAATTGCAACAAAAATAATATAAGGTTACATTCCGATGATACGATATCCCATGTTTCTTTTTAATCTTTGTATCGTAATTTTTGCAGCCTTTTACCACGCAACTAGGCATTTTTATGACAGGCAAATACACGTTTTCTCCCTCGCGCGCACCACTGTCAACTGAGTCGCGTTGGCCCTAAAACCGTCATTTTAGGGCCAGCGCGTTGGTGCCATTTAGTCGCGCGGTTAGCCCGGTCCTTACGCTAGTAATATATTGAAATCATTGGTTATTAAGTAAATTACTATAGTTTATGTTTATTGTTTTTTTTTTGTTACCAAGGTTAGTTAGTATCATTTCTTATGATTTTATTAGTACCTAATGACTCACACAAACGCCATTCAACAACGCCGACCATTTCTATTAAATAAAAAATTGTTCTATGTAATAATCAGATAGTTTATATTTCTTATATTTTACAATACTTTAGTAAACATTTAATATTAAAGTCATCAGTAACAAACTGGCGTACATTATTTTTCCTGCTATAAATAAGATTGCAAGCATCTACAACATTATAGTCAATAAAACGGGCGAGATTCCATACACTTAAACAAATTATAACGAATTCCGAGAACCAACTCAATCAACTCTTGAGTAGTAAGAGTTGATACCCTACACACAAATCTTATTTACAAAATTAATATGTACATTATTTAACTTTTCCTAATTAAAGTGGTTTACAATTTGGATTCCTCTCCACTGATAAATTCATTAAATCTCATATGATCGTGACTTGAGGAGTTATCAACGTGTACATCAACAAAGGTAAATGCTGATATACCAGGATTATCAGTCGGCGAATCGTGAACTTCCTCAAACTTTGGACGCTGCTTGCGGAGCGGTTTTTGTTGAGTTCTTTCAATCTTGCTTTCTCTTCTTGTTGGTAACTTAAAACCACCTTGGTTCGCTAATTTTCTCTGACAGTCAGTCAGCTTCTCACGAACCACATCTAAGAACTCATTGGCTGTCATATCTCCACCTGGCTCTTCTAACAGCAATTTGCATAGTCTCTGAGCCTGCTCCAAGTATATTAATGCTTGTCTTATTGCTTCAAATCTTTCGCTAGATCGCGCCATAGCGATGAAATGAGGAATAAAGAATTCGAGAACTAGTCGTCGGCGCTCCGCTTCCATCTTTGATGGTAACACAAACTGTAAACAAAAAAGAAGTTTAGTAACGTAAGATCTACAAGGGTATAACAACACAATGTGAACCCCCTACCCCCGCCCCCCCCCCCCCCGCCCCCAATCCGCATCGCTTACGATACGATGCATACAAGCCATGCAATGATGAGTAAGTACTACGTCTATTACAATTCTTCAAATTATGTTTTATAAAATTACTACTTAAAATTTTAAATAATTATTTGCATAAACCATACAGTTGTGAATATATCAAAATAAAATTATAATATAATTTTTACAAAACCACTTACTATTTCTCGTTCCTTTTTCTCTGATCTTTGCTTTTTTGCATGAACTTGAGCATTTCGCCTTTCTTGTTGTAGTTTGTATTGTTGCTTTGCCCATTTATAGTTTTTGTCTCGGTCTTTGTCCCTATCCCTAAAGTTTGTTTGAGTATCGTCATCACTATTAGAACTGTCTTCATACCTGGACACAGCCGGGGGTAAATATGGATTGATGAGGCGTAAAGGATTTTTACACGTTAGTATATCATACAGCCTTTGGCTGTTGAACGCCGGATAAAAATCTTTCTTAGTATATTTTATCTTTTGAAGCGCATTCAAAACATGCATCACAGGAGCCTCTAGAATTTCTGCAATTTTTTTTTGTTGTGCGTGTAGCAATGGTTGCGGTATGTTTTTAACTTCATTACAGCTTTCTACAAAATAATTGGGCATTCTTTTTTTTACACAATTCATGTAAAAGCTTCGCAAAAACATCCTTAAAGATTCGCCGAGACGATCTTCTGGCCATTTTGCGTAATTATCTTCACATTGCCAAAATAAATGGTTTTTAATATGACTAACATCTAGACCAATTTTAGCTGTTTCATTTTCCAGGAATGTCTTATGTAACGCCAAAGTGAATAAATAGCAACGTATATGAGAATGCGCCAAACAACTTTGCAGATAACGTTCTGCTGCTGGAAATATGATTTTCCACTGTATGTTCTGATCTGGATTTTGGCCTCTTTTGCTTCTAAATCCAATAGGTACTAACAAACATCCAAAACCTATAGCCTTGCTGACCATTTCTTTTTTAGGCCATTGATAAGAGAAATTAGTTCTGGGATTTTGTATTATTCTTCTTTCTCTAATGATCCACTGGTTAGCTGCATTGGGCCAAGCAGCGACAAGAGCAGGAAATATTTCATAACCGATTTTGGAGCCATTTTTAATTGAGTCGCAATAAATACTGGCGCCTTGAGTTAAAGCGGAATTAACTTCTTCGGTAGTCAAACCTAATCCAGACCCTAAATTGATTATGAAGCTATCAACAAAGTTATTCATAAAGCTCAAAGAGTTGAGGTAATAGCATCTCTCGTACAAGTTGGGCGACTGTGAAGACTTGGAGGCACTCTCAGCGACTTCGTCTTCATCATCGCTCCATTCGTCCAACGCTTTCACGTCCACGGATGTCCACGTCTCATCTGGCAACGCCCCTGATGTGAGCGAGTAGTTGGAATGCAAACTGAGTCCTATTTTTTTTGGTGTAGCGGCCTTAGTTATTGTAGAATAACCATAATCAGATTCAGCTTCGCTAGAGTTCGACTTATAACCAGAGGTCTCTGTATCCTCGGCTAGATTGCCTTCTGAATAAGCTGCGCGCATGTTAGTTTTTGGGAAATTGTGAAGATCCTTGGTTGAACTACTTAACTTTGTAGCATATTTTAATATTGATTTTCTCGGAGCTATGATATTTTCTACTTGAAGCCCTTTCTTTTCATCCTTAAAATTATTGTTAGTTTCATACTCATCCTGTTCTTCGGGTAAATCATTGATATTTCGAAGTCTATTTATGTTTGAAATATTACTTTTTGTTACTTGTAAACTAACTTGTTTTATCGGTCCACTATATCTTCTACCGACAGCCCCATTTGTATCGGAAATCATTTTGTCTTCGGAGGCCAATAATGATTCAGTGTTCTCCAGTTTAGTTTTCTGTTCTTCGGGTAAAGCATTGATATTTCGAAGTCTATTTATGTTAGAAATATTACTTTTTGTTACTTGTAAACTAACTTGTTTTATCGGTCCACTGTATCTTCTACCGACAGCCCCATTTGTATCGGAAATCATTTTGTCTTCGGAGGCCAATAATGATTCAGTGTTCTCCAGTTTAGTTTTGAGTTGTTGTAAAAGTTCTTCGCCCTTACTGGCAGTGTATGGAAATTCATCAGAATCAATTGATTCTTTTTCAGATTCGCTATATATGCTGTCATCAGAATCCGTTTCATTCATAGTCATCGCTTCATTTTCTTTTTGCAGAGTGCTTTCTAAAACTTCCATTTGTTTCAGTTTTACATATCCTGAAAAAAAACAGACTGAGTTTACTATGTGTTTCTTGTATTTAAATGATTTAACACTTTTACCAAATAATATTGTTAGTTAGATATATCATTGTAATTCTTTTACCTGGTACTTTGCCGTCTTCTATACGCAATTTGTAGAAAGGTGCATCGAGAACTGCGCTGTAATCGGAGGTATCTCCTGGTTCACTGGCTTCCACATTGTCATAGATAACAAAGAGCCTCGGAGCTGACAGAGGCTCCTTTTGTCCTCGGTGCCTCTGGAAGGTGATGTGTTCGTGAACGGACTCTTGCAATCGATCCGCGAAAAATACATGTTTGTTCTGTCGCACCATTGCTTCGTTGATAAAGTGTTCACGTTCGCTTATTGGATTGTTTTTTATTTGATGTACTTCCCTGAAATCAAACATGAAATTGGTTTTATTTTTATATCTCGACACTTGATTACTTTTTAAATTCAACTATCAATACCTACTTATTTAAATTTTCACGTATTAACATTAAGCAGATGATAACAAATTAATTAAAAAACTAAATAAATCACCTCTAATATGACTGTGATAACTTTATAAATATGTTAATGCTGAACGTTATCATTAATACCAATCTCTTTCCCATTTTCATATCTGTCGGCGCGATCGTGTTAATGCCGTAATAACGAAATTAAATGCTTTGAAGTAAATACCGAATGCAGTACCTACCTACCTTATATGTATAATCAAACAAGTATTAGTGAATTAGAGTTCAGGGGTTTAAAGCTTTAGATACTCGAAAGTGTGCTAAAGCTATTTAAACCAAGCACTTAGTACAATTTACACTTTGTACACTATCGCAATAGGTTTCCCTGTAAGGATAGATGTAAGTTGGGAAAATAAATAAATAAATTTCCTAACAACATTTATACGGGGTGTACAAATGGTCCCATGGAGAAAGTTGTTAGTTTGTTGGTCTATACACACACCCTTAAATTTGACCACATCTGTCTGGGACATCCATCCTACCTACAATAAAGCCCGGTTTCCACCGTTGGTGGAAATACAAGTAGGTATGCAGTTGCGTTTGCGAGTTTAACGAAGTCATTAATGGGTCCGTTTCGCTCGCGGTGGAAATCGGGCTTAATAAAATCTCCAGCAACATTACTCCAGTAAAGTTATTAACTATAAGTACCTACCGATTTCATTATTTTAATTATTTGCATATTTAAAGGAGGAAGTAACAACACCCTCACACCAACACCCTTGAAGATTATTTTATAATTTATTGAAGCAAATCCGCTATCTGAATGATAATCAGCGGGACTTTCCTTGTGCCTCTCTAGACTGATAAGGATATGCCACAAATTGGACTAATATTCATAATTGGCTATATAGGGTGACTGGTAATTAGTGACCGGTACTTAAACACGTGATTTTACTCATCATTATGAACAACTTTTACTATGGGACCAAACCTGAAATCGTGAAAAAAAAAACAGCTGTTCTCTACATTTTGACGAGTTAGACGAACATAAATGTAGGGAACAGCAGATTTTTTTTTTTAGGGCTAAATAGGGCTCCATACAAAAAAACATTATCCTTTGTAATTTGTTTTGGTCAAATGATAAACGAAAGGTAGACAATAATTAATTAAAAAACCCATCGTCATCTATTCCCGTCTCTTTTTGGGTCAGTCGGTTAAAAATTCGCTACGTTATCGTACCTACCTAATCGGCATTTTTAGAGTTTGTTTCTTCTTCATCTTTTATACCACTTTCTTAAATTCTAATTGTACAAAATTTAAAAAAAAAACTGAATATTAGTTGTTTACCTACTCACATTAATTATCAAAAAAAAAAATTAAATCTGTGCATGGCGATTATATAAATACCTATTGTAACATTTGTAACTAACTATACCAACAACAGATTTAGATTATATATATAAGGACACATTTATTATACATAATATTCTTTATCGCTTCGTGTCACTGATTTTGAATTCCATGAATCCGATTAAATTGGACAATGACGGAAGCAAACATGTCGATTTAAGGCTAGTGAGGCAGATTGGGCGAGCTGCGCTGCAACGCATTGCAAAAATCCTCCTTTATCATTTTCGTAAATTTTTTTATGAACCACCGCACACTACAGGCGGTCCGCACTGCACTACTTTGTATGAAAATGCGTTGTGCTGCGGCCCATTGCAGTTACTTTTTACCGACTTCAAAAAAAAGGAGGTTATTTATTGGGTATAAACTTACCGTTCGTAGTTCTCAAAGAACTGCACTGAGAGGAGAATATTATTCAGTAAGAAAGCATCGGAATCATTCTGGAGCTGGTAACGCATGCGGTCCAGCGCCTCCTCGTCGTAGTTCCGCGCGTGCTGCTGCAGGCACAACGCTGGGCCGGGGCTGGCCGCCGGCTCCGCCATCGCGTCCGGCGGCAGCAGTGCCTCCTGCTTGCCCACTCTCCTGTTCGTCGGGTTCGCCTTCTTCTTCCGTGTTTCCTCTCGCTTCTGCTCCTTCCATTTCTCCCGTTCAAAAAACTTATCGGGCTCCTTCTGAGTTTTCTTTGATTTACAATTTCCCATTGAAAAACTGCACTCGCTATATAGATCACGCCAAGGTTATTGTCAGGATAGGTAGTACCTGTTAGGTACTCAGACCATACAAACTTTCGCGCACATTTCAGTTCTGAATATTTAAACACGTAAAATTAAATTTAAAAAATGCGTATTGTCGAGTGTTCCGTGTTTACGTCTGCACGAGTAAACAATGCCCGCAGCACTGACAAAGTGATTCTCACAAGTTGATCGGTGAAAAACTGTTCTTATCAGCACCAATGTTGATTGATATAGTTATCATTAATCGATTAGAGCTGCAGTACTATGCGCGGAATTTCGCGATGGCCCATGTCACAGGGTGTTTTGACAAGTGGTGCATGTTGCCAATCAGACCCCGCCTGCCGGTCTCGCACCGTGCGTGCGCGCCACTGGAGAATCACTCATTAGGAAAAACTGCATTCCTTTTGCTCAAGACACGCTATTACGTAAAATTAAGCACACGTTACATACATAACCTGTATATTGTCACTTTTGCTTTAGTTGAATTACTTAGGTACAGTTCGCGTCAAATAACTTTGCTTTTAGGCTTTTCGCTAGCCGCGCGTGCGTGCCGCTGTTTTATTCATAGGATTAACTACTGCGCAGTGATTTGTTGCCTACTTCAGAGCGGCAAAGTTATTTGACGCGAACTGTAATAGGTAAATTCGGGCTGGTGTCCGCAACTCCACGTCAATGCGTAAGTTACTACTAACGAATTACTTTCAATACGATTCAGCAGTAGCAAGATTAAAAAGGTACTTAGGTGCCTACTTGGGAACTATGCTTATCATAACCAAAATATAACTACTAACACATTAAGTATTGAAACCCTTATCCGTTCACCGCTGAAGACACATTTTGACACTCTTCATATTGAGCATGCGGAATGGTGATAAAAACACTGACATCATGGTGGTGTTAACTCACATGGTACCTACTACATGCAGTTGGCTTCGAAGAATCTTTGCAAGCAGGTAGGAAAATACATTTAGGGAAAGTATGTAATCTGCAATAACACAATCTACAGGAACTACTGGACTCTTCCCAAACTCTATAATATGCCCCTATCCTATAAGCCCTCAAGGTGTAGTCAGAATAAATGCAAGTCTAGATAGTAGTTTGTTCATAATCGACTACTGAATCGATTTCAATAAGTTTTAACATAGGTGTTTTTTCAAAAAATGGTGTATTTTGCCAGATTGACCGCTGATTGAACCAAAGAAAATTAAATCTTATTTCAAGGTAATAAGATTCAACGCTACAGTCAACACGTTTTTTCTTAATAATAATAGTTAGCTTTATGTTACATAATGTATAGCCGCAACAGCTGATGGTTCATGATGGTATGGTGCTGCTTAGTAATATGATCCGGTCATTGTCAACCTCAGTCAGTTGATGCAAACGACACGTTTGAGGAATTGATTTAGAGCCATCGCTCTTAATCGTCGTCTTAATTGACATAGAGAATACCGTGTATTACCGTGTATTTACTTACCAAATCGCCTCACAAGCCGAATCGCCACCACATTTACACAGGTCATTTTGCATCAAAATTAACATTTTAGTGAGCATTGTCACCTGAGACCTAGCCGAATTGCCATTAAGACTATAATGCGGCCAAAGCGGTTTAATGTGACTATTTTGCGGCTATAGTCACCTGTGTGAAGCCCGCAATACGAAGATTTATGATGAGAAATCCTCATAATGTAGGTACCTAACTCTTGTCTATAACTTAGGCTATCTCTGTAGTTACTTTATAAGTCACATTATGTTATTTAGGAACAGATTATGTTACAGAAGTGTAAACTGAGCCAGAAAAGCAACAGATATAATTAAGCTTAGATCAGACGCGCCGAAATCACGTAAATCTTTAAGATTTCCATCCAGATGCTATCGTTGGTGCTGCTATCAATAATAATCAATCTTTCGGTCTACTTACATCAACGAATATACAACGTACCTAATCGTGATCGTTATTTTCATAATACCGAATCAAAACTGTTAGACAACCCGCCAATTAAGGACATATAAAATCAAATCCGTCGCTTCATTTTATAGTCCTGTTCATCATCATTTCAGCCGAAAGACGTCCACTGCTGGACATAGGCCTCGGACCAAGCACCACCACTTCGACCGGGTTCAACGGGTTCCTGCGGCCTTCATAAGGGGTTATAACTCAACTAAATATACTTTTGTGTGTCAAAACACACAAAAGTATATTTAGTTGAAATTAAACTAAATTATCATCTACCCTTTCCCAACTATGTTGAGGTCGGCTTCCAGTCTAGCCGGATGCAGCTGAGTAGGTACCAGTATTTTACATAGAGCGACTGCCTATCTGACTCCCACAACTCAGTTACTGTGTAATACGATATCCCTTCGTAAGACTGGTTGTCTGACTTTCGGGCTTCTGACGACCCGTAACAACCGTTAAATCCTGAATGACTGATCCACGCGTGCTTTCCGAGACGCGGAGGGGTCTTGGTATGAAAAGATCTTCACCCATAACATTGACCCGTGCGACTGTTATTACTTAGCCTTTTATACTTATGGTTTTTTATCAATAAGTAGCCAACTTGATTGCATTATTTGTTCAAAAATTCCTAACCCGAGAACAGATGGAGCATAACTGTAACTTACTTATATCTGCCGGTCGATTCTGTAAAAATCTCACCGTGAAAACTTAGGTGAAGTGACTTTGTTATTGCTAGGAATTGACACTATTGACAGCTCACTCCACGCTCACTTCACCTAAGTTTTCACGGTGAGATTTTTACAGAATAGCACCGCTGGGTTATGGTTTTTAGTATCTAAGTATTTCGCATGACCTTGCTGAATATAATCAGACATAAAAATTTTATATTGTTGAAACAAGTTAATATCTTTAGCAAATCTTTTTTCTAAATTATGCAATCTACTTAAAACCATGGGAAATGAATGCCCTAACCCTGTATTATCAACGTCAACTTTCAAAGGTAAAGCAACACTAAACTTATTGTTTTCCAATTTTACAGAATTCTGAAATATTTGTTCAGCTTGCTCATGCTCAGAAGTTTCTTCTTTGTAGACCTGGTTCCTGCACAATAGAAGAAAAAACTGCTTGGAGGAGAATTTCCTGCGGCCATAGCGGAGAGCTTGGAGGATTGCTGGCAATTCAGTATTATACATCAGGGCCCTTCTGCAATCGCAATTTGTTCCCAGGTGCCAAATATGAACTGGATGTATAACCAGAAAACCCAATCTGGAAAGGAAAAAATAGTTTTCTAGTTTGTATCTCGCTTCCTTCGGTCTTTCTTTCGTGGTACTTTGTCGTCAACCTTATACCTACCAACTAATTATAGTAAAATTTATCGATGATGTAACTGTGTTGTGATTATAGTGCTTGATAAAGGGTACCAACATCGGCTACATCTGCATTCTGTAGTTGACTTTTCGCCAGTCTAAGCGAGAATGGTAGGTTTGAGTCAAGAGCTTTAGCTGAAATCTTTAAGATTTTTTTTCTGAAGATGGAATTATTCTGTACGAAAAGTGTTAAAAAAAACTTCAACATATACCCGTTACTTATTTTCATTTATGAAATTGTCACAGTACAAGAATACCTAATATCAACATCTATATCAACAGTTTCTTAGTCATAAAAATTAAATATTTTCACTTATTAGATTTCATTTGTTAACACATAAAAAACAAACCATGGTTTATAAAAAATAGGTAAAATAAAATTATATCACATCATATAATTTTGCTTAAATTTATAAAAAAAAAACTTTAAAAATAATTTAACTATTCTTCCACAATCTTGGGATCAATTCCTAAAATAACATAATAAGATTCATTGATTCGCCTACTTATAATTACTATGTACACGAAGGTTATACTTTGGCCTATTGAACATAATAGAATAAGTATTACAAACAAATTGAAAATACGGACAAACTAAGTACTTCAAAATACCTACATAGTTACGTAGCAAACAAAATAGAAGATTTTAACTTGACTTGTGGCCTAAAACAATCTATTAAATTAGCATAGGTAAGTAGCATCTACTAGAAATGGACAAATTGGCATTCACATCGAAGCCTTTAAGTCCTTCAAAACAAGTTGTTGATTTAGATAATTATTTTCGTTTCATGTATCCTGATATGTTTTTATTGTAATATTAATGGAAGACATTGTTCTCGAGTACAGATGTGCTCTTTCAATGCTAGGGTATATGCCGCAGGGCTTCAGCCGGGGCCACGCTCATCCCTGGCTCCTCCATGTTATTGGCTATGCTGGCATCATCTGCTTCAGGAGTCGTGTTCACACGTCTGCTGGTCTTCATGCGCTTCGCTTCACCCATTTTCTTTTCCAATAATCGCCTGAAAGAAAAATTAAAGTTATAATTTAATTTCCTCTTAGTCCTCAGTCGATTAGTGAAATGTCAGAGAATACGTAGATCTACGGTAGGTACGCAATTTCTGACACTACGCCGTAGAAGCAGATACTTCGATGGAGATGTTGGTGTGGAGAGAGAACCAAAAGGGTTTTTTTCCGGGTCAAGCCTTGCAACTTGCAACGTGCCATTCCATCACAACCGCTAGCATTACTTGATTGAGCTGTGCTGCGCTGTGTGTGTGTGCTTGTGCTTGTTTAATAAGATGGGTGTCTCAAATGAGACACCCATCTTATTAAACATTCATCTACTGATAAAACTGCGAACAAACAACAATGTATAGGTATCTTTACTACCACAATTTACTATTAATAGGATTATTATATCGCCTAATCCGTAAGCTTTGGACACGAATGGATTCTCGATAACTAATAATCGTGTATTACATTGGGCACACTACACACTTTCACTCTTATCAGCGTTGGCATTCTAATGATACCAAACATTTGGAATATTAAAACGTCCTATTATAGGTACGTGATTAGGTATGTACGTGATTATGTAATTACATCACTTCTTCCGTCCAAATGACGATATCAATCATACGTCAAGAACTTTGCGAAGAATTATCGTGACATTTTCCTCAACGTAAGCAATAATCTAATTCCTTTGTCATGAAGGTGTTTATAAATTGTAAAAAACACACTACAAAGTGAAAAATAACTTTAATTTCTCAAGTTGGTGTCTGGGCTTTTGTATTTTAGTTTTTTGGCACCGACTTCCGAAATTAAAGTAATTTATCACTTTATAGTGTGATTATGGATGTAGGTTGACGAGTATATCGATGAACATTAAAAAAAACATACAAACGATATACGTACCTACGTATTACCTTCTCCTTTACTGAATTCGGTTAAAAATGAACATGTTCAACTTACTGTTGCCTGCAATCAATGAGTACTCCGAGAATAAATACTGCGAGGATCGCTATGAGCATCACCACTGTCATACCCACGATGGTGGTCACCGTGAGGGCTGGCAGCTCCTCGGAAATAATCGCCACCGTCAGGTTGGGATCCGCCGTCGGCACCACATCTGAAATTATATCTTGTACTTAACACGAGATGAGAATTCCCTAAACAGTTAATATAGCATCAGTGCGTAATCCGATCGACATTGACACCACGAATCAAAATATCAGGATATTTCGCGATTCGATTTATAAAATCATCATTCTCGATATTCCAATTAGCTCAACTGTGGCTAATGAAGTAATGAGACACAATCGAATTTCTATTGTTATAAATCAAATTTAGATTTTTCAACAGTTGAAGGGATCAATCTGGCAACAATGTTACCAAAGTCACGTTTTAACTGATGTCAAATTGACCGTTTTTTGATCACCCAAAGTACCATTGAGCGTTTTCGGCTATTTCATAATATGGAGTTTCACAATTTCGTCGTTTTTGGAGAAAGTGTTTTAATGTTTCACACGATACCTATAATTATATTATTGTTTAATGCATATGTAATTCTTTCCTAAGTACAAAGGTACTAAACGCTAAACCAAAAGGACATCATTCAAGTGTCGAACATTTTATACATACCTACCCAAAAATGTAAGTAAAAAAAAATGCCAGAATAAAAAAGTACTATTTTCTTGGGAAATAAATAACCTTGAGTAATTTTCACTACAACAGCAAAAGTCTACAATCAAGTCCCCGGCTGCTATTAGAGATTGAAAATGGCAAAAATCATATTTCTATAAATAATATAGAGGGTTTTTTTTTACTGACATTATATTTTTCTTGAATTTACGATATTAGAGATTACGATGTTGACGGAAATCGATCAAATTCCTATAACTCGTTACCTACAGTTAAATTTCCCAAAGGCATTTATGCTAATACGGACGACAGTAAATGGCTTATCAGTGAAAAGAAAAACCCGCAAAAACAATAATTATGTTAATTTTATTATAGGCGCAGTGGGTAGTTATGCACACAATGTACCTAACCAATGTAGCTAATGTGTTATGATATTCAAAAATAGATTTTACACGTCCGTAATTGAAAAGTGATTACTTTTTTGATAAAGATTAGTATTTCTACGCAGAACCTTCAACACAGGGGCTGCAAGATTTTTGTAGATTGATTGACTTTATATAGTAGATAAGTTTGAACAAAATAACGAACAATGTAGAATCGAAAACCTTTATTGACGAGGAAGCTACCGGAAGGGTTAATATGAAATAGTTACAAATCTTTATAGTCACATACAGAAGTCTAAACGGGAATATACAGGTACAAAGAAATAAAGAATCCGACAAAGAGTAAATACACCAACAGAAGAAAAAGGCAAAAGAGGAAACCTATAAGCTAGCTATAGCGCACACTATACACAGTGGACTCTATAAAGTGCTAATGCTACGGCGATAAATACACTTCACTTTCGGGAAGGGGGTAAAAGTCCAAGAAACAATAATTGCTTGTTAAGTGATAAGTCAAGTATAGATAGTAAGAGTGACGCATACGACTGTTTACCTTCGTCTGGCCAATTCATTGACTTGTCTCCAGGAGAATCCATTTTCTCTTAACTCTTCCGTTGCAGTTGTAGTCAACTGTGAAAAAAAAGAATTATAATGTAACTAGCTGTTCCTGCGACTTCGTTAAACGTTCCAATCCCCGTTTCACACCCTCAGGGATGGATTTTCGTCAAATATAAAAAAAAATAAAGTTTATAGTCTATTAATATTCAAGTTCTGAGTTTCCTTGAAAATTCTTTCAGTAAGTGGTACCTATTTGGCAAGAATTCAGGAATAAATCCAGAATATAGTTTTATTCTTAACACCCCTGACCAGACCACGTGGATAGGTTCCGTCAAAACTGGAAGGAGAACGCGCGGGCTCGCCAAAGATGGAAGGAGTGGAGGGAGGCCTTTGCCCAGGAGTGGGACAGCGCAGGCTAATAAAAAAAAATATATATACAACGTTATTTTTACCGACTTCAAAAAAAAGGAGGTTATCAATTCGATACGTATGTATGTAATATTATTGGAATTGCATTATATTCACATATGATGATCTATTAGGGCTTCCAAACAAATATACAAAATTTCATAGACGTATGTATGTATGTATGTATGTATGTATGCATGTATGTATGTATGTATGTATGTTTGTCCACGCATATCTCCGGAACTATTAATCGGAACGTGACCATTTTTTTTTATTGGCTTACATTTTCTTCAACTTAGGGAACAGTGCAAGTTTCATCAAGATCGATTCAGTAATTTTCAAGATATGGACTAATACGTGTAAGTGCGACGGCCTGGCTTATTGATAAGAGCTACGGGTGTAGTGTCAAAGGGAAAACATCTCAAAACCTTGGTCAAATACTTGTGCAAAAACTAAAAATTACGAAATAAAAAGTAATTTAAAAAAATTAAACCGACTTCAAAAAGAAATTAACTCAAAATTATGAAATAACTTTAATTTCGGAAGTCGGTGGCAAAAAACTAAAATACAGATCCCAAGACACCGACTTCCGAAATTAAAGTTATTTCATAATTTTGAGTTAATTTCTTTTTGAAGTCGGTTTAATTTTTTTAAATTACTTTTTTAGTATATGCGAAACCTGAATATAGTTTGTTCAGAATAAGTAATTGAATCGATTCCAACAATTTTTACCCCATGTTATATTTTGTCCCAAAAATATTTAAAAAAGATTAAAAGTTGGACACCGAGCGACGGTTAATTTAGGTACCTAGGTACTATTATCAATGGGCGCAAGACGGCGGCGCGGCGGCGCGAGCGGCGCGGGTGAGCATGTTTTTGTACGGACAAACACGTAACGTAACAAGCTTATAAATTTGTGATTTTTCATGATACAGTTTTGAAATGTTGTACATAGACTCTTTACATAAAAATACTAGACACGTGTTACGGGTTTCGCTTACTAAAAATAATGTTAAATTGTATAGTATGCACTTACGCTGGTGTTATGTATTGGATGTGTAAGATTTGCCGAAGATACGCGCGTAGCTTCATTTAAGGCCCACGTATAACATGTCGGTAAAGTTGAGCCATCAATCAATAAAAATAACTGATTTCTATGTCCTAAACTCCTAATCATAAGCTTTTATGTGCTTCCGATGGTTTTGTCTACCTCTACCGCTGTATAATACTAAATTACACCTACTGCCTAAAAATGCAAAGCAGATACTGGTATTTACTACGTACCACCACTGGATTTTTAGCTTTGCTTTAACTAATACGATGTAGCTGTTGAATTGATTGAATTGTGTACAATCTCAAATTAATACCAGGGACGTACCTACATTCGTTAGTAATAATAATTCTACGCAGTTGTAAGTTTTAGTTCATATTATCGAATCTTTGAATAACGGCATAAAGTGATCCATAAAGGGGCCTTAGGGCCTATACAAAGTGACATTCTATCAGCGATAACGCTGATGGGGAAGTAAAAAATGTATAGGACTGACATAATCCAGATACCAAAAAGCACAATAAGTCAATCCTGTTGAAACTCGTTGTAGAAACGACAAACGCTTTAAAAATGCCTCTTGCTTTATGTAATTTATTCATTTGTTTAACATACATATATGTATGTACAATAATAATAATGAAAGGCTATTAGACCTCTAACTATACGCTCTCTTGTTTGATATCGAATCCTGTCAATTAATATTGAAATTTTAGGTACCTATTTGCTCGACTTTTTCAATTTGCAAATTCTATTCTTGCATGATTGCATGATTACAAACTCATTATCAGCCGCTGATAAAGTGATTCTGTTTAAAAGTGGATAGTTTTGATATTTTCGTGATATTTATCATTCCTTACGGGTTTAGAAAACAATTCCAAGAAGTAAAATAATTGATATGACGCAAATCAATTATGATCAAAGATAATATTTTGGATATTTTGGTCGAAAAAGTCTTAAAAATTATAGGTATGTAGTAGCAAAGATTGGTAATCAATGCCGCTATCAGATATTCAGATCTCTGATTATAGAATTTAACAAGGAGCCGCCCGTGCATGACATTGTCCGCTGGAGCGTTGTACACACTAAGTTCAAAACCTAATTCACGAGTAATAATTAATGCTCGATAATGATATGCATTAGTTATAATCTAATGCTTTTAAAAATCTTAATCTACATATGTGAACGTCTACTGATAACACTTGCGACTAGTATTGTTATCAGAATAAAAATAGCTGCTTCTGGACACAGCCATGGAGTCTTCGTCAATGAATCCTGCTGGAATACAACGACGGACAACTTCTCAATAATATCAATGGTAATTTAAAATGCCCTATGAGCCATAACATTCATACAACCTTCCAAGTAAATCTGATGCGTAGAACTGTAAATGGAATGAATTTGCGTCAGCGCAACAGTAGCATTAGATTATCGAATGTAATTTGAGTACGTTCCTATAGTCGGGTCCTTCGTCGGTTCATTTTTGAGTGCAGTATCAAGCCTATTATATTATTTCAGCGTGTTTTCAAACACGTGAGCTTCAATTGTTGTGTTTTGCTACTTCACTATTTATTATTGTTGATGTCATTCTCGTTTTTAACGATGTTTTTTTTTTTCAGGTATTATTTGTCGCTGTCACGGTCGTCATCATCATCGTTCCTTTCTAAAAAGGTAAACAACGGTAGTATGGTGTTAAGTACTTCAATACTTATTGTGATAATTCTGACTGGCTTTCAAGCTTCTATTAACTCTGCTTTCTCTTGCCAATCATTTAAAAAGCGTGATCATTCAGGCTTGCTTGAGTTGCTATTTAGCGTGTATTGCTGTGATAAAATATCGCGTCTTACATTCTTCGAAAAATATTGCCTGCCTTTTAAACGTACCTACTCTAACTTTAGACCTGTTCTAAATAATAATAAATAACTTTATTGCTCAAAAGATTACAGAGATTTTACATTAACCCCAAACTAACCTGTATCTTGGGCACCAATATGGGAGTGTGGAACCATAGAAACACGCTTGTACGATACGACTATACAGAAAGCAAAGCTCATAGAAATCTCTATTCCTAGATAGTACGTTTCACCGAAAACTTTGTTGATAGAAAACGTTGTTTGTAGATATCTCGGTCCATAGGAAGCACTGTTGACAGAGATTTCTGTTCATAGATAGCACTTCTTGCCGTAAACTTTGTTCATAGTAACCACTGTTTCCAGATACCTTGGTTCACAGAAAGCGCAACGTAGGATGCAAGAGCGAGCGAAGGGCACCCCGAGGTTAGGTTTGGTTAGGTTACTTCCCCCCCGGTGGGTTCCCGCATTGTCGAGGCGGGGGGGCTCAGTAGCCGTGGCTTGGACACCCACGGTGAAGCGAAGAGGAACCCGAGCTGTCTAGGAATAGAGATTTCTATGAGCTTTGCTTTCTGTATGTAGTTGTATTGTACAAGCGTGTTTCTATCTTAGGTTCCACACCGCCATTATTTTACCTTTTAAAAATTTATTTTAAAAACATTTTCGGTATTAAAAGTAAAATTATGTTTGCTTCAAATTAAAAAAAAACCCAATAAAATCTAAAAATCAATATTAAAGAAAACATAACGATCAAATCGAGATTTAAAGAAAATATAATAAAACTAGAGAAAAAAAAACGCTAGATATTATTATGCGAATGAGTATGACTATTTAAAATGTGTGATCATGTGTTGTGTTGTGAATGAGTGTGTACCTATGTGATCATGTGATGGTGAGTTTCAGCTGGTTTCAGGGTGTCAAAGCGTGGGGGTCCCCCCTATAAAGCAGAACTTTTTATGTCATAATATTATTTTGAATAACAGCGCATAAACTTCATTTCGCAGAAAATCGGTTGGCATACACTCATTTATCATACATTCAAAACTCATAAATTTGTAAGTCAGAATCATCTTTAGGCATTTTCATATCCAGAGGCGTCTCAAGCCCATGTAGCGCCCGTGTGCAAAAATTACCCAAACGCCCCCTAGTAAAAAAAAAAGCGTCCCCTAGTAAGCGCGCGGTCAAAATAGAATGGGTACAAAGTTCAAGTAACAGCACATCAAGTTACCACTAATTGTCAAATTTCCCCAATGGTTAATGAACTATTGTTTAGAGATGAAGAAGAAATTCGTCGGTTTTGGATACCATGGTGTGCTGTTGACTGTATATTTAGAATTATACAGGGTGTTCTGGTGTTTACCCTAACAAGCCAAAATGTACCCATACCCATGTTAACATGTCTATATAGATGTTATGTTACTTACATCATATCAATGTCCAAATTTTGAAATTTCTTCATTCTAATTACGACCTGATATCAAACAAAGTTCAATATCAATTGGGAACATTTGATTTTGGTAAGCTCACTGCGAGCGAGGGCCACTGTACACGCGGGTAAAAAGTATTTTTAAGAAGGAAAGAGTTACAAGAAAAAACAAAGCACAAGTTTATGGTTTTTTTTTCAAAAAATTATTTGTTTTTTCAGTTTTCAGACTGAAATTTGGTAGCGTAGCTAAATTATTTTTGACGAGTGCTCCGACCCCGTCGAAATTCGCAACAGTTGTGCTTGTGGCAGACTAATTCAGCTAATATCAAAATTAAATCTTATTTATTAGGTAAATTTCAATCAAAAGAAAAGCCGCAAATATGAAGTAAATTTCATATTTACGTTTACTCAAATATAAAACTTAATCCATGGCGCCAAGGCTTATTTCGCAAAATTACGTGTAGCGAGCGGTAGAACAGTGCGGCACGCGCCAAGCGTACTCACGGTTTTCAGAAATGCCGCGCGCTTGACTTTCGTCCATGGCATGGCAATTTGAACTTTATTGTCTATCCCAAACAGTTGAATTCGAATTATTCGCAATATGATTGTCGCCGTGTTTTCAAACGAATCATTGAAACAGGTGCCGCCGAGCGATGCGGCACTCACTACTACACTCAAAATATAATCTTTAATAATGTGTAATAAGGTTTATTTAATGTTGAAAAAAAGTTAATATTGTAAAAGCCGCTCGCGCGCTCGTTGCGCGGCTTGCTTTGGTGTAAGTCGACAAATTTTATATAAGAAGAGCTCCAGATGCTATAAAAAATGTATGGAAAGCGGAGCTCTTTTTACGTTGGTCATTGAAAGTGCCGCGGCCGACCATCGCGCGCGCCTAGTGGGACTCCGAAGCGAGCGGCGCTCGGCGCCCCCTAGGACCGTTGCGCCCGTGTGCAACGCACACCCTGCACAATAGGTAAAGACGCTGTTCATATCCATAATAATTAAAAAGTAGAACCATCATTGTTGCGAATCGAACTCGTTACAGTGCAGCATATCACCTTCTTTCGGAACATTAATTGTATTCTAAATTCTAGTAGGTCTGTCAGGTTTGACATCTGGTTGATTTCACTTTTGGATTTTGCGATTGAATGTGAAAATAAACTGTGGTAACCTACCAGCGCGTTTTAGTTACATTATATTGTAGTCTTGGTTACAATCAGTAATAATCATATCGCAGAAAGTTCACAGTCAGAATCGTCTTTTGGCATACGTGAGTACGTGCGAAGGGGTCACAGTTTTAACCTAACCATTTTTAAAAGATAATTAATTAGGGTCCAAGTACAAGCAATAATAAATAAGAGGTAGTCGAAGGAGCCCCGCTTCGCGGGGTATTTTTTATGTGGGTTTAATTAAAGGAACCTAACATAACCCAAGTCGGGATGCCCCAAGTCCCGAGATCGCTTATATTTTTATAGTTCATTCAAATACCATGGAAAAATACACCGAACAAACAATATTCGTTAAAAAATAATTCTACTGTTATCTTCATCCAAGTGAAATTATGCCAAATAAAACTCTGCCATCTTCATAGTACTTATGCCAACTGAAATTACGCCAAATAAAATCCTGCCATCTTAAAGTATCTTAAAAGTATGCCATAGTAAATTCGGACATATAAACATTCGTCCAAAAAATGATTATGTTAAATAAGTGTTATGCCAAATGAATTTCGGAGCATCAATATTCTGCCAGATAGAAGGCACCGCTAAGCGTGACTCATGAGTATGAGTATGTGAGACAAACGAAAGAATTGTATGTGTGCAAAAATGATTTAACCACTGTAATAACCTTATCTGATTCGTCATATTATTATGACAAGTTTAGTAACCAGGATGTTAGTGTATTTTTTAACCGACTTCAAAAAAAGGAGGAGGTTCTCAGTTCGTCGGAATCTTTTTTTTTTAATGTATATTCCCCGATTACTCGAAGACGGCTAGACCGATGTCCAAAATTATGTATTTGTTTGAAAGGGTATACTTTCCAGGCGGTCGCATTGTCATCAGGTCGGGATCTTATGATGGGATCCTGGAGAAACCGAAGGAACTCTTCAAATATTATAGGCACACCTATAGCGATTTGGGTATTTTTATAGTAACTCGTGCATTTGTTCTCGGAAAGCACCATTTGATGAAGTGGAACTAATGATGAAGATCACAGATGGCCACCAATCAATAATAAGTAATTTCACGGGTTGCGATTCGATTAATTTATGCTCGTCACAATGTGAATGGCGAAATGGAGCTGATGGTGGAATTCCAGAACTCCTCAACAATTAACGTCCCTGCATCGGGAAAAGCAATATTTTGTAAAAGGCGATGAGCAAGTTGACATTAGGCTATTGTAACTTAGATACATTATAAACCGACCCACTAAAAAGCGAGAAATAAAAACTTCTTAATTAACAAAAAAAAACCGACTTCCAAACAAAACACTACAAAGTGAAAAATAAGTTTAATTTCGGAAGGGGGTGGCAAAAAACTAAAATACTGACCCAAAGACAACGACTTCCGAAATTAAAGTTATTTTTCACTTTGTAGTGTTTTGTTTTGGAAGTCGGTTTTTTTTTGTTAAAAAGTTTTTTTATTTGTTAACGAGAGTAATTTCTTATATTGCACTGTTTGATCACCGCGTTATAGACGTACATGCAAAAAATGTGGGAGTTTTACTGGGCGATTTGGAACTCTCGCGTTTGGCCGGTAGTTTACAGGTTTTTCGAAGTTTTAATGTGGGTATTCGTTGTTACGTTCAGTATTTTTATATTATATCTACAATTTTCTTACGCTCAGTAAGGAAGCTTCTGCGAACAGGATTTCTGTAGGAAAACGGTATGGTTTATGTAACAGAGTTTTGAGGACTGGGCGTTGTGCTCTTTCGAGGATTATTAGATGAGATTTTGACGCTCATCCCCAGATTACAACTCGATGTTGTATTAGCGACTGACATAAAGTTATAGGTTATTGACGAGTTTTTACATCTATCGATGCACTTTCCCGTATCATTTTCATTATGTAGATTTGCTTCCGAACGCGTTTAACAAGTTCCCTAATCTGTGGTTTGAAAGAAAGGTGTTGGTCTATAATAACTCTTAAGTATCTTATTTCATCTACATTGTCAATGTCATTGCATGAACATTGAGTATGTGTTATGGCAATCTTCTCCGTGAATCTATAAATTCCATAATAGTACTTTGGTAGCCAGATTTTTCCTGAAGGTTTATGTATTTAGTCTTTTAAATAATTGAAACATTTTCCTGGAGTATCTTTATCTAATAGGTATAGATATCATTCAGGTCGGAAGTAATAGCTACCTACTATAATACAAATAAGTACGTAAACAAATCGTTTTTCCGAATTGATGTCTTATCAACGAATTTAAAGCCTAAAAACCGGTTGGAATTATGTTTATAAACATAATCATTCTAATTATTATGCAGCATTTATCTATATTATAAGAACTGCTATTGTTTTTCTATGAAGTGTATACGTTATCAAGATATCCGTTCTTGAAATAATAAGGTTTCTTTCCTGTTCGTTTTTGTGTCCACAATTTGCAGAATCAATCTGTAATGGTTATAATCAATAGTTATTATTTTCTGCTGTAGAATTTTGATGTTTCACTATTGCATTGCTTAGGTTGGAATCTTCTTTCATATATTTATCTATGGTTGGAACCAAAATTTTTTTTCTGAAAATTGCCCGTTTTTTATTGTCTGTACATTTTTTCAAAATCTTTGAATGCAGATCAAAATGTCCCAAAAAGTTAAGGCTCTCCTAAAACCGTTTTCCTGTAGCTAAGAGGTTACTGCCCCATCTTAAACATCCACCCTGTAGGTATATTCATCGTTACCTACCTACTTAAATGATGTACCTATTATATTACTACCTACTTATTGTTTCCGGTAGATATATAATTCACGTCAGTCGTCCCAGAGTGAACAGTGCTCTTTACCAAATGGCAAATAGCTATGCGACAAGTTTAATCAACTCAGTATTCCCCCATGACTCAACTGGGCTGAACACATCGCCCAGTTCTCCCAAATTGCTTCAATCCACTCGTATCCCTGCCTCGCCAAGTCCCAAATCCAGTCCATTTATCTTGACTGGCGAGTTTCTATCTGTCGTGTCGTGAATACTCTGCAAGTCTGGAACTAGATTTTAACCGGTCTAGTGCAATGATGACTTCTACCTTGTGGTTTTCGCTAACGACTCCTTTAAATTATTTAATCACTTCTACTGTATTCTATATCTAAGTAATATATAAAATTCAAATTCCTGACTGACTGATATATGTACATCAACGGACAGCCTAAATCGCTGGTCCTAGAGACATGTAATTTGGAGATTGTGTTCTTTGTGATCAGTATCCACTAAGAAGGGGTTTTTAGAAATTCAATCTTTAAGAGGGTGAATAGGGGGGATTTTGTTTGTACGAAAAATCTTATTCCCCGAGTTAATAAACTTGAAACTTGGCAGGAATACTTATCTATGTAAATTATAAAGTTCGCCATTTTTTGGAATTCTAAATTACCCTAAAGGGAGATTGGGGGTGTCAAATTTTTTATGGAAGAATTTTAACGCACGGTCCAATTAACTCGAAACTCAGTATGTAAGACGAAAATAAAACATGAAGTGTATCACGGTATTTCGAAAATCTACCCCTAAAGGGGTGAAAAGGGGTAGTCAATGTCACAGGGGAATATTGTATTACGTGGCTTGATTAACTGGAAAATTGGTAATAATCTTTAATTAAAATCAAGTTATAAAATCATCCCAGACGATTTTTCAAAATTCCACCCCTGTGGGGGTGAAAAGCGGGAATACAATTTATTTGAAAAATCTGATTCCTTTGATCTATATACTTAAAAGTTGGCCCGAATACCTATTTCTCTAAATAAATGTTAAAGATCATATTTAAACATACATTTTAGAAATTTTTAGAGGAAAGTGCGAATTTCACGCGGATGACACACGTCGCGGGCAGAAGCTAGTAATATTATGTAAGTATAAAGTATACGTCCTCGGAGGGGAATAGTCGGGGTTCTATTAATTCTAGGGGAGAATTTCGTTTTACTCCACACTGCATATTTCTAAATGCTTTTAACGGTAGATCCAAATGATGTTACCAATATAAAGTTTCCAATCATTGCTTTACCCAATGGGTTTCATATCATCGTCATCTTTCTGGCCAAAATAACTAAACTGCTGCACTAACTTCACCATCAAACATCATAGTCCTCATTTATTAATCAATCACAGTATCGAGTAGGTATTTTGTGGATATTTATCTGAAGAACCCTTAGTGCGATGATCCCCATGGGCTTCATTTGAGGGTTCTTGAACACGACTAATGATCACACATTTAATTATATCTCATATCTATTAGAAAACAACGATAACGTCGGCAAAATACCCGCATGGTTATGGTCGCTTTTAAAATCTTTGGTGGCCTGGAAGCAACTAATCACTTCCGCAATACCGTACAAATATTATAGCGATGAATCACTGTGTCGCCAGTCACACGTGGAAGTAACTACCGAACTAACTACACATTTTTAAGTCAACATTTAGAAATGTGTATATTATGGTATTTATTTCCATTCTCACTGAATTTCAAAATCTGAGAGAGTCATCATTTTCATTTTTCAGATGCTTGAAAAGCCTAATTGAAACGTTATCAATACACTTGGATCTCGTGGCAGTTACCTATCACACACTCTTAAGTTGAAATTAAATACTTATAGGTAATTATGAAAACACTTGAATGTTGTGAAGTATTGTTATAGGGACTATATCGATCGTTATCGATATTAACGTCAATATCGATTGTTTAAATAAATTGTTTGACGTCGTCTTCAACACCGCTTGACTTGAATGGTAGGTACTTATAACCATTCGAGTATGCACGATTCTTGTTATACATATTCTTGGTAAAATAGTTAGCAACTTTTTTAACTACATAGATAGGTATACTTTTTAAAACATTGGAATAAAAATTAAGGAGTCGGTCATCTTAAACTTATTTACTAATACTTAGCAGTAGGTACTACTGCTAAGTATTAGTAAAATTGTAAATATTGTAAATATTGCATCATCAGTATTTCTTCACAATATTTTAATGAAAAATACTTAACAAAGAATTCAAAAGCTATCTGCTAAGCAATAAGCAAAGCTGACTAAGGGAGTGCGCGCCCACGAGCAACTTTTGTTTCCACAACTAATTTGTCTCTCACATCATGTCTACGGGTTTGTATGAAAGTGCGCATACGTAGCGACGCGACAGCTGGGATACATTTTTGTCCGTGGATTTTGACGAACGGCGACAAAAAAGTTGCCAGCTAGCCAGTTGCTGCTTGCCCGAAAATTTATCGAACTTGACAGACAGACGGACGGACAGACGGACAACAAAGTGATCCTATAAGAGTTCCGTTTTTTTCCTTTTGAGGTACGGAACCCTAAAAAAGTAGCGTTGCTGTCGCTTCCGTGTGCACATCGTCCAAATCTCGGCGAGGAAACAGCGACAGAGACAAAAAAGTTGCTGGGCAACTAAGTTGCTCGTGGGCGCCCTCCCTACACAAAAAGGCTTGCATATTACCTGAAGAATAAAAGGTACTTAAGTTATACAAAAGAATTCCTCAGCGACTCTTGTTGCACCTAGTCACTCGACGAGTACAAAGTTATTATATGTATTGTATCCTTTATTCTGCAATGTACCTATAGCCTTACCAATACATTTATGTGCATGAAATGTATTACCCATAACAAGACTTCTTTATCTAAATACTTAGCGCTTAACATTACTAGGTTTGTTTGCTCAGAATGAGGTTTACTGGGGCCGTAAAGATATTCCAAGTAGACGGAAGATAAGCTAAATACAGCCTGTACATAATTACCTGAAAAACTAATAAGATAACACCCATAATGTGCGTGTTAGAATAATCTTAGGCTAGCTACCTATTTGATTTTCAAAAAGTGTCCGTTGAGTGTACCGAATGGAAGGACATCGACCAAGGTTTAGTAACGGGATCATTGTTAGGGAACTGGGTCAAGAACTAGAGACCATCGCAGGCGCATCGCTAAGGAATCCGTGATTCACCAAGACTACTGTGTGCTATGTGGAAACGATCACATGGGGTCATGACATAAAGAAAGATAACTCCATTTACATTATTTTTATTAATTAAAAAACAAGTTAAACAACTTCATCTTCCACTCAGACTATTCGTAAGATCAACATTCAAACAATGTTTCTTTTCTCACTTACACTTTATATTGATAGATAAGGACGAAACATGTTCAGCTGATTGTGAATTTGGACGTGCCAAACATTTATCCAACCTTCAATTGGCAGGTATTTTCCGCCAATACACCTAGGTAGCACGTAAAAAATACAAACAGTAGGTAGGTTTCCACTTACATAAACACGCAGACGTGAACAAGCTGAACCTTTCACTTGGACAAAAAAACTAGTTTTTGTTATCCTCGATTTTACACACTAAATACTTTGGCACTGTTTATGATAGTATCACTTTTGTGTTTATGTTCGAATATCACAGTATGTGTACGCGTCTCGGTGTTGTTCGCGCATGCGTAGCGCTCCACGGCGCGTCTCTCACTGTGGTGTCGGTAGCAGCGAGATCACTTCACTGTAATGTCTTGTGACAAAACCTTCTGCTAGACAATAGTTCGGGCACAGCGGTTACAGCCTATTATTGCACCGGCCACTATTGTATGACTCTGGGAACGACAACAATCATCTGTGCCTTATAAAAACACTGATTCAATTGCAACTTTACATTTAGACCGACTGACGTCTAAACCGCCCCCTTTTACGCCAGGTCCCAATAAACCAGACGTTGAACGTAGATAGGTTATCTATTAGAGTAAAATTGACACTGATCTACGTTCAAAACATAAACCATATGCCGTGAGTCATCAACACTGCATCAAAGAAATAAATAAATTAATAGGTGTTCATTATTTGCATGTAGCACGTAGCACCTATTTGACCACCTAATAAGTCCTTATTAAGTAGGTAACGTAGTAGGTACTGTACCTACTTACTAAGCACTTACTTAAGGTAAGTGAGCAATAAATTAATAAGAGACAAACAGCCGTTGATTCAAAAACCTCGGTTCTTTCAAATTTCAGACTAGAAGAAAATAATTAGTCCAACACGTGTAGACGGCGTTAAATAAATTACATATGTAACTCGTTTCGCAGAAGTCGATTTGCTCTTATAATTTCAATATTGGTTCAATCCAAGTACAATTTGCTTTCATGCAGCCAAGTGAACGTACGACGACGTGATCACGTGGCTGTGCAGTCGACTCCGGCGCAGGTTGTTTGCACAACTTGGAATCTGGGCTCTCAACTCCACAACGGATATTACAAGACATTATTTTTTGTTCTACCGCTCGATACAAGACCGAGATTTCAATATATCCGATAGCAAAAGATGATAATTGATGTAATTACAGTAATTCTACTGATTTATAAACACTTATCAGATACGTACCTAATAATTAAAATTTGCATGCGTGGATACCATTATATTCTTAGAAGCACTATTATAGCACTAATATAGCTTGAACATTAATATGTAATGCACTTATCTAAGTAGGTATTAATATTATTTACTCATTTCGGCTAATGACCAATTTTTTAATAATTAGTAAGCAATTAATGACAAAATAACGATCTCTCGTTCATTGAACGGCCCTGACTTACGAGCCCAGGGTTCGAACCCAGGGGCATGCACTCTACTGAGTGCAACTCATTTCATCACCAAAACCAACCTGTGCTGCTCTCAAATCTGTGAAGGAAAACATTGTGAGGAAACCGGCATGTCCTTGTGACGTAAAATTCGAAGACAACCTACACCGTGCCCTCGTGTTACATTATGGCCAATGAAGAGGGAACTGATGGTGTATTATAGGCTGAGTATGTAGGTACTTTAGTGGGACGTTATTTTATTGTTGCCCGACAGTATTAAAATACCCAGAATTACAAAATATATTTAATCTATAATGGTAATGCTGCGAGTCTTCTGGGCACGTTTGCACGTTTTTTGACAGCGTTGTGGACGAGTACTTCAACACGTAAGTGTCCTTGTTTTTGTATTTATTGGTACAGTTAGTCATTTAATTTAGAACCTACTGTATATAGTTAGTTGTGTAATAATTATTAAGCATTATATGATTAATCTAAAAAGGTGACATAATGAGAACACAATCATAATTTCTAACAACTAAACCGGAAGAGGAAATAAATGTTGTGTTACCTAACCGCTATACAGTTAATCACAGTCTCTTGTATGTTATACATAGATTCTATTAAACATAATACGGACTTCATATCACCAATATAATGAATAGGAAATTAAATCTAAACCGAAATCGCGATTGGTCTACATAAGTAGGTATTACAAACTGTTACTGAACCACAACCAAGTAAATCCGCACTATATGCTGGGGCTACATTAGCGGGCTACAGCGAATATTCGTGTTAACGCGATGAGTGTGGCCGGGTAGATCGTTGTCGTGATCGTGTAAACTTTAGTCATCGTTTATTTAGAAACCCCATACTCTCTTACGCAATCCATCGTTCATTGGAAAATCAAGACACGTCAAAATCGTCGCAAAAATTTTCCTTTTTCCTTCTATAAATGACGTTTTAAAGTTAGTAAACATTATTTACTACAAAGCCCCTGATTATCTTGTCCACAAATATTTCTATGACGTGACTAACACATGGCAATTCATAATCACCCCAATTCCATTACTAATAAGGTGTATATTAAAATAATGAGTGTAACCATGAATTAAAGATAACTTTGGTTAGTCATATCTTAGAAAGTGACTACACCAAAATAAAATAGATGATTTATTGTTAATATCCTTGTGATTGTTTCAGCTATTAATAGACTAAAATGTCATTCATACGTAGAATAATCATACCCAATCATAACAAACATTTTCAGCTGGTAGGCAGGTACTGTGAAGGTCCAGACGGGTCCTCCACAATACACCTATATGTGGTGTATAATTGAAAAGCCTTTGACTTGGAACTAATATATTTTTAAGAGATACATTACAGCTTCACGATAATTCTAGCACTCCCTTCTATACAACGTTATTTTTAGTATATGCGAAACCTGAATATCGTCGGCTTATTGCATGAACTCATTTACTGCAAAAAATCACAAAATTAGTGAGTTTTTGCTTTTTGTAGAATGTGTATGTGTGTGCAGTGCAGAGCAGTGGTGGCCAAGTGGTAACGGCCGCGACTTACGAGTTGTAGGTCGTAGGTTCGAACCCAGACAGGGCGCTTTATCAATCAATCAATCAACTCAGCCTATCGCAGTCCACTGCTGGACATAGGCCTCTCCCAGACTGCGCCACAGCACCCTGTCCTCCGCCTTCCGCATCCAGTCTACCCCAGCCACCTTCTTTAGGTCGTCCGTCCATCTAGCTGGGGGGCGTCCCACACTACGCTTGCCGATACGCGGTCTCCACTCCAGGACTCGGGGCGATTAGGGCGCTTTACTTTGTGTAAATTATTTCATCACCACTGCTCTCAAAACGGTGAAGGAAAACATCGTGAGGAAACCGGCATGTCCTAGAACCAAAAAATTCGAAGACATGTGACATCTACCAACCCGCACTGGGCCCGCGTGGTGGATTACGGCCCGCTCCCTCTCACCGAGAGAAGGCCTGTGTCCCAGCAGTGGGAACATTATAGGCTGATTATGGTATGGTATGGTATGTGTGTGTGTGTGGGGATGTGTGTGAGTGCGTGTGTGAGGGTGTGTGTGAGAGGGGGGGGGTGTGTGTGTGTGTATGGTAGAATGTGTCAAAAGAAGTCCACTGTAGATAAACACGTATTTAGTGATTTTCTGCAGTTAATGAGTTCTTGCAATAAACCGACGATAAAGTTTGTTACGTTTGAATAAGTAACTGAATCGATTCCAATTTTTACCCCATGTTATATTTTGTCCCAAAAATATTTAAAAAAGGTTAAAAGTTGGACACCGAACGACACTGAGGAGGTTTCCAATATCCGCGCGTACGAATGGAACACCTATACAATTATGACCAGCCAGTACCTTTTGCTAAGGGCAGGTCTCCACCAGTGCCGGATTAGCCCATAAGCAAATTAAGCAATTGCTTTGGGCATCACGTCTCGGGGGGCACCGTCAGGCAGAAACAGCACCGAAACTGTATTTGCTAGCACATGAAAGGCAAGGCTGTTTATCAGCAAGATATTACAAGACCCAAAAGTCACTCTAGCTAGAGATGTGCGCCAATCTTTACAAATCGATCGTCGGTGTTTTGGAAAAATACGAGTTGACTAGTGGAATAGGAGGGCCTACAGGCGTGGATTGCTTAGGGCATCAAGTAGTCTTAATCCGGCACTGTCCACAGACTCTACAGTACCTACCTCCATTGGTAAATCTTCTTAGGATTTATTTTCGTAGAGTTTTATCCCAAAAAACAATCAACCATTCCCAGCTCTTAAAAATATACCTACTGATCACATAGTACATTCAAGTACCGAAACCGAAGTCAACTATGAAAAATCTTGTCGGGGTCACAACTTCAAAATACACACAATCACGGCCATCAATAAAGGAAAAGAATTAAACAAGGTCTTCGCGCACGTGACTGAAATTATATCCAGCATGTTCTAGACAGTTTCTCATTTATAAACAAACGATAATCATATATTATAACCAATCACTGCATTCGAACAACTGATATCAATCACTAACACCGAATTAACCCCAGCACAAACAAACAAACAACAACTCGATCATGATTGTTTTTATTTATTAATCACACCTATTTATTTTATCTTCGTACTTTGTACTACTTTCCTGATGATTAGTTCGTGTGGTAGAATTACTTTTATTAAGTGCATGTAACATCATCAACCATACGTCGTTGCGACTTTAAGATCTCTTATGTGTAAAAATAAATTTTATGAGAAAATCGATAAAAACCGTCTACTGAAAAAAATATAATGAAAACAACTACAACAAAAAATATAGGTATCAGCCACATGATTTTCGTGCTTTTAACTTTGCCACTGTTAGTCGAAATGAAAAGTAGTTTCTTGTAAAAAAAATTTTTAAACAATTTTAGTTGACACAAGATTTTTTAAGTACCAACTTTTAATTAGCAAGCACGTTGGAGATTTTGAATTTCGTAAATAAATCACGATTTAAACGTCGTATAAACATGAGAGTTTTTGCATTCGATAGAGCTTCAAAATGCAGAATCGGCTGGCGTAAAAAAGTGATTTTGCCAAAAGTGACACATAAGAGGTCTTAAAGTCGCAACGACGATATATATTTTGTAGCCAATGGCATCGATGGCAATTTACTCTCTCCATAAATAAAACCAACATAGAGTGAATTTTGACGTTCAAAAAGTGCTGATTCTTAGACTTACACTGGGCCGCAAAGAAAGCGGGTCTGTCACAAAAACCTCAATAACTTCCAAAATATTGGAGCTAGCTTTATGAAATAAAGACTGTATTATAGACAATTTTATAGTGCCTAAATTAATGTCATAAAAGTTCAAGATTATGAAGTTTATATAAAATAAAAGTAAGTTAAGTAAAAATGATAATTTTCACTAGATTACGAAAAATGTCCGTAGCACATTTTTCGTAATCTAGTATATATAAGAATTTTACACGTTTTAGTATTTGTATTGCCACCACAAGTTGTTAATACAGCTGTTATACCGTTTGGCATTATTTCCACCAGATTTCATAGCCGATGCTGAGGAATATGCTCCCATTCCACTATCAGTGCTTACCGACCCGTTTTCTTTGCGGCCCAATGTATTTGAATAAATGACTTTTGAATTGTATAACACAACCAATGCCGTAGCTTCGCAAAGGACAGGACTGGCAACAGTGGCAACGAGCACATCTAACCAGAACAATAAGCAGTCTAAGGACGTATCAAAAAGACAAGGAGTCATTGTTTACAAAAAATTTAGGATAATGGAAAAATATTGTGTTTAAAAACTTAACTTGGGAAAGACCCGATTATTCGATTCCATTGGGGAAACACACCAAGCTTATTCCACGACTGTAAATTGTAGACATCATAATATTATGTATCACATACGGTTAATGAACTCGACATATTTTAACTTTCAAAGGTTATTGCGTTTAAAAAAACAAAAAAACATAAAAGTTTCGCAACAGCTGTTGTTTTCGATTGAATTAAACAAATTAACAAACACACAAGACACAACGTATATAGGTAAACAAAAATAGGTAAACCGAAATGAAAAGTAGATATTAAAATGGTGAACGACTTTAATACCTTATAAAAACTAAGTTAATTATCATCTGAATTGCCAACCTTAAGTGTTTTTACCTATTTTCATTTTAATAGCATTGTTGTCTGAAGGACAAAACAGCATGTTCTGAGTTAAGTATGACTTGCTAAATTTTAAGTAGGCTACGAATTGTTCTGCTGGAATAAATGACGGTGGTCTTTATCTAGCCACGTCATATCATTTCGTGCGTGTATACACACACCTTCAAAAAGTGTACAGACGGAGTAGTAATTTCCTGAATCGAGCCATTGTGCGTTTTTACGTTTAAAGGCTTAAAACATCAAAATAGTGTTATGTCAAACCAATGTCAAACAGTCAAAGACAAAGTTTTTATGCAGTTTTGAAGCTTACTGCACTTATATCGATATCACTATAGTTCCAAATTTGTCCGAATCACTCGATTCAGATTGTGTACCGGAACCGGAATTTCTGGAGCACGAAATTAGCCAATCCATACATCAACTAAAAACGAAAAAAAGCCCTGGAGAAGATCACATAACAAATTACATGTTAAAAGAAATCAGAGAGCCAATAATACCTATTTTAACCACAATATTCAACGAAATCTTGAAACAAGAGTCGATACCATCTGACTGGAATACTGCGATTATAACCTTACTCTATAAAAAATGGGATCCAGGCAATATGGACAACTACAGACCACTGAGTACCAACCAATCACCAATCTCTTATGGAAAAGTGTTAATGGTAGAAATCTAACTTAGAAAAATATATAAAAATAATATAATAGAATAGAATAGATTCTAATGATTATAATTCTCTAAATATGTAAACCTATTAATGTCGCGAATCATATTTTGATCAAGATACAACCTGACACTGACCTGCAAATTGCAAAAAACGTAAGAAAATTTGAATTTCGCGGTCTCAACTACCCATTCACCTTAAATAAGTAGTTCCAAATTTGAATTCACGAATTTGAAAAAGAGAAGAAAATCGGAGTTTGGTCGCAAAGGAGCAACAACATTGACATAATATATTACTTTTGAAATCTTTAAGCAACAAGCTTTGATTAGAAGTAAAATTCGTTATTTGTTTTGTTTTGCATAGAGTTTCGAAATTGTTATTCCTTATTATTTATTCCTACTATTTTAAACTGACTGACTGGATTGTTGATATATCAACGCACAGTCTAAACCGCTGCTCCTAGAGACATGAAAATTGGAGGGTATGTTCTTTGTGAAGAGTAGGTATCCACTAAGAAAGGGTTTTTCGAAATTCCACCCCTAAGAGGGTGAAATTTCACGCGGACGAAGTCGCGGGCAGAAGCTAGTTTATTATATTATTTATAATTGTAATTCCTCAAGTTTTGAATTTTTTTTATTGAATTTATCTAAACTAATACAAACTATTTACACTAAATTAAATGACTAACTAACTTACTATAGTAACAAAGGACACTTAGTAAATAAATAAACGTAGGTACTATTCTTATTCATAAGTTGCACTTACTTATTTTTTTTTATATAAGGTGATACAAAGTAGAGTGTCCACCTCGGGAGCAACACTATTTTAAACTCAAGTGACGTACCTACTTTGAAATTAGTGGTTGCCTTCAAAATAGTTGTTTGCTCCCTTGGCAAAAATCTAGGTACAATTTTTTTCTTTGTACTACCATTACCTATAAAGGTAAAGAAAGACCTTTAAACTAAATTATGCAGGGTGGCTCGATTCGGATGTCCGGGAATGTACCTATTTTGCTAATTATGTTATATAATGATTACGCATGACGTTGACGTGAAGTAGGTATGCAGGCCAGGGTTACAAACATGTTAAAAAGCTCTTCAAACTAGTCATCATCAGTGAAAATAAGGTGCATTAAAGGAGATTAGCCTCAAATTTTCACTGACGGTATAGGCACGGATTGAAGAAGAACAGAGTGAACACACGAAATTTTATTTATTTATTTCCCAGAATTTGATCCTTATTTAGGACAATATCGAGTGGTGTAATACAGTGTTTTTTTTTTATTAAAATCAACGGGTTCGATTCCGGGCTAGAAATATTGATTTTTCAAAAATCCAACGATGCAGTTTTAGTTTTCATCAAAATCGAACCCGCGACTCCTTTGAGTACTTTTCGCTATTCCTCATAGTTTCGGATTTGTCCATCCACGCCCTCTTGAAAAATTAACCCTGTATATACACGGCCTATATGTTACTTACGAATTGTTTTAATCCTTGTTATATGATAAATACAGGCAGATAAGTAATTAAACATTCTAATGAAAAACGTGGAATCAAATACATACGTGCAAAAAAACGTTACCCACGTAAATATTTCACGATAATTTCAGTTATCAAATCCGATAATCATGATAATTTATCGTATAATCAATTGCTCATAAAATTAATACTATTGATGATAGGTATACATCCGCATTAAAATACGAGATTTTTAGATAAGAAATGACTGATTGAAAAAATATTTCTAGCTTGAAAACTATGTCAGACAAAGTACGTCAAAAGACTTCACGGTGGATCCGTTGTCAACTTCGAAAACACAAACTAGGTGACGCCAGCGCCGAGAAAAAAATAAAACATTTTAATAAAGTATAGCAATGAAAAATACACAAATCTCAGATAAGGTTAGTCATAATTACGTAATATAGATTTATAATTAAGTATATCAATTAATTCTTCAAGAATGTGTAACTTATAAGCCGATCAGGGACTATGATTGGTTGGTTTTTAAGTATGTGAGTAAGTAAGTATCAGACTAGAACCTTCTGCAGTTTCTAGATTCTATTTTGTTATACAGAGGAAAAGCAAATTTTATTTCACTTTTACACCTTCCAACCATCTACGTCTCCGAAGTGGTTCAAAGGAAAGAAAGGCTGTCACTTAACGACATCGACGGTCCACGGTCTTAACATTAATATTCCATGAAGAGACAAATAATTGACCCATTTTCGATTTCTGACTGGCTCATCTTCTAATGGAAGAGTAAGTTTCAATATCTCCTGGCTATTAAGAGTATTCAAAAAGCAGGTGGGACTGGGCCGGACACGTTTCCCGCATGTCGAATGAGTCATGGGTCAAATCTACCACCATGTGGGTCCCAGAAAACTTCCGGCGGGACGAGCTTGACGCCTACGGGTAGGACAGGTCGACATTAGCACAATACAACGAGGACTGGAAACAAGGAAGAGAGGGCTTTGCCCTACAGTGGGACAACAAAGGCTAAAAATAAATATAATAAGAGATAGTTTGGCCGTAAATATTGTACATTATGTTTTAGAAATACATTCAGCATTGAAGAGCGTCGTCACTCGCTTCGGGCGTTATGGCCGAAGCCTGCCGGGTCAGCGGGATTGTCCGAAAGGGTTTCCGCTGGCCAGGAACAGAAAGGGCTAAGGAAGGAACACGGGTGGGTTGTAGTCAGTAAGAGTCTGACACTCCCTTCTGCTCGACCCAGAGCGGGAGCATTTGATGATTTCCCATCCGAAAAAAAAAAGAGCATCGTCTCTATCACCTACATACCTACAACCCCTACAACCTACCTGTGTGATAATCTGTAATATTTACGCCCCGGTTATAGTATTCGTAAACTTCAAAGTTCCTTCAAAGTTCTACTTTCCTAAAACTCAGACACGACTTTACTCAGTGTCAACACTGCTTCAGCATAATTTTTGTAGCTTGTAACAAGAGAATGGTAACTCACGCGTCGTTTGAGTGGGTAAGAAAGAAGAGTTCTATGTTGCGAAACGTCTCTCTGTTAACCGCAGTAGCCGGTTGATACTGTTTGTTAACTTGAAGATGTGAAAATTAGTGCACTTGGCAAACATTAGGAGAGGAGTATCTACAGCTATCTAAACCGATGCTGGGCGTAGGGAGGCGTGATGGCGGCCCACTTACAGTCAGTGAGCCACTTTCCTGGCTCTAGAGCGCACCGAATGTCGAAAGCTGTGTCGAAAGTTGGCGCGATGTTGCGTCGCTGCGTCTAAGATAGGTAATTACCTGCCTCCGTTTCCGAAGTACATGACGCCAGCACATCAAGCTACTACAATCTGTCAAATTTCTTTAATATATTTTCAACTTTATCGCTAATGCATAAGGTTCAAAGTTGATTAGAAAAATTTGACAGTTTCAGGTATTTGATGTAGGTACTGGCGTCTGTACCTACATGGAACTACACGCGCCATTTACGCGATGCAAGTTTCTCGCCTTTGGCATAATAAAATTGAAGCAACAAATAACTTTGCATCGTCTGAACACGCTTACACGATGCAACTATACTTAATTGTTGCTTCAACTTATGGTATGCAACAGGAAATAAAATCTCAGGCTTTAAATCATGTTTGAGTGTTTCTGTGTTCTTGTGTTGTACAAACATTTGTATAGGTATCACAGAAATAAATGAAAACACACACACTTAAATCAAGTTTAAAGGCATATATAAAAGATTATAAAAATTATCTTTTCTGTATATTATTCCGGAAAAAATATTTTTAAATGTGACTCCAGTCGTTTATTACGGTAAATATTTAACGGGAATTTACCGTGTTTTGATAATGACTGGTAGGCAATTGTATATAAGTACTGATTGGAAACTACAAAAAAGAGGCGCAATTTCCGTATTTTTGAGAACGTTCGCATTGCATTCTAATCTGTCTCAATCTGTCAAAAATACAATTAATTTGCCTACATTTTTGACAAGTTTTTGACATTGAGTTTCGCTGAGATGAGATTGCGACGTAAATTGAACGTTTTATAAGTACGAGAATTGACCTTCAGGTTATTAACTTAAAGAAAATATCATAGAGCCAAAGAATTCAACGCAATAGATTTGATTGATTCAAGGATTTCGATATGTAGTCGGTAAGTGGATACAGTCATGGTGGTAAACTTGTTATAACCGGTAGGTAATTTGATTTTACCGTGATTTGTGACATCACGCATTCACGCTTTTGTGACAATAAAAAATTACCTGAACACTGATTGAAAAATAATAACTTTTATATGAGAGTGCCTTGTGACGATTTGCACTTGAAAATTGCGTCATTGCGTGTTTATAATGAATATGCAACTATGCAGTCTGGGTTTGTCGTTAAACAAATTGACACCGAACGTCAACTTGCGGCAAGTTGACGTTCGGTGTCAATTTGTTATAACCATTTTATAAAACTGTCAAAGAATGACAGTTGTGATTTGAACCTACGTACAGACGCCAGCACATCAAGCTACCCGAAACTGACAAATTTTCCCAATCAATTTTGAACCTTATGATTTAGCGATAAAGTTGAAAATCTATTAAAGAAATTTGACAGATCGTAGTAGCTTGATGTCCTGCGTCTGTACAAATTAAGTTGGTAAGTCCATTTTCATAAAAAATAATTTCCTTGTCTTTACATTGGAAATTCGACGGAATGGATCAATATCTTCCGTGGGTAATTTCTCATAGAAGCCCTCTGCCCCGGTAAGGTTACATGGCGTTCCTCTCCGTCCCTCACCGTTTTCTTTCAACCTAACTTTGAGAGAGTACCTACCTGTATCTAATGAGTGATTTGAATATACGGACAATTTAAGTTTTCTTAGCCAGTTTTCTTCATAATTAATTACTCTGATTTTGGTACTTATACCTACCTACCTCATTAGGTATAAACAGCACTGGTGCAAGCAGAGTCGTCAAGTTAAGTGAACATCAATGGATAGTAAAAACATATAAACAGTAAAGTAAATAAGTGATTACTTATGTGATTAGATGTTTTTTATTTGCCGACCAATATACTGGCTGTCATAATATTATAATTAAATTTTCTTTCATGTTTTATAGTTCAATGTTTTGGCAATACCTACATAAAGGTGTACCTCGTAGAACTAAAAAGTAGAGCACGTGGTCCTTATCGAATGTTTAATCTAAGGTAGGTATAAGTAGTAAAATAACTATGTATGCAATTACAACTAAATCCTGTGAAGTCTTATTATTCTCAATCTTCTCTCCGAAACCATGAATGATGTATACCTACTCAAGGACACAGTTTTCAAGGATGTGGTCGAAACACAATTATTTTTACTGGACTGCCTCATTGGTCAATTCAGTTCAATTTATTTAATTAGTAACGAAAGCGCAAGCAGGGTACTGCTGCATGAGGTCCTGGAATCGATTCCCAGGTCGGCCAAAGTGTTATTGGGTGTTTCCATTAGAGTTTTCTCAGTAACAGCCCGGAGTCTGAATTTGTGCCTAGTTGATGGCAATAGGCTCGCCTTCTATTTCATGGGAATTACACATAATTGGCAAAATGTGGGTGTACCTACTATAGGTCACATTTGTCTAACCCTTCAGGGAAAAAAGCGTGATGTTACGATGGTGTTTAAGGGAAAGTGAAAGTAATCCCTGATAAAGATGTGTCCATGACTATACAAAAATCTGGATCCTGATTGCTTTCCACACACTAACACAATAGCACTCATTTCAACAACATCCTTCTCGTCTGTCAAGATTTGAGAGGACAAGCAATTCAATGTCTAAGGGGATGGTCAAAATAGCAATGTGAGTAGTGGATTTATCTTCATTTGATTCGACCCCGAGCTATCCTTGCCACCCCGAAGTAGCATAACATCACGCCTATAAAATGCCCGAAGGGTTAGGCTCGAAGGGTTATTATTATAATATACATATATGTTAGTCTGTAAGGTATTTACCTATGGGCCAAAGTAGCCTGAAAATAAAGGTCTTATTATTATTATTAGGCAGAAGAGGTATAATATTAGATATACCTTTATTACACTCACATTTCGCCAGTTATGTGTAAGTCCCATGTAATAGGGGGCGAGCCTATTTCCAACAACCGGGCACTATTCCAGATACCGGGCCTGAGAAATTCCTAATTGAAATACCCAATAACATTTTCCCCGACCGGGACCTGAGAAACGAACCCGGACCTCATGATCAGTAGTAGCGCTTGACCACTAGACCAACATGGCAGTCACCTCATACTGATTACAACATACTGATTTATTTAACTGATCACCTGTAAAAGGGACGAAGTGCAGCATATCATGCAGGTATACTTACTTACTGTACTTGACCTTGTCTGACCTTACTACTTGGTCTGGTCGGTCTGGTCGGTCTTGAGTTCTTGACCGTCATGTATGTGTTATGTTACGTCCCAGCGTACCGTTAATCAAGTTAGGTAACTACCTTATCGGTAAACATCTTCATAAAACTCTGTAAACATGCCGATCGAACATATAGCAGTGCCACTGAGCATTGAACAGAAAAATTCATACTTACCTATCAAAATCAAACAATAAAAATATGTATATCGATAAATAAGCTATTTATCTCACCCTAATACAAATGAACTATATTTACAATAATGAGACTACTCAGATAAAATAAATCCGTAATTTATTGAAACTTGTTCGCTATAGCGCAGACTCGCAGCGGTGACGCGACGGTCGTACCAGGCACGGGGCAGCGCACGCGCACACCACCGAATAAAAACCAAACTCAATCGCTGGACATCACAATGAGCTCAGAATTCCTCACGAAGTAAAAACCTTTGTTAGCATGGGAACTTAACTTGAACAGCGTAATATTTAAGACTAGCTTTTACCCGCGTCTTCACCCACGTGGAAGCCGGAAATTATTCCACTGTAACGTACCTACTACCGGGATAAAAAACTTTGTGCCGGGCACAAGATTTTTCATGGGAATAAAAGGCACTCGGAAAGCCTTTTATTTAAATTCGTTCGACCATTACGACGTGACATAATTACTATATTTTAAATAATTATTATTAAGTAAATAAGAGTAAAAACCGGATTAAGTTTTCTTTCATTTCGATAATATTTGATATCAAACAAGCCAAAGACCCGAGGGGCTTGTGTCTAAATAATAACAGCACCCGGTCGATCGATGAGACTAAGTTTCGCTTGCCGCGGTTGGTGCGTGGATGGGTGACCATCTCTACATACCAAGACACCTCCATGTCTCGGAAACTAAGCCGTAGGGCCCGGCTGTCATTCGTGGGTCTTTAACAGTTGTTACGAGTCTTACCAAGGGGTATCGTATTTATACCCATTAACTGAATTGTGGAGGTCAGATAGGCAGTCGCTCAATGTAAAATACTGGTATTCAGCTGCATCCCGTTAGACTGGAAGCCGACCCCAACATACTTGGAAAAAGGCTAGACAGATTCACTCATGCAAACAAGCCAAATGAGCTACCTGGATAGTAAGTGGCCTCGCCTCGCGAGCTCGCCATCTCCAATAGCATCGCAGACACTTTGCCAATGAAAAAGCTGAAATGTATATCATTCATTATTCTTATATATACACCTGAATGCACCGATACCCTCAACTGAAACACAGCAACGGTGCTGGAAACAAAAATAGGTACTTATGATAATTGTACTTCCCCGTAGAGATTAAGGTAAGTACTTTTATCTTTCTGAAATTATCAAAATTTCTTAGCCCTCGACTGCTTAGTTCAGTAGGTATAATATTTATAATGCAGCAAAAAGATAAGAAGTACGTAAGGTCATTTCATAATCCTTAATCCCTTTTTATAGGTAGGTACTGTTACACTCTTATCAAAAGTCTAGGGAAGTCTACTCGTTTTAGAAGGTTTCACGAACGATTCTGTGCCACCGTACAATATTAACACTACGTTGTCTGGTTATACTTTAGTAAAAAAAAACTCTTAGGGGACTTCCTCTAAAAATTTACTTTTTATTCTTTCTATAATTTTTTAGTTTAACGGCTATAGTAGTGCACACTCTGTAAAAATTAAGTTATCTACCTATTACGATTCAAAAGATACAGCCCTGTGGCAGACGGACGAGCAGCGGAGCCTTAGTAATAGGTTTCCGTTGGCACCCTTCTTCATGTAAACTTTGAGAACCCTAAAAAAGGATATGATTGATTGATTGCTTAAATTCATGTAAATTAATGTTACTCTTGTTTCTGGAAGCCTTCCTACTTTTTAGCACTTTTCTAGGTTTTAGACGGTTTTCATACAATATTGGAAACTTCACGAAATTCATAAACCACGGCAGAAAATTCTCATAGAAGTCCTCTGCCCAGGAAAGGTTACATGGCGTTCCTCTCCCTACAGATCTCACGGTTTTCCTCAAAAATAACTTTGAGAGAGTACATGCATCCTGCATCAACTCTATAAGATGCGCGAGCGCTGTCCCATCTCTCCTTTTTCGAAATGAGCTAGTCAAACTGCTTCTGCTAGCCTTGGCGAACCAATGATAAAATTTCGTGTGCAGATATTATGTTTAAACTAGCTTCTACCCGCGGCTTCGCCCGCGTGGATGTCTGAAATTATACCATGGGAACGTGCTACCGGTACAAAAGGTAGCCTATGTTAATCCTTATAACATCAGCTATCTGCCAATGAATGTTCATTGTACGATTTTGTCGAGCAGTAATTTGTAATGAATGCTCGACGAAATCGTACAATCACCGCGATGATGTTGGTTACGAGGCTTCATAGCTTTTCACGGATGTTAATACGCGATCAAACCATAAGAAATCGTTTGCATGAAGTCAATCTCCGTTACCGAAGGCTGCTACGTGTAATTGATCCCCGCAATCGCAGAGCCCGGTTACAATGGGCTCGTGAACACAGAAATTGGGCAGAAAAAGAGTGGCGGATTGTGACCAATCTCGCTTTGGTATGAGGCCAGATATTAGACGTATACGATATTGGAGGACCCCAGAACACCAAGAACGTTTAAAATCATCCCAGGAAGTCCATGCATATTTGAATCGGCGAAAGAACTGAATTGATTTGGATCAGAGGCAATCTCAATGCAAAGATTTACGCTGAAACGATTGTTTCGGACGTTGTCATTCGAGGAGGAGTGTTGGTATGACGTTGGCCGCTCTCCCTATCCTCTGCGGCCGAAAATTGGCAGGTGGCGGGGCCAATGACCTGACCCGTCGCAGGGGGACCAAGGGTGCCCAGACACGGGGTCGTCTGGCGCCCATGTGCTGGTTTGGTCCCTGGTCACGGCGTGTTATGTGTTCTGGTGCGCCGGTGATGGGGATTACTCCCCAGAGGAGGGTCCGGTAACGGACAGCCGCGGCGGGTTCACGGATGAATGCTAACGCGTGCCCGTGTTCCCGCCGTAAGCGACAGAGAAGGACACCGTGGAGTTTTAGTGGTTTGAGTCCCACATAACTGCACTATCTCCCCGTGGTAGTGCAGAATGCATGAGAATTTTTCCACGATAAAAAAAAATGGCTACACTCTAGGTGGTCAGTGTTACGTTTGTGTATGTTATTCGTTTCGTAAAATAAGCTGATTTTTATATTTTTAGTATTACTTTGTTTATTTTTATTGTATATTCCCCCGACCCATCCCTTCGCATCGCATCGCCTGCCTGCGCTATTACCTTGTTTTCGCTTAGCGAAAACTTCTGACTTTTTTTCTTTTTGCTCAACTCCTAAGGGTCCTAGCGTGATGTTTAACAGCATTTAGCCTTCATCAAAATGCAAAAAGATTTTTATAAATCCGACCGATACTTCCAGAGATTAGAGTTTTCAAACAAACAAACTCTTCAGCTTTATTATTAGTATTATTTTAAAAACTAAGTATGATATTATCTCCTAAGATAAATTCATTGAAATCAAATGATGTCAAGGGCAATTTTGTTCAAAATTAAATACTTGTGATAATAACGTGTTTATGATAAGGATTAATATCATTTTTTAACCGACTTCAAAAAGGAGGAGGTTCTCAATTCGTCGGAACCTTTTTTTTTTTATTTTTTTTTTTTTTTTTTTTTTTTTTTTTTTTTTTTTTTTTTTATGTATGTTCCCCGATTACTCGGAGACGGCTCGACCGATTTCAAAAATTATTTTTTTGTTTCAAAGGGTATACTTTCCAGGTGGTCCCATTGTCATCAGGTCAGGATCTGATGATGGGATCCTGGAGAAATCGAAGGAACTCTTCAAGTATTATAGGCACACCTATAGCGATTTGGGTATTTTTTGTAGTAACTCGTGCATTTGCTCTCGGAAAGCATCATTTGGTGAAGTGGAACTGATGATGAAGACCACAGATGGCCACCGGAACTACTCAATAATAAGTATTTCCCGGTTTGCGATTCGATTACTTACTTTAATATGGTTGCTAAGCAAGTTATGCTCGTCACAATGCGAATGGTGAAATGGAGCTGATGGTGGAATACCAGGAGAACTCCTCAACAATTAACGTCCCTGCATCGGGAAAAGCAATATTTTGTAAAAGGCGATGAGCAAGTTGGCATTAGGCTATTGTAACTTAGATACATTATAAACAGACACACTAAAAAGCGAGAAATAAAAACTTTTTAACAAAAAAAAAAACCGACTTCCAAAAAAAACACTACAAAGTGAAAAATAACTTTTATTTCGGAAGTCGGTGGCAAAAAACTAAAATACAGATCCAAAGACACCGACTTCCGAAATAAAAGTTATTTTTCACTTTGTAGTGTTTTTTTTGGAAGTCGGTTTTTATAAAAACACCTTCGCAAATAATGCATTATTTTAGAACAAATTTGAGTACCATAAAAAAGGTTATAGTGAGTCAACCTTAAAAGATAGACATAAGCTGTCGCGGATTTTTTATTTTTTCATTTTAAAGGGGAACAATTCCGTGATACATGATTTTTATTTTTTCATTTTAAAGGGGAACAATTCCGTGATACATGATTTTTGCTTAACTTTAACCGTTTACGCAGCGTACGCAACGGAAGCTCTCAAAAGGAATAATTTTTCGTGTTTTGGCAACATTTTTCGTTGATGCTCCGCTCCTAATGGTCGTAGCGTGATGTTATATAGCCTATAACCTTCCTCGGTAAATGGACTATCCAACACAAAAATAATTTGTCAAATCAGTCCTGTAGTCCAGTCCGGAGCCTATTTCAATTCAAACAAACAAACAAATCTTTCCTCTTTATAATAATATTTTAATATAATTATAAGAAAACTTGTTTACCTACATACCTACATTCATTTATCTAGCATTTAACACGGTAGGTACTAACGTTACCGAAAAGTTACTAACTAATATAACCATAGCACAGTATAAAGAATATCTATATACTGTGACCACAGTTTCAGTATATTCTATACAAAATCTATGAATATAACAGAGTAACAGGCACACAAAGAATTGTTCTCTGATAAAAAGTCCTTTGTAACAAATGTCTGTCTCTTGCTGTAAGTGGTAGGTATTTATAATAAAACACTGACATAATAAAATAAATCTGATAAATGCTTTATTTCATACTGCGTTACATATTACTACACGTTGTAACTTGGATTATATCTTTAGGAGTACATCACGTAAAACAATGGTTAGATAATAAAAATACTTCATAAGAAAAAATAAACGTAAAATCATCTATTGGAATGAAGTGTTACACAATTTGGTAAAAGAATTAATTGTTAAAAGATTTAGAACATTCTCGAGTCTGGTAAGTTTTGACTCACAATCGCAAAAGCTTTTCAGTTCGACTATTCAACATTTTCTCCAGCCATTTTTGAAAATTATAGGATTAACGAAATACCTCATAATCATAAATCCTATTACATGGGACTTAAACATAACTGGCAAAATGTGGGTCTACTATAGGAGCACCTCCTCCTAACCCTTCGTGGAATACAGGCGTGTTGTTATGTTTATTATAATAAATGTCTAAGTTAAAGTAATTGCGAGTGTGTTATCGAAAAGTCTCGTGTTCGTGGTAACCCTTAACTGTTGCACAACATTGTTGCAGCAACATTTTTTGTGCTTCTGTAGACAGGTTGCAGCAACACAAAGAACATGTTGCTGCAAAAATATTGTGCAACTTTTGCTTACAATGAATACGGGGCTTGCACACTCTGTTTCGTATATTTAGATTTTTTTTTCGTTCACCGATATCCCTTGTGATACTTATATGACAAATACGCATCCACGCCATGTAGGATCCCGACCACCACTCCGATGTACTGGAAACATAAATAACGATCACTTTATTTTATAGCCCTCAATAAAACATAAAATAAAACACGAAAACGTAATAATCTTTTTGTGTTGTTAGGATTATAGTGGGTGTAAACAAAAACATCGATAAGGAAATACCATTTGAATTGTTCCAGCAAAGTAGACTACGCTTTGTTGACGTCTGCCATCAAACAAATGTTGCAGGTCTGCTGGTAAGCACCTGATAAACTAACTTTAAGCTTTCCTACCTATCTCTATGTAGGTAACTTTGCAGGGTCACTCCCGTTTGGTAACGCTACATATACTTACCTATAGCGGTGTATCGCATGCACCAGGTACAGTCAGTATCTATGTTAGGTCCATATGTAAACAAATAATTAAGAAGAAACAAAACAAAGTAGGTGAGACAAGCGAAAGCAGTGGTGGCCCAGTGGTAACAACCACGGAATAGATATATTTATCTGTTCCGTGGTAACAACCCCGACTTACGAGTTGTAAGTCGTGGGTTCCCAGTTCCCACCCCAGCAGGCGACTTACTTTTTGTAGGTAATTTATTTCATAACCACTAGGTACTCTCAAAACGGTGAAGGAAAACATTGTGAGAAAACCGTCCTAGAACCAAAAAATCGAAGACATTTACATCTACCAATCCGCACTGGACCCGCGTGGCCCCCTTGAACAATGGAACATTATAGGCTAATTAAGCTAAAACAAGGTAGATATCACAACAAAGCCAAAAAACAAGACCACATACCTACTGTATATATTATCTATTTATCATGACTACCTATGATTAATTATGATTATTTTGTTTTTAAATGCGAAAGTGTATTTATTTGTCCCACTTTCACGGCTCGTCAGTCCACTTATCGTCACAGTAAAGATATCTTTACTGTGTTATCGTGATGTTCCGCATTTTCATTATTACATGCAAAATTAATCAGGAAGTCTTCAAAAGTTGCTGATTTTGTTATTAACACTGTTTAATGCTCTTCTAACCTGAATTAAAGGAGGACTAGCCTTGTTTTGCAATTCAAACAAATACCTATAATTCCCATAAATAATATAATATAATATAATATATCGTTTATTTATAAAAATGGTGCAGATTTACAATAACATCTTAAAAATTATAAAGAACACAGTTGCTCAATTTGCCTGAACTGGGTAGGACCTGTGTAAATGCAAAGAGGAAGCACCAAATGTTGAGTACCTATCCTAGCACGAAAACATAATCTGCACCCTCATTGCGTAACACATTATTATTATTATTAACCACGTATCGTATTACCCAGTAATTGGGTTGTGGAGGTCAGACAGGCAGTCGCTCCATGTAAAATACTGTTATTCAGCTGCATCCGGTTAGACTGGAAGCCGACCCCAACATAGTTGGGAAAAGGCCAGGCAGATGATGATGATGATGAATTGCGTAACACACTATCAATCACAATCTGAATCATTTTGAAGGATATCGCTAACCCATTTCATGTGTTCGAAAAGTGTCTGTTCAGCAACGTAAATAACGCAATGAATGTGGATGAACTGTCAAAATGAAAGCCATTCTTACTGTTAGTGTGTTACGCAATTAGGATGCTGATCGACGTAGAGCTCGAAACTACATAACATAGCATCATCGCCTGTATTCCCCGAAGGGCTAGCCAGAGGTGTTTCGTCCTAAGTACACCCACATCTCGCCAATTACTTTTAAGTCCCATGTAATAGGGAGCAAGCCTATTACACAAATCCAGACTCCGGGCTCCTACTGAGAAATTCCAGATGAAAAAAATAATCACGCTTTGCCCGACTTGGAATTCGAACCCAAGACCTTATGCTCAGCAATAGCAATTGCGACTACTAGACAGCAACGAGGCAGTAACGCGAAACTATGCATCCAATTAGTACCATACAACTATCAAGTTTACTTTAACTAGAGGCTTAACTTAGATACTTACCTACTTCATTTGTCGATAGCAATACGATATCGGTATTAAACTATGTAAAAAAGTATGTACCAGAATCCAGACTGGCTCGAAAATGCGCGAAAACAGGAACGAAACCAGCGTCGTGTAATCCCGTCTTGTACTTAAATAGTTAGGCATAGACTTACATAGACAGCTGTCATGGCGGGGTAGGCGGCGTACATGTTAACGAGCGCGTATCGCGGGTACAGGTAGATGTTCACCGCTACGCCCATGTAGGATGATGCTGACAAGTATAGGAAACACGCCACCGCGTTGAACAGGCATTCCTGCAATATTTACATGAACGAAACATATTAAAAACAGCACCTTTGTTGCGTAAGGCACCCGCTACCTGAATCGGTAATCGGTACCTCGGTATAGACTGGTATTAGGTTTAGACATCCTGTAATGGTTTGCTATGTCTCATTTATATGGCAAAACACAGTCAATACTTCATGGAAATCAAAAATCCCTTTCCCAAGGATTGCTGACAATTTTATACGACAGGAACAGGAGTCAGGACCATATTCTTTTTTCATGGGTTATTATTGAAGTTCCTGTTGCCAATCGACATAACCTACCTACTAATTCATTATCTAATGGCAGACTGTATCATCACTTCTTGTTGCAGGAGAATGCTATGTAGGACGAAGTACAAACTCAAACTAATTCTATGATGATCACACTCACACATAACATCACGCCTGTATTTCCCGAAGAGTTAGGATTAGGGTTGGGTTAACATAAATATCAAAAAAGCTACACAAGACAAAAATAATTAAGGAAATGAATGTGATGTGTATTATGATCGATTCTTGTAACTACCCGGCCACCATTAATTTACTTCAGTTTTTAAAGTTTTTTTAGGATAACGTTATAAGTATCATTTCTACTTACGAAGATAGATTGCCGTATGAGTTGCTGCGTGTTTGAGGAGAGCACGTAACAAGTAATGAGGAGTGCGGTGGTGAGAAGACAAGCCGACGCCGTCGTCAGGAACCCGTGGAAGGCAGAGCCCATACTGCTGGCCTCCGACATGCCATACTTCACCAGCAGACTCTGGCAGAGACCGCCTAACATCTACCGGGAGGAATACAGCTAGATAAAATAAGATACAACACGAAAAAGGTTCTGTTGTCAAAATTCGACAATCGTTTCCGAACTATTGTGACTTTAGCTTAAGCTAAGCCAACTCAAGTAGGCATGGACAATCTGGTTTACCTACGAGTATAACTTGTGAGTGGAGCAGCTTACGTATTGCAAGTTTAGTCGTTTGATTAGGTACCTACATCGATGGAACTTTTAAATTGTGTCTTAGTGTTAATGGTTACTTAGTACATACATATACGTACATTACCGCAGTTGGACCTAATGCCCGAATTCTCACCAAGTAGGTACCTACTTCTTTTTCCTATGGACATGGATAATTTCAAATCAATTTACAATGTAAAAATACAAAAGAAAATCTGGTCTGCATTTGATGATTTAATCAAAACAGTTTCCGTCGGCAATTTGTTTCATTAGATATTGTCAAAAACTCACGTTGACCAGTCAGAGTTTTTGGTGTTACCAAGAGTTGGAATTTTAAAGAAATGAGTCAAAGTATTACACACATGAGTAAAAATGTGGCGAAATTGATTAACCAGATGAACTAATTACAAAAACCGCTCTACGCTTGACATAAGAATGCGGCTTGCACAATAAAGACAACTGTTGTGCTGAAACTGAAATTGCATATTGCTGAAATTAAATGATGGATCCATTTAGTTTTCACTAAAAGGGTTTGAAGGTGACAAGATGTTATGGTACTTACAGCTTCAGTTAGCTTAATGAGGCCATGGTGGGAAGTCAAATATCCAAGGTTGAGGCATTCGCAGCATCGACAGCAGCAGCACTTTATGCCCTTACCACCACCACCACCCGGAGGCACACGCACTATTGTCGGTCCACGGGTCATTTTAGATCACTGAAACTTCACTGAACACCGGCTCGCAAGTCCATCAGAAACTTCAACCACACTGCTGAACAACCAGACAGGAAATAAGGGAGAGTTCAATCCTCTTACACGGTCAGTATTACTCATAATAACGTATATTTAGAAGACCGCATAGTTTTTAGGTGTTTGGGAGCGCGTTCATTCACCTCTGACCTACACAATAAACTTTGAAACAGGAACAACTAATTTTCAGTTCACTCTTCGTAGCAATTGTTTTTATTTTTTTAGAAAAACACATAAATGTCTGTCTACAGAACTTTTTTCAAACATAATATATGTCTGGAACTGAACAAAGTTGGAATAATTTTGAATGAGTCGCGTGCCCGCGCTGCGCGTGCGCTTAATTTTAAAAATAGAACGACGCACTCGCGACGTGAGGGTAGATTTCTATTTCAGGACATTATTTATAAAGTCACTCATTAACGTTATTGCTTTGGTTTTTAGGTACAGCGACACATCAACATGTGGTATCTTTAGTTAAAATCTGGTCGGCTAGTGTAAATAAATCATTTATGTTCGGTGTTTTTATAAAAGTTTTTTTATGATAAATACAATGTTTGTGGCCATCTGTCTGGCTGACATGCTTCAGTCTAGTGAAATCTATCGGTTGGGCTCGTATTGTGTACCTACTATGTAGTTACGTACATGTACCCAGTGAGTACCTACCCACTACAAAAAACACACATGCACAAATTGCGGCCAAGAGCAGATAATATGCACCAGCAACGACTCTTAGATTAAGTATTAGGCGCGACACGCGATTAAATCGCGCGCGACTCAAAGGCACCGCAAGTCGCGCAACGAGCGGTGCCTTTGTGTCGCGAGCGATTATAAGTATCGCGTGTCGCGCCTGTAAAGAAGATCGAAATCCCAAATCACTATGAATCCCAAATAAAGATATCCCTAAAACTCTTGCCCTACATAATATGATGGTTGGTGAATCTACAAGCTTGCTCCAAATCATGAACTCCCAAGATCAGACTTGAATTATGGAAGTAGGAGGGAAATTTAAAACTGCTGTGTCTAAGTAGGTAGGTATAATTAAATAAAACGTCGTAAAATACCAAAAGTACAAACATTTATTTTCTTATTTATTTCTCTCTATAAATCTATTTCAAAACTGTTCAAAATAGTAGGTTTTGGGGTTTGTCTACCTTTCACTTGCATAAAATCACGTATTAAATAGGTATAAATTCACTTCATTAAAAATACTAACCTGTCTGCATTATAATTACTTAATTCAGAGGTGATGAACATTGGCAAAAGACTATCTTAAATATCTTGTAACTATATCTATCACTAATTAATACGTAAGTAACATTTTCCAAGGCAATATCTTTATTCTAAGCATATTTTAATACATTACTGCAAAATTTAATTATATTGGGAGCTAATGAAACAAATCACAAGTGCATAAATAAAGTTAGGTAGGTACGTTGTTTACATAACTAAGGGCTGAGTATTCAATCGACAGATAATTTTTATTCGTGGAATAAAATTGACGTCTGACAGTTTATAAGGAAGAATTGTCAATAATACAAAATTATTCCTCCGATAAAACTATCTGGCGTTGGAAAAATCAGCCCTTAGTAGAGTTGACACATAGACATTTCTTTTTTAATTCAGCGAACATTTTTAAGTACGAGAAGTTTTAAGGAACTCTTTATTCGAACGCAAAAATACAGCATGTTTGAGATAGGTGTGGCAGACCTTCAAACTGAACAATTTTCTCAATGGGATCAACATCGTGAAAAAATAATTAACTGTCCCTTACAAAATTTCTACTCGACCCAAATATGGGATAGTTTTTTTTTCGCAAATACGATGTTGATCCCATTGAGAAAGTTTTTTTTTATGATCTGTACCACCACACCTTTAAATTTAACCACATCTTTCTGAAACATCACACATACTGTGATGTTTCCCAGGTTTTATATCATCAGGCAGACTGTTTTAATATTTTGCTTCAATGTACAACATACATATGTAGGTACATAATATGTGTTTAAGTATTGTTGTCTTGGTATATTCAAGTTGTGTACTAAGATGTAGCACCAGTAGCACCCTCATTTCGATATAATAGATACGAGTAAACACAAACGCTATAAATTGTAAATTATACCTGTTAAGGTTACTTAGTATAATCGTGCCCTTCGTTATTCTTGCAGTAGTTGTCACAACAAAAGAGGATAGACAGATTGATTAGCACTTAATAAATTATTTAATCAGTCATACCCGCACCCGCATGCATTCTCCATTAATTCCGGAAGTATGGCGCTTGCAGCACATTAAAATAAAATCCTGTTATTATCAACAACATTCACACTGACGGGAAAGTATTTTTAGACATAGGGTGTCAATTTGCTTAATAATTAATTTCAGTGACTGTACCCGCCAACCTAGGTGCAAGCATTCTTGTTTTGTGGTTAAAGGCAGTTTTCTCTCAATCAAATCAAAGCAAATGTGCAAGTATTTTGTAGGCAAACAATCAATCACTCATTCACACGATAAAACAAATTAATCAAACATGATTTTGCAGAGAGATAAGTATAAAAAAAGACAAATTTTTTCTCATTTTTAGTTGTTGCTCTGTCAAATATTTCTGCGAATTGGAAAATAAATAAGTATCTTAGTAATGCCTTCGACAAACCAAAATCATTAGAAACAAATGATAAAGTAAAACTTACTTAATCTACAATTACTAATATTATACATGTTAATAAATTTAGAAATATTCATACATGTTGGCAACAATGTTTAAGTAGTACTGTTTGCCCCCAGACTACTACTAGACTACAGACCCCTAGACTAGACTACTACATAGGCCTATTTGACCCTGTAAAGCATACAAATGTTTGCAGCGAAGTCAGACAACTTCCTGGCTTAATTTAAACGAATATTGTAAAATTGTTTGTTTGTTTATAAGAGGTAATCTCTGGAAGTACTGAACCGTTTACAAAAATTATTTCACTGATAGAAAGCTACATAAGATTCTCGCAGACAAAGTCGCAGGCAGAAGCTGGTAATGCTGGTATAGACAAGTCAAGAACTTGATGTCAGACTAGTTTTGACTTCGTCTAACAATCAGATACATAAAATAGGTAACCTATTATTTGACTTGAACCACACCTTGCCAATAACAATGCTAAAAAATATCGCAGATTAGTTTAAGTTTATTTATTTTCATAATCAACAGGTTTTAACAAATACATTTTAGAGGTCTTCTTTTATTTATAGAGATACCTGTAACAGAAGACCTCCCTCTTCCATGTCTATGCTATGTGTACCTACCACATACAAAGCCTGTTAAAGACGTAAGATAATGGAAGTGCAATGTAGGAAGTTATTACGTCGGCTTATACCTGTTTAACAGTTAATTATATCAAACGATGTGATTGTGTAGGTACGAAAGAAAACGCACATGACTTTAAATATATTTTAAAGTTAAACGTGCTCCTATGGCACTTTCCAAAAACGACACTATAGAATAAACAAGAATATATATGTCAATAAAACAAGTACATATTTTCTATACAAAACCTATCAAACCGCAATCCTACCTATAAGGTAGTCGGATATAAGTTACGTAACTATTGACAAAAGAGCCCATATCTAATAGTTAAATACATTCAAGTTTGAAATGCTTTAAATATAAATTCCAAAACCTTACCAAATCAATATAACAAGTTATATTCGAAATAGTACCTACCTACTCCGAAAACAACTAGGTAGGTATATCAAAATAAAAGCTATTATAAATATATAATATTTAAACACTTGTATTTACATTATTGTATTGTATTTACTTGTATTTACTTACATTTAATTCAAGGTGTAATATAATTAGTATAGCTGTAGGTACCAGGATTTTTGGCGCATGACCAAAATGGGAATGAAGTCCGCCATCTTGTTTTTCAATACAATGAGAGGTTTTCTTTTTGAGTATGTTTCAAAAATGTATCTGCGCAACAACGTAAATAACGTAATGAATGTGGTTGAACCAATGATATTAGGTATAAAGGAAAGATACGCTACGTTCATACTGAGCGACGTTCTGTATTGTTGCGTTGTTATTACAAAGACTTACAACTGCAACTGCGATAGATAAATACGGAACGTGTGACACAGAAAGAGATAGCAACAATTGTCTGAATTTGTCTGCAACAATTTGCGCGCGCTAGTGCCATATCTACCTCTTTAATATCGACGGTTGAAAGGCTAATTGGTCTAAGCGACATTTTTTTTGCAATATTAGTTATATAATATACATATTCGGAATCAGTAAAATTTGCTGATTCCGAATATGTATATAATATTAGTTATATAATATACATATTCGGAATCAGTAAAATTTGCTGATTCCGAATATGTATATAACTAATATTGCAAAAAATGTCGCTTAGACCAATTAGCCTTTCAACCGTCGATATAATCATCGGGTTGAACTGTCAAAATGAAAGCCATTGCTACTGATAGTGTGTTACACAATTACCCCGCAGGAGCACCACCTTCTGACTACACACTGGGCTGTAGTTACCCCGATATTTTATTGGCAGGTTTTGTTACCAGCACTACACTGACTCCGCCATAAAGTTAATGGCTGGATCCACATTTTTTTTATGCCGACTTATATATTCACATTTCACGTCACCCAGTGTGCAGTGCATTTTTAACAACATCAGCACAACAAAAAGCAATTAATTAAATTTAGCTCCCTAATTAATTATCTAGCGTCTGTCATGACTTTCTATACGGACAGAAGACTGTAGGTATTCTTACTATTCAAAGATATCCAAGATCTGTTAATATTAGACACTATTCCATGTTACAAGTTACGAATACGATCAATGTAGCCTTGCTTACATGTTTCATTCGATCAGCGTTACTATCGACTGATTAAGGAAACTAATTTCGTCAAGCCTTTGTTTTCGTAGAAGCACCAAGTACGCCGTTCATAATAAATGAAAAGGGTCACTAACTACTAATGTATCATAATATTGTTATATAATAGCATCTGCTTATATAAAATTAAGTAATAAATTACTTTAAGGTAGTGAACAATGACTCGCTTCCAATGTTTAATTAAATGCCTCGGTACTGACGATTTGCTATAAACGTACTGAACAGATACAGGCCCGCCATGACGAGTCCCATGATCTGAAATAGAGAAACAGTAAATAAATTGTGTTTAGTTTCACATGCCTAGCATAATCAGCCTCTAACGTTCCCACTGCTGGGACACAGGCCTCCACTCTGCGAGAGAGAGTGGGCCATAAACCACCACGCGCGCGGGCCCAGTGCGAGTTGGTGGATGTCACATGTCTCCGAATTTTTGGTTCTAGGACATTTTCTTTCTCACGATGTTTTCCTTTACCGTTTTGAGCAGTAAAGTGCCTGGCTGGGTTCGAACCCACGCCCTACAACTCGTAAGTTGGGACCGTTACCACTGGGCCACCACAGAACGGACTCTCAACGTGCTCTGAAGGTAGCCCGCGAAATGTCTATTTTCATAGCCCTTTCTAATTTTCCCCCTTTAGGTCCCATTTGAAAAACTGACGCAGTATAGAGTTATCTATAGACTTCTTATGAACTTACCGCTGCTGCCAGGTAGGGTTCATAATCTCTTTTATAATAATACTGATCCTTCGCATGATTAACTTCTATCATCAGAGTGATGCCAGCACACAGGTACAAGATAAACGCCACGCCATGGTATATCACCTCCTGAAAAACCAGAAAAAATAGAAGTTTATACAACGTGCCGCTACAAAGGTGACATTAATTTAACACACGGTTAGGGCTAGTGCCCAGTAATCATAAAAATTATAGGAACATAAAATAATTCGTAGTTTGAAAACTACCGCCTGCGCCGCTCGCCGACATAGCGCTCTCTCTTTTTCCTTCATTTCCTCTACTCTTTGCACGTTATTCGTTTTCATTTCATTGAAATATTCATTACGCTACAGTTAGATAGGTGCAGGTTGTTTCAGGATGCTTTATTAGAAAATTTAAAATAAACAATAGCGTTTAATGAAATTTAAATCGCGAAACCGTATACGAGTACGGCACGCTAAGTATATGTATACCGAAATTGTACCTACGCTTTGGAAAGGGCAACTAGCTTTATATTTTCTGACTGACCGACTTCGAGACCATTCAAAAGTGCCTGTAAATGGTTTAATTGAAATAAATGCTTTGAGTTTGAACTGTATTGGAACCCAGTATAGAAAAGTTTCTATCTTTTCTTTTTGCACGTCAAACGTACCTACTCGTACATTGCCAGAGGATTTGTTGGCGCTTGAATAACTGTTAGGGGGGCTGTTGGTAAACATTTGCGAACGTTTTTTTTTGCGAAATGGTATTAAAACCACAAGATGGCAAAATAACCTTGTAGCTCTATAACTAGATATGGATACATGATCATCGGATGCAACATCCGGTTCGTGACACCTCTTAAAAATTCGTACCGTGTGTTTGTAACGGCTACATCGTTTTTATGTGCTATGTTAATGTACCATCGTCAGGCAAACTAAAACAAGCTCACCTGTTCTACTGATCTTCCCCATCATTTTCATGGATGGGTTCATTTATGCCTCGCTCTCTGGATAACCAACCAGTCATGATTCATGACGTCACTGTGTTTAATGTTTTACTTACATAAATAGTTTTTGATATGATAGAAGCTGTAGACAAGGAGACGATACACGCAGTTATTAGGCAAAATGTGCCCACAAGGCAGGCAACTGCGACGAGTAGGTAGAAGAGCTCTGGCTTGCCGGTGCTGCCCGAGTAGCGCCCGCGGTCCATGTAGTAGGCCACCAGGCCCACGCAAGCCGCGCCCAGCAACTGGAATCCAGAGAATATACCCTTCATTAACTAATTTAACAACGTGAGTGCAAAAATTCTGATATTTTGGTGGATAGATATTAATATCAAATATTTTATTAGAACGCGTCTATATTTTTGGCGGTATTTAAAAGTTATGTCTCTCCCAACCGACAGTCAGGTGATGCCTAATCAAATAATGGGAAATTCATGCAGTAACTATAAGTCATAATTTATTTATTTATTGTTTTTCTTTATCCTATGTTGTCCCACTGCAGGGCAAAGGGCTCCCCTTCTTCCTTTCCACTCTTCTTTGTATTGACCTAGTGGACTAATCCTGTCTGTAGGCGTCATGCTCGTCCCGCCACCTTCTCCTGGGTCTGCTTCAATGTCGCCGGACATTTTCTGTGGTAGATTTGGCCCATGACTCGTTCGACGTGTGGCAAACGTGTCCGGCCCGCTTATGCTTGACTACTTTTTGGGTGACGTCGGTGATTTGTGTTTTGGAGCGCAGCATTATGTTCCTAACATCGCGTAAACTGACTCCAACAAGTCATAATGTGTCACATCTACCTAAAGTCTCATTTTCCTCTTTTGAAGGTCGTTTTTGCCGCGGTAGGTACTCCTGAATAGTTCTACTACCTAGTCAGTAATTGTTAGTTCAACATTTATTAATAGGAAAACATGGAATGTCAAGGACGAACAAATTATTTACGTAAATGAGTTTCCTTATTTTATTAACATTCATTGGACTGAACCTTGGCAGCGTTGTTAACATATTCGGCTGGGATGCAAACTCAATGAAACATTTCAAACATTTGCAGGCAATTGTTCTGCACAAGGTTTTCCTCAAACCAGGCAGATTCTACTGCATTCAAAATACAAAATTAAGTGTTTTGACGCACTTTCGCGATGCAAATCATCGTTCGTTGTTTATTCTGGTTGCTCCGAGAATATCCGCGCGGGTGAAGTCATGGCTACCTCGTAAAACGCGAGGTCGGCGAAAATTACAATAGGTACTTACCTACTTAGCTACTTCAGAAATTAATTTTTATTTCAGTTAGACCTTCGCTGTTTCTGCAATTATTTCAGGATGATTCTATGTTGTTGTTGTTTTTTAGGATTCCGTACCTCAAAAGGAAAAACGGAACCCTTATCAGATCATTTCGTGGTCTTCTCAGAAACGCGTGGAGTTCTCAAATTGAAATTAATATCAAATACTCAGGGCTGCAATCCCTTGAAGCAGTGAAAAAATCAAGCTTCTAAGTCAACGCAATCAAAAGATACGGGCGTTTATGTTCCGAAATCAAAACCTATAGGGTATACTAGCTGTGCCCGCGACTTCGTTCGCGTGGATGTCGGAACACAATAATGTCGCTTAGGAAAGGTGTAAAAGGAAGAATCTTCCGATCTTGTCTGGTAACGCTTCCCTTGCCTGGGGTTCTCAACCATAGCCCTTTCGACTGTACAGCAGTCACTGCGTCTTCAGGGTTCATAATGACAATGCGACGAAGTGTCACTTTGATTTTTGAGGATAAATAAAAATGAAAGCGCCTGCTCGAGGCTGATTGTCTGACCAAATAGCCATATTATGTCCATTTTATTTTGCATTTGTTTTAGAATACTAAGTTAGACCGGAATAAATCGTAAAATCATACCACCATTTTATCTAAAGTATATCTGAGATTAGTAGGTGAAGTTTGAAGTTAGTTTTTATAAGTCTTGTCTTCTTCTCTGCCGCTCTGCGATAAATTTAGAAATTCTTAACTTGGTATTGTAGATATCTTACATACCAATATTAAGACTTTATCATAGCGTCGAGATATCTAGAAGATAAAAAGAAGAATACATCAATGGTGTTACTCTTAAATCGTACCTAATGAAGTTTATCTGAAAAGTAGTTTGAAGTCTTTCTTAACTTATTCTGTAAACCTGTGCCCACATTTGCTAACTACGCACTACGCCGGGGGGAAGATTCGCTTCCGCGGCAAATCGGTGCGGAGCGGACAGATCTCCGGCGCGATCTCATGGCGGCATGGAAAGAGCGACTGTCGCTACCCAGCGCAGGGCACGCCGCGATAGCGGCGATAAGACCCCTCTTTAAGGAGTGGCTAGAGAGGCGCCACGGCGCTCTCACCTACCGCCTGACGCAGGTCCACACCGGACACGGAAGTTTCGGGAGGTTCCTGCACATCATCAGGCGGGAGGAAACGCCCGGGTGTCACCATTGCTAGGATCGCCCAGAGGACACGGTGGAGCACACGGTGGAGGTCTGCCCCGCTTGTGCGGAGCACCGCCGTGTCCTCGTAGAGGCGATCGGCAGCGGCGGCGACCTCTCGCGTCCGGCCCTGGTGCGAGTCATGGTCCGGGGCGAGAGGGAGTGGGAGGCAGTCACCTCCTTCTGCGAAGCAGTCATGCTAGCAAAGGAGGTGGCGGGATGGCTCAGAGAGAGAGCCTCCCGTCCCAGCCACCGTGGGAGACGCTCCGGGCGTCGGGAGCCGCGTGACGACTCCCGGCCACCGTAGGCGCGGGCCTGCGAGCGGAGAGTAATGGGTAGCTGGGTTTTAGTCAGTAAGAGTCTGACACTCCCTTCCGCTCCACCCAGAGCGGGAGGGGTCATTTGATGATTTCCCATCCAAAAAAAAAAAGGGGTCGATATGGTTTTAACCAAGACAATGGCTAAAAATTTAGTTATTGTCTCGAAGACATAATTTACAATACCTTTTTACGACATGGCAGTGCTACTTGTATTGGGTGTGCACCTTGACGTATCGCTGCCGGCCGTAGTCGAGTCGACGGCAGCGAAGAGTCCTGGGACGCGGTGGTTTCCTTCTGCGAAACGGTCGTCTCGAAAGGCTGTGGAAAGGGAGAGGGAGATCACCTCACCTCACCTCACCCGGCCCGCAGTAGGCGCATCGGGCGTCGGCGGAGGGCGGACAACGCCCTCTTCCAGCCCACTAAACGGGTCCAGGGGCGACGAATTCGGGGACGTCTGTCACCGCCAACACATCAGGACTTGAGCTGGCGGCGCGTAGTGTCCCACGCGCGCCCCTCTTTGCCGTCACCAGTCGGGGGTTGCGGAAGGATCGTACGGTCCCGCAACCCCCGGCGTAGGTGTGAGACGGAACACTGGGGTGATTTTTAGTCAGTAAGAGCCTGACAGACCTCGCCGCCCGCCCCAGGGCGGCGAACATCCATGAAGATTTTCCACCCCGAAAACAAAAAAAAAGGGTGTGCATCTGCCGAACCTATACTCAATAAATCAACAGCCCGTCTGGAGGTGTGCGTTGAAGCGTTATCATGGTAAAGAAATTTTAAAAAATTCTAGAAAAAAGGCAAAAACTATGAAACTATGATATGATCTTAAAACCTTATGTCACTAAGAAAATGCTTCTCTGTTAACAATGTTAGAAAGGTTGCTTGCCCCTCGAAAGAGCTCCTACATAAAGTTGCCCGTGTGTGTGTTTGTTTCGGCCTTTCTTCTCAGAGTAGTCAGATAGGAAACGCCGACTTCATCTAGTTTAAAAAAAAAACATGATTGACGTGTAAAAGTGTTTGTACAAACCTACTTACAAAAATAAAATCATTTATCATTTATCATTGCAATCTTTATCACTCAGAACACCACATCACATAATATTATCTTACATTATCCTCACTTTTTATTTGAAATTCTTTTAGCGCCACTAATCAACCAACATTATGTAATCATTATCATTACTTTTTCAAATAACACAGGCAGAAGTGACTGTGATAGTCATCTTATAGGTAAGCCTGCATGACGTGATTATTCACATAATAATGTTATAAACACAATAATTATGTTTTCGTTAGTACTATAAAGCGCCAATAGATGTCATTACGTGTATCCAACTTACGTAATGAAAGTTGTTGTAGAATACTTTAAACTGATTATATCTTTTGATACAGTGAACCGATTGCGATGAAACAAAAACTAAACACTACTCCGAGTTCTACACTATATTTAAGTATAAAAATTAACCATATTGGTTTGGTACTTTTTACGTTGCACCTGTTCAAATCAAATTTTGTCACATCCAAACAGACAAACAGACAAACCGACAAACAGACAAAAATTCTAAAAATTGATGAAATGGCATCTGTTGGTTATCCTATAACACCCCAACTATTTTTTTTTTAAATATTTTCAATGTACAGAAACGCCTCGTCTACAGATTTATTATATGTATAGATAAGTACTTCCCTTTGACCTAGAATCATGGGCAAGAAGCAATGTCATGCAGCACAAGTAAAGGAAAAAATCCGAAAACCGTAAATTTGTAGACTACATTGCAAAAGAAATAATTTTAAAACAAATTGTTTTAAAATTATTTCTTTTACATACCTACAAATTTGTACGGAGCCCTCGGTGCGCGAATCCGAGTCGCACTTGTCCGGTTTTTTTTTTCCTAAGATGGATCGATTATTATTAGTCGATTATTGGTCTAAATGCAGTATTATTGCAGAAGTTTACGTCCTAGTCGCAGCACTGAGCAGCATGTGTTTAGTAAGTAGTCTCTAACAAATGTGACTCATTTGATAAAGATAGGATGCTAAACTCATATACCAACACTTTATGTTTCTAATATTCTCGCAGACGATTCAATAAACCGCGATGACGCCATCCGTGATATCATTCATGGCCTTTTCAAAGAAATCCGGACGGGAAACAAAATACTCAACTAACAAAATGTACAAACTGAATACATTAGCATTGAAATCGTGACAATTCATTGACACGTGATTCAATTTTAAATATTTTGTCATTTATTTTCTCTCGAACTTAAATTTCCTCTGTTTCAGTTAGAAAAGGCAAGTGAAATAAATTAATCTAGTAAATGAAAATAAAAATAAAAAATTAATAGTAAGTAAATAATTTTTTTGATGCCCAATGAGCTCCTGCCTTTTTCTTTTTCCTTTTTTTTTATTAATTAAAATAAACTTGTATAATTATGATATATATATATATTTAAGTGTTAAATTGTAAAATAGGTTAAGTGTGTTAAAAATAAAGACCCCTCCATAAATCTAGTAAATTCTTTGTTTATTTCTACGTTAAAACGTACGTAAAATCGTTCGGATTTCCAACAAAGCTTGTGTTTTTTTATTAGACCTTTTAAAATCTGTGTTACTGATTTTCTACCTTTCAAATTATCGACTGGTTCTAATTTCAGCCTGTCTATTTGTCTCGTAGCTTTCATTTAGGTTCATAATTCAAGGAGCCTCTTGTTTTGATACGGCCGTGTTGCCCAACCATGATATTTACGTAACTGAAACTAGGTTACACTCCGGATCAAAATATCTGAGTAGGCAGGAAATATTGTTGATCATTCACACAATACGCTCACTCGATAGTAGCCAGTGTGGCACTAAATAATGGTGTTTTAATTTATAAGTTAACTGTAATTTAGCTGCCGACCATCATCGATTTATGTCTTTTTTATGCCACATACGCAATCCTACCCTTTTATGAGTAACCTGAGGCTAATTCCTATATGTATAATTGTATATAGATTGTAGGTATGTATGTACCCCAACTCTACCTTACGATGTACAAATCGATCTTTAATGTGTTTAAACTACTTAAATTAAAGTCAATTTAAAAACGCCCATTCTTGGCCATGTTTTGCCCATCAATGTGGTAAATGCAAAAAAATGGCCATATAGTAACTAAAATATTGCTATTAATTATTTGTATTGAAACCTCCGGAATTAAAAGCCTTATTTAACAGTTCCGGTCGTTGGTCAAACGTGTCAAAGTAGGGATGGCAACTTTTACTGAATAAAATCGGATACACTAAAACCGGTACCAAAAATAGATTTTTGGAAAATCTATTTTTATTACGTAGTTTTTTTGCTTTTGTTATTAGACTTTTGTGATTTCTAAATACGATCCATCCTATCCCGTGTTTCCAGTTTTAAATAAATATAGATTTTCGATAAATCGATTCATATTATGTGATATTATCGTCATCCCTACGCCGTTATTAATCGTAATTGAAAACTGATTGACATTGACATTCCAAATTTTGTTTGGTGCTGTTTCCTTGCGACTTGTGATTTTTTTTCTGCTGAGTTTTTCTATTTGATATTCCGACGACTTTGATTACGATTATGGACCCTGTAACCGCTCACGATGACAACCTTGACTTTACATTGGACTCTGTACCCGCCTCCCACGACGACCCCAGGTTGACAATGGATACCGTACCTATACACGAATATGGAATCTGATTTACACGAACTTACCAGCTTACCACAGAGCCATCTCTGTGTCAACAATCGATCGTTAATGTGTTTAAACTAAATTAAAGTCAATTTAAAAACGTAACATGATTGTTACGACTATGATTGTTTATATAAATAAATATTTCCTTAAACTATTAAAACCTAACTAGTAAAAGATTAAAGAAGATAGCGCAGTCGGAATAGGATTTTAGCGCCATTGATGGATATCATCATAATCGTCAATTGTTTTTGTTAACTTCGAACGTCAATTTAAAAGTTATGTCTTTTAAAAACAGGAGTTTATAACAACACTACACTACCTAAATCGCCGACTCTTGATTGCTATCCCCGGCTCAGTTCAAAATGACCCAACTGTAGTAGATATTGTTGTCTTATTGTGTTCTTACCAATTCTGCAAGCTTCAGGAGTCCGGGAGTGGTGCCCAAGTAGTTGCTGTTGATGTACACAGGGGTGCCAGACGTGGCCACAGTCGTCCGAGTGATGGTCAGCGAGTGAGACATCTTGGATCACTGAAATGTCATACACGCTTATTTTAACAATGTATGTAGGTACTCTACGGACTGCTGCAGTGGAAGATTTGGGGAACACCAAATAAACGATGAATGGATTTTGTAAAAGATGATTTAGCAAGAAAATAAAAAAGAAGAAGACATGCTGCGCAGAACCGAAACAAATTGAAACATGCGCAGAAGGATGATGATGGATGCATTTATTGTTTCGGGCCCTAGCTAACCTAGCAGGTATGCGTAGATGGTACCCATTTGATAAAGACACCTCTCTCAACTCTCTCTCTCTCTGTTGACAGAACTTTCACGTTCAAATGTGAACTTTAAGTATTTACTATCATCAATCCCTAACGAGGCTCTATTTCGAGACTCTCTAAGGACTTTAGCACAAATGTAACAGAAACCAAGTTAAGTGTAAGTTTTAATAAAAACAATTGAGTCCAATTGGTTAGAATGACAGAATACTCTCTGAAATACGACCTTTTAATTAAAGAGAGGGTTACTGTCTGAGTGTCTGGTTTTATTTGATCAAAAACAATGTATTTCAGTGTCGACCATATTAGAGTCAAGATAAAACTTAATATTATGTCCTTTCCGAATAAGGGTCGGTTAGGTCAACGTGTAGGCGTGTGACGCCGGTGACGCGCAATGTTTGTATGCCAGGGTCGCCTGCTCTGCTCTCTCAATACAACACTATACTGACTTATACTTATCTATATAATGTGTGACTGAGTTTATTCACTGGCTTGCACATCACACATTCCATACTGCATTCGAGCATGCATCTACCAAAGTATGTCTTGTAATCTATGCGTCCATTGATGGTGTAGTCAACTAGTCATCAAGTCCTTGCCCAACCATTTTGCCGCTGATTTATAAATTGTTCAGCACAGCTGTTATCAGTTCACATTGGAATATATTATAATTAATGGAATGTATAATAAATAGAGTTTTAGGTTAATCCTATATTTTACACATAACTTGCTGTATACTTACAACTAACTTAGGCAAAGTAAACAAATGAATAATAATCTAAAATTTAGTTAATTACCTTTCAGAATTTATTTGACGTAACTCTCGTGGGGAAACATAAATTCTGTTGATTGATTCTAAATGAGTAAACAATAAAATGGTACTTACAGTGTTTATATTCGTCGGGAAACTATGGGAAATGTTTTAAAACAAGTGAAAAGCGCACGTATGCACGAGCGGACAATGTTGGCACGACTGTGGAGTGGGCACCGTACTCTGGCGGTGAGTCACCGGTCGCCGGCGAATATCGACATTGCGCGCACAACATACACCAGACGAACTGATGCTTTGCGCACCAAGACATCACCTGGATTCTATCGATGCGTCAGGAGCGGCGAGACAGGCTCGAACACAAAGGAACTGACAAATAATGCTTTGGTAAGAGAAAAGGAGTTTGAGAACGCATGCGCACTTGCAACTATATTAATAACTAGCTTCTGCCCGCGACTTCGTCCGCGTGAAAATTCACCCTCCCCTCATTCACCCTCTTAGGGGTGGAATTTCGAAAAACCCTTTCTTAGTGGATACCTACTCTTCACAAATAACACACCCTCCAAATTTAATGTGTCTAGGACCCTCGGTTTAGGCTATGCGTTGATATATCAGTCAGTCAGTCAGGATTTTGAATTATATATATATAGATACTTTTCCGGGATAAAAAGTACCCAGTGTGGTGCCCAGGATATTAAAGAATAATTATACCAAGTTTCATCGTAATCGAACCTGTAGTTTTTGCGTGATGCCTGAACAAACAGACAGACAGACAAACATTTTTTTAATCACATTTTTGGGTTTGGTGTCGGTCTAGTAACACCCCCTGCCAATTATTTTTTTGATATTTTCAATGTACAGAATTTTCACTTCTACAGATTTATTATAAGTAGGGATAGATACCGGTCTGCATTTTAAAATTGAAGGTCAAAGGCCTCTTCTCAGACTGATAAGAAGCTTTGATCACCGCCACAGTAAAGATATAAACAGTACGGAAAACACGTAGTAACGTTCGAAACGGCACACTCATAGACGCGCGCATCTACGGTACCCCGAGTTAGTCGCGGGCGGCGCGGGTGCAGTGCTCTCAGTCACGGGTGCCGCCGCGCCGCTTAGGGGTACCTACCGTAGATTCGCGCGTCTGTGTGAGTGTGCCGTTTCGAACGTTGTACCGTAGTTTCCGTACTGTTCATATCTTTACTATGTCACCGCGCTTGTATTCAGGTTTCCTTGCAAAGTTTTCCTTTACCGTCATACAATGGTGCACGAAATTGACTGCACCACACAGGTGAGATAGTGGTGAAATAATGCATGGGACTAAGACACCACCTAAGAAAGAACTACGAAGAAGATAAAGCAGGACTGATATAATCAACTGAGAGCAGAAATCGGATAATTTCACTTTGGCCCACCAAGTTTTCCCACTAGTGGGACATAGTCGAATTATAAAAAAATTAAGTTGCGCTACGTTACACTAATTGATTTTTTTTTTAGTGGAATAATCCCAGAAAACTTAATAAACTCTAGTGTGGATGGGGTGACTGACATTGGCCTAATGGCTAAGAGATGGTTTTACATTTAGTTACAAGTGAATGGATGACAATAAAATGGAAACAGGAATGTCGTTTAGGTTTTAAGTAAAAAAAAAAAAAAAAAAATGAATGGAGGAGCTCATTAGACACATAAAATCAACCAAAGTAGTTTATTTTCTCCAAAGCTTGTCTATACGATATCGACATATTATGCGCCTTGTTTTCCGCGGTACGAGATACCTATAAACTTTTCTTATTCTACAACCTTCAGCTTAAAATATTATAAATAAAAGACAACACAATAATATATTATGTTAAAATATATTTATTAACTTTTTACAAATTAGGTCAATAAAATTAACTATTGTTTAAAAACTTCACATAACACCCGACATTCAACACAACTTAAATATTTCAGTACTTAACAAAAACATCAAAATGTAACTTTAGGAAGTATATTAAATAAGTGTAAGTATTGGTACCTAAATAGATTAAGTGTAGAAAAACGTGCTCAATCCCTTTTACAATAGACAACATTTATTTTAGTTACATTTAGAAAAATATTTCCGAGGTATGTACCATATTTTTAAGACTACTGAATTATAGATTGGTACAGTACCTAGCTATAATTATATTAACTTCGTAATAATTTAGAAAAGATAGAGCATTAAAGATCTTAGTCACTGCGATACATAGTTATAATGTATCAGGTACTCAAACTCATACATTAGGTACTAAAGTGCGTATAAAGTTATATTTACCAAAATATCTCGTCCCAAATTACATTCAAATATAGATATTATTTTACCATTAATTAATTCGTTTTAACTTTAATACAAAGGTACAGACGCCTGCACATCAAGCTACCCAAAAACTGTCAAATTTTCACAATCGACTTTAAACCTTATGCTTTAGCAATAGAGTTGAAAATCTATTAAAGAAATTTGACAGATTGTAGTAGCTTGATGTGCTGGCGTTTGAACATATTTCTGTAAGACTAATTTTGTAACAACCGTGTGATAAAATACAAGTAAATAGGTAAAGAATTACCTTATATAAGAGAAGCCTAAGAATGTACCTAGGTAGGTACTTTATCAAAACTATTTCTTTGAAATACGTTATTTTTTACTTTATATTTAACTAATACCTATGACGCATCTGATTCTCGTCAATTTCGTTTTGTAGCGTCACTTCCTTCCTTTTTTCACTATGAATTAAAATAATGTGCATTATAGATTAAAATAATCTAGTTTTGGTTGATCTTAACAGTTCTGATGTCTTCTTATCTTTTCATACGACAGTTTCCGAAATGGTAAGTATTCAAAGCTTTTATAAAAGTATTGTTTTGTCAACACAGGTAAATTACCTAAATTAGCAAACCAATTTGTCTTAAAACAACTGGACGAAATGAAACCTAAATGTTTCAGTTTCATACTTTTTCTGACAGGGAGAAAGAATACTGCCCTCTTGTCATTTACCAATTTTATAGTGTTTTTTCAAAAAAGAATCGGGTTGAACAGTGGTTCATTGTATAACATAGGTACCTTACAATTTTATATTCCTTACATGTACACAATCTATGGCCATTAATTTAAGTATTATTCTATTAATATTAATATAAAACCGTACTGTTTGTTACATGACTTTTAAATATAGTAAAATTATATTATATAAATTACAAATCTATCTGCATAAAATGCAATGGTTTTGATCAACGAATACAAGGTGAGAAAATTTTCACTTATATGCGACAGAATAATCATAATATCAGTTAAAGAAATAAATATCAACATTCAATATAGATATCTAATAGTTTTATTATGTGTAGATCAGCCTGGCAGCAAAAACACATTCATAAGGCCTTCGATTTTGAAATTCTGTAACAACAACATTTATGTGGGTATTTACTACCTACGAAAGTATTTTAAAGGACTTATCTCAAGACAAAATCTTTGATAAAACATTTCTTATAATAATATTCTCATGAATATTAAACGAATAGCCACATTTCTGGTATAAAAATAAATGTTTAAAATATGTGCATATTGTAAAGATCGTGAAAAGTACAGTTAGATTTCAACGTCCAGAATCGAAAGCGAAACGAATGTGAGTGATACGATAATAGGCTTCCGTTGAGGTTTATGGTAGTGGCGCGGCGCCTGCGCGTAAGGGGCACGCTCACGCCGCCTGCGCCGTCGTCACCGTGCCGCGGTACTCCTTGAACAGCAGGAACGAGCTAGCTCCATACGCCACAGTGTTGAAAATACCAAACACCTGTATAAACAAAATTATATTTTACATTTTTTATACAATAGTTCAAAACTAAACCCTACTCGGAAAGGGTGACCAGCGTCATCAGTGACATTCTACGATCATTGCAGTCACCATTCTCTTCGCTCAGCGTGGTTAGTGATGACCAGTATGACAACAACTAAGACTTCCATTTAGTGCGAAACTCGTGTCGTTAGATTTAGTTCTGGTTCCGGATTCAATAGTTTTGGAAAGAACGAAGAACAATTACAATTTACAAGAGACTTGAATTATAAGCTACTTTACAAGTTCAACAATTTGGCAGTTTTCAATGATCCACTAAGTAACTTATGATATCAAGCAGTGGCATGAGGCAAGGTCTGTCATGAGAAAATGTCACGTTGCTTTTGTTAACTGTCGTAAACATTCAAAACCCCGGATTTAGTTACTGTTACGTAATTAAGTTACTACCTACGAAAGTAAGTAGGCAGTCGATATGCAAATCAAAAATAGAAAGTAAGATTTCATTCGTCGACGTTCTCAAAGAAAACCACTAAATATACAACTATTTTCATTAGTCTTAAAGACTTCACTCGTGTGTTCTAAATTATTTGCAATAAACCTCCTTATTTATTTTTATATTTTGATAATATCCATAAATTTTAATAGACCTTAGGTCATTCAAAGTAATTCATTCATTATTTTCTTAGTAATTCTGTCTATAGATTCTAGACGGACCAACAGTGTTCTAAAGTTATTGTTATAACGGTATATAGCGAAACTTATAAAGCTTTGTTTGATGTCTAGGAATCTTTAGAGCTTGGGTTATTCTTCACCAAGGAACCATCCTAACCACCTCGTTAATTAGGGAGCAGACTGATCGGAACTGTGAAAAATGAAGTAAAATTCTAACCCATAAGTTATAAAAACTTTTTAACAAAAAAAAAACCGACTTCCAAAAAAAACACTACAAACTGAAAAAAAAAACACTACAAACTGAAAAATAACTTTAATTTCGGAAGTCGGTGTCTTAGGATCAGTATTTTAGTTTTTGCCACCGACTTCCGAAATTAAAGTTATTTTTCAGTTTGTAGTGTTTTTTTTTTCAGTTTGTAGTGTTTTTTTTGGAAGTCGGTTTTTTTTTTGTTAAAAAGTTTTTATTTCTCGCTTTTTAGTGGGTCTATTTATAATTTATCTAAGTTACAATAGCCTAAAGTCAACTTGCCCACCGCCTTTTTATAAAATATTCCTTTTCTCGATGCAGGGACGTTAATTGTTGAGGAGTTCTCCTTTTATTAGTTCTTAGATTAGATGCTGATAATCCTGGCTGCAACATCAGGCCAGACTTATGTCAACATTGCATTGAACTTAAAATTAGTCCTGTTTAAAATGAGCCCAAACACGACTACGGTGCTGTAATTTAAAGGTTTGTACTTTTTCTGATGCTCCTGGCGTCAGCATCAGGTCTTCGGTGTTCCTCAGTAACAGTACGTTTATCCACACATCGAGCCTTTTCAATGAGCCTAAACACGATATATCTGCTGTTAGTTGTCGAGGAGTTAGGTACTCTGCAGACTATCCTGACTGCAGCATCAGGTCATGACTTGATGATCATGAGACCAAATGTGGCAAATGCCCTATCAAACATCAAAACAATTTACTAAAACAATCCTTGCCTGTTCGAGTAACTTCTTACTGTTAAGGAGTTGTACCTTCCATCATCAGCCCAGCTACCTGAGATGGTGACAACCATACACAAATACACAAGATACTTCATAAAATATGCGAAAAACAATAAGTGAGCCTATAAAATTTGAGGGTTGCCCTCGATTTCTCTAAGATCCCATCATCAGATCCTAACTTGGTGACAATGGGACCACCTCAGAACTATCTACTTTCGAACAAAAAAAGAATTTTGAAAATCCGTCGATAATTGGCGGCGTATTCGATGAACAAACATACAAAAAAAAAAAAAAAAAAAAAAAAAAAAAAAACATACAAACATCCGAACATAGTACCTCCTCCTTTTTGTAAAGTCGGTAAAAATGCAAACGGTATTACTAAATTCAGTAAGAGCTCATAAGGTTCTACGCGGCCTCATAGATGGGAAAGACTAACTGATGACACTGAACCTATAACATAACATGATCTTTCACATAAGGCACTGAGAATAAATTAAGGCACTGAAGAACACGATTCACGAGTGCTATTGACAATTGTTACTGCCCAGCCAGCCTGCTCCAGATATGGCCAACAGTCTTTTGTGTACAATACTAACTACTATTGTCGTCACGTAGATGTAGCTCAACAGAAAATCATTAAAAAAGCATTTAGTAACTCTTAAATCTGATAACTTTGTCACATTTTAGGCATCTCGGAAAATATTACAAAATACAAGGAGGGGGGCAATTTAATAATAATAAAATAATAAATAGACTTAATCTATCGCTTTCCATCAGGCGTGATCGGGATCAAGAGCGGGCCCATTTAGTGTTAAAAAACATATAAAATCTGGCAGACCAATTTCAAATCGACAAAACGGGAAATCACACGGCCCCGAAATTAGTGTTTCGATATCTCCATCGTTGCATGAGCTGTGTGACTGTGTGTATCGCTCCATTGCATTGTCAACTAATTCACTATCTGTCTATAACACATCATGTATCAAATCACTATGACATTATAACGTCATTAGTAAAAATTATGGCACATTCACATTATGACATTACTTTTGCCCCACCTTGTATGTAGGTAATTGAGTTACCGAAATCAGAAGGAGTAAAGTGAATCTAAAAAAAAATCCCATTTTCAGCGTTTACTAATTAATATCTTCTGCAGTCTTCTCAACGCTCTGGGATAATCATCATCATCGCGCGCGGCCAATAGACCCTTTACCCATGTCACACTGGTTTTTCCTAGCAAGGGGATCATAGATCTTTTATTTTGTGCCAGGCTTGGAACTGCCATGGAATTTCTTGCTCGTCTACTCTATAGAAACCTACTACGCTTTGGAATGGGCAACAAGCTTAAATTTTCTGACCATTCTTACTAACCGACTCCTTTAACAATTCAAAAGTGCCTGTAAATGGTTTAATTAAAACATGAGTTTGAGCTATTTGCACTCTTAAATTAAGTGTCACCACTGTATCTGTTTTTGATTTTTTTTTAGACATACTTATGTCAAATAAATATTATTACAGCAGTCCACTGCTGGACATAAGCCTCCACAATCACACGCTCTGGAATGATAACGACAATCTATTAATGATGATGATGATGGTTTGAAGATACTTACAGCAGCTGCTACATTGGCTCCATACCCATTCGTGTAGTAGCCAGCCGTCGCTGCGAACAGGACTATGAAGGCAATCAGATACATCAACGTCTCTATGCTTGTGCTGATCAGCTCCTGGAAGAACAAATATTATTTTCGTTAGAACAGAGTTTCGTAGAGACCATCACAAAGAATTAATGAGTAGTTTTGAGACAACGACATTTGAATTACTGCAGTGCCAGTGTACGGGTCGCACGTAGAAGATGAAAGAGGTGTGCACATGACATGTGCTACTAGGAAAGTTATGGTACAACATGGTGAGTATTTTATATTTAATTTATATATTTGGTACTTAGGTACATTGATTGGGATGGCATTGATCGACTTTGATTAACAGTATTTTCTGTATTTCAAACTATCCTTCTTGAAATGTTTTAGATATCTTGAATACAGTGGTAAAAACAAATTAAATTCGGATAGTTAACGAACTTAATTTCTTAATCAATTAAGTACAGTAAACCTCGATCCCTTGTTCAACTGTTAAAAAGGGTACATAATTGAATATCGAAAATTAAATAATATCTACGGTTAAAATGCAAATGTTCTAAACATCGAAAATTTAAATATCGAACGACCATAAAACTGAAAATTAAAATAACGTATGTTTATATTATCGAATGGTTAGATATCCTACGTCCAATATATCTAAAATCTAATTATCGACAAACGTGACATCGAAAGGCTTAAATATCGAAGTACAGAGTATCGAATGTCCTAAATATCGATGTTAGTTTTAACCACCACCACTCTTGCATCCTACGTCGCCTCCCGAAGTACCTAGTACCTACACACGAACCGCATGTGGCCGGGGCTGCACCTAATGCCGGCCGTACCCGGCTAAAACTAGGTGTAGCCGCACTTCGGCAATTAGCCGTGACATCGATATTTATTTATATGTGTGCTACACAAGTTAGTGACAGAAACAAATCGCTGCAAAACCGACTCCACGTTGTCATGTCTGCCCTACCCCTAGAGTGTAATTTAAGCGCGCGTAGGCGCGGAGGGGTGAGGAGGCCTGCGAGCTGAGGAGGAGGTGGCTTTAAATCCCACCGCCGCGGCTGAGGGTGCCCGGCAAGCCGGCCAGCAAGCCGAAGCTGCGGTGGTGAGCGTTAAAACCATCGACGACGATAAGCTCGCGTGGGACCGCCGAAGCCCCGCAGCGCCGGAGCCGTGGCAGAAACCATGCCTGCTACATGCTTGCTTGCATGATGCATGCTTGCAAATTTTTTTCTATATCGAAATTTGTTCGATATTTTAACTAGTAGGTATTTTTAACATATAATATAATGAACTAAATCGTATTAACTGTTGACATATTCAACACACGTATAGACTATCGATATTTTTAATCATTAGATATTTTTATGACTCGGCATTTCAATGTTAGACATTTCAAGCTTAGGTAGGTATAAAAATTTTCGATATTAATACGATACAATCGAAATTTAAATTTTCGATGTTTTGAACGTTGACATTTTACCCGTAGGTATTTTAATGTTCGACATTCAAATATGTACCCGTTATGAACGTAGGTAGAGTCATTAGAAACCTGCATTTTCGTAAGTGAAAGATTTTATAAAAATAAAATCATTCACCTATCAGTAGGTGAATATTGATTTTATTTCTATAAAATCTTTCACACTTCTTCACTTTTATAGTTCGGCAGTGTGCACCAGGGAAACTGGTGCGTGGCATGGTTTTTAACTATGCAAGTACTTACAGATAAAAGCCAGTTGATAGGGATTTTGAGCGCGTCCTTGATGCTAAGCAGGAACACGAAGCTCCACATGAGCGTAGTGATGAAGCTGGTGACCGCGACGAACACGAACCACGTGGAGTACCATGGCGACGCCAGTGCCATGCACAGGATTCCCAGGATCTGGAATAGAAAGAGTAAGCCAGGTCAAATATGATTCGTAAGTTGTTTATTGATAGTCATTACAATTGGATTTCCAAATGTTCTTATTTTTATTATTATAGTGACCTCAGTAGCCTCATTGTTCCTCGTTCTCTTTTTTTGTATTAATATTTCGTTGAATGTGCATAGTTTTGTGTATTTAAGGATCGTTCAAAGAACACATCATAGACTCACCTGTTAGGTTCTAAGCCAAATCTGTCAGAGTTAGCTTAAAAGACCAAAACCATTAACCTAAATTTTAGGAGGATATCGGACTACGTAAAAGTGAAATTGATGGCTCTCTCAAAAAATCTCATTTAAATTTAGATGCTAAACATAAGTTGTAGACATCAAGTAATTTTTAGTTTTATTTAGTTCAAATATGGCTTTACCAATAAACTTAAATTTCAGTAAGAGCACAACTGTGTTTTTATTTCGAACCTGCACAATGTACCTAAGTAATTTGAAACTTGTTTCTTAATGTCAACGTGTGATATTATTTTAGTTAAAGGTGTGCAATCTTATCGTCCAGCAGTTCTGATAAAGATGATCCCAGAGCATGACGTGTCGTTGATCATAATTTTTTTACTAGGTCGAACTAAAAATAATCATGCGCACAGCGAGCTGAAATTAAATAAAATATCTAAACGATGAAGAATTTTGCCATTGTCACAGAATAGTCCATGGTTAAGAAAAACAATATAGCTATATAAAAGAGATATAATGTAGCTGTGCCAAACAATATAAGAACCTAGTCAATGACTAACACAGCAAAAGATGTACCTACGTGACATTGTTGTTTAGATTACGTATTTTTTATCGCAGGAACGATAACATTCCATAATATCAGTTTCACGTTCGAGGGGATTTCTTTTTGCGATATTTTCTTTTTATTTTTTCCTGTAGGTACATAATTAACTGTAAAGGTGCAACTACATAGATTGCGTTCGTTCGACGCCGCCGCCGGCGCCGCCGACCATGGATCATGTTTTGAGGCGATCAACATCGACTGTTCGATGTCGATGACTGGAATCTAATTGCACCTTAAGGATTTAGATGTAGGTTAGAGTACTCTTGCGGAGCTGCTTGCTGGCACTCCATTTTACACACACCCTTTTTTCATCGGTGCTAGTTTTGGCATAATGTATATTTTTTCTAATGGCGCATTTACTTTATAACTTGAGGCACTGGGGAAGTTTTGTGACGTTAGATTTTTAGGGTACGAATAATTCCCATACCCACTCTTGTACTGTTTTTAAAATTATACACGTTTTACGTACTCACAGGCTTATTTTTGTAATTACTAATTTTGGAAACTAGTTACGTAACATGTCCGTAAAAATTAAGGAAACTGGTTTTCTGTTTGAGGTACATGATTTCACTAATTAGTGTTAATAATAAATGAGCTACAAAATCATGCCGGCGCGGCGTCGTCTATATCGCTTGCGATTTCTATTTTATTCACCTATTATTAATTATGTAATAGTTAATAGAGTCTATTAGAAATTCCCCAAATGAATACCTACCTAGTATTAAATTATCTTTCAGCTATTTACTTGCGTTCTAATGCTCTTGCGTTGATGACAAATACCTTTGCTGTTATAACTACCAACATAATGAAGTTAAGTATGTGTCATTTGAAAATAACTTTTAACCAGCGCCAGGTAATAGATAAACTAGCGGTAATAACCCAGTACCACTAGGACAACGGTGTCAGGTAAATGTGAACCATTAGCGTCCATCGAATAAGGCGGCAAGCGCGGGCGCAGGTAAGCGCGTGCGCCGCACCGCGCTCCGCTGCGCGACGGCCTCTACGAGCCAAACCGGTTTGATATCGCGCGCGAACACGAACCCTCTGTCGCAATGCCCACTAACAGGTGTTGTTTGTAGAAATTCCATCCGATAACCAAACAGGCAAACATTGTCTTACAATATATTGCGACCGTCCCACCAAGACTTTAAACTACACAAGCTGCACTTTCCGTGAACGGAACATCATTAATTGCAAGCACAACTTAGATGACATCCGCTCCACAAGTATAAATGTTTACGTAGGTGCGTCCCTACCATATTAAGGAGGGCCGGAAATGTGTGTCAAATGAGGCACGTGCACAGTTGCATATAATATGGAGAAAGTGCGTCGCCGGGCGCAGCCGCGGGGCAAAGTTGTCGTGTGGACGTATATGTGACGCGACCGCCATACCGAGCTCTATCAATGGGTTCACAGACCATCATCGCTTTTACACGTTGCAGTCTCGCTCCAAATAACAAAACGTGGCCGGATTTCCGACACTACTATATTCTGTATCTACATCTATTGACGAAAGTGCCACAAATGATAGGACACACCCACGGAATTTATATGGAAGTAGGGACAACAGGCATTACTGCACAGTCTTGGCTCGAATAAATTCTTAAACTATCGTCACTTTCTAGTCTTCTAGACAAAATGTAAGTTAAATCTGTGCTGAGACAGGTAAAAATAACAAAATTAAATTCTAACTCAACTAAAACTATACAGAAACTAGAAAATAGCGTCGAAAAACTCATCCGCATCGCTGTCGACTGGTAATGTACCCAAGAGACTGGACGCATTACCACGTTGTATCTGTGCTTAAAAAATCACTAAGTAGTTCTCCTAAGCCCGAAAACGATTCGACAGTTTGGACAAATCGATTTGGACAGTTTTCACTCTGCTGATTGACTGTTTACTGATCCAAATATTTAGGGTTTAACGTAGGCGTTCGTGGAACGTATGCGCAACTCAGACGCCGAGAATATGCCACGTTTTTACACCGAAAACATAACAGAAATGTTTGGGAAATAAAACAGTATCAGAAATAACCACTTTCAGGGACCGGAAACTTTAGTTTTAGCGAGCAATATTTTTTCCATCATTCCTTCGGGAGTCTACGTCTTTTTTACGAGTTTATGTTTAGGTCAATTTTGTATAAGCTTTTTATCTGTCGAGTTTTATTTAAATAGACTCTAAAAAAAATTATCTCTAGAACGTCTTATGTTTGTGAATTTATATGTATAGACTCTTATTGATGATATTAATAATTATAACTCTATAAAATAGACTCTAAAATAAATTAAAATGAAATATTTCGAAAATTATGAACCTCCTACACCGCTTCTACTGAACTGCTACGCCCCGTGCGTAGCAACTGCGACAAAACTATGTAGGTACCGCTGCTACGCGAAGTCAACGCCGCGTCTACGGACCTTCATGTAGCACTGCTACGCGGAGTCAACTGTTCGTCTACAGTCCTTCTACGCTGCTCCGTAGCGCTGCTACGCTTAGTCAACGCTGCTTCTACGGACCTTCTACGCAGCTCCATCGTAGCAGCAGCTACGTAGGTCAGGAAATTATCAGACTTTTGTGTTGTTTCAACAACTCTTCATAATAATCATTCTCTTCTTCGTTGCTTAGCTATACTTGCGTGTATTTGTGCCGTTACTCTGCTCCCATATGAAGGTACGAGTACAATGCGCAATTGCCCTTGAAGTTAATACCAATTCAGAATGGCGGCCAATTAAAGTGCCTCCATCGATCCGTGCTTATTCTTAAGCCGTAGTTAACGTATTTATTGTATTGAATTACATCGGTAAATGTTTCTGAATACCGTTGCCCGACTATTGAGACACCTGGTTTGTAAAACAATATCCAGGGAAATGGACATAAACCGGTTAATAGCATAAAAATAAGTGATGAATGCATTTGTCTGACACTGTTCCGTAAGTGGGGTGTTGTATCGGAGTCAATCCAGCAACGCAACGGTTGCGAAGTGAAAATGCAATCAAGTAACATAACATTGGGGTCAATGGGTGCGTGCGGCGCGGCGTGGCGGCGCAGCGTGGTGGCCAACTTGCCCAAACACTGTCTAGTCCGTAGGCGGTTCATTGACCATACTTCCGCATAGGGATCAAAATGAACTTCGTGAAATGGAAACCGATTAGTAAACCTTTAGACTTAACTTTCACCTAGCAACTTGCCGAGGTATTTATTAAACTTTAGCTGGCGCAACTAGTTAATAATAAATTTCATTAGCATCAAATAGTATTCAAGATAACCACAAAAATGCCAAGTCGTTAGACTCGTCGTTATAATCTGTAGGTAATTATTTCGTATTATAAGGTACTTAAGTATAAAGTTATATTCATTGAAAAACCAGTTAGACAACTGCATTACGTAACTTGGACTATTGTTATCAACGACATACCTAGTCAGGTGCAATTGAATTTTTATTTATTCTTCTAACGCTCATAAGACGAATGCTTCCTTGTTGAGTCGGTAACATTCAATTATCAAATATACAATGATCAACATCATATATACACAGACCTTGACAGATAATATTATAAAATAACATTAAATATACCCACATACCTAACAACATGCCAATCGTCGCCGATTTGACGTTGCGAGTGAATATTAATTTGGTGCTCGCTCACGCTCTCAAGAAAATGACGCAATCCCCAGATCTTGTCAGACTTCGATTTAAGCAAGCCAAGTGCCTGGCCACCAATTGAGTCGCCTAGTTTAATGGTAGCTACGAATGGCATTCTAGCTAACTAGATATCCTACTGTAACAACCTGCGTGTCTCCGCATTCTTCACTACTTAGGTATACATACCTATTTCAACTTTATTCCAGTCAGTACCTACCTACTCAATAACCTTTTACATATCGGCTTTGACCGCAGCTTGAACTTTGTTAATATTGATTTCTACAAAAGCGCAAAAGCCAACCCGTACAGAATGATTTTAAAAGAAAGTTATTTCAATTTCGTTGACCTTGATTTCGCAACCGTGACTGTTGAGAGTACGACAACGCGACATGGATTGACGAAAGCAATGTTTACAAACAGATGAACACAGTAACATAAAAACTGGCCTGCTCGCAAGGGGAATAATTGATAGAGAATTACGTTGGATACTCATTAAATATTGAAGTCATGAATACGTATTACGTGTCGTTTTCTTGTGACCTTCGGCCACTAATACGAAAACTACACAGTTACACGTAAACACACACATAAGTACTTAAAAATTACATAGTAAACAACACAAATGAAGCATGCGCTGAAATAACGCTGTATTGGTGTGATGAGTCTAACCCATAGATATATGAAAGAAGATTTTTACATTTCTATGGTCTAACCTAAGTCACATCGACAATGACTTGAGAAGCTTGCGGGTTGTAGCTGTGGAGCAAACAATAGGTTGTAGGCACTCGCTGTGATACATTCACAGGGAAATGTGCTCGGTGTGAATATATAACGTCGCGGTTGGTTGACATCAATCCAAGCAGACTACAGGCCGCTGTTGTTAATACAGAACTATTAATTAAAAAATCTAATATTAATTCGAAGCGGTTAGCAACGGTAGCAAGCATTGGACATATATTAATAGGGTTTAAGTTCAATCAAGTCAAAACTCATATTTTCAAAGGAGTAAGGAGGAGGAACAAAAAAAATTAAGAAGCAACATTCAGCGTACAAAAAAAAACCTAGGTATACATAGTCAATAGTCAGGTGAATCGCTAAGTAGGACATCTCGGAAGCGCCCGGAAAAAAAAATTAAACACTCGGAATACCTATTTCATTTAATATTGATCTAGGTTACGTTTAGTAAATACCTGCAGGTCAAGTTTTGATCAGTACCATTAACAAAGTAAAGAACATAGGTACTATAAGTACATACATATATGTAATCATACAAGTGCCTAACTACATTCCTTTTAATTAAAAAATTAAACCCAAGGCTGGGAGGATCAGTAACTCAATAGAGGCGATTTGAGAGGTGTTGGAAGTCAAAAGTCAGAGGTCACATAACGAATGCCTCGAGGATCTTCTAGACTAATTGATGAAGATGAAAGTACACGAACTATACACCCATCTTACGAGTACCTACACATAACACTGCCTTGTTCTCCTTTTAAAAGTGAGACGTTAAAGCTGAAGTATGAAAACGTTTTTATTAAATTGTATGTTTGAAGTTGTCTATGATCTCCGTGACCCGTTTTCTCGGACGACGACGTTAACAAGAAAAATAAGAGAACAACAGATGAGCGTCCTCCCAAAATAACCGACCGTGCTGAAGCGGCAGACAAATATAAACTGTTGTATAGACGAGATTAAAGCCATGACATAATCAAAGATAACACGAGTGACAGCTTTCTCCTGCACAATACGAACCCAATGTCGTGAGCCTAATCAGCAAAAACATTTGCCAACTTCTAATTCTTGATAACTACGCAACAAAGTTGAATGACAATTATTAAATGGTGCTCATTCGTAATAACATTCATTCCGAGTTGTTAAAATATTATTCAGCACATCATACTGAAATTATAGCATTGACTCTATTTACAGAATGCGCGCTGTGATAATTTGCGCTAAGTGTGTCTTTGGATATCATACTGTTGGTTTTCTTTTGTAAATACGAACCTATTACCAAGTTAAGACTTTCCTGCATACACTGTTGCTTTACATGCATACATTGCAGTACAACTGAACTAAGCGTTTAGGTGTGTCGCAAGCTAGCGTATACAATGCGAAAATTTCGAAACACATTTTTGTGTTAGTCGTGAGTATGTAACAGGTAGTTATTCTGTAATGTTAACCGTGTTCTTAGATATGAATTTACACTAACAAGTAACAATGTTTCAGTTTAATGGAAGTGCCAAGCTTTGTTCTTAGCAACAGTCTTGTTTGGGGTGGGAAACTAAAAAACACGTAAGTATAGGCGACTTGATTATGAGATTTTGGAAGCCTTATACTATAGATTCTCCTCCTAGCTTGATAATGTATGAAAGATCAGAGACCGTCAAATTGTCGTCAAATTAGAAAATACGGACACATACTCTTTGGAACGGACGATGCTGAACTTTTAAGAAAGAAAGTAAGCAAAGAGAAAACTATCTTAACGAATTGCGTAAGCAACTCATTAAACTTTCAACCTAGACGTAGCCCAGTTGACTTATTTCTTGAGGTAAACTATGTCTGACTAGTGAAAACGATTATGAATACACGCAAGTACACGTTATTGAGCGGTTGAAATGATGGGAAAACGACAAGTTGTCACACCGGCCCGCGTCGACTCAAAGACGCGTAGGTACGAGGCTGGCCGGCCATGGCGGACCACATGTTGACAGTACTACTTTCATTTTGATGCCAACTTTCACCTGATGTCGCTCTCGAATAAGCTACGAATGCAAAATTTTAATCGTCGGTTAATTTAATATGCTTGTTATTTTTTGCATTGCTTGTTCCGTTCATTCTAGTGTCTTTCTCCGCCTTTTTCTGAGAAGCAACATTCGCCAAATTATTCAATTCCTTAAGTTTTCAGTTAGGTGAAAGCACTACAACCTGAAACCGATATTATCGAATCCACGAATGATTTGAACAATGGCACACATTGTTTGATAACATGTTTCGACTGCTTTATCGTCAAAAGATATTTTGCCATTATATTTTTATTTACAAGCGTACCTACCTACCTACTTTTGTACGATAACAAAGAACAAAAGATACAATTAGAGAGATTAATAGGAATAAGACGCATTGGCGCTATCAATATCTATTAGATGAATACCTACCTGACGGTTTGTAAAAACCCAACCTGAAAGTTTTTGCAGTCCCCGCCACACGTCTCATGAAGTGTTAAAATTAAAAAACTTTTTTTTTTGTTTCCGTTTTTAATGTCTCACTGCTTTTTCAAAAAAAGTCAAAAAGTTTTTGAAAACATTTAAAAAAAAAGTTATTTTCAACTTTAGTTTTTTACCGCAGTCGGGTTTTTTAGTTTTTTTAATCACTTTTTTTTTATTTCCAGCTTTTTAGTTTACAAATGTGAAAGATTTCACAGACGATTTAGTTCTTGGTATGTGTTTTAAGTTGTAGGTATATATTTTTGTAATCGCCTTTTAAAACCCTTCATTTTGATATCCCACTCGATGGTATTAGAAGAAGAAAAAAAATCGAACTCCACAATATGGCACCCCAAATCCGCCATTTTACTGTGTTTTTTTTTTATTTTAATGTAACCAGTGACACTCGCGCTACCAAGGCAATTCTAAAGACGTACGAATATAATTTGTCAAAATCCGTTCATTCGTTTAGAAGTTCAAATACATAACCCTCCTTTTGGGCTTCGCCGCAGTCGGGTAAAAATACAGCTTTACTGCTTGTTACTGCCTTGAAAATCCATCCTTAAAAAAAAAAAATATGGTTGTCTGTAACCTATGAAGAATGACGCCTGTAGAAGACGATATTAGGGAGGGACGAAGCTATCGAACAAACATTATGTTACTACTCTTATTCGAACTATTTCCGATACGAACCAAATCTATAACTAGGAATCTATTTCAATCTTAAACAATAGCTAAGTTTATTTGTACAGTATGTAACTGTAATATTACCCAGCTTTGTTTATATTCTTACTTTGAGTACCAGAGTTCAAAATACGCTAGTTTAAAGAAAATCTGGTAATACAGTTCTTAGCATATCATAGTTACTAGTGTTATTGTTCACTTTTTTGCGAAAATAAAGAATTATTATTATTATATGGTAAGTACTTTTGCGCTCTATAACTCAAGTAGCGGATGTTGGTGAAAAAACAGCCAAGCTGAAGTGGGAGTGGGCCGGACACGTCTCACGAATGCACCCAGAGAGATGGGCAAAGATCGTCACTCACTGGACGCCTGAGGCAGGACATCGCCGTCGAGGTAGACCAAGGCGAAGGTGGCGTGACGATCTAATAACATTCGCAGGGCCAACATGGCCAGAGATCGCACAAGACAGGGAGGTTTGGAAGGAAAAAGGGGAGGCCTTTGCCCAGCAGTGGGACACAAATTAGGCTAACAAAAAAAAAAAAAAAAAGTACTTTTAAGGTCTCCAACGATGTGCTAGAAGTGTACCTTTGTATAAGTATATTGATGGTCATCTAGTAGCCATATTTGCCTCAACTCATAAGCAACCTTTGAAGAAGTTAAAAGCATACCTATTGAGATTTTCGCTAAATTCTACACATCAGTCGAAGCATCGTTCATCACGGTTGATCACGGAACCCTAACACAATAGAGAAACCTGCCGTGTTTACAGAAATCGAAAGGAATGATACAGACAAAAACCTTAACAACATTAATGCAAAGACTGTGTATATGTGTCATCGTTTGCTTATTCATGGATATTCATAGAATGTTACGTAAACTTTGCAAAATTATATATGAAGGCACATTTAATAATACGTAGGTACTTACTTCGTTTTTCATTAATATGGTACCAGATTAAAATGAGGGAAATGCGAGCTTATCTCCGGTAACAGTGCCAACTGTTTTTAGGCTTTTTACCACGATTGTTGCGGGTAACTACTTCAAATTCCGGTTGAATTATGGGGTTTTTTAATTTATCTGTCGGGAGGTTTTAAATTAGAATTCACAGCTACAGGACGAAGGGAATTCGAGGGTTTAGAAATATTTAAACTAACGTTACGCTGGCTCCACAGACGAGCTCATTTGAAACACCATTGTTCAATTTAAACCCAGTACCTACTACATTATCAACCTTATGATATCGAATCGTATATTTCTCCATAACAGTTTATCGTTCAACGATAGTGCCGCCAAACGCTAAGGTCATAGTTGAATGACATTTCTAGCTTTAACTGTAACAAAGTTTATAACCGATTGAATTTGAGATAACAATCTGTAGCTAATATTTGTTGTTTGATTAGCTGATAACCAATGTACGAGCGTTATATATTTGTTCCTAAAGTTCCCATACTAATGTACCTAGTATGTAGGTTTAGGTACTTTTACTCGCAACTTACTCGATATCAAACGGATTTTTACTTGGATTTGTAATGTCACGTAATGTGAAAGCGAAAGCGTATGTAATCGTATAGTTTTTACTGTAGGCAAGTGCCTGAACACAGGTTCGTTAGACTGAAACCTGCGGTACCTACGGATTCAATTGCAAACACAAAATCTATACTATCGTCGGTAGGTATGGGTGTCGTGTAAGGAACTTTGCCCTTCGGGTGTCTGGGTATCATACCACCAAAGTAATTTTCCGTTAAAAACAATAATTCAGTACTTGCGGCAAGAAAAGAACTGACGTATAAACCACTTCGTATTATTTTCAAGACTCATCAACTATAACGGAGTAAAAAAAGAGGTGGTTGAAGAACATGACCTCCAGAAGTCATATGGATCCATGTCCACAACGAACGGCTTAGCAAAACAACAAGATACCTATTTCTCTAGCTTTCATTGTAGGTATAATCCTACAGGATAAGTTAATAAGAGCTCCAATTAGAACAATTAATCTAATTGAAGCCAAAGACGAGCAAGGGGAAGTAAATAATACCTATGACGTGATCATACTCATCAAAACTTGTTGCTAGCTTGCATTCGCAGTAATGCTATCATTGCACTGATGGTGATATTGATGACGTTGCAGATTTTGTAAAACAGGTAGCCTGTCCTTTTATACCTACTTATCAAATCACAATGCTTCGCGATCCTTTCATCATTTAGAAGGTAGAAGAAGCCTTAGTTTGGCGTTAAAAAATAGAAATTATTTCTCCTCACAACGAAATAGAGTTTACGTCTTCAAGGGAGCATTGTAGTGTGCCTATAACATTAATCCTACTTATATGGCTAGCTGTATTATTGGAGCAGAGGCAAGGACGGACGATGATATCAGCGTGTAGAGCCCGAGTAGGCGAAGGCAACTCACGCCCATTCAAAATATGACGAATCCTTCGTATTAAAGTTCAAATAAGGCGATACTTTTAGTAGTAGGTAACAACTTACACCTATTTATCGCTCCGAGAACTGACTAACCATTTCAAGCCCGCAAAGGTGACATGAAGAATGACAATTCTCAGTAACGTACCTCCTAGTACCTACGGCATTAGAAATTTACGAGTCACAGGTAGAGAAATGCCGAATGTGCGACGACTGTTTTGTGTTCTAAGTAAGTATAAGATAGTGTCCTAAGGAGATTAATTAACTAATTAATCAATAATAATAAACTACAATATGCTAGCGGTTTTCCTCCATTTATTCAACAGCGCTCTGGAATATGCGTCACATAGCTGCTCTTGTAAGAAAACAACATTTTAACAATCAAAGTACAGACGCCAGCACATCAAGTTACTTACTTTACTACAATCTGTCAAATTTCTTTAATAGATTTTCAACTTTATCGCCAAAACATATGGTTCAAAGTTGATTGGGAAAATTTTACAGTTTCGAGTATCTTGATGTGGTGGCGTCTGCACAATATCAGCGAATTCAAAACATTGTCAATAAAAATACCAAAAATACTCGCTGTGACTAAGCCACTGACTTATCATTATCGTATAAGATGGATAGCATATGTTGTATTAAGATAGCAAACATAATCTATAGAATAAACAGAAACACAAAGAAATACTATAACTTACTCATCTACTTAAGTTTACTTTCAACAGAATTTAGAACCCCAAATTAGTGCCCCTTAATTACCAATCAACCTGTAATAATAGAAGTCATTTAAATATACCTAGATACCAACATTAAATAAAAATAATCGATTAAGTAATTAGATGTAAAATGACTTCATCTGTGATGAGACGTAGTGAATCAGGAAACATCTTCTAGTGAATAACAACACGTTACAATAATGTGTAGTACAAATAAGTTGTTAGGTACTTACTGATAACTGTAAGTAGGTTCTTATTTAAATTCCCAGCGATTGTAAGTACGACGCTAATAATAAAATAACTTATTAATAATCCATACTAGTTGATAACATTTCTCCAGTTGCACTTCGTGCGGTTAATTAAATACAACCCTGTAGCACCTACAACAACATGAATTCAACATTGCGGTCGGTTTCCCTTTATTTAATTGGCCTGATTTTCAGGTCCATTAACAGTAGGTACCTTACCAGAGAATATTTTGTATAATTCTATATAGTTCTGGATTAGCTGGACCGTTACTGGATTGGCGGCTGCCTCTAGATAGTTTTGATTTTAGGAGAGCCTGGGCTGCTCTATCATACCATACCAGTAGGTACAGTAGTACTTCTTACAGACTTTTTTCATAAAAAAGGGGAAGAAGTCGCAGAGCCCATGACAGAGGCATTATACCTTCCTTGTATAGCCTTATTTGCCATAGTCTAGGGAAACTTTTTTGGGATACGTTTGACCCAAGAAACGTTAATCCCATTTCTTCTTTACCAATTTAATATATGGGTCCTTTCTTATAGAATATAATTATATAAGAGAATCATAATTATGCAACAGCACGGCATACAAACGCTTCGGATTACTGATTCAATATTAGTTGTTTCATAGCGTTGGTGAATGGAGGAGTAAGATTATCACGCCTCCTCCGCAAGTGACTCGGCAGTCGTAAGTACAACCTGTGTCGTCAGCCCCCGCCGGCCGCGCCCCGCCGCCTCTTGCTGCCAACTGACCTCCACGACACCAAAAAGCATTCTCAGCGACAATATGCAACGTTTTATGGCCTCGATAACTCATATGCATAAAATACATTAAGCTTGTGTACACGCTCTCACGGTACGAGCGTCGGCGTCGAACGCGCGCCCGTAACTTTAATGACACACCTAACTTAGGAGATGTTGAATATAATTACTGGCAGCATCATTCCTCACTTCCACACTTTAAATCCAGCTTTTTGTCGATAACTAGAACCGAGAACGTATAGAAATAAGGTACTAGACCGTAGTTACGGTACTGTACCGATGCACGAAGCTGTAAGAGGTAGCGTTAGTAAATTCATTAGATGGCCAATAAAATGCAATCCAATGAATTAGTATGGAAACTGAGTAAGTGTGAACATACAGTTATACAACTGGTATACATAGTTTGTAACTAATTTGTAAAAAGTATTGAGGAGTCTTGACATTTAATCGAAAATTTATTAAAAGTTCTTTACCCAGGAATTCATCAGACTTGAATAACATCTACATCGCTGTTATTCAGCTTAATGAATTAAATTAGATTTTTTTTTAAATAGGTACTTACAAGTTGTATTATTTTTAAAAGGCCCGGTGGAGTTTTGAAATAGTTAATGTCGATTTTAATCCAATCTAGCGCGCCGCCTTGCTGCTGAGATGGAGGTGCAGTTGGTTTGTTGTGTTCCGTAGTCACCACTGTCTCGGGCGCCATCATTATTTGAATTATAGGTTCGTTTTAAAAAGTTGAATTCGTGTGTGTAGATCACGAGCACTGCCACTATAATATTTAGTACACTGTGGACGCGGCACACATTTTCGTCCGTCGATAGCGAGCGTAGTATCGTCCGTGCAGCGCACAACTGTCGAGCGGAACCAAGAGTGGCGGAACAGCCGCGCCGCGGGGAACAAGAATGGTGGTGATGGCGTTTGTGCGCCACAACTGCCACAAGTCCGACCTACCCGGTGCGGTGACGGAATGCTACGCATATTATAGTTATGTAGGTGCTCATATGTGTGTCGCGAACAGAAAAAGGCAAGTAGCTACATAAATCACTAACCATTTAGCAATATAATATTATACATAGGTACGACACAGGCTAAGTGGATACAAATAAACATCTCAATACACACCTGTACTTCCCTGACTGGTTTTTATGTTATATTACGGTCACTTCAACATACAATGTATTGCAAGCTAGATTCAAAACGCTAACCACCTGGGCATCACGGGCTCAAGTATACCTACGGATATAGGAACTACAGAAGGATCTTCATTTCATATTGATGAATTGTAAAGTTATGAATTAAAAGCTAAAAGACCAAAGAAAGGTTTTTTAAGTAGCCAATACCATGCCATAGGGGAACACTGAGGGGACACTAGCAGAGTTTAGAACGCTGACGCTTACAGTTCTAGGAGTAGAGCCAAGAAAGGCTCAGAATATTACTGACAAAACAACAATCTTTATGAGAAAAATACAAAATAAACCGGGAACGTTGTGGATTGGTGCTGCTGCAGTCCCTTCGCTTTCAATGAGGGATGTAAACATATTTAAATACCCTCAAAAGAACAAGTGGGTGATTTGATACGATGTCCCCTTTACTAAACACTTGAAGACGCCAACGCCATCTATTGTTGAATCGTAGAACTCTTTTTTTCTCCAGAAGACGTAATTCGAAAAAAATGTCTCGAAAAGAGAAGGTAAACGCCAACACTAGACAAGTATTGCCCCTGAGGAATCTTTAGCGATTAATACATATTTTTCAGACCTAGATACGGTCACTGTTACATAGCTAGATAAAGGCTACACCACATGCTTAAACTTGCTACAAGGTAGATTACGGGCAAAGAGATTTTAATTTAATGTCTTTGTTCTAGAGAAACTAATTTCCCATTCAGTAGGCAATCGTGTCCTGGACGAGGTAAATGTATGAAAAAACCGGCCAAGTGCGTGTCGGGCCACGCACAGTGTAGGGTTCCGTAGAAGCCCGTTATCACAATGTAGTACGATTCTGTTGTTCTTTATTCTTATTATAAAAAGATAGACCCAGTGCGGGTTGGTAGATGTCACATTTCTTCGAATTTTTGGTTCTAGGACCTGCCGGTTTCCTCACGATGTTTTCCATCACCGTTTTGAGAGCAGTGGTAATGAAATAATCAACACAAAGAACCGCCTGTCAGGGTTCGAACCAACGACCTACAACCCGCAAGTCGCAGCCGTTACCAATGCATGGGCCACCACTGCTTTCGCACTGTGAAAAAAAACTGCATATATATATATCCCAAGCAGCAAAAACAAGTAGGAAAAACTATAAAAAACCATAGAACGTTTTGTAAAAAACTGTTCTTGGTCCTATAAAACCCCAAAGAACGTATCTTTTATTCGGAAGTGGCGCATTTACATCTCTGTTCAGTGACAAAATAATTTTAATGCAGTGTTCCTAATAACGAAACAGTCCAATAAAATCTATGTAATAGTGATGCAGGTCTCAAAATAATGATGTACTGGCTACTGTGGGACCTTTTATAGTACTTTTTCGTACTATACAAGAGTTTAGTTTCCTTTACCTCACGTTTTTCATTCACCATTCATTATTTTACATTCGTGACAGTGCAGAGTGCAAAAAAAATATTTAAATAATTTTACAAAAGGATACAAGCAATCTGAGGTGAGTAAGATTTTATTTTGTTATTATAATATTAGTCTATTACGGTGAAAATGATGTGCGACTGCAGGTTTACTGATAAACTAGGGATAGGTTTGCCATGAATTTAAAGTGCCCCCCTCGAATTGTTGAGTTTTTACTTAAATATTTATCATATAAAGTGATTTCGATATTCTAAGAGCCATTATAGTACTTGCTGTGATAATGTTTTCACTGTCAGTCATCGTGGATTCAACCTAAAATTGGGGTTCTGTGTGAGCATTTCTGAATACTTATATAATATTTACACAGCGTTTTTTTACTATTTTTCTGAAGACCATAAGTAATGGAAAAAAACCTAAATTATAAACTGTTTACTGACGAATAGTGTGAATTTATCATGTAACCAGTTTTTATTTCTTCGGGAAGAAACGTAGTTGTATCAAGTCTTACGTACCTACCTAGTTTTTATATATCTTTGAAGTACCTATGTATGTGTCTAGTAGCATCACTGAACTTTAGAAGCAATACATATATAAATATAAATTGCAGTCAACATTGTGTTTTTTCAGTGTAACTTATGGACGCCAATATGGATATCGATAAATTTCTTAGTCGAGACGATTTCATGCTGCTAGCAAAGATGCGCTGTCAGCGTTCGAGCAGGCTGTAAACGATGTATCTGCGGCGGCGGACTGGAAAAAGTGTTTCGAAAACTGGTTCAGACGCACGAAACTTTGTATAGAGGCTAGTGGAGAGTACCTACTCTGAAAATATTTAATAAAAAAATATTTACCTATAGAACATTTTTTTTATTTTTGCAAAACTTTCTGAGTGTCCCATGCACAGTCTGTTAAGGAAAAGTTTGGACAGGTGCGAGGCAGAAATTGATCTATGAGAGCCATTTCTAGACACTTGCTTAATTTATACCGTGCTAAAAATACAAGCGGGAAAATATCCATTGTTATATGTTTATTAATATTTGACTTGCTTTTACCTTTCGAACCACTTAGGCGTGTTTCAGTTCTTTTGTGCTTAACGTTTTTTGCTTTTGTATTTTTTACACAAAAGCCATGGCGATCGCATGAAAAGTTTAAATTGGGTGAAAAATCACCCTACGTAATGCTGCTAGTACTGCATACCTATCCTATCGCAACCATTCAATACGCTTCCATACCCAATCGAATAATAGCTAATTAATCGTACTAAATCTTTTGTCGCTTCATGCGAAATATTATAATAAAATGGCCCAATTTTTCACGCCGTCACGAAATTGTTGGTCTTTTTCGAATGATGAATCATTGCTTGAAGATTCAGAAATATTGCTGGAGTAAGGACTCTCTTCAGAAATAATATCTTTGTAATACACATTTTGTACGGAACCGTTTCCCATAATTGTGATTCCAACTTGATTTTGCCTACTATCACTGCTTTGATTGTTTGATGATGACGAAGTTGCTTTTTCAAAACGTCTATTAACTTCTCTTCTATAAGTTCCATGACTGCGTTTATATCTTTTCCAATTCTTTAAATCCATTTTTTTGGTTTTTAGGGCAGAATGCACGTCGCATTAATTCCGTATCAAAATGTCTGAATATTGTTATAAAAGTAAGCCAAGAATCCTTTTTGGGACTTAGCTGTCATTTAATAGAAACATTTATCTACATGTATGTGCCAATTTTGCGTCATTATAGTGATAGATACCCATTTATAATACCAACAAGCGCATTGCTAGGCACCAAAAAAGTTGTTATTAAATAATTCTGCTCTATTATAGTGTCTGTGTGATATGCTTATCGATAAAATTATAATATGCATTTAAAAACTATTATAATACACTTACGTCCTATTAGCGTGCCCTGAAATTAGACTACATCACAAAAACACTCTATTGTAAAGTCTTTGTGACTACTAACGCACACGTACTATAGCAGCGATCTAAATATTCACAATATCACAATATCGCCCTGTAGTTGAGTGTTCTTCACTGCTATAACGAAACTACTATTGCAGTTCGTTTGGAACCATTATTACGTTAATCAGATAAATAAAGGCACCTGTTAACAATTTTATAGAGCAATATTATTATGTACTAGTTATATTAATACTTGCTATAGTACTTGACTATAACGGTTGTATAAAATGGCGTAGTAAACGTTTACATTCTTTGTTTATAGGTATTTTTAGCTCTCTAAGCATTTAGAGCAATAATGTACTGTCGAACGCTTTTATACAACACTGTGGCACCGGTAAAACCTTAATAAATCGTTTATAGAGCTTTTTAGAGTTATGAGCTGAAATAATAGGACTGAATTGCTGGTTGGGATACTCCATTTGAAATAAGATTACGACGGTTAACCGTCAAGATCTCCTAACTGGCATATTTTAACAAAACGATTTTTCTTATTAAAAAATTCCAACAAAATCTATCCCACACAATACCTACTAAAATCGGAAGTAGAATATATAAATGTTTATTTTATTATAAATGGGATATTATGTTGATATTTTTATAGGTAGAAATATATGTTAGCCTGCGATTAACAGGATTTTTATTCTTTTGTTTTTAGGTAGGTGCCTATTTATTTCGAAATCGAATGCTATTTTTTTTATTTAATGTCAGTTGTGGAATAAAGTTTTGAAAAAGGGTTACCTACCTATGTTTTTGGTTAGTTTGTATGTAGCTCTGTTCGCATCGCGAGTATTCGCTAGTCGCATAGGTAGGTATTAATCATTACCTAACTACTTAACGCGTTTAGAGGTTATGTTTGAACCGTACCGCGTATGTACAGACGCCAGTACAATCTGTCAGATTTCTTTAGATTTTCGACTTTATTGCTAAAGCATAAGGTTCAAGGTTGATTGGGAAAATTGACAGTTTCGGGTTGGTTGACCTGCTGGCGTCTGTATCTATGTATGTTTGTCCGCGATCATCTCGCGTTTGGCTGAACCGATTTTGATGCAGTTTTCAGAACAGTATGTCACTATGTGTAATACGTGTCATAAAAAAATGTTGAAATGAAAGTGTACAATTAATATACCTACCAACCGCTCACAACACAACAAAAGATAATATAAATTACAACTTTTGCGAAATAGGTAGTAAGGTCGATTTTCCTGGTTTTTCTTTGGCAGTTGAAATATTCCCAAAGTTTCGGAATATTTCGGAATACTCCGAAATATTCGACGGAAATGATTCGGAATTTTTCCCGCCAGCAGCTATAGTTAGGTCTTGACGGTTAACCGTCGATTAGACATTTAAATAAACTTTTTTACAGTCCGTTCAACCGATTTTAACTTCTATAATGTAGGCTTATGGATGGCATTAAATGCTAAAAAGTGGTTACAATACCAAATGTTTACTCCAGCTGTCATTTGTCTGCCACCAACGCAATAGAATTCATTGTTGAATTCATCGGTTGAACGGACTGTATTAAAGGTTTAAGTATTTAAATGTCTAATCTTATTTCAAATGGAGTAAGGTAAATAGAAATCAGGCACAAAAAAAAACTCACGGCATTGACAGTGCGAAATGGATGATAGTGATAATAGTAGTGGTAAGTTGGTCGATTGTATTGTATGGGAGCACCCCTTAAATATTTATTTTATTTTGTTTTAAGTATTTGTTGTTATAGCGGCAACAGAAATACATAATTTGTGAAATTTTCAACTGTCTAGCTATCGCGGTTCTTGAGATACAGCCTGGTGACAGACAGACGGACAGACAGCTAAATCTTAGTAATAGGGTCCCGTTTTTACCCTTTGGGTACGGAACCCTAAAAAGAGAAGATGGTAAATAAAAGACCTTATTGAATGCAGTCTCAGAACTAGTAACAAACAGGGTGAAGTAGGGTCAGAGGGTGGAGATAGTTGAAAGAGAATGTTAATAAAAATGATAAGTACAAAATGAAATAACATTTAAAAGTCACAAATTGTACCTATGTAGCCATATAAACTTAGTAAGTATTATGGTTACAAGGGACACAAAGTAGGGTTTTAAAACTGTAATTCAATGTACACAATATGTTATAGGATTGATATTTCAAAAGCCAGATAACTTTCATCTGAGAAAGAAATATTGCAGTTTCACAGTTTGTGTCTGATAAAAGTTATCGCACTAATAGGCAAACAACCATTCTGACGCTAACAGAAAACCAGCCCTTATCGAAATTTAAAAATAAAACATTTATAACTGGTACAGTGCCTAAAGCCCATAGATAAAATACTAAATGTACAACTAAAGCCTTTCTTGCAAGAGGTTGTGGGTTCAATCCCAGACAAGTACCAACCAATGTGACTTTCATTCATTAGTAATTTTTGACTTATCTTGGACTTTAGTGACATCAGTGAAGGAAAACATGTTCTATGTTAAGGGGTTTGGTTTCCGCACTTAGTCCTTCAGTGGACCATTGTGCGTGGAAGGAAAACATTCTGAGGAAACCTCGCTGGACTTATATGTTTAATATGTATTAAGTCTGAAATCGCCAACCCAGCAAGCATGGTGATCAATGATCATGCATTCCCTGTATGAGAATAAGCCTTTGCCCTGAAGTGGGTCATAGGCTGGTATTATTATTCAAATCAGTACAAGCAAAATATGCAAGGAAAAAACAGCAGAAAACTCAATTAAATTGTCATTGCTCTATAATTGAAATATTTTAACATAGGATCCAAATATTTTTGGAATGATTGCAAAATGTGATTAAATTAAAACAACCAAATACATTTTCATTTATATTGAGTAAACTTAGAAAAAGAAGCCTAAAATTTTTCCTCCAAGATGTTTCCTTCTGGCTTCTTCATGGTCCATGATTCCACCACTGGTTGTCAGGACCAAGTAGCTGAAAACAAGACAAATACAAAATTAGGATTGTTTGTAATTAAACAAAAGGCTTTTGCTTTTTAACTGAGTACTGCAAAAGACTTGCTAAATTATGTACACTTGTTCAAAACACCACTAACAATATCTATCAATGTGAAAGATATCAATTTGTGACATTTTATTCAATTTAGCATAACATATCAAATGCCGACCAACAAGAACTATTGGCGATCCGCGGTAGTTATGCAAAAATAACATATCAAATGCCGACCAACAAGAACTATTGGCGATCCGCGGTAGTTATGCAAAAATAACATATCAAATGCCGACCAACAAGAACTATTGGCGATCCGCGGTAGTTATGCAAAAATATCACAGCTCATTTTACTATAAAATTTGGATTTGGATGTTGAATGATATCTTTCAGCATCATTAACCCTAAGTGTACGAACTGAGTGAAAATGCGTCCAGCGGAGCGTTCAGCGTTGCGTGCAAGCGGCGAAGGAAAGAGAAGGCCGCCACTCAGGACACCTACGTGTTAATGCATCTGTTTGACACAAACGTCGCACGCCCCGCCCCGCTGAACGCTCGATTTAAGCGGGCACTCAGGCCGTACACTTACACTATATTATTTCTGTCTTGAATAAAGGGATATATGAATAATTGGTAAACAGTTACATTTTCAAATCATGTCATGAAATCCAATATATAAATGGTACCAATTTGTACTGCTTGTGGTACACATGTGTACCAGCTTGTCCTAATGAAGTTAACTTAATTTTAACTAAGCTCTGTGGTTTAAGCAAAGACTAGGGATAACAATATTTACATAGAGATGAAGCGAAATTGTATATTCTGTAAATAGGATATTAGAATCACTTTTACAAGTCATATTAAAAAAATAAGCTAGATGGATTCAACATTTCCAATCGACTACCCCTAAAAAGAAATGGCAGAACAAACTCAGGATGCTAACCTGGAAATAATCTGTAACTGCCACAAATTCTCTACTATCTCACATGGCAATAAACAAAGCATTCACTTTTTTCAGTTACTGATCAGTTTTTCTTTAGATTTACTGTTTAGACTCTATTCCCAAGTACCTAACTTGACCAAACTATTGGGACAATATGAATGAGAAGTTAAATTTTAGGAACAGCAATACTGAAAACCTTTTGGATAAAAACATGGAATGTCTTGCAATGGGATAGAAGCTGTTACTGACATAGGTTATAAATTTCAAGTATTCAAGTAGGTACTTCTCCTGATCAAAATTGTCTGGTATTAACCTAGATGGCAGTACCTAAAGCCATTAATTTAGCTTGTTTTACAACTAAAAGCCTCTAGGATGTAAGTATTATAAACGGCTTACCCGAACTGTCGTGACGGTAGCAGGTTAGTCCACCTCTCAATGTCGTTGATGGGAACGTCGAAGCGGGGTGAAATGACTCCACATTTATTCAATCTGCCGGTCAGATTGACAACAATCTTTCCAGCTCTGTGATCATCGACGATTTCAAATTCGCCAATGTAACCGTGCTTCATCATCACAGTTAAAAACTTGACGATGACTTTGGAACAAGGCCGGATGAGCACTTGTCTTTTGCCGCGCTTCTCAGCATTGTGGATTGATTTGAGAGCATCACTCAATACGTTCATACGCACCATGGCTGAAATAACAGAGATGTAAATGAAAAAAACTTCGTATAACCAATAAATTTGGTAACAAGGAACTTCACATCTGCACGAAGAAATGTCAAAACACCGTGAATCGACAGAGGTTATCACTGAACATTAGGTTCTTTTAACCAAAATATTATGTAGAACGAAGATCACAGTAAGTGCTTAGCAATATAAATTACTTTCTTGTGATTTTATGGCGTTAAAAACAATGATTACCTAGGATTTAATACCCGCCGCAGCGAACCGAAATGACAGAACACTCCGAAAGAAAAATTTTAGTGATGGCTGTTTGGTGGTGAGAAATTAAAAATCTACTAAGAGAACTAATAAATATATTAAAAGTAACTAAAAGTATTTTTATGTTTTAAAATTAAAAATAACAAAGAAAATAAGACATGTAGAATACACTTTTATTTATAGTTTGGCCAACGAAAGCTGTCCACGAATTATTTTCTAAACTTTTAGCATGGAAACATTTTAGGACTGTCAAAATTTTCGGTTTCCAATTTGGATAATTTTGATATTTCGGCTGTCCTAAATAATAATCTATAATATGCGAAAGTAAGTTTGTTTGTTTGTTTGTTACCTTTTCACGCCTAAACCACTGAACCGATCATCCCGAAATTTTGCATATACGTTGTCAGGTGTACAGAAACGGCACTTTTTTTCGGGATGAAAGGTACCTTAAGTAGGTACATACCTTTCATTCCGAAAAAAAGTGCTGTTCCCGAGGAAAACATCAATAACGTTATTATGATAATAGATGCCCCACGTGTCTTTCGAACGGGATCGACACTTATGCGGGTGATACCGCGGGGCGCTCGCTGCTAGTAAGAAATAAAATAAACAAATTTTATGGTGTGATAAACAAGTTCCAACACTGAAAAGAAAAAGGCATTGGAACGCATGGCGGGCATTAGTTAGTTATTATACAGGGTCAAATTAAATTAGCTAGCGAAACTCTGCAGACGTGATAAGTATCGATATCTAAACACGATTAAACAAAAAATAAATTATATTGAAGCATTTTTTGTGTTTTCATCGACCGTAGTTATTGTAGTCATTTGAAAAATCTGTTTTTTTGTATAAACTTCACAGAAGTATCGATATTTAAACACGATAAAACAAATGAAAACAGATTTTCTCAACTCATACTTCGAGTAACAACACTCCCAGCGGTCATTAACCCGCAAAAAAGAATATCAAATATTTTATATTTTTATTTTATCGTGTTTAGATATCGATACCCATCACGTCTGCTGAGTTTCGCTAGCTAATTTAATTTGACTCTGATAAATATGAAATACTGATACATAACATTTCTTGAATTATAAAAATAGTATCAACTCCATTTACGCAGTGTATAGCCAGGGTTAACAGCTCTTGATTTTTTTAAATTGCCGCCTTTTTTTTCGACAGCTTTCGTTGGCCAGAGTTAAGTAACAGTTATACAGTAATATAAAATTCAGGTATTTTTGTAAACATTAAATTGCACAATTTTTGCATAGACCCGGCTACCCGTACTATAATTATTATTAAGCTATATGGACCTGACTAATAGAGTTCCGTAAGTATATACATATTATTTCCTTGAAGCTGTCCTTATAATATTTTACCATTGCTTTTGTTAATATACTATACAATCCATACTATACAGGGTTATTGGTAAAACATTAACAACCTCTTAAGAGGTCATTGTACTCATCATTATGAACAACTTTTACTATGGGACCAAACCTGAAATCGCGAAAAAAAATCTGCTGTTCCTTACATTTTATCGAGTTAAGGCTCCTTCAAACAGGCGCGACACGCGACGCGAATCGCGCGCGACACAAAGGCACCGCAAGTCGCGCTACGAGCGGTACCTTTGTGTCGCACGCGATTCGCGTCGCGTGTCGCGCCTGTTTGAATGAGCCTTTATACGAGCTCCACATCGTTCTGTCGACCTGTCGTCGACTCCCACGAACTCAGGCTAGACTCTGTCAAGCGCCACCAGATGGCGCTAGCGTTCCGAATATTCTAACGAATGACCGGATGCGACACGGCCACCCTGCGATTCACACATCCTCGTGTGTTAATCTGTAAACAAACATACCCGCAAAGTATCTCACAGCTCGGTCACTCCTGACCAAATTTGGTACAGGCAAGAACACAATGAAAATTCGAACAAAATTGCAGAGTTCAGAGCATTACTCATTATTTGATGACGATTCACGGGACATCGTTAACGCACTCACGCTAATTCGGTACGGGCTTAAGCACACTCAAATCGATTACATCCCAACTCGGAACGCAATGACCAGTTACCCTTTAGATTTTTAATAAATTGTTTGTTTACTTCAATAATTTACTTTGCAGTTTGTTAACTGGCAACAAAATAATCGACTAACAAGTAGCCGTACGTGTGTCTCTAGCGCTAGTTGGTCCCAGTATACTATAATGTACTCTGTGGTTGGTCCCGATCCCGAATCCCGATAACAGCCGAAGTTTACCGAACATCCCAAAAGAAACGAAACAAAAACATATTTTTGCCGTAGGTACCCGTTTTGCTCGTCAAGTCAAGTCGCGTCCTTCGACGATTGTGCAATGAAGTTCATGTCATGAAACTTTCGAAGTTTATAAAACTTAAAAAAAAAAATAACTATGTTGTTGTTAATCTATGAGTTTTTAGTAGTGGTTTAGTGAATTATAATTATGTAAAAGAGGTGCAACATCCCAGTATTTATATATACAAAGTTGAGTGAACTTATGAAGTTGTGAGTAATCCCCTACCTTGTTCATAGTTGCAAGGCGAGCGAATTCCACAGGTGTATATCGAATGTTGTGGCAACTAAAATCCTAGCAACCGATCTGAAATGACGGAACTCACTCTACAGTTGTTTTAAAGTGTAAAGGTGTTAAATACTGAGAAAAATGTAGACAAAAGTGTGTATAAACACGAACAACGAGATTTAACGTGTCATGGAAGAATTAGAGCGGTGGTCCAAGATGTATTGCAAACAGTTTCGTGGAACTTTTATTATATTGTTTTTCTACTTTGTACATCCTCTAACATCAGTAAATATTACAGGTAAGACATCTAACATGATTTGTAATTATTAAAAGATATCAAATATATAACAAAAGTGACGTCTTTTGTGTTACCTACTGCTTTTCAAAGTTTTTATAAAGTTTTATCTTAAGGTACCTGACCATTGAAGTAATGCATTATAGTCCTATGCTTCTTTAAGTAAACTAATTCCATTATTCCGGACAAGTTAGTAAACAATTTTAATAAAATAAAAAGTAAAACAAAAGTCAAGTTTGTAATTATTTATACTCGCAAATGCCTTGGAAAGATTCATATTTTTTTTAAATCTCGAATTTAATCATACTTCCTCTCTTAATTTTATTTACCTAAATTGCTTAATTTTATTAATACCCATTTAGTAATAAAAAAGATAATAGTAGTTAGTCTAATTCACATTCTGCCATGCCTATCAAATTGCTTGTAATAGTAATCTGCTACTATCTGATGACATTGCTACTGCATTCAATATAATATAATATAAAGGTTGTGTGACCTCCCAACTAAAGGGTTGTGTCAGCCGTGATATGAACAAGATGACAAGCAGTAAGTAACAAAGTTTGATTGTATTACTCTCTATTTTGTTATCTGATCTTACAAGAGATATCAAGAAACTGTTAACTGTTAAGCACACCTATTCATACCTTGTAAGGCCCTTTCTATATTTATCCTATATCCTAGACATGACAGACATTGAAAAAACCTGGACTTAACTTATACTAGCAGCACCCCGCAATTTTACCCGCATAAGTGTCGATCCCGTGGGCATATTGAGATAAAAACTATCCTATGTCCTTCCCCGGCAATCTAACTCGGCCAAATTTTATTGTTCAGTAGTAAAGGCGTGAAAAGGTAACATACAGACAGACAGACAGAGTTACTTTCGAATTTATAATATTAGTATGGATAAAAATTTTGTGTCAGTGTTTGTTATCAAACTCGTCTGACACGGCTCAACCGATTAAAAAAAAAATTGTGTATATTTGGTAGGTCTAAGAATAGGTTGTAGACTTTTTTTTTTTTTCAAAACACCATTTGTGGGGTCAGCTAGTAATTAATAAAAATCTGAAATCACCAATCTGCCTTGAGCAAGCAAAATCACAAATCTGCCTTGAGCAAATGCTTGTCCCTTGTCTGTGTGAAAAAAGGCCTTTACTCTGCTTTGGGACAGTTACAGGCTAGTATGACAAGGCCCAAGGCATTTTAAAATATTCTTGTCTTAACCAGTAGGTAGGTACCTACTCAGCTCGAATATGGGCTGGGTCCATCCAGATGGTCATATTTATTTAGTACTGTAGGAAGAAATAGTTATTACGAGGATAAAGGACAGCACACTCACATTAGAATCTTGAAGAAAATTAAAAAAGAATATTATTAAATACTTTTTCTTTCATACTAAGACTTCATTAATTACATGTTACGAATCTCTATAAGACTAGTTCTGTGTTTATGCGTTCTTCAAAACTATCTGTGTAATTGGGGATAATTGTCAAACAAAACACAAAATATTCACATAAAATTACTCCCCTCTCAGACCTCTATGATACCTAATTACATTACCTACCTAAAACCTCCCCACAATACCTATCACCTGTTACCAATTAACATTCAACCAGCTACCAATCAATTAAACAACAGGAATTGGAAAACAACAACATCCTTTCACAACAACTGATTAATCATGACCTGCTCTGTAAGACTGCATGCAATGGAGAGGTCAAACTGCATCTTGAGATTTTCTCGACTAATCAAGATATAACAAACACTTGTTTGTAAGCTTGGCTATAATAAGAACATTACAAATACAATGATTCTGTTATTTCAATTATGTGATGAAATAAGAAGAATCTACAGGTTATTGATGAGTCATCATTAGCTAAAAGGCTAATTATGATTAGCTGTTGATGTGAGACTGGAGTAAAATAATTTTAAATGTTTTACCTAATCGGGTTTTCTTACATCGACAATACCGTCATTACAGTTACGCACATCACTAGCACAACTGCTTATAACCGGAAAGTGCAAGCGAGAGGTCCAATGAATTCGATTTACAAACCAAACTGCATTAGTTTTGTAAATCGAATTCAGACTTTGTACCTAACTGACAACACAGTAAAGTTTCATTGAAATTCCTCTAAGCATCCAATTGTGATAATAAGGATATAGACAGAATTTATACCTAATAATGATCGATTCTATAGCTGTTGACATTTGATTTTCGTAGAAAAAATACAACCTTTCTTTTGCCTGCGGTGATCGCCCGAGTGTTGTAAGTCGGAAATACGACATGAGACATCATTTTATTTTATTATATTCTAATAAAATAAAATGATGTCTCATGTCGACCTACTGCATGCCGCCGTCAACGTTCGCGTTGATTGAAGTATAGTATGCGGTCATTAACAACCAATATTGGGAGACATCCACTGAAAAGATCTCATCCATAGAATTCTACAACAGTATGTTCTGGTTTACTCGCATGCCCTGGTTTAAAACTATCAATTTTTCCTCTCTCCTATTGTAGATTTCCGTTTTTACGTCAATTAAGTCACAAAACAGTCACTACTTACTGCAGACCCCTTTGTACCCTCGACCCTGTCCCCCTGTGATACGCGAATTCTGATTTCAAATGTGGGCAAATCTGAAAAACTGAGGAGGATCAGTTTTCTGACTACCATTTAGCAAGTATACTTTTGAAAACATTTCCGAATATTTACAGCTTACAGCCATGACGATTATGTTAATTATGTAGACTATACATTTATGTTGGTAGGATCCTGTCCGCTCCTGTTTGCCTTTTTAGGGTTCCGTACACAAAAGGGTGCCAACGGGACCTTATTACTAAGATTCCGCTATCCGTCAGTCCCTCTGTCTTTTGCCTTACAGCCGCCTGGCTGTACTTATCTCATGAACCGTAAAAGGTAGACAGTTGAAATTTTCACAGTGTGTATTTCTATTACCGCCGCGCCGCGCTGTAACAACAAATAATAAAAATAAAATAAAGTAAAAAATTAAAGGGAAACATGCAAGAAACGACTTTTTTTACCTTGTAGTACGGTACCGGTACCCTTCATGTACGAGTCCGGAACTCCGGACTCGCTCCTTTACCAGTTTTTTCTTATGATTTACGTGACGTACGTTACGTTATAACGATAACAAAGCCATAGACAACATTTATGTATATTCAGGAGAACCTCTCAATCAAGGACTTTAATGAACTTTGCTAAGTTAGAGTGGACCTAAAATATTCACTCACGAATTACCGTCAGTCCCCATAACTCTCTTGTTAATTCACAGGCAGGTGGTTAATTAAACGCCTGCCATTTATTAATGAGGAGCTAGAGTAAAATGTAACTTTATAATTCTGTTGTGTTGTCAAGCCTGTATAGGTTGTATACCTATTATAAAATTGTAAAGGAGTAGGAAAATGTTTTTACAAGAACCAGCCAAGAAATTGTACTATTATCTATTCCATTCTATGGTATAGGTAAGTACAAGAACTAGCCAAGAAATTGTACTATTATCTATTCCATTCTATGGTATAGGTAAGTATAATGTATTAAGCAACAATTTACCTAAGCAAATTAAAATCGCGTTCGTAGCCGTAGCCTATTCTCAACTAGGTACATAACATAGTGAATCGAACTGGAACGAGTAAAAAAAAAGGTCTTGTGTCGTCAAGGATCTAAGGACTAGCTGTTTGAGAAATGCATTCATGGGCACGCTCCCTTAAGAGTGTCGCGTCGCTGTTTCAAACGTAGGGTTACCATATAAATAATGAAATAGATATTTGGATACTACCACGTGGATCTCCACACTGGATCTCCGCGGTGGAAATCCGGGTTGTTATGTATTTAATTTTCTTAAAATATATGAAAGGTGACTTCAGACTATCACCAGCCCTACGTTTTCCTGGGCTCTAATCAAAATGCCGCGGTTCACGCCTACTTTTTAAGACCCAACGAATTAATTGCAATACAGCTTTCATTTTAATCATGACCGTTTTAAAAATCCTGTGTATGATTCAAAATAAAGTCACGGAAAACCTCCAAAGATATATTCCAATTTTCCTAGACCTACCTACAGCTGAAACGCCTACTGCTAATATATATAGGTAGGTATGTTCCTATCCTATTTATTACTCATACGATAATTTGCATACAATATAACTTTTCCTAACTGTAACCATTATGTCTATTATTTTAGTATTTCCTGAGCAGTGGTGGTAGCCCTACTACACGCATATTACGAGAAACGCACACTCGCAAACTTGTACACTTGTCATTGACTTTCGATGAAACCGTGTAGGTTTAAATTTTTCCTGAAGCCCACATTGAATCCCGACTAAGGAATCGGGAACCTAGGTTAAATCAATTTACTTTCGTTTTTGTTAATAATTTAACGATTGTCGACTCGTAATTAGAAACAAAAGTTTGCGAAATTTAATGAAGCAGTAAATAAAGCTTATTTCTCCAAAAATAAGTAACAAACTCACACCCTTCTAAATCCCCAATTAGATTGAACACTCCCCATCGTAAATTGAAATAGCCGACCTCAGTAGCTAGTTTATTTCAAAGAGGAGGTTTTTCTAGTAAGAAAGTTTACCCTCTGAGGCAAAACTGGCGACGAGGACGCGCGACGTGCGCGAGTCGGCGGTAAACATCATCATAAAAGCTCCAGTCCCGCAAGTAGGTGTAGCTACTGCAGGAACCTCCTGTATGGGGTTATTAATATTAAAACACTGGGAACCGGGTAAATACAGGCAATGAAGGATCAGGACGCTACGTACAAAGTCGAGTTGCCTTCGTTTTCCACTAAGTAATTTCACAATGAAGGTTACGGAATCCATTAGTTTACAACTGTACCATGTATTGCATGAACACGTTATACTGTAAGTACTGTAACCGCTTTAAATTAAATTAACGTTCTGTTTATGTAATAGAATGCTATAATGTTAGTATGTACCTACGTTGCACAGAAGTTCACGGTTACATTGAACTTTTATCAAATTCATTCTTATAATAAAATAATAGAAAGCATTCTACGATAAACATTGATGTCTTGGCGTAATGTTTTGTAACGCTACTTACTTACACGCACTTAATTTGATAATGGTTACCAAACAAACAGTATTGTATCAATTGTATGCACGTACTCAGTCGTGTTTTTAACATTTTATGCCCGGTAACCTGAGGGCCATTCATTGAGGGACATTCTATCGGCGATAACGTTGATGGAAAAGTCAAAAATACACGGGACAGACATTAGCTACCGAAAAGCTTATAAATATCAATCCTGTTGAAAGACGTTGTAGAAATACGAAACGCTTTAAAAGCGATTTGTCACTTGTCTACCCCATGGGTGTTTTAATTTTTACCAAAAACTTATCTTGTAATAAATAAATGTAGTAAAACATCGCTTGCATAAGTAAATGTTCATGGCACAGTGTTGTTGATAGTCAACCAAATTACTGGAATATGAGCACCAGCAGCATCAATAACAACTTTATTAATAAAACTTTAAGTTGATGAGTTTGTTACTAGCGGGCATTGTAATAAAATGGGTTTCTAAACCAATTTATTGTTCTAAACTACAATTTCGCAAACAACTTTAAAAATAATTACCGGTAATTAAGTCATTGCTCCTGTTTGCCAACTTGTTTAAAAGGATTGACTATACCATTCCGAAGGAGTATAAATATTCAAACGAATCAATCACTAATGCACCGTATTCCGGGTAGTAGGTTCAAATCTAGTTTCTGCTTCTATCCTATAATAGTTATGTAGATGCAGAAACTAGGTTTGGTCCAAAACTTTATTTGAAGTAAGCCTTAAAAAGTAATAGATTTTTGTGAGTCCACCTGCGTTCTTTGTTTTTCGTGGTCCAATTACATAATAGCAAATGTATTTATTCATTTATTCAATTTTATGACGACACTCGAACGGATGTGGTTGTCAAGTCCCGGAAGATAAGATAGTCTTGGGCTTAGGCGACTATAACCCTAGCGACCCTTATTCATTATTCAAGTTATGCGACGAAATCTTAACTGTATTTGTTTGTTGGTACGCACCTTACCAAAGATCTAAAGTATTTCGAAATGTTTCGAAGTAAAACAATCACAAACCCCGGGTTCACATTTAATTATTAACAAGCACAATAAACCTTTTTCCAAGTTCTCACATTATTGACAAGAAAATTACAAGGATAATTATTTAGAGAGTTATTTTATGTTGGCAGGATCATAGCAACTAGCATGTTCTATAATAAATAGAAGCAAACTTGAAAAAGACACACACGGCATCCTTTTACAACTAATTATACCACGTGTGTCCAAGAAGCTCGAGCAAGAACGAAACAGCTTCCTTATGTGTGTCGATCACATCGAAAGACATGCTCCTAAATGCATCTCGCTTTCTCCGGAGCAGAAGGCACCATATTCTCATCGGGCTCGTTCAGGTTTCCGAGGGACCTCCATCCTGGAGTTCTGCTCACGCTAAAAGAAGAGGACGGGACGTAGTATTGGTTTAAATTCAAAACTTCACAGGCAAACAGTACACCATACAATGCCGATTTGACCACGAGTCCATTAACTCGCCATTGTTTGACCGCGGGCCCTTTTGATGGATTCGATCGGCAAAATATCAAACTGAAGTCACGAAAACATATTAAGCTCAATGTTTTCCATTCACTCAATTATATGTGAACGTGGCGAACCTACAAAATATGAAATTGATAAATATTATGTACTTAAATATTATTAAAAGCAGTTTCTTAAAGGATAATAAAATTACTATTCAATAGTTAACAGCTATTGAAAACACTTACTATCTGACATATCAACCTATCTATTGTATATATTCTGCGTTTTGTCTGAGTGCCTCAGTTCAGGCACGTAGTACTTTTTGAGTGATACGTGATACGTATCTGGCTTGACACACTTTTACGAGCCCTGTTCAAACATTGCGGTGTTTTACAACTCTCAGATCCCTGAGATGAAGTCTAAGACTTACCTAAGTAATTATCTTCAAGATTTTGCGTTTTCCCAAATGAATAAACACTAGCATGACCAATGTTGTTTTTTTAACCTGCTACTTACTGAAGCGTTTAAGCCTCGCTCCCTTTCTGTGTTTTTAGTATGCATAATCATACTACTAAGTTTTATAGTCTATAACTACACCGGAGTCGGGTTTTTTCTCTCTCCTGAAAATAGTAAAAACATTACCGTGCATAAAACAATAATGTTGACTAAGTTTTTATAATTAATATAAAACAGACAAACAAAATGAATAAAAGGGCCTTTAGATATTACGTACAGCAGCACAATTATGATAGAACACATTTTTGTAAACTGATGAACAACCAGAAATACTTTCCACTAATGCCTCTGTGGGGACAGTAAAAAGCATTGAAAAAACCATTACGCACCGTATTTATGGAGCCTAACGCGACACAATTAGGTATAAATTATACGAATATACTTAAGATATAAGTACTGTGGTGTATCGTATTAAACATAGGTAAACTCATTTCCCAAGTACGGTGGCGTTGACAGTCCCGAGGGTACTTAATGAAAAGATCTTAATGCTGGAGTTTCCATCATCTTCATACATTTAGGGACCACTACAGAAGTACCTTCTCCAACCTCTTGCAATATGTATATTATTATCGAGTTGGTAATCTAACAATCTGAATATTGCAAACATTCCCAATTTCTGTGGAAACCCGAATTTGTGCTTAGCGACACTCGTTTCCAAAATTCCAACACACGCTGCGCAATTAACGATGAATTAATCATAAATCACAAGTAAGCAAGAGTTGAGCTTTCTCAGTTAATTTTCGCGTGTTCAGTTTAACTGTGTAACGTCGACTGCCACTGCTTTAACGTTACGCGCAAATAATATGTAATTAATCCACTAAACAAATTAACCGCTAAATAAACGAAGTTAATCCACTCGGAAAATAAATTAAGTAACCGCTGACCGAGCAGTGGCCAGAGAGCAAACAATTATAGCGCGCTATTCTGTAAAAATCTCACCATAAATACTTAGGTGGTGAGTTTAAAGTGAGCTGTCAATCCCTAGATTCCTTAGTCATGAAAATTTAGGCATCGTGAAGTTTTTATAGAATAGCCGGATACACGCAACAGTACCAAGCTGGCTGGCAAACATCTAAAACATATAGTACCAGTCACACGGCACTGCAACACAGCTATATTAATCTGATGGCCTTTTTGGTGGACCATCCCACGAAACATTGTAAGACACGGGTAATCCTGTTATTCTTAAAAAAAAAATACCAAGTTCCCATCTATACGTTACGACTCTATTACACAAGACTTGAATTTAAAATAACATAAATCCGTTCAGAAACCCCATATAGCCCCGATGAAAATCGAAGATTTAGACACCCTGTGCAATATAGTGAAAAACCATAAATAAGATAGGTAATACAATTTTATTGATAAAAAGACTCTGAAAGTCGCACTCGTGATCTTAATAAGAAAAGGAACCCTCGAAATACTAACCAACTCACACTGGATCGGTTTTTATTACTGTGCTACCTTACCTACGCGAGGCTCAGAATTACAGAACACAAATCACTTGGGATTTTGGGATTATGACAAATCCCAACAATTTTACAATCTTGCGGCCCTTTGACACCACAGTATTTTTAACGAACCCATGTGCTAATAATAGATAACTTGGCTTAAAACTATATACTTCATTGAGTTTGACATACGTGTTAGAAAAGGTCGGGTTCCTGTTGGGTACCTGTTGATGATGTAGCGAGCGGCTGACACGAATAAAAGGATCGATTAACTTCTATTTTTACTCATGGTCGTGCGGGGCGGTAGCTTAACGCTCTGCTGCCTGGGCTCTGATAAACAAAGGACACCGGGAACGTAGGACGTCCAATAGCATTTTCATGTTCGCGCATTGTCTCACCGTCATCGACATTAATCATTTATTGTCTTAAATATTAACGTTAGCTTGCGATCCCCACACTGTGCACTGTCTTTATTTAACTGCCTTCTATTTTGTTCTTATATTCAGGTCTCCAGGATTGTCTAAGGATTCCAGCTCCGTTGGCATTCTTAGACATGAAAAGGTCTTTTCTCTTGCCGATATTGTCCCACAGCTGGGCAAAAGCTTTCCCGAAGTCCTTGCAACCAGTTTTTTCCTGCATCATTCCGAACAAGTGCATTATTGTTAAAATATCCATAAATGAAACCCAAATGATAAATGGTGATGATTGCCTTGTTTGAAATCTCTGACCTAATTTTCTATTAAAACCAATACATCCAACTTTGTTACTTATGGTTGAAATAAATAGTTATCGTAAATATGTCTATGTGAATCATATATCATCCATAATGTTATGTAATTTTTTAGTTCACCCGGTCTAATAAACCCTACGAGTAATTACGTATTTCCTTTTTTGAAAAACGACATTCAAAATATTGACACCGGTTAAATATAATCTCGATCCTAAATTATGCTAACTACGAGCGATCCTTATAAAAAAAATATTAGTATTTAAACTTTTAAAACCCAATTAAATTAATCACTTCATATAGTCCGTACGCAAAATACGCGCATTGACGTGGAGTTGCGGAAACCAGCCCGTATTACCTATTACCTAAGCTAATATAGTGACTGGCATAGAATTAACCCTAATTAAAAGAAAGTTTACCGATAAATGACGGAAATTCTGTTTATATTGCGTCAATCCACTCATCGTGTCTTCAATAAAGAGTACCGTTCCCATCAACAGTACCCTTTCTTATAACCTGAACCACTTCCAATCCAACATCATCTTGTTCAAGAAGGTTAACAATGAAAAAAATCACAGTAGAACAGTGACCTACTTCGTAATGGGCATTTAAGTACAGTTTCCTGGCAATGGCATTCTGTAGGTACTTAAAAACCGTGGTCAGAAAAACGTTAAACACCATGCTACACATGTTACATCACACACGCATGTTCCAATGCTATGTACCTATTAGGTATAAATTCAACTAGTATGATGGTGCGATAAAAGAAGCCTTTAATTTCATAGCATTGTCTGCGAGTATGTCTGTATTCATGCTCTGGGAAATGAGCCGTTTTATTCGCTATAGTGTTCGTTGCGTCGGCGCGGCGCTGCGTCGACCGTTTACTGCTGTGGTGCGCTGTGGCGTGCCGTTTGTGGACTGCGGTCAAACTGCACACATACTTCAACAACGACAACGGACTCGCTGAGAGAGTAGAGCAGCAACATTTAGAAGGACTAAAACAGTGTCCATTCTTTGTGACTCAGCTCATTTGAATCCACCAAACGGAAGTATAATCTCGCTTTGCAAGTAACATGGCCAGATTATAGCAGCTTCAGTCTGACCCCGATGAATCGTTATACAATCGACTATTTACATTGCTGAGACAGAAGTTTACATTTAATTACGGAGTCAACGAGTACCTACAATAAAATCTATACTGGAATAGCAGAGCTCAACTGCTGTTTATAAATCGTGGATGGGCTGAGCTGCAAATATGTGAAATATGGAGCAAATGTAATGCACACATTTTCAACTATAAATGTACAGAGGCAAATAATTTAGCTAGTATTATGTCCGTATGTACCGTACGCTATTCCTTGAAAACGGACACTTGTAAGTCTTCGTTATAAAGGGACCTAAAAGCTAATCGAAGGGTTTCCCGTACATTGACGTGTGAGTATTAGATACTTGCTCGCAGTCCATATGACCGGCGGCGGCGTTTGTGGTACAAGCTCAGGTTACCCCCTGTTATTGCAACCTGAGCGACAAAAAACAGGAAACGAACTAGGTTTAACACAGAATTGGTATATTGAATTGACGTAAAGTGTAACATTGTGATTTGTGGTTAATTATAAAATACAATACATTAAATTTTATAGCCACTATACCTAATACATTTTATAATAATAAGTAATAGGCTAATTCACAGTTTTTCTCAAATGGTAGGTAATGTTCTTTGTGGTTTATTTTCCTCAAATTTTTAATATTTTAGCTAAATATAACTAACTCTAACAGAAATATAACGCAATTTAATTTTGATTAAGTATCGAGTTTTTTATTGGCTCCTCGAGTGTCGTCATACTCGTTTTCGTCAGCGAGCTTCTATAATATGATCAAACTAAATCACCTGTAATCGGGTAAATAATAATCCTTAAGAATCGAATGTCGCATATTAGTATGTTAGTAGTCGCTGGCTTCAACTAAACGTGCCATAGGTGTGAGTCACGTAACGGAAACGGTTCTTTCGATATTGATGTCTCAGCTTGATGCGTTCCCATGTTTTACTTTTACATAACCTCGCTTCTTACTTTGCAAAGTAGATGAACAACTGTAATATTGAATACTTTTTATTACTGTTTATACTTAAAATCCCTTTATTGGCAAACATCTGCGCATTCGAGATACCCGAGCGGAGCACGTAAATTAAACTTAGCTAAACGAGCATTTTATTCTTTATGAAAACTCTTAAAAACCTTCTGCTAGCGAATGGGAATACTTTTTTTTTATTGTGATCTAAAAAATGGAACTCTTCCTTAAATAACTTTGTTAATGATAACATTTTGCTTGCTAAAAATAAAGTAAAGTAAGACTTCTTTGAAAAACTAGATAGGTGTACTTAGTTAATTAAGTATCTAGTTTTTAAAGAGCTCTTTCTGACAAAGTGAAGGCTCTGAAATGCAGGCACTTGGTACCTTTTACCTTACCTATATTTTCTGCACCGATACCCGCACCAAGCAATGAGGGCGATGCATACAAATTAAACCATTTCTGTATAATATGAATTGACATTCTAGTGCCTTGGTGATGTTCGATGTTGGTCCTCAGAGGACCTACACGTTAGTTGCTCTATTCGGTATGTCTATTACAAATGAATAGTTACCCTAATATGTGTTCATGTCCCTAACTTTGTAGATTACTTCGATAAGACACGCTTTAATTTGCCGAGTTCTTAAGTAAAACGAAATGAACAATGATTAAATTAAAGGCTACGTGTAAATTCGGTTTTATTTTCACACCCATGAATTTTGTATAACAAATTAATGATTCACGATTTATTTGCCAAAAATGTAAACAAATATGAATTAATGTAAAAATAACTTTTATTCCTACACAATAAAGTTCAGTTTACGCTACAACTTCAAACATTTTTATAAATTTGTCTATAGTGCTAGTCACTCTGAAATCAACTTAATTATCATTAAAATAAAGTTGATAAATTGTTTAACTTGAAATAGAATACTGTGCAGCACTGCTCACTTTTACTTTAGGTACTTATCTAATAACGAAACTGGATATTATCCAGATCTGTAGCAGATAGGTAGTGTCTAGAAAGAGTTCTCATTTGTTTTTTAGATACAAACATGATTTTAGGGAAAATAAATTTTCACTTTGCGATTGATAGCTATAAATAAGCTAAAGAAAATTGTATGCTAGCTGTTTCAATGACCTACCTAGTAAAGGTAGGCGTATCTTATCAGTTTATCTACTTGGATATTTCCAAATTAAGATAGACGCGTGCATAGCCTCGTTTACAGACTGACACGTAGTAAAGTAATTAAAATGGGAGTTCACTTCTCTGATATTCATAGACGTTATCTTAAGTCCTTGAACTAGATTTTAGAGGAGTTACCTTATTCATCTTATTTGTCAGAGTCTCATCTCTGTCCTGTGTGTGTCCCGTTATGTGTAAGTTTGTATGCCCATTGCTATTTTTTCTAGTTATAACGATGAACGAAAGATTGAAATAACTAAAAAATAAGCAGGAGGGTCGGTTTCCATAATTATATCCATATATGCTCCAGTTATATGCTTTATAAACGTTGGAACGAACAGTGCTATTATAATGAATTTGCAAAAATTACTCAGATCACATTCAAGATAGTCTTCCAAATTCATCGAGATGGCAGAGAAACGAATCTTCTCATCGCCAGAAATGCTCATGCCATTGTGATTATCATCGTCATTCTCCTGCCTTTATCTCCATTTCCACATGTCTATATGTCTACATGATATAAAAATAATACAGAACTTACCTAAGCAATGCTATATTAACTTAAAACCTGATATTTTATTATACATGCCTTCAACTTCAACCTCACTGTTTAAATTATGTTACGCATTTACTTAGAACCAAACTCAGAAAGCGTAATTTTACTTATTCCACCCTTTACGCGTTATTAGATTTAAATAACGACCGATATTCAAGCGGCAGTCCAACTTAGAGTTTGTTGGACGTATTAAAAGTTTGTTTGAAAGCGTTTAGCAAAGGCAAATGTATGTACCTACATTGTATTCAATTATACAAACGAGACTGACGTCTGAAATTTAACGTACACTTAGTAACATTGTATTTTTAAGGATATATCAAACTATGCACTTGAACATAAAACGATTTATAACTTCTAGAGATACAGGCTGATACTGCAAGGTGTTTTCCATCGTACAATGCCAGTAAATATGTTGCTTCTATATGAATTATACAAAAACATTCAACAGCACGAATAACAACACTAACATAAGCCTCACATTTTTAACCAACAAAAATAATGACTTACTTCCGTAATACATCATAAACATAACAATTTTTACCTAAGACTTTTCATCTCTGCGTCAGTGGTGGTCGCTCGCTCGGTATCAATTAACCTATCCTGTATATTTCTTACATATCTCCGATAAATGTTTTGGTAAACTTTTAACTGTTCCCGTTTAAGAAGAGGCTAATGTACGCTAACTTCAACCCGGCGGTATACTCGGTATAATACTCAACACGTGTTGACTGGTTGGTAACTGGGTCAGTCACTGCAGTCAATCAAGAGCCGCGTAAAAAATAAACAAATTCACTGTTTCTTATAATTGCATCACAGAACATGTTCAACATTATGATTTTAATTGAACTTGGTACAAAAATCACAAAATGAATGGATGTCTAGTGTTATTGGAGAAAGCTCAAGAGGAGGCATTCGAATCGCATGAAAATGCGTTAATTCATCAATGCACTCTATAAGGCCCATTGTACACACACGTTTTTGTTGCCGTGAAAAACTGCGGTTTATTCACCGTGTGTACACACGGTCGTCAGTGTTGTATGGTCCATACAACACTGACGACCGTGCGTATAAACCGCGCCGTAGAAAACACGTGTCCGTCAACAAGCGTCCATACTTCCATAGAGATCCATACTGTGTTTTCTACGGCGCGGTTTATACGCCGTACCGTAAAGAAACCGTGCCGTGTACAAAGGGCCTAACTCTTTAGTTTCAAACCTCATTATAAATTCACTGAACGTCCAAAATTGTTAACAAATACTTACACGATTGTCAACGACTTACCAACTTATTAGTAGTTCCTACAATACCGCCATAATGTTCAAAATACCTATGCCTTTGCCTCCGTACAAATTGAAACGGAAGTATAGATTGTTCAAAATTTACTTTTATCAATAAATACCTACTAGAGGTGATAGGAACACAAGAGGATTTGCCGAAATTTATACGTGGGCAGCTTAATGATCCCGCAGAGACAATTACTAACGAAAAAGGTCCAGAATAGAGGTCAACAATATGTTACAATCAATGTTAAATAAGTGTCATCTATAAGGATTTCACTGTTAGCAGTATTGACGTGAAAAACTGCCTCCAAGTTTTATCTTCGAACAAAGAGAAGGCTCCAGATACACCGTATTTTCGGAGCTTACTAACACCGATCTGTCAACGGCTTATTCGACGTGTTTAGTACCGATGTATTTCTTTCTCCTAGTTACTCTAATCGTGGTGCAGTATATTTATCCATCTGTTTTATCTTGAGTTCCCATTATTATTTCGACCGAGAAGTAGGTTACCTCGGTTAAATATATTGTGGTAAACGTAAGAATTTATGGGAGCCAGCTATTGTAAAATATATGGGGTGAATAATTTTTTTTTTCTGAAGTTATCTATTCATTATACATTATTATTGTAAATATAGGTACGAATCTTTTAGAATTTAACATGATAAATAATGTTTTTAAACGATAGGAACGAACGGCGGATACATTGTACATACATAATTATACAATAAATAATTACGGTCGTTTTAGGGCTCCGATAAAAATTCCGTCTTTCTACCATGAATTACACAGTTCCTTCTTTCAGTTACCATTAGAATCTCTTTGTTGTCCGTCAGTACGGTTTTGGCTCGTAATGTCGGGTACGCCTTTAGTTTTGCTCTCGACTCTCGATATTAACAAAACGGAAACTAGCCGGTCTGTAATACGTTGTAGTCCCTAAAGACAAGCACTCATGAAATGTTTTAGGATACCCGCGGGAGCGTAAAAACAGAACATTCAACTTTTGACACAAAAGTTGTCTCATCGGAGCCGCTATCTGGCTCAGCCATCCAGAAAAGAGCGATATTTAACCGACTTCATTTAATTCAATTATTGTATTTGTAATAGAATTTCTAAAACTTTATAAATGTCATACTAAATGTAAAAGGTTTCGAAATCGGATTCATTAGTTGTTCCGCAACGAGCTTCGACCATCCGCACTCCGCAGTAGCGATTTGATGGGGAGATAAATTCGGTCAATGAGCAACACGCCTCCCACAATATTGCTCAGGCTGGTTCAAATATAAAGCTATAAAATAGAATCGGAATTTCTTGGTTCACACCAGAGTTGATAAGCTTTTAGGGCAATTAAGCATGATGTTTTAAACGTTAAGTGACTGGTGCCTGGCTCAATTAATTTGCTTAATAATAAACTTCTGTTCATACTAGGCGAAATATGTATCTATTTATAACTGTTTTTTTTTCTCTTGCAGTTCAAATGCAGCCACCGCGGTTTAGTATGCAACCTTCATCTTCGAATAGTATAGTCAGAGAAGGAACAACAAAAATCTTACAGTGTTCTGCTATGGGTAAGTTAATTGATTCCATAGCGTCATAGTACTATAGAAAACTCGAATATGTACTCAGCAAAGCCCGATAAATGTGGCCCTAGCATAAATAATTATGTTGTTTCGCTTATCATGGGTTATCACTATAAAGGGGACTTGTTTCTTCGGCTGGTACGTGCTAGCGCGACTCCATAACACAAGTCTTTTACAGTATAATTTCAAAGTCGACTGAAAAAATAAAATTGAAGTAAGTAATCCAATAACTTAGAACTCCCTGAACAATATAATTTTGCACATTTTAGGCATACCACAACCAATGTACAGATGGTCGAGAAACGGTGTACCGCTCAGTGAATATTCATCAGAGTCGTTTTATAAGATTCATAACACCCAGCGGCAGGATGCCGGAGCATACCAGTGTATAGCGAAAAATGACGTCGGAGCAATATTCAGCGAAAAGAACAACATTGTCGTCGCGTGTAAGTAAACTTTCATACGTCTTTTTGTACTTTCATGTGTCTCTTTGTTGTGTAGGCAGAATAATCTTGGAGAAAAAATATGCCTACCGTCCTGGAAACAACTATTTTGTATAAAAAAGAAGTTTGTTAGGCAACCCGTAAACATCTGAATGCTAAATTTTCTGTATTCTAGTATAATAGATATGCTCAATTGCTTAACAAGTCTTTGTTTTCAGATATGGGTGTATTTGAACCTATTGCTGAAACAGTAATAACTGCTGAATCTGGTAGAGCGGCAGTAATAGCGTTTCCCCAGATAGAATCTGAACCACCACCGTCGGTTATATGGCAGGACGAGAATGGCGCTCTGCGATATGATCAAAAATACGCTGTCACTGAAAAACATGAACTCGTCATACTGTGTACTTCACACGAGGATGAGAAAGCATACAGGTTAAATTCTATCCTATTCTCAAATGAGTTGTGCCATTTTGGTTCCATATTTTATTAATCACTGAAGAAGGTGATTTTTTAAATAATCTTATATTTCAGAGTACGTGCCATAAATACACAGCTAGGAAAAGAAGAAAATAGTCCTTACATACAACTTAACGTTTTTGGAAATGATAGCAAGGAAATACCACCAGAAATTATTATAAAACCAGAAGACACGAAAATAGTAAAAGGACAAGAGTACACGAGTTTATATTGTATTGCAAACGCTAGGCCTCTGCATGAATTAGAAACCTTATGGTTTAAAGATGGAATAATGATTGACTCAGCTGGAATCACATTCGACCTAAACGATCAATGGAATAGAACCCTTACGCTTATATCAGCTAATCTAACGCACACTGGACAGTATACATGCCAAGCCAGATTAAAAACAGGAGGGTACGCCACTGACTCGGCTTCTGCGTTTGTCACGGTGTTAGAGAAACCAGTGTTCCTATCCAATTTAAAATTCGAAACATTTGGAGAATTCGGAAGTACCATCGTTCTGGACTGCAATGTTCAGGGCATTCCTTTGCCTAGTATTACTTGGTACAAAGACTCCAAAAAGATCGCAAGTGTCGGTGCTGGCGCTGAAGAATCTGATAACCCAGATGTCGACGACGGCGGTGGCAGATACCGGGTGGAAGTGGACCGGTCACTCGTCATTAACCACCTAAAAATGGAAGATACGGGTATATACCAGTGCATTGCCAGCAACGAAGCAGGAGAATCTTCTATTTACACATGGCTAAAGATAAAAAGTAAGTAGGATCACTAATTTGAAATAATAATAATCAACGCTTTGAAAGTTACTGTGGTGTTAAAACTTGCATATAATTTTTTTTTAAATAAAACAATGCATGTGAATTGATGTTTAGATGTTTAAAAAAATATGTAAATTGATCATGATTATTATTCATTTCTGGAATTCGTTCTCCGGCGCGTAATGCGAGTCTACTTATTTATCCGTCAAGCTCTGTATGTCTCAGGGTCGTTGTCATATTGTATGTGTGTATTTAGGTAAAGTAACAATACTGACTAATTAACGTATGAAACTATCGTACAGTGAAGGACAATAGGCGGCTTCCACGAAGTCACATGAAGTTAATAAGAATGAGGACCTCCGATAAAAAAGCAAAAACGTTCAGATTTGACACCGGCAGTAAGAATTAATTACTTGTTGTCATTTAACAATTCACTTATAGCATAGATGATTTTCTTTTTCAGCACAGAGTGATGATTGCTTTATGTACCAATGTTTTTATTCCCTTGCCTTAGGTGATATGCAATATTTTAATTACTCACATGTTTTGTCATTTGATTTGTTCTTAGATTATACTGATTTATTAGAAACATTCCTGCATTATAAGATTAAGTCGTAATCCGTAGATAAATCATAGATATTAATATATTAATCAATGTAGATTAGTTTTACGTATACTTTAAAGCCACTTTAATTGATCCATATTAGCATGACCATTTGATTAACTAAAATACGTAATCAATGTCAGATCATTTTCTAAGACACGTAAATAACTTACTCGGGTGGAGGAAATGTGGGTATTTTATTCATTCCTACTTTTATGTGGTAAGGTGCGTGTAAAACGCAAGAATTTAACGCACATCCTTCTAAAAAATTCATTCATTCCCAGCAAAATTATAGTGGGCCACGAGACACCTGTGCGGTTTACTAAGTGTCGGCGCTCAATAGTAACCATTTAAAGTTATGGTATTTATACTCGCTCCACCATGAAATTAATAAATGCCCAAATGATTTCATGCTGATTCCCTTTTTTAGTAAATTAACCCATCGAGGCATTGTTTAAAACATTTGAAGAGAAATATATTGTATTTCATTATTGTCAGCATGTTTATTACTGCTTATAATTATTAAAAAAATCACAATATTAAATTATATTCATAATATCAAGTATTATATTATATCTTTATTAAAATAAAATCGCATGCGCTTTTACAAAGAGACGAGGTATTACTGATTTTGTGTGTCATACTAACATTAGTTATAGAATATTTCGTCGTAATTGAAATAACCCGCTAGTTCGGTTCGTGTTCTAACTGTGTGCGTGTGGCTTGTAGCGTCCCCGCCCATAATGCAGACTCCGCCGAACAACCTCACCGTGCTGGATGGCAAGGACGCCACCGTCACGTGCCGCGCCGTCGGAGCACCCACCCCCAACGTCACCTGGTATTTTAATGGTTAGTAATTAGGATACTTCTGGCATCTGTTTATACTGTTAACTGAACGTCAGCCCCACAGGTCAGCCCTTTACCAGAAGAACTACTGCTTAAATATAGTGGCAGGCTATAAGCATAATCAATTAATAATATTTATCCTACAGAATTATCGACAAAACTGTATCTAAAGGAATCCCGTCGTTACTAAGAAGTCTCATTTAGGTTCCTATTCTGCAATCATTTACCGTTTATAAACTCTACAACTGTTACAGATTCTTTAATCATAAACTTATCGGCAAGACTTCAAGCACTCGAAGAAGGCGACCTGCTAATCACAAGTACTACAACCGCCGATAGTGGAAAATATACCTGCGTACGATCAAACGATGCTGGGAACGTATCTGGAGAGGCTTATCTCACTGTACTAGGTGATTATCTCATCTGTTAAAGTTGTCATTTAAAAGTCTATAAATAATTCGAGTTATTCCGGTCTGATACCCTCCCCCCCCCCCCCCCCCACCTCGATCCCCTGCTTGATCGTCTTCTGTTTTAATCTTTGTCTTATCCACATTATGTAAGTTTACTCTTTTTGACAGTTAAGTACAGTCAAAAGAAATTAAAAGTTTCATGATTTACAAAATTAAATAAAGATTTTTTTTTAATGTCTCATGCGAAGAAATTCTCGTTAATAGTTCATTTGTAATATTCCTGTAATTGATAAGTTATAAATTGTGGAGGTAGCTGATAAGATTGGAATCATCAACGCTTCGATATCATCAATTTTCACTGCTGTGGTATGATATCGCTGATTGTTATCACCACTGCTGGGTGAGACAACATATTTTAACAAATCAGTTCAGTCTAATTTATATAATAGGTCATCTAGTAGTAGTTAGGTATATGATGTGTCGTACGTACCATCAGCCCTGGAGGCCGAAATTATATCTGAGATTTATTTAGGTAAGGTAGTCAGCCCGATCTGTAGCTGTGGAGTTCGTGGCAAATATCGGTGGCGATATTGACTTAGCATTTCTGTGGTTTATTTATTTACCTCTTACCATCTGGCAACGTTTGCTGATTTCGGCTCCACCTGAACGAATTACTAGTCTACATTATGTAGTTTAGATTATACTCTACCGAAACGAAGGATAAAAGTGTAAACGATCCCGAATTCGCGCGGCATTCGATGGCAGATCCACTGCCCACTGTGCTGGATTTATCGGTACGAGTCCGCCGTATTCCTCAGGTTTCACTGGGTGGAGGCTACAAATGTTTCAAGAAAAAACTAAACCGATGGTCTTCATGACTGCTGCTCAATATATATAATTTTTTTTTAAATAAAATGAGAATCATTGTATTTGCTTTGAATTCATACTTAGGTCTAAAAAGTGGCTCTATTAAAAACTTTTTTTTTCAACAAACAACTTCGAAGACAAAGGGTTGTGATATTCATTTTCTTAAACCATTTAGATAATATCTTCAAAATGAGGGGAAAGCTCCCGAGTGCACAAAAGATAACCCTTTTCAACGTCATTTTACTTGATGAGATAGAAATGTATTTTTTCAGCCGATATTAGACCGCTTTTGGTATTTGAAGGCATTTACATTTCCCTTCTGTATATTCAAATCTTTTTACCCAGCCTACTATTTAGCAGCGGAAAATGCTACTGAGCGATATATTATGCGGTAGGTATTTATAATTCAACTCTCAAAATAGAATTTCACAAAAAAGTACTTTTCCGTTCCTTATTTTTGGTACGGGACCCTAAACGGGACTTTCTTTTTTCAGTGAGAACACAAATTATTGCTCCACCTGTGGATACACGAGTGTTATTGGGTCACACGGCAACGCTACAATGCAAAGTATCGAACGACCCGAATGTGAAGTACAATATTGATTGGTTCCACAACAAACAGTGAGTTGGGAAACATTTACTATTATTGCTTTGAATAAAAGCTGGTGACGTGCTAACTATATTATTGTTTTTTTTTTTATAGGCCAATGACAGCTGGTACCCGCGTATGGGTGTCAGCAGATGGGGCGCTGCAAGTGCAGGCCGTGCGTGCTAGTGACGCGGGCGAGTACACGTGCGTAGTGACGTCGCCGGGCGGCAATCACACGCGCCATGCGGTTCTGTCCGTCATCGAGCTTCCGTTCGCTCCTACAAATGTACGTGCCTTCAGACTCGAAGCTGCGTCACAGCGAGCTGTGAATGTCTCGTGGACTCCGGGATTTGATGGAAACTCTCCTATACAAAAATTCATCATACAACGACGTATTGTTCCCGAGTTTGGTAAGTCAAGTAGTTGCAGAAGAACACAAAACTGCAAAAACATGAAAACAATCTTTGAATCCTCAATTATTTTTATCATAGGTCCTACACCTGATCCGTTGCTGAACTGGGTGACCGAGCCGATGAATGTATCGGCAAACCAGCGTTGGGTTCTCTTGACCAGTTTAAAGGCCGCTACATCGTATCAGTTCCGAGTATCAGCCGTTAACACTGTGGGAGAGGGTCCTGCTTCAGACCCAACTGATGTCTTGACATTGCCTCAGGAAGGTATGTAAAATTAATACCTAACAACCCAACAGGTCTGAAAAACGCGTCTAGCGCTTCACTGTGCGGAAATGTCATTTCCTATTTTCGTTGGCGGAAAAGTGACGACCGAAAACAAGCACATACGATTATCTATACCCCAAAGGAAAGCTGAAGATACACATTCTAATTTAAAAAATAACCGGCAAAAGAAAATAGCGTCGCGGCGGAACACTACTCCGCCGCGGATTTACCGATACCGACAGCAAACTGGACATCGGAAATAGTAAATTATTTAGCAGGACAGACGGCACTACGCTGAGGCAAATCGGGACAGAATTTGCATTCAGTGTGACGCCGGCTTTGCACTATTAAAATGGTTTATATTTAATTCCACATAATCTGTTGTTAACCAGTAGCACAATAAATGGTAATCGCACTTTAAACATTATCACTATACACCTCTGTCTAATCTTTCGAAATCTTGACGAAGATACTTAATTTTAAGTCCTGAGCAGGTAAGATATTTTTATAGATGTTCTATATCATATTAAATTGTATTCTCTTTGCGATCAAGCAGCCAGTGATCTTATATGCTGCCAAGGTATGCGGAATATTTTGAACCATTAGATTGCATTTGTTTTGACCATGCCTTTTTCGTATTCTACATTTTAATTTTTTGACTGCTGTTTTTAATAAGTAGCGACCGTTTTTAAACATAAATTAAATAAATGTGCGTGTTTTTCTTTTTTTACCAATAATGTGTCGCTTATGGAAAGAAATATCTTTTGTAACTTGTGGTGTCCGATAGATTTCATTACTATTGTGTCTGTGTAAGTCTGCATGAAACGTGACTTATCTATAATTATTACAAAATTTATGTCAGTAGTTACGAATTCTTGATACTAATTGCAATATTCCTCAAATGCATGGGGTCAGGGGTGCATGCAGATAAAACATATTTGTAAAACTATTATTCAATTTTTTTTTTTATTATCTCTTTCTTGCTTGTTGAACTGAAACACAGTTAACGCATAATTCTTTCTTCAAAATCCCTACTAAATAATTATTAATACAATAATAATAATATTTTAATTCACCAAAATTAAGAAATAGCATGTGTATGTATGAGAAATACTCACGTTTTAATCGTCCTATTAGAAACTGAAAATTAACTCAATTGGTATGTTCCAGCACCATCCGGTCCTCCCGTCGGCTTTATGGGTTCTGCACGATCTTCGTCCGAAATCATAACACAGTGGCAACCGCCACTCGAGGAACACAGAAACGGACACATCCTGGGTTACGTTATTAGATACAGACTCCGGGGTTACGACAACAGTCCGTGGACAGATCAGAACATCACCAATGAGGCACAGAGGAACTATCTCATTCAGGACTTAATTACATGGAAAGATTACAATGTGCAAATTGCTGCTTACAACGACAAAGGCGTAGGTGTCTTCTCGGATAGCTTCATGATAAAAACAAAAGAAGGTGTGCCCGAAGCGCCTCCCGATAGTGTTCGCTGTGAGCCATTCAACTCTACAGCATTAACTGTCTGGTGGACACCGCCCAATCCACAGAAAATCAATGGCATAAATCAGGTGCTTACAACTTTCATACAGGGCAGATTAGTTATTTGGTATAAGCTTCTTAGAATTCGTACTCATATCCAAAATTACATTTTCACAGGGCTACAAAATGCAAGCGTGGATCTGGGACGAGCACGAGGGTGCTAACGTTGAGCAGAAACTTGTTAGCGTGCCCCCTAACCTCCTGGATCCTCTGACTGAACAATCAGCTGTTATCAGCGGCCTCGAGAAGTTTACTGAGTACAACATAACGGTGTTATGTTTTACGGAACCCGGCGACGGACCGCGGAGTGACTATGTACAAGTTAGAACGGATGAAGACAGTAAGTTACGACCTCAAACATTATATTATATCATTACTAACCATATTTAAATCACTACAACTACACTATTTACCATCGAGTATAATTATATTAATTGAATTATGCGAGTAAAAATAGACATACCAACCTTCACCCCTCTAAAAGCTGTAATAAGATTACGGATATTGTAAGGATAATCTTACTCATGCAAAAATTGTTTCTTTATTTTTTAGTTCCGGATGAAATAGGAAGTCTACTCTTTGACGATATTTCGGATCGCGCAGTGAGAGTATCTTGGACTGCGCCTAAAAAATCAAACGGAATCCTAATGGGCTACAAACTATCTTACGAGATGAGAGATAGTAACGAAACGATACGCGAGGAAGTTCTACCACCGAATGTCACTAGCATTAGGGTGGAACACTTGCAGGTGTGTATGCAATTTTTTTTTATGTTATTCATAAACTCTGCCTTACCCCTCGGGGATTACAGGCGTGTTATGTTATTTTGTGGCCGTCTAAGTGGTCGCCACAGCTTATGGGCATCTGCAATACCAAAAGCATCCCAGGTGCGTTAACATCCCAGGGAGAAAGCCAAAATATCGCATGTGTCTTTAATTAAACCGGAACATAGATACTATGCAAAAAAAGGTAGAATTTCTGCAGATGCGTTACTTCGAGTTATTTCACAAACAGTTACACTACTCCAAAAAAACTAAAAAGAAAAAATTAAAGCTACTAACAGTATAATTATCTCTTTTTAAGGCTAGTACACACTACAAGTTCCAGCTATGCGCCATGACGGCGGTGGGCGAAGGACCGGCAAGGGCCGCCGTAATCCAGTCCGGCGTAGAACCAGTACTTCCCGATGCTCCTCGCAACCTGGCACTCTCCAATATCGAAGCATTCTCTGTACTACTACAGTTTACACACGGATTTGACGGCAACTCTTCTATATCGCTGTGGACAGTTCAGGTAAAATACTGCATGATGTTTTTTTAATGCAAATATCAATCAATTAAATATGCTTATCATAAACCTGTCGAAGGATCTCGTAAAGAGAAGACTGGTAGCCCAAGTGGGTTGTGATATCGATATAAAACAAGACTACAACACTCAGATTTCTGTTGCGAAAACTGGTGATGGTGACTTTGTAATCACCAATATACGTTTTTTTTTACTTCAACAGGCTCAAACCGCACGAAATTCTTCATGGGTAACAATTTTCGAAGTCAACGCTCCGGATGCCCAGTCTATACTCGTGACTGGTCTGATACCATTCACTACGTACAGACTGCGACTGATTGCTACCAATGTGGTGGGCTCGTCACCGCCTTCGGAGCCTTGTAAAGAGTTCCAGACTATTCAAGCGCCACCTCAACACCCGCCTAAGAATGTGACTGTACGCGCAGTTAGTGCCACCAATCTACGCGTCAGATGGATTGTAAGATATTTGAAAATCAATATTTTTTCATATTATCTTGCTTATTGATATTTTTGCTTTTTAACGTGTTTATTTCGCATTTTCGTATTTTCAAACTGTAACGGAGTTCCTAGGCAGCTCACAAACGGCAAAGATGCTTTATTAATAACTTTATAATATAATAACGAACTTGTGATTTTAGCCTCTACAACAAAGCGAATGGTACGGTAATCCAAAAGGATATAACATAACGTACACAAGAAGTGATAGTAACGACACACTGCATAGCATTATTGAGGACCACACGGCAAACTCACACGTACTGTCTAATTTAGAAGAATGGTCAGTATATGAAATAGGAATGACTGCTATCAACGAGGTAGGGACTTCCGTTGCAAGTCCCACAGCTATGGAAAGGACGAGAGAAGCAGGTGAGTTCAGCAAATACTTTTTGGTTGGTCTTGTCTAAAGTTATTTATTGGAACGCCAACAGAGGCTACACAATTACATGCATGTTAACATGAACAGGGACAAGTACAAATTAAAAGAAAAACCAAAGAATGTGTGTCTGTGTTCGGGTTATATTATATCACGAAAAAACTAACTTCTGTTAAAACTTTCCAGTTCCGTCACGAGGTCCCACAGACGTATCAGCCAATGCGACATCTTCAACAACAGTAGTCGTTCTTTGGGGGGACATCCCACCACCAGAACAAAACGGTTTGATCGAAGGATATAAAGTGTGTTACGCAGCAGTAGTGCCACCACCACGACCCGAACAAAAGAAGGTGGAGTGCCAAGCAGTGCCGTCGAACCAGACTCATACAATAACGCTTACAGAGCTGAGGAAATACGTTGTGTACCAAATACAGGTGTTGGGATACACGAGGTTAGGAGACGGAGCCCTGAGCGACCCGCCAGTTACAGTCAGAACTTTCGAAGACAGTATGTATAAGGTCTTATAAAATGTGGAGACGACAATAAATTCAACTTCTTAATTTTAATGACGTCCACAGTCTGCATACAAAAAATCTATTAAATTAGTCTAGTCGGCTGAACGGCAAAACAAATAGTCGAACCATCACTATATTTAGAATGTTTGAAAGAAAAAACATTATTAGGATTTATTTGATCGTTTACATTTTTACAATATACCAGTTTTTCATTTATTGTTGTAGTGTCGTCTCCACTTTGTGTAGCTGCTTACCAAATAATAATTCAATGTAACTTGTATTAATTATCTTTCATTTCGCGCTCAGCTCCCGGTCCCCCGTCTAACGTGTCGTTCCCTGACGTGACCTTCACGACGGCGCGCATCATCTGGGATGTACCAGAGGACCCTAACGGAGAAATCCTGGCGTATAAAGTGACGTATCACCTCAACAGCACCACACAACACGTGTTTTCTAGAGAGTTCCTGCCTTCGGACCGAACTTTCAGGTAAGAGCTTTCTGCTTGGTTTTTTGTTGGCCTCTAAAATAATAGTTCAACTTATAATCTACCATAGAATTTGTAGGCATTTTCTGCATGAGCTGCACCATTATAGGTTCAGTTTCTGAGGCGCTTTCTTTTTCATTCTTTTCGGTTTAAGATATTTTATTACACCCAAAAAAGAAAGAAAATACGTTTATATGTGGTAAACATGACGCAAAAAAGAACATGAACACAAAAAAAAAAAAAAAAAGGTAGAAAAAAAAATACAAAAATAAAGAAGATAAAAAGAAAGAACACAATAAAAATATATATCAATTGTTCACTTCCGTGAGGAAAAACAATCATTTGCAAGTTAGGCGACGGTTTCGCCGGATAATAAAACAAAAAACAGTTGGTTTGTACTTACGATTTTTAACATTTTCAAAACATGGTGTTTTAATAGACATAAGTAGTTTGTTTTCGGTGCCCTTAAAATTATATGGTTGGCCTGCCTCATTCATGCGCTTTTGAACTTGCATTCTTTTCCTACATTTTATTTGTGTAACTAATAATTATTTTACAAACTATAAAATTAGTAAATATCCAATAATTTTGTTTCTTTAAAAATCTTTTGAGAAGTTTTCCATTGAAATCTATACAGAACGGACAGCTTTCGGTCTGATCACAGCATTATTTTGGTACAGAGCCACAGAGCTATCTTCGGAGCGCTTCTACCAATTCAGCGTGCGCGCGCAGACGCGGCTGGGCTGGGGCGCCACGGCGCGCGCGCTGGTGCTGAGCACGGCCAACCGCGCCGCGCCCGCGCCGCCGCCGCGCCCGCTCGTGGCGCGCTCGCTGCTGCAGCCGCACCACATCACCTTCTCCTGGACGCCGGGCGACGACGGATATGCGCCGCTCAGGTAGCTACTACCCGAAGAAGGTCTTAAGGAGGATGCACTAGAGTAGCTCGCAAAATACAAATTTTCTTACGGTTTTTTGCTGTTACGTTAGTATTAGGTTGTATGTCGATCAAAAAATAATTCTCGACCATAGCAAATATGAATTTACAGAATTATAATTACTAAAACCTCTTAATTTTTCTGTCGGGTAGTACCCGACGAAGATATTAAAGGGGAGTCGGCTGTTTCAGTACTTAGCTTAAGTTTCACCATCGAAAAGTTTACGAAATACCAAAAACACACTTACTGCTATAACATAACGGCGCTGGCAATGTCAAATTGCTACTATGGAAGTGCGTTTGACTGTACTTTGAGAAGAGCATAGATCTTTAGATACAGTAATGTCACACAATTTTTTTACCAGATACTACACTGTGCAACAAAAGGAAGATGGAGGAACTTGGCAAACGATTCCCGAACGAGTGGATCCCTTCGTGACGTCATACACTGCCGAGGGTCTGAAGCCGTACACGGCGTATCAATTCCGAATTCGAGCAACTAACGACATCGGACCTAGTCGGTACAGTAACGCAACCGAAACTGTGCGGACACTACCCGCTGGTAAGTACTTACTAATTACGGTTCAATTGTCTAGGAAATGATCGTTCGGCTTTTGGAAAACTTTTTATATTGCTTTACCTGGCTGCGATTTACGACGTTATTTTTATACGATTCTTGTAGTGAATTTACAATTATGTATACTGTATTGATATACTTAACAGTTTAGTTAAATGATACCTTAGTGTACGTAGTGTAGTCAGTCCCACTACCACTTTGCTGCCACGGCATGACATGTTCTATTCGTGCCGATAGGACAAAAGAGATATCTTCAAGCATTCCAATAAACCATTTCGCAGCACCAAGCAAAGCTGTAGAAAATCTCCACGTGGTTCCGATCACGCCAAGCAGCGTGCGCGTTCACTGGACGCCACTGGGCGACGCGCACTGGAGCGGAGACACGCGCACCGGCGGGTACCGCGTGCGCTACCAGCCGCTCACCGACTTCCCCACCGCACTGCAGCAGACCATGAAGCAGGAGGTGCCGGGCATCAAGGTATCTATTGTGTCTGTTCCAAAAGTATCTGATGAAAACGCAACAAATGGATCAGAAAACGTATTTGTGTATGCCAATTTGTGCCGATGGTGCAACTTACAAATTGAGTGTTTTAATTGGATTATTTGAATACTTAATCCCGAAATTCTAATTTGTAATCACCTTACAGCTGTTTTTCATTTGACATGGCGGATAATTTTATAACTTATAGTTTTATAACATATAATTTAATCATTTATTAATGAATACTCGAAACCAGTGTCTGAAGAGCAGTGGTAACGGCCGCGACTTACGAGTTGTAAGTCGTAGGTTCCCAGACAGGCGCCTGACTTTGTTTAAATTATTTTCATCACCACTGCTCTCAAAACGGTGAAGGAAAACATCGTGAGGAAACCGGCATGTCTTAGAAGACAAAATTCGAAGACATGTGACATCCACCAACCCGCACTGGGCCCGCGTGTTGGATTACGGCCCACTCCCTCTCACAGAAAGGAGGCCTGTACCTCAGCAGTGGGAACATTATAGGCCGATTATGCTTATGACTTGTCTCTGGGATCCGAAACACGCTCAGTATAAAATAGAGATGCCCAAGAAGCGGTCTACAAAGCAATTACTGACGGCAAGGACATGGAAACCATCGTCTTTTCTTGCGTGACAGTCTTTTCTTTATTTTGTGCAACAACATTACATATTGCAAAAATAAGATTCGTTGCCGATGGTGCCATGGTCGCTGTGTAGGTTTCACGATGATAAATGTAGTGCAATTTTCCAAATTTTTAATGTCGTGAAATTAATTTCTACACGCATGAACTAGTTTCGTAATGTAAATATGGCGTAACAAGGCATAATAAATATGATAAACCCATTTTCACTTGATCTACGAACATCGCCCTTACGAAATAAATGCCATGCAAGTGCGGGTTACTGAACGAAGTATTGTCTGTCACATCAACATTTTACAAATCCTGTGTCCATTTCAGAGCGAGGAGGTAGTCCTAACGGACCTCGCGCTAGACCGCAACTACGAGATCAGCGTGTGCGCCGTGAACTCGCAGGGCGCGGGCCCGGGCGGCACGCCGGCCGTGGTGTGGGTGGGCGAGGCCGTGCCCACGGCGCCGCCCACCGGCACGCAGGCGCGCGCGCTGTCGCCCACCGAGGTCACGCTGTCCTGGACGCCGCCTACGCAGGCGCAACAGAATGGCGACCTGCTGGGATACAAGGTATACAGAGACTTTTTTATATCTGAGATAATAATGCGAAATCCGAATCCATAAGAGATACGAGGAAACTGTCTTAGAAATTGCCATAATTATTTTTTTGTCAAGTTGGAGTAGTCCATAAAAAAGAGTAATATGAACCAAGAAAGCAAAACCATAGACTTGTCGCCTGTCGGTTTTATTAAATAGGCAGGGGCCTATTTAATAAAACCGACAGGCGACGTTTACGTTACATGAGGGCATGTAACGTAAACAAAAGCGTAGCAAAAGGAGTATGTAATGACCACAGCAGGTGGTGTTCTGACAATCAATCAACTCAGCCTACCGCAGTCCACTGCTGAACATAGGCCTCTCCCAGACTGCGCCACAACAGTCTGTCCTCCGCCTTCCGCATCCTGTCTACCCCAGCCACCTTTAGGTCGCCGTCCATCTAGCTGGGGGGCGTCCCACACTACGCATGCCGACACGCGGACTCCATTCCAGGACTCGTCTGCTCCACCGGCAATCGGTCCTTCGACAGACATGGTCAGCCCACTGCCACTTCAGTTTGCTTACTCTGCAAGCTATGTCGGTAACGACGTCGGTAAGACGTCTTCCAACGCGTTTGCTAAACAATTTAGGGGATTTTACATCCCCTGACTCACCCCCCTGAGCAGTTGGATGGGGCTGGTTTTCTGATTCGGGATCTGGACAGTCATCGTTGCGATGGAGTCGAAGGCTTTCTCGTAGTCCACAAATGCCATACACAGCGGCTGATTGTACTCCTCGATCTTCTGTACAATTTGTAGAACAGTATGTATGTGGTCTACGGTACTGAAGTCTTTTCGAAAACCGGCTGGTTCTGGCGGCTGGAACTCGTCAAGTCTCCTGACGAGACAGTTCGCGAGGACCCTCGAGAACAGCTTGTATACGTGGCTCAGAAGTGAGATAGGTCTGTAGTTCTTCAGCGAGGATTTGTCACCTTTTTTTAAGAACAGAACCACCGCACCTATGCTCCACTCCTCGGGCGTTGTACCCGTCATCCCCGGGTACCTTGTTGTTCTTTAGCTGCTCGAGAGCCGCCCTAATCTCGCATTGGTCGATATCCGGGATGTCCTCCGTATAGAGGCGCGTTAATTCGGCTCGATGGTCATCTGCACTTTGCCCCGCTGGTTTCGTCGTCCGCGTTGAGTCCCGCCCGTAAAAATCCTCGACTTCCTCGAGTATCTCTGATTTTGAAGTCACGATTTTGCCATCCGCAGTTCTTAGTTTCATCAGATGGGACCTCCTTGATTGCTGAGCGAACACTTTCGACCCTCGGTTTCGCTCAATCGCGTCCGCGGGTGGTGTTGGAGCACCGAAGGTCGCATCGCGTCAGCTTCGTAATTTTTAGGTTTAAGGCCCTCTTATCTGACGAAGACGGCTGCATAGATGGCAACTTTCGTCTTTCTCTCATAAGTCCGAGAGTTTCCGAGGAAAGTTTGGACACCTTACTTTTTCGCTGCGACGGGAAAAGTCAGCGGGACACTGGGTGGTGTTCTGTAGTTTGAAGAAAAGGCGTGACTTTTTTTACTTACCTATGTATTGTAGCTCTAGGCTAACGTTTCCACTTCCCCATTTTAAATACTAGGAAAGAAGTAGTGAAGTGTTGAACTTTTATGACAACTTTTAACTTTCAAAAAGTGTTGATTCAGCCTTAATTGATTGCAAAATTACTATTACTAATTTTTATAAGCTTGTCACATCTATGCTTGTGCTAAAAGTAGGTTCAGTTCAATATTGCATTACGTGTTTATGGTGTTATTCGATATCCGCGGTGTTACTGCTCTTTGCCGTAATTCAACATCAGTTTTAGTTTAAAACTTAACATGCGTCACTTCTCATGTAAGATGTAAGCAGACTTGTAATGTTATACATCGCCAATAAAGCTTAATTTAGGGCAAGATAATGATTACACGGTACGATTAAATTACCAGTTTATTGTCTAAACAGTTTTAAGATAATGCAAGTCAATTTTGACTTCGATTTTATTTAGTGTCCGGCCGAAACACGATTTTCAACCGAAACCGTAACTTAACTTTCGGATCCTTTTCTAGTTTCGGCCGAAATTGAAGCAGAAACTTATGAAGTTAAGGAAAGGATAGTTTTTAATTAAATGACATTATTTTTTTAAACCCGTCGGTTTTTAAATGTAGATTTGTTACAAATCATTTGATAGAGGGCTGATTTTACAATTATCTGATTTCTTTTAGCCAAAGAAATACACTTTTGCCAGATTTTGTTCAAAAAGGTATGCTTCTGTTAGCTTTTCCGATTAGCGATTCAACTCTTAACATCGCATAATTTTAGAATCAGCGATTTAATCGCTTTTCGGAACCTCGATAAGTCGATATACCTAACGACAATGTTTTATCACTCAGCCAAACGATTCAGCATCGTTAGCAAACGCATTTTATAAACTGTACCCAAACGCTAAAACGCAATGCAGTGTCGAAGTAACCGCTGAAGCGTGTGATTTTGCTATTGTGACCAAACGCACAGTCGCTAAAATTCATCTGCTGTTGTCCTTAGAGCTTATATCAATCTTCCAGAAAACGAAAAAATCCCTACACACTGACATCAAAAGCAGCATGTCTGCTAAGAACGTAAATGACTTCCTTGCTAAGTAAACACTTATTTTTAGGATTTTGTACAAAAAGGGTGAAAACTGAACCCCATTACTAAGACGTCTACGCTACCTGTCCCTCTGTCAGTCGTTATATTCTATCAAAACCAACGCCATACACCAGTTTCGGTCGGGCCGTACGTTGATTAAAATATGATTCGCGGCCGTAATGTAAATGTAAATGATAGTTGCCAAGTGTTGACATATTAGTGCTCGTGACTGTACATGGTCTTAGAGAGTTGTGTTGATGACTTTAATGATTATAATTCTGTAAATACATATTTGTTACGAATCATATTTTAATCAACGTACAACTTAATACTGACCAGCAAACTGCAAAAAACCTAAAAAAAATTGAATTTCGCGGCCTACCCTGGCGCTTTCGCCTTAAGGGCGCACCGAGCTTCTAGCGCTAAACGATTTTAGGTATTCTATGCGCTCCGTGTATGTGTGCGTGAGGCACACCGGCAAGAGATCGAACGGCTAGATAGATAAGAGCACTGCGCCAATCGCGTGCCGCGCGCGCCGAGCCGTGCGCCGCGCGCCGATCGACTAGCGAGGTGCTACCAATATTTACAAAATAACGATTTGAAATACTTTTATTGGAAATATTCACGTTATGAAAACTTTTTCAGATTTTACACAATTTATAATTTATCGTCGTTAGGTAGGTATCTATGATCAATGAAAAATGAACCAATATTAGGTATAATTTACTTAGTCGAATTATTAACTATTACAATTAATTACCTTTTATGATAATATTCAAAGTACAATAGAAACTTAAAAGTGATCTCAATAACGTAAAATAACGTCTAAATAAGTAGGGTAAAAGTCCCAGTAGTCGACCCTTTATTTTCAATTTCAAATTATTTATTCTTCAAAGTAGATTCAATAAAATACTTTTGTTACTACGTAGTAAATGATAAATGATTTATTTTCTGTAAGTAGGTTTGTACAAACACTTTTACACGTCAATCATATTTTTTTTTAAACTAGATGAGGTCGGCGTTTCCTATCTGACTATTCTGAGAAGAAGGCCGAAACAAACTCAGAAGTCACAGTCTCTTTTAAAGTCCAGACAAAATCTTGGTCAGATCGTGTGAAGACCATGTAGATTGGTGTCTGAAATGGTCTTTTGAGGAAAGAACCACACAGATTGAGCGGACCTGTCCAATCAGTGCACGCATTTGTCAAAAATCGTGCAGCTCAACTCAGAACTTGAGGAGCTCAACGATTCGACGAACAATACAAAGACAGGACATTTGGGTAGGCCGCATAAACTACTCAAACTGCCAGATCATGATTAAAACTAAGAAGGAAAAAAGAAATGACCCACATAGTCCTCACATTCACAATAATTAAATAAAAAATTAAAACCGGGCACACTGAGTTTCTAGCGCTGATCGATTTTAGGCATTCTATGCGCTCTGTGTATGTGTGCGTGAGGCACACCGGCAAGAAAGCGAACGGCTAGACAGATAAGAGAACTGCGCAAATCGCGTGGCGCGCGCGTCGAGCCGTTCGCCGATCGACTCGCGAGATGCTAGTGCTACCAATATTTACAAAATAAAAAAACACGATTTGAAATACTTTTATTGGAAATATTCACGATATGAAAGCTTTTTTCAGATTTTACACAATTTTTAAAATTTATAATTTACCGTCGCCGTCGTTAGATAGGTCATGTATCTACGATCAATGAAAAATGGATATTACTTATTAGGTTTATTTTACTTAGTCAATTAATTATCTTTTATGATAATATTCTAAGTACAATAGAAAATTAAAAATGATCTCAATAACGTAAAATAACATATCGGCTAAATAAGTAGGGTAAAAGTCCCAGTAGTCGACCCTTAATTTTCAATTTCAAATTATTTATTCTTCAAAGTAGATTCAATAAAATACTTTTGTTAGTACGTAGTAAGTTTTTGCAAGCAGATTCTATTGAATTTCTGATAATGAAGTTACATTGTAAGTATTTTGTTCGATAAGGCAAGACGTCACATAGCCACACAAAATATGCATTCCCTATGAAAATATAATGTGAGAGCGTCGACTTCTGGATAACATGTTTCAGGAAGAAAGTAGCCAGCAAAATTGTTATTTACGATAAGATCGGTTAGTATACCGGATATTTTTTTTACCGGTTGTCCTATGATTATGAACAACTTTCACTCTATAGTGAAAGTTGTTCTTCGATTAGATTAGATTAGATCTTCGATTAGATTTTTTTTCGTGATTTCAGAGATGGTCCTATGACCATCTCTGAAATCACGAAAAAAAATCTGCTGTTTAAAACAAAAGTTCAATGCCTACTTGACCAAAGTCAAAGTTAAAGCATTTATTTCAAATGGGCACATAAACGGCACTTTTGAACGTCAAAATTTACATTTAAAAAATAGAATTGATTCTAGTCGCCCGTTCCAAAATGTATGAAACAGCTTTTTTTTTTCCGTGATTTCTGAGTTGGTCCCATAGTGAACTGCAACTGTTCTAATAATTAAATAAAATCTACAACTCTATTTCCACTTATTCTGATCTCTTCAAATTTTTCTTCAGGTTCTATTGTATAATAATCTTCTTCTGAATCTGAATCAGCTGACGAATGATGTGTAGAAAACAAAACGGTGAAGGAAACCGGCATGTCCTAGAACCAAAACTTTTTAGACGTAGAAGTGCCAACAACTGGTACATTTACCCTATAAAACAGAAAAAGATAAAGAATTTTCCAGTGTACCAATGTAGTTTCTATCTGCACTTGTCTTTCTCTCTCGTCATCAGATGATTCAAATTTATTTTGCAGTGAAATGTCAACAACTGGTACATTTACACTATAAATAGAAAAAAATATACAGAGAATGATTAAAATTAGATTTAATTTAGTGATTTTTACCCACCTTTCGTACGTAAACTGTATTGCAGAAATATCGTAAATACTCGTAGATATAATACACACACAGGTACAGTCACGAGCACTAATATGTCAACACTTGGCAACTTTTGTTTGTGATTTTTTCATGAAATAACGATTGCAACGTTGAAATGCGACACTTTACTAAAGCCTATGGGTTCGAAAATACTATGTTCGTAATATCATACAATTTCATTCAAAAATAAAGGAGAAAATCGCCTTTGAATAAAGCCAAGTGTATACATACTTATGCTCGTGACTGTACAGGTAATACATTCTACACATAAATTTAAAAAACACTTCAAAAAACTTTAGAATAGCGACTCATAAAAAAGGTCACAGAACAAAACGGAATCTACGCTTTAATTATTACACAAATAAAAACGCTGCTAATAAAACAAAATATAAAAAATATTCAAAATTATTACAAAAATGTATCTTCGCCTCAAAAAAGAACGCAAATATCAAATATATAAATAATAATGAAAACAAATGCAAAGCCACGTGGAGAGTAATTAAAGATGAAATAAGTAATGCTAATTTTAAAGACAATATTGAGAACATCCAAATTGATAACACAGTAATAACAAATCCAGTAGAAATAGCATCTGCCTTTAATAACCACTACATCAATATGACACATAATTGTAACAGTACGATAAAAACAGGGATAATATCCAGTGAATATTCAGCAGTCCACTCGATGTTCCTCAAACCTGTATCCGAAAGTGAAGTTCGAATGGAGATATTATCACTAAATAATACGAATTCCGAAGGTTATGATGAGATTAACACAAAAATTATTAAAGCATGTGCATATGAAATAATTGTGATCTTAACACATCTAATCAATTTATCGTTTTCACTTGGCACTTTTCCTGAATCATTAAAACTATCCATAGTAAAGCCACTTTTCAAAAAGGGAGAAAAGTCAGACGTCAATAATTATCGCCCAATAACATTAATACCCATTCTATCGAAGATATTTGAAAAGTGCATGTATAAGAGATTGATTGACTTCTGCAATAAATTCCAAATTATTAAGAACGAACAGTATGGTTTTCAAAAACAAAAATCCACTACATTAGCTATCTTCTCTCTTGTTAATATAATTTTAACGAATATTAACAAAAACCATCTAACGACAGGGTTATTCTTTGACTTATCAAAAGCCTTTGACCTAGTGTCTCATGATCTATTACTACAGAAACTAGAAAAGATCGGGATTAGGGGACCTGCACATAAATGGATATCATCGTACCTGAAAAACCGACAACAGCGTGTAACGATTACCAAAATGGATAAAAATAAGGACATGATATCACACTCATCTGAATATAACTATAACAAATTCGGAGTCCCCCAAGGAAGCGTCTTGGGGCCAATCCTATTTCTACTCTATATTAATTCCATTACTGACATAACCAATCATAAATGTATACTATATGCCGATGACATCTCCATTATTGTTACATCCGATAGAAAGAATTACACAGTTAATGATCATGAGACAGACATAAACAACACAATTGAAAAACTAATTGAATGGCTAAACAAAAATAATTTATCAATAAATCTAAAAAAATCCGTCTATATACAGTTTAATAAATCAAATAATCCTAAATACAATATAAATCTAAATATACCTAGAATTGAAGAAGTAACACAGACAAAGTTTCTAGGTGTATCTATAGACCAAGATGTCAACTGGAAAACACATGTTGATAATGTCTCTAAAAGAGTAAATAAGTTTGTATATGCACTCAAGGGGGTTAGAAGCGTAACTAACATTAAAACGGCGATAACATCGTATCACGCATATGTTGAGTCGTTGTTGCGATATGGTTTGATAATGTGGGGTAACAGCACCGATCATAATAGAGCATTCGTTGCTCAGAAAAAATGCATTCGAGCAATTTACGGGCTCCAACCAGACGAATCATGTAGACCGGTATTCAAAAAACTTGGTTTGTTACCGTTACCGTCTCTTTATATCTATGAGATATGTATATTTGTCAGAAAGCATCAACATTTATTTGTGAAAGCAGATGATATTAATGTCCGAAACCGACGAGACCCCAACAGGCTCGTACTAAGTGAGATTCCAAGGTTAACTAAATATAATAAAAGCTGCCTTGCAATGTGTGTAGGGTAGGTTGTTGAACAGTGAACCACCCTTTTTTCAAAGTCACATAACTTGCTAGAAAATAAAGCTAAGATTTTGGTTTGGTGTCATCGTTTAGGTAATTTCATAAGGTTTCTCAGTTTATAGTTACAGAAAGCCAGAGAAACAAACTAAGACCCTTAGAGAAAATTAAAAAAAAAATGAAATTTGGCTCACTGTATACTATGGGTAGTTTACACTGAACCACCCATATTTCAACAGTGAACCATAACTTCTTTAACAGTAAAAAATACTTATTTGTGAAAAGAAATCACACAATTTTTGATAATCAACTTTTATTTAAAAAAATACAAAAAATAAAATGTTTCTTCTTACAAAAAAAAACTTAAAGTTATCTTATAAACCTTTTTAGATAATTAACAACCAGCCTTTTCGATGGTATACTGAACAGCCTTCAAACAACAAATAAACGACATAATTATCAATAATAATAACTTCAAAATATATATTTTTATAGGTAGTTTGGTTCTCAATAGTTACCTAGGTACTTAACATAATTAACTTTTTATCTTTATATAATTAACAATCAGCCTTTTCGATGGTATCTACTATAATTAACAGTCTTCATTAATTTACCTACCACTTAAAGAACCGCGAAAAAAACAAAATGCGTCAAATTAAATATTCACGCCATATTTAGTAAAGATAAGTTTACGTTGAAGGAATATTTAATCAGACGTTTTGTACCTGACACACGAGGAGGAGGGAGAATCATTTTAATGTCACTCAGTGTCACATTTGCCATATCAGGTTCTAATGGAAACATAAACGTTTTATTAAGACGATCTTTTAATTTCAGGTACGAAACGCCATATTCATCATCACCACAATCTTCCACAATCTTCGCAATATAATGAACAACCCGGTTCTTAGATTGCAGGAATACAATGACATATTCGTCAATCATTGGCTTACGCTGTAAATCAGGAAAATCTACATCTATAATTTGCTCATCTTCGTCATCCGATTCTAGGTCTGTTTCACTTTCAAGAATTATATCTTCTTCTTCACTTGTTTCACTGTCTTCGTCTAGTACAACTCTTCTTTTATTGTTCCTCTTATTTGGTATTTTTCTAATTTTACTTGTCGATGGAAGCATTTCATTTCCACAATCTTGTAGAACTTTCCTTTTATGCAGACCTTTTCTATTTAATGCAGCAGTACGTTCCTCAGCTATTCTTTCCTTTTCTGGCGTGTCCGTTGCTATCATGCTTTTGCCCAGCTTTCTACCTTTCCGTTTGTTGGTACGAGGGCCAGCCTTTAGCGGAGGACGGAACATTACTGGAGTGATGATATGCTCCGACTTTGGTTGATGATTTTCATCTTTGTATGCTTCATCTGGTTTCTTTGGTGGTGTCACGTTTTCGTAATAACTATGTTCTTGTGATAGTATAGATGGACTTTCTCGATTAGGGGTTACAACTTCAGAAACTTCAGTATCAGGCAATGTTTGTATGGTTAGTGCCACAGGAATGGGGCGGTCTGTCACGCTACTGGGCATGAAGTCTTCATCGGAGAATATATCCTTATTAAATGGAAAAATTCCACATTTTGCGAAAGCTGCCGATATATTTAGTGGTGTCATAGATCTGGGATAAGCATGACCAATGAATCTTGCTATCTCGTAGATTGTAACTGGTTTCCCTGGGTTCTGTAGCATCCATGACTCAAGTGCGGAATAATAATAGGTCTTTAAAGGGGCCATCAAACCCACATCTAAGGGTTGTAGTTTGTGAGTAGTGTGAGGATGAAACGTAAGAACCATAACACCAGATTGTTTCGCTAAATCTAAAGCCTCAATGGACAAATGTGACTCATGATTATCCATTATTAGCAGACATGGATTTTCTGGTGTCGTGCTTGAACACTTAATGAAATGTTTCATCACCTCCACGAATAAGTCACTAGTCATCCAACCTGAAGGATTCGCGAGCCCTAAACTACCTGGAGGTGCACCGTGCATCATCAAGTTTTTAAAGTTTTTTCGAGGAAATATTATAGCCGGGGGCAGGGCGTGGCCTGTGGCACTAACCATACAGCATGTAGTGACAAGAGTGCCCTTTTCTCCACTTGTCACTTTACCCACTTTAGCTCCTGCTGGAGCCACAACTTTCTGAGGTTTCTGAACGGTGGTTGTGCCGGTTTCGTCCAGGTTGAATATTCGAGTTCCATCCGCGAATCTAGGCTCCCGTTTCAGCAACTCTTCCAAATTATTAAAAAATATTGCCACCGTTTCACGGTTAAATGAAGTAGCTCGTGCGAGACTAACAGCTTCTGGTTTCTTCACCGAAATATCAGGATGTCTTTTTTTGAAGAAACGAAACCATTCCAAACCTGCCAATTGATCTCTTTCCCATGAGCTTGGCATTTTAATGCCATTACGCTTTGCCATTTCGTACGACACCTTCCTACATTCTTTGACGGTTAAACCGTAGAACATTAGTGCACAGTCCTTGTAGTATTTTAATAATATTTGTTCATGTTCTTCAGTAAACACTTTATTAATATCATACCTAGGTACAAGTGATATATTATCACCATGTTCACTTTTGTTTTTCACGTAACGGCGCAAGGTAGGGTACGGAATTTTACAGGTTTTTGCCGCCGTCCTAATAGAGTTACCATTTTGTACCATTAGTAAAGCTGACACCATGTCCTCTTTTGTGTGTTTTCCTATTTTCCGTTCCTTATTTTTTGGTCTAGGCATCCTAGAACAAACAAAAATATGATTGATGTTCAACATTACACTATTAAGGAACAGTGAACCAGGATCGTAAGGTACACAGTGAACCGGTTCACTGAGAACTATGCAGACGTGGTTCACTGTTCAATGCACACACTATACAACTTATAAAAATTAAAAAAAAATGGTTATACACTGAATTGTCACAACGCAATATGCTCATAAAACGACTAAACGTACTACAATTTTGACACCATACAACTTTTGTTCTTATCATTAATAACAAAATATAGAAAAATCGAGACACTTACTTGAGAATACTACGTTTTTTTGGCGGGAAACAAACAATCTGCTGTCACACGTCACGCTCAAGCCGCGGCCGCCGGCTCACTGCGGGAGAGGGGAAGGGTGCCCACGAGGCAAGTATGAACAAGCTCGGTCACAGTGGGAACGTCGCAGTTTTGCCAATATGGCAGTGGTTCAGTGTATCTGGTTGGTTCACTGTTCAACAACCGACCCTACGTCTATATAATAAGTTACCAAATGATCTCAAAAATTTAAATACTAAGTTATTTAAAAATAAAATTTACGAATGGTTATCTGTTAATAGTTTTTATAGTGTTAAGGATTTCATTGAGAAACAATGTTAATGTCAGTTACATACTGAAAAATTTGCATGCTTATTATTATATTGGCAAAACATGTTTTGTTCTACATTGTACTTTTACCATCTTTTTATACCGTGTTTTTTGCAAATAAATATATTATTATTATTATTATTATTTTTGGTGAACGAATTTCGTTTCTTAGCTCTTTGGCTAGTTTAAGCTACATTAACGGGCCCAAGCCAAGTCAATGTAGCGTGTGTGTGGTGTTTTTTTTTACGAACAATTAATGTTATGAGGGGTGATTTCATTTTCGTCAATTTGCATGAACTTTCTTACTATTCTGCAAGTATTTAAAATTGCGGCTTTTTGGAGTGTTATATAAATTGAATCTTTTAGGTCTATTTGTTTAAGGCTATGGTGGAGGTGATTGGGTATAACACCCGTCGTGGAGACAACAATGGGTACTACGTAAACTTTTTCCTGCCTCCAGATTCTGGACACTTCTTCTTTCAGTTCTGCATATTTACTGATTTTCTCACTTATTGTTTTTTGTAAATTGTGTGTATTAGGGACTGCAATATCTATGAGGTATGTGACTTTATTAACTTTATCTTGAAGGGTTATATCTGGTCTATTATAGTGAACGGTCCTGTCAGTTAGTATGGCACGATCGTAGTAGAGTTTGTGTGTGGTACTTTCTAGAACTGTTTGTGGTACGTACTTGTAATAAGGAGTGTTTGTATCTTGTATGAGTTTATATTTGAGTGCTAGTTTTTGATGAATGACGTTGGCTACCTGATTGTGTCTGTGTGTATAGTCTGTTTGTGTGAGTGTTGTGCATGCCCCTGTTATGTGTTGTATGGTCTCTGGTTGGCTGTGACATTTGCGGCATTTATCATTTGTTACTGTGGGGTCTTTTATAATGAATTTCCTGTAGTTTTTAGTATTTATGATTTGGTCCTGTATTGCAATAATAAATCCCTCGGTTTCCGGAAATAAGTTACCGATTTTAAGCCATTTATTTGACGCTATTGTATCTATATGAGACTGTTCTAGATCATGGGGGTGCCGTCCATGCAACACTTTCTTTTTCCAGTCTTCTATCTTTTGCTTATGTGGGTCTTCATTGCTAGTGTGTTGTATATCTATCTGTTCGTGTAGGTTAAGTGGGGTGTAATTGATATCGTTCATAACTACGGCTTTATGAATGTTGCTTGTGTGTGATTTATAATGAAAAAATGTTCTTAGTTTGGCTATCTGTTTCTGCCAAAGATGATGGACGTCTATAAGGCCTCTCCCTCCGTATTGCCGTTTGATGGTCAGTCTTTCTATTGCAGATTTTGGGTGTAGGTTATTGTGTTTAGTAAGTGTGGTGCGTATTGTTCTCTCTATTTGTTGTATGTCAGTTTTGGACCATTTGATCACTCCAAACGAGTATGTTAATATCGGGATTGCGTAGGTGTTTAGCGCTTTTATTAAATGTTTTCCGGAGAGTTGGGTTTTACATACTGCGATCACTCTTCTTTTGTACTCTGAGTTTAATGTGTATTTTATTGTGGAATGATCTAGCCCTTTGAGTTGCCTGTACCCTAAATATTTATATAAATCTGTTGGTTCCATTGCTGTGATTGTGTCTGTATTGTTAATAGGATAGTCACCCGGCTTTATTTTACCTCTTATTATATGAACTGTTTTGCATTTATCTAGACCAAATTGCATGTTAATGTCTTTACTAAATTCTGTCGTGATATCTATTAATTTTTTCATCTCTTTTTCAGACTTTGAGTATAATTTAATGTCATCCATATATATAAGATGTGAGATAATAGTTTCTTCTGTGTTATGTTTTATGGAATATCCAGCTTGGCTGCGATGTAGTAAGTCGGACAGAGGGTTCAGAGCAAGACAAAACCATAAAGGACTTAGAGAATCTCCCTGATAAATACCCTTCTTTATGGATATCTGCCGAGTGGTGATAGCGTTGTTTCGGTAATTTAATTGGAGTGTAGTTCTCCAACGGGCCATGATATCTTGTAAGAAGTCTATTATTTTTGAATTTATTTTATATATTTGTAGTATTTGAATTAACCAGGAGTGTGGAATACTGTCGAATGCTTTTTTATAATCTATGTATGTACAGTGTAGATTTCTATGTTTTGTGTTGGCATGTTTGTGGATTATTGAATCTATAACTAGTTGTTCCTTACACCCCATGTGGCCCCTTCGGCATCCTTTTTGTTCCTCTGCTATTATGTTGTGATTTTCTATGTGTTTATTGATTTTTGTTGTGATTGCGGACGTTAGGATCTTGTATATTGTGGGTAGGCATGTAATTGGTCTGTATTGAGAAGGTTGGGGAGAGTACTGTGCTTTTGGTAACATGTAGGTTATTCCTGTAGCAATAAATTCAGGAATGTTTTGTTTCCCTAAGATGATTTGTGTTAAATTTTTAGCTAAGATTTTGTGTAATGACTCTAATTTTTTATACCAATAATTATGAATTTTATCAATACCAGGGGATTTCCAATTGTGTAGTCTTGCTGTAACACAAGTTATATCAGACTCACTTAACTCTACGAATTCCATTTCTTCTAATGAGCTCCATTTTGTTTCTTCGTCTGTTATCCAATCAGAATTTTTATTGTGTTGCACTTGCTCTTCCCATATTCCAGACCAAAATGTTTCTAGTTGTTCTGCTGTTGGTAATTCTACGTTGTTTTCGGTTGTCAGTATGTAAGTGTCAGTTTGTGGTGTCTGTAAATTTCTGTAAAAGTTCTTTTCGTTTGTGGCAAACAAGGAGTTATCATGTTTTCGTTCTTGTGCTTTCTTATATCTTCTCAACCGGTGAACTTTTAAGGCTAATTTCTGTTTCAATGTATCCAAGAATTCTTCCGGTTTTCTATTGTCGTTTTCGTGTCTCGTGTGGGTAGCCATGTTTTTAAATATTGCTTCTACTCTCTTAACTACTTTGTTTGATCTATTGTTGTTAATGTACTGAGTTAGTCTACCGCAGTCTGCTCTAAGTTTTTCTATATCTTTTTCAAGCCTCTGCTGCCATGCTGGCTTGTTAATATTTCTTTGTCTTGTATTGCCTGTATATTCTGTGATTTTAAAATTAAGTTCTTCGGAAATTACTAACGCTGTGCAATATATCAGAGTATGAATGTCTATTAGGTGAGTTTCTTCGCTAATATATTGTTGGAGAATTTTTTGATTAAATAAATGAACGAGCTGAGATAGTTTTGGTGTGTTGTGTACCTAAGTTTGGGCAGTCTTGGTCGAGCTGCCGGGTCCATACCGGAATATTGAGCGAGAGCTGTTTTAAATTTATCGTGTATTTCTTGAATATGTGTATCTGTTGATTGATTTGTATTAATGTCGGCTAGGGTCTCAATTTCATTTTCTAACATTATGGTTATACTTTCGGTTTGCGTGGATGTATGCGTGGTTTGTGAATACGCTTGTGATTGAAAGTATGGTTGGGATTGTGTGATAGGTTGAGATTGAATGATAGGTTCTGTTTGACTGCACGGTTGTTCCTGTTGATTACACGCGGTTGTGTTTTGGGTTAATGCGATAGTGATTGCGCCCGCAGTATTTTCTGATTCTCCTTGTAGTTGTGTACGTACTTCTTCTTTTAACTGGTCTATTATGTCTTGTGACAGGAGTTTATTTCTAACTATTATTCTTCTTTGATCTGAAATTCTTTGTTCTGTAACGGTAATCTCTGGGTATTGACGTGTAAAAAGTTCATGCAGTTGTTTTCTGTAAGTAGTCAAGTCGGTCTCTAATTTAGTGATGTATAGGTAAGTTCGCATGATGAATAGGTTTACTTCTTTGCTCCATCTCATGCGAACTCTTGCTTTTCCAGCCTTGGTGGACGCGGGTAAGAAGGTAGATACCTCCCGCATAACATTCAAGGTTGAAGTGGGTTGAACTGAATTGAAACTAGTAATGGGGGGTGATGATGATATGGAAGGTGACGATGGTATGGATGGTGTTGATGGCCTAGAAGGTGTATATGATACTGTGCTTGGACTATACGGTTCTACAGGGGTGTTTATCCTGTCCGTCAGTCTGTCACCATCGTCAATGATATCGGCTGTAGCATCTTTGTCGGTGGGAGCCCGCCTGTTCAACTCCTCACCGCTGACGGTTCGCATGCTGAGACACTCAGCGTCAGCTCCAAGTGCGCCCCGGCGATCGCCCCCGGGCAGCGGTCCTATACGTTTTCTTTTTGAACGAGTCTCCATTTTTAAGTGGGTTTCCAGAGCCACGTTAGCCACGCCAGTAATTTCTCATTCGTGTGTCCGCCCCCCACGTGATTAGATGGTCAATCAGGACGTGTGGTTGTTTGGGGGGCTTATTATTATTATTATTATTATTATTATTAATAACGCATCCAGAGATAACTTTTTTTTAGATTACCTGGAAACTCTGAAAGGTAAGAGTATGAAATAATTTTACTTACTAGTAGGTAGGTACATAATGTGTGTCTTTTTAATGGATAAGTATTTCCTTTTATCTCCCGAAAAAAAAGATGTCTGGCTTAATAAATAAAGTTAATAGAGTAAAGGAAAGTGAGACACGAGTGAAATAGGTAGTTATAGGCGGTTCATGAATCATTACACGGTAGGTACGCTTGTGTTAAAACCTCTGGGCATGCGTGTTTTGTTTTGTTAGTTTGTGTAATTCAAAGTAAAGACGTGGTTTTTATTATTAATATTTATGTACACACAGTAAAATACAATAACAAAACTAAATGGAAACACAAAGTAGGCAAATGTAATTAAAAATGCTGGAGGCGGGCAGCCCTATCGCATGTTTACGTACCGCGCGGCTGTAGGCATTTATTTCAAGGTTACGGCCGAGTTACAATACTGTATGATCTTTATACTGTGCCCGCGTGCCGCGCGCACGGCGGCTGTGCTGAGAATGCAATCACTATACGTGGTTGAAAGGATCTCGGTACTTTTCTAAACACCCTATATAAGGCGAGATTAATTTATACAGCCAAATTCATACATACTATCACTTACCAAGCCCCTGGTAAGTGATAGATGAGTATCACGGATCGACAACATCACAACATATTATGCAAATGCAAAATAAAATGTTGACCTATTTGTATTTGTGTATTTGACTAAGGGCTGGGATTGCGTTTGAACCACACGAAAAAAAAAATTACGAAATTCACAAAGGCGGTCATCGACCCTTGATACTGAGCACTTACCGAGTCATCAGTATGAATTTGGCTGCATGAATTAATGTCACCAGATACTAGAAAGTAGGTAGGTACTGTACTGAGTATACTTACGAAGCAACAGGAGTATTCTCTTTGTCTTCAACATTCTCAGCAAAGATAAATTAAATTGTTTTTAAAATACTTACCCCATTAAAAAAAATAACACCACCTAGTAAGGCAATTAGCTCAGATTATAGTTTATAATAAGTAGGTAAATATACGAATTTTACTTACTTCATTTTTTCATGCAAGCGAAGGGGCAAGGGCAAGGGGCAAGAAAAGGGGTTGGCGAAAAACCAATGCTAAACGCATTGGTTTTTCGCCAACCCCTTCTCTCCCTTGATTTCTTTACTTTGTTCCCCATTTCAAATACGCTACAGTGAATTTTCATACAATTTTCTTCGTTACATTATTAAATCCGTGCGTAAGCGCAAGCGACACAAGCTCCCCGTCCGATGGCCGAAGCAGGACTAAAGCGGATAGGAGGGCGGCGCGGTAGCTCAGGGTATGCTGGGCGAAACTCGCGCGACTTTAGGTATTTCCTTCTTATTGTTAAACAAATACACATTTTGAAAATGTAAAGTATATACGTTGTATAAAACATGTAGTTTTGTTATTATTCAAAAACTGATGACCTTCCGCGAAGTATTCACGCCGTACTAAGCGTTTGTTTTGTTTTTTAGAGATAACTTTGTGAATTTATTCTATCGAGCCAACTTTATCAAATCGTGTTTCCATCGTGTATACTGGCTAGTATATATGCCCAATAATATCAATTTATTTCCTTAGATTTTTATTTAATTGTTTACTACTTCAAACAACCGTTAGAAAAACGTGTTTTTGTGTATAAAAAGCTCGGTGCCCCGTTAAGTAACTCTGCTTATTTATAATACCTTTGCTTATACCTTTTGCTTTGCAGATCTTCTACCTAGTGACTGAATCTCCTGAAGAGCCGGAACCTGGGCGTCGCATAGAGGAAGAGATCGAGGTGGTACCCGCCACGGCTACCTCGCACTCACTCGTCTTTCTCGACAAATTCACGCAATATCGCATACAGGTATTTAGTTAGTCACTAGTTAATATAATGTCAAACCATTTGATTTGAATACATAGGGGACAATTCCCGTATTTATAAGAACGTTCGCATTCTAATCTGTCTCAATCTGTCAGAAATATCTCTAATTTACAAATATTTATTACGATTTATTTCGACTAAATTTTGAACGTTCGTAATTACAGGAATTGGTCTTCTGATTAGCTTAGAAAAACCAAAGATTACTTGTGATCAAATAATTAACTCGTGCTTAAACAAATTCGTCCAGGTGCTAGCATTTAACGCTGCCGGCGACGGTCCTCGGTCCACCGCAGTGATGGTCCGCACGCTACAAGGCCTTCCTTCAGCTCCACGCAACATTACCTTCACCGACATCACGATGAACAGCCTCGTCGTGTCGTGGGAGCCGCCCTATCGACGCAATGGACTCATACAGGCCTACCTTGTGACTTACGAGACTATAGAACAGGATGAACGTAAGTTTCAACTTTGTTTACTCAAAATAGTAGATACAGTATTAATAAATTCTTCGGTTCTTAGAAATCATAATAAATTTATATTGAGACTAAACATTACATTACATAATCAGCCTATAATGTTCCCACTGCTGGGACACAGGCCTCTCGGTGAGAGCGAGCGGGCCGTAATCCACCACGCGGGCCCAGTGCGGGTTAGCAGATGCCACATATCTTCGAATTCTTGGTTCTAGGACATGCCGGTTTCATGAGAGTCAAAATGGCGGGTGTACCTTAACTAATCGGATCCTTCCATTTACCAAAAAAATGTACCTAAATTGTACTTAGTATTGTATTTAGTAGGTTTAAAAAAATTTTACCTTCAGAACGAAATTATTTCGAAATTAAGGTACACCCGCCATATTGGCGTCAAGATGGCGGGTGTTCTATAGTAGGTATTTTATTATTTAACCATTACTCATAAAATATAATTACACCAAAAAAATGTACTATTTAGTATCTAGGTTTAAAACAATTGCACCTTCTTCAGAACGAAATTGTATTAAAATTAAGGTACACCCGCTTCAAAAATGTCGGTCTCAAAAATGTCAATTTCAGTAACTACATACTAGAAGAGGAACCGAATAATCGGTTACGGTTTTGGCTGAAAATGGTGTTTAGATCAGGCTAATTTTGTTTATTCCTCAATCTAGTTCTCACAGCAAAATGCTTAATTGCTACTTTGCCTTACCTTTCGGTGAATACAGGCGTCTCGTTATGCTCATATAATCGCCAACTGTGCCACTCTATGTAAAATTTCTAAATCGTCTAGTTTGGGGCTCATTGGTAACTAGGAGTAATGTAGCCTAGCTGTCGGATATATTGAAAGAGAATTCTATCTATCTTTTTCCACGGCGCAGGTTTTAGCAAGCAAGTAAAACAGAAGGTGACAGAGCGTCGCCTAGCGGTGGGCGGACTAGAAGAAGAAGTGGAGTACCGCTTCAGCGTGCGCGGGGTGACTGCGGGCGGCGGCGCGGGCGCCAGCAGCGCGGCGCGCGCGCGCACGGGCCCGCAGCCCGGCTCGCCCGCCGCGCCGCGCGCGCTGCGCCTGCAGCCCGAGCCCGCCGCGCTGCGCCTGCGCTGGCTCAACGCCGCGCCCGGCGGCGGCCCACTCAAGGGATACTACTTTGAAGCTCGCCGGAAAGGTTCGGCACTATACTCGCACTGATAGATACATCCTCATATGCGTATCATTATGCAACTTCAAATTAAATTTACTAGCGAAACTTAACAAACTTGATCGGTAACGGTATCTAAAAACATACAATCACAGGGTCAACCGTCCGCCCCGTAAGTAATAACCTAATAAAATAGTAGATTGTTTGCCAAGGGAGCAAACAACTATTTTGAAGGGTCTGATAATCACGTTTGTGTTATGCCAAGTGATTAAAAATACCACGAATAGCACAAGCTAGAAACTGTCCTCGATACGACAAAACTGACAGTGTTCTCACCGAATCACTTACTTACTTCCATCTCAAACTAAGCCTCACAACACGTAGTCGACAGTAGCAATAGAGCTCTCTCGATCTCGTATTTCGTGACCAACGTGTACATGAATGTTATATTTTTAACGCAGCCAAGGAGTCGTGGCAAGCCTGTAAGTTTATTCGTTATTGTGTGCACCTTATAGAAAATCCTTTCACTAAAATTAATGTTCAATTAGAGCCTATCACTGTAACCTTATTACATGCAGTTTCCGTGGCGTTATCATAATGATACCCAAATACATTAATAAGTTTTTGCCATCAATCATCAGAATCACAAAAACATCTTGGGCATATTTTTTTGTTAACGATCTAAATCACATGTTATAAGACTGGTCGAGCTCCGCGCGTAACCTTTGTAGTACGATACAACAGAAAATCAATTGTATCTCATTAGCGGAGCTTGACGAGTTAACCCCCTTCCTAATTAACGATGGGACGTTTTTTTGTTATTGTTCTGCATACAGATGACACAAGATGGGAAACGATTACCAGAACCAGCAACGGCATGCTAGAGGAGTTCACAATATCATACCAGAGTCTTCTCCCGTCAACGGCGTACTCATTCCGAGTGATAGCATACAACATTTATGGGATCAGCAACCCGACGTACAGCGAAAAAGTCATCGTAACGCCTTCAAAACTGTATTTGGAGTACGGATACTTGCAGTATCGACCGTTCTATAGGAGCACGTGGTTCATGGTCGCGCTAGCCGCTGCTTCAATCATCATCATTATTATGGTTATTGCAATTCTTTGTGTGAAGAGCAAAAGCTATAAATACAAAAGTGAGTTTCTTTTTTTATATTTAAGTCTAGAACGTTAGCAGACATCAATTTTAATAATGTTAATGTTGTAAATACATAGTTACATACGACTATTTTTGATCAATAAACAACTTGACACTGACCTGCAGGTTGCAAAAAACGTAGGAAAATTATACGTAGGAATCGATATTCGCTAACATAACGCCCCCCTTAACCTGGTAATCTTTTTTCCCAGAAGAGGCGCAGAAAACTCTGGAGGAATCTCTAGCAGGAGAGAGCGACGAGCGTGGCACGCTGGCCATGGAGCTGTACCGCTCGCGCCAGAACTCCACCGCCAGCGGCGGCGCGGCCACGCTGCGGCGCGGCGCGGCGCTGGCCAAGTCCCCGCCGCGCCCGGCGCCCGGCTCCGTGGCCTACCACAGCGACGAGGAGAGCCTGCGCGCCTACGACGAGAACCCCGACGATTCCTCGCTCACCGAGAAACCCTCCGAGATGAGCTCCTCCGACTCTCAGGTGATTACCATCAAGATAAGCGTCGTCTAAACCCTCGCTCAGAGCGTACGAACACTAAATCGCCCCTTATTTTTTCTCCACCACTCCCTGGAGCGCGTTACGGTAAATATCGACGACTGAGCTCTCAATACTGCTATCTTTATCATTTTGGACACGCTTTCGACGAGATCAGCACTTTCGTAGTTGTATTTTTATTGGTTTGAGTTGAGTATATTAGACGGGCGCCTTAGCGGCGTGTTAGCGTAATTGTGTATTATTCAATTAAATAGACTTCTAAGAAAATACATGCTAAATAAATATTTTCTATCGTCAGTAAAATTTTAATTAGTCTACAGTCAATGGTAAAAGTACATTTTCGTAATTTTTTATTATAACTTTACGATAGGAGTGTAGCTAAAGACAGTAATATTAGCATGATTGTTGTCATTGACACCTTTGAAATTTAAAGCAGTGCTTTTGATGTTGACTGTACATTACATAAATTGAAAAAATATTTAAATAAGATTTTTTTTTTAAATAAACGATCCAAAAGTTCGGCAGTATTCAAGATGAATAAATAGTTAACTTTTATTTTTAACAGAATTCTGAGAGCGAAAACGAGAGTGTCAGGTCGGAGCCGCATTCTTTCGTGAACCATTACGCTAACGTTAACGATACGTTACGGCAATCGTGGAAGCGTCAGCGGCCGGTGCGGAACTACTCGAGCTACACGGACTCGGAGCCCGAGGGCAGCGCCGTGGTCAGCCTCAACGGCGGCCAGATCGTCATGAACAACATGGCGCGGTCGCGGGCTCCACTGCCCGGCTTCTCGTCCTTCGTATGACACGAGCCCGCCGGCACGGCGCCGCACGAAGCCGTGCACATGTAACTATTCACTGCCCATTCCCAATTATTTAATTAATTCGTTAGCAACTATTGAAATTGTACATATCGAATATAAATTGTAAGCTTTAATTAAATTGGTAAAGTGTCTGAAATTAAATTATGTTATGATTATGATCCTTCAGATTATGTATTAGGGATATTCTTAAAGTATGTATATTCATGTAGTTGTAAGTTCAAAATACAATTTAAAAATTCAATTATTTAGGAGAATTCAAATCAGCTTCTTATAAATTAATAATTACAATATTTTATGCCATACCACAAATTAGAAATTTCGATAAGAAGCACATAATAAATATTTAGTAAATTTCTTGACTAATGGCGACTGTAGGCTATTTTATAAAACGTAACTTATAGATGGAGATCTCGTTTAGTTAATTTGAATTTCTTTTTTTGACTCTTAACAATTTACATAAGTGACATTTCAAGTTCTGTGAAACAAGAATTTGTTTTATAAGATTCACCGTGTGTTTGTATAAAACTGACAGTGTAAATGAATTCAACAGACCACATACTATTCACAAGTGCCAGAAAAGATGTTGGTAATCATCAATCTAAACTATTCCGAGCTAGTATGGTTGTTCCATTTAATGTCAACCTTCTTTGAGTCAAACTTTAAGCAAGTAGCTAGCGCGAGGTCATGAAGCTTCACCAATATAGTGGCTTTTAAAAGTAACGTATTTGGAGCCCGCCTTTATCATAGTCTGATATAATCACGGATACCGATATTTGACCGAAAACCTCGATAAACGCCAACGCCCTATTTCGCTTGGAAATTAAAGATAAGCTCAACGCCCGACGTCATTTATACTGATGAGACTTAAAGATCTTCCGATGGCTCAATAACTTGATTGCAGCGCAATTCGTTCCATTTTTTATTTCTCACTATAATCGATTTTTGGTGATGACTGTATAAAATAAAATTCCAGTGCTGCAAGCATGTATTACTGAGTACTATAGTGTGTATGTATACATGAAACAATAAAACTATAATGTTGTTTACATGTAATTTCATTAATTAATAATCAACTAATTAAATAAATAGTGTATATTTTTGTTTAACTAAGACCGATTGCACCACAAATCCAATTACTTTTAACGCTACAGAATTTAAAACATGATTCTGTTTCTGTCAATCGTTTGAAGTTGACTGAGACAGAATTATATTTTAACTTCATTTAGTGATTTGTGGTGCAAGCGGGCCTAAATGTATTGCATTTTGCACATACTATCTTACACGTAATTTAATCAAACTTATTGATAAATCAGTATTGATTAGTGCTTAGAAAAGTTCATAGTCTTAACTCCAGTTTCAAGTTAAAGTTAAGTAAATAGCGACGTGTCTGATAAATCAGTACGAATATTCGTAGTTTAGCATTTTATAATATTTTTACAATTACAATTATTGTATGCAATTGACTGATAGATGTAGTGTCTAATTCTTTACGTGTGTAAATATATCATACAATTTTATTACAAATGCATCTCTATGTATTTGAACAATATTTGGCACAATTTCTTCAAAAATAACCTGTGATCTAATTATGTATTTGGATTGCGACTTTCTAAACTAAACAAATATATTTTAATATTTCAACTCTTTAAATACAAATAATTACAAAGAGACAATTTAAAAACATAAAATGAACATGATGGTGATGATTTGGTTCCGATCATCATTCTCCTGCCCTTATCCCTTTTTTTTGGGATCGGCACAGCATGTCTTCATGATATTCAATATCTTTTAAAGAAAATTACTTAAATTTTGTTATTTGTGAACCAAAAGATTTTAAAATTGGACCACTAAGCGTTACTAATATTTGTAAATACTGAATGTACTTAATTTTTTTCGTAATGCTAATAGGTACCATCGAGGAAGCTTACATCTATACACCGTAAGGGCTATTCTTGCTAGCAGCGCTCGGCCGCTATAGTAACACTTGCTAACAGATGTGGTCATCGTGTTCACAGGATTTTGTTTTTTTTTTTCAAATTGGGCAGATTTAAGTTTCCTCGATGGTACATGCTGATACAAATGGCAACGTCAATTTATTGTAACATAATGACACCCCAGTTAAATAATGAAATCTTAATTAAATGTATTTACATAAATGCATTTCAATTTTGTATACGTGTTTCCATTTAATCGACAGGTTTACTTCTTCCAATATCGGCATGTGTGGTATATTACAACTGTATGTAATATTTTTAATTGAAGGCATACGGATAATCAATAAATATACCGTGACCCCGTGTCCTAATAAGAGACTGTCTTCGTTTCCATGAATTGATGTACATTAACGCGACTAGATTGATCGCCCGAGTATGTCATATTGATATAAACGAGCGATTACGAACGCGCGATAGTTGCGGTTAGGACACGGCCTAAAGGTGTGCCATCATTTCAAAGACTAAATCAACTTTGTCTAGTAGTTGTATGGTAGGGCATAAATAATTTTTATTTACTTTAATAAATAGCATAAATAATTTCTACTTGTTTTTTTTTTTACTTTTAATTTCAAACCTTTCAGGTGTCCGCTAGATGCTGATTAAACTGTGGGCCGGGATTACCGATCATTATAGTATCACAAGATTGGAGTCAAGGATGGGTAGGGAAAAAAAGAAATACTCAAATTGTCAATTGTCATTTATTCTGACATAATATAATATTCATACAGTAGGTACATGCTTAATTGAATTTAAGGTAAAAATCAAAAAATTATAAAAACAATTTGTCGCACTTGTCTAACCAAGGTTTAGGAACGTACTTTGGGACGTTCTTCCATTGCTTAATTACATTGTAAGCAGCTAAATCCACTATAGAAAAATCATTTCCGTAAATCCAGTTTTTTTGTTGTGAAAATAATTTCATAACAATTACTTCTTTATTCTTTTCTGGTGTTCTTTCCAACACGTGGCAGAGGTCAAGTAAGTAGTCAACATGATGATCGTTAGCACTGTATGGTATAAAACTTGGGTAAACATATGAAAGGTATCGTAATATGTTTACATTGCCTACAATGGGAACTTCCAGAGTAGACAACTTCAACTCAGTGTCAGCCGAAACTGTAAATAAAACAGAATGGCATTAATAAAACTTCCAGAACAGTGAGTTTAGCATTCATCTGGGCCAGATGTACTGTACTGCTTGCAGTAGATTGCAAGCAGTAGTACATCTGGCCCAGGTGCGTAAGGCTCAACTCACACCAAAAGAGCGGCGAAGCGGAACGCAGTTTCAGTGTCATATGAATTTTAACTTTATTTTCATTACTATAATACTTATTATCGCATGAGAAACTCGAACGAGTCGCGCGGATGCCAGCGGCGCCGCTGGAATTCCGGCGAATTACCTTCTCTACCGAGCGGTTGCGATAATAAGTATTATAGTAATGAAAATAAAGTTAAAATTCATATGACACTGAAACTGCGCTCCGCTTCGACGCTCTTTTGGTGTGAGTTGAGCCTAAGAGCCAAAAGGCTCTTTTCTAGCTTAGAAGAAAATTTGTTGCGCGGCATATTATTAAGAAAACCTCAAGTGACGCGCCTGCTGGGTCAGCGGGATTGTCCGAAAGGGTTACCGCTGGCCCGGAACATAAAGGGCTAAGGAAGGAACATGGGTGGGTTTTAGTCAGTAAGAGTCGTTCTCCCTTCCGCTCCACCCAGAGCCAGAGGGGTCATTTGATGATTTCCCATCCGAAAAAAATAAAAGCCAGTGACGCACCTGACGCGGCTTAACAAAACTATGGTAAAACAGGTTATCAAATAGGAAAAAAAAAGTAATTAAAAAAAAAAAAAACCGACTGCGGTAAGAAACTTAAGTTAAATGAAGTCGGTTAAAAAACTGAAAAGCTAAAAACAGCCCATTTAAAATTAAATAAAAGTTGGAAGCAGGCCCATTTGAAAATATAATAAAAATGATATGGGTCCTGCCTGCTTCCAACTTTTATTTTATTTTATTTTATTCTGTTCGGGATACTTACAGCTAAATTAAACAATGCTCTTAAACAATATACATCTGAAGGCCATTTACAAGTTTCCACTAATAAACACTTGAAACAAAAAATACAACAATAAAGGTCGGTACAAAATATCTCTAACATAAATTAGGAAACAAAATAACATAATAAAATAACACGATCGATTAATAGGTATAAACTAGAAAGTACCACAAATCTTTGGCAACTAGATACCTATTCGGTTTTTCGATAGACCTTGGATTTTTAGTCTGCCAAGCAGAATCATTTTCAGAGATCGAAAATACATAATGCTATAAAAAATCCCGGGAAATATTCGAAAAAAAATCATTTTCATTGTTTTAAGAACAAAGGTTTAAAAGTAAAAAAAAAAAAATCTGGAAAATATGCAAAAAAAGGCATTCTTATCTTAATTAGGTACTGACGCCAACACATCAAGCTACTACAATCTGTCAAATTTCTTTAATAGATTTTCAACTTTATCGCCTAAGATTCAAAGTTGATTGGGAAAATTTGACAGGTTCGGTTAGCTTAATGTGCTGGCGTCTATACATTGTTTTGAGTAATCAAAAATAAACAGGTAGATAGGTATAGACTGTCCTGCTCTATTAACGGCTGTTTGCTGGCAACACTTGTTGGTGCAGTTATTTTTATTGCAGCCGGTTTCTGGATTAAAATGCACTCATAATCAGTGTGAGGCGCATAGACTACTATTACAATACTAGAGAGTGAGGCGCGTCGCTCACTGGTAAGTCAAGGCGAGGGCGCGGAGGCGAAGCGGCACGTTTATACCTAGAAAAGATAGATGCGGGCGTTGCCCGCGCTTTGACGCCGCCGCCGCGCCGCCTCGAGTCGAGGTCCTCGACTCTAGTTCGTGTGAACGACCGGCCTTAGTATTTATTTGAAGCCTTGGCTCTCTAGGAAAGCTACCAAGCTCTCGTTCAAGCGCCAAGTTTGTCCCATAGGACATTTACTCAATTGCGCGAAGTTACTTATTATCGGAAAGGCATTTATCAATCTAACAAAATACATATATTATGAACTTTTGAACTACTTGTGAAGCTTCAAGCTGCAGCTAAGCCTAACTGTTAAGTTTATCTACTTAATATGAATTGGAGACTTACCACACTTGAATATCAGCCTTAAGTTTATTTTTGAGTTATTTTTTGAAGCTTGAATATTTTTGACATAATTTTTTATTTTTGGCACTTTCTCATTAGGTACTGAAGAGTGGATATGCCATGAAATATTGAGTGCCACAGGTAATTCTTTTAGGAGAGCATTCAGGTACCAGGGTAAACTGTCTGGACTAAGGACCAATACAACTTCTTCAGGCGCAGATAACTGAAATAAATATTATTAAATGGATATGGGATAAGTATTTTTTTGAGATGGGGGTACTTATTAAAGTCAAAACTACGTGAAGTAGAGGAAAGTGTGACGACACGCTAGACGCGGCGGCCAAAAGCACTTAAGTCAACATGCAAAAAGAATTGACTTAAGTGCTTTTGGCCGCCGCGTCTAGTTAATGAACTGATTATTTAAGAGTTGTTTAGAATCCAAGTTATAGAGAATAAGGCTACATACGCACTATGCGGTTAGCCGAATGAAATGGTGAAAACTGATTCTAAATTCATTGTACAGTTAAGAAGATCTAAGCAATCACACAGACACAGAAAATCTTCTTTGTTTTTATTATGTAAATCTCTTACACATTTCCCTGGTTTGGTTGCTTTAACATCTTGAATATTGGCTTCTTTGCAATGTGAACTAATCGTCTTAATTCTGTCATATAGTGTGTCCAATTTTTTTAATAATTGTTTCTGACGTTGTTCCAATTCAGACATTTTATTTGATCCCTGCAAGATAGTAAATCGAATTTTATATACAAACACAATAAAATACACACCTGTCTGTAGCACTAATGTTCCTATTCTTACCTATACATAGGTAAGAATAGGAACATTAGTGCTACAGGCACCCGCTTATCATTGGGGCAGTTTGTGTTACATATACCATCCCCAAAAAAGGAAAAGCTAAAGCATTCATATCATAGGTGGCATTCTGATTAAGCTCAATGTTACGTTAGAATGTGTAAGTGGTAGCTTGGTGGTAGGTGTGATGGCAGTATGTTTTTTAAAAACCTTGTAATAGGTATTTATGCGCACAGAATTCATCCTTGAGTAACAATGCACCTTACCAGTAACTACAGTAGAATTTAGGAATAATCCCATTATGTGTTAGTTTTTGTTAGTCATATCAACTAAATACCGGAGAACATACACACACACAGGTATAAATTAATTAACTTAATAACTCAGTGACATAAACCTTAAGAAACTTGATAACCTGGTTACTGATATTGATGTTGCTATCATCTTCTTTAAATAAATCTGTCCGATATTTTACGGAATACATGCAGTTCGGCAAAACGATTTCTTTATCATGAACAATTATTTTCTTCATAGGATACATCATTTTGCAGAGATGATGATAAAAAAATTGCTATTTTATTTATATTCTTACCAAACTGAATTGGAATTGTTAATATTAAAATCACTAAAAATACTCAGCCTGAGCCACGTTGCAGTAAAAGTACTCTGTGCACGTTTCGTTCGAATTACCAACCTATACTACTATTAAATAATTTACCACGAAATACAATGAATGATTATTCAATGACAGTGACAGTTGTTGTACATTTTAGTGTATGTATTTTATCCATAGACTACTAATAAATAGTAAATACTGGGGGCAGTGGGGGCGCTTTCCGAATTAGCTATAATCACAAACTACTTAGAGATACTACGTATCAGACGACCCACTCCCATAGAGAAAAAATGGTTAGTAGTGGATTCTCAAAAGTTGGAAGTTTAGAACATGACAGTTCGTTTTTTTTTAAATCTAGGTGTTGAGTTTTTGGCAAAGGCTCACACATACAGCCTCGATTACCCCGTTGGTACTGTATTCGGATCTCAATTTTTTTTTTGCTGTTAGCAGCAAAAAACCAATTACCAATGAGCTCTTAGATGAGTTAGATGAGCTCATCGGTATAATTACCAGGGAACTACTGAAATGAAAAATATGTAAATTAAACACAACAAATACACATTCAAATTTTTATTTTTTTAATTTAGTTTTATATTTATTATAAGCTTTATAGCCGCGGCCGAATCGGACAACTCAACATCGGAAGGGTGTTGCATTCTGGGAAGAGATTTACGAAGCTTCGTCAACTTTTGTTGGTATTCCTGAGGTAATTTCATCAGCCGAAAACAATGTTGGATAAGAACCAACTTTGAGCCGATACTTCTCACTGATGATTCTTTTTTCAAAGCATATCTGACAAACACATAGTTTTTGAAGTTCTTACGCGCTTAAGCTACGCAAATAATCACTGTTAATGCTCAGAAGCCACTTTTTGAGTCATAACTCACTACAAGGAAACGGATGCATTTTAACGTCCTTTCGTTTATCACCCACAATGTTCGATACAACACTTGTACATCTTGCACTACCGATGCAAAATATTAGTTTAAAATCACTGAGAGGTCAGGTAAGTACGGAAATTAATCAACGCAAATTTCACTCGATCAACAACAAACAACAAAACTGTAATGGCCACAGAGTACTTTTTGATAAAGTAGCGAAAAAGTCACAGCCTACGAGCCGTCAACCGCCTTAATTTGACAGTGACATTTGTATTATTGTCTATAGTTTTGGTACCTGGTGTAAGAGGGGTGAAGAATGATAGAAGGGGGCGAGGAGACCTGTCATGTTCTATTCTTCCAACAATAGAGTATACGGTTGAAATTTTTTGTTCTAGCTATAATCGCTCACAGCGCTCACATCATCTCACATGCGTTCCGATTTAGATATCACGATTAAGTTATGACAGGCTGGGAGCTGTCAACAATTCGGAACACTGCACTGTGAGCGCGCTCACGGGCGCGGGCGTTCCGAATTGTTGACAGCTCTCATCTGTCATAATCGTGATATCTAAATCGGAACGCATGTGAGATGATGTGAGCGCTGTGAGCGATTATAGCTAATTCGGAAAGCGCCCTTTGATAGACTGAAAATCACAGAGTACTTTTTGATAGACTGAAAATAATTATTGATTGATGGTTCGTTTCGTTCCAGACACAGACACAGAACACTATTACTCCTAGCGGAGCTACAATATAATGCAGGGTAAGTTCCAGACAAAGAGTATAATAATAATACGGGAGGTTCCAGAGCTCGAGCTTCCCTCTATATTATTTTACTCTTCAGGCTCGAGCACAGAGTACTTCTACAATTGAGCTCGAGACGAGAATATACGATACGACTTTATTCGTGATCGAAAGTGTTACCACATGTGGCGCATTCCAAGTCCCCAAACATTTTGGGTAAAGTAGCTTAAAGTCGCCCGAATTTAATGTAAAGTAGCCTAAGGCTAAGTTCAGATGAACGCGCGACGACGCGCGCTGCCGCGCGATTCACCTGTTCAGATGGCGGCGGCTTGCGCTTGCGCGCGACAGTCTAGCGTGAACATTCAGTGAGAATGGACGTGGAGGAGGCAATTTGCTTGTGGGTTTTATACCGCAAACTGCGACGTCGCCGTCGAAAGCAAAGACGATACAGGGTGCACCCTATTTTAAGTCAAAGACTTTCTTTAAGCCTGTTTGTGACGTTATATCCCACACTAAGACTACATGAAGATCAATCACACCTAAATCCATTGATATGTCGTCCTCCATTTTTTTCGTCGCTCCTTGGGTCCGTCCGCCTCAAACCGCGCGGGTCAACTGAACAGGTTGATACAGGAATGTAGATCGTAAACCGCGCGTCACCACGCGGTGGCGCGCGGGTCAACATCTTGCGCGCGGTGCATGGCGGTGCGCGCGGGCACGCGCGGTGACGCGCGGTCATGTATGTACATACACAACAACATTGATTTGTTACAATCTTAAACCGCGCGCCGAGCCAACCGCGCGTTCATCTGTACTTAGCCTAAATATTCGCCGATAGAGGAAAAGAGTAACGACTCTGTGGTAAAATTTGCATGTATGGAAAGTGCTGCCACTTTGAGTTTGGTGGGTGAACTAAGGTAAACTACAATACGGCATTAGTTCCAATTTTAGCCACGCACCAAAATATCCTTGTAGCGTCAACATTTGTGAATTTATATTGAATAAAAGCTTGTAAAAAAAGGTGGCGGCGTTAGTTGCCACAGATAAGGATAAAGCCGCGATTACATTATCCAATTTTAAGGAATGCTAACTAGGAAATCGGCAGATGTAATCGCAGTTAGAACAGATTGGATCCAATTTAGTGGAAATTGGAGGTCCAATCTTTCTACTTCCTAAATTGGATCCAATCTAGGATAGTGTAATCAAGGCGCTACGATTTAGAACGACTAGTCGGCGTCCGCGCCAAAGACTACAATCTTTGAGCAAGGTGGACGCGTAGACCGCGCGCACGAATGCTACCAAAGAGTATTTTTAGGGTTCCGTACCCAAAGGGTACGGGGTCCGTCCGTCTGTCTGTCACCAGGCTGTATCTCAAGAACCGCGATAGCTAGACAGTTGAAATTTTCACAAATTATGTATTTCTGTTGCCGCTATGACAACAAATACTAAAAACAAAATAAAATAAATATTTAAGGGGGGCTCCCATACAAGAAACGTGTTTTTTTTTTTTCGGTGTTTTTGCCTTGTGGTACAGAACCTTCCGTGTGCGAGTCCGACTCGCACTTGGCCAGTTTTTTTTTATATAAATGCTACATACAACATGGCGACTGTATCGGAAACGACAGCATTGCCCACAGAAAAAGAAATCCATGTGCTACGAGTATATAATAAAATTATACTATCCATACTATAATATCATACATTCGAAAGTACCTAACTCTGTCTGTCTGTCTGTCTATATGTTACCTTTTTACGCCTAAACCACTGAACGGATTTCGATGGCAGAGAGATAGATTGCATCCCGGGAAAGGACAAAGGATAGTTTTTATCCCGATATTCCCTCAGGATCGACACTTATGCGGGTGAAACCGCGGGGCGCTGCTAGTCTTAAATAAATTAATAGAAATGTATGAGGAAATGCCTTATCTTTTTAATAAAAACGACAAAAATTCTATTTTTTTTTTTGATAAAATTTTCTCTAAAGGTAGGTAGCTGACACCCTGGATTAATATATAGGCTACTTTTATCCCGAAATTTCCACGGGATCGACACTTATGCGGGTGAAACCGCGGGGCGCAGCTAGTCTTTATAATGATAACGACCAAAATTATTTATTTTTTTATATTTTTAAACGACATTAATTTATTATTTTCTTCTGTAGTTTTGATAAATACGGCGCCATCGATAGAAAATTCGAAACGTGCAACCTAGTACGATCCTTCTTCACGAATGCGACGACGCCGACAATGCATCTGAATGCGTCGTCTCATCGTCTGTCTCTGTCCGATTTAGAATCCAATTTAGTGTAGTGTAATCACTAGCTCCGATTTCCTAGTTAGAGTGTTCCTAGTTAGCATTGCTTAAAATTGGATAATGTAATCGCGGCTTAAATCGTAGCGCCGTGATTACACTATCCTAGATTGGGTCCAATTTAGGAAGTAGAAAGATTGGACCTCCAATTTCCACTAAATTGGATCCAATCTGTTCTAACTGCGATTACATCTGCCGATTTCCTAGTTAGCATTCCTTAAAATTGGGTAATGTAATCGCGCCTTTAGCATTGCTTAAAATTGGATAATGTAATCGCGACTTAAGTACTGTTAGTTGCGTTTTGGCCACGCGCCAGATGATCCTTGTATACAACAAAATAATAAACATGTACTATTTATTGTATGTTTACGATCTGCTTATGATCTGCTGTACGTAATTTTTTCTTTTTTTGGTCTGGTATTGAACCGGAGGTACAAACCTTTGTTAGGTTGCATAAAATCAATGATCACCGAAGACAAATTCTATCCCAAGTTGACTATATCCGGATTGTCGTTTTCGTACCAAAACTACAAAAAGAATAGTTAAATTCTTACAAAAATGTAATAAAATATTTTTTTTTTATTTTTAGCCCTCAACGGTGTAATTAACATAAAGAATTGTTAGAATTACTATTAAAAGAAATTAAAGTGAGTCTTCTGGTCGAATAGTTTCGAAAGAAAGAAAATGGCTGCCGATGTGTTCCGTGCGGCAACTACCACTCCTGCCAGTGATAACTTTCGATAGATTATTCTGCAATACAGCCGCAACCTGTTATATTTTCGTGTATGAATTATTGCTTGTGTATCAGTTTATTTCAAGGATAATGTTAATTCGTCATACCGAAAACTCAATACCTACAAGTTACGAAAACGACATGGCGGACTGGTAATCAACCAATAGGAAGCCAGCATCAAGCGTTTCAGAATTGCATGTACTCGCATTTCGCGTCATTACGTTTCGGTGCCTTCTTTCTCCTATGAAATTTAGTAGGTAATCTTTTGATATCAGTGAGTTGATTGACTTTTAGTTAATTACTAAGAAGAGTGTGTGAATATTGTGTTTAAAATTGTTATGAGACGATCGTTTGATGTGAAGCATCCCGACGGCTGGGATCATGACTGCGTTGGATTTAGGATGAACTGAAATGCAATACCATCTTTTTGTTTTTGTAAACAAGACTATGTTTTTACGATACACGTGCGAGACTGTATACAATTGACAGTTGTTTTCAATGATGTCGGGAAGGGGGGCAAAGAAACGCGGAAGGCCTCCAAAATCGGGGAGTTTCGAGAAAAGCAGGAAATTCCAGTATCATTTGTTGAAAAAACCAAAATATTTACTAAATCAACAAAACGCAGGGTCACCTTCTTTGGTTAGCACACCCTCAGCATCAAGAGCATCGTCTCCTCAAGGGAGCGATGTAAGTCGACGAAGTACACGAAAACAAAGAGGAGGAAAGACACATAAAAATAAAAGAGGTGGAATATCAGGTTCGTATTCACGAAGAGGATACAACCCACAAGCTGCAGATTATCATGAATCGGAATATCATTATGGATCTGATTTTGGTGATGAATACAGTGATAGGTCTGAAGCTGAAGAAGATCGCGCCAGTGAAAGTTCTGATGGCAGTGTAGGTGACGCTGCTGCGAGCGATAGTGACTTTTCGGTCAGCAGCTTCAGCACTACCAGTGGTACACCTCGTAAGGTTAATAATTTACTCAGACCACCTAGTCCAGATCCTCTATGGCTTCAACAGGAACGACAAATTCCAGCTCTAGGCCTTCCTCTTTCATCAGATGACTTGCTAATACCACAGAATTTAATTTTACAAGTTGTTGGTGTTTATGAAGTGTTAAGACACTTCAGGCATCTGGTGCGACTATCACCATTTCGCATAGAAGATCTGTGTGCAGCTATAAGTTGTGAAGATCAGAGCAATCTACTTGTAGAAGTGCATATGATGCTACTCAAAGCTTTGTTAAGAGAAGAAGATGCTCAACAAACACATTTTGGTCCATTAGACCATAAAGACAGTGTTAATATTACTTTGTTTTTATTAGATGTCATGACATGGCCTGAAGTTCTTAGAATTTACATAGAAAGTGACAAATCCTTTGATCAGAATGTTGTCAGAATATTAAATGCATGTGAATATCCCTTCACAACAGTGGATGATCGTCTGGCTGTTCTTCAATTCTTATGCAATCAATTTTTAATTACTAATCCAGTTCGTGATGATCTGCTTAGTGAAGGTAAGTGAAATTAAACAATACAGCATTATAATACAGTTTTTTGCCATTGTGATTTTACATTAAGATGCAATGACTACAGAGATTTGATCCTTAGAATGACCCCATCAATAGGTGCATAACACAAGATGTTATCTACATACTTTCAGGAAGGTTTTAGTATATAATACATTAGGTAATCATTCTTATGCACGAAGTTATATGCATAAATGTACTGCATCTCAGAGGTCACAGTCTCTTTTAAAGTCCGGACATAATCTTGATCAGGTTTTATGAAGACCATGTAGATCAATGTCTGAGATGGTCTTTTGAGGATAGTACCACACAGATTAAGAGGACCTGTCCAGTCAGTGCATGAATTTGTCAGAAATCGTGTAGCTCAACTCAAAAGTTAAGGCTATATACTTTATCATTCAGTTGAGTCTGATTAACAATATACTTGTGAAAAGAGTCACATTTGTCCTGCAATCGCACGGTTGGCGCAGTGGTTAAGCGATTGACTTCTGCGCTGCGTGTCGCGGGTTCGATTCCCGCACGGAACAAATATTTGTATGACCTACAAGTAGTTGTTCCGGGTCTGGCTGTTTGTGTATGTGACTTTAAATGTTTGTAAACGCACCCACAATACAGGAGAAATTCCTAGTGTGGGGCAACGTTTATTTTGAAAAAGAAAGAAAAGAATCTCCTTCTGGGCCTGCCGTTTTGCTGCAGTTTGGGACAATCTGTGTGATTATTTTATCCCATAGCTCTTCCGACATCGACATGCAACAGACTGATGTGGCCAGTTTCTTAAATCTTGGCAGCAGTAATATTGATTAAATTAAAAATATAAAATGCTGTATACAGAAATCCAATATAATTTATAGTTTAGTTTAACTTAAAAACCACATTTGTAAAAGATTCCATTTTGAAAAATGTGTACTTGTTAAAGTTTATGATATTTGTTTAAAAATCCGCATCTACCTAGCCTTGTGGGCAACGACTGAAAATCATTTGGTAAAAGTAACATATTTATTTTGCTTTCATGCTTGTCATACAAACTGTTAGTTTTGTTACTGAACAAAAATCGCCTTTACCCTTTGAATCACTAGGGAATGTCACTAAGACCTGTATTCCTTATATCTATCCAGCTCTCATCATGTGATAAATCAATGTTACATAATTAAATTAGCAGGGACAGTAATTCTCAATAATGTCAATGCTTTTAATAATGCCTGTCAGGTTGTTATAAAAGTATTGTTAATGCATATGACTCCAAGTATCTTAAAGCGTGTTGTGGTCTTACTGCCTCACTTGAAAGACGATTGATTGATTATTTTTAATTTGTCTCTCTCTTTACAGTTCCTATACATTATGACGATCACTGTCGAGTATGCCATCGTCTGGGAGACCTTTTATGTTGTGAAACATGTCCCGCAGTCTTTCATTTAGAATGTGTGGATCCTCCATTAGGCGACGTACCATCTGAAGACTGGCAATGTGCACTGTGCAAGCAGCATAAAACAATGGGAGTCACAGATTGCCTCCCAGATGCTGAAAAGCAGGGGTTAATGTGTAGACACGAGCACTTAGGCTTTGACAGACATGGAAGAAAATATTGGTTTATAGGTCGACGTATATTTGTGTAAGTATTCCATATAAAATATTGAACTACCGGCTGCCATTTTTTATCAAAATCGCGGCGCGCGATTAAATGGGTATTTATGGGTAGAGGGTACTTAAATAAAAAAACCGGCCAAGTGCGAGTCGGACTCGCACACGAAGTGTTCCGTACCACAAGGCATAAAACGCCGAAAGTTTAACTTTATTTTATTTTTATTATTTGTTATAATAGCGGTAACAGAAATACATCATTTGTGAAAATTTCAACTGTCTAGCTATCACGGTTCATGAGATACAGCCTGGTGACAGACAGACAGACAGTGGAGTCTTAGTAATAGGGTCCCGTTTTTTCCCTTTGGGTACGGAACCCTAAAAATGTTAGCAACATGGTGCCCTAAATTGTCACGTTGTCAAGATAAAGGTAAAGTCGCCATGTGCGAACAATGACCATCATTAAAAAAACCAGTCAAGTGCGAGTCGGACTCGCGCACCGAGGGTCCCGTACAAATTTGTCGGAGTGTAAATAGTTTATCACGGGAAATATTTTTTTTTTGTAATGGAACTTCAAATTTACGGTTTTCAGATTTTTACCTTTCCTTGTTGGGAAGTAGGTACACCCCTATAGGTTTTGATTCTGGAACATAAACGCCCATATCTTTTGATTGCGTTGACTTAGAAGTTTGATTTTGCACTGCTTCACGAGTTATCAAGTTGAAATGAACATCAAGTACTCCCTGTATTTGATGTTAATTTCAACTTGATAACTCGTTCCTGAGAAAAAGAGTCTTGACAAACGGACAGACAGACGGACAACGAAGTGATCTTATAAGACCTCTGCCTCGAATCTTACGGGCAGCGGGGTGGCGACGGCAGCGGCGCGGGAGCGGCAGAATCTAATGCGTAAAATCAAATGGACCGGCCCTCGAAAACAGCGGCGGGTCAGCGGCGCGGAAGCGGACAACGAGCGGTGCACTCCAGTCAAGCGGTGACCGCCCGCGCGCCTGCTTTAGGGTTTCACTTCTTTTGCCCACAATAAATCGAGCGTTAGGGATAAATTTGAATCAAAAATATGTTTTCGCCGGTGTTCAGAGATTTTGTTCGCGAATAAAAAACAAATATCTCGACGACACAACCACGAACACAACACTACGCCGCTATAGTGCCGCGCGATCTGCCCACTGGTTTCGAGAACGCGCCGCTCCTGCGACGCCGCCGCCCCGCTGCCCGCAAGATTCGAGGCAGAGGCCTAAGGGTTCCGTTTTTCCTTTTGAGATACGGAACCCTAAAAATTAATTAATTTCGTGCTTAAAAGCATTAGATTATATTCAAATAATAGTTCCCAGCTTAATTCAAGCACTTATTGGAAGAAAGTAAAAATAAGAGCACGTGAAAACCACTATTAAGAGTAAACTAGTCGCAAGCTCGAACTCACTGGTGAGTGGTGGTCATGGCCAAAAAGCACGCTGTCTCATCTGGGTCCGCGTCCGATAGAGCTAGTATCAGTGATGAGCAGTTAGACGCTAGGCTACACGCACAACGTCTAGTTCTCACGCACAGCAACACCGTTCCGAACTGATAGACGCGTAAAAAAATTCAAAAATTGCTTTGGAAAATCGAGTTTTATGAAAAAACCAAGGCTTAAATCAATTACAAATAAAGTTTATTGAACTCTTCGATATATAAATGGTTAAATCAAGCCGGGAAACATTTTTTTAATACATTACTGTATATCCGCACGTAATTAATACATTTTTAGGGTTTCGTACCTCCGTAGGAAAAAACGGAACTCTTATTTATAGGATCACTTTGTTGACCGTCTGTCTGTCAAGGAAAAATCCGAAAACCATAAATTTTTGTACTTAGTTACAGTACAAAAAAAAATCCCGTGATAAACCATTAACATACCTACAAATTTGTACGGAACCCTCGGTGCGCTAGTCCGACACGCACTTGACCGGTTTTTAATTATTGTCATTGTTCTCACTAATGTGACTTTACCTCCAAATATCTCGGACGGACTGACATTTTATGGCACCATATTGTTAACAATTTTTTAGGGTTCCGTACCCAAAGGGTAAAAACGGAACCCTATTACTAAGACTTCGCTGTCCGTCCGTCCGTCCGTCTGTCTGTCACCAGGCTGTATCTCAAGAACCGCGGTAGCTGGACAGTTGAAATTTTCACAAATTATGTATTTCTATTGCCGCTATAACAACAAATACTAAAAACAAAATAAAATAAATATTTAAGGGAGGCTCCCATACAACAAACGTGTTTTTTTCGGCGTTTTTGCCTTGTGGTACGGAACCCTTCGTGTGCGAGTCCGACTCGCACTTGGCCAGTTTTCTTTGCTTATGACGTGTCCTCTTACCCATATATACCTGTTTCATGGCGCGCCGTGATTTTGGAAAAAAATCAAACGGGTTTACGGGTGCCAGCTCCCATAGAAAAATGTTCGAACCTCTTTAATTTAGAAAGGCATTATTCGGGGATTTGTCTATGCTTGTGTCAAGCAAGCAACAACCCTGGTGCCGTTCTTATTTTCAAAATCGGCAGAATTTCTAATCGAAATAATATCCTATGTGCTATTAAATTACGATTATTTTACATATTTTTTTGGCAACAGTTGTTTCAAACTTTAGTAACGTCATAATAAAAATAAAATTATATTTTTAGTGAAGCTGAAAATGGTGATGTTTGGTATTATTCGTCACCTCAGCAATTCGAAGAACTATTAAATATTTTGGATTCTGATGAGATGGAAGCTCCACTAGTTCGGGAATTATTGGAAATGAAACAAGAAATTTTAAGACAAATGGACATTACAGAGCGTCTGACAAACCAAGTCAAGGGAAATCGGAAGTCATACTTAGAGATTGAAAACGCTAATATAGTTAAACAGCGAAAAGTCAAAGAGGAGCAAAAACAACATGACCACAATCCAGAATTAAAAATAGAAGATGATAAGATTGATAATTTGTCATCCCTAGTAAACGATGGAGATGTGGTAAACGAAGTGACAGTGGTCAGTGAAGACACAACCCATGAAGACAATGATGAATCTATAGAAAATGATGATAATAATAAAAAAACAAAAGGCAATACAGTTAGTAGAGGAAAACTACCACTTCAAAAAAAACAACATGAAGAAGGTATAGTAGCAGCTATTAATATTATTTGTTTTGGTATTAATTTTTTAAATTAATAATATACATATTTTCTAAAGTGCTGCACTCGACTACTGATAGGTCTTTGCTCTCTTTGGGCAAGTAATATGTCGCGACTTTCGCTTTTTATCGTTGTGTACCTTTGTCGGCTCTTCTCTCTGATGCCTTCAATATGGGATTCATTAATTAATAATTTATTGTAATCAACATTTGACTGTTAGTGAGCAAAACTCATGCAAAAGAGCTCCTTGAAATCCCTCACTGTGGAGGTCATATGAAAATCAGCTTTCTCAGTAAATCGGAATATTTTGGCGCGACTGAATCTGTGGGGCCCCTTAGAAAAAGAAAAGGGCTAAGAGGGACACTAAAAATTAAAACTAATGGCCTGCGCAGACGACGGACTTTTCTCCGCGGACTTTTTTGTCCGCTAAAATAGATCGCTTACAACTGTATCGAGTAACGCAAACGAGGGATTAAAAGTACCGCGTACAAAGCGAACTATTTTAACTCTGCGGACAAAAGTCCGTCGTCTGCGCAGACCTTAAAAAATACCCAATTGTCTCTTGACTCCAATACAATACATAAAATATTTAAACATTGAAAAAGTTTTGAATTACTTGCATATTCCCTAAAATTTTGTAACGTAATAAGTGTTTTAAATTTCTCAAATACTAACAATTTGAAGCACTTTTAACATACATACTTAATTAAACAAACTTCGTTTTTCTTTTTTTTTTCAGTGACAGAAAGGTTGACACGATTAAAGTCCAATCAAATCTCTAACGGAACTTACCTATTTAAATTAGGAAATGAAAATAGTTTTAAAAATTACATAAACCAGTACTCAGCAAATCCTTTAGCTTTAAACAAGCCACAGAGAAATGAAGAAAGAGACAAAAAACGATACATGTCCCATAAGTTTTCTTTGTCTTCAGCACAAGAATTCAAATGGGTAGGCTTGCTAAATGGTAACTATAAAAAAAACTTATGTAAGACTAAAATCGATTATGTTACTTTTTCAAGCAGAATTGCAATATGTTTCTCCTTTTTAACGATTTTATTCTTCTTCAGCTACAAAACCACTACTGGAGGCTACACTTAGACAAACCTTACTACAATTAGAATCAAATATAGTATTACAATTCATGCACCCCAACTGGTCGCTTTTGAGAAAGCCATGGGTACAAGCAGTACAACTTTGTCAAGCACCTCGTGACTTCGCTAGAGCCCTTTGTGTACTACAGGTGCGTATTTTTATTTAATGAGTAAAGTATTTAATGAATAAAGTCTAAAAGTCTACTGACTTGATACTAATTTTAATATATGTTTAACAGGCTTGCATTAAAAGTGTTGTTTGGGTACCAGCGTGGCATGAACAACTAGGTCACGTTAGGTTATCACGAGCGACTGCAACCGAAAGGGAAGAACGCAAAAAACTAGATAAGAGGGAAAAAAAGGAAAGAGATGAGGAAGAAGAACGATATCGTACAGCTTACAATTTTGTGAAATATTCTCTTGGTCTTCGACATCAGGTATGCCTAAAAACTAAAATAGTTAATATGGTTTCCTAAAACCCCTACCTCTAATAGTTTCAGACTTTCGTATAATGCTGACCCATCTCAATGGAGATCACCCTGTCGAAATTATGTTTATCGAAATTATGTCTTTACCTTTTGCATGCTGCTTATAGTCTCGTAACTACCAAGACAGTTACTCGACTTGAATAGGAGATAAAAATAAAATTTGAACCGCGTAAATAGTTTTTTTAAATTCAATTCACCAAGATGGCTCGAAAGGGTCACGCGGTATCATCGTTTCCCAGAGGGAGCGGGCCAGTTCATATCACGGACAATATGAACTGGCCCGAGGCACAGCTTGTGACATTGCGTTCAGTGTGAACTGAGCCTTAGGCCGCTTGTATACGTCCGTTTTTTTCACCGGACAACGGACCGTTTTTTTTCGCCGGATTCGCGGTGGTGTATGGTTTATAATGAATGTGTGCACATGCATCGGGACACAGGTCCGGCGAACAAGTTACGCCGGATGCACCGCCGCCTCCCCTCGGGGCAACGGATACCGGACGAAAAACGGACGTATACAAGCGGCTTTACGATGCTCGCATTTCAAAAAAGAGGATCGCCTCGACTTTCAAATATCAGATCATCCTCATCACCAGACGTGTTTCGAGTAGTCAAACAAACGTTCGAGAAAAACGCATGGCGAGTCTCGTATGACCTTTACATATTCCAGTTTTTGTTTCTCTACTGCGTTAACACATGAATATGCGTTTAATAGCCTGGCGATTCTCACCGAGTCTCGACGGTCGAGAAACAACTCCTCTTGTAAACGTCGCACGATGTCGGCCACTGTAGTATGAGCCAAGACTACGCACGCTACAGTACTACGCATGCGACTACGTACGCATGCTTCATTGTAAAGCCAGGTTTAGCTTCAAAGTATTTAGGCTATAAATCGTCAATGGTCCTTTTTTACATATCGTTTATAACCGATAGTATAATTCTCATACATTTTAATCAATTTGAATTGTTTAAAGGTATGGAAACAAAAAGGAGAAGAGTACAGAATTCATGGACAATGGGGATGGTTGTGGAATTCTTCTACCAGAAAATATAAAAAGCATAGTAACACAAAAACCTGTCTTTTAAATGGTCCTGCTAAAATAGCAGTGCGAGTAAGAGAAGGCAGTACCATAAAAGTTTTAGCTGTTGAACCAAAAACGTATGACTATCTCATTTCAAACGAAGGAGAAAATAAAGACGTTATGGAAAAATGTATGTATTACGTTTTTTTTTATGTTATTGTTATTTTTCTCGTGGTTAAGTATGAACAACCCGCAAGGGTCAATCGAAGGTTAAGCTACGCTTCCCGAGATCAACCATCACGTATCGAGAAATGGGTGAACATCCATTACGTATCGAGACTCCTCCGTGCCTCGGAAAGCACGTTAAGCCATTGGTCCCTGCTGTAATTCGAAGATCTGTCAGATCTGAACAGTTGTTACGGGTAGTCAGATGTTTATCTCTAGCAACCAGTCTTACCAAGGGGTATTGTGTTACCCAGGAAATCCTCTGGTTAGACTGGAAGTTACCCCAACACAGTAGGGAAAAGGCTAGGCTGATTATAATGTTGACTGTATTTTACAAAAAAAAAAAAAAATATTATGATGACTTTTTTTATTGCAGTGCCACCATCAATGCGTAATTTAAAAGTTGATAAGGATGAAGATGGTTTTGAAGAAATAGATGTTGAAAAGGCACTGAGTTCCTCAACAAGAAGGTACTACCCAAAAATTGCAAAAAAATCCAAATTAGACGAGTTTTTAGCTCGACGAACATACTTAAAATTCATGGAGGAAAAGAAGTTAGCAAGCTTGATAGCTAATGTGAAAAAAGAAGATGTAGAAGTTAAAAGCGAGGATGATAAGAATATTGATGTAGAAAATGATGATCCGGAACCTGACATATCAACAATTTGTGGCACAGTCAGTGGAAGCAAGCAAAAGGATGCAACCAGTACTGAAAACGTAGATGCACTGAGAGATGAATATCAAAAAATATCTCAGTTAACAAAAAGATATCAGTGTTACTCACATTGCTGTAACAAAATCGATCCATCAAATATTTTACAAAATTCTGGAATAAAAATTAATTGTTATTCACCACTGTGCATTACAAAAGGGAAACTTTTGACGCAATTAGTAACTTTATTAAAAGGCGGTGTCGTAAATTCAAATAATCTAGTTGGAAATTCTAAAGATAATACCAAAATGTCAATATTGGAACAATATTTATTAGGTAAAAGTTCATCTTGTACAAGTTCAAACGAAAACATATTGACTGACCTATTATCGGCAGTTGCGTGTGCTCAAGAATGCGACAATAAAAGCAGTGATTGCTATGTTAAGAGGAAATTAAGTGGCGATGACAGCGATGTTAGTTACAAAGTTGAAAAGGATGATATTAATGATAACTCATGTGTAGTTAAGTCGGAGAGTACACTTGAAGAATCCGCCGTGCCAGCCGTGGGGAATGAAATGGATATTGACATAACATGCAACAATAATGAGGACAATGAAGTTGAAATAGGTCCACTGAAAGAGTTAACTGATTGTGAATCCTCAGAGCAAGATAATAATACTAGTACAGCTAATGATAGCAAGGAAAGACCGCCCATCCCTAAATTGAAAATAACAAGAGGGAGGGCATCTAAAGCATCTTCTAATACACAAAATGTCGGAAATAACCATGAAGCAAAGGATTCATCTTACAAATGTTCTGTTACGTCAGCTAAGGCTAACGACAAAGTAAAATATCGCGCAATAATCAACAGGAGATTTGGGGCACCAAAGACCTACAAAAGAGAGGACAAGTCTATCAAAGATGAAAAAACTGAGGGGAATGTAATAAGAGTATATTCTACAGAGAACCCTGCTGGAAAAGTATACCTAAAACGAGTTCAAACATCAGCCGTGGAAAAGAAAAAGAAAAGGACCCCTGTAAAGTATCCACTATGTTCAACATTCCATACAAGGAGTAAAGCCAAAACTATAATGGTTTTACCTCATCATGAATTGCGAAAACTCTGCAGACAATCTGGGCATAATTCAGTGGCTGGGTTTAGTCATAATGCAAAACCTAATCAAGCAGTGTGGCCATATCCATGTCCTCGGCCATTATTTAAAACCTGTTGGCTATATCGCACTGTAAATCTTCAATGGTTAGCAAGTGCCGCTCTGCAACTTCGTATTATGTGGGCTTGTCTACGTTGGGATGATATGGCGGCCAAACCAGCTTCTGCTGATGGTAAACATCAGCTCACTACTGATACAGAAATAGTATCACTTGAATTACTAAAACATCGACATATAGGACAGTTTTCGGAGCGAACGCAATATCTTCGCCGGCGGGTAGTAATACCACTCGAATTACCCAAAACAGTTCGTGAAGTGACATCAATTCGTAGTGGCTTAAGGAAAAGGAAGCGTGCCGAATCTCCTCAAAACACTGAACCTCAGGTAATTGAATTAAATAACTGTCTGAATTGAAAATAAAAAGAAAATGGATTATATTATGATTTATATATGTATTATGTTATGATTATAACCTTGTTTTAATCAGAGTATAGAGATTGTTAAATGATAATCAATTATTTGTTAAGGTCTCTGAAGAGTGGGTCGATGAAGATAAACTGGAACTTTGGGAGGTGCGTCAATACGGTGAGCGCACAGAACGAGCTACCCCGGTCACCCGCACCTCCACCGGCAAGCTGCCGCAGCGCAATGTCGCGCCGCTGGCTAATGCTGCTGATCTTAAAGATAAAATGGAGCAACAGCTACGTGAGCAGAGAGCTGCCCATCAACAAAAAAGAGCATTAGAAATGTCACAAGGTATTTATTTCTAGCCACTATTGTGTAACAGATTATCATTAATATTATACAGTACTAGAAACTAGCTGTAAAACTAAACAAAATAAATTTATTATTACAGAAAAAGCAAAATCTACTCCAAACCAGAACTCTGGCAAAAGTACACTCACATCTTTACTGACAACAAATGCCACCACTCCCACGGGCCAGAAAACAGTTATTGGCACTAGAAGAATTATTATGACAAAAGGTCCCGATGGTTCAACCCGAGTTGTCAGTCAGCCTATCGCGGGGCCAGCAAAATCGGCGCATAGCGATGGAGTTAGTTCGAAGTCCAATGCAACGCCACAGAAAGATGGGCCACAAAAGGTTCAAATAATTCGGGCCCCCGATGGAAAACTAACAGTTAGAGGTTTGCTAGCTGGGCAGCAGCTAATTCAAATGCCCGATGGAAAGTTACATGTAGTAATGGCGGGTCAACAGGGTATCACGGGGCAGCTGGTGGCGGCTTCCCCAGTGACTAAACCAGTCGAAAGTGGTAGCTCTCCCGCCGAAGTCGCTCAAGTAAAAACCGCCATCGAAGAGCCGAGACAAACGCCGCGCGCGGCTGCGTCCTCCGCTCAGCAGGTGGTAGTGCAAGGTAACCGGCAGATCGTGGTGCAGCCGGCGCAACAGATGGTCGTGCAGCCGCAGCAGCAGGTGGTGGTGGCGCCCGCGCAGCAGGTGCTGGTGCAGGCGGGCGCGCGCGCCGGGCCCGCGCCGCGCGTGGCGCCCGTGCAGACCGTGCTGCTGCAGGGCCAGCTGCTGCAGCGCCCGGCCGCGCCGCGCGCGCCCGCCGTGGCGCCGCGCCCCGCGCCGCAGGCCCCGCGGCCCCGCCCCGCGCAGGCGCAGCAGATCGTTGTCAATAACCCCGTGCTGGTGCAGCAAATCGCCGCCGGCAAAATACAACTGGCGACGGTCAACGGCCAGCAAGTTCTCATACGGCCCACTGGAAATAACCAGGCGCAGATAGTCGCCCACATCGGGCAGAGTCCAGCCGCTGTAAGCACGGTGCCGGTGTCTTCCCCGGCGCCCGCAGTCCGCCCCGCGCCGCCCACGCTCGCCCCACAACCCACTCCACCTCCGATTCAGCCACAGCCGCAACAACAACTTACCGAAGACGAAATTGTAGAGAAACGACTTTTGGTCGGCCAACCTCCTGGCACTGTAATAAAGACTGTAACAGCACAGGTAATTATGATACATTGCAAAGTTAAGACATACGACTGCAGGGTAATAGTATATGATACATGTGTGCTATGTTGATCATTGTACCCGAGGCGGTATTATTTATGATAAGGAAGCCGAGTGTGTAATGATCAATGCACGCGCGTTTCATACGACGTTTTTCAACACACTTGCGAGGAAAAAAACAGACTTGTATTGTTATTAACTTTTATGGGAAATGGCGCGCTGGTTTTGTTTTTCCGCGCGTCGCGCTGGCGATGCGCGCGTAGGTGTAAATAAAGGCACTGGCAAAACCGCTAAACAGCCTTCATAAAAAATATAGTAAACACAAAATAATGTTTAGACTGATCGTAGTGTTGTCTTATGTTAAATTGTAGTTTAGTTAGTATGGAATTAGAAAGTAGGTACTATAGGCATAGAGAAATATACATTCGTTCAGTGAGAATCCGCAATAATAGAACGCCAGTCAGGGTCTTTTCTGTTTGGTTCCGGGAGGACCAAGGACAATTCAGACTATTACAAAAAAAAGTGAAATATGGCCCGCGGATTCCTTTTAGGCATGAAGTCTCTTTGATGAGATTAAAAAAAGCGCACATCTCCGACTAGTAAATAGTTATCTGTGGCATTACCGCACTAGTGCGGTAACATAAAGTAAAAACCGGCCAAGTGCGTGTCGGACCACGCACAATGAAGGGTTCCGTAGTTGGAATGAATTTATCCCAAGAACAAACTTAACATTGTAGTCGAAAATCATGTTCTCCCATACATTGCAACTGCAAATTTAAGTTGAGTCGACTATTACTCGTAAACTGGTAATGCCTACTTAGCTGTGATAGTTTTCCTTTTAATTTCGTTATGTATACTATTGCCGTGAAATTTTTCACATATTCAAAAGCAACCATTTAGCTGGCAGGGACTCTACAAAATATTTCACAAATGGATCCCTGATCAAAAAATAGTTTTCACAAACCAGCAATATTTTTAAAAGACCTATCCAACGATACCCCACAACTTGAGGTAGATTAGAAAAACAAAAAACATCCCCACTCTACGTATAGAGGAGGTACACGAAAAATATTTTTTTTTAAGATTTTATTTTACCACTTTGTCGGCGTGAATGATATGTATATCCATGAGAGAAGAGTCTCTGAGCTAAGCTGCGGACGGACGGACGGACAGACGGACATGGCAAAACTATAAGGGTCCCTTGTTGACTACGGAACCCTAAAAAGCACGCGTGATTAATACACTGCATGATGGACCTAAAAGCGGTTCATTAAGAGCCACTTTACGAGCGAGTGTGTTGGAAAATTTTAAACTGTTCAAGAGTGTTAAAAGCTTGATTTGAAAAAACTAAAACTGCATTTTATAGCTATTTTCCCCACATATTAATATCTTTTAAACTCACCCTAATATTTAAATGAATACACAGGCAGTTTTTTTTTTTAATCAAAAAACTATAAAAGGCATCAACAGAATTGGGCAAAAGTAGCCACTGACTGATTCCGAATAACAGGAATCGGCGACCGACGCGGTAGGCCCAGAAAGAGATGGCGTGACGAATTGGACGCCTATCTAAAGGATTGGCCAGATGTAGCAAGAGACAGGAAAAATGGGAAAGACGGAAGGAAGAAGCCTTTGCCCTGCAGTGGGGCAAAGGCTTCTTCCTTCCGTCCTGTGAACTCAAGTAGAAATCGATTACAATTAAAAATAGTGCTTGATTCTCCCTAATCTCCAGAATTTTGCAAAGAACAGATGATTGTTTGTATAAATTAAAAGAAAATTGAAAGAAAATAGAAATGAAAGAAAGGAAAATAGTTCATTGTGCACAAATAAATTAAAGCAGACAATTATTTGTGTTAATGTTTGCTTTATTTAATAGTCTTAGATACAATTATTTATAAACACGGTTTGTTGACTGTTTTACAACACTAAGGTCCACTAGCAATATGTATGGTGGCATGGCATATGAGCTCTGTCTAAAGTGGGCAATGGACTATGGGTATCGAATCACATTGCTATTGAGGATCGCCTCATCTGACAAATAAAACGTAATTTTAAGTTAGTAACCCTGTCATGGAAACTTCATCAAGGTATGAATATGAACATTTTCGTCCAGTTTCTCAGTCACTCTTTGCATTATTACAGGTCATGCAGACAAGTAGTGGACCTAGCATAGTTCTACAGGGACTGCATGGATATACTTTGACACCACAACAGCTGGCATTAGTACAGCACCAAGTGAAACAACAATTGCTAAAAGGTAAATTAGTACATACCAAGATTTATTTAATTTGTTAAACCTCATGGTTATCCTAGCATTCATTGACTGCACTTTTACAGCTCAAGAGTCTACAGGCAAGCAGGGTATGCTGGGTCCCAGGAAGATGTATCTGGCAGTGCATCCGCCGCCCAGCGCGCCGCCGCCGCTCACCCCGGTGGCGCCGCAAGCTCTCCACACTATACAGTCACTACAACCACTACCCGTGCCTACGCATCAGGTAATATATTACTATTAGATGACGCTCTGGACTCGAATGACAACTATTTACTATGTATGTATGTATATTGCGAACCTAATCATTTTAAACATACATAATTTATTGTAAATGGATAAACCAGGATTCCATACATTGACGAAATACTGTTATCATATTATTGCCTTACTAAAATCCGCCATGTATTCAACATTATTACTATTGAGTAGATGAGAAATGGCGGATTTAATAATAGGCTCTGCTCGGTTTCATATTGGGGTGGGATCAAAATGAGCGCTGTATTTTTCTATGTCTCGAAAAAGCAAATTCACATTTCATAAATAGTTAGAAGTTCAAACGAGGAATGCAATGCTTTTTCTGTTGGTTGCACTTGTTATGATCAAACCCTAAATAGTTATGTACAAGACATGTCTGTGCATACAATAATGTATTATAATTTATAAGACTGGCACATAATTATGTTATTAAAATGGTGTGAACAACAGTTACTACTACTATAAGTTATTCATGAAAAACACCAAAGATTTTTGTAAATATTAAGTATCCATGTATATTATAATTTATATTTTTAGATTTCACACGTTTATCCTCCTCTGATTCAATATAGGTAGTAGTATAGTCATAAAGTAGCATTTATCTCAGTATTATAAATCTTTACAACCGGTATAAATTCTTACATAATATTTTAAGGATAGACGTGGAACAACAGCAGGATGCCACACATCAAGAAATATTTCGGTTTTCTTTATCTTATCCCTTTCTTTTTCTTTGCTATTGTTTGTGATTTCTACCCATGTCTGCCCTGCAAACCTATCCAATTCGTCACATACGACCCCTTCGCTGCAGTCGACCATGACGGCAATGTAAAGACATTGCAGTTATGGTGGTGGTTCCTTGGACATGTAGTTTTCGATAGTGCAGTAATTACCTAATTTTCTAACCCAATAACATTTTTATACTAAAAAAAAGGTGCTTTTCGTCAAAAATATTTATTCAGACGTATTTTTTTACCTAAGGGCAAATTTTTTCAATGCTCAGATATCTCTTAAATTGCCGTTTGACAGATTTTGTTTAGAAAATATGTCAAACTGTCATAATATTATTTATTCTTCAGATGAAAGTTATCTGACTATTGAAAAATCAGACCTAAGGACTGATTTTCCCATCGCCAGATAATTCTATCCGAGGAACAATTTGAATTTTTGACGGTTCTTCCATACAAAATCTGTCAGACGTCAATTTTCAAAATTCTACGAATAAACATTTTCCGTCTCAATTGACAGATATCTTTTATCCATGGAATAAAATGGACGAGTTGGAAAAACGTTGGTATGGAAAAACTGTCAAATTTTTTGTAATTAAATAATTGCTTCATATTTTGCAATAAATTACCAGCGTTGTGTCATCGCGTTTCTCTTTCTTTTCAATGCAGTCTGACAGGGACCGCGCTTTAGGTCATGTAAGCCCCTTGGTTATAATTTATAATCTTAGATTAAATTACTTCTAGTAAGAGATAAACCCTGTCTTTTAAACTAGGCTGCGTGTATCTTAAGAGACAGTGCCTTATATGCCATAATACTATGGAAATGAGTCTATAAAAATCTATAATATTTTTAACAAGCTTTTGAGTGGCGTCAGCACATCTTTTTCGGAAGAGTTAAGCAGTACAACATATTTTAAAGTGTATTCATTGAAGAAAATAGCCACAGCTCGTCAAATCGCTAAGCATCGTAAGTCGCTATAACATAAAACGACATTATTTTGCAAAAACTAGTGCATCTTTCTATTAGATCTTTACTTTTGCGCAATCCCTATATGACGTTTTTTTTTTTCCGTTTGTGGTGCCTTCGCGCAACGTGGCCAGCCCACTTTCACTTTAACTTGATTGTTTTTTCTCTGACATAATCTAAGTAATGTACTTTCTCGTGCAAAAACATACTATTGCTAAAAACAATCCCATTATTGTTTAAAAATAATCACATTTTTCAATTTCAATTATTTCCCGAATAATAAGAGTCACCGCAGACAGAGCAGCAAGATGCTCGAGCATTGTTCATTGATTCAATTGATAATTAACTGAATTTTCAAATATTTTATTTAACAATCGTGGAAGGTATAATTCCGCCCATTTTCAAATATTATTTTATTTAAAAATCGTGGAAGGTATAATTCCGCCCGGCATGTGCGCATAATTGTGCCCCTTGCAGCCTCGCTGCCCGTGAGCATGCTCGAGCGTGCGCGACGCTTGCGAACAGTCTGTCACATGAATAAATACCCCACAGAGAAAAAGCTTCTTAGAAAGGTCTTCAAGTTGTTCATAATCCATTTTACAACAGCTACCTGTCCCTTAAACTTAAAATCGTAGCAGGGTATTACTCGAAATACACATCTTTCTTGCCAGGATACCCATTCTCTTTCAATATATTTTTTGACTATTTAAAATCTTATTCATGTGCTCTACGTGCTCCTCTTCTACCCGTTTTCACTAACACTAGGCGACATGTAAATGTAATGCGTAGATATGAAGAAGTTAATTTAGCGCAAAAAATATTTCACCAGCCACTAGGCTATCTCTAAAGTTACGACACCGATTCGCTGATGCGTAATGCTTAGACAGCTCTTGTGGTTTCTAGCAACTCTGGCCTATAACATGACACGTTTAGTTGAGTATTCTGTATAACGCCTAGTGTAGTATCTCGAACAAAAAACGAGCGTAAATTGTGAGGCAACTTCATTTCCTTTATGTGCGTGACCCGAGTGTTTCGAGGCTCCACAAAGTCGCATTACGAACCGTTTACCCTGGAAAAATGGGAAATTGCATTGCTTTAATCGTTCAAATCAAAACAAGTATATACGTCATTGTCATTTAAGCAAAGTAGAGACAAAATGTAATAACTGTAGTTATTTCGCCGATATTTCTCTAATGTTCCCGATTGGAGTCATCATTCTCTAGGCCTTATCCCAATTAAAATTTTCCCGAGTGGAGTAACGTACACGTATTAAAACTCTCGTGTGACAAACAAACACTCGTGTTTTAATAACCCCCTGGTAGGCACCGTTTTAAACTACTATTTCAAAATAAATATAGTAGTATAAAGGGTATTTTTTTCACACAATTAGCAACACTATTAATTTTGTTTACATTAGATTTTTTCTATTATGTTAGATTTACGTTTAATATTGATATTGCATAAATGCAAAAATTTACTTATGTAATGTTATTTAATTCTTTTTTATGCTTTCCTAATATGTTAGCGCATTTCTGTACGCTGCAAACATTCATTTTACTTTCTTTCTTGCTTACACTTCGCGTTATTTTTAAGATATTTTAGTTGCCTCACTTGTAGTGTTCGGATAAGGCTTCTAGGCGTTATTATTCTTAGCGCACTCGAGCTTCTGTGCGAGCAGTAGCGCAATTGTGCGGCGTATTTTAATCTAGCATGCCCATTTAACTGCGTGGTCGCTCTGCCTACGCTGACCCTCACCATCATCTGCCTAGCCTTTTTCCAACTATGTTTGGGTCGGCTTCGAGTCTAACCGAATGCAGCTGAATACCAGTATTTTACATGGAGCGACTGCCTATTTGACCTCCACAACCCAGTTACTGGGTAATACGATACCCCTTGGTAAGACTGGTTGTCAGACTTTCAGGCTGACCCTAAACAAGTAAAATATACATTAAACTGCAAATATTTTTTGATGTGATAGTGATCTACTGCTTCTATTAGCTCTTTCACACATAACGCTGGCCAGGTTAAGTCTCTGGGCTACTACAACAATATTTTTACTTAAAACAAACATAATTATACCCCTCGCCGAAGTGTCTCTAATGTACTGTTAAGGCTAGCGCAAATTGTGGTGGGCCACCCCGCAACGCAACGCATTACATAAATCCTCCTACTTGACTTTCGTACATTTTATATGAATCATCGCGCACTACAGGCAGGCCACACACGGCTTTTTGGTTTTGCAATGAAAAGCGCTGTGGCCCAATCCGTATTTAATATGCGCTTACCTTTATAGTTGAGATATCGATACCTGCGTTGTTTGTATACGAAATGCATAGTGGGAAGTACATGAATAGTAACATAAATTAAAATACGCACAACTTCGTGACAGTATCTTAAATAGAGAGACAACTGATGAAATTTGATAGATTTCTGCAACCGGAGGCAAATGTGCCCGTCTTCCATTTCGTACGGCATGTATATGCTTTGATTGCTGCTGCAATTAAAGGTTTTACAATTGGTATTTTGTGCCGCAATATTGTAAGAATATTCATGGAGCAAAAAAAGTGCCGGTTGTTATAAGTTTTAAATGAAAACAATATAACAATGCCTATAATTATACAGGAAGTAAGGGACATCGACTCGCAAACTGTCACCATGAATTCAGTAATGACTAGACATTCAGATTCGCGCATCGATGTTTCTTACACCGTGTAGCGCTATGTTCTTGATTATAGTAACAGATTTAGTATTGATAATTTTCTTTTGTCAGTAACTCTTATCTTATTACCTACGGTCTATAAATGATCAAAAATGATAAATAAATAAAAAAAAATTGTCAATAACAATCTTAGTTCTAGTACTATTGAATTAATGCCCCCCAAATAATTATTGAAGTATAAGCTACCGGTCTAAAGAATTGCTCATACACCACCTGTTAACATGTATTATACCTGTAAGTTATTACAAATTGATTCCTTATTAATATATTGATAGTAAATTAGTATCATTTGAATAAAATATTAAAATAATCATCGACTTTTATTTAATCACGACCTGTTTTTTTTATGTAGTTTTTATTTCTTGTAATTATTTTTTTTCTTACAAACGTTTTGTGGGGGTGTATGGGCAATTTAATGCTACCATGATTGAATTTTTTGAATTAATAAATAGGGATTGTTTACATTTATAGTTATAAAACAAATTAGTGCTAATACTTAACTGACATGAACTGATATATTCCCACAAACGGATGTTGATGGTTTTTAGTTTTTCTTTTTTTAACATAAAACCCTATTTCTTAATTTGAATTTTCAATAAGGTAAATATTTTCTAGGGAAAAAAGGAAAGGAGATGATGGTTCATATTTTGACACATATTACACCTTTTACTTATAGGATGTAAGTGAAGAAGATCAAATAAAAAGACAAACGCTTTTGAATGGTGAAGAAAATGTGGCAGAGGCGACGAGTAATAAACAGGCGACACCTTCCAAACCTGAAGATATCAAAGAGAATAACACGAAAACAGATATAATAAATTCTGGCCCAGATGTTCTACAAAGTAATAAATTCGTGTTAACCCCTGACTATATTCAACAAAGTAAGTATTTTCCTTTTATACCTTTAATTTTGTAGCCTAAAAATCTGATAATTCCCGTCATGCGTTATTTCATTGTCTAGCAACAACTCTCAAATCGTAATGTTATTATAAATTAAAAATAACCCTCCTTCTGGCGCAGTCGAGTAAATAGTACCGTAATGACTTTATGGACGTGCAACACTAATAAAATTAAAAAAACCGGGCAAGTGCGTGTCGGGCCACGCACAGTGTAGGGTTCCGTAGTAGCCCGTTATCACAATGTAGTACGATTCTGTTGTTCTTTATTTTGAATATTTAAAAAAATCATATTTTGTTTTTCAATGCAAGTCTTTACCCGTTCTAAACAAGCAACTACATACTTCATCTTAGTCACTTGCTAAGGATTTTGTATTTGGTACAAAATTATCCAACACCCAAGTTCAACGGCTATTACTGCTAAACTAATAAACTTATCTTAACCGCTATAATTTTCCTTTAAAGTTCATGAAATGCACTATCATCGTGAATTTTTCCAGATTTTTCAAGCCAGCAGTTTAGCTTTTAGAGGGCCGCCCTACTTGAACAAAAATTTGCACTTTAAAGTTTAATATTTCGTAAATGGAGCATTAGATCGAAAAATAATTTTAGCAACCCCCAAGTCATTTTAGAAGACCTATTCAACGATAGCCCACACGATGGGGTAGACGACGAAAAAAAAAAATCATTCCCACTACACATGTAGGGGAGCTACCCTAAAAAAATATTTTATTTTACCACTTTGTCAGCGTAATTGATATACACACTCCTACAAAATTACAGCTTTCTAGTACTAACGGTCTCTTAGCAAAACCTCCGACAGACAGACGGACGGACATGACGAAACTGTAAGGGTTCCTTGTAGGAACTACGGAACCCTAAAAAGCTTCACACTTTCCCTTACAAAATAATGCTATAATAGTAGTGTATGAAACTGTTACATGACAAAAACACGGTCACGAGAGATATCTAGTTATGTGCAATTTCATACACTACTTTATCTAAACTCAGTTCATATGTTTTTTCAAAAATACCATGATCTTCTTATCGTAAAATATTGCGATGATCATCTGTTCCATCATACGCCGCCAATACCGCGCATGCCCTGTAGCCAAAAAGTGCGCGCTGCTACAAATAGAAAACTTATGTATTTTTTAATTAACTATAATATAACTATTTAGTTGCATAATGTCATTATTTTGTGTGTCGACGGCAACCTACGAATTGAGAACTCATTGGTCAGGCTGTAGGTACATTAATAGAAGAAATAGTTAATTATGATATAAGTGGGCAAAGTTTACTGAATTGTAGGGCTTGAAAACACCAAGTGTATCTTGCTCCGCGTACTTCTCGCTGCCAAAAACTTATAAGGCTACGGACATGAACTCAGCAGCGCAGGGCGACGGCGGCGAAGGGTGCTTCGCATTTCAATGGATAGATTTATATGGAACTGGCCTCGAAGGCAACGGCGCGGGGAGCGGCATACGAGCGATGCGCACCAGTCTAGCGGTGCTTGCGCAGACGCGCAGGCACCGCTAGACTGGTGCGCAACGCTCGAAACAATAAAATGCACAAAACTACGTCAATGATTGCAGACGCATTGATCGAGACCGGCAGGGCAATTGCGTAACACATTATCAATCTGAATCGGTATCATTTTTACAGTTCAACAACATTTATTGCGTTATTTACGTGTGGAACAGACAAATTATTCGAACTTATGAAGCAATGGATTAGCAATTTGCTTCAAAATTATTCAGATTCCGATTGATAGTTTGTTACGCAATTAGGGTGCGGGTCTGCGTTGCCGCGACGGTCCACGCGCCGCCGCCGCCCCGCAGTCGCTGACTTCGAGACCGCAGCCTAAGTGTCTAAACACACTATTCCGAAATTCGGCATGATTACGCCTGCAATGCTATTTGAATTACTGACGACACATTATGCCGAAATTACGTTGCGTTAAGGGGGCGCATGAAGCCAGAAAAAAATCAAGTTTCACCCGCGCCTCCTTGCCTACCCCTCTCATCAAACACGACGAAAACAAAACACAATCCCTTCCCGCCAGCAGAAACTTTTCGCCCGGCCTGTGATTAAGACAGATATTAAAACAGAAGACGAACTAGCAGGGGATCGAGGAGGGGCGGGTAGAGGAGGGGTTCAGGGGATCAGACCGGAATAAATCATTTATTTGTGTTATATACGCAAAATAATCAGATGAAACGGCTCTATTCAATGTAGTACCTAAGTATGATCGCTGTGTAAGTAGGCTATTCAATATATATAGTGTTAGTGTTATATTTAGTGTTGTGTAGTTGGCTATTCGATCAATATTATTGTATGTTCGTGAATCTGTTCCGACGCCGGTAACAGATACGGCCTATTGCCTATGCGATTCCGAATAAAATTACAAATGGACGATTTTCGGATAATTTACTGTATCTATTTGTGCTGCGAGATCTTGTTTCTTGCCAAATTTCTTGATTCTAGGTCAACGGATTTTTTTTTCTTTTTTGTTTTATTTATTCAGTTTTATTTATTTGCGAGTGCCAAAATATGCGACATGAAGGGCAATTTATGCCAGCTTCTAAGTCAAAGTCTTAGAGGCTTGATATTTCTACAGCTCCAAGGAACCGTAGATCTAAGTATTTGATATAATTTTCAAATTGGTATCCCCACGCATTCCTGAGAAAAAGGGTCGGACAGATAAAAAGAGTAACGGTGGAGTTTCTTGCCCATTCTTCTCCATACGAAAACTACCTTTTGGAATGGGCGACTAGGATCATTTCTATTTAGTTTTTTTTGACGTTCAAAAGTGCCTTTAAGAGTATACTAGTCGCGAGCTCGAACTCACTGGTGGTCATGGCCAAAAAGCACGCTGTCTCACCTGGCTTCGTGTCCGACAGAGCTAGTGTCAGTGATGAGCAGTTAGACGCTAGTCTACATGAACAAAGTCTAGTTCTCACGTACAGAAACACCGTTTCGAACTGATAGGCGCGTAAAAAAATTCGAAAAGTGCTTCGGAGAATCGAGTTTTATGAAAAAACCACTACATAAATCAATTACAATAAATTTATTGCACTCTACGATAACTGAGATTTGTCGGTACGGACTTTGTTTTGAAGATTTTACAGTTCTTTTATTACTTATTTACACCCAAAGTTACGTTAAAAATAGCGAGAAAAACGAATCTTTGTTGGCTCATAACTTTTTAATGGCTTTTTATTTTACTATTCTGTTTCCGTACAGACAACATAAATAATAAGACAAAACGATATCATATTTAACGTTGGATGCGCAATGTCAAACAGTGCAGTAATACTCTCCCGAAATTTGTATGGAAAAAATATTGACTAGTATTTGAAATAAATGATTTGACTTCGACTTTGATAAACAACAACAACGAAGTGATCTCAAACAACGAAGTGATCCTTTATGGGTTACGATTTTTCCTTTTGAAAAAGCAAAAGCACTTCCATCAAAGTATACATACTCTACTCTACATACTCCTGATCATGAATCATGATGAAAACAAACTCAATAAATTAGTTTTTTAATGATATATAGGTCAATATAATCGCATCACTTACCTTACGGTTTTTAAAATTAAGTATTTTAGAATGACGACGTCATAAGGGTCATATTAAGGACGAACATGATTGAACAAATCTATCAAAATTTCGTTGTACTGCAGAGTGATCAGCAACCCTATGTATCGTAATGGTTTCTGAAATTATAATATTCAAACGGAATATATTGTCTTTATTTTCAATGATGAAATTCTTCAGTAGATACTTAAAAACATCTGTTTATTTTGCATATACTTACTATACGCTAAGTTTGAATTCAGAATCTAAGAATCCTAGCTTAGTTATGTTTTGGAACTAGAAACTCAATGTTGGCGTAACAAAGTTCAAATTACAATGTAACCAAATTTTATTTAGAACCTTGTACATGTTGGACGTCACGACATATTGGTGGAAAATAGTGGTATCCAGTAAAAAATTATAATAGTATATCGTGGATTTTGCTTTGCAGGAACGTGCAAAGTCAATAAAATAGCAACAGTTATCACTGTTTGCACCCAAGTAAAAAATAATATTGGTATGGTGGATTTTGCACTGTATTATGCAAAGTCAAATGGCATGTGTTATGAAAACCTTTCCAGCGTGAAGTGCAAGTAGGAAAAAATCCCTGCCGTAAACATTTGTAGAAAAAGAGGCCAAGTTTGGTACAAAAGAAGTACAGGATTGTCGGATTTACCGATAAAAAAATTGGCAACTATATGTAAATGGGTGCCAGAGTAAGTCGAAAGTTCATTAGGTTCCTCTTTTCGTCTAACTGTTAAAAGTTTAGCTTTGAAAACTTGCCAAGTTACACAAGTTTTACAAGGCGAAGCCGACAATCCCAAACATTGTGATCCGCTAGTCATGAGAACACTATCCGTATGAAATAATTCATGTGCACACCGTTTCGTACTTTTGTCCACAATAAACCTATAATTACCTAGTTAATTTCCTATTTATATATTTTATAAACACCAATAATAAAATACCCATAACATACCTTTATGTTTCAACTTGATTTAGGGAATGGTCAAAAGTCGCTCAAAATGGATCGTCGCAGTGTGTGGACGTTCATATTCGTGGTGAGGCATGCGGAAGCACATGCCTACAAAAACATGCGATGAGCACCGTACGCTGTGCATGTCTCACAATGTCTGTATCCACCTTTAGGGTTACCTTACAAGGGAGTTTGTCAAGAAAAGTAGGAGTAGACGAATTTGGTTTCTGAGTTTATCGTAATAAGGTGTAAAATCTCCAGCATGAACTTTCAAATGAACGCGAAATTGGCTATGTTGCAAATTTTCGCCGCAAGAAAATAGACCGAAATGCAGAGCAATGGCGCTAGTTGTACTATACCAGTAAAACATCTGTCAAAAGAATGTATGTCATCTTGGCGTTTCAAATATCAACATTGAATTAATTTAATATTTTAATTTTGCCTCGGTATTTATTTAGTTTATCAAGTCTTATTGTTTTTAATAATCGTTTCGGGAGTGGTTTTAGTTACTTTTCCATGTTTTCTATTTCACAGTGTCTTTCCTACAAAGTGATAAATTACACAAATATTATTTACGCAAATAAATTATATACCAGCGCAGCCGAAAATTTGAGCGCAGTCCTCTTGTCTCAACAGAGTGACGGCAAAAGTACTCTGTGGCAACTGATTTGTGAAACAAAAATATGTTTGAAGTTCCCGCAATGTGCGACGGAAGATGACCTCTTCCACGAACTAAGAACGTCGTAAGTGCTATAAGCTTATCGTCGTAATAAAACCACAAATAAAAGGAATAAAAAAAAAATGCTTCCACAATTTTTGTCGCCTTGTGTTATTACATTCATCATCAAATTTTTATTCTAGTAGTCATAAGCATATTAGGTACAAATCGAAAAGTCGTGAAATTTGGAGGTAACTTCGTGATGTTTTTTTATCTACAACATTTTAATTTTTTGTGTTTCTGTTGCACAATTCGTGTGGAAATATCATGTAGTTACTTATGTTATTTTATACCTAAGTCTTATCAATTTCATGAAAAATCATATGAAAGTTAGGCTATTTTGGTTACTTCCGGCCCTTAAATAGCATTGCAAGCGTAATCATGCCGAACTTCGGTCGCGTACCGGCGGCATAGTTTGTTTAGACACTAAGGGTTGGTGTACGCCCGGCCGAAGCTGCGAAGGATTTGTATGTAATTTGAAAAATGAGCAGCGAATCGGGCCCTTACCCCTTGACCACGATCCACGCCTCAAATTATATGCGTGTTGCGACGACTGCGGAGGGAACGTAAATTCACCATATTTATACCATTCTTTATTTACGTTAAGGCATTATCCAAAGTGACTCATCACTTTGGATAACGCCAAGTCATATGTCCACCTCGGTGCCGCCTGCCGACACCGCGCTGCTTGTTGCGCCGCATCTCGCTAAGCCAATATAAACATTTAAGTTGATTGGTTTTAACTATACTTCAAACAATGCACAACAAAAGTAAATAATAAATATTTGATATTACATATTTGAAAATATACAAAAACTTAACATCACGCATGTCCCCCAAGGGTTAGGCAAAGGTGTACAATTGTACATATAGTAGACCCACATTTCGCCAATTATGTTAAGTTCCACGTAATAAAAATTTGATAAAAACTTATAAAAATACTTAGGGAAAGTAATTTCGAAAAATCTTCCATAGGTCTATTTTTAGTCATTTTAATACCAAAAAAATGGATCTTTTAGCATTTATTTCAATATGATGCAGCATGTATTGTTATTATTTGAGTTATTAAACCCATTGTTAATACTTTTTAGTTGCTAAAAGTTTTTTTTTACGATAATTGGGCTTTAAATTCCAAAGTTACAAATACTTTTAGTATGTAAGCTTCATAAAAGGTGATTAGAACTCAAAAATGACTTCCATTCAGAAAGGGGTGGGTTCCCACTCAAAGAATAATTTTATTGGTAGAATTGAGCAAACTACCACCCCTTAAGGCGCTTACAGGACCTAAATGCAAGTTTTAGAAACAATAAAAGTATATGATCGACTACTGTAAACAAAATCAGAAAAATATATATGATATTCTTCAGGATATAAGCTAGGTAGATAGTGTGTTGAAAACATAATACAACTAATTTCATGCTATAGAAAAAAATCATAAAGGTACCTCTAAAAACTTTCTTTTTATAATAAAAACCATACTAATAAACATACAATCATTCCGATTTTTTGTCAGATTATTCTATAAGCAACATACTAAAACACTAAGGCGCTACCTCGAAAATAAATCGTAGCGACTGATCTACTAAGCAAGCGAAAGTGATGTAATTACTTTTGAAACGCAAAAGAAGAGAGAAATTGCTATAATGTGCGTGCGCTCGGAATAAAACGACGTATGTGCCAAACGAATTTACTTCTTTTTTAACAAAATAAATGATTTAAATTTAAAACTACTTTGAGTAAACTTTGATATGATAATTCTCTATGTTTCAAAGTAAATTCCATTGAATAACTCAAGCTTTACGCCGTGATGTCGAAATAAGTAAAAAAATTATATAACTTTGCAATTTTTTTGTATCGAGAAAAATTCATTGAATCGTGTACACGATACTAGACCAAAGTGTCGAAAAACCATATACCAAAATGTTAAATCCCTATTCCACATACTTACTTAACAAGGTTCGAACCCAAACAGACGCTTTACTTTGTGTAAATTATTTCATCACCACTGCTCTCAAAACGGTGAAGGAAAACATCGTGAGGAAACCGGCGTGTCCTAGAACCAAAAATTCGAAGACAGGTGACATCCGCCAACCCGCACTGGGCCCGCGTGGTGGATTACGGCCCATTCCCTCTCATTGAGAGGAGGCGTGTGTCCCAGCAGTGGGAACATTATAGGCTGATTATGGTTATGGTATGGTGTCCAAAATGGTCTTTTGAAGAAAGAACCGCACAGATTGAGTGGACCTGTCCAGTCAGTGCACGCATTTGTTAGTAATCGTGCAGCTCAACTCAGTACTTAAGGAGCTCAACGATTCGACGAACAATACCAAAGAAAAGACATTTGGGTAGGTTGTATAAATTACTCAAACTGCCAGATTATGTAGTTCTCCGACCTCAACTAATTTTTAAAATATGATTGATTTGTATACTAAGTGTTTGTACAAACCTACTTACAGAAATATAATCATTTATCATTAAAATTAACTGGGAAAGAGAAAAAAAAATGACTCATTCACAATAATTAAAATAATAATATTATACTTCACTTAGTAAATATTCATGTCATTGTTATAAATATTGATGCGAAAAGTTAACGACAAGTTAATGCATTCGTTGACATAATTAATAAATAACGAAAACAAATTCCTATCATCAACACTTAACACTCTCACCGCCATACACATTTAAGGTTTTTCTAGAATATCAGGCCATGTGGGCGGCGCGCGGGCCATGCATTGTCTTTTGCACCACGCCACGCTAGATTTTGTGTAACTTTTGCAGCACGCCATGTGGGCGGCCGGTGGGACACGTCGATAAGTTTACCAGCAGGCCGTGTGGTCCGCTGTGATCCCACAAATTCATTTATTTTTATAGAGCTTGGCTTGCTAGATAAGGATCCGATGTCGTCGGCTTTAAATAGGCTATTTGACAATCTGAAAAATAAGGTCATAATTATTGAATTTATATTTAGGAAAATGTGAATTTTTCCGTAACATTGACTCTCATAACGGTTCCTCACATAAAGTCAGACTGCGTCTGCGTGTACGCTGGCGCCGCCTCCCGGGGCTCGTTCAGAGGTAAGCCATCGTCAGAAGATAAAAATGATTCAGAAGTGAATCATTTTTATCTTCTGATTCGATTCAGACCCGGATCGATCATACAATGACGGTGGTTGATAATCAGAATCACTAGAATTCGACATTTTCTAAACACGCGCGCGAAGTCTGTGCGAAATTGGCGCAAAAAACTTTTACAGCAGGCCATGTGGGCGGCGCGCGTAAAACTGTCCTAATTACACGTATGGCCTGCCCTTACAGATATTTACAAGAAGTACTATTGTCATAGAATTTGGCGCGCTAGTTGTGGTACGCAGGCAGCCCACATGGCCTGCCAGTGAAAATTCAAAAATCTATAGTGGCTTGCTGCACTGAAATTTATGTGGGCGGCAGGCGGACCACGTGGCGGTGAGAGTGTAAATATACATATTATATAGTATATACAAATAATAATAATAAGTTTTTATTAGCACAATACAAGTTTGACACTTAATAAAATACACATAGTAGTCACTAGGGGACAGAGAAATGAAAAACAGGAATAGTGTACATACAAGAGACAGGTACAGTCAACACAGAATTAGAGCCCTGACTCCTAAACTAGGAAGATCCTGTATCTTAGGAGGCAGTGTCTTCGCATAAATAGTGGACGAACAATTTATGAGCGTACTAGCAGACTCGGATAGTCACAAACAAGACATAGATTATAAGGTAAGAGATATATCTATATATTATATATATTTAATTTGTATTTTTAATTTTTAATAAGTAATTTTGTTTGTATAGTGTGTATGTGTGAAGTGCATTTGTGTCGTGTCATGTGCAAGTGTTGTGTGTGTATGTGTACGGGAGAAGAGTGTGTGGAGTGATGTGATGTGGTGTGGTGTGGTGTGATGTGATGTAGTGTGGTAGTGTTTGGTGTATTGTGAGGGTGTGTGGGGTGTGTTGAGTGAGTGTACATTTGTGTGATGTGGATGGAATTAGTGGGGGCACCTCCCCTCGTCGTGCTGTGATAGGTATAAGTGATTCAGCAGATCCAGGCAAGTAGACTTTCCGTTGCCTCGTAGTCTTGATCCTTTATCCAGTCCTCAATTTTAACTTTAACCCTATAGGTATACAAATATATAAAAAAAAGGAAAAGAAAAAAACAAGAGCTCATTGGGCATCAAAAAATTCGTCTGCATCGCTGTCAATGGCATAAGTGCCCAAAAGGCTGGCAGCATTACCACGTTGGATGGCAGTGCTTATTCTTGGCTAAAAATAGGCCAGCCGTCTGGTCACGTGAAGAGTCAACCAACCGCTTGGCGATGTCCCGAAATATTCGATTAACACTCGATGAGCTATATTATAGCTCCCAATAACGTTGTTATATTTGCGCCGTTTGAGGTTTTCTGCTCCTGCAGCAGCCGCCCCAGCACAGCCCACCCACACACACCCCACAGCCCACACACCCACACCCACACACACAGCACACACACACACACACCCCCACACAGCACACACACACACACACAGCTCGATTGTATGTCAGTATTGTCACAAATGTAAATTCACATTTTGAGTTGTTGAGGTCAAGGCCGATAGATTGGAACTGCTGCTTAAGGAATTGAAGATCTTTTAAAACAGTGTCTACGTCACCTCCTAGTGTTCCACATTGAATTTTGAATTTAGTTGTTGTATTATGGGATGGATAGCCAAACTGAAAATGATTGGCTCGAGAGGATCACCTTGTTGGCATCCGACTGCAGATTCCAAAACGTTGTCTTTATATAATAATTTTGATGGGTGCCTGTAGCACTGCCACATGAAACCATAAATTGCTGGTAACTCCTTTTTACTTCAGCCAACAAAGTGTCCCTGTTGACAGAGTTGAAAGCGTTCTTAACGTCAACCTTGAGGGTGTCATTGTTTAAATTTTAATCATCAAAACAAAATATTTAAAAAAAAGTTAGCAAAAAAATATTCAGTAGGTATGTAAAAATTAGAGCAGCTCAATCTCAAGCCTTTTTGTCCTCAATATAATCTTTAATGGAATAAAAGTATTTCTGGCACAACTTACGTTTAAAAAATGATTTGAATATATTATAGTAAACATATTCAAAATGATGGATATTTATCAGTTTCCATTATTTATCACCAGTGTTTTGACCAAATACAAGATTATTGAATTATTATTAAGGAAAACCTTTATTTTTAAATAAAATACTCAAAAAATGTGTTGTCCAACAGCGTATGCTTTATTTCAGTGAACGCAGTTGTAATGGTCGAAAAATAAAAAGTTAACCCAGCTATTAGATGCTACGGCTCAGTGCAATCTTTTCACAGATCTCTGACAGCAGCAACCCAAAAACCTACCAACAACCTTATTGTAACGAGAATAAAGATCATTGTGATTTTGATAGACTTGTCAGTAGCAACAGTAACCTTTTTGTAACTTTTTTTGTTTTGAAATAACTTTAATTACGTAAGTCGGTGGCAAAAATCTAAAATAGAGACCCCAAGACACCGACATCCGAAATTAAAGTTATTTCATAATTTTGAGTTAATTTCTTTTTGAAGTCGGTTTAATTTTTTTAAATTACTTTTTTTTTAGTTAAAGTTTTGCTTATTGATTTTTTTTATTTTCGTTCCTTGTACTTTGAGAGCTCAAAACTAATTATTCAGTAGTTATTTGCACCTACCATTGCCTTTGCTAGACCAAGAATGCATCATACACAAAAAAAAATTATATAAGAAGTTGTGAACATTGTGTTGTGTGATTTTTTGTCTTCAAACTAAATATGTATTTCCTAAATGGGTCTACCTACAGTACCTACGAATTCCTTGTTTGCTATTATGATGGTACCGAACCCTCGGTGCGCCAGTCCGACTCGCTCTTGCCCGGTTTTCTTATATTATTTATAGCACAATGATTTTGGCCGTTTTGTTGGTTATCTCGCCTTGCATAAATAATTATGCAATCACGCACGTCTGTGTGTGTAAGTACAAGTACAAGGACGCTTCTCGTCATGATTACATGGTCGCTTCGTTTGGCCGGAAAAAAACAAAAAGGTTTTTTTTTTCTATGAAACCTGAATCGTCTAATTTGGACACATTAGGCATACGTTTGGAGCACCAAATAAATTGGAATTTTTTGCATCCATTGTATTGGGTCGTGCTTTTTCGGTCCTTGACGGTCGGAAAGAACCGTACACCTTCTCTTTATGTGATGATGAAATACTGTACTATCTTTTGGTTGAGTAAGCATCGATCTTGGTCTTTTTTTAGGGTTCCGTAGTTCCTACAAGGAACCCTTATAGTTTTGTCATGTCCGTCAGTCTGTCTGTCCGAGGTTTTGCTAAGAGACCGTTAGTACTAGAAAGCTGTAGTTTTGTTTGTTTTGAGTGATCAATTACGCCGACAAAGTGGTAAAATAAAATTTTTGGAAAATATTTTTTTTAGGGTGCCCCTACATGTGAATTGGGGGTAAATATTTTTTCGTGTGGGGTATCGTTGAATAGGTCTTCTAAAATGACTTCGGGGTTGCTAAAATAATTTTTCGATTTAGTGCTCCATTTACGAAATATTAAACTTTAAAGTGCAAATTTTTGTTCCAGTAGGGCGTCCCCCCCCCCCCCCTCTAAAAGCTAAACTGCTGGCTTAAAAAATCTGGAAAAATTCTCGATGATAGTGCATTTCATGAACTTTAAAGGAAAACTATAGTGGTTCAGATAACTTTATTAGTTTAGCAGTAATAGTCGTTGAACTTGGGTGTTGGATAATTTTGTACCAAATACAAAATCCTTAGCATTAATCCTTTAAAGTGACTAAGATGAAGTAGCTGCTTGTTTATAACGGGTAAAGACTTGCATTGAAAAACAAAATATGAAATAAAAAAACAAAAAAAAAAACGATAAATTATAATAAGATTCACAATACTGCCGCTAGATGGCGCTGTACCAACGGGTTACGTTTTCATTCGAGTATATTCGAGTGATCGACATCCCCGCACGTCTTAGAAATGATAATTCAAATTGAAAGTCGATTTTTGTTATTATAACCATTAACTCCTAATATCTTTACCATTACTTATATTCAGAATAAATAACAACAGAATCGTACTATATTGTGTTAACGGGCTACTACGAAACCCTACACTGTGCGTGGCCCGACACGCACTTGGCCGGTTTCTTTTTAAATTTCCAGTTTTTGGTCAGAAATAATAGTATAACTGTTACGAGATAATGCCTACAACATGTAAGAGACTCACATTAAGAACATTAATTTATTTTTATCACCCCCCAACCCTGTCTCGGGAGCAATCTAGAAACAAAAAAAAAACAGCAATATGTAAACTATACTTCGGTGAACGCGTTGGGTTCAGCGCTGCGCTGCTGCAAAATTGATCATTCTGTCTATCTCTCTCTCTCGGTTATAGCTAGGGGAGAATTACACAGCTGTATCAGATTGTGCATCCAAAATATAATGAATGAAATTAAAAAGAAAATTCTCTGGAGTGCTCAAGCACCCCAGGTAGGGTCGAGGGTGATCAAAGAAACAAACACTTTAACACCAAAACAAAACTGCTTTCAGAATTAAGTTTGCAGTGTAGATAAGGTCTATTCAAATTAATGTTTCCAAATGATGTTATTTCAAGTTAAGGGGCGGAAGTAACGAAAATAGCCTAACTTCAATATGATTTTTCATGAATTGGATTGGCTTAGGTATAAAATAAAAATAACATGAGTAACAACATGATATTGCCACACTTACTATGCAACAGAAAGTACAGAAACACAAAAAATTAAAATTTTCTAGATAAAAAAACATCACGAATTTACCTCCAAATTTCATGACTTTTCGATTTGTACCCAATATGCTTATGAATATACTTACTACAGAAGATTCTAATTCAAACACAAATAATAGGCCGGGCGAAAAGCTTCTGCTTGCGGGAAGGGATTGTGTTTTGTTTTCGTCGTGTTTGATGAGAGGGGTAGGCAAGGAGGCGCGGGTGAAAATTGTTTTTTTTTTTTTCGGGCTTAATGCGCCCCTTTTATATAAATATCAACTTTATCATTGTGAAAATTAAGTTGACTTCGGAGTGACTAGTACTATTGAAAAATGTATAAAGTTGTTTGAAGTTGTAGCTTAAACTGAACTTTATTGTGTAGGTAATAAAGTCATTTTCCAATAACTCATATTTGTTTACATGTTTGGAAACTAAATCGCGAACGCAGAGATTTTGGAACAATAAGTAATGCCTACGTATTAAGTTTAGTGTTTAACTTCAATATTTTTATGACATTTTCTATAGTACTAGTCATTCTAAAATTAAATTTGTTCTCACTCACGTAAAGCTGATATTGGTTTATGTGCAAATGACGCTATGGAAACCAGGATTTGAATAGATTTTAGGTATTATCATGAATCAGCGACTCGGTGTCTTTCGTTTGGGAACATAATTATGTCAGCTAAAGCATGTGCCAATTAACGTTCATAAATCTCGGCTTAGCCTTAACTTGCGCCTTATATAAAAATACGCCATTAAATAATGGTGCTGTATGTATGATTGCAGCTATTAAAAGTGCGCTGAAGCAAGAGAACTTGAATCCTGAAATAGAAGAAAAACTACTACAGCTTCAACGCTACCAAGAAAAACGGATGAAGCCCGAGGTCCAGCCGGAGAGGGAGACGCGGGCAATAGCCGTGGTTGTACGCTCGCCCACGCCGCCGGCCCGACGCCGCGCCACTTCCTCGCGCCACGACGAGGACGACGACGAGTGGGTGGACAGCAGCCCACGCAAGCGCGCGCGCGGCGGCCGCCCCCCCTCACCGCCCGCGCCCGCGCCCCCGCCGCGCGCCGTGACCCGCGCTGCGCCCGCGCCCCCGCCGCCTGCGCCCCCGCCCGCGCCGGCCCCGCCCGCCGCACTCGCGCTCCCCTCGGGGATCGACGAGCGCCGCCGAGCCGCTTCCAATAATTCCCGTCTACAGATGTTACTCTTCAAACATAAAGAGATGCTTAAGAAGGACATTATTAAAAAACGAGGCCTCCTTGAGAAAGAGCTCGGTGTCGAGATCCAGGTAGATATACTTCCTAGACTGTTGCATATTTTCACATGGGAAGGACTTGAGTATTTAATTTGATCATAATGTTGCAGAAAGAGCTGTCTGCGGAATTGGCGCTACGAACGAGAGCGGAGCGTAGCAAACAGGAGGAGGTTAGGGGTGGCAAGCGTCGTGGAGTGACCGCGCCGTCTACGCCCAGACCTAACAAGAGATCTGTAAAAAAGGAGAAATTATTATGTATATGTCGCACACCATACGACAACACCAAGTGAGCAAATTTACTCTGTTCTAAATATCTGCTACAACTTTTATTCATGTCTTCATCTGTCTAGCCTTTCCAGTCTTACCAAGGGGTATCGTATTACCCAGTAACTGGGTTCTGGAGGTTAGATAGGCAGTCGCATGTTACAGTCCATGTAAAATACTGGCATTTAGCTGCATCTGGTTAGACTGGAAGCTGACCCCAACATAGTTGGAAAAAGGCAAGGCAGATAAAAACTATGTTAATAACTTGTATTCCTGTAAAGATTTTATTTATTTTTCGTTCACGCCTGTTACTCATGTAACGCCAAATCCATTGGTTTAATGCTCCAAGGTTTAATCTGTCGAATTTGAGCAAAACAAATACACTGATGGTAATATTTAATTAACAAAAATTAAGTCACTTATCAAGGAAGTCAACACACAACAGGATCATAGCTAATTTAAAGTGCATCCGCGCCCAAAGGTCCAGTTTAAGATAACCGGCTTTTTTGTTTGACTTTCGTTTGGCAGATGTCAATTTTCAACCCTGAAAATATTTTTTGTACCCTAGACCCTCACTGAGAATCTAGGGTACAAAAATTATTAAGATTCTGTCATGCAAGACATAAATGGGCGGATCTCCTCAAAACAATATTCTTGACAAAAATAATTAAGATTTTATAAACCTCGCGGCAGAGCTTCTATTTAAGGCCAGATGTATAGATATATCAAATATAAAGTATGTGGTAATGAAGGCACCCCAAGCAGTCCATTAATTTTGGATATTTTTCAAAATCATTAAAAAACGTTGTTGCTGATAATGTCACATTGTGAGAATAATGACGTTATTGTAAAAAATAATGACGCAATGTTGCCGACAATGAGTTGAGTAAGTATTATAAATATGGAGATGAATTTACATGTGACTTAAATACTATTTTGGGTATTATTTTGTGATATGATATTATGATATGGACAAGGAAAATGCAATATTATAATAAAATAATATTTTTTGACAAAACATTTAAATTAACATTTGGCAAAAACAGCTTCTTTTAGCCTTCTTATAAGGCCCATTGTGTGTGCACTGAAACGTGGTCCGTTTCAGTGCCATAAGTCATCACTGGCAACACGCACTGGTCAAAGACTTTCGTCTTGAGACACTGCGGTGAGACGAGAAGATATTGCGTAGCTTCCCGAACGCTGCCCAGCCGAGTCGGACTCGACGATTGACCTCTTTCTCGAAGTTAGACCTACCTAACTGGACAGTTTGTCCCAGGTAAACATACACGACTTCAAGTGTAGCGTCTCCGATCTTTATGAGAGTGGGCGTTACATGGGCATTTGACATGACCTTCGTTTTGTCCATGTTCATTTTAAGACCCACTCTTTCGGAGACTCTACTGAGGTCATCGAGCATTGTACTGACTCTGAGGTCCTCCATAGTCTCAGCCATGACTACGATATCGTCGGCAAACCGAAGGTGCGTTATGTACTCGCCATTGATGTTAATGCCAGCCCCTTTCCAGTCCAGAACCTTAAAGACGTCCTCCAGTGCAGCGGTGAACAGTTTCGGAGAAATAACGTCTCCCTGTCTCACACCTCGCTGCAGAGGGATAGGTTTCGAGGTCTGATCCTGGAGTCGGACTGACATAGTGACGTTTTCGTACAGACACTTCAGCACCTCGATGTACCGATAGTCGATCTGGCACCGTTGAAGAGACTGCAGTACAGCCCATGTCTCGATCGAATCAAAGGCTTTCTCGTAGTTCACAAACGCTAAGCAGAGAGGCAGGTTATACTTTTCGTTTTTCTGTATAACCTGTCGTAGCGTATGTTTGTGGTCTACGGTGCTGAAGCCTTTACGGAATCCGGCTTGTTCGCGACGCTGGAAGTTGTCAAACCTGCGCGCGAGACGGTTCGTGATGACTCTCGAAAACAGCTTGTAGACATGGCTCAGAAATAAGATGGGCCTATTATTCTTAAGAAGGGCATTGTTGCCCTTCTTAAAGAAAAGTATCACCACACCTCTGTTCCATGCCTGTGCAGGTGTTCTACCCTCGAGTATGACCGAACCAAACAGCTTCTGAAGGGCCTTCAGAACGGGTTTTCCGCCGGCCTTCAGCAGCTCGGCCGTAATTCCGTCATCACCCGGCGCCTTGTTGTTTTTGAGCTGCTTCAGAGCCATCCTAATCTCGTACAGGCTGACGTCCGGGATGTCTTCGCTATAGTGTCGGGTCAATCTAGCTCTTGGGTCGTTTGCCAGATTCGTAACTGGGTTACTTATTGACGTCTATAACTGTCCATAGAATCTCTCGATCTCTCTCAACAGCTCAGGTTTGGAGGATACGATCCTGACATCATCGGTCTTCAGTTTAGTAAGCTGGCTCTGTCCAATAGACAGATCTATAGCAAAGACCTTGGAGCCTTTATTTCGCTCTATCGCGTCCTTAATACGGTCTGTATTATAGCGGCGAAGATCGCTTTTCAAGGACTTAGAGATCCGTCTATTGAGTTGCCGGTAATTTAGCGCATCATCTGAAGACTGCAGGATCATCTCGCGCCTCTCCTTCATGAGCCGTAAAGTCGGATCAGAGAGCTTCTTTTCTAAATTCGTACGACGGGTCTTGAAGATCTTAGACCCGACCGTATGGACAGTTTCCACGAACCCATCGTTATAATCGTCCACGGAGCTCCCTAGGCATTCGAAACGATTCTGAAGTTCGAGCTGAAAGCTCTCGGGGTTTTGGACCTGAATAGGTGCTGGGCGGAGCGTAGACTTCATCAGTCGAGATCTTTCCAGCTTGATATTTAAGTTCAATGTGCCTCTTACCATGCGGTGATCGCGTCCGGTTTTCACCGCGTTGATCACAGAGACATCATTGAAAATTTTCTTCTTCGTCGACATAATGAAGTCAATCTCATTTTTAGTTGCACCATCCGGGCTCTGACATGGTCCACTTTCTGTGCTCACGTTTTCTGAAGAAGGAAAACTCCAAATTGCCCCACTCGCAGCTCATCATCGTTTCGTTTACCCAGTTTCGCGTTAAAGTCCCCCATGACAACGGTAAAGTGAGTTTTAGAGCCATGCATGGCTCTGAAAATATCCTCATACATGGTCTCTACCTCATCGTCGGGGTGTGACGACGTCGGGGCGTAAACCTGTACGACCTTCAACGAATACCTTTCGGATATTCTGAGTATGAGGTACGCCACCCTGGTCGACACACTCTCGATCTTCACCACGTTGCTCACAAGGGACTTATGGACGATAAACCCGACACCACCTTGGGACTGCTGGTTACCCTCCCGGAAATAGAGCAAGTTTCCGGATTTGAGACTTATCAAGTCTTCCCCTCTCTTCGGACTTCAGATAACCCCACTATACTCCACTGTAACCTGCTCAATTCTTCCTCAAGTTCGGTGATCTTCTCGTCGGTCCGGAGTGTACGCGTGTTATAAGTTGCTAGGTCCAGTTTTCGGTGATTGTGGTAGCCGGATCTCTTCCGGGGATTCTTAGCACCCCTTGCCTCACCGTGGCCTTGGCCGCTACCGTAGCCAAGGGTAGGCGGGCCGCCGGGTACTAGGGGCCAAGAGTTTTTTGTGCTTGTCATTCTTGCGGGGGGGGGTTTGCCATAATCGCCACGCTTGGCAGGTGGGTTGGCGACCGCAGTATGGTATGGTGGTGGAATGTATAGAGAACGCTGCTGCCCATTCTCCGGTACGACCCTTAGTCGCCTTTTACGACACCCACGGGAAGCATGGGGTGGTGCTATTCTTTAAGTCCGGCACCACACAGACCAATCCTTTACGTACTGGTACATATTTTGTATCTGCTCCGGACTGTTACCGTCTAGTTCAATTTGAACACTTTCGTATCTAAACTCATTGTTTTTAATGTAGCTACGATATAATTTCAAATTTTGCTGGTCTTCACAGAGTGCCTTACGCAGACCACCTTGATATGTTGCAATTATAAATGCGAAATCTTCTAAAATATTGGTGAACTGATTAACGTTCACATTCTATTCATGTGTATTACAAAGACATAATATGTCAGCTTCATTTTTCGGCTAAAATGACAATAAATTTCAAATAAACGTTATGCAAACAAAAAAAAAATAACAAAAACCTCGAAACGAACAATAGCACCATGCAGACATAAAATAACGCAATTAACCATACATTCATTATAAATCTGTTAAAAAATAAAAGAAAAAGTGTATTTTTCCGAATTTGCCAAAAAAATATGTTATTGTACCAAGCTTTATGCCGAAATTAACGGAAACCAACAAAAACACGATCTATCTAACTATTAGGTCGAATACTAAAATCATTATCGGTAACAACCGTCATTGCTCAATCAAGACAATATCATTTTTAGCAACACGTGTCATTGTCGTCTCATGCGACGTTGCTGAAAATGATGTTGCCAATAATGACGAATTCTAGAAAGTTCACCATTTTACAAAATAATTAGGTATATTCGTCGGAGAAAGTGCCACATGCAGTATTAGTTTCACGCATACTTCAACTTTGTTACATAAAAACACTTCATTATGAAGAAATAATTGAGATACAGTCAAAAATAAGAATGACGATTGTGATGACAAACTTTGGAGAATCAAAATGAAATACTTCCTGCTCAAATCACGCGACGTCCTTACACTCCAAAGCGTGTCAGCCGACTAAGGCGCGGGGTGATGCGTCGCTTAAACATCATTTGACTATTCGGTCGCGTTTCGTTATAAGTAAAAAAATCACACACAACATTGTTGCCGATAATGACGCTTATTTTTTTAACATTGTTTGATTACATTTTAAAGTAACTTTTAATAAAGTTTTCTAACATTATTGTAATGAAAAACGTTCTTTATTTATCTAAGTTTAATATTTATTCACACAATGTATCACATTCAATACACTGAATTTTTTATGTCACGAAATGTTGGAAACTATACCAGGCGACATGCCAAATATTGCCGATTTTTAAAGTAATATTTGAATATCTTTATTTTGTGTGATTTAAAGCTCAAAATGGCTCCGATAGCATCTTTATAATTTATTTAAGTAATGGAATAAAAATGTTTGACTTTGAAATTCTTTAGTATTGATGAGTATTGTAGCGAGACATAAATTTTGGCCCTCTGAAATATTCACCCAAATAAAGAGCAATATTTTGAATTAATATACAACAACGCTTATTTTTGTTGTGGTCCTTGATGGTCCAAAGTTGGTTACCCGAATTAACCACAATTATAGCTCTCAAAATCTATTATTTTTGAGGGAAATAAGACTGCGTGGAAACATGACGATTTCCCAAACAGTGCAGAATCGAATAGTGGCAAAAATTTATTAAATCTTGTTTTTTTTTTTAGATTTTATGTTGGCTGCGAGCACTGTAGCAACTGGTTCCATGGCGATTGTGTTGGGGTTACGGAAGAAATGAGTAAGACGATGGAAGAGTATGTTTGCCCAGATTGTCGTCGTGCTGAGGAAACACAAGAACTGTACTGTCTCTGCCGACAACCTTACGACAATTCACAGTACGTCTGTTGACCTTTATAATACTTAGGTGTAAGAAATCGAAATAATATATGAACCAAACATTATTTTTACATACATAGTTTAACAAAATTACATGAACATGTTCATGTAATTTTGTGTTCACAGGCTAAAGAGCCTCTACCTCTGCCTCTACCTCTGCCTCTACCTCTTCTATGACTGGGTGTTCGTGTCGGGAAATACGACCGTCATATCTAGTTATCACTACATATTATAAAACTTAAGATAACTCAACAAGACAGAATTCCCCAGTTATTGTAATTACCAATGAACAGAGTGATTCATGGGGAAGGTTTAGATGTCTATTTATTGTTAAAAGCATGTACTGCCCACTTCACGGCAAAGACGTTTCTACTTTAATCTTCACTGAATTTTAGTAGCAGCTATAAAAACATAATAATTATTGTATTATTTTTCAGATTTTACATATGCTGCGATCGCTGTCAGGATTGGTTCCATGGCCGTTGTGTTGGAATATTACAATCAGAAGCAGATAACATTGATGAGTACATTTGTCCAAATTGTCAAAAAAACAATTCTGTCAATTACGCTAATATGAAAGAGCTTACTCTTAAAGATTTTGAAAACTTAAAGAGACTTGTCAAACAAATACAGCTTCACAAAAACGCATGGCCTTTTATGGAACCTGTAGACCCCAGAGAAGCTCCCACCTACTACAAAGTTATCAAAGAACCAATGGGTATGTTTTATTTTTCCCTAATATGCATCATTACAATAAATTGACATGCTTTCTAAATATATTTTTTTTACAGATTTACAGACTGTGGAACGAAAAGTGAATGAACAAACATATAGTACTTTAAGTGAGTTTATTGGTGATATGACAAAAATATTTGATAACTGTCGATACTTTAATCCAAAGGACTCAGAATTTTATCGATGTGCTGAAGGTCTTGAAGCCTTTTTTGCACAAAAAATCAAGTACTTTCGTGAAAAGTTATTTGAAACGACTCAATGATGAAAGTGCTAGTGTACAGTGTCTAAAGTATAAAATGTGATGAATTCGGTCTATAGAACACATGGTTCGCTGTTTTCACTTCTCTATTTTGTTTTTATGATCTGTCTGTATATTGTAAACTATGTGATGAAAATTACAAAGAATAATTTATATTAAATTTCTAGCTGAAGGTATCTAATAGAGTATGTCAGTTTTAGTTCTCTGTTAAAGTATTTATTGTATTTATTACACACTTCAATATTATATCCCTGAATAAAGCTGACGCTCGTTAGATATAAGGCTCTTGACGGGAAATATTATTATGTATACATTTTGTGAGATATTATGTTAGCTAATATAAATTAGCAACTTTAGTTATGTTAGTTGTATTTAGAATAAGACAAACGTATTGTATGTAAGTAATAAATTTTTAATAACAACATCTTGATATCAATTCTGCAAATTAAATCCTACATTTGAAACAATACAATAGGAATGTACATATTTTATGGAAATTGTTTAAGGGTTGGTACCTACATAACATATAGCGGTGCTTATAAAAGTGATACATTCTGGATGTTTTGCTGAATAAAGACTGATAACCACTAAAATATTTTAAGAGATGTCGAAGTGCCGTTTGATTTGGGTGCCAACTGTTATAATTTAAACTAAAAACAAAAATAATTAATTTTTGCTCAACACCAAATACCGAGCTTCAATAGCTCTTCCCAAACAAATAAACGGACGTGTGAAATGACGACGAGTCGTTGAGTATTTTGGGATTATTCTACTCTGCTCCACCAAGTTGAACCAAAGTTGTAATGATAAAAGTTGTGAGGTCTACTTTGTCGCATTTGTCAATTTTAATGGGTCAAATAACACTTATTAATTCATAGGACAATAATTTGTCCCCTCTAGGGCTGGATGTCCGTAAGGATAGAGGCCCATTATCGTGAATCTAAAAACTAATGACAAGATAGTAGATGTAAAAAACATTTTTTTTACAACTTCCACTATTTCTTAATAACATTATTGGTTTTTAGACTGACTATTATGGACATTATGGTCCTCAATCCGACATAGAGCTGATACTGTTGATTTATGATCATACTTCTTCCGTCAGCTTTGTCTTCGCCGGGATTGTCTATGGCCCTATAATTTTTGGGGATAAGTTAGGATCACACGTCGACATAAACGAATGCGAAATGAAACTGGCCGTGTGATCCCAAAATTATACAGTAAAATATCGTACTGCACGCGTAGCATGACCACCATAGAAGCGGGTTTTATCGACGGAAGAATAAACAAAATGTCAGATTTCTTCAGAAGTCTGTCTACAATCTGTCAGTTTGTCTATTCCTCCGCCGAAAAAACCCGTTTCAAAGGTGGTCTTCGCAACTTTCCGTTTCAATGAAAATAAATTTAATAGTCATGCTGCTGCTTCCAGTATGCTTATCCAACGGTATCATTTTGAAATGTAGACGTGGCCATAGAATTCATAACGTTCGTATCTACATACACTTTCTGGACGCTGGCACAATACGCTAGGGTCTTCCAAATAGGTCCTATTCGCAAAACGTCAGGTTGAAAAATAGTCCTCTTCGTCGTACTTCGTACATTCGGTTTTCTTTTTTTATACTTTATTTTGAAAGAATGTAAAAAGCTTATACTTAGGCGCTAATATTATTGTTTGAATTTTATAGTGTGTAGTAGTATGTAGTTATTACCTAATAATGTACATATTGTAAATGCAAGTAATAACACAATAAAACATGTTAAATAGTAGTCTGCTTTTATTACAAAAACCTTATGAATTATGTATATGTTTTAAACGATGTAGAAACAATTAAATTACAAAATAGAAAATCAAGCAAAAATAATTGCGCCTAATAGGTATGAACAAATTTAATGTTATTTTTTTACATTTCAAATTTTAAAGCAATAACAACCGATTCGGACGTCTTGCGACTCGGACGTTCTGCGACAAGACCTCGGATAACATAGGATTGTACCCAATAAATTCGTTGCCATTACATCATCATCATTTTGCTCTTATCCCATTCGTTGCTGTTTACCATTACTATAATACAAATGCTTTGATGCTCGGCCAAGTACTACTTAGAGAGATCACGACGGAGGACGACCTCCCGTAAGGGGGTTGCGCTAATGTAGCAAATTTACGCAAGTTTTTTTTGCAATTTACAAGTCTGGTTGTATCTATGATTCGCTGCGGTAACAATTATTTATTTAAAGAATAATAATCTTATAAATCATGAATACGAAATTTATTCAATTTGCATACCTACTGACCTACAAATTGAATGAATTTCAAAAAAATATTTTTCGAAAAAATATCGACTAGTACGACTATATCTTAAGGTTACCGCTACTCGATATTTTTTTTCCAAACAAATTTCGGGAGAGTATTACTCCACTGCATTGTGCATCAAAAGTTAAACATGATATCAATTTGACTTAATACCTATTAATTTTGTCTGTACGAAAACAGAATAGTAAAATAAAAGCCATTAAAAAGTTATGAGCCAACAAAGATTCGTTTTTCTTGCTATTTTTTAACGTAACTTTGGGTGTAAATCTATACTAATATTATAAAGAGTTAAAGTTTGTATGTAGGGGTAATCTCTGGAACTAGGTAATGATCCAATTCTAAAAATTTTTTCACTGGTAGAAAGCTACATTATTCCTGAGTGCTATAGGCTATAAATTATTATAAAGAGGTAAAGTTTGTATGTAGGATGTCCGTGACTACCGCCGCCCCACCAACGCCAATCTCTTCCATATTTGGTAAATAATTAGTACTCAATTGGTTCTAATTAGTACTCGAACCACAAAATTGGTACCTACCCTAAGAGTTTTCGAGAAAATCGACTTTGAAGGTGGTCCGGCGGTAGTCACGCTCCCTTCAGCAGGACCACCATGAGCGCCGAAAAAGGGGGCACGCTACAGCTATTCTAAGTATACAAATAATTAGTACCCATAAATGTGATTTACCTATTTCGTAAAAAAAAACAGAACTCTAACATTTGTATTTACCCAGAAATCAACGATGATAACTTTCTCGCAATTGTTCAGCAGGACCACGATTTTGAATGTTGATTCCAAGTTAGAGAAGCTAGAAGCTTGTCGCTTTCCTCAAACCTACATAAAAAATTAGTACCCTGCAAGATAAAATTAGTACCCAAAATTCAAAACTAGTACTCCAGTAGTTTACGAGATATACCATGCCATTGGTGGGGTGGCGGTAGTCACGGTGCCAAATTTTCATTTCAAGATTTCCCTATTAAAAACTGTCATTTGTCCCCAAATTTATACAAAAATTAGTACTCCTAAAGAAGTTATAGCGACCAAATATTCCGATTTCTAAGTATTCTACTTAGCTTTCATTACTTTCCTTAATCTCCGCGTATAACCCGACCAAATTAAGTTGTGCTTGTGAACAAGGGAATCGGCGCGGCGCCATTACCATTGACAACTTAATTTGGTCAGTATTCAGCGTTTACGTAAAAATGAACTCAACTCTATTGTATTGTCTTTGGTATTCGGGGAATTCCCTAATCCTAATCGGTATAGGACAGTTACATAGGACCAAAGAGAGAGTCATACAGGGTTGGATTTTGTACTATAATTATAGTATTTATACTATAATTTCGACCTTTGTACTATATACTATCCACATCTAAGGATAGTACGTTAAAATACTATAATTTAAAGTATGCTCCCGAATGCTTAGATTATGAATATTTCGACCGTGCATCTGACCGAATTCTGATCTTGCGATGTTTTCCGAGTCGATGGCCGGAGATTCCCCGATTATCCTCCACAGTATTGTACACTTCTCTCTTTCCACTAATCTCGTTCCTTCCATTCCATTCGAAATTCAATCAAAGTGACAACAATCGCTTGCGAATTTTTCTGTAAAATAATACGTTTTTAGTATTTTAATTTGGAAAAGTTGCAGTGATGGTCATGAAAATGACGATAGACCGGAAGTATCAACCCCAAAGAAAAAACGTCTGAGTACTGGTGTTGATTTTAATGACTATTATGTTAAATTTTAAATAAAAAGTAATTTAAAAAAATTAAACCGACTTCAAAAAGAAATGAACTCAAAATTATGAAATAACTTTAATTTCGGAAGTCGGTGTCTTGGGATCTGTATTTTAGTTTTAGTTTTTTGCCACCGACTTCCGAAATTAAAGTTATTTCATAATTTTGAGTTCATTTCTTTTTGAAGTCGGTTTAATTTTTTTAAATTACTTTTTATTTAGTAATTTTTAGTTGTTGCACTAGAATTTTACCAAGGTTTTGAGATGTTATCGCTTTGACACTACACCCGTAGCTCGTATCAATAAGCCAGGCCGTCACACTTTCACGTTTTAGTCCATATCTTGAAAACTACTGAATCGATTTTGATGAAACTTACACTGTTCCCTAAGTTGAAGTAAATGTAAGCCAATAAAAAAAGAATGGTCACGATCCGATTAATAGTTACGGAGATATACGTGGACAAACATACATACATACATACATACATACATACATACATACATACGTCTATGAAATTTTGTATATTTGTTTGGAAGCCTTAATAGATCATCATATGTGAATATAATGCAATTCCAATAATATTACATACATACGTATCGAATTGATAACCTCCTTTTTTTGAAGTCGGTAAAAATAATGAAAGTGTACTATAATTTTTTATAAATACTATCCTTTTCATTTTTTTGTGCTATCTTTTTGAACGTGCCTAAATCCAACCCTGGAGTAATAGGACTTAGGATAGATTACTATGAAGTGGACGCATTTTAACGCGTACGTCTTTTTTACATCGTTCTCACCTAAAATTATAAATTCAATAATAATATCCGTGATGTAACTAATATTTTTGTAAAAATATAATTTAAAGGTGTCCATGGAGTTTCTTGCCCGTTCTTCTCCATAGGTAGGTACCTACGCTTTGGAATGGGCAACTAAAGTCTGTTTTTTAATCTCAGAGACTAGGCACTAATTAGGACTTAGGACAGATTACTATGAAGTGGACGCATTTTAACGCGTACGTCTTTTTTACATCGTTCTCACCTAAAATTATAAATTCAATAATAATATCCGTGATGTAACCTACCTACGCTTTGGAATGGGCAACTAAAGTCTGTTTTTTAATCTCAGAGACTAGGCACTAATTTCATAATTTGACATAAGTCTTTTGTGTTTGCGTTTTTTATTATAGAAGTTTGACATTACATCTGTCAGATTAGTCTCTGGGATTAAAAAACGAACTTTCTGGCTGACCGACTTCTTGACAATTCAAAAGTGCCTATATCTATAATGCTTTGAGTTTTTTTAGTTGAGTTTTGAGTTTCTTAATAAGTATGTTGTCATAGAGTAAGTAATATACATTGTGGATTTGATGGGAGAGGAGTGATCTGTGGTGCCTTTTTCTATCAAATCGTTCGGTTTCGGTTCGGCCGTAGACAGAGTAATCTTACTCTGTCTCTAGTTACTCTACTCTTTGCTCTGTCTACGGGTTCGGCCTTATACAAAGAAAAGTATTCTTACTCTAAGGGTTCGGCACTAGCGCGAGCAAATTGTTGCAGACAAATTCAGACAATTTGTTGTAATTTCATTGTTGCTATCTCTTTCTGTGTCACACGTTCCGTATTTATCTATCGCAGTTGGAGTTGTAAGTCTTTGTAATAACAACGCAACAATACAGAACGTCACTCAGTATGAACGTAGCGTATCTTTCCTTTTATAATATCAGTGGCATCTTTTCATAAACAGAAGGGTTTTTTATTTGTTTTACTTGTGTTTCACGTCTATTTTTTTTTCATGTAAACAATAAAATAAAAATTTGAATTTTTGATTCAATACGGTATTTTCATGTCTTGCGTCCGGTAACCCTACAAATGACCAGCGGCAACACTGCTCAAAACTAAGGCCGCGCGGCTCTAATGTGGGTCTTTACTTACTTATCCATCCATACTAATATTATAAATGCGAAAGTGTGTCTGTTACCTCTTCACGCTTAAACCGCTTAACCGATTTAGATGAAATTTGGTATAGAGATAGTCTGAGTATCGGGAAAGTACATAGGATAGTTTTTATCCCGACATTCCCACGGGATCGAAACTTATGCGGGTGAAACTGCGGGGTGCAGCTAGTAAATTATAAAATGATCATTATGCTATTAACTTTTTGACTACAGCAATTTGATTTACCCGTGTTACACGTTTTCCTTTTCTTTAGCTCGTCTTTTAATTATATAAAACAATGGCGGCTTGTATTTTCTTTTTAATAATCTTTATTCATCACTATACTTACAAGTCTTTTAGTCGAATACATAGAAGTCCGGCGGCGCGCGGCGGCTTGTAGACAGTGAACAGTGTTGCCACCTATGACGAGCTATCAATTTACCCATTTATGTCGCTAGCGATGTCAAAATAATTACTTGAAATGAAATGATTTTTACCGACTTCAAAAAAAAGGAGGTTATCAATTCGATACGTATGTATGTAATATTATTGGAATTGCATTATATTCACATAAGATGATCTATTAGGGCTTCCAAACAAATATACAAAATTTCATAGACGTATGTATGTATGTATGTATGCATGTATGTATGTATGTATGTATGTATGTATGTATGTATGTTTGTCCACGCATATCTCCGGAACTATTAATCGGATCGTGACCATTTTTTTTTATTGGCTTACATTTTCTTCAACTTAGGGAACAGTGCAAGTTTCATCAAGATCGATTCAGTAATTTTCAAGATATGGACTAATACGTGTAAGTGTGACGGCCTGGCTTATTGATAAGAGCTACGGGTGTAGTGTCAAAGGGAAAACATCTCAAAACCTTGGTCAAATACTAGTGCAAAAACTAAAAATTACGAAATAAAAAGTAATTTAAAAAAATTAAACCGACTTCAAAAAGAAATTAACTCAAAATTATGAAATAACTTTAATTTCGGAAGTCGGTGGCATAAAACTAAAATACAGATCCCAAGACACCGACTTCCGAAATTAAAGTTATTTCATAATTTTGAGTTAATTTCTTTTTGAAGTCGGTTTAATTTTTTTAAATTACTTTTTATTAGAGTCTGTCTATTGAAAGCTGAGAGTGAAAATGAGCGGCAAATTTAAAAAAAATAGGTCGTGTATCCCCGGATCAACTAGGAAAAAACATATTTGATACTTGAATATCTTAAAATTTCTTGAATATCTTAAAATATATTAAAATTTCTATCAAATATGTTTTTTCCTAGTTGATCCGGGGATACACGACCTATTTTTTTAAAATTTGCCGCTCATTTTCACTCTCAGCTTTCAATAGACAGACTATTTTTGTAAGTAGATTTGTACAAACACTTTTACATGTCAATAAGGTTTTTTTTTTTTAAACTAGATGAAGTCGGCGTTTTCTATTTCCTTCTTACTTGTGGAAGTTGTGGACATAACATGTTGAAATCACCACCAGCGAGGCGGTGACTAAAGTCACTGCGTGTGTATCTTGCATAATTATGCATTTTATAGAGTATTTTAGATGAAATGACCGCTTCCCTATAATCCATTATTCCAAGAGTACCTACTCAAAATTATGTTGCGGCATAACTTAAAGATTGTTGAAAGTTTTATAACAGTAAGTTAAGTTTTATAACAGTAAGTAAGTAAGTGTATAGTATTCGTAAATGTTCGTACTTTAGTAAATAAAAAAAGTTTTTTTTTTCTGATTTAGTTAGTTCCACATTATACCCATAAAAGAATATTGTCTCTGGCATGCATAATATGCATATCCGAACGCTGTAAGCTGTAAGGACAGCGGACACTCGGACAGCCGTGAGGTTATGTTTACTGCATAATTTTGTCGAGTCAGAATTCAGTCGGTATCTAATTTAGGACAAAACTTGCTCAATCATTTAAAAGTTGCAAAGAAAGTAATCAAAATGTTGGTGACGCTGAAAACACTTCAACAACAAACTTTTCAAATAGAAATCGACCCAGAGGAAACAGTCAAAGCGCTCAAGCTGAAAATTGAAGTTGAGAAAGGTAAAGATTATGTTGCTGATCATCAAAGACTTATTTATGCAGGGAAAATCTTGCTAGATGATGATAAATTAAATACTTACAACATAGATGAAAAAAAATTCATTGTTATCATGGTAACGAAACCGAAATCCTCGGAAATCCCGGCATCGACTGCTTCTGCTCCAGAAGCTGGTGAAAGTGCTTCAACGGAAAGCGGCGACGGTAAACCCAAAGCTACCGCTGAAGAAGCGCCCAAACCACCTCCCGCTGCAGAACCTGAGCCTGCTGTGGCCACCGCAAATGAACTTGACTTTGAAGCTACAGTCCACAGCATTATGGACATGGGATATAATAGACAGCAAGTGGAACAAGCACTACGGGCATCATTTAATAATCGTGAAAGAGCTGTGGAATATTTAATAACAGGCATTCCTGAAGAATTACTCCAAGAACAGGATGCTGAAGAGGGCACTGATGAAGACCCACTAGCTTTTCTTCGTGATCAGCCTCAATTCCAACAAATGCGTGCAGTAATCCAACAAAATCCTAATTTGTTGAATGCAGTTCTTCAACAGATTGGTCAAACTAACCCAGCGCTGTTACAAGCAATCAGTCAACACCAATCAGCTTTTGTCCGAATGTTGAATGAACCTGTGAATCCATCTGCTGCTGGTGCAGTAGCTGAAGAGAATGCTATAGAGATTCCGCAAGTACAACAGCCACAAGTGTCACCACAAGACAAAGAGGCCATAGAAAGATTAAAAGCATTGGGCTTTCCAGAACATATGGTCATCCAAGCATACTTTGCTTGTGAAAAAAATGAGAATCTTGCAGCCAATTTCTTACTTTCACAGAATTTTGATGATTAGAATTTATCTTTCATGGATATCTTTAAAGTGAAGAGACAAAATTAAAAAGATGACACAGAAATGTATTTAATATGTTGTCTACATCAATAGCCTAATATTAGTGTTTACTGCTTGTGTTTCACGTGTATTTTTACACTGAATTTCAAACATTTTGTCATAATTCAATATCTAATAAAATTTCTTATTGTTCAAATATTGATTTTTTGTTTTTGAATTCTGTCCTTGCAACATATCTGTTGCAGGTGTTGGTACTTTAATCCGACAAGACTTTCTATACAAATTAATGATGAATGTGAAAAAAAAAAGATTAAAATACTGGACTTGAAATCAAATACATTTTCATTTTAGTTTTCTTTTACGCCACACTCATAGCATACAGATGAGTACCTAGCTAAGTACATAAGTAAGTAGATAGCCTAGCCTAGGAAACTACCTATTAGTTTTTTATAATGCGAGCGTAGGATATATGTCCGGGACTACCGCCGCCGCCGGATCACCAACGCCAATCGCTTCCATATTTGGTAAATGATTAGTACTCAATTGGTACCTACTAATTAGTAGTCGAACAACAAAGTCGGTACCTTAGTAGTTTTCGAGAAAATCGACTTTGAAGGTGGTCACGCTCCGTGCTCGTTCAGCAGCACCACAACTTTGAATGTTGATTCCAAGTTTGAGGAGCTTGTCGCTTTCCTCAAACCTACATTGAAAATTAGTACCTACCCTGCAAGATAAACTTTGTACCTGTAAACGCGGGTGACTTTAGCGCTGGGGGGGAACTTTGCCCAATACAAAAAAGGGTGTTCTATTTTCTATTGTTGTATAGGGCTAGATTGGCTCAATGTTGTCATAAATATTGTTTTTGAGTCATTGACATATATATTACTTACTTTTGAAATCATTGTTTTGAGTCGACAAAATCTGCAGGTCAAACTAACCCTCTTCAAAGAACAACATTGGCTCAAAAGTAAAAAAAAATAATTAAATATTTAAGTACACATACATTTTGGAGAAAAAACCATTATTACTAATTAGCTACTATCCTCACCTGTAAAACAAATCCATTAAAATGCTAAGAAATCCACCATAATCCCTACTATCAAAGGGTTTCTAAAAAAGATGAAAAAAATAGTTAAAGTAACCCGCGTTTACGGTACCCAATATTCAAAATTAATAGGTACTCCAGTAGCTTACGAGATATACCATGCCAATGGTGTGGTGGCGGTAGTCAGGGTGTTAAATTTTTATTTCAAGATTTCCATATTAAAAACGAAAATTAGTACTTACTGTTAAAGTGACCAAAAATTCAGATTCCTAAATGTTGTATTTTAAGAGAAATTAGCTTTCATTACTTTTCCATACTAAGGGCGTTTGTGCACTACAAGGAATTTTACTGTCCGGCGCGGTCCGATTTTATTTTTTTATTATGGCATGCGTATAGATAGGTAAGGGTCCGTAAAAATTCGGACTGCCACACAGTAAAATTCCTTGTAGTGCACAATCGCCCTAAGGCTGGCCGCATACGCTCGGTTACCTGATTCGGTTTCCGGATCAGGAATTCAGATTCGGAAACCGGAATGCTTCATTTACATACAAAATGTTCAACAAGGCGCACACGTCCTTATGTCCGTGACTACCGCCGGACCACCAACGCCAATCGCTTCCATATTTTGTAAATAATTAGTACTCAATTGGTACTAATTAGTACTCGAACCGGCGACTGATCCCGACTAATTGGCGACTAAATATGGGAGAAAACAGATCTTCGCTAGGTGCCCTAGTTTTTGAGATATAAATGTGGCCCTGCTGGGGAAACATTCCAGATCGGCCACCTATAAACCCTTATAACTTTTGAACCAGTAACCGACAAATTCTGATATTTGGCGACAAATTTCGACTAATTTTTTGTGCTAACAAAATTAAAATTCCTGATGGTGGCTCTGCCAGAGTCAGTGACACGAATGACAAGGCATATTACTCAGTCGATGAATACCATAATGACAAATTTTGATAAGATGATTTTGTACAATTTAATTTAGACAATTCAAATTTTGGTGACATTTTATTAATAGGAGATTTGATACGGTTATATATTCTATCTAGGTTATAATTAATTTAATTTTGATAACTTTAAATTGTGCTGACATTGTATTTTCTTCATGACTTTTGTAATAAATAAATTAACTTTGTTAGTTGTAATATTGCCGACATTTTATTTTCGTTTCCGTGCGATTTTTGTACTATTTCATTTCATTTGCTGACATTGTATGTTATGAGATTTTGTACTTTTATAATTAATTTAAATTAGGTAATAAATATTAACTATAGCGACACTTCAGCGTCACTATGTTGTATGCTTTTTGGCGGAACATAGGATGGACCAAATTTTTTTTATAAAACATAACTGTACCCTATGTTCACAAAACTAATACATAAAAAAAATACTATGAAAGTATGAAATAGTAGAAATTTTAATATTGTATTAAATCCTATTCACATGATATTCTAAATACCTGGCGAGGTCCCGTCATCATGACGTTCATCGATTCCCATCAATAGGTTTCCTTTATTTTCTTTCACCAACCATGTACGGCGGCTATGTGGTGAGAGGATGCGAAGGCACAGCGAAGCAGACTCAGATGTGCGTCAGTACTATTCGTATCGCTCTGTGTACGAGGAAGGGAACGGGTTGCGATACGAGTCTCGTCTGGGAATATCATGTAGTAATGGACATGGTAGAGTAATGGGTAGAGTCGTTTTTTAATCGAGCGAATATTTACTCGTTTTCTTAGAACTTTTATCCTATGGCATTGTAACCCTAAAATAAATAACGTTTAAGGTGAAAGCGCCAGGGTAGCCCGCGAAATTCAATTTTTTTTAGGTTTTTTGCAATTTGCTGGTCAGTATTAAGTTGTACGATGATTAAAATATGATTCGCGGCCGTAACAAATATGTATTTACAGAATTATAATCATTGGAGTCGTCAACGCAACTCTCTAAGACCATGTAATCCCCAAGAATGACTATTTCATGAAATCTTGACATTTGGGGATTACATGGTCTTGGAGAGTTGTGTTGGTGGCTTTAGTGATTGTGGTTCTGTAAATACATATTTGTTACGACCGCGAATCATATTCTGCTCAACGTACAGCTTAATACTGGCCGGCAAGTTGCAAAAAACGTAAGAAAATTTGAATTTCGCGGGCCACCTTAGAGCTTCCCCCTTAAGGCTACGCCGATCGCGCAGTGGCGCCCTCATCGTTTGTTTGTATATTTCTTTTATATTAGAATGAAAATGCAGAAAATAAGCACGTTAAGTTGTGCTGCACAAGATTATAAGTTAATTTTATAAGAAACGGTACTTTTACATTGTTTAGTTTTATTATAATCCTTAAAACGGAGAATAGTATAGTCCAAGAGCTAGATCGAAGTTTTTTCGTGAACTCTTCTATCTAGCTCTTGGACTATTCCTTACTAATTGAACTCATTATCTATTCTATCTACTTATAATAAATCTGTAGAAGTGAAAATTCTGTACATTGAAAATATCAAAAAAATAAATGGTACTAGACCGACACCTAAACCGAACCCAAAAATGTGATTAAAAATTTTTTTGTCTGTCTGTTTGTTCAGGCATCACGCAAAAACTACCGATTCGATTAAGATGAAACTTTGTATAATTATTCTAATATCCTGGGCACCACACTGGGTACTTTTTATCCCGGAAAAGTATCTAAATATATATATATATATATATAATTCAAAGTCCTGACTGACTGACTGATATATCAACGCACAGCCTAAACCGCGGGTCCTAGAGACATGACATTTGGAATGTGTGTTATTTGTGAAGAGTAGATATCCACTAAGAAAGTGTTTTTCGAAATTCCACCCCTAAGAGGGTGAAATTTCACGCGGACGAAGTCGCGGCAGAAGCTAGTATCTCATAAACTAAGACCCGATTAAATCTGTGACTTGGCGACAGATTCCCGACTAATTGACGACAAAATATGGGAGACTCTCCAGATCGGCCACCTATAAATTTTTTGTGTTATAAAAATGAAAATTCCTGATGGTGGCTCTGTCAGAGCCAGTGACACGCTTAGGTAGTTTTTGAGCTAGATTCAATAATACGATTTTTTCACTTGGTTTATATTGCTGATGTTTTAATAACTTCCTGGCACTGATATTTACATAGCAAGTAGTGTTAAGGTGAATGGGTAGTTGAGACAGCGAAATTCTAATTTTCTTACGTTTTTTGCAATTTGCAGGTCAGTGTCAGGTATGGTGGAGCACACGGTGGAGGTCTGCCCCGCTTGGGCGGAGCACCGCCGTGTCCTCGCAGAGGCGATCGGAGACGGCGGCGACCTCTCGCGTCCGGCCCTGGTGCAAGCCATGGTCCGGAGCGAGAGGGTGGGAGGCAGTCACCTCCTTCTGCGAAGCAGTCATGCTAGTGAAGGAGGTGGCGGGATGGATGAGGGAGAAAGCCTCCCGTCCCAGCCGCCGCGGCAGACGCTCCGGGCGTCGGGAGCCACGGGACGACTCCTAGCCGCCGTAGGCGCGGGCCTGCGGACGGAGAGTAATGGGTAGCTCACCGTCCGATCAGGACCAGGCCACTTTTGGAAGTTATTAACGTCTTAGATTGTAAAATCCATTACCTTGCCAGGGTGGTATAATTACAAAAGTCGGGCCGAGAGAGTAAATGGTCTAAGATCGAGACCCCAGTCAGAGTTGATATGTTTTTTTTATAAAAATCAATGATTTAAATCAATACTTTTTTACTGCGACCAAATCAGCCAAAATGTGTCAAGGTACACCCCCGACATAACCTACAGCGCGCACACACGTGTCCAATGCTGTTTATATAGGGTTATTGGTAAAACATCAACAACCTCTGAGGTCATTGTACTCATCACTATGAATAACTTTTACTATGGGACCAAACCTGAAATCGCGAAAAGAAATCAGCTGTTCCCTACATTTTGACGAGTTATACGAAGATAAATGTAGGGAGCAGCTGATTTTTTTTTCGCGATTTCAGGTTTGCTCCCATTGCAAAAGTTGTTCATAATGATGAGTACAATGACCTCTTAATAGGTAGTTAATGTTTTACCAATAACCCTGTAGGTATATGTAGCGTTATTATTAAATTAATAACTGACTTCCAAATTAAGAAAGATCAGAATGTAAAAAAATATCAAAAAAATCCGATTTAAATCAAATTAATCCGATTTAAATCAAATAAATCCGATTTTTTTTTAAATCATGATTTTTATCAACCCTGACCCCAGTAAAGTTCTTCATACATAAACTGACTTTAGAACCTAGTCTAGTGTCAATTTTGTATCAAGAACTTTAAGACAATCGGAACAAAGTTCAAAATACAATAACAGGCTCGATGGTTTAAGCCAGAACTAAAATTAGAACTCCTTTTTATTTAAGACAGTTAATGTTTGAACTAAGACTATTAACATAAAACGCTTGTGATGTGTCCACAATTATTAGATTTACCACAATAATGTCCCCAAGTTTTGCCCACTTCAAATCAGAGGAATATAATGAAATAATAAGACCACAATAATACATCAAACAGTTAATATTATTAATTTTATAAATAGCATTAAGTTAACATAAAGAGCTATGTTGGTATAAATTTTATTCATTCTAAGTAAAGGCACTTTCCACAATGTCTATCATTAATGCTAAGTCATTTGCCATGATCAATATATGAGTAACATGGTCTCTTAAAAACAACAAGTAGATAGTACATTTTATAAGTGATCTTCTTGACATACGAGTATATACCTAGCTATGTGTTCACTACAATAATAAACAATTTCATTGTTACAAAACTACTCAACATAAAGAGGTTTATATATCAATCATGGCAAATAAAATATATAAAATCTTACTTTTAACTCTGGTAGTCAGCTAAAATTACCCATTCACAAAAACAAAATACAATGTGTATGTATATTATATGATGTGGATGATAGAACTAGTTACTAGTCGTTTGAAAAATAACATGCGATAATCCCAATGTTTCGAACGTTACGACACATATAAACTGATAGTAATTGATTAAAACAATTCTCTTTCTCATCCACATTATCACTAGTATAATATATACAAAGATTTTTTATACATTCTTTTTTACATATCTTTCATCTATACACAATGTACAAAATTCTTATTCTCATTTATTAAAGGTATGTATCATAAGTATAAGAAAAATAGATAACTGTACATTGCAATATGGATATTGCACAAAACAACTAAAAATATTAACTTTGGCTTATCCATTATAAACACCCTGTGTGGTGTCAAAAGTAAAAGGTAATAATCAGCTTACACAGTGTAATGTATCTATCACTTCTCAGTATCTCCGATCACAGACGCAACTATGACAATGACTTGTAGCAGCATCCAAACTGTTCGTTTAGGTTTACATGAAGAATGCCTTATTCTACATATAGGGAAATTATACAAATATAAAACCAATTCTGGAAAGGCATAATCATAACAATGGCAGACAAAGGCACTGGTTCCGCCGCCGACGAGAACGACTGGCAAGTATGTATTTTCTAGCTAAAAAAACGCAAATAATTATGTATGATCAATACATGTCTATTTTATTAATGGGGGATAAATAAAATAGATATAAATATAATGAAGTAATAGTTGATTACAGACTATTCACATATGAGAGAAAAAACACGCTCAGCTACCCTCTCTTGGCGTAAGTCATACGACTCTGAATGCTGTCGCTGCTTGCGGCTTGTTCCTAGTTTCTAGCTAAATCGCAGGTCACTCATCGTCGGCAGCGAGACACGTGCTGCATTATAAAGTAAATTCGAATAGTAGTCACCTCATCTAGTTGCGGAAAAACGATTATGCGAAATAAAATTGTACATTTTAACGAAACTAACAATATAAAGTAATGTAGACAGAAATTGCATTTGAATAGAGTAAAAAATAAGACGATGGCGATGTTAGAAATGCATCTACTGTAAAGATTGAGGCACATCTGGACGGGCCGCACAGCATTGCAAAATTTTAAACGAACCACTGCACAGTATAGGCGATGCAATGCTACGCGCTTTTTCAATGCTTTATTTTCAGAAAGGTTTTTTTTTCGAACAAATGCCCATTAACTTTGTTGATTGACGAGATTCAAATTTTAATATTGTTCCTAAAGCCTAGGTGGATTTTTAAAATAAAATCTTATACAGAATTTACTTTATTTGGCGCAAGTCGGACTCGCGCACCGACGGTTCCGTACTTTGTAGGTAGGTATGTAAATAGTTTATCACGAGATTTTTTTTAAATGTTAGCTACATTAAAAAAAAATCTCGTGATAAACTACGGTTTTCGGATTTTTTCCTTTACTTGTGCTATATGATCTAGCTTCTTGCCAAATTTCATTATTCTAGGTCAACGGGAAGTACCCTATAAATTTTGATTCCCTTGCGAGTGTCGAAATATACGTTTTTTGCGGCATAAACGGTTGTACCTTTTTTTTTACGTTAACTTAGGTGTTTGATTTTTTCACAGCTTCAAGGGACTGTAGACCTGAGATACCTCCACGCGTTCCCGAGATAAAGGGTCTTGACAGAAAGACGGAAGGACGGACAACAAAGTGATCCTTTATGGGTTCCGTTGTTTCCTTTCGAGGTACGGAACCCTACAAACGATGCTATTATTCGAAATCACTTTGTTCCAATCACTTAAACCATCAGTAATTTGTAAGACTAAGGACTGATTTTTCCATCGCCAGGTTTTTATTCGAGGAATAAAATCGACGTTGGACAGTTTTTGTATGAAAAAACTGTCAAAATTATTCCTCGAATAAAGTTATCAGATGATTGAAAATTCGCCCTTACACTTACAAATCAGTTAAATAATTAGCCGTTTACAGAATTATTCATGGCCTAACCCGGTATTTTGTTGTACTGTTTATTTGTAAAATTTTGCATTTTCAGAATTGGTCATTTCTGCTCTAACACATTCCATAACCTTTGTTAACATCACAAATACAACGAAAAAGTACCTTCGGAAAAAGATTTTTTTTAAATAATTTATCTCTTAAAAATCATTTCATCATAATGACATAATTATTCCGACTCACACCATGGCACCAAGTCGAAATTGCTTGAAATGTATGCAATAAAAACATTTTGGAATGGTATGTTAAGCTATGACTGAAGCTTTCATTCGATTCAACTCATAAGCTTATGGTACTTTTTAACAGTTTAATATATTTAAAATCAAACAGTGATGTAAACAGTTACTATTATGGTGTCTGTTATTATTATACAGCATAGAATCAAACAAATGATATTAAAACAACAATAGAAAATTACAAAACACATTAACAATTCAATACATCAAATCTAACAATACTTTAAGAAAATATGGATTGATCAACCATGCATGAACAATTTGACTTGACTTCATCAACTGCTAAATACAGAATTACAAAATTGCAATCCTTGTGAAGTTGAGAGTCAAATTATGCAATCTGAATGCAGCACTTTAGCACAGACAGTACAGTAACAATGAGTGCCTTTAGGCTCTCTGGCAGGCAGCGGCACACCCATTAGCCAGCTGGACCTCATTCTGTCTTTTGCTGACAGTATAATTCTTTTAGGGACTTTAATTCTTCTATAAGTGCTTTGTTTTGGTTTTCGAGCACTGCAACTCTGTTCTCTAGACATTTAATGTATTCTTTTTTCTTACGACGACATTCTCTTGCTGCTTCACGATTTTTCAACAGCCGTAGTTCACGTTTGCGCGTTTGATCTTCTAGCATTGGACCTGCAAGTATTGTAACATTTACTGATTTATCAATTTATTTGAATTTGATAATACAATAGATTAATTATGACTGAATACCAACCAGGGACATAAAAATGTTCATCTTGATTTGTAGCATACTGCACAATGGCACCGCCTGCCCCCCCTCCTGATACAGACAGCGTATGTAAACCACTGTCTGTCTGGAGAGCTCCAGCTGGAATAACTATAAACAAATGAGATAATTAAAAAAAGATAATCCTATTTCCACAAAACTTAGAGTAGTTTTAAATGCCACACAATATGATGAATGAAAAAATGATAGGTATATAAACCAAAGAGGTTTTTAAATTCGAGGTCCTGACAAGGTCCATACTGGGCTTAACCGAGGTACTCGGCAGCGTATTTTGAACATACATACGAAATACTAGTACATGAATTTCTCTACAATAATGATGCATAAAATATTGTATAAAGATTGTGCTCTGTTTTGAAAATATATAATAGCTCTGAATAGTACGAACTGACAAAAAAACAAAACAAATCACAGAGACATTGTGGTATGATCAGAAACAACAGATCTATGATTCATCTCCTAACCTTAAAAAAAGGGTAGGCCTCGGGTTCTGTAGCCAAACGGCAAAAACAAAACCTTTCGTCATATCCATCTGTCCGGATGTCGCACGGCCATTTAACTCGGAGACTAAAACATTATGGCAATGAAAGAACAATGACCATTTTTCATTTGACTATGTATAGTAATGAAATAAATGTTAAAATTTAACTAATTGGATTATGTATCAAATACACTTATAACAAAGCCATGTTTTGAACGCATCTCAATTACCTTTTTCTACGACGTTCCATTTTATGCACTACTACTTGACTTTATTCATATCTGTTTCTGAGTTTTATACATTATTTTACCTTTTATTCAATCAATATGTATTTCTTTATTAGTCTTTGTATAATACAGATTCATTGAAAATAAAATATTGATTAAGTAAATTAATCATTCAGTATGTAATTGAGTTCGGATGACTGAAACGGTTTTACATTTGACAGTTCTACGATTGAAATTGGCGCATTCTTCGTTGGTGTGTTTGCGTCTCGTTGTGTACTGTGCTATTTTCTGTGTGTTACTTCTTTTTACGACCATTGCTGCCCCCTGGACCTCGATATCTTCCTCATCTGACGACCTTTGCTTTCCATATTCCACAGCTAAGTAAGTTAATAAATTATTTAGTTCTAACAAAGACATTAAAGTTATTAACCTAGACGGGACATAGCGAACAAAACCGTGATCCCATACTTGTTACATACCGGTAACGAGTCTCTCAGTCTAGTATGGTACGCCTGCGCGTGAAGTCGCATTGACGCATTCGTGTCCAACAAAAGAAAAATATTTTGTATGGAAATATGGCCGGGTTGCGCATTACGATACTGCAAATCTCGTTATGGTAGAACAACTGGACCTACCTTCAGTTTATTTTCGTATGTATTATCTATATTTACTCAGTAATTAGAATAAAATAATTTTCGTAGATAGATCTAGAAAATTTGCTTATTTTGTATTAAACGCCATCTATTGTTGAGTAGCTTTACTATAGTTGGGTAAAATGTCAGCTTAAGTGTTACCACTTTTTAACGAAATTTAAATAGTGGTGTGACAAAATATTCGATTCATTCAAATATCATTCAGTTCAAAATCGATCCATGTTAAATTGATTTTTTAAAACAGGGTAATAATTATTAGTAGAATTAAAAACTAATTAAAAGTCGGAGTATACTGCCTTACAGAGATGTGATATTATATATCGATTTTGTTTTCGATAATATTCATTTAAATGTATGAATCTAAAGGTTATCTTAGGGAAACCACCTTTTAGACATAGAGTATATTTGTATTATAGGCACAAAGTTAGTTTAGGACACTTTAATTTTTTGTTTTAAACATTTGGAACGAAGACCCTTAATAATTATTCTTTCGCGTTACAATGGCGGCACGTGCCTCCCCCATTTATTAACCTACCGCGCAAGCGCGCGGTAGGATAATAAATACGCGTCTACGCAGTATGCGTGTGGGCAGCGGACTAGGCACCACAGAACACTATTACTCCTAGCGGAGCTGGGCACTGGTGCGAGGGGCGCGCGTTCCACGTGCCTTCATCGCAACGGCCTGGCGAGGGAAAGAGAGAGCTTATTCTCTATACCGTTCCGGAACGCGACCGCGTATTTTATTTTAAAATGTAAATAACTACTTAAAAACACACTGAAACCGATACCTTGTCATAGACGGAGATACGGACAATGAATAGTAGCGAATAAAATTGTAGAATATTTTTTCTGAGACAATTTTTGCCTAATTTGTTTAGTTTTCGATATTTATCTAACTGATTCGATTTATATTAGGTTCTTCAGGCACCACTGATCCGATTTTCAATCCACCGATTGAAAATCGTATCTGGCAACACTAGCCACACTGGCCATCTACCGAGCGATAGCTGAATCTAATTGAATAAATTGCCGCTCTAATTTGGCTATACTACGCCAGATGGCGTCACTGAGACATGGGATCACAGTTTTTCTAAGACATTTCTTTGCATGGCCCCTCTAGGTAATCTTAAATCTCTTTGAGTTCTAACTTCTTAACGGCAAATCCTAACCTAAAAAGTAACATTAATATTTTTTGGACTTGGTAGCTTTTAAATCGTAAAAATGACTATGAGACATTATTTTCTAAACTTACAGGTAGTCTGTCTACTATCACTTATAACTATACATAAACTTTTATTGTCAGGTTTTGAAATGTATGGAAAGTGGTCATTCTTCTTCGGAAAGGTATGCTCTGTGCAACGATAATCAATGGTGAAGTGAAATTATGAAAACGTAATTAGGGGTGGCACTCCGTGTAACAAAAGGTATGAATAAAAAATCAGCGCACAGAAGTCTATTATTGGATCCTATAATTAAAAAGATTATGATGTTTCTAAATGACTTTGAATAGTTTTTGAGATGTGGAATGTTTTCGGTTACAACCATACGCATCAAATAACTTTCGTTCCGATTAAATCAATACTGTGCATGCGTAAATATTCATCCCGACTACCGATACCTTCACTGTGCGTTGACCGACACATTCTTGGCCAGTTTTGACACCTAAAACTACATATATCGAGAGGTGATGATCAAGATGGAGTTTCGCGCTGTATAGTTATTTGATATTTAAATGGATCGAGGCAGTGAACTGCCTGCCGCGCAAATAATTCAGTTTCATATTTATTTAATACTTTAAGCACTCAAATGTAGGTACAGAGGCGGACTTAATGCCATAGGCATTTTCTACAAGTCAACCTTTGGGTGATGCAAAGACAAACAGTGGTAGGTGCATTGAGGAACAAATATTTTTAAATATAAAGATACACAAAACAGTAATACGATATGAAATAGTATCGGGTTTAACGTTTTCGAGCATACGTCATTCGATTTCAAGTAGCACCCAAAAAACTCAACCATAACCATAATCAGCCTATAATGTTCCCACTGCTGGGACACAGGCCTCCTCTCGGTGAGAGGGAGTGGGCCGAAATCCACCATGCGGGCCCAGTGCGGATTGACAGATGTCACATGTCTTCGAATTTTTGGTTCTAGGACATGCCGGTTTCCTCACGATGTTTTCCTTCACCGTTTTGAGAGCAGTGGTGATGAAATAATTTACACAAAGTAAAGCGCCTGTCTGGGTTCGAACCTACGACCTACAACTCGTAAGTCGCGGCCGTTACCACTTGGCCACCACTGCTCTCTCAAAAAACTCAAGAGTGCCTTAAAAACACTTAAATAGGAATAGGATTGCCCTTTGGCAAAAATCTTAGCGCCTAGATCAACGACGGCTCCATCCAAAGCTCGTTAGGCTCAACTCACACCAAAAGAGCGGCGAAGCGCCCTGTAGAGAAGGCGCGCGGATTCCAGCGACTGCCCGAGAAGTCGCTGGAATGCTCGAGAAGTCGCGGGAATCCGCGCGCCTTCTCGAGCCCGCCCGCGAAGAATTCACGGGTCGCTCTCCTATGCGCAGATCACTTTCAACAAAACTCGAGGAAACTTGTGTTTAAGCAGTGAAAATGCGTATTTTGGATTTAATTATTATATACCAAATAAATAAGCTTTTCTTCATCCATTTCCATCACTTCTGTATTCGTTGCACTGCAAGAAGGAATGAATGCGAATGCTCGCGCGCAACAGACGCGCGCGGGGAGCGGGCGCGAGGGGCGGGATATTGCCAGGCGGCCGCTCGCGACTGCTCGAGCATTCTCGAGACTTCCCGCGCCTTCTCGCGCAGTCGCACGGCTCATTCGCTGGAATTCCAGCGGCGCCGCTGGCATCCGCGCGACTCGTTCGATTTCTCATGCGATAATAAGTATTATAGTAATGAAAATAAAGTTAAAATTCATATGACATTGAAACTGCGATCCGCTTCGCCGCGCTTCGACGCTCTTTTGGTGTGTGTTGAGCCTTAGTGCCATGCGAACGCGCGAACGGTCGAGTCTAAGGAAAAATAATAATAATGTAGTGGCGAAATAATGCTTCCCTATCCAACCCTGTCGTACCATCTGCTGAAAATCTCCAATCTGGACATGACTTGCCTTGGATAACTTGAAAGTCATTAAATAGACTCCGGATCCAAGTTGACCGAGGCAAGGATAACCTGCTCGGGTGGAAATTCAGAGATAACTATGTCCTGGATAGTAAATGTGGTGCTGTCCCACAAACGATGGGATACTTAATATCGTGTCCAGCGTGTCCTGTTTTCTGCACGTTACAGAAACTGTTGGACGCTACTGGGGTGCCAAACCCGCAAATTTGTCAAATTTAGATTGCCAACGACACTAAAAGAAGACCATGGCGGCTCAATAGATGGCGTTATGTATATCTAATCTGCATTCGCGATTTATTTGCTAAAAATGTAAACAAATATGAGTTGGGAAAATAACTTTAAATCCTACACATTAAAGTTCAGTTTGCGCTACAAATTTTTATAACTTTTTCAATAATGCTAGTCACTTTGAAATCAACTTAATTACCATTAAAATAAAGTTTATATTTGATTAACTTTAAATAATAATATTAATTTGAAACATAAGTTTGAATAGACTTGTAGATATTAATCGGCGACGGCGACTTTTGGGACGGATATTTTTGTGAACGACTGATTATTCAATAACAGCGCAGCGTCGTCATTTTGCAAACTACTCATCCATAAATAGACAAATGATCATAAAAATTAGCTGATTTAAAAAAAAAAACATGTTTAGTTTTCATTTATGTACCATGTCCATAGCTATTATAGTACATTTATTGTAGGAGGGTTCCGAACTTAAAAGAAAAACAAAATGGATCCCATATAGGACCACTTCGTTGTCCGTCCGTTTGTTTGTCAAGACTATAGTTGCAAAACTTCCGAAAAATTCCGGAATACTTCTGGGAAAGTTTCTTTAAGTGGGAATTATTCAAACCGCGCCGCGTGCGCCCGACTACCACGAGTCGTGCGTGCAGGCGATGGCGGTGCGGTAAGAGGGGAGATGCTCCCCGGAGAAGTTTACCCCCCGCGAGAAAGATTCGTACCCCGCAATCGAATGTTTCCGCCGAATAATTCAATGGGAATAAACGTGTTTGTTTGTGGTGTGGTGGGTGAGTTTATTATTGTTCAGTGGCACATACGGAAGTAAAATATAAATGTTTATTTTATTATAAATGGGACTGATTAAGTAGGTATATTATGTTGATATATTTATGGGGATTTTTATTCTTTTGTTTTTAGGTAGGTGCCTAGGTACTTATTTCGAAATCGAATGCTATTTTTATTTAATGTCAGTTGTGGAATAAAAAATAAGGCTTAGCATATTTGATTTGTTTTTTGAAAAAGGGTTACCAACCTATGTTTTTGGTTAGTTGTATGTAGCTCTGTACGCATCGCGAGTATTCGCTAGTCGCATAGGTAGGTATTAATCATTACCTACCTACTTAACGCGTATAATAGCCCAGTCAATAAAAACAAATAAAGGCAAACCTTGCAAGCAAACACGTTTTGATACGGTTTTCAGAAAAGTATTTGTTATACTTAGGAACAGGTTTTGGTATGTTAACTGACTTAAAAAAAGGAGGTTATGAGTTTGAACCGTATGTACCTATGTATGTTTGTCCGCGATCATCTCGCGTTTGGCTGCACCGATTTTGATGCAGTTTTCAGAACAGTATTATTAGTCACTATCACTATGTGTATACGTGACATAAAAAATGTTGAAATGAAAATGTACAATTAATATACTTACCTACCTATCGCTCACAACACAACTAAAGATAATAATATAATTTACAACTTCCAAGCGCGAAATAGGTAGTAAGGTTTTTTTTTTTGACAGTTGAAATATTCCCAAGTTTTGGAATACTTCCGAAATATTCGACGGGAATGATTCGGAATTTTCCCCGCCAGCATCTATAGTCAAGACCCTTTTTCTCAGTAATTCGTGGAGGTATCAAGTTGAAAATAATATTGAATAGGTACGTAGACCTATGGCGATGGCGTCTTGGAGCTCTTAAAAAATCAAGCTTCTAAGTCGACCCAATGACAAAATACGACATAATATTTTGATACTCGCAAATAAATCAAAACCTATAGGGTACTTTCGTTATTACGGGAAGTACCTTATATATTGCGATTACATCAAAATTGGTTCAGGTGTACTATCACACATCCGTAGATACATAAATAAACCTTGAAAACATAACACTCCTTTTTTTGGGCAGTTGTGTAACAACGTAAATGAAGCAAAAAGAGTATGGATGGTCCTGTCTTCATGGAAAAAAGGCTTGAGTTTATGTAACCTTTTGTTTTCCTTCTGAAAAGTATCCATTATCCTCATATTCAATCACGTTGAATGCTGAACATTCTGTAAAATAGATCTGAAGATCCTGTAGATTGTATAGTAGAACTGTACTATGGTTTATCAGCTTTTCACGATATATTAAGCAATGACGCGGTCACGATATCTGGTGCAGTATAGATTTACCTATTAATATCAATTCAATTTCCTGCCAAAATACATTTATGTCATTACAAAAACATTTTATTTTTCCTTTCTACAGCATACAACGTAGGGAGATCAACAAAAACAATGCCTTGACTAACCAACTTTTGATTTATGTTATCTAAGTATACCACATTCTAAAATTAGCAAATGAGTCCTACCTATAGCGAATTTACCCAGTAGATACGCTAGTTTAACCCAGTGGCGGTACCTTCATAGAAGCAGAAAAGCCCGGCTTGCCCTAATAAAATCATAATTCACAACAACAAAATCAATAAAAAATATATTCAAAAAATTCCAGTCAATTAACTCGAACTCAAACATTCATGACATAATAATACAATTTCGAAATCCGAACTAGCGCTAACTTTGGGATAGGTTCGCGCCAAATTCGGAATTCGGCTCTAAACGCTATACAATGCGTTCAAATGCGCCATCTCGCTCACACTTAGTCTGGCTTTTTACCTGGCTTGCCTTTCCTTTCTCTGTCTCGCAGTTTTCGCATACAAATTGCTATAGAAACGTTTACATTTGTTGATATATTGGTAAGTACTTATACACAGAGTTCTATGAAATGAAAAGCCAGGCTTTTGAGAGGCATGAAGTTCGCGCAAATGCACTATCCGCGCGTTGCGTTGACCCGCGTAAAGTTAGTTGCGAAAGCACGTGTGGCGGGCGCGATGAGTCGATGACACGACGCGACTCAAACAAATTGTTATTGTTTTGAAGTTTTGAATACTTACTTTGAGAATTAGTTTTATTATTTGAAAAAAATATTGATTGTGGTGATTGGTGATGTCATTCCCTATGATTTTGTAAATGGTTAATGAATATAGTGTTCTTTTATCATTATGTGTTCGGAATCTGTCATCGAAAAGGTACGTAAATACATTGAGTTTTCTGCAATTTTCTGCCAATAAATAACTCTTTACTTCACCGTAGCCAATCTTAAATTACTGTCGGACTGTCGGTACTTCTCGGAAATAAAAACAAGTATTTTTGTCAGTCAAGAAGACAGAATAAATAAAATAGGTACCTACCTACTCATTCGATCGTTTATTAGGTATGAATATGATATGACAAACCTATGTAGTGGCTCATGTTAAAATTATCAATTGACTTTAAAAATGTAAGTACCTAATTCATAAAATAATGCGTACGAGAAAATAACAATAAATCGATAATATTTGGAGGCCATCTAGTGCATTTTGATTGAACAAATTTTGCAAGTGACAAGCAAAATGAAAAAAGGTCCGGCTAAGCGTTGTGGTTCATTTATTTTACGCATTCATTAGTATAGATGGCGCTTATGACAATTACGTACTGATGCTTGAAATAAGTTTTTCTTACCAAAATTATAATAATGATGTTAGTACTACTAACAACCATTAACAACAAGAAAATCAGCCAATCCCTCAGTTGGGCGTTTTTTTTATACCTTGAAAATCTGTGGGCTTGCCCTAATTTTGACCCCTAGGCACGCCACTGGTTTAACCATATAATAATAAAATGGGAGACATAATATCAAAATACCATGATACACTCACCGGCACGGAAACTTGGCCACTCGTGATTTTGCTGATTATTTGCATAAAAAAATTTGCATTTGCATTTAAGACAATAAATTAAGGGTAAGTGGCTTTAATACGTGTCTCTTATGCTTTAAGAACTTAGAAATTAAAAGATTACCTCACCAATAAATCAGTTTTTAAAATCACGCACTTTCACTGAAATTAAGAATCTTTCACCTTAAAATTTAAAAATCTACAAAATAAAAAATAAGGTCTTTTTCGTTATTGTCTATACGTTTTAATATTGGGTGTTTCCTCCTCTAGCCCTGATAACTGCCTGCATTCGATCTGGCATACTTTAGATGATGTTTCGGACATCAACTTGCAGTATACTGCGCCAAGCGGCCAGCGCTGCAGTTCGGAGCTGGTTTAGAATTTCCGGCGGGTTGGAGCTGGACTTTATCTTTCTTTTGAGCATGTCCCAGATATGCTCAATTGGGTTTAAGTCTGGGCTACGAGCTGGCCATTGTAATTTTTGTATGCCAACCTCTTCCAGATATTCTTCAACGCAAAACGCAACGTGTGGGCGTGCATTATCGTGCATTAGGAGGAATTGGTCGTGTCCAATGAACCCCGAATATGGCATTACGTGTTCCTGAAGAACTTCCTCGATGTATCGAACAGCTGTTAGCCGATTATCGACGATAACCAACTCTGTACGTGCGTCGGAACTTATACCTCCCCATACCATTATTGAGCCTCCATGGAAACTCACTGTTTGAGTGGTAGTAATGAATAAAAACCGCTCTCCTCTTCTTCGCCACACTCGTTCTCGACCATCTGGAGAACGTAAAGCTATTCGACACTCATCTGTGAACAGTACTCTAGCCCATTGCTCGTGGGTCCAGTTAACGTGTTCTCGTGCGAAGTGAAGTCGAGCTACTCGGTGCTGTCTGAGAAGTTCTGGACCTCGTGCTGGTCTACAAGCTTTTAAATTGACTTCCTCCATTCGTCTTCTCACCGTACGCTCACTAACATTAACGCCTCTCACAATTTGAAGCCGCTGGCGTATCTCAACAGCGGTCGGGTAGCGTTTTCTCAAAATCTCCAGGACAATAAAGCGGTCTTCTCGGGCAGATGTGCACCTTACGCCTCCACTGCCTGGCCTACGGGTGTACTGGCCTGTCTCCTGGTATCTTTTAAGGGCATACTGCATTGATGACCGTGGTACGTTAAGAGCAATAGCAACTTCACGCTGTGTCAGCCCTTGGTTAATTAACGCAGCGGCTTGTGAAACCTGTGCTGGTGTTAGAGGCATTTTTATTGCTTATAAAGCACCTTTAGTTATTGAATTAAAAGCATAAAATCACAATAATTCAAAAACCGAACAGTAAACTTTTCACAACACACAAATTTAAAACGTGAACTTAGTCGCTCAAATGACCCGATTCAACTGTAAATTAAAAGTTTCGTCGTGGTGCACTTAAACATAATGGATTACCCTCTTGAACTAAAAGTAAACATTTTTTGACATACCTGCACAACAAACATTCATCAGAAACTCTTAAAACTTTTGCTATCGCGAGATAAGCGCTTGGCCAAGATTCCGTGCCGCTGAGTGTATTTACCTAAGGTTGACTGGTAGAAAATGCCTCAGGCATTCTTTGTACAGTATTTCTTTTACTTGTGCATAAAAGTGTTAATAAATAAATATTTAAACGCGAATCTAAAATAATTATGAATAAGCAAAGTAGGTTGGTGTAGTATGCCGATGCCGTCATCATGACTTCTCACCGCGGATTACGTCACCGGGTAGAATATTAATCAGGTCTCACCAGTGATGACGTCATTGTTGTTGGAATGTGTACCTACAACTACAGATTTATAGCTACATTTTAGAAATAAGGAGATTTTAAACATGTTTAGTTAGAGATCAAAAAAGAAACTACACAAACTTACGAAAACATTATGCCTTTATTTAGGTACTTTACTCGTATGTAAAATGAGGAGTTTACCTATTGTTTACTTCGTCTTAAAAATAGCGATCTTAAATTGGAATTAGTCACTTTATACGCGTAAGAGAGATATGAACGAGTGTGGAGTACAGTAGGATCCTATCCATACTAATTAAAAATGCGAAAGTGTGTCTGTCTCTCTGTTTCCTCTTCACGCTTAAACCGCTGAACCGATTTAGATGAAATTTGGTATAGAAATAGTTTATGTCCCGGGAATTGATAGCTTTTTTTATCCCGATATTCCCACAGGATCGACACATATGCGGGTGAAACAGCGGGACGCTGCTAGGAATTAAAAAAAAAAAAAAAGATGTTTGTAAGTGATGCGCTGCTGTAGTCGAAAAAAATGTCCCTCTATCTTATCAAATATACAGTGGATAATTCTGAATAAAATAGTGGTAAAACTTAAAAAAAAATACTTCAACGAAAATTGGTTTGAATAAAATATGTCGTATAGTTTTTGAGATATTTTCGGTTAGGTAGGTACTTACAACCGCAGAATAACTTAGTTATTGAGTTTCTTTGAGAAATACTATGAAATGTAATACTAACTTCTTTTCGTTGTCGATAAAAATCAATTGCATGCTTGCGTAAACTAAATTAAATTTAATAAATTCATCCCGACTACGGAACGCTCTTGGCCGATTTTTACCCGACTGCGCGACGCAAAGGAGTGGTAATGTGTTCATCAGCCTATGTATATATGTATGTTCCTTTGAAGCACTATACAGACCAAACGCCTGGGCCGATTTTTATGATTCACACGTCAATCGATTCCTCTTAGTCCGGCGAGTGTCACTAAAGACATGACGTTAGTGAAAATTCAATATGGCGACTACTATGTATGTATGTAATATGTATGTATATCTCTTTGGCACGATCCGTAGACAGAGTAAACTATAGACTGCTGCATATCTTCTTTTTCATTCGCACAAGAAAAAGAGAAAAATATTAACGTGACTAGCAAAGAAAAGAGACAGAGTAAGAATATTTCTGTCCCTTACTGCGTGTCGGCTAAGCACATCAATGTGCACAACAAGTTTGACGTTTATGAATGAAATATTCAAAATTATGAATGAATTTGTAAAAACTACATCGCGATTAAACGGAAAATAAGATCTTTTTCGTGCATAATTAAATAATAGTACATTTGCGCAACTATGAAAATGGTTAGGTGCAGTGTAATAAGCTGTAAAATTGATAGTATGATGAAGATTGCCGGAATTTTTTGTCCCTTTCGGTGACACGGATACCATGAGTCTATAGATTACTCTGTCTACGGCACGATCTGTAGACTAAACGGCTTGATCGATTTCAGCTTGAGAGGTGCCGTTAGATTCGTCTTAATTGTGCGAGTGACACTGGTTATATCAAAATTGACGCAATTATTGGCGCAATGTTGTCTTCAAAAAAAAATTTTTTTTTTCTCAAAACCTATCGAGTGGGGTATCAAAATAAAGGGCTTTAATAGATGATTACAAAAATATTATTCGAAGTGACAAATCGTAAAAAACACGTACCAAGAACTAAATCGTCAGTGAAATCTTTCACATTTGTAAACTAAAAAGCTGGAAATAAAAAAAGTTCTTACAAAAAAAACCCGGCTGCGGTAAAAAACTAAAGTTAAAAGAACTGAAAAGCTAAAAACAAGCCCATTTTAAATTAAATAAAAGCAGGCGGGACCCATTTGAATTTGAAAATATAATAAAAATGGTATGGGTCCCGCCTGCTTCAAACTTTTATTTAATTTAAAATGGGCTTGTTATTAGCTTTTCAGTTCTTTTAACTTAAGTTTTTTACCGCAGTCGGGTTTTTTTATTTTTAATAATAACTTTTTTTTGTATATAATAAAGATAAGGTTTCCGGATACCTCAGGCTCGTTTTGTGGCCCAAACTTTATTGTTCTTTACACTTTATAATGTTCTCAGATACCTATTTTATTCGTTTCAAGCAATGCAAGAAGTTAAGTACTTTTATGTGCTGTTTTATAGTCATATTGTTACAAAAATATACCAGAAACATATTTTAGCCACAGACAGAAGCAAGTTTTCTATAAATTATACCTATGACAACTTTCACTTACTTACTGATTTATCATCACCCATTGATGAAATAATTTAACCTATGTGGTGAGAATACGAACATTAAGATTAAAGCATTTCTAAAATATTTAATAGCTATTAATAGTGACAGAAAAGATAATTATACAAGAGAAGTTCAATGAATCATGACTGGTAGCCAACAAAACTAATCTACCTAGGATATTAATAATTATTTTAGTGAGATTTAGTTTCTTATTCAAAACTAAATGTAGGAATTCCTACAACCAATCTTATGTGATGTAAAACAAATGACAATGGTAGAGTCCTGAAGCTAGTGGTTATGAGCTGTGTACCAACACAATGTACATTAGAGTTATGTATGATGCGTTGTAACAGGTTAGTGACACATGTTGCACACAGAAACAAAGAGTGTCAACGGCGGCACATATAACTGACCTGGCGCAAATGATAAAGAAGATGACAGCGACACTTCGTTCTCGCTTCCTGGTTTAGATCCCATGCGATTTTCTGCAATATCATCAGGATCTTATACTTATGAGTATTTTGGTTAAATCTGTTCAACCTTTTTATGATGTGCAAGACCTGCCATTTGACATTTGAATATTTATGGTATCCTAAACCTACATGACATAAGCAATTGATGAGGAAAATTACTTGTTATTGTATGATCTATTAATATAACTATGTGAACACTTTCTTAAATTCTGTCTAAAAAAGGTATTAATATTTACTTAGATTTTAGGTAAGCACGACATATCAAGCTATGCATTTAATTATACTGAAAGCCTAAATAATGAGAGGTTAGCTTATACTAGAAATGAATGGCGTGATATGTCGTCGTTTTTGCTAGTTTCTACTCAACTTCACGTCCATCGTTACAATTTTTCATTGAAAGCGCCTTTATGTTGTGGCTGTAAAGGCAGTTTTCGTAGTTCAAGTGTCACCACTGAAGTGTGGTTGTTCGTGCAACGCATTTAGTAAACCAAAATTTGGGGATCTAAGTGTTGTGGTGACCATTTCTTATATAAGCATTAAAAAAAAAAGACAAATCTACATACTTTCCGAAATTATGAGTTATTTTGCTATGATTTTCATATTATGTTATATTCTGAAGGCTTCTGCTTCAGATAATTTAGTAATTTTTTATTGCTTTTGATCATAAGAAGGTAAACAACCACCAATGTAAGTTTGCTATGGTTGAATTATGCTTGATCTTCAAGATTAAAGTAATGCTATATATTGTAATCACAGCACAATCTTTATATCAAGATTAATTGTATTATTGTTCATTCATTTAAATTGTGACACAATTGTTTTATTATTAAGACTGTGTTATAGACTCACCAGCTATTTCAGCACCACCAAGATCATTCAAGATTTTGCGGTATGAAGGACGCCTGGTCAGCATTTCCCTGTACTTCCGCTTCGGACTCTCGTCACCACTACAACTGTCATCGCTGCACGACTGGCCTTGGGTGCTGATTAATGTGTTAGGTTCAGGTTTAATCTAGAAATTCAAAAGTAATTAATTAAATTAAAATAATTTCCACACGGCTTGACCTGAAATGTAGATGCTTACAACTAATATGAATAAAATACCTATAACCTCTCATCTTCTTGTACGCAAAATACGCGCATTGACGTAGAGTTGCGGACACTAGCCCGTATTACCTATTACCTAACCTCTCATCTTCTTCACCTTCACCGACATTGGCCAGCACAGCAGGGTAATTGCATAACACACTATCAGTAGCAATGGGTTTCATTTTGATAGTTCAACAACACTCATTATGTAATTTACATTGTGAAGAAGACACATTTTTCGAACATATGAAGCAATGGATTAGCAATATCCTTCAAAATGATTGAGATTGATAGTATTATGCAATTAGGGTGCAGTTTGGATTGTAGTTTTCGGAGCTATCATAAAAATTTAATGATGCATGATGAGTAGACACATATGTACTTGATTGTAGATCATTTTCAAATTTATCACCTACCTCTATAATATAATCAGCTTGCCAAAAGACTTGTCTCAGCATTAGAATATTAAAAAAATATCTTTTTTTTTGGTAGTCTTTTAAAAACAAAGTTGTTAAAATTACATAATTATTATGAATACAATTTCATATTATTATCACCTTAAAATTTAAGTATTAGTTTTAACCATAGTAACTGTGAAAGCATGTTGTATACTTACGTAAAATTCAAATGCTGGCACCATTCTAAGCCACTCATTGTGAACAAGAATGTAGTAAATCAATGGGGGTGCCAGGGGATGATTGCAATGCATACAAACTGCACAACAATCCATTTCCCTCAGATCACTATTACTTGTTTACTGAAGTATTTCTTTCATTGATTTACAGTCAATATTATAGACATGTAATATGGACCTTTAAGTTCTAATATACATTGGTAGCATTATACATTAGCAGATAATAACATTTGTCTAAGGTAAAATAAAGGAATGCATATGCACAAAAGATGGAAAATTGTGAAATAAAAATCACTTCAAGTAATAGTAATAATATAAAGCACATTAATTAAAAATTGACCTTCAATATTTAACATTACATAATAAATAAATCTTACCTGTAATGTTTGCAACGTCCCTTGGGTTGTGTGTATTACAGAACTTGGTTTGCTGACAAGAATCACATTCCCTTTTGGTAACTGCACAGATTGTATATTGGATGCTGTTTGTATAACAGATTGTTGGTTTGGTTGTATTACTGATTGAACCTGAAAATATAAATGTCTATAAGTTTCTATCATTCATAGGAACCAGCATTTGTAAAGCCAAAAATGTAAATAAATCATATTCATCACTAGAATACTTAATATTCATGATAATAAACTGTATTAGATTTTATCTAAGCTGATTATGTTACCTACTGATATGATTGCACAAAATATAAACATGCTGGCACATATCACTCAAACATTAGATCATTTCACTAACTTAGATCTTGGTTGATATAAATAAACAACCAACCATTAAGTAGGTTAGGGGTTACTACTGTAATCACAACTTGTTGTAAACACTACAAGAGTACCAATGAAAATAAATAAAGATCAAAGTAAACACCTGTGCAGATGGAGCTTGAGTTGGTAAAGTAAGTTGCACAATGCTAGTGACGGCTACTACGTGAGGAGCAGACGCGCCCGCCGAGGAGCTCGCACTGCCCAGCGGATCCGTGGGACCAGCACCGCTTGAAGTGCCATTCTCTTCCACCATTCCATCCATGCCCACTAAGGTCACCTAAAATTCAAGGTCAACTTTCTGTGCATTCCTTGATCTTCAGACATGCTCAAGGCAATATCTTTCGTTGAATATAAACACTCTCTGGTTTTCTGACTAGTTTCTTGTTGGCTTGGAAATCCTAAAACGGAATCATCGCGTCATAGACGGGACGCGGAATTTCCTATTGCGTCTAAACATACGCAACATATTTTTACGATATTTACTAGATTTGAGGATTCCAATAACTTATGTATCATACATTAATAGCGAATCCAAATAAAAGTAACCATGACAGGTCGCAAGGTTTGTCTTCACAAGCACTCACCAGTTACGTATTCCTCGTCACCGTCTATGCTGCGTCCGGAGTGGGCGAACGGGATGGTACGTAGTAGCCACGTCAACTGCGAGAAGACTCGTCACTGGCGGAGACCTATGATCTTGTATGCGTCATAACAATATGGCCGAAAATTGTCAGACGCATGCGCTAAATGCGCTGTTTCTCTATGTTACCCACCTTGGAAATCGAGGGAAAAATAGGATCAAAGTTTGACAGTAATTCTTTGTTATTTTGAAGACTGGCAACATAATTGTTTACTATACGTTTTGTATGGAATCTATGGAAGCTGTAAGTATAAAAACGAGCACTTTCTACCATCCATAGAACACATATACTCCTAGCGGAGCTATCATCAGTCCAAGAATTTGACAGCTATCTAGTATCTCTAAGTAGTCTGTGGACTCTGTGCCACTCTGTAGTATGTGCTCTGCAAGGAATATACTCTGTATCAAAAAGTACTCTGTGGTGTACTCTGTGCTTGACAGTTGACACACAGTTTAGTTTTGATAACCTTTTCAATAATAAAATAAAAAAGTTGCCCTTGCCCAGCGGTATCGGGAACAAGATCCACGCTACCGGCGGTTACAGCTCCAGCCAGAGAGAGGAACCTCCTAAGTCCTAACAATGCAGGCCGTACCCAGAAGTACTGCTTTCTGAATCAAGCCCTTGATCCAGCTGCCCAACGAGAGCCTCCTCAGGTGTTGGTCCAGGCTATTGGCTATTAACCCATTGGCTGTCACGACAATCGGCACAATGATCGCTGAGTCCACATCCCACATGTCGGCAACCTCGCGAGCCAAGTCAAGATACTTGTTTTTTTTTTATGTTACTCGGCTTTCATGAGGTTCTCATCATGCGGGTCGGTTATGTTAACAATCATTGCGCGACGCTCTGATCGATTCACCATCATTTTATCAGGCTTATTGCCAACAATAGTCCTGTCAGTGATGATGGATCGATCCCAGTACATTTCCATTTTCGAGAACGGGATCAGGCACAAACCTGTAATACGGCACCTCAGATTCCACTAGGCTTTATGTCAGAGTAAGTTGTTGATGGATTATCCTGGCTACAAGGTTGTGTCTATATACTCTCTGTTAGCCCGACTAGAACACACGGAGATACTATGCCTGATTGATTCCCCTGGTCTGTGGCATGCCCAACTGATGTCAACCATGCCGTCTTTCACAATAAATCTATGTTCGTCCATAATTGCACAGACCAAACCTTCGGTTTCTCCAAAGAGGTCACTGAAATGCAGCCAGGCTACGGACGCTAGTAGATCTACATTGGGTCCATATCATCATCTGCCTAGCCTTTTCCCAACTATGTTGGGGTCTACTTCTAGTCGACCCGGATGCAGCTGAATACCAGGAGTGACTGCCTATCAGACCTCCACAACCCAGTTACTGGGTCATACGATACCCCTTGGTAAGACTGGTTATCAGACTTTCGGGCTTCTGACTACCTGTAACGACTGTCAAAGATCCACGAATGACAGCCAGGACCGGGACCGGCTTAACGTGCATTCCAAGGCACGGAGGGGTCACGGTAAGTAAAGATGATCACCCATCCACAGACCAACCGCGTCAAGCGTAGCTTAACCTGATCGATCGACCTGTGTGGCTGTTATTATTTATCCACGGGCCCCTCACACATACATCGGATCCATATAGGGCCCGGAAAAAGCGCCCGTGAAGCTTCTTGCCATACCTCCATGCGATCATTAGTGTCAAGCACTACTGGCTTGCGCCAGTTCTCTTTAGCCAAGGAGAGCGGGGTGAAGCTCTTGTCCACCGCGATCACATCTCGATGCATCCCCACGTCGATTCCTAGGAACTATTTCCTGAGACTGCATATCTCGCGATTGTGGAGGTTCTTAGAGTTTAAAAAGCCTCGACCTCCACACTTTCGCGGGATATACATACAGCATCATTACCGATGACCGTGGGTGAAGCATTCGATCTGCAGTCAGCGTACGGACCCTCCTAACCAGGGCGTCGAGTTCGGTCTGAGTCCATTTGACTATGCCGAAAGAGTACATCATGACCCAACCGTTGAAGGCGCGCACCTTGTTTCCGCCTATTAAGTACTTTTTTCAGGCGACCAAAGAAGCGCTCCTTCAACAATTGCTTCATAATTATCAGTAACATTGATGCCAAAGCTTCCGACATACCCACATACTTATAGGTTTCGCATGCAGAGAGGGCTCGAAGGTTTTTGGAATCCGAGAGTTTGGTTCCCACGGATTCCAGTTCCCACGGATTCCACAATCTCTCCTTGCTTTACATGCATGATTAGACATTTGTCCACACCAAATTCCGACCTGATGGCGCTAAGTACTGAAAGTTTCAGTTACTTTCAATAGCTCCATCAGTTGCAAAATGTTGGGGGCAAAGAGTTTTAGGTCATCCATGTAGAGGAGGTAAGATATAACCTGACCACCTCTCCTCAGCCGATAGCCTAGACCTGAATGCTCCAGCAGTGTGCTTAGAGGATTCAAGGCTAAGCAGAACCAAAGTGGACTCAAACTATCAGCCTGAAATATACCTCGCTCGATCCTTATCGGTTCGCTATTCCTCTGAATATTTCGACATCCTGGGTAGCGAAGGACAGTCTTCCATTGCCCCATACACGACATCAGGAAGGAGCGCAGAGTTGCATCTACTTTATACAACTCCAGCATCCTTATGACCCATGCATGTGGCACCGAGTCATATGCCTTCTGATAATCTATCCAACATGTCGACAGATCCTTTCGGAAATGACGAACCTGTTGGCTAATAGCCATATCAATTAAAAGGTTACATGCTCTGTGATATCAACGAGGAGTAGCTCCTTAGTACCGCGGGACCCGTTCTTACGTCCATTCTGAGGGCAGGCATGTTTTGTTTATTATTATGAAATGTCAGAAACCAAATAAAAAATACAATATTTACAAATACCTAACAAATTGTGTGTAACCAACACTATACAAAATAATGGCCCCAAAAGGTTCTTTTGAGAATCAATATGACGACTATTCCCCAGAAGGGACAGCCAATATTCTTAACAGTTCTCGAGATGGGGTGAGTTTTCTTAATTTTGTTAGTTTTATTCGTTTATTAGTTATCTCTCTTCAAACTGTATAACGAATAATTGTATTTTCGTAAAACAATAAAATTTATTTTCAATGATTGGTCATGCTGGTTATTTTTTTTTACTTTCGATCTAGGTGCTGATAATGGAATCATCAACACTATACCTAGTAATGAAAAGAAATAAAAAAAGATAGATATGGTTTTTGCTGCTTGCATTGACTAGATATCGACTACTAAATTTTATAGCTTTCTAACCACAACTGGCTGCAAAACTATGATATTAACTTTTAAACGCGGCTTCGCCCACGTTGATGTCGGAAATCATCCCACGGGAACATAGGTACTAGGTACAGTAGGTACTACAGAAGTATCCTATGTCTTAGGATTGGTACTTCTTATCACAGGTCATGGTCTATCTGTGTGCTAAATTTAATTAAAATCTATACAACCATTAAGGTGTACAATTGTAACAGACAGAGTTGCTTTCGCTTTTATATAGTATGGATTGTAGCAACTTTCTAAGGTGCTCATGATTCAACTTTATTTAATTATTAGTTCACTAGCTTCTGCCCGCGACTTCGTCCGCGTGAAATTTCACCCTCCCCTCATTCACCCTCTTAGGGGTGGAATTTCGAAAAACCCTTTCTTAGTGGATACCTACTCTTCACAAAGAACACACCCTCCAAGTTTCATGTCTCTAGGACCAGAGGTATGGGCTGTGTGTTGATATATCAACAATCAGTCAGTTTACCATTTTATATATATAATAATATAATATATATATATATGACGGCGCTTCGACGTTTTGAGAGTGTCAAGAAACGTCAAGGCAGATGGCAGCGAACATTTTGACAAGCGCTGGTTGACGTTTCTTCACTCTGACGCAACTCCGGGCTCTTTTGCAGGCAGCCGTTAGACGAGCCAGGATCCGCTTGCATCTAGCTGAAGCAAAACGTGTTCGGTGGAGCGTCATAGTATTTTAATTAGTTAAGAAGTCAGTACTACGGTTTTGTTAATATTTTGCTGTAATAATAATTGTTTCGTTGATGCCTGGTTTTGATTCTCCTCGCCCGCCTACCCACGATAGCTCGGCAGCCATAATGGACACGGAAATGACTGATAATGGCCATGTGTCGTTATCAGAAGTGGGATGTGAAGGGCTTGCTTTAGAGGAGAATAGTCGCACGAGATCTTCAGCGCCGGTATCAGAACCAAACCTGTCTCAACAGATGGATCTGTTTTTATCCCGACTGATGGCTATATCACAGCCGCAATCTTCGAGCAGCACGTTTACCCAGTTGATTGAATTTGATCCGGATAACAACGAAGCGGACATTGAAGGTTGGTGCAATGTGACAGAAATCGTAGTCAACAACCGTAAGTTAGAAGGTGCAGAATTGCTTTTGTTACTTACACGTGCACTCAGAGGCCGAGCTGTTACCTGTTTAACACGACTACAGGCATCGCAGCTGACATGGCCTCAAATAAAAGAAATATTGCTTGCGAAGTTTGCTAAACCTATGCTGCCACAAGATTACTTCGATGAAATTCTACGTTTTCAAGTTGGTGTTAAAGAAACCGCAAGCGAGGCGGCCATGCGCCTGTGGAACATCATCGAACGCATCCCGCGGATGGAGATGTCCGAGGATATTACAACGGGATTCGTAACTTCAGTTTTATGCCAAAAGGAAGTCATGATTCGCCGTGAGGTCCACTCTCATAACCTGACCACTAGATCTCAACTTCTGCGAGTTCTTAACGGCATTTCACTGAAACGAAGGCATGAGGGTAGCGACAACCATGACCCGAACATGAAAAGGACCCGATTCAACGAACCACGCTTCACGGGAATATGTCATCGCTGCGGTACTTCCGGTCACAAAGCGATAGACTGCCGCAGGCGAAGAGAAGAACCTGCTACTTCAGAGAAGACGCACGACCAAACATCCAGAGCCACTGATAAACCAAGACCAATCACCTGCTTCGTGTGTGGACGACCAGGACACTTGGCGTCGGCGTGTCCAGATCGCGCGGGAGGCGGCGCAGCAGCGAGAGTCAAAGAAGTCCATGTGTGTGAACGCAAGGCAACGAGGAGCACCTTGACTACATCATCCGGTGAGCCAGTTTCCTTTCTTTTTGATAGTGGATCGGCTTGTTCATTAGTAACAAACAGCTACGCCGAGAAGTTCCCAGGTACTGCGCAGAATGACTTAGTTTATCTGACGGGCATTGGTAGAGGGGATGTAGAATGTTTTTCCCAGGTAATTAGCCCCATCAATGTTCAAGGTCTGTCGCTCTCAGTGTTGTTTCACATAGTACCTGATGGCACTATTGCTGAACCAGTTATAATAGGTAGGGATATATTAGAGTGTAACGTACACGTGCATATGGATAAGGATCAAGTTACTTTTTCTCAGCGTAAAGAAGTTAATTTTTCTGGCAAATCTAGTAACATTGATTTCATGAACATTGATACTGAATTACGAGGTGATGACAAATTAGCATTGACTAGAATTTTAGAAAAATATAGTGAGTTCTTCACAGACGGTATACCAACGCGACGGGTCACGACAGGTGTTCTCCGTATAGACCTTATTGATCCAAATAGGACCGTGCAAAGGCATCCTTATAGGTTAGCACCCGCGGAAAAGGAAATAGTCAATGAGAAAATAGAGTCCCTATTAAAAGCGGGCGTTATTCGGGAAAGCAGTTCTCCTTTTGCTAGTCCCATTTTATTGGTCAAGAAGAAAGACAATACTGATAGGATGTGCGTAGACTATAGGGAACTCAACGCTAACACGCGTCCCGAGCATTACCCGTTGCCCCGTATTGAAGAACAAATTGACCGTCTCCATGGCGCGCACTATTTTTCGGCATTAGATATGACATCTGGTTATCACCAAATAATTGTTGACCCCGATAGCATAGCAAAAACGGCATTTGTGACGCCGGACGGTCAATTCGAATATTTGGCGATGCCGTTTGGATTACGGAATGCCGCTTCCGTATATCAGCGGTGCATAAACACAGCTCTGGGTCCCCTAAAAGACAAGGTAGCGCTGGCCTATATGGATGATGTCATGTGCTATTCAAATGACGTCACTGCAGGGCTGGAACGTCTAGACCTAACTTTGAAAGCTCTCACTGACGCGGGTTTTTCGTTGAACTTTAAAAAGTGCAAATTTATGAAAAAGGAAATAGAATACCTCGGTTACGTCATAAAAGCAGGAGTAGTTACACCGAACCCTAGAAAGATACAGGCTTTAGTTGACGCTCCGACTCCAAAAACAGCTACACATATCAGGCAATTTTTAGGCCTAGCTTCTTACTTCAGACGGTTCATACCAAATTTCACCCGTATAGTAGGACCTCTTTACCCGTTGACAAAATTGAAAGGGCCCATCAAATGGACAGCCGCTCACAATGACATCCATAAAAAGATTGTTGACATTCTTACGTCAGAACCGGTGTTGACAATATTTGATCAAGATTCGCCCATTGAACTTCACACTGACGCCAGTTCAGAAGGCTACGGGGCTATATTGATCCAGAGGAAAGATAATGTTCCTCACGTGGTATCTTACTTCAGCCGTCGAACGTCCGATGCGGAAACGCGATATCATTCATACGAATTAGAAACCTTGGCGGTCGTTCGGGCGGTTGAGAACTTCCGGCATTACTTATACGGTCAGCATTTTACTGTCTTCACAGACTGTAATTCTTTGAAAGCATCCAAATCAAAAACCGACTTAACTCCACGCGTACACAGATGGTGGGCTTTCTTACAAGCGTACGATTTTGATATTGTTCACAAGCAGGGCATTAGCATGAGCCACGCTGACTATCTATCTAGAAATCCCGTTTTGGACCCCACACCTAGTTCGCAGGGATTAAATGATTTACCTCTTGCTACGAATAGGAATAAGAAAGTTCACTTTATAGAGTTACATCAGGGTTGGCTAGCTGTAGAGCAAAAACGTGATAGCGAAATTTGTGACCTTATCAGCAAACATCAAAACAACGAGTTGCCAGAAGCGATTGCACACACATATGACGTGCAGAAGGGCATACTGTATAGGAAAATTGAACGCAATAGAACCAGCTCTTGGTTACCAGTTGTACCAAGATCTCTGACTTGGACACTTATTAATCATATTCACACAGAAATTATGCATCTTGGTGCTGATAAGACGCTTGACAAAATATATGAACAGTACTGGTTCCCAGAAATGTGCAAGCAGGTGCGTAAATTTGTAGATTCATGCATAGTATGCAAGGCTTCAAAGGGATGTTCGGGAGCGCAGCAGGTTCGATTACATCCAATACCTAAAGTGTCTACGCCTTGGCATACCATACATATAGACATCACGGGCAAACTAAGTGGTAAAAGTGATAGGAAAGAATATGCGTCCGTTATTGTCGATTCGTTCACCAAATACGTTCTTTTGGATTACACACCTTCTCTCGATGCTGCTAGCGCAATTCAATCTCTTAAAAGGGCAGTTCACCTATTTGGCGCACCGAAGCGCATAATATCAGACCAAGGTAGGTGTTATATTAGTGCGGATTTCAAACGGTTTTGTATTGAGCATAGTATAGAGCTTCACCTCATCGCTACTGGCTCCAGTAGAGCCAACGGTCAAGTTGAGCGCATAATGCGCACTCTAAAATGCCTGCTCACAATAGTAGAGAATGACCCAAACAAAACGTGGCGCGACGAACTTCCTAAAGTTCAGCTTGCCTTGAATAGTACCAGATGCAGAGTAACAGGCTACTCCCCTACGGAATTGATGTTTGGCATACGAGCAAGGTCATTAGGAATATCAACCTTATCCTCGCATGCTGAACCAGAGTCCCGTCTAGACTTAGACACCATTAGGCATAACGCTTCCCAGAACATTAAAAAGGCTGCTTCGTCAGAAGTAGAACGCTTTAACCGGGGTAGAGCAATAGTGAGACCATTTAGTGTAGGCGACTTTGTCTTTATCAAGGGTAGTGAGCGTAACCAAACCAAACTACAGCGCAAGTTCAAAGGTCCTTTTACGATTGTCAAGTTACTGGATCACGATAGATACGAGTTGAGAGACATTGATGGGTCTAACCGAACTTATAAGTACGCCCATGAAAACTTGCGCGCAGTACCCAGGGGCTACGGTGGGTTGATGGAAGTAGCTACTTCATTGGTCAACGAGGCAGAGGAGGCCGAGACGGCGGAGGTCCATAGTCATGAGAATGGAATGGCTACACCTGATGATGATAGTGACACAGTATCGGACACACTACACACTTTGACCGCAAGCTCTGGCACCCTCTCTGCCTCCGAACATGATGAGTAGTAAATGGTGAGATTATAACAATTGTGCAAATCTAGAGCGTTGAGCACTGGATGAAAGTTGGGAGCGGTGTGGTTGATCAATGGGGCTGGCCTAAACCGGGTCGATGCCTCTGATCAGACTACGTCTTGCTATGTGGTATATAGTGTAGTTGATCGACTGGGCTGGCCTAAACCGGGTCGACGCCCACGATCAGACTACGACTTCTCTAGTACAAGAGATTGAGCTGGGACTGGCCTATGCGGGTCGACGTTCTGGACCAATTGATTGTAGCAACGGCGTGTGGCAGTGACTGGTGGAAGGGGCGCTGACGGGTTGTCCGGTCCACCGCACCATGCGAGTTGGTGGGTGGTCGAAGGGGCGCCTGAGGTCAGTTGTCCGCCCAGTGTGATTAATTGAGATGTGTGGGGTGAAGATCGAGATCTTTTCAAACAGGCAGCATAAATGGGTAGCTAGTCAGGGATGGGCGAGCGTGCCCAAACGTGTACTACAGACTTGTATTTGGTCTTTGCAGATAACTCGAGGCGTGAGCAGACGCACGAGGACGTGCGAATGTCAGTCCGGCCGTGACGGCGCTTCGACGTTTTGAGAGTGTCAAGAAACGTCAAGGCAGATGGCAGCGAACATTTTGACAAGCGCTGGTTGACGTTTCTTCACTCTGACGCAACTCCGGGCTCTTTTGCAGGCAGCCGTTAGACGAGCCAGGATCCGCTTGCATCTAGCTGAAGCAAAACGTGTTCGGTGGAGCGTCATAGTATTTTAATTAGTTAAGAAGTCAGTACTACGGTTTTGTTAATATTTTGCTGTAATAATAATTGTTTCGTTGATGCCTGGTTTTGATTCTCCTCGCCCGCCTACCCACGATAGCTCGGCAGCCATAATGGACACGGAAATGACTGATAATGGCCATGTGTCGTTATATATATATATAAAATGGTAAACTGATTGATCTATGTTCTATGTTAAGGGGTTTGGTTTCCGCACTTAGTCCTTCAGTGGACCATTGTGCGTGGGCCATGGCGGCCGTCGGTGGTTATTCCAACCAGCCCACCTCCCTCCAGAAGCTGATCAACTCTCCTGGTCTGTTGAGAACATCTGTGTACGATCTGGGTGTCCCGAGGGTTTCTGACCTTATCTGGGTGACGCCTGTGCACTCAAAGAGCACATGCGCAATGGTTTCATCAGCCTCCATGCATGCTCTGCACAGAGGACTGTCCGTTATGCCTAATGTGTAAAAGTGTTTATTTAATGAGCAGTGTCCCGTGATGGTCCCCGTCTGACTGATTGTATAATATAGAAGAAGATAAGCAGGCAGACAATAAACATAACTATAAGAGATGCTAAATTCCTGATGGTTACAAGTTTCATTATGGAAGTTACAATCAAACCCCGTACATTAAGGATTGCAATAAACAATTTAAGATTTAGTAAAGACAACAAACTATTAAAATAAGTGACTAACACCCGCACCCTAATTGCGTAACACACTATTAGTGCTATTACTCTCAATTTGAATTATTTTGAAGCATATTGCTTATCCATTACTCCATATGTTCGAAAAATGTGTCTGCTCAACAACGTAAATAACGCAATGAATGTTGTTGAACTTTCAAAATGAAACCCAATGGCTACTGGTAGTGTGTTACACAATTACCCTGCCGGTCTCTACAAAAATTTGCTAACAATAATTGGTCAAGCAGGCATCAACTACTGTGACAAATTGACTGAATTATCAACAGCTAAATGTAAAATTGACTTCCTATTAGTTTTGACCCATCAATCATTTTTATTCCAGAAACTGGGTAAGAACTGTATTACCTAATTAAAAGACATCATTGGTTTTGAAAATAAATACTCCTGTTTTTGTACCTCAACTCCTGTTTTTCAGATTCGTAAGCTTAATTTTATTATTTTAATGATCCTCCTTTACAGATATCAGAAAAATTTGAAACAAAATTGCTTAAGTTTAAAACTGAAAAATTACACACTCTTAAGATGAAAATGGAAAACAAGATATTCTATGATGGCACAGTATACACTGGGTCAGCTGGTCTTGCACTATTTCATTTTATGATATCTTTGAAAAATGATAACAACCCTGAAACTCTAAAGGTTAGTGTCTAGTAATTATATAAGTACTAAAGCCTTCCTGAAAGTATGTAGATCACATTAATGAAAGAATTATCAAAATTGCTTCATTCGTTTTTGAGAAAATCGCGGACATACAAACATACATAGGTACATACATAAATAAATACATACATACATACGTACGGGTCGAATACAGAACTTCCTTTTTGAAGTCGGTTAAAAAGTTTGACAAGTTCACAACTTCAAATTCTTACCTGATTCAGAAACCGGGTGGCTTTAGGGCCTGTGCACACCACGTTTTTTTAAACGCGCCGTTGACGCGCGTTTTAGAAACCGTTGCCAGTATCTGACTCGCGTGCGTATATATCGCGTCTACGTCTGTATCGCTACAAACGCGCGTCAACGACGCGTTTAAAAAACGTGGTGTGCACAGGCCCTTACATACGAGCTAGGTATGTACCAGGGTACTCAATCTTAGTACAAAAAACTGGGGACAGCAGTGGGTACAATGATACAAAATCAGGAAGTATTAAGTTGTATCTGTACAACATAAGTTTGAATGTGTTTTTTAATTTTGTCGGATTATAATTGCTCGGATACAACAAAATATGATCACAAGATGGCAGTTCTGAAGCAAGTTCACTATTAATTCGAATAGATGGCTCTAAAAATAATTGCAACCAATCGCAACTTTGATACATCTGTAGCTCATTACTACTAAAATAGTATATTTTTATTTGACTTCGGTTTTGTGTATCCAAAAAATATTTTAAAATAAGTCAACGGTTTTATTTACATTTATCGCAAAGTATGACATTTCATTATTTTTCGATCAATAATTTATTACATATTGCAATAATTTTCACCAATATTTTGCAAACATTCATTGATGGTGGTAGAATTTCTTTGGTGGTTTTACTATCAATAAATTGGTATCCCCAATACAAATGTCTGATAACTACGTTGGTTTTTTAGCGATATTTTTGTGATCTTTCTGTGTAACGTTGTGCGTTTGTCATTAAATTGAGCAAAAGTTCCTCCGACTAATCCGTATTTGTGACCAGAAAGTAATTTTATGAGTGGTTGTGTATTGTCTTTCGTGTATTGTATTGTGATTTATTTTAATGTTTGTCCTTGTCAAACTTGTAGCCTCTGTTGGCGATCAAATAAATAATAAATAAAAACATGATTAGCTAAATAACACTGTATTTCATTTATCAATCCCTGAAATGATAAACTAAAAATACCTAGCTATAAGCATACCGGTATAAAAAAAAGGTACCTAGGTGTAGTTCTAACTATGAATATCAGGTGGCGCTAGTTTCTTATGACCTGTTCCACGGAACAAGATTGGTCTCTATTACTAGTCTTATCAAAGTACTCTGTGGTATGTACACACGGCTACACATAGATAAATTTCTAGTTTTAGCTGACCTCGCATTGCATAGGTTTTTCGTACAATCAGAAGTCAGCTTATACTGGGTATACCTAGCTTGATGTGTAGCTGTGCGTACACAGCTTCACGGGTACCTACCTACAAAATGCATGCAAGGTCAAATCTGAAATACACTTAGCTGCATGACAAAGACAAAGACATTTATTCGTCGGATATGGTAGGTACAAAGTTGGTTGGTATAAATGGATAATAAGTTCAACACATCCGCCGCTAATAATCATTGTATATACGAAAATATACAATGTGAATGTGAACCTACTGAACCTAGCCTACCTACAACCAACCTACTAAGACGTTTTATATGGAGTCCTCGAAACGATCAATTGCAATAATTGTCAATTTGTACGTGATTGATACACATTGATGCGTAAATTGATCGTCTACAAAATGCTATTGAAGCATTGACAATAAACACACAAAACATTGACATTTGCAACGCAAGTGATCTATTTTGGGGACCCAGGACCCAGTCATTTGCTGTCAATCTCGTAGATGTCTCGTAGTCAATGATTTCAAAAGTCCAAAAGATTACCTAATATTCAAGTCAATGCTCGTAGTAGGTAGGTAATATTGTCAATCGCTTTTTCTTGTTATGAGGCCCATAATATAAATACTACCTAATCAAATAATTTGTTTATGGATAACATCAATGGCTTCAAGCTGTAGGTGCGGTCCAATTCTCAAGCTCTTGCATTAATTTATTAAAATCACACGAGAATGTGAGTGTTTCGTTCTATAACTATAACGTAACTCTTAAATTATAGTCACGTTCTGTGACTATAATTTAAGAGAGTTAAGTTTCTTCACATTATCTAGGTTTTCTGTGAGGAATTTCGCAGTAGCATCCATCCCATTTTTTTGGCAGCGTTTCAGTGACACCCTCGTGCACAGATTACTACATATTTACTTACATTACCTACTTACTACTACCATTACTATTTACCTAGGTAGGTATTCTACTACCCCGTGAGCACGTTAAGCAGTCGTACCGTACCTTATTATTAGGTATACATTCATCTAAAGAAAGGTCGCTCCATGTAAAATACCTAGGTACTGGTCTTCAGCTGCATCCGGTTAGACTGGAAGCCGACCCCAACATAGTTGGGAAAAGGCTAGGCAGATGATGATTCATTTAAAGAAAGGGGATTCCACGATTTCGTCACAGTTTATGTACAGACGCCAGCACATCATGACATTAATTTCTGACATCAAATGTAATTGACTATGAACTGTAATGGAATTTAATTTATATGCATGCGTTAATACAATTAGGTACTGAAATACTTATAATGTTATAATATTGTAATACATTGATTATCATTGTAATTTAATAGTAGATTACTCATTTAATTGTTTTTTATTCGCATCAATCATTTGTATGTCAATATTGGCAAAGCATAGCGCACTACCAATTTTTAAGATCTATGTATGAAAATCCTATGTTTTACAAATAAATTATTTTATTCTATTCTATCAAGCTACTACAATCTGTCTTTCTTTAATAGATTTTCAACTTTATCGCTAAAGCATAAGGTTCAAAGTTGATTGGGAAAATTTGACAGTTTCGGGTAGCTTGATGTGCTGGCGTCTGTACTTAATGAAAAATTCCGTGCTCATTTCGATCGGTCCGAATCGCAGGTGCGACAAAAATATGATGTGGTTCAAATATTTACAGGATATAATTACCTATTATTTATTGTGAAATTTTGCCGCTCCCTAAAGGTACCGCCTGCCGCCCCTACTACGCTACGCCACCATCGCCACTGAGATAAAAGTTATCCGACTACTGAAAAATCAGCTCTTAAACTTTTTTATTTGTTTAAGTGCCTAGCTACCTATTGAAATTTAAGCAACGAAGAATGGAACAAAGTGTACATAATATGAAACACAATCTACTTTTAACTTTTAACACACGTCATCTCCCTCACCTCTTATGCACACACATTACACATTATAATATATATAATATAAAATTAATTTGTTGCTTATACATTTTCACAGACTGCATTGGAATACATAAATATTGAAAATCTAAAAGGACGCAGAATAAGCTTCTTGTGTGGAGATGCAGGGCCACTTGCTCTTGCAACTGTAATATCATATAAGCTAGGTTCTAAACATGCTGATAAAATGCTGCTGGATTACAAAACTTTAGCTCAAAGGTATAGTGCTATATAATGTTACCATTACCACACAACCATCAAGCCGACGCGACTTTGGCACAAACGTAAAAATATCGCGGCGGGATTTTTTCGCATTGGATTTTCAACGCACTGTTTAGCGCTGAGAGTTGAAAATCAAACAGTGTGGTTTTTGACGCGCCTGGGAAGCGCTGTTGGATTCTCAATGCTCGGCTCTAGATCGAGAGTTGAAAATACAGTGCGCGATAAAATTCCGGCGTGATATTTTTACGTCCGTGCGAATGTCCGCCGAAAGCGAATCTTGCATTAAGAGCCTATACTACCTCAGCTGAAATTCAATCTTTATCTCGCTCGCACGATACTGCTCGCGGACTGTGTGAGAGCGAAACAGAGTGCGGTGCTGGGCGGAAGGCAGCGCCAATAGTTTAGGTATTTGCTTCTTACGGTGAAAATAAAGGTAAATCAAAAAAACTAGCTAACATAAGACCTGCTTTATAGTTAGTTCAGTTAGTATACAAAGTTTCATGATCTAATTTGAAGTATTTTTTGAATACCAGCGGTTTATTGTTCGGTTTGAAGGTAACTTTGGAATTATTTTCTATCGAGAAAATTTTATGGAATCGTGTTTTCGTCTAACATAGTACTTAACATTAATCCTCAACTTTAGCATATATTTATTTCAAAATAAATGCTGCGGTATTTTCGACATAACGGAGGATCGTGCTAAGCCATTTGAGGTAGTATAGGCTCTTAATAGGTAATTACTTTACTAGAATTCAAGATACCTTACTACTACCTACATATCGCTCACCTAGCAGTATAATGACACATCTACTTTTTTCTTATTTTACAGAAATGAGGTTTAAAGATTTTGCAAATGTTTGAAACGAAGTTGTGACTTCATTTTACATTTTATCTTGGATTTTATGGTTTTAGCAACTAGTATAGACCTTAATAGATACTAAAGGATAAAAAATTCCACTTCAGGCTTCCAGGAGTTGCTTCATAACAGTCAAAGAAGAAGAAGAGCCATGCAATTGTGCCGTTATACTTTTAACAACTTCCAAAAATGTCATTATGCCCCCAAAGCCATAATTATACAGGATGTGAAAACCAAGAAATAAAGACAATTGGTTAATAGAAAACAAAAGTTTTTATTTGAAATCAACATAAATAAAAAGTTTAACTAAAATATCGCTCACCTAGCAGTATAATGACACATCTAATAACCTATATTTTTTTTATTTCGTTAAGAAAATTAACGACTCACGAGCCAAATATAGGTTATTATAATATTTTAGTTAAACTTTTTATTTATGTTGATTTCAAATAAAAACTTTTGTTTTCTATTAACCAATTGTCTTTATTTCTTGGTTTTCACATCCTGTATAATTATGGCTTTGGGGGCATATATGACATTTTTGGAAGTTGTTAAAAGTATAACGGCACAATTGCATGGCTCTTCTTCTTCTTTGACTGTTATGAAGCAACTCCTGGAAGCCTGAAGTGGAATTTTTTATCCTTTAGTATCTATTAAGGTCTATACTAGTTGCTAAAACCATAAAATCCAAGATAAAATGTAAAATGAAGTCACAACTTCGTTTCAAACATTTGCAAAATCTTTAAACCTCATTTCTGTAAAATAAGAAAAAAGTAGATGTGTCATTATACTGCTAGGTGAGCGATATTTTCCAAGTTAAGGTGTACGAGGGTTTCCATACGCTCAGAAAAGAGGTGTAGATACACGCCAGTAGCACAATGGGATTCCAAATCGAGAGCTAGCTAGTATATAATAGTATAGTCTATGATCGAGAGGATTTTGACACTTTTGCAATAAAGGTACAATTCCATAGGCAACGCCAGACGGCAGTGGCGGCGTTGCTGTCGACAATTAACGCAGTCGACAAACGCAATCATCTCGAACTCATTGTCAAACAAAAAAAAAGTCTTGTCGTTCTGCTGGTGACAGCCACTGACACTGCTGATAAGCCGTCGGCAGTCATCGCTCGAGTCGAGCGACGACTGCCGAGGGCTGCTCGACCGACCGCAGCAGCAAGCGGCACTGTCGCCATAAGTGTTCAGATATTTTTGGTTAGTTGTGTGTATAGAAATTATTGACAAGCATCTGTTCAGATATTAATGAAGTAATGAATGTTCAGTTATGAATGGTAACTTGTAATGTATGGAACCTATTGACATAAGACATTTAATATAATTGTTCAGAACCTATTTGGTCACCTTGCCTGATACAATAGATCTGACGTAGCTTGTTACATTTAGTATTAGTAATCTGTGATCTGACTGCGACTGTACCTTTACGGATTCTAGTATCATTTTCATTTTTCAGATTATTGTCTCTAATTTCCTTGTTACAAGAATCACCTGATGAGCTTTTATACGGTAAATCTGGATATCTCTATGCATTACTGTTTGTGAACAAACATATTAATGGGAAAGAGGTCATGATTCCCGTAAAGCACATTGAAAAGGTATGTACTTATAACAATAAATCATCATCAAATTTTCAGCCGAAAGAAGTCCACTGCTGGGCATAGGCCTCCCCCAAGCACCGCCACTTCGACCGGTTTTGTTAACAGTAAATACTACACTTTAAGTTAAGAAAACTGCAAATTAGGCACTTACGCAGTGTTGCCATTTTCAGGTGATTAATAGCATATTGAAATCTGGAAAACAATATGCCGCGCTAATGAAGTGCGCCAGCCCATTATTATGGCACTGGCACGAAAAAGTGTATTTTGGAGCTGCTCATGGAATGGCGGGAATCCTATACATGCTATTGCAGGTACAAATATTTAACAAAAACTCCTTTTTGGTAGTCGGTTAAAAAATAATTTTAACCGACTACCAAAAAGGAGGTTTTATGTTCGACTTTGTTTTTTTTTTTTTCGGTATTCCTATTCAGACACAGCATGACTGAATATGAATGTCGAAAGAAATAGGGTCACCCCAGGTTACCCAATCACAAAACGTACCGTATTCATGAGACCGTCATAGCTATTTACAATTGTTCGATTCGATTGTTAATTAATGTTCGTTTAGGGGGCACGCTAACCAACCCCCCCCCCCCCCCGGTGGGTTCCCGCATTGGCGGGGGGGGGGGGCTCAGTAGCCGTGGCTTGGTCACCCACGGTGAAGCGAAGAGGAACCCGAGGAGGGGCCGCTCATCAGGGCTTTTGCCGACAAGCCGCCGACGTAGTGGCCAACATGTAGGTTGCGGTGCCGCATGGGCGACATCGCAACTGAGGCGGGCCGCGATGTCGTATGGGAGACATCGCGGCTGAGGGTAGAAGGCCGCGGCGGGAGAGGAGTGCCGGTATTACGGTGCGCCGCTCTCCCTACCTTCCGCGGCCTTGACGGGGTCGCCACCGTCTGATGGCGGACGCGGTGGGGCCGCAGGGGAGGAGGAGTGTTGGTATGACGTTACGGCCGCTCTCCCTATCCTCTGCGGCCGAAAATTGGCAGGCGGCGGGGCCAATGACCTGACCCGTCGCAGGGGGACCAAGGGTGCCCAGACACGGGGTCGTCTAGCGCCCATGTGCTGGTTTGGTCCCTGGGGTGGTCACGGCGTGCTATGTGTTCTGGTGCGCCGGTGATGGGGAGTACTCCCCAGAGGAGGGTCCGGTGACGGACAGCCGCGGTGGGTTCACGGATGAGTGCTAACGCGTGCCCGTGTTCCCGCTATAAGCGGCAGAAGAGGACACCGTGGAGTTTTAGTGGGTTAGAGTCCCACATACCTGCACTATCTCCCCGTGGTAGTGCAGAATGCATGAGCATTTCTCCACGTTAAAAAAAAAGGAGCACGCTACAAAATGGCAATTTCTATGGTAGAAAACATTTAAGTACCTAAATGGTAAATAATTAATTATTACTTATTTCGTAACATAACGTAATGCTCCTATAACCATAAACAATCGAATTTAATACCGAATCGAACGGTTGTGAACAGCATAGCTACCAATATTTGAGAAATTGTTTAATCGAGAATATTTTCTTTATTTTTATTCCAGGCTCGTGCATTCATCAACGTTGTTGAAATACGTACCGTTATTAGACCGGCTATAGACTGGTTACTAAATCAACGCTTTCCAAGTGGCAATTTCCCATCATCCATGGGGAGTGGCTCAGGAGACAGACTGGTTCAATGGTGTCACGGAGCTCCGGGATTTGTACCCTTGTGCATTCTGGCTTACCAGGTTATTAAAAAGATTAATACTGAGTGCCCTTATTAATAAACGTACAGTACCTATATAACCTTCAGATTAACCATACATATTTTGAGTTTTAGCTATGTTTAGGCCAATACTTTACTCCGCTTTTATTAATAAGAGGGTGGTTGTTTAGGCTCTTAGGCTCAAACTCAAATTTACACCAAGATGGCAGCAACCGGCAGCGCCTAGCTCGTCAAGCAGGCGGCAGGCCCGCAGAGGCGGCAGAGGCGCGATGATACCCGCGGTTGTACGAGGTCGCGCGCTGTGTGCAACAGCATTGAGCTTCAGGCAGTGCGAAGTCGCTTGTTCGCTCATTCAATTTAAACCGTAGCTGCTCAATAAATATAGCGCACTTTGCTATAAAAGCGTCTACGCGGGCTCAAGGCCGCGCCCCGTGGCTTGTATTATGAATCCGATTTTGAGACTCAGTTTACTAGCGCTCAGTGCTCTACTAAACATGTCTTACGTTTATAAAATTACGAATACAGTAAATGAATATTTTCAAGATGATTATTGTTGTCGGCTGTATTCCTAATTCTTGCTGACTGTACATACTACGCGATTTTGTTTTGTTATCAAACTAGGATAATAGCGTGATGTTAAGAGGACGGATGGCAGGTGTTCATAAATCTGCTAACAAATACATTCTGCCGTCTCTGTGATCGATGATTAATGAGTAGGTATACTTATATACATATAGGGTGTTTGGAATCTGGATACAAAGCCTTAAGGGGGTTATAGTTGGCACCATTTAGAGCATTTTGAATATTTATGTATATTTATTTAAATTACTTAATTAATGATTAACACCATAATAAATGAATTTAAATGTTTCAGATTTTTGAGGATGAAAAATATATGGAAATAGCTGCGCAATGCGGAGAAGTCATATGGAACCGTGGATTATGTACTAAGGGTTATAGTATGTGTCATGGGGTCAGTGGGAATGCTTATGCTTTTTTACAACTGTATCAAGCCACGAAGGTAGGTACCTATGACACCTTAACACTTTGCGGGACACTAAACGCGCCCAGACGTATTTATAATGATTAGCGGCTGTTTAACCATACATTTTAGACGTTTAAAACGTCTCTTAACTTTAAGGTAAATGCGCAGTGGCAGAACGCGAAATTCAAATTTTCTTACGTTTTTTGCAATTTGCAGGCCAGTGTCAGGTTGTATCTTGATCAAAATATGATTCGCGACTATAATAGATATGTATTTACAGAATTATAGTCATTAAAATCATTAAAACATCTCTTAGAGATAGATTTTGTACCAAGCACTTTTCCATACGAGATTTGTTCATGGTACAAATCTAACTTAGAAAGATGTATTAATGATTCTAATTCTGTAAATCACCATTCACCATACATAAGCAACGTTTTTAAATAAACCTCAATAACAGTAAATCTTCTGTTTCTCGTTTAGGGACCTTTAACCGATTAATAAAATAATCATTTTAGCACATGCACACACAAGCATTTCAAAACCTATGCGCAGTTTACCAGCTTGCTTAACTAACGATATTTTACTACAGCCACTTGGATACCCTAATTTTCTACAAACATATTTTCTTATTCTTGATAACTAATGAAAATTGACGATACAATCCGCAAAAAGCCATCTCACGAATTAGATTTTGATGAACAGAACAGGGGGCCTAGAAAGGCCACTTTGGCAGAATCATAAAAGGACATCATAATGGACAGTATTGTATCAACTCCCATTGGTGAAGCATTTTTCAGTATTTTTTTTTTGTCTGTGCTAAAATTCAATCCCAATCTCATTGATTGTACGTACTGCAGCGAAAAAAAGAAAAACACGGACTGTCTTCGCCATAATATAATTCATAATGTTATCCTTTTATGATTCTCCAAAGTGGCCTTTTTAGGCCCCAAGGCCCCCGCTTCAGGCAACAATTTTTACTTTTCAGAAACCTATATATCTGTACCAGGCTAGTTGCTTTATGGAGTGGTGTGCGGTGGAGCGCCCGGGCACAGAGTTACATCACCCGGACAGACCAGCATCATTGTTCGAAGGATTAGTAGGGCGTCTTTATTTAGCCGACGATATAACACGGGTCTTGGACGCCAAGTTCCCAGCATTTACTCTGTAATTCATTATAATAGTAATGAAAAAATATCTCATTGTAAAAATATTATATAATGTTTTAACTATTATTTATACTTAAATTAGATTCATTAATATCACCCAGCTTAAATTATAAATGTAAATAATGCTACCAGGCGGCAGTCGAACATTTAAGCTTATAATATTATATCCCTATGCATAATATAGATACTTTGTAAATTCTAATTTGAACACATTATACAATTATCAAAAAGAAAAATAAGTATTGGAAGTATTGTTACTTATTCTAAATACATAATTACATAAAATATACCAAGACAATAACATAACATCATTAGGAATAGTATCATAGCATCAATATAAAATAATATAGTACAAATTAACCCAGAGGACACAAGGGGGCAAGATTAATTATATACATTTAGACCTGTATTAATAAAACCTCATTTGAAAGTTCGAACGGGAAAGTGTCATCTGCATTCTACTTAAAATACATTTATCTAAATGATGGTGAAATCTGCACCAAATTCAACGTCTGTTGAACGCCCTGATTGGATTAAGAAAACGGATGTCGATAATTAAAGAAGATAATTATATTATAATTATATAAACTTTATGTTTGCGTACCAATACGTCTAACTGTGCGACAAAAAACTGATCGTTTTACGGTGTCCTACGTATGGGCAGCGCCTTAGGAGTTATTTATTGATACAGGCCTAGAACTGCTACATTTATGTTCTATCGTGGTTGTTTGTAATTATATTAAAAAAAAAATGAAATTGGATAACCGTAGCTAATTAATATTTCCCCCACAAACATTAACTGTTCCCATTTCCATAGCCTACTTTGGCAAAATTGGCAATAACATTTTTGTTGCATTTTACCCTATCTGTATGTTCACATACATTATAAAGTATAGCGTTACATTTTTCCATGCGTAAGGATCATGAAGTAATATCACGAGCTGCCTTTTACCTCTCTTCTACCATAATAAAGGTCTGCCGTGGACACATGGTATTCAAGTATGTGTTATTATAATATCATCATGTCACTACAAAATACAGGCCCCGAGCGTTAATAATTGGCACACGGAGTTTAAGTTTGCGACTGTCACATACAGATGCTACCTTCAAGGCTCGATGTGCCAAATTAAAGTCGCTTACTGAATAGTGAATATTATATTATAATGGACAATTCTAGTGGTGTGAAATATACGACGCTTTACGTGCGTGATCCATGCGTCGGTAAACTACTGCCACTAAAACTTTAAAAATGCTTTGTGTTTTCATTTTCTTTTTATTTGGTATGCAATAAAGAGTATAATCTATCTATATATTTTAATACCTTAATTTCAGTCGAGTTAGTGTTGAGTTCATAAAGTGTGCGGTGGCCATTAATTAAACTATCTGAGGGGCAATTCTCGTAATTTTAAGAACGATAACTGTCTGATATGTCTCAATCTGTCAAAAATACCTTCCATTTCCTTACATTTTGACAAGTTTTTAGACTTTAGTTTGTCGCCCAGATGAGACTCCGACTAGATTTTGAACGTTTTAAATTACGATAATTGGCCTTCTGTTCCACGTCAACACGGAATAGTTCCACCGTGGAATTATTAAGTACAACTGGAATGCTTACAAGTACCGAAAAGTCGATCTGAAAACATAAAGCCAATACCTACGTAGTGTCCCTTTGAATAAATGGACAGTGGCCATATGTGCAAGAGGCACACCACTACGTAACGTTGTTCGTAGGCCATTATTTTCGTACTTTTATTGGTAATGCAAAACAAACTGCGTATAGTACTGTCCTATAGTTGCCTATAGTTGAGGCGTCACGAAGTAAACAACCAGATACACTTTCGGTTTTGTCTCCTCGTCTGTTAGGCAAGCTTATTAAGTTCGGTAACAATAGAAAAAGTAATTGTGTCTCATTAGTCATTAGTGACAGTTGAGCTCATATAGGGCACTAGCTGCCCACGGTTTTACTCGCATTCTAGAGGAACCACGTCATGAACCCCGGTAAAGAGTAGTTTTAATTTAGGACCTAATCAATCTGTGTGCCAAATTTCAACCAAATCCGATCAGCCGTTGAAGTACTCGAACGAGGTAGTAAATATAAATAAATATCCACACTTGCACATTTCTTAAATAAGTAAGTTATAGGATATCAGTATGGATTTAACAGTTGTGTAAGAAAATTGGACGAATGTCTTTCATATTCTAAATAAACGTCACATCAAAAAAATTACCTATGTTATAAAAATGGAAACATGAGCTACACTGTTGACTGTTGTGTTATTTTTTTACCAAAAGTGCGAATATATTTGTACCTTTGTCCTAGATAGTAGTTTTTGGAAAAGACAATGGGCAAAAGTGGCCAAATATCCACCACTAACGAGACGAATTTTTAATAAGGCCCATACTAAAAACATCTGCTAGTAAAGAGTTGTAACAAAATAAAATGTATTGTTTCTTCAATTATTTTTTTCTACACGGCTTGATTTATCATTAGATTTGTCTTGTCTACGATTGACACTGGCTATATGTATAATAAAGAAAAAAAAACCCGAGGGGAGTTTTGGGAGTAGCATTTTTGACTACTTTTTTATATTATAATACTTCGCCCACGACTTCGTCCGCGTGAATTTCTTATTTTCCCCATCAAAATTTAATACCCCCTTTAAAAGGTAGTTTTGGAAAATGTATGATTACGATCTTTATTATTTACTTCGATAAGTATTCGTGTCAATTTTCAAGTTTATTGCTGAATGGAAAAATATTTTTTCATCTAAATTTAATGCCCTTTTTCACCAGGCTAAGATTATTAGAAAAACAATAACTTATGAAATTGGGCTTTAACTTTTCACTGATCAAATATGTTTTTTGGGTGTCTTAATAAAAGTTACTTCTTGTTTAATAGACTATTTAGTGACACAGGTACAGGTCCCGTTACTGGTGGATATTTCGACCAAGCCCCATAGGTTTTGGCCCAATGTCCTTTGTGATAGCATCGCATCTGCAGCCCGGTGTCGGGTAGAAGCTGTCAGAGCAGCGCGGCGCCAGCCTCGGCGCGCGAGTGCGGCAGCGGCGGCGCGGCGCGCCATGTGTTGTCGCGCGGTTCGTACGTCTCGACGCTGGCCAGCGTGGTGCGCGCGCGGTAGAAGGCGCGCTCGCCCGCGCTCTCGCTGTCGCCGCCCGCCACCACCAGCACGCCCTCGGCCGCGCCCGCCGCGCATCCCGCGCGCGCCTCCTTCAGGCTCGCTACCTCCTCCCATGTGCCCTGAAACCCAAGCAGGCGGTTAGAGCATAGTATGCTATATATTCATAATTTTTTTTTGTAATAATTCTTAATTTATGTATTACCTCATCAAAGCTGTAACGTTCCACCGACGTGAGAACTGACCGCCGGGGCGCATTCCCACCGATGACATACAGGTAGTTGTCAAGAACGACTGCTGCAGCTTGACTACGAGCATGATGCATCGGTGTTAACGAATTCCATTTTCGAGATGCAGGATGATAACATAATAAATCTCTGGTGTGTCTCCATGTGTGAGTACATCCTCCGACGATGTATATTAGTCCTAAAAAATAAATATATTAGAAATCGGACGAAAAATAAAAAATACTTTTTCTAGAAACTGCTATTATACCTTCAAAATTGATGACGCCCATTCCGAACCTTGGCTCCGGCATTCTGCCTACTAATGTCCATTCATCAGCGACTGGATCGTACACTTCAACTGATGAGCCCATGTCTGATCCCACCCAACCTCCAAAGGCGTATAAATTTCCATTCCAACCTGTTAGCCCAAATTCACAACGCGCCTCTTTCATTGGTGCTATATTCGACCACTTATCTGTCTAAAAGAAAATTTTTATATAAAAAAAAAATGTTAATTTAAAAAAAACGACAGAGGGAACCGTGTGTGTTACCCCAGCAATGTCGATATCATCTGAAGAATCGGATGTGTCTCAAGATATAGCCGTAGGGCATGGCGACCTTCCTTGGGCTGATAAGGAACGGAGTGCATTTACGTATACTCCTATGATTGACTACGCCACATATTCCGCCATCGGAGGTATGGTTGAAAATTGTACTTTTTGTGAAGCTGTTAAATAGCAAAAAGAAACAAACGGTATGTGTTGCTCAGGTTGGGAAAGTACATATTGAAATATTACAAAATCCTCCAGAAATATTAAGATCACTGCTAATCGGTGACCATCACAGTCAAAACATTTCTTGGACAATATACGTTCGTACAATAATGCCTTTCAAATGACATCTTTTGTTGCGAAACAGATTTCAGAAGGCCCATTTATGCCAACATTCAAAGTGCAAGGCCAAGTTTACCACCCTATTGGTTCATTATTGCCTGAAAATGACGTCTCGAATTGTCTCGCGCATCCCGTTGTTATCCAGTCCCCGGGTTCTTAGAATTCGACATCAGACGTTTCAGATCTTCGATTTTGACGACCCCGTTGTCGCTGGCATAAGCAACAGGATCCGCGTACGAAGTCGCGGGCAGAAGCTAGTTTTTTACTAAAGTGCCGAATCTCTACGACCGGAATCAAATGGTCGTAGAGATTAAGCCTTTTTTTTTAAAGTTGAAACATGAAACAGCAACAACAACTGCAACAGCAACTGTTTCTACACCACCTATATGTTTTACAAATAAAATAACTTTGACTTTGAAGTGTCAATTGTCTCGTCTGTATGTTATACAGAGTGAATGTTTGAAATCACCATGGATGACCAAATCCGAAACTATAGGTAATATCGGAAAATACTTAATGCTCTAGCTAGGAATTGAACCCGTAGATTTTGATAAAAATTCACCCTGTTTTATTGCACCGTCCGATGCTGTCGTTAATAAGGATACACTCGGCATAGTAAAGGAAAGGGCGAATTTTTAAGGTACCTGTGGATCGTAAACCTCTCCATTGGCGAGTATTTGACTTCCTTGTTCGCCTCCGACTGCATAGACCCGCCCTCCTAAAGTGGCCACGCCTGGCTGGATTCTTGCTATTCCCATCGGTGAAAGTTCTTCCCATTCTCTTAAAATCATAAAACAAACAAAATATTTAATATATCACAATATGCTTTGTCACATTTTAATAAAAATGCCTTACAACGGAAATGGTGTTAATTTTATCATAGTTTTGATGCGCGCAAGGGTTTTATAGTAGGTATGTTACATAACAAACAGGGTCATGACAGAAAAATAAACTATTCATTTTATTATTTAGAGTGAAATAATAAAGGGTGTCTCAGTAAGAGTGCACTTTTTAAATTTACAATAATTTTTTTTTCGTGCAAGTGGTAACTCTGAAATTTTACAGCTGTCACCTATGTTTATTCCGATTATTAATAAAAAAATTAAACTGACTTCAAAAAGAAATTAACTCAAAATTATGAAATAATTTTAATTTCGGAAGTCGGTGTCTTTGGGATCTGTATTTTAAAGTTTTAGTTTTTTGCCACCGACTTCCGAAATTAAAATTATTTCATAATTTTGAGTTAATTTCTTTTTGTAGTCAGTTTAATTTTTTTAAATTATTTTTTTTTTCGTAATTTTTGGTTGTTGCACTAGAATTTGACCAAGGTTGTGAGAAGTTTTCCCTTTGACACTACACCCGTAGCTCGTATCAATAAGCCAGGCCGTCACACTTACACATGTTAGTCCATATCTTGAAAATTCCTGAATCGATTTTTATGAAACTTGCACTGTTCCCGAAGTTGATGTAAATGTAAGCCAATAAAAAAAAAATGGACGCGATCCGATTAATAGTTGCGGAGATATGCGTGGACATACATACATACGTCTTTAAAATTTTGTATATTTCTTTGGAAGCCCTAATAGATTGTCATATGTGAATATAATGCAATTCCAATAATATTACATACATACGTGTCGAATTGATAACCTCCTTTTTTTGAAGTCGGTAAAAATGGAGCGCTTTTCGAAAGAACAACGCGTTCTAATTGTGAAAACTCATTACAATGGAGCAAAGTGAAGTCGATGCTAATTTTTCGAAAAAAGTAATCTCCGATGAACCGCATTTCCATCTGAATGCTACGTGGATACACAAAATTGTCGAATTTGGGGCTCAGAAAATCCTCATGCAATCCATGAGAAACAAAAGCACCCACAACGAGCAACTTTCTGGTGCGTATTTTGGTCAGGCGGCGATTGGGCCTTACTTTTTTTGAAGATGAGGCCGAAATTTCAGTGACTGTGAACGGCATTCGTTACAGGAATATGATAACGGAGTTCTTGTGGCCTCAACTGGACGGCATGGATCTGGACAACATGTCGTTTCAGCAGGACGGCGCCACCTGCCACACCGCGCATGAGAAATCGACTTATTGCAGCAACGATTTCCAGAACACATTATTTCACGAAATTCTGATGTCAACTGGCCACCAATATCGTGCGATTTAACGCCGTGCGATTTTTTTCTTTGGGGTTTTGTGAAATCTCGGGTCATAAACCAGAAACAATTCCTGAGCTAAAATCAGAGATCTAACGCGTCATCGGTGAGATACAGCCACATCTCTGTGTAAAGTCATGGAAAATTTCATGAAAAGAGTAATGGCCTGTCATCAGAGCCGTGGGGGCCATTTGCCGGATATTTTATTCCATACTTAATCGGAACATGTCTTTGCCCCCCCCCCCCCACATTAGGCGTGCGGCGGGCGCGAGCGTTCCTCGAGCGTGTGACCGACGTGCGCGCCGCGCAGTGAAATTGACTGCGGCACACACGTCGGTCACACGCCGGAGGAACGCTCGCGCCCGGCGCATGCCTAATGTGAGGGGGGCCTTCTTTACAATCCAATAAAAAAATCACAACTCTCTCATAAAATACATGCTTTTATTTTAAAATGAAAAAGTGCACTCTTACTGAGACACCCTTTATAAACCAAATTACCGTTTATGAAGATCGAATTTTAGCACTGATGAGAGGATATTGTCTTGATTATAGTGTGTTGATAATGGTTGGTGCGCCGCTTTGTCGCGGCATGACCCTCCAGCTAAAAGTAATATACGACGCGCGCGCTGGCGGGGCTCCACCAACAACGAAACTAAAGCACCACGGCGAGTTTTCTAAAAAAACAAACAAAACAACATATCCCATAAAGCATTGTAGTAAGACTATGGTGACGAAATATGGTGACCTAACATGGCATTTGCGTTCCCAATGTTCCCATTGAGGGACCACATTTGAATTTTGAGCTTTTGAATGTCTTGAGTAAAAGTTCTCAAACAATTGTAAATTCAGCCTCTAGTTTGTAAAGATAGGCACTCAAAAATTACAATCGATTAAATGAGGTCCCTCAGTCGTGGCTGACAGGCATCCATATCTCAAAACCTAGTTAAAATTTACAACTGTTATAAATGACTACTCTTAGTAAAACATTTCTAAAACTAATTTATTTAATATCAACTCTTCCTGTACACAGAATAAAAATAACTAGCATGCGGAAGGTGTTCCCTCAACCGATCACCATATAAGTTCATCTTGAGTGGAGACTACAATGGAATTTTAAAGTTACTTATAGGTCCAGCGTTAGTAAAAGTACTTGAACGATTGTAAATTTAACCTCTAGTTTGTAAAAGAAGCCATTCAAAAGTTACAATCGATTTAAGGTGGTCCATCAATTGAAACGTTTATCATAAGAAAAATCAATTTACGTAGCATTCGGAAGTTAAATAGACGCTCAAAATTCAAATGTGGTCCCTCAATGGGAACGCAAATTGACCTAACGGCGGAAACAATTATTTTAATTGATAGCAAAATAGAATTTGACATTCAAATCTACTAATTGCCAATCGAAACGTGTTCGCACCTACATACTACTAAGCCAACTTGACGAAAGTAGTAGGTATTAAAAGTTACAATAATCATGTAAGTACTTAGTTCTTGATTATCAGACATATAATAATGGAAATGAAAACATGTCTTACCATGTCAACTCTAACTGTTTTTAGAGCTACAGCTATAGATGGATCTTGTACATTTTTAATGGCTTGATCTAAAACTTGTGGTGAGATCAGTGGCAGTCTAACATGACTCAATACTTCGAAACAGTGACGTCTGCGACATGCAGTGCCGTAATTAGCCTTTTATGCGCCCGGTGCAAGCTGCTATAGACGCGCCCTTTTTTTTTTTTTTGCGGATTAGAAATCATCAAATGACCCCTCCCGCTCTGGGTCTCCACCCAGAGCGGGAGGGGTCATTTGATGATTTCGGAAGGGAGTGTCAGACTCTTACTGACCAAAACCCACCCGTGTTCCTTCCTTAGCCCTTTATGTTCCGGGCCAGCGGTAACCCTTTGGGACCATCCCGCTGACCCGGCAGGCTTCGGTCCAAAGGGGCCCCTTCCTCGATGCTGACATCTCTTTGTGGCGCGCGTGGAACACGTACGCGCCGTCCGGCACGGGCCTGGTTCGGACGGTGAGCTACCCATTACTCTCCGCCCGCAGGCCCGCGCCTACGGAGGCCGGGAGTCGTCACGCGGCTCCCGACGCCCGCAGCGTCTCCTGCGGCGGCTGGGACGGGAGGCTCTCTCCCTGAGTCGTCCCGCCACCTCCTTTGCTAGCATGACTACTTTGCAAGAGGTGACTGCCTCTCACCCCGGACCATGGCTTGCACCAGGGCCGGACGCGAGAGGTCGCCGCCGCTGCCGATCGCCTCTACGAGGACACGGCGGTGCTCCGCGCAAGCGGAGCAGACCTCCACCGTGTGCTCCACCGTGTCCTCTGGGCGATCCTGGCAATGGTGACACCCGGGCGTTTCCTCCCGCTTGATGATGTACAGGAACCTCCCGCAAGTTTCGTGCGGTAGGTGAGGGCGCCGTGGTGCCTCTCTAGCCACTCCTCAAAGAGCGGTCTTATCGCCGCTATCGTGGCGTGCCCTGCGCTGGGTTGCGACAGTCGCTCTCGTCGCCCTCCTACCGTTAGTTGGGATCCCGATGGTGGCGCGTTCCAGGGCCCATGAAACGACATGGCCTCGGACTTGTGTAATGCCACCTCGAGACCCAACTGCCGGATCCTCTCCACGTCTATCGCAACCTCTGTCATAATTAGGCTCCGACTTGGGTTTGTTTGCACACCAGTTTTTTTGGCCAAAATCCGCGTGAGGGACTCTTCTTTGTGTGAATGCGGTCTGGAGGAGGGTACTCTTGAGCACTTGTTTTTTTCCTGTCCTCGTTTAACCACACCCCTTTACGACATACTCCCTTCTGATGTCCCCCGCCCAATTAACATTCCTTTCCTATTATCTTTGGCCCATACCCCTGCAGTTAAAATCCTATATAAATTCATTAGCATTAATAAAATCCAGTTGTAGTTGATATTTCTATTTATTCTATGTATTTACTTACTGAATGTTCTAACACACTTATTTGTGACGTTTTACATCTACTAATCAAAAATGTTTTGTCCTTTTTTAGCATGGGGATCCATGGACGCCACCGCTACAAACACTGATCAATAGTTGTGTAACAGTTTACGTTCATTATCTTCAATTATCTTCTCATACCTTGCTTGACATTGGCAAAATCATCGAATGTTACCGATGGAGCCAGATTAAAAAAAAAAAAAAAAAACCCCGCGTGTCATCGCGTCGGCCGCCGCCTGATGCGACCTCCCCTGCACCAGGACCAGCGGGTCGTCAGCGTAGCAAACCACGCTGACGGATCAGGGAGCTGACCCACAGGAACGGCCCCAGAACCGATCCCTGCGGGACACCGCACGACATCTCTCGCCGGTTCCACTCCCCGTCATGACCGGGGTAGATGACGGCTCTGTCCGTCAAATACGCCTCGACTATTCGACGGAGGTAGGTCGGCACCCGGTGATACCGGAGTGCCTCCACAATGCAGCTCCAGGGCAGGGTGTTAAACGCGTTGGCGATGTCGAGTAACACCGCCACGACGACCCCACCCTGGGACACCGCGTCCCCCGTCGTGAGAGCTCTCATGCGCATGATGGCGTCCACCGTCGAGCGCCCCTTGCGGAAGCCAAACTGGCTGTCCGGCCCCGTCCTCACCAGGTGCCCGACGAGGCGGCCCGCAATCACTCTCTCAAAGAGCTTGCCGACGTCGTCAAGCAGCACGATGGGCCGGTATGCGGACGGAGTCCGCAGGGCACCCTGGCTTCCGAATGAGGACCAGCTTCCCCGTCTTCCAACGGAGTGACAACTGGCCTCTCTCCAAACAAGCGCTTAAGAGCGCCTCCAGTCGAGGCCCGAGAGCCCTCGAGGCCAGGCCCCAGGCTTTACCTGGCAAGCCGTCGGGTCCTGGGGTAACCGCGCCCTTGAAATATTTTCTAATCATAACCGGTTCTGACAATAAAATGGATTGTCTATAAAAATAAATCTATCATCCAAAAACTAAGTTCTTCACAAACTTTTACGATTATTATTACGATCTCATCGTCTGTAATATTGATAATATTATAATTATTTGTAAGAAGAATATATATACGCGGACGACGCGAATCCACACGTATATAAATAAATAAATAATAGGTATTGTTAGTGGCCCAGGTCTGGTCATTACTGCGCCCCTCCAGGTTCTGCGCCCTGTGCCTGGGCACCGCTGGCACCGCCCTAGTTACGGCACTGGCGACATGCTGGGTCGTTCTCTAACCATCGTAGAGCTGCATATAAAACCTGAAAATAGTTTTTTTTTTAATGAGAATAAAGTAGTTACCATTTCCAAGCAGCAGCCTAATTGCGTAACACACTTTCAATTGCAATCAGAATTATTTTGAAGGATATTGCTAGTCCATTGCTTCATGTGTTCGAAAAATTTGTCTGCTCAACAACGTAAATACGCAATTAATGTTCTTGAACTGTCAAAATGAAAGCTATTGCTACTGTTAGTGTGTTATGCAATTACCCCACTGAGTCTTACATGATGTTGACGGTAAATGATAATTGCTGTTCCTTGACCTACCTACATACTGTGATAATGTAGTCTAAACTACGAATTTTGCTGCCGTGTAGTGGGGTAAAAAGACCATAATGTATGGTAAAAATATTTAAACTCAATAATTTTTGTACCTATTCGAAACACAAATTATTGCTAATCTTGCTTCCAGGAACATACGCGAAGTCACGAATATATGCCCCACGGAATTATATCCTGCACGCTATTAACAACTCTAATTCGATCAATCAATCAATCAATGAAAACTGCTCGATCATCTTGCTGCTGTCTACCTACACTGACCCAAAGTTTTACCATTGAGTTGTTTCCACAAGGTAGTAGGTAGGACTCTATTGCTCCAACTACGACAAAGCCAAAAGGAGGGTAATGTGTATAGGTATTTTATGTGTATAGGAATTAAATAATTCCCTCATATCTTCTAAACTACTCGTAGTATTTTTGTTGTGTGTAAAGTAAGCGTAAAATATAGGACAAAATTACATGTGCATCTGGATTGAGGGCCTGTTTTTAACCGACTTAAAAAAAAAGGAGGTTATCAATTCGATACGTATGTATGTAATATTATTGGAATTGCATTATATTCACATATGACAATCTATTAGGGCTTCCAAACAAATATACAAAATTTTGTAGACGTATGTATGTATGTATGTCCACGCATATCTCCGGAACTATTGATCGGATCGTGACGATTTTTTTTTAAAGGCTTACATTTACTTCAACTTAGGGAACAGTGCAAGTTTAATCAAGATCGATTCAGTAATTTTCAAGATATGGACTAATACGTGTAAGTGTGACGGCCTGGCTTATTGATACGAGCTACGGGTGTCAAAGGGAAAACATCTCAAAACCTTGGTCAAATTCTAGTGCAAAAACTAAAAATTACGAAATAAAAATAATTTAAAAAAATTAAACCGACTTCAAAAAGAAATAACTCAAAATTATGAAATAACTTTAATTTCGGAAGTCGGTGGCATAAAACTTAAACTAGAATACAGATCCCAAGACACCGACTTCCGAAATTAAAGTTATTTCATAATTTTGAGTTATTTCTTTTTGAAGTCGGTTAAATTTTTTTTAATTATTTTTTTAAACCCTTACGAAACAAAATAAGACTTATAGGGAAATTAGTTAAAAATAGTAAAAACTTAAAGCAAAGGGCCATGAATTTCTTAAACGTGAATTAAAACTGTTATGATTAATAGTAGATTATGCACCGAGGGGCTAAAGTTGTGTCTTATGTCACGGGCGTCATATTGAATCTCGAGCGCAATGAAGGATTGGGGATTTAACTCACGAGCGAAGCGAGGGAGTTAATACAAGAATCCTGAATGCAGCGAGGGATTCAAGCTAGCCCAAGGCAAAGACACCTTTAGCCCAGAGGAGGATACTCTACTTTTTACACCTACTGTGAGAAAATAATAGCCATAGTACGAAAAACAAAATAGAACTGGTTCCGAAATGGACTTGACGCCTTTCGTACTTTTCCATTTTTGGAAATTGTCGTAGGCTTTTATATAAGTTTCGTTTGACTTTTCCGGCAGTAAATCATTGGAAATATTATTAGCTTCGGTTGTAATGAATTCAGGAGTACAATCACTTTCATCACTCGACATTTTATAATACTTTGTTGATAAATTTAAAGTTTAAATGCCAAAAGTTCGCGCCTTTATTGCGTCTACCAATAAGTAGCCAAGACACGATCAATTCGATTTTCAAAAAAAAAAAGTCTCTTCTACGGTTTTGTCGTGTGTGTCTATTGATATCACTCTCATGTAAGTGGCGTTTGTGTAAACTAAGCTTTAAACAGGGCTGGTAGAATGGTTTTGGATGATTGGCTGTATACATTTTGAATTTAGAACGTCATTGGAGACGCTCGTGAAACTAGAGTATTTTTGATAAAATGTGATAAATCGACTGTAGTATAGATAGGTTTTATTATTTATTTATTTATTCACAAAATCCACAGCAATCTTTGCGCAGTTTACTTAAAATAAATTAACTAATGTTACAGCCAATTACTATTATGGTATTACGGCGCGGTACGGTATTTGTTATTATTAATGCCAGTTTTAACGTTATTCCATTCCTTTTAAAAAATGGTTCGTAGTTATCTAATTATTCTTACAATATTATGTCTTCGAAAACAAGGCAACGATATGAAGAAGCAGTCGTTATGATTTTGTAGGAAATCGAGAATATCATCCACGCGTAGTAAGGTTATCGAGAATAGCTTTCCTCTTTCTGGCACCAAAGGGTGTTTGTTAGTACTATACTGCCAATTTAGCTGAGCATGTCAGATTCCAAATTCAAATCACATTATTGACCAGCGGGTTATAATGAAATCCAGTACAACATTATTGACCGGCTGTGCCCCCGGCCACTAATGAGTCACTTTAGGTTAAGGTTGCTTGACATATAATTTGACATTTTCGAGCAGGTGGTGTGAAAATAACTTTGGCCCTCAATCCAGACGCGTGCATAAAGTGGCATAGCCTAAATCTCAATAAGTACTATCTCTGGTTTAATAATTTTTATTTAAAAATTTTGTTAAGAATTTCTTAAATATATTAAGAAATTCCCAAATCTGTAGAATATGACATTATAGATTTATGGCGGTATATCTAGGGCCCTCACTTCATTAATGTCTGTACTTAGGAATCTGCAAAACATTAATTTATCTGAAGAAGTACATAAACACGACTTTAACATATTTTACTTAGATACCTATGTAAATTAGTTAAAAATAAATAATGACAGAAAAGTTAATTGTTAAGACACACTACACAAAACACAATCGCTTCCGACAGTTCAAGCAACAAATATTTACCTACTTATTCGCTTAAAAATAGCTTTTAAGTATGAGGGTACATACTGATCAGTCCATCAAAGTAACAAATCGTATCTACCCTACAAAATTTTCTCCTAGAAAAAGTTGAAAATCAATTTTCTATTAAAGTATCACATTTAGAAGAACGGACGATATGTTACAAATTTAGTTAAAAATCTTATTCTAATTTGCGCTAATCTATGAGGTTGAGCCTAGTCAATAAAGCCGAAAATATTGGGCTCTCAGTTCAGACGTTTTAGTGAAATTCGACTTTCATTTACTTCTTAACAATTAACTTTTCTGTCATTATTTCTTTTTAACTAATTCACATAGGTAGGTATCTAAGTAAAATATGTTAAAGTCGTATTTATGTATTTCTTCAGATAAATTAATGTTTTGCAGATTCCTCAGTACAGACATTAATGAAGTGAGGGCCCTACATATACCTCCATAAATCTGTTATGTCCTATTCTACAGGTTTGGGAATTTCTTAATATATTTAAGAAATTCTTAACCAAATTCTTAAATAAAATCTATTAACCCAGAGATAGTAGTTATTGAGATTTAGGCTATGTCACTTTATGCACGCGTCTGGATTGAGGGCCCAAGTTATTTAATCATAACAGTTTTAATTCACGTTTAAGAAATTCATGGCCCTTTGCTTTAAGTTTCTACTATTTTTAACTGATTTCCCTATAAGTCTTATTTCGTTTCGTAAGGGTTTAAAAAACAGGCCCTCAATCCAGATGCACATCAAAATTACTACATCAACGCGCGACTTTGTGAATGTGTTTCACTGGAGTGATTCCTTATACAATGACGCTTGGCAACTAAGAATATTAGTGGTGGGTGACCGCTGCGTGATACCCGGAAAGTCACAAACATTGTCTTACTAATTTCTAACTAGGTACCTATTAATAATTAAAATCATCATTGGCAGCCTTGTTTCACCCATTGCTGAGTAGGTAGTTATAGGCCTCCTCCGTTTTGTACCAGGCCTCGCTGGTCTGTGGGACTCTCAACTATGGCATGTGTCGTAAATAATGATTCATTTGTATATTGTTAAGGGTCCAATTTTAATTAAACTGTCAAAAACATTGTAAAAGCCAAAAAAACAAACAACAAAACAAAAAACATACAAAACAAACAAAAGCATTGTAAAACTTGTAAAAGAGTAACGTGAGGAGTTTGTTGGTCGCTCTTCTTCATAGGAAACATCAACTGCAACCGTGCACCTAGTCAAACTTCATGTTCACTAGTATTTTTTTTTTATGGAAACCAACTCACTGATGGAAACAGAACTTTTCTTTTCAGAATTTGGTTTAAAATAAAGTAAGTACTTATAATTTATTTATGTTACAAAATTACTTTATTATATTCAAATACTTACTAGGTACAGTCTCGAGCAATGAAATGTATACGTCGACCAATTTTAGAATATTTATGTTAACGTAGGATATTTCAAAAATAAGTGCCTCTTTTTGTGTTCAAAATTATGTAATCAAAGCCATGTGTCGTGTCACAATTAGATGATTGAGGCGCAGAATGCCCACTTCTCAAAATAGCAACTGAGTCTCTAATGGACTAAGAGAAACCCCGTAGAGTATCACGTTTCCGAGATAATAATTAATAAACACTTCCGCGCGAGCCATCCCTGTGAGCGGACGCTTATTAATCTTTGTGTCAGTTTACTGAGTGCGCATTTTTAGGGTTCCGTACCAAAATGGTAAAACGGAACCCTTATGGTGAGACTCAGTCTATCTGTCTGTCACAGCTGGATATCTCAAGAATTACTAATGCTATCAACTTGAAATTTGGAATAGCTTTAGATGACGTTTGCCCAACTATGACATGAATCATCGGGCAGTTGCCCGCCAGACACAACACCCGTCAGGTCGGAGGATCCTCCCTTTTCTATAGAGTATGAGTGAAGTTTACACCCTGTTCCTCATACCTCTTTAAGACCAATTAGAATGATGCGCGTTACCCTCTCCCAAGATAAGGTTTTACTGTTTCCAATAGAAAAGATCGCGTCCCAATCGCTTTGAGTGGTGTATAACTACTGTAGATGGGCACTACACAGAAATTATATTCTCAATATGCTGACAATTCAGAATTCTAATATGTAACAATTCAATACCAGGATTGCGACTTTGCGTTCTACAAACAACAGACATTACAGAGCGATGAGTCATAATGGCAACCACCGTAACCATCTTCTCTGTCCAATCTAAATGTAATAAATTCACTCATTTATAAAAAAACTCGGGTTCCAACCAAGTTTCGCTCAACACAGCAATGTGGTTTTTTTCTTGACTAAGGTGTAATTCAAGGGAACGAGATTTGGGCTTTATACTTTGGCAATTCCATCGTATAATATTTAAGTTCATACAATCATTATTATCAGCCATTTTCAATAAATAAATCGAATAACGAATCAATAGATAAGCTACTTACAATTTTATATGCCAGCCAATTTTCAGAGTGAGAGTGAGAGAGGGATTCTTTGCTTTTTATAATATTTCAATTTTTTCTAATTACCTAAATGTCAAAAGTTTAGATTATGGGAAAACTAATTATTATCAGAATGATTATTTTTCTCTAAACAAGGTGCGTTAAATTTTTCTGAAGAATCTGAAGATTCGGAAACTTGATGGCATATTATGTCCTCGGCAGGCGTAGGGGTCCCTGGTCGAGGATTTTGCTTATTTAAATTACGTTTAGGCGTAGGCTTAGCTCGTTGATTTGCTGTTGATGTACTTGGGCAGTCCACTTGACAGGCGCCGACATTTTCGTCAATCGGAAGTTGCGTTGATACCGAAATGACATTTGTGGGCAGTCACTGTAGAAGTCTTTTCTACTCCAGGCATTGGTTCAGAAACCACATGTAGAACATAATCAGGGGAGGGAGGAACGTACATTGTAAGGGCTTTTCTGTATGTGCAGTCAAATTCTGACATAAAATCCCTGTTTTTTTTTTTTTAAATTTGTACATAATTATGTTATCAAACGTCATTTATGACGACCGCGACCTGAACAATTCACAGAAATGTATGTAATTGTAAAATTTTCGTGTTTTTGAGAGCATTTGGGACAAACAGGTTTATTTAATGGACATTTTAATAAATAAATAAATGGCCGAATTTCCAACAGTTAGCACATTGTGTGACCTGGAATATAAACCGCTCCACTAGAATCCTCAAACTGTAAGTCTGTAAATATAGACATAGGGCGGAAGAGAAGATCCTTTAAATCCTAGCCGGATCGTTTCACTCGGAGTCCAGCCATTACCATCAGGGTGTCAGTAAACACCGAGCAGCTTATAAATTCATCTGCGCCGATGTCGTTTTCAAACGGAATCGACATTTTATTTTGATGCACGTATTTAATTCTATAAATCAATGGCAATGTTAGGCGTCTTAAGTAAACGTGCTAAAGCGAATTGTTTCGGCAAAGGTTCTTTACAAGCCAAGAGAGGATACAGGTATGTGTATACCTGTATCCTCTCTTCTTTTCCTTCTCACCTTGGTCTTCTCTACAACATGCCAGCTTGTTTCGTCCTCTATTCATTACGGTCCATACATCTTTAGAAGAGTTCTCATACCTTGTCCTTTTCCCTCCTATCGACTCATTCATTTGTGTATTGATATTTGTACCATGCTCGAATTCGTCAGCGCTGGATAGTGTATTGATGTTTACATTACTTGGATCTGATTCACACATGTGAACAAAGCAATAGCTGCAGGGACTAACCGGAAAAAACCGGTAGGCCCACGCGTAAACAAGATAAAAAACCGGGCAAGAGCGAGTCGGACTCGCGCACCGAAGGTTCCGTACCATCAAAAGTTTTTAAATTTTCATCGTCGAGACCTATATTCGTCAGGGAATTTTAACACTGGGCACTGCGGTGTAAAATATTGCAGTTTTATGTCAGCGCCATCTCTTGAGCAGAGGCCGTGGCTGGCGAGCTCTGCTTCCGAAGACTAGGCTGCTAACTAAACGGCTAATAAGCCCGTTGGCTGCGACATAATTATACATATAAATGCATCGGCGGCCTAATGGTATAAGACTCGGACTACCAACTTAGAAATAGCAGCTGATTTTGTTGAAGTTGCAAATAAATGACAATAATCAATATTATACATGCCAATGCCGCTTAGACTACGAATAATAAAAGTCTAGATATGCAACTCAAGCTCAAAAATGGCACAACGCAAACTGTACCGCAGTGGGCGTTGCTGAAAACTGTACCGCGCACCGCTGACAGTTCGACGTTTTAAACGCCTAAATAAATAGTAAGAGCCATAAAATTAATACTTGGCTTAAATTGATAGTTTTCCTTCAGGCGCTTTTCTGATGTAAATATAATAAACACTTTTTTATTGAAATTACAGTTATAAAAGTTTTTTTTTCATTATCTGAACAGAGGTCCCGCCATTTTGATATCAAAATAGCCGGACCACTTCCTTTGTCGAATATTTTGAAATTTTATGAGTGTAGAATTTTACTATGATTACTATGAAAATATGAAATAGTAGAAATATTGTATTAAATCCTATTCACATGATATTCGAAAAACCTGGCGTGGTCCCGTCATCTTGACGTTCATTAATAAATGAGTCTATTGTTACTTGCTAAGTAATAAATAAATATATCATACCTACTTAAGTACCTACTAATAATCATGATTTCTTGACCTTTTTTACATTTTAATGTAACAGCATTGTGTGTGAAATCTACATGAATACAAGGTGAAACGTGTTCTGTTTACTAATAAGTATCCGATATCGTTTTGTTTACAATGAGTTGAAAAAAATGTATACATCGTTTTGACACAATTTGACGATTACATAATTTTAAAGTAAACCTCGTGCACTTTCTTCTCGTGCAATGTATTGTGTAGATATTAATTCGAAAACTTAGCAAGTTATACATTTCAATGATCGTGACTGTACTTGTTTGATGACATACCTGAGCTTCACTGTCAACTTTTAGTTGTTCTGAAGAAAGCAAAGTTATTAGCTGTGGTAATGGCAATTCTAAAAGCTCATCTCCATTAGATACTATATTCCAGTTTGCTTGAACATGCTCTAGTGCCTCTTTTACCAACTCTACGCAGTTGTGAGCTTCTGCAAACCTAATATAATGAAAGCAATAATAGATGCATTAGTGAATAAGCTATTATAATCTGTATAGACCCGTATAAAACAAAGTGGCATTTTATGCCTGCGTTGTTCTTCCAAACTACGCAACGGTTTTTATACAGTTATTAGATACCTATTTCATATTAAACTTATACATGTAGGTATGTCATAAATTCATAATATAGAAATCACTGTGTTTTGTCAAGTCATAAAAACCGCGCGAAGCAACGGAGGGTCGCTAATAGACAAATCATTAAAAAAAAACCGGTCAAGAGCGAGTCGGACTCGCGCACTGAGGGTTCCGTACAATTTTTTTTTAATGTAATTACAATTTTACGGTTTTCGAATTTTTTTCCTTTACTTGTGCTACATGATCTTGCTTCTTGCCAAATTTCATAATTCTAGGTCAACGGGAAGTACCCTATACATTTTGATTCCCTTGAGAGTGTCGAAATATACGTTTTTTGCGGCACAAACGGTCGTATCTCTTTTTTACGTTAACTTAGAAGTTTGATTTTTTCATTTTCAGCTTCAAGGGACCGCAGACCTGAGTAGACCGCGATATCTCCACGCGTTCCCGAGATAAAGGGTCTTGACAGACAGACGGACGGACAACAAAGTGATCCTATAAGGGTTCCGTTTTTTCCTTTTGAGGTACGGAACCTTAAAAACGAGTTAAAAAAAAACATTAGGTACTAGTTATTTTTTTGATGTCCGTCAGTTTTTTTTTTGTAAAGAAGTTTTTATTTTTTTAAGTTCTGGTATTACACAAAATCTTAAAATCTTGCTATGTATTCACTACTTGTTAACATTGCAAATAGTGGTATTATAACTAGTGTCCATCCGAATGTTCGATTTCGGCCAAAAAGTGACCGAACCTTCGGCCCGACCGAAACTGGCGTTCGTGAGCTGGCGGTTTTGCTAGAGTACAGACTACTACTGACAGATAGACAGACAGTTTAAACTTAGTAATGGCACTAGTTTTGAACAAAACCCAAAACAAATGTGTTTAAGTACTTATAAATTGAAGTCAATTAGGGTCTTAGTAGACATGCTGCTTTTATTATCAGCGTTTAGGGATTGAGTCGCTTTCTGAAAGATTGAAACAAACTCCAAGGATAATTAGCAGATGCATCTTAGCGACTTTGCGTTTGGTCGCGATAGCAAAATATCACGTTTCAGCGATTACCTACTTCGAGGCTGCATCGCGTGTTGGAGACTTGTTCTGTTTGATTTAAAAATTGTCTGGTTTAAAAATTGCATTTCCTAACGATGCTGAATAGGCTATTTGACAATGTAAAAAATAAGGTCATAATTATTGACACTCGTATAGATTATCGCTTTTAAAATCGATTTGCATTAATTTTACTACAAAACAATGTAATATTTATTAAAAAAATCCCGAAAAAACTTCATCTTTTTAAATCTGGCGCCACGTAATCGAAAACGGTCTGGATTGGCTGAACTTATGATGACGTCATGATATAGTAAATTTCTGTCTATCGTTGACAGAACAGATGACTTTTGTCTAGTATCTCGACCGTTTCAACGTTTGTTTACGTGTATTGTGACATCACGACGCCATATTGTTAAAGATAGCGTTTTGGCGGCTTATTTAAATAGTACATTTTTATTTACTATTTTCTAAAAGAAATACATTATGCAATTTGAAGTAATAGGTTTTTGTGGGCTCGTTAGACACCATTAAATAATCTGAGATGTTTATCAGAAACCAGTCAAATAGCCTATTGTGTGGCGGATATATAAAGGGTTGTCGCTGTATTGAGCTTCCCAAAAACGACTAAATCGCTAACAGTAGCGGGTCTACTAAGGCCCTTATTTTTAAATTAGGTAGTAGGGTTAATTTTTTGGGGTACCATATTACCCAGTAACTGAGTTGTGGGGGTCAGATAGACAGTCGCTCTATGTAAAATACTGGTATTCAGCTGCATCCAGTTAGACTGGAAGCCGACCCCAACATAGTTGGGAAACGGTAAGGCAGATGATGAGTAGGGTTAATTTTTAGGGTTCCGTACCCAAAGGGTAAAATCGGAACCCTATTACTAAGACTTCGCTGTCTGTCCGTCCGTCCGTCTGTCTGTCACCAGGCTGTATCTCAAGAACCGCGGTAGCTAGACAGTTGAAATTTTCACAAATTATGTATTTCTGTTGCCGTTATAACAACAAATACTAAAAACAAAATAAAATAAATATTAAAGGGGGCTCCCATACAACAAACGCGATTTTTTTGGCCTTTTTTGCTCGATATCAATAATGGCAACAGGTAGGCATTTGAAATATTCACAAAATACTTAGTTGTATTTTTACTCTAATAATAAATAATAAAATAAATATTTAAGGGGGCTCGGCGTTTTTGCCTTGTGGTACGGAACCCTTCGTGTGCGAGTCTGACTCGCACTTGGCCAGTATTTTTAATGGTAATTTTGACAGTTTTTCACTAAAACTCGATAGCTGATTAAGGTAAAATACCCAACTATGTTAAATACTAAACAATACAATTAGAAATTACCTGAATATTCCAAGTGCATTAGAGGGGTGCAATTCTCTCCTCAAAAATTCACCGCAGCCAGTAACAAGCTCTCTGAGTTGTAGCATATCAGCAGCAATCAATAAATGCTGTACTGTACTTTTATCAATCATAATTTCACCTTAAAAAAATTGAGATTAAGATATTTTATAAATATTGCAGGAGTTAAAAATTGTTTTTAAACTAGGTAAAAGAATAGTGAGGAATATAGTATATAAAGTAGTAGTGAGAGTGAGTGGGGTCTTTATTAAGCAAACATTAAAATATTTACAGTATTTTAAAGGATTTAAAAATTAATTCATGTATCAATAATTTTAAAAGCATGAGCTTGAACATTAGCAATTACTAATTAGTTTTAAACAGCTATTCTTAGCATGTAACTATGTCAATTTATATGGAGTCAATCAAATCTATCAAGTCTTGTAACATGCATAGCAGGCACACTGGGCATAATATTAGCTGGTCAATTCTCGTAATTAAAAACCTTCAAAATCTAGTTGCAATCTCATCTCAGCGCCAACCAATGTGAAAAACTTGTCAAAAATATAGGGAAATAAGAGGTTATTTTGACAGATTGAGACTGAGATTAGAATGTGAACATTCCTAAAAATACAGGAATTGCACTTCTGTTGTCATCCCATTGTCTGTAAACGCCACATTTGCACTTCAAGCCGGATTTGTCTACAAATCGCCACCTAAACAGGATTTGCCACGCTTCAACGAAGCTGTGTCCAAAGTCTGTTTACAGCACTTTAAGGATTTTCAGGATAGCAAGGCAATTTTCAGGTCCAGGTGGGAGATTTTCAGCAGGGGAACAACTGGGATGGGCAGCTCCATCTTGCGACAGCTTTACTCTTGCTTTAGACCGTGTGGGAGGACACATTGATAGATTGAAATGCCGCAACAGCTTCACGAAGAAGATGTTGCGACTTTTCAATCTTTTGAGTCTCTGCGGGACAAGAATGTTATGGTGCAAATGGTGTTGTGTGTAATAAACTGTTTTAAACATTTGAACTATTTAAAATTGTATGTTTATACAAAAATCTAAATAAATATTTGTTTTAAAAATGTTCTGCATTGCTATCTGCCAGTGTGCACTAGCTCTAAGAGTAAAGTGAAACCCTGATTTATAAAGTAAAATTTATTCTATTTTACCTTTTCGTTTCTGTTTCTTTGTGTAAATTTAAAAAAATTACCTGTGTATATAAAATCTATTATCATAGGTAGGATATCAGGTGGAACACTTGGAAGGGCAACATATCCCTTTTGAGACTCTTCCAAGCCCACATTAAACATTGCATCAAAATAAGCACAACTTGCTGCAAGCACCACGCGATGAGCCTGAAACAAAAAAAGAAAACTTAATTTAAATAATTAAGTTAAATTCATTATTAAAGTTAAATGTAAAGTTAATTATCTATAAAAACAAAAGCGGTTTGTTGGTAAGTGCATCACTTGAGAACGGCTGGACAATTTTTTTTTTTTTTTTATTAAAATATATAATATGTAAATATATATTAAGTGCTTTTTTCTATAGGATTTCTGTATGAATAGGCTATTTGACAATGTAAAAAAAAAGGTCATAATTATTGACACTCGTATAGATTATCGCTTTTAAAATCGATTTGCATTAATTTTACTACAAAACAATGTATTATTTATAAAAAAAATCCCGAAAAAACTTCATCTTTTTAAATCTGGCGCCACGTAATCGAAAACGGTCTGGATTGGCTGAACTTAAGATGACGTCATGATTTAGTAAATTTCTGTCTATCGTTGACAGAACAGATGACTTTTCGCGACCGTTTCAACGTTTGTTTACGTGAATCGTGACGTCACGACGCCATATTGTTAAAGATAGCGTTTTGGCGGCTTATTTAAACAGTACATTTTTATTTACTATTTTTTAAAAGAAATACATTATGCAATTTGAAGTAATAGGTTTTTGTGGGCTCGTTAGACACCATTAAATAATCTGAGATGTTTATCAGAAACCAGTCAAATAGCCTATTATTGGAATTTGGACTGGACAACATCTGTTTGATCAGCTAGTGTTAAATAATTATGTCTTTCGGCTGTAATGATAATGAATTATGTTTCAAAATTATGATTTTGATTAATTTTATTTTATACCTAATATAATATATATCTATACTAATATTATAAATTTGAAAGCAACTCTGTCTGTATGTTACCTTTTCACACATAAACCACTAAAAGGATTTTGATTAACATTTGGCAGAGAGGTAGATTGCTTCCCAGGGAAGGACATAGGATAGTTTTTATCGACATACATTGCAGGCGAAGCCGCGGGCGGAAGCTAGTTATTTATAATTTTATAATTATGCTGATAATTTTTAATGGGACTGCTTTGTCAAGTACACCAACCCACACAAACTACAATTTTAAAGGTTGAAAGTTATCTAAACACATGGCTTCTAATTTTAGTTTTGTTCTAGGATTAGTAGCTACTCTTAATAAAATGAACTCAATATTTAACGATTATTTATTTTCAACAATTATTTATTATGTAGGTTGTGACAATATTGAGTATACTTAGTACCAGACTAGTCAATGGGCACAAAATTAAAACTCAAAATTCGTTCCTCTATACGGCCATCTGTTTAGGTTTAGTTTCGGTCACATGAAAGTGATAGTGAAGTCACAGGTGCAGTCTGCAGTGATGACAATATACAGTGGACTAGCATGCACTTTGACTTAAGACTTGTATCATACCTTAACTCTCGTTGAGCCTGATATTAAATCTATATCACAAAACCTTCCATCCCTTTTGAAGTGATGTAAGTTTATAGAAATTTTGTTGGCGTAGTCACAACATTTGTAAGGACGAGCCCCATCTTTGGCCGTGCATTTCTCATAAACATTTGTCGTCATGTCAAATAATAAAATTATAAATAGATGTATCCACCGGAAACTAGATAACACTGACGGCCATAAAACTATAACATTGTTTAACACATTCGCCAGAGGAATTTCAATGAAGTCACTCTACTTCGTCAAGTTTTATTTTGACTTTTTGTCCACACTTCCACAGTCTACGCTACTGGTTTGGCTTTGATTGACACTGACAGGACTGTCTGTGCGGACAGTACAGTAATGATGACAAGTAAGATAAGATACATACCCTGCGTTCCGAGATGGGAAATAATCGATGTGTGCGTGCTTAAACTCGTACCAAATTAGCGTAAGCGCGATAACGACGTTCCGTGAATCGTCATAGATGACGTCATGACATGCGCCATCTTGCGATAACGCCGACCATGCCCTAGAATAATATCACCGTGAGCGCTGTCAAAAATGACAGTGTGTGTGTGAGGATGTGTCAGTGTGTGTTTTGTTTTGATTTGCATCTTATCATAAAATTAAACTAACGTGGCATTTTCGAAATTGTGCTTCTGGCTGATAGTCGCCACCTAACCAAAGAAGAAGAAATGTGGTGTTTATACAAAGAAATACTGTAATAATATCGTTTTTACATTGAGTAAGCACTGTGAGCGCGCTCACGGGCGTTCCGAATTGTTGACATCTGTCAGCTGTCATAATCGTGATATCGGGCGCTTTCCGAATTAGCTATAATCGTTCACAGCGCTCACATCATCTCACATGCTTTCGATTATGACAGCTGAGAGCTGTCAACAATTCGGAACGCCCGTGAGCGCGCTCACAGTGCTTACTCAATGTAAAAACGATATTATTACAGTATTTCTTTGTATAAACACCACATTTCTTCTTCTTTGGTTAGGTGGCGACTATCAGCCAGAAGCACAATTTCGAAAATGCCACGTTTGTTTAATTTTATGATAAGATGCAAATCAAAACTAAACACACACTGACACATCCTCACACACACACTGTCATTTTTGACAGCGCTCACGGTGATATTATTCTAGGGCATGGTCGGCGTTATCGCAAAATGGCGCATGTCATGACGTCATCAATGACGATTCACGGAACGTCGTTATCGCGCTCACGCTAATTCGTTACGGGTTTAAGCACGCTCACATCGATTATTTCCCATCTCGGAACGCAGGGTAAATCGGAACGCCATGTGAGATGATGTGAGCGCTGTGAGCGATTATAGCTAATTCGGAAAGCGCCCATACAATTGTCATTTTTAACCGACTTAAAAAAGGAAGAGGTTCTCAATTCGGATGTTTATATTATTTTTTGTCAGCGTAATAAAATGGTCAGTATTCTACTGACACGGATCTAACTTGTGACAGTAATAAGTCTCACCTGACTGCAACCAACAGCAACTGGAATTAGTTTAAACAAAACTAGCTCTTCGCCCGCGACTCCGTCATGAATCTCGGACTTTCCCTTTGGAACTTCGACGCCACTCCATCCCCTATTAGCGTAGTTTTGCAAAATTAAGCATTTGCTTCTAAGTATTTTTGATAAGTTTATGTAGCCGAAGCGAAGGAATGAGATTCGTATTCGTACCAAGTTTCAATTTTGTGAACCCAAGGATAAAAATTATAAACGAATTGCCTTCTCTTTCGCCCCCTTAATGAGTTGATTTTCGGGAAAATATTTTTTATGCTAAGTATTACGTACGTAGTTTTGTGATTTCATTTCACGTTCACACACGGGTTTGAATATCGCTACTCGCTATGCAGTAGGTATTCGGCTGTTAAAATCTGTGTTTGGACATGAGGTTTTTTGGGTTCCGTAGCCAAATGGCAAAAAACGGAACCCTTATATGGATTCGTCATGTCTGTCTGTCCGTCCGTATGTCACAGCCACTTTTTTCCGAAACTATAAGAACTATACTGTTGAAACTTGGTAATTAGATGTATTCTGTGAACCGCATTAAGATTTTCACACAAAAATAGAAAAAAAAAACAATAAATTTTGGGGGTTCCCCATACTTAGATCAATTCTAAGTATGGGGAACTCCCAATTTTTTTTTTCGTCAAACCCATACGTGTGGGGTATCTATGGATAGGTCTTCAAAAATGATATTGAGGTTTCTAATATCATTTTCTAAACTGAATAGTTTGCGCGAGAGACACTTCCAAAGTGGTAAAATGTATGTGTCTGTCCCTGTAACTTCTAAAATAAGAGAATGATAAAACTAAAAAAATATATGATCATACATTAACATGTAAACTTCCACCGAAAATTGGTTTGAACTTTGAACGAGATCTAGTAAGTAGCTCGCCGGTGAAAATTTAAAAACATGTGATGGTACGAAACCCTCGGTGCGCGAGTCCGACTCGCTCTTGACCGGTTTTAGACAACTAAAGTGGCTACGTGTGTACTACGTTACCTTGGCCTATCATAAGATACGAAACGATAATTTGAACTTTTTGAACTGGCAACACTGTTGTCATACTTGTCATTGTCAAATGCCACTGTCACTGTGACACTGACTGTCAATGATTGTCACTTGCGTGATATTGTTTTGTTAGCGCACTATTTTAGGAATATTTGTTCAGATTGTTGAAAATAAATAAATATTGAACTACAGAATAGAGACACATAAAAATATGTTAAATAAGGTTTTACTTTCTTCCGATGTTGCGTTGGTTTGTGTCCAACATGCGCTGTCTACAGAAAAAGAAGAAATTATGGGCCTCCTAATTGGAGAGGTACATACCTACTAAATTCTATTAACTGTTTTTAAGTATAATTGCTTACTGTTTTCAAATTACCGAATCTTTAACAGGTCCATAACAATGGTACTTTGGTTTCAATTGTGTCTTCCGTAATACTACGACGCTTAGATAAAAAACCAGATCGTGTTGAAATATCTGAAGAGCAGTTGGTACAAGCGACATTGCGTGCCGAAGCGTTAGCAGCTGAAGTTAACAGACCCCTACGAGTCGTTGGATGGTACCATTCTCATCCTCATATCACTGTGTGGCCCTCACATGTTGGTAGGTTACTCTGTTTATATTATTTTATATATATATATAAAATAATTAAGTATACTAACTTGAATACATTTTTTCAGATCTTGCTACTCAGTCCATGTATCAGAGAATGGACACAAGCTTTGTTGGAATTATATTTGCAGTATTCCTTACAGATCAGACAACAAAAGCTCCTTCGGTAAACCCCAATTTTCTTTATATCTCATGAAAATTATTTATACAGGCTGTCCAGTATTAACATTAATAGTGCTGATGGAAAGTAATTACTATCACATAAAACATTATGTTTTTGGAAAGGCCATTAGTTTTTTATAAAAGCCATTTCTATGTTATATTAATGGGCTCCACACACAAGTCCTGTTTATGAGTTACTAGCAGCGCCCCGCGGTTTTACCCGCGTAAATGTCGATCCCGTGGGAATATCGGGATAAAAAGTAGCCTATATGTTAATCCAGGGTGTCATCTACCTCCATACCAAATTTTAGCAATATTGGTCCATTGAGCGTGAAGAAGTAACAAACATAAACACACACAAACTTTCGCCTTTATAATATTAGTGTGATTACATTAAGCCAGTATACTGAACTGTGAAAATGTATTTGTAGTTGTACAGTTATCCTCTTAGACAATTGCCACAGCCAGTGACAGGACAGACCTATCAACTGACTCACAAACTGGCCTCTTGTCCTAAGCTCATAAACCACAATAAAAAAAGAACATAATATTGCACTTCCATGAGTTCAATGTATTATTTTTTTTGTTACCTAATTGTAATGATACTTATTTCCAGATTCAAATTACTTGTTTTCAATCTATAAATGATGGTTCAAGTCAGAGTAGGAAAGAAATTGAAATGGAAATATTAAATAATAATGACTCTTTATTGTCAAACAATTTTGAGGTAAGTACAGATGAGGATTATACTATTTGTTGTCACATGACAATAACCATTTTAGTGAATTGCATTTTATCATCATAGTTTTATACATTGCTAATCCTAATTGCTTAACATTGGTTTTGGTTAAACTTAGGGGCTAAATTTTTTTCTGTAAGAAATATTATCTTTGGTTGTATTCTAATGTAATTACTTAATTTAATTTTAAGACTTTAACTCAATTGCCTGCAATATTAAAAGAGGAAGAAGATGAAGCCTACAATAATGAGGCTGGGCCAGACGAAACTGATGATATAATAAACAAACAACATAATGCAGCAGTTAGAACTATTGCAATTGGACACATTGTTGATAAGGTAACAATAATAATAAAGTGTGAGTGGTAAAACAATTGAGATACTGAAAGAGATGCAACCATTCTAAATCTAACATGCAACAAATCTGTACATGTTCAGTGTGGAAAGTAGAAGTGGGCCCTAAAGGGTAAATACCCTAAAGGCCTTGTTTTTGACATCCGGGTGTGCGCCTTCTTGCGAGCCCGCATGAGTGAGATTAGCGTGTGTGATACACCCGCAAATTCGCTTGCCACCGACTTATTTTTCTCTTTGTAGTGTCTAGAAGTCGTTTTTTTTTTTTTTTTTTTTTAAAGTTTTTATTTTTCTTTTAAGTTATACTTACCCCACACAAATTCGTATAATACTACTTGCTATGTAAATATCAGTGACAGGAAGTTATTAATACATCATCAATATAAACTAAGTGGCAAAAGTTAATAAAATTTATATGGGACCACCCCTGAAGCATACACTAAATATAAAAAAAAAAAAAATTGGAAATCGATTTACAAATTGCCGGAGATACCGCGTAACAAACATACAAAAACGTAGTCGAATTGAGAACCTCCCCCTTTTTTTTTCAAGTCGGTTAAAAAAGTAATAGCTGCCGAAAAAATAATAAAAAGTAGGTGCCTACTTACGAAGGACTTTTAAACTTGTAGTATTAATAATAAAAAACGCTAGTTTGATGAATCACATAGTGCATAATTATGAATTTTATCTCAACTCAGCCTATCGAATTGGCTGGACATAGATCTCGCCCAGACTGCGCCACAAGCCACAACACCCTGTCCTCCGCCTTCCGCATCCAATCTGTCATATCTGTCCCGGCCACATTCTTAAGGTCGTCGGTCCATCTAGCTCGCCCACACTACGCTTGCCGCCCTTGACGGTACGCGGTCTCCACTTCCTACGAATCTATCTCTAATCAATGCAAGTCTTTACCCGTTATAAACAAGCAACTAGGTATTTCATCTTAGTCACTTTAAAGGATTAATGCTAAGGATTTTGTATTTGGTACAAAATTATCCAACACCCAAATTCAACGACTATTACCTACTGCTAAACTAATAAAGTTATCTTAAGCGCTATAGTTTTCCTTTACAGTTCATGAAAAGCACTATCATCGTGATTTTTTCCAGATTTTTCAAGCCAGCAGTTTAGCTTTTAAAGGGGGGGGGGACGCCCTACTGGAACAAAAATTTGCACTTTCAAGTTTAATATTTCGTAAAGGGAGCATTAAATCGAAAAATAATTTTAGCAATCTCGAAGTCATTTTAGAAGACCTATTCAACGATACCCCACACGATGGGGTAGACGACGAAAAAAATATTCATCCCCACTTCACATGTAGGGGAGCTACACTAAAAAAAATATTTGCCAAAATTTTATTTTACCACTTTGTCGGCGTAATTGATATATACACATTACATTACACACTCATACAAAATTACAGCTTTCTAGTACTAACGGTCTCTTAGCAAAACCTCGGACAGACAAGACAGACAGACGGACATGACGAAACTATAAGGGTTCCTTGTCAGAACTACGGAACCCTAAAAAATTACATATATTCTCGAAAATAAATCGTAGCGACTGATCTAAGCGAGTGAATACTTTTGAAACGCAAAAGAAGAGAGAAATAAATGATTTATTATTATTATTATTATGGTTAGTTAATGTGCGTGTGCATAAAACGACGTATGTGCCAAACGAATTAACTCCTTAAAAAAAAATGAATTTAATTTAAAACTACTTTGAGTAAACTTTGATATGATAATTTTCTATGTTTTAAAATTCCATTGAATAAGTCTTAAGCGTTACGCCGTGATGTCGAAAAAAGTAAAAAATAGATATAACTTTGCAATTTTTTTTGTATCGAGAAAAATTTATTGAATCGTGTATTCCTTTTACATGATACTAGACCAAAGTATCAAAAATATAAATAATAAAGTATCTTTTACTGGGCGGCTGGCGTATTTCCCTTTCCGTGTCCAACTGGCGACACCGGTCTCGCGAAATCCACACGCTTTTGTATTACTTAGTACGGAATTCTACTAGCCCGTGTTCAATTCGCGTCAACTGAGCACGCCTTTGTGATAACGTAAAAAAAAAAGTAACCTAACAAAACCGAACCTCGGGGTGCCCTTCGCTCGCTCTTGCATTCTATGTCCACGGAGCCGCGCTTCGCGGGGCCCCTATTTCTGTGTAAAGGGTTTAAAGTAACCTAACCAAACCTAACCTTGGGGTGCCCTTCGCTCGTTCTTGCATCCTACGTCGCCTATAGACCGACCGCAACCATACAATGTAATTAAAAAAGTAATTATGTAAGTAAAACCACGTAATTCCCAAAATTAAAATCCTTTTAAACTCTTCCATTATGCACTATGTAAACGAGAAACATAACCTCAAACGCACAGTAACAAACAAATAACAGCGCGCGAATGCAACTTCGGGCGCCCCGCCCCCGCAGCGGCGCGGCGGCGGCGGCTCCCGCCTGCTTCGGCCCGCACAATTTATTCCGAACATTTACGAACGCGCTAAATGAGCACGGATTTGTTTCGAAGAGACCAGTTAAAAAACCGTTTTCAATTCAATTGCACACTATTTTGTAAAACCTCTTTTACCCGTTGCTTGATTGCAAAAACGTGCACAGTTGACGCGAGTTGAGCACGGGTTGGTTGAATTGTGTAGTAATACAAAAGCGTGTGGATTTCGAGAGACCGGTGTCGCCAGTTGGACACGGAAAGGGAAATACGCAAAATAATGGTTTCTATAAGCGATCTCGGGACTTGGGGCACCCCGACTTGGGTTAGGTTCCTTCCCCCCCTCTACATGGGGGTGGTGCGCTCGATGGCGCTGTACGGCGCCCCAGTGTGGCGGACTCCCTGACTGCCCAGAGCAAGGTACATCTGCGGCGACCACAAAGTCATGGCTATCAGGGTGATACGCGGATACCGCACAATCTCAGCCGAAGCGGCGCTCACATTGGCAGGAACACCCCCGTGAGATCTAGAGGCGCGAGTGCTTGCCGAAGTTTACCATCGAAGTGTGGAACTTCGGGCGGAGAGCGGCAGGGGCCCACAACCTGAAGTGATGATGAGGTGGCGCAGAGACGCGCAGACTGCCATCATGAGGCAGTGGGCGGAGAGGCTGGAAACTTCCAGTGCCGGTCACTGGACTATTAGGGCTATCCAGCCAAGCCTATTGGAGTGGGTACGGAGGCGACACGGGACGTTATCCTTCCGTTTAGTGCAGGTATTATCGGGGCATGGCTGTTTTGGCAAATACCTGCACACGGTGGTAAGACGGGAGGTGACTCCCGTGTGTCACCACTGCGGTTGCAGCTAGGCCGCGGCCCTGCACACTCTCGAGCAGTGCCCTGCCTGGGAGGCGCAGCGCCGTGTTCTGGCGGCAGAAAATGGGAAAGACCTGTCGCTGTCGGCCGTTGTCAGGGCTATGGTCGGCAGTGAAAAGGCATGGGAGGCGGTTGCGTCCTTTTGCGAGGACGTAATCTCGCAGAAGGAAGCGGTGGAGCGGGTCAGGGAGGCAGACTCTCTTGCTGACCCGATTCGCCGCGGGAGGGCAGGACGGCGCAGGCGGCGAAATGCGGACCTGATGCCGCCATAAGAGGGGCCAGCGGATGATAGATCGGGGAGTCTATCGTCTACGTGATGTCCCAGTGCACCCGGACGTCGCCGAAGGAGGATAGAGCCCGGACGCGGGCCAAGAAGAGGGAGCCTAGAAGTGGGCCACCCTGGATGGGTCGCGAATGTCATACGTAATAGTTCTCACGGCCCACACATGAAGGCGAAAGTAGGTGCACAGGCGGAGTTTTTAGTGGGTGCAAGTCCCACATAACGTCGTCGTCTCCCCGGGCGACGTGGTATGCGTTAGGCATTTTCTCCACCCAAAAAAAAAAAAGGTTCCCCCAGTGGGTTCCCGCATTGTCGAGGCGGGGGGGCTCAGTAGCCGTGACTTGGTCACCCACGGTGAAGCGAAGAGGAACCCGAGGAGGGGCCGCTCGTCAGGGCTTTTGCCTGTAAGCCGACGACGTAGCGGCCAACAAGTAGGTTGCGGTGCCGCTTGGGCGACATCGCAACTAGGCGGGCCGCGACGACGACTAATGGGAGGCATCGCGGCTGGAGAGAAGTGTCGGTATTGCGGTGCGCCGCTCTCCCTACCTTCCGCGGACTTGACGGGGTCGCCACCGTCTGATGGCGGACGCGGTGGGGCCGCCGCCAGGGAGGAGGAGTATTGGTATGACGTTGGCCGCTCTCCCTATCCTCTGCGGCCGAAAATTGGTAGGCGGCGGGGTCAATGATTTGACCCGTCGCAGGGGGACCAAGGGTGCCCAGACACGGGGTCGTCTGGCGCCCATGTGCTGGTTTGGTCCCTGCCCTAGGGTGGTCACGGCGTGCTATGTGTTCTGGTGCGCCAGTGATGGGGAGTACTCCCCAGAGGAGGGTCCGGAGACGGACAGCCGCGGCGAGTTCACGGATGAGTGCTAACGCGTGCCCGTGTTCCCGCCGTAAGCGGCATAGGAGGACACCGTGGAGTTTTACTGGGTTAGAGTCCCACATAACTGCACTATCTCCCGTGATCTTCCCCACGAATTGAAACGTAATAAGTTTTCTATTAACTACACAGAGGATAAAGAATATTTGATTTGTTATTCTATGATATGAATATCGAACATTAAATTTTATTTGTAACAAAAATCTATGATTTAATTTTTTTTAAACTAAGTATTCTGCGTATTGATTATTCTATGAAATACGAGAAAATGAAATGTATGATGTGTGTTACAAAATTGTTATGTGAAACAAAATTCTATGAAACCGTTGTCTATAAAACAACGTACAACCCAAAAATATACAGTGTGTCTGGTCACCGGTGTCCGAACCGTTACAGCGAAGCAATATGAGCAATTTTATAGACAAATCCACCATAATAAGGCATTTTGCCCCTACTGTTTTGAAATGGAAAATTTTAAAAACAACCAAATTTCTTCACACTTTTTAAGTTTCAAGTATTTTTTTAAGGTTTTAATGGGAGTTTTTGATAATTTTTTTATTGTGAACTTATTGCCTACTTTTATAGCTATTGAACGAAAGCCTTTATGCCTGTAGGACCTCTACATCGGTAGATATGGCAAAATAAATGAACACAACGGTACTCAGTAAAAAAAAAAAAAAAAAAAATGACCGCCATTTCAAAATAGTAGGGGCAAAATGCCTTATTATGGTGGATTTGTCGATAAAATTGATCATATTACTTCGCTGTATCGGGTTGGACACCGGTGACGACACACTGTATATTATCAGCTGTTGCTCACAGCTTTTCTTGCATGTACTTACCCGATAATTAGGAATAATTTCTATATAATCACGCCCCAGATTTGAGCCAAACATATTTATGTATAAGTTTGGTATATTACCTAGGTATGTAAAACAATAAAACCTAAACAAAAAACATTAAAGCCGCTTTGCAAATACTTTATCACGAAATTATAACCCCAAAATAATTTAAATAAATTCAAAAACTAAAACCCGACTTCGAAAAATTACGCTCTAAAAAGTATTTAAAAAAAGTTTAAAAACTAAAACCCGACTAGGTACTGAAAAGGATGAAACAAGAAAGTATGTACCTTCCCGTGGTCGCATGCTGCCGCTGTACTAACATACCTATAAGATTGTTTCATCCTTTTCAGTAGTCGGCTTTTAGTTTTTATTTAAAAAAAAATCTCGTACATTCAGAAGTCCGTTTATACTGGTTATGTATAGCTTATGTGTAGCATGTGCGTACATTGCAAGTACCTAATAATATAAGGCTTAATTTAAATAAATTAGTTGATCCCTACATTTTGTTTAGATATTCGAACATGAATGTAAAAAGCAGCGGATTTTTTTGCGCGATAACATGTTCTCCCATATATTAAAAGTTGTTCATAGTGTCATCATTAAAAAAAACCTCATTGAAAACCTGTGTACAGCGTTGCGTTCCTTTTCAGGTTTTCAGTTATTTCCAATACACCAAGTTTCACAACACTAGAGAAACAAAACACCGATGATTCGGAATGACCTTTACAAGGCAGGGGGAGGCTTTGATCTGTAGCTAGGCTTATAACAAAAATGCAAATTCCCACTACTTGCGAATTTTATTGAATCGATCAAAAATCAATGTCATTATTGGCACGAGAATCGGTTGCAGTAATAAATAAACCTTCAATATGTAAAATGTTTAAAACCAGTTCTTAATGCTAAGTCTACTCCGGAAAAAGTATGCGAGTGGATAGATATTTAGAATATTGAGCTCTAGATTTAAAAAATAATATGTAGATCATGAATATACAAGGTAAATCGAAAACATTGAGCCTTAAGGACAAACTACTCGAGTTTCACAGATATTATAATTTACAACATAATTATAAATAAAAAAACGTAATGTTATTTTATTGAACTGAGTGAATCAAAACTTATACTACTTATTAAACACAATCTAATATCTAGTATTCTTTCAGATGTCCAGGCCTATGCTAGAGGGTCTTGTAGCAAGGAACACTCTTAACACAATACGCTTGAAAGCATTAAAAAGACAACACCAGGAAATGATGTCTAAGCTAGAAAATATGTCTTGTAATGTTTAAGATATACTCTTCATTAAATGATGGCTGCTGAACTACATTTGAATGTTCAATTTCTAGCTATTTCGATTGATCAAGATGTCATTATTGATTTATTTGAATGTTTCAATTATTCAATCACCATATAAAATGAGCAGAGTATAAAAATACTACTTTACCGTTTATAATTATATAATAAATAACTGCTTATGAAAAATGATATTTTTCTGTTTACAATTATTAAGGGTTAATGTGTTAGGTTAAATCATTCTGATCAATCATTTCGAAACCATCAGATGAGTCTATACTTGATAATCGGTGCCTTTTAGTTTCAGCTGATTCCGTTTGAATCATATTTGCAACTGCTCCAGTAATATTCCAGAATGCATTATATGCAGAGCTGCTCCAAGTACTGGCTGGTTCTACTACCTCTAGAGTAGATTTTATTTTCACCTGCTCTTTTTGTTGATCTAAAACAATAAAATTTATCTAAATTAACAAAAATTTTATTTTATATAATATGTAGCATTCGCTTGGAACTTCCTTTTAATTGTTATGACATAAATTTTAGTATTATTGTTTCAAAACATGCTGATATTGTGTCAGTATCTTACAGTTTTGCATTTTCTTCATCTACAAAACAATCACTCATAGAACTTGCCTAGAGGTATATATTCATCTTCACTGGTGTCAGAAGAATCTACATCCTTTTCCAGAGTTTGCATTTTTTCCATGGAGAAATTTGTAACTAATGAGCTGCTGTTGTCAGAGCTGTCACTGCACTCAGCCAGAGGAACATCTTCAGGTTTCCAATAATCTATTAATCAATATAATTTATATAAATCTTATTATGATAAACAAGAATTGCTAAAGATGAAAATGTGTTAAAAGTATGTGAAAAATCATAATAATTTATTCATATTTTATTTTAAACCTTTTTTTTTTTTTTTTTCATGTTTATATACTACTAGATGTAATTATGATAATATATGATGATACTGAAGTGTTGAGATGTTTGTATGACGCTGCAACGATGACTGTCCAGATCCAGGATCAAAAACCAGCCCTATCCAACTGCTCAGGGGGGTGAGACAGGGGGATGTAATATCCCCTAAATTGTATACCAACGCTTTGGAAGACGTCTTCAAGACGCTGGACTGGACTGGACAGGGTATCAACGTGAACGGCGAGTATATCTCACATCTTCGGTTTGCCGATGACATCGTCATAATGGCAGAGACGTTGGAACAGCTAGACCAAATGTTGCACAGCCTAAATGCCACTTCAGTTTGCTTGCAGAGTAAGCAAACTGAAGTGGCAGTGGGCTGGCCATGTCTGTCGAAGGACCTATGGCCGGTGGAGCAGACGAGTCCTGGAGTGGAGACCGCGTATTGGCAAGCGTAGTGTGGGACGCCCCCCAGCTAGATGGACGGACGACCTAAAGAAGGTAGCTGGGGTAGACTGGATGCGGAAGGCGGAGGACAGGGTGCTGTGGCGCAGTCTGGGAGAGGCCTATGTCCAGCAGTGGACTGCGATAGGCTGAGTTGATTGATTGATGATGATACTGGCTGGATACGACAGGGCCCAATAAGTAACCACATTATACTCATCATGAGCGGTTTTCTTTCTTGACAATGAAGTGCTAGTTCTTTTCTTTTGTACTTAAAATGTCATCAGCAAGATTCTTTTATTACTAATGAGTAATGTAATGACGTAATAATTTAAGTAAGGATGAGGTCATGTATGTACTTACCATAAATTTGTTTCTCATCTATACTTGGAACAGGATCAGGTTCAATGGACAGTAATTTTATGTTAACTTCAGATACTTCCGGTATAAGACCTTCCAATTCAAAGTCAGATTCTGAAAAATTTAAAAAATAAAATTGTTACTTTAAATTATCTTTTCTAATGAATATTTATAAAGAAATAATTAGTTACCTAAGTCTTGTCTCATATTCTTGCATAATTTAATTACAGGTAATATCACTTTGTAAAAAATACATATAAACATTAGCAATAAGTATGTTAGTAGATAGCCATTAATATATTTCCCAGCTAGAAAAACTATTATCAGGTTGATATTGATTAATAGGAAAGCCTGGAACAGAAAAAAACAATGTTCAACTAAAGATGTAATTAAGATTTTATGTAATTTCTACAATAAATAAAATGGTTGTTTCATCAAAGAAGGTCACATCACACTAATATCATAAAGGCGAAAGGTTGTGTTTGTTACTTCTTCACGCACAAACGGCTGAACGGATTTGGATGAAATTTGGCACAGTTTTTAACTAGGATTAACACATAGGATACTTTTTATCTCGGTATTCCCACGAGATCGACACTTATGCGGGTCAAACCGCGAGGCGCAGCTAGTAATATAATACACGCGAGTTCGGGTGTGGTATTGCGATTTAAAGACTGACAGTGGTGCCGATTCCCTTGTTCACAAACTAAACTAAATTTAAAACATCACCAAGTCCGCTGCGTCACGCTGTATTAGCAGCAATATTTAAATCTAATAAGATAATTGTGGTTAAAACTTGTTGGTGAACTTACTGGTGCCGATTCTGTTGTTCACAAACTAAACTAAACTTAAGTTCAATGCATCTTTTTCTTTCTATTTCATTAAGAAAAGGACAGAAGATAAATTTTAGTTTAGTCTTGTCAAATTAATCAGCGCAGCGCTCGACACTACTCCATACCTACAAGTTTAGACGTGAATAAAAACTTGCCTACTAAAATTACGACTAAATTTAAATTTATCTTCTGTTTATTTAGTTTAAATTGTTGGTATATTAAGGGGCGGTAAATCTTATTGTGCCGGGTGGCCGGCCTCATACAGGGCAAAGTACTTGGGTAGCCCAGGTACAGTGATTAGCATAAATTTACCTTACACTTACTCGAGATTCAAAAGCGATTTCTCCTAAAGTATTGATAAAAAAACAATTTTTTACCACCGCTTTCCGAAATGAATAATGGATTGTTTGCCAAGAGAGCAAGCAACTATTTTGAAGGCGAGAGTGTTTCTTTGAATCCAGAGCGGAGCGAAGGATTCTAGAGTAGAATCCCGAGTACAGCGAGGGGTTCTAGGATTCAAAGTACGTCATTCGAGCTTAAAATATTGTTGCTCCCGAGGTGGACACTATTTTTTATCACCCTCTATGAAAAAATAAGTAAGTGCAACTTATGGGTTGTACGTTGTTTTATAGACAACAGTTTCATAGAATTTCGTTTCACATAATTTTTTTCTCAATTATTATCATTTCATAGAATAATCAATACGCAGAATACCTACTTACTTTGAAAAAAATTTAATCATCGATTTTTGTTATATTCTATGATATGAATATTGATTCATATCAAATATTCTTTATCCTCATATTGTTTAGATCGAGTGACAGTTTCTAAATGGTTCAATTCGTGGGAAAGATCACGTGGCGGCGGCGCCCACTATCGGCATCGGCAAAATTTATATTTCAATGACATGGTATGTCGGATACCCTATCTTTATTTTTGCACCTACGATGATTATTATAATTGAAATTTCAATTTGATCGTCATACAATTATGTTACATTTTTATTCGTCGCATAAAAATCCTCAGCCGTGCCGATGCCGATAGTGGGCGCCGGGCCTTACAAGCAATAATAATAAAACGTAGTAGACGTACCTATTTCTTTTACTTACAGGGTTTAAAGGAACCTAACCTAACCCAAGTCCCGAGAACGAGATCGCCTATAGAAACCATTATTTTTATAGTTCATTCAAATACTATGGAAAAATACACCGAACAAACAATATTTGTTAAAAAATAATTCCACTGTTTGATAAAAAAAAAACGTGATTATAAAATTCATTGAATTATGTTTCTGTGAAACATGTTTCATTCAAGTAAATAGTTCTTGAAACAATAATATTCGAAATAAAAATAACAAGGACCAAAATATTATATGAATTAATATGAAACATTTTCTACGAAACGAAATTCTATTAAATTTCTGTCTGCGAAACAGGAGAACACCCTTGTTCATACAATGTTCGTGATTGATCTCTTTGGTGATTGAAACCAAAGAGATCAATCACAAACTATGAGAGACTATGAAAATAAGTGACAGGAAGTGTTTTATCATCACCAACATATAAAGTGGATGAAATACATATTCTATGTTATGGGTTTGGTTTCCGCACTTAGTCCTTCAGTGGACCATTGTGCGTGGGCCATGGCGGCCGTCGGTGGTTATTCCAACCAGCCCACCTCCCTCCAGAAGCTGATCAAATCTCCTGGTCTGTTAAGAACATCTGTGTACAATCTGGGTGTCCCGAGGGTTTCCGTCCTTATCTGGGTGACGCCTGTGCACTCAAAGAGCACATGCGCAACGGTTTCATCAGCCTCCATGCAAGCCCTGCACAGGGGACTGTCTGTTATGTGTAAAAGTGTTTATTTAGTGAGCAGTGTCCCGTGATGGTCCCAGTCACCAGGCGCAGGCCTTTCCTGTCCAGTCGTAGTAAGCGCCTGGTTAGCCTGCCATCCAATAACGGCATGGCTTCTTTGGACTGCAGCCTGGTGACGACGTCCACCAGCTTTCTGCTTGTGTGTGGGTGTGCTCCTGTAGCCACCTGCGAAGTTGGTTGAAGGGGATGGGCACGATAGGTTCCGGTCCACAGACTGACATACTGGATGCCCTTCTGGCCAGCTCGTCAGCTGCGTCGTTGCCTAGCGATCCACTGTGTCCTTTTATCCATTGTAGTGTCACTGTATTGCGGTTCGATACAGTTACCCGCTCGAGCGCATTGTGACATTCTAGTATTAGGTTCGATGTAATACATTTTTTGTCTAAGGATTGGAGGACTGAGGCGCTATCGGAGAGTATGCGAACATGGGTGTCCGACTGTCCGTGACTCTCCTGGCCGCTATGGCGTAAGCCGCTTGTATAATTATGCCCACACACTCTGCTTGATAGACCGTGTTGAGCATTCCCAGCGGTTTGGATATTTTTATATTGAGGTCGTGTGAGAAGACTCCGACTCCAGTTCCGCAGTCGGGTCTTTGAGCCATCAGTGTAAATTCTCAGTTCTTTCGGGCCTGAGTGGTCGCACCGCTCCTTTTCAAGCACTATGTTGTAATGCTTTTGGAAGCAGTATTGTTTCGGGGCTTTGTCGCAGGGTGATGCCATCATTGGCTGCCGTTTGATCGCATCTTCTTTTAAACGTATGTGTTTGAACCTAGAGTCTTTGTTCAGGGTCTCTGATTTGAAGAGCCTAAAGGCAGCCAGGGTCGCCTCCTCCCTCACTATGAGATATAGAGGCGACAGTCCAAGCATAGCCTGTAGGGCAGCAGTGGGTGTAGTTCTCATGCAGCCAGTGATTGCCACACACGCTGCAGCTTTTCAAGGTCTTTTTGGGCTGTGCTCAGGTCTGTTCTGGGCCACCAGACTAGTGAGCCGTATGTAATGATTGGTCGGATGACTGTGGTGTATAGCCAGTGAGTGACCCTGGGGCTGATCCCCCAATTCTTGCCAAGCATTCGCTTGCATTGCCACAGGGATATGCTGGCTTTCGTGGTAATATAGCTCGTGTGTTTTGCCCAGTTCAGCTGTTTGTCCAAAAAGATGCCCAGGTATTTGGTTTCAGTTGATAAGCTTAGGGTTGTACCAAAGACACGTGGTAGTTGTAGTTTCGTCAGTTTCCTCTTTTTTGTGAAGAGAACCAGTTCAGTTTTTGTGGGGTTCACTGATAGTTGGTGTTTACCACACCAGTTTTCTACTATTTTCAGGGCCTGGCGCATTAGATTGCACATGGTGTTTTCGTGGGTGCCGTTAATTATTATGGTTATAACATCGGCGTATCCTACGGTATAGTAACCTTTGTCGTTGATTTCTTTTATTAGACTGTCTACGACAAGGTTCCATAAAAGCGGCGACAGGACGCGCCCTTGCGGGCAGCCCTTCGCCACTATGGCTCTCGTGGTGTCGTTTACGGTCACTTGTACTGCCCTTCGTTTGAGCATGTTGGTGATCTAGCCGCTCAGAGACGGGTCTATATTGTGTCTGTCTAGGGCCGTGCTGATGCTGTTGAACGTGGTTTTGTCAAAGGCGCCCTCGATGTCAATGAAGGCTGCCAGTGCTGAGCATTTGTGGTCCACTGCGCATTCAATTTTGGATACCACGCTGTGTAGCGCAGATTCCGTTGATTTGCCTGTGGAGTACGCATGCTGTTGTTTGTGGAGTGGTTTTGCCCGAAGAGGTCCATCTCGGATGTGTCGATCACAGAGCCTCTCTAGGGTCTTTAGTAGGAAGGATGTGACGCTTATGGGTCTGTACGCCTTGGGTTGTGTGTAGTCGGCCTTGCCCGGTTTTAGAATGAAGATGACTTTTACTTCGCGCCAGGCTAGGGGTATGTATCTGAGTGCTATGCAGGTCCGATAGATTTCTACCAGGCGTGGTGTGATATGGTCAACACCCCATTGTAGTAGGGCTGGGAAAATGCCATCTAGTCCTGCGGACTTAAAATACATATTATTTAATGTTTTCTAAAAACTACTGAAGCAAATTTAATAAAATTTATATGGGAGTGTGCGCTTCCTTTATCAAATGAAGAAATAATCATGTGAATCGACCCAATAATCATGGAAAAGTCATATAAAAAAAAGATTCTAGCCAAACACGTATTAGGCTCTGTAGCGGATCGTTGCACTGTTGGGTTGTTAAAAGGAAACTACGAAATTATAATGCTACACGGGGCAGCTGCGCAGACGTCTCCGGCGCGCGCACGATTCCGTCCCCACGGCGTCACATCGACGTCGTGTCTCGCGGGCGACTGGTCGGCGGCGGGGGCGAGCGGGATCGCCACGATCCTGCTCCCTCGCACACTTGAATACTATTGGCTATCTGTCTCGCGACGTTCGCAACCACCCCGCCTTTTTATTAGAATAATATGTAGAGCAACACAATAATTATCACATACATACACAGAAACAAACAGTAAATTGAATAAGAATTCTTAATCTAAAATAAACAACAAGTACATCCTTACATTGCTATCTTTTTTAAAAAACAGTACTGAGCCGTCCATCATCGCTAACATCCTGCCCCTCAGTGTCGTCATTACGACACTCATCACCACTCTGAAGTAAAGCTATACGCGATGCTGGACGCTTCATGATACCAGTTTTTGTCCTTATGTCTAAGACTCGAACCCGTCCGTCAGGCCCAGGGTATATTTTCTGAACGATGCCCTTCGGCCATACGTTCCGCGGCGAAGCGGGGTCTACCACTACAACAAGATCTCCTACCTTCAATTGCGCGCCTTCGCGATTCCACTTTTTACGCGGAGCTAAGGTAGGTAGGACTTCCTTCATCCACCTAGACCAGAATAAATCGGCCAACCGCTGAGCTATACGCCACTGTTTACGCAAAAGAAGATCTTTGTCGTCAAACCTGCCAGGTTGCGGTAGATTTGACGACGAACCTAAAAGGAAGTGGTTGGGTGTCAATGACTCCGAGTCACGAGGGTCAACGGACACGTGAGATAATGGTCGACTGTTTACCATGTTCTCCACTTCGCATAAGAAGGTGGAGAGCGCTTCTTCCCTAGGAGCGCGTTCTTTCAAAACAACTTTTAAGGCAGTTTTTACACTGCGAATGAGGCGTTCCCATGCACCTCCCATATGGGGGCTAGCAGGGGGAATAAATTCCCAGTGGACTCCTTTATTTAAGGCTTCTGTCACCAGTTGTGGCTGATGGTCAATCACCTCCTGATATGCCTTCTTCAATTCGACATCAGCGCCTCGTAAGTTGGTGCCATTATCAGAGAACACTGTGTGTGGCCAACCTCTGCGTGCGGCCATCCGGCGCAAAGCCATTATCATAGAGTCGGTTGTGAGGGACGAAACTAATTCTAAGTGCACAGCACGTACTGTAAGGCAAGTAAACAGTACACCGTACCTGCGTACCCTTTGTCGACCAACTACTACTTCCAGGGGGCCAAACAAGTCTACACCACACATTGTGAACGGCCTCTGATGATGGGTAAGCCTGCACTCAGGTAAGTCACCAAGGCGTGGAGGGTTAGGTGAAGCTTTTCTAAAGCGACAAATTAAACAATTTTTGGCAACAGTTTTAACAGTAGGCCTTAAATTTACGATCCAGTACCTTTGTCGTAATTCGTTAATTATCATCTCGTTACACGAGTGTGCAGCATTCACGTGATAATGCAACACTATGAGCCGCGCTATATGGTTTTTACCATCTAAAATAATAGGAAATTTAGTCATCTGATCTACATCTTTCACGTTTCCGATTCGTCCGCCAACACGTAAAAGATTATTTTTGTCGATGATCGGGGTAAGTGTTCGTAAACGACTTTCACGCGTTATTTCTTTATTTGATTTTAACAAATTAATTTCGCTGCGAAATGACTGTAACTGTGAATGAGAAAGTAACAACATCTCTGCTTTATGCATTAAATCTACGGTAATACAGGTAATTGACCTTTTCTTACATTTTTCAATAAATAATAAAACTGTAGCCGTAGCACGTAATAATCGCAGCCAACGGGAAAATCTACTTGGATCCGGTACAGGTAAGTCACAAATTATTTTATTATTATTATCACACACAATGTTTATTCTTTCTAATATTTTATCATCACTAGTAATTATTTTTATTTCCGGTTGCTGAGGCCAGCAAGAAGGCGGTTGGTACAAAAACGACGGTCCGGAAAACCACGTGGAATCACTACTAAGCACGTAATCGGTATTCTTCGTTCCTAAGTCGGCTACGTTTAAGTCCGTAGGCACATAGTGCCACTCGTCAACCTTGCTTAACTCATCAATTTCCCCGAGTCTATTTGCAATGAAAACTTTATAGGTTCGACATTGATTCTTAATCCAATATAAAACTGTAGTCGAATCCGTCCAATAGTGTACTGAATTCGGTTGCAAACGATGTTCTTTTTTTATGCTATTAGCTAATTTACACGCTAACACGGCTCCCTGTAACTCCAATCGCGGCACGGATACTGGTTTCAGGGGAGTAACTTTGCATTTGCTCGCGATAAACGATACGGTAACGCGTCCATTGATGCTTTCGCGCCGCCAGTAAGCGACCGCGGCGTACGCACTCGGTGATGCATCGCAAAACATATGAATTTCCAAACTCGCTAAACTATCGTTTGTTAGGTCAGTCGAAAAATACCATCGCGGAATTCGAATATTATTAATTTCCTGAGCTTGACTAATCCACTCTCTAAATAAATCATATAAATTATCGCTTAATTTATCATCCCAGTTAAGATTCTGTTCCCAAACTTTACGCATTAAAATTTTCCCTTTAATTGTGAATGGACTTAGGTAACCGTGAATGTCATAAATGGACATAACTATACATAATAGTTCGCGTTTTGTCGGTATCCGTTTCAGAAGTAATACCTCTTGCGGTATCCGTTTAAAGGACAAATCAAAGGCCAACATATCGGTACTTGGAAACCATAACAGCCCAAGTGCTCGTTCCGGTTGGTTATCTATATTGAACCTTATTGCCTTGTCATTAAGGGTTTCTTTGGGGACTTCACTTAATACGGTCGGTACGTTACTTAACCAATTACGCATTTCGAATCCACCTTGTTTGTGAATATAGGAAACGTCTTTTATTGTTTTTCTAGCTATGTTAAAATCGGTAAAACTATCTATATAATCATCCATATACTGGTTAAGTTTAATCGCGTTAACAGCGTCAGGCATTTGCTCTTGAAAAAGAGAAGCATTCTTGTTTTGGTTTATGAATTGTGCTATAAAGGGAGAACAATTAGCACCGAATATAAGTGACGTCATGACGTATTTATTGACCTCATCGCTCCCTTTCTCTCTCCATAAAAATCTTAATGCGTTTTGATCATCATTTTTAATTTTAATTCTTAAATACATATCTTTTATATCGCCAATTACACCTATATAATTTTCTCGGAATCTAAACATTATGCCGTACAAGGAATTCAATAAATCAGGTCCCTGCAGTAAAAAATCGTTAAGTGAAAAATCATTAGATTTAGCAGCGGCGTCAAATACTAACCTCAACTTCTTTTTATTTGGGTTACTGACCCCAAAGTGAGGCAAGTACCACGTACGATTAGTGAGCGTGGCTCTACACTCAGACTCGCTAAGTCTTCTAGCGTAATTATTTTCAAACAAATGTGCGATCCGTTCTCGATATCGCGATTCATATTCCGAGTCGGATAACATCTTCCGTTCGACTGACTTCAGTCTTTTCAAGGCGACGGAATACGAATCGGACATAACGCAAACATCTGATTTCCAGGGAAGACCCACTGTCCATTGACCCCCGATTAACTCAGCTGATTCGTTAAGTATGTTTAAAGCTCTTGTTTCTTCGATATTTTGACGCGGATTATTACAAATCCCGATAGAGTCAAGCGAGAAAGAACGACGTATTAGTTCGTGTAAATCTATATTATCGTTATTTTGTTTGAAGGTAGTAAGATCTCTGTTGTAGGTATCTAGCGGTTTGAATGTGGGCGGCTGACGCTGTGGGTAAGTTGTGCACGCGGGGATGGTAAGTAAATGCGAGTCGCTCGCGCCGCTTGAGGAGCGCGCGCGCGCACGTTGTTTACCATTTTGACAAAATAAGGCTCCGTGCACACACCACCCGAGCAACGTATGTGTAATAAACGGCCCATGAGGTTCAAACTTTTTACAAACAATTGGCGCAATCAAATCATAGTTATCTTGACCTATTAACAATGTAGGTTTTATGATATCACAATTGCAGGGATTGAACTTAAAGTTATACAAGTTTTCGTATTCACTAAAGTCCATACAAGAAGTCGATTGTACAGGTAAGTTCAATTCTTTTAATTTGCGAGCACGTAATTTAAACTTATTACCGTCACTGTTACTAATGTCCAAATTTAACATTTCAGTTTTACATACCAACTCGCTGGAGTCCCATGCACTCGTAGCACGCATCGTGACGCACTCACCGTGTAACCCAGCCTTATCCGCGATATCAGCTGCGATAAGGCTCACCGTCGCGCCGTCGTCTAACAGCGCGTGCGTGTGAACACTTTGTTTGGGTCCATGTATGGTAACCGGCACTATTTTAAGCACTATTTTTGACACGTTAAGCACTTTACACTTTTCAGGGTTATTATTTAGGACGGACACTTCGGAACATCGCGTTTCGATCGTGTGGGCTACGAGTTCGTCGCTGCTAGTGCAGGCGCGCGGCGCCGCGTCCGCGTCGGGCTGCTGAGACTTGCTGAGCGGCTCGGTTGCGGCCTGGCGCGCTGCCTGCGGTTTCACCCAGTGAAGCAAACGATGATGCGGCCCACCACATGCGTCGACGTCGCAGTTCTCGGCGGTGCACTCCGACTGATTTTCATGTCGATCTCCGAGACACTTGAAGCACAGTTTATTTATGCGAACATAGCGCCATCGGTCTTTGCGCATAGCGTGTTTGAATCTGTTGCACTCTGTTAGTTTGTGAATAGGTTTTTTGCAGTATTTACATTTATCAGATGTGGAGGGGTTGTTGACCTCCGCACACACTAACACTGATTGCTTGTGATTTTTATATTTCTCGGTATTAGATCTCGGTTTCGAATCGATTTGACTGTGCACGTAGCTCACTCCTGTTATTGCAACTTTCTTGGCTTCTTGAAGAAGAAACTTGGATAATAATTCTAATTTTGGTGTGTCGTCTTGATTATCATACTGGTATAGGTAATCGGCCCATTTATTAATCAGTTCGGTGGGCAATTTGGAGACAACAATGGTTACTAGTTCGGGACTTCGTAGATAATCAGTTTGTTGCACAGTGCGAGTAGCTGTAACATAATTCTTTACCTTGATGGCGAAGTTTACGACCTCCGTATGATATGCTTGTGGTAGAGGATGTAATTTTCTTAACTGTTCCGTAACTGTCCTCATTATGATTTCAGGTCGACCAAAACGAAGTTCCAATGTCTCAAGTATCTCTTGAGGTGATGTGGCGCTCATCAGTAAAGATGACGCTGACTCCTTAGCTTCGCCGCGGAGACATTTCCGTAGGCGCCATAAATTCTCGGAATCCCTGTAGTTGCAGAGGCGTGTGGACTCGTAAAAGGCTCCTTTGAAATGTAGCCACTCCATCGGATCTCCGGAGTATATGGGCAGGTCTTTGCAGATAGCTAACCTTGACAACAGTTCATGGTTTGTTGATTTTGAGGTAGAAGCACTGATGGCGTCCTTTATAGCGTTAGTGAGCGCCTCAATTGCAGGTTGGATACCGGCCGACTGATCTGCGGGTTGCCGTGTGCGGCTGGCGCTGTTTTCACAAACATCGCCGACCACGTTCCGTTCAAGCGACGACCCAGGTGCGGTAACGGATTGTTCCAGCCACTTTTTAACCGACTTCAAAAAGGAGGAGGTTCTCAATTCGTCGGAACCTTTTTTTTTTTTTTTTTTTTTTTATTTTTTTTTTTTATGTATGTTCCCCGATTACTCGAAGATGGCTGGACCGATTTCAAAAAATATTTTTTTGTTTGAAAGGGTATATACTTTCCAGGTGGTCCCATTGTCATCAGGTCAGGATCTGATGATGGGATCCTGGAGAAATCGAAGGAACTCTTCAAATATTATAGGCACACCTGTAGCGATTTGGGTATTTTTTATAGTAACTCGTGCATTTGCTCTCGAAAAGCACTATTTGGTGAAGTGGAACTGATGATGAAGACCACAGATGGCCACCGGAACTACTCAATAATAAGTATTTCATGGGTTGCGATTCGATTCTTTATTATGGTTGCTAAGCAAGTTATGCTCATCACAATGCGAATGGTGAAATGGAGCTGATGGTGAAATACCAGGAGAACTCTCAACAATGAATTTCCCTGCATCGGGAAAAGCAATATTTTGGTAAAGGCGATGAGCAAGTTGACATTAGGCTATTGTAACTTAGATAAATTATAAACAGACCCACTAAAAAGCGGGAAATAAAAACTTTTTAACAAAAAAGAAAAACCGACTTCCAAAAAAACACTACAAAGTGAAAAATAACTTTAATTTCGGAAGTCGGTGGCAAAAAACTAAAATACAGATCCAAAGACACCGACTTCCGAAATTAAAGTTATTTTTCACTTTAGTGTTTTTTTTGGAAGTCGGTTTTTCTACTTTACTTTTGCATGATATCGACGAAGATTGCTTTGAACATCTGGAATCTTCTAGGTGTGCCAAATCAGCGGCTAATTTTTTCTCTAATAACTCCTTGTCTATGCGAGCTTTAGTGATCGTCATTTCGGCTTGAGCTTTAGTCATCGTCATTTCGGCTTGAGCTTCTTCCAATTCGATGATGGCTCTGGCTTGAGCTGCTTTATATTCGAGCTGCTTTTGCCGCGTGGCCGATGAGGAAGACGCGTGGCTCGTACACGTGGCGACTTGTTCGCGGCTGTGCACGCCGCCATCTTGAGCCGCAACGATGTCGGACAGAATCTTTCCAGCGCTTTTCCTGTTGTACTGGACGTCTGAACCCGATTCTAGCTTCATTTTCGTTTCGGTAGCCATCATTTCTCTCGATTGTGCACGCGTTCTCCCAGTACGCGGCGTTTGAAATAACGGCATCCTGCTACACAGGTTTTGTGCTTCCTTACACTGAACACTACTGATCCGGCTCGAATGACCACTTTTGTAGCGGATCGTTGCACTGTTGGGTTGTTAAAAGGAAACTACGAAATTATAATGCTACACGGGGCAGCTGCGCAGACGTCTCCGGCGCGCGCACGATTCCGTCCCCACGGCGTCACATCGACGTCGTGTCTCGCGGGCGACTGGTCGGCGGCGGGGGCGAGCGGGATCGCCACGATCCTGCTCCCTCGCACACTTGAATACTATTGGCTATCTGTCTCGCGACGTTCGCAACCACCCCGCCTTTTTATTAGAATAATATGTAGAGCAACACAATAATTATCACATACATACACAGAAACAAACAGTAAATTGAATAAGAATTCTTAATCTAAAATAAACAACAAGTACCTCCTTACATTGCTATCTTTTTTAAAAAACAGTACTGAGCCGTCCATCATCGCTAACAGGCTCCTTTTTTCGAAATTGGTTAAAAATTAAAACAAAGCGAGAAAAACAACGAAACGAGTTACAAACATAGTATTCTTGAAATCTAATCTAAGCGCACGGCAGTGCGCAGGCCAAGTTCCAGCAAGAGGCCGCACGTACGCCGTGCACTATTTACCCGAACCGCTTCGAGCTAATTTTGACCACCCTGTATCTAACTATTTGTCACACGAAATCGAATCAAACTTCACATACATAATACCATGACTGCTGTTAGTTCGAATACCAAATTTCATAACTGTAGCTTTAATAGATTCGAAGATAAGGACTTTTCAAAATAGCTAAAGTGTTACTGACTGACTGACTGGTTTTCGGCGGCGACTTGCGGGTTTTCGTTATGTTATAGTTATTTTTCATGCATATTATTTTATGGTTTTCTGAAAACCCGCCAAGTTTAAATGGAAAAATATTATTGTATTGATATCTAAAAAAGTATCAAACACAAATGACTTACAACAGAATTGCAAAATAAGGCCGGTGCAAAGAAAATAGTTTAAAACTTGGCGTTGGTTTCGATTTCAACTCTTTTGCTGGTCAAACATCTACATGAAGTAAGGAACTTGGCCTTCTTTTTCAACATTATGTTTTTGGTGTGATCATACTATTATGAAATAGGTCTATAATTAAAAAAATATTTGAGGAGAAAATCGCTTTTTGAATGTTGCATAAATGTAAGGTATTTATGCTTGTGACTGTACTCTCCCTGAGAGCTCACCAGTAACACCAAGGTTATTGCAGACCTTTTGTGAAAAGTTGGCGTGAATCAAATTTTCTCACCCATTCTTAAAATATGAGTGTGTACATGGAGTTGCAGATACCTGAGGGCCAATTCTAGTAATTTAAAACATTCAAAATCTAGTCGAAGTCATATCTCGGCGACAAACAAATGTCAAAAACTTATCAAAATGTAGGGAAATTAAAAGTATTTTTGACAGATTGAGACTGAGATCAGACTGTGAACTTTATATAAATTACGAGAATTGGCCCTCAGATATACTTACAATAGATTTAAATATTCAATATTATTTTATCTTAACTATGTTGAACACAACATGTGCCTTCAAACCCTTTTAAGGAAAGTCTAACAATATTCATTGTACTGACTATGGTGTGGAAGTAACCCTTCTAATAGAATAAATTTTCATACAACAATAACCTTGAATCATAGTAATACCATTACAAAACATAAATACGATGTCTATTGTAACCAAATATTGATATGCAAGTACTTACTTTGGTGTGATTTGTTTCTCTTAGATACAAGAAATCATTACATCTGCTTTGCAGCCACAGTTTCGTTTGTGTTGCTGCTGAATATAGTTGGTCTCCATGACTGTTTAGCCGTTTTAAACATGAAGTTCTATGTTTGTGTTTTAACCAGGTCTCAAATGCATCAATGCTTACCACTGCAGTGCATGAACCCAAAAAGAATTCTAAAAGGTTGACTTGTCGGTGAACACTTACACTGACAACAAACAGAATAATTATTGAAAATACTTAAATAACACTGCAGATACATGCTTAGGAAATATTGGATTATGTGAATACTTACAAAAATATAAGATTAAGAATAAACATAAATGACAAAGACATCCACATTTTTCTCCAAAACAAAACATCTTCAAGTATGCCAATAAACGCTGACAATAAGAGGGATGTCTGGGTATTTTTGGTTTCTGAAGATTTTGTCGCATTCCATTTCAATGCTTTTTTTAGTGTCGCTAACATGAGTTCAATTTTTTTTCAAATAGAAGGATAGAAAAATGTGTTTTGTACGTACAGTACTTGCAATAGGATATTATTGTTTTTAGATCCTATTTAACCACTGAGTTGACTGAGTGTTTAGAACGAACGAAGCAAGATGAAGATGAACCAACAAATAAAAATGACACCTGACACTTGACACTGACAGATAAACAGTGTGACCATCTTATAAATGGCGAATCTGCCACAGACTGGGCAAAAAATCTGCCAAAACCTGCCACACTTGGCGCCAAAATTGCCAAAAATATGCCTTCATGGGAACGGAAAAAATACATAACAAATTCAATTAAATTTCTATAATCAACATAAATATTTAACAATTTTCTTATGCATTATAACCTGACCATAACTATATCCTGAGAGCGGTGGCGGAGAGCTATACGCCAAATATTAGGCTTTTTGTGCGAAGGTTGATCAGGTAGGAAACATATTTTCCGCACTGGTCATCCTTTTGTCTTAATTAAATTTTCTTCCTTCTTTTTTATTTTTTTTATATCAATGTTACTAACACTAGAATATAAGATGTGTGTAATACTAACAAAATATGGATCACTGTTGTCCGAAATAAATGAATTTTAATTTTAATTTTAATTTTTTTAATTATACCTATAAGTACACCTGTACTCTACGTATCCGCATTTGCCTCCAAATTTTCGTCATTTTCGGTGTTCAGACGCCAGCACATCAAGCTAATCAAATCATCTGTCAAATTTTTTACAACTTTATCGCTAAAGCATACGGTTCAAAGTTGATTGGGAAAATTTTACAGTTTCCGGTAGCTTGATGTGCTGGCCTCTGTACATAGATTTTGATGACATCTTTTTAGTTGGTTTAAAGATTACACAGTCTTCGTGTTCCTTGATCCCCTCTTTTGTTGTATTCTCTTCATAATTAATGATTCGTTACACAGAACCGCACACGATACAAAAGTTCATTGAAAACTAAATCAATAAAGAAGATAAGAATATGAACACTATTCCAGTTTGATTACAGTTCATAATCATATTATGACGCACTTGTTTAAAAACAGAATAAGCGGGAAATGCCCGTATAACTTGGCTATGAAACAGAAGTTGCCAGTTTTATAAAATTATTTGTAATCTAATTATATATTGTATATAAAACCTGATGTAATTACTTTAAAAAAGCTGAATGCATTGAAAATTCAAATTAAGTAATGTGAATTTTCTTGAAATTTTTTAAATCTGCCGAAATCTGCACATTTTGTAAATCAGCATGATCTGCCACAGACCAAATTTAGGAGCGAAATCTGCCAAAATGGCAGAAATCTACTACAAATGGTCACACTGACTAACTACACAGATGATGAGATGACAGTGATGACACTAATGAAATTACAGCTGAGCAGACTTGAGTTGTTGAGGTGACCAGCTGCTACTCTGTGGTAAAACTGAGCGTACCAGATAAGACCCATCTAAGTACTCTGTGCATAGACCACTCTAAGGTACCAGACACATAAAAAATATTAGAATAAAAAGCGTAGTATTCACTCACGGTTTTGCCCAGCGAGAGTAGCGTTCTAAAGCGCTACTTTGACAGCTCAACAACATTCAAATTGTAGTAAACTTAATGTAGAAATGTTTCGCGCAGTGTTTGACCACGAAATTTAAATTTTCTTAGGTTTTTTGCAAGACGATTCGACCCACTGACTCAGTGTCAGGTTGTATCTTGATCAAAATATGATTCGCGACTATAACAGGTAGGTACGTATTTACACGTCTTTATAGAATTATAATAATAGGTATTATTAGAATCATTATTACATCTTTCTAAGATAGATTTGTGCCATAAGAACAAATCTCTTAGAGAAAAGTGCTTAGGGTACAAATCTAACTTTAAGAGATAATTTTAATGACTTTTTTAAGCCCTTTCAATTAAAAAAAAAAAAAAACCTTTCATATCCTGCCGGGTTAGCGGGATTGTCCGAAAGGGTTACCGCTGGACCGGAACATATAGGGCTAAGGAGGGTGGGTTTTAGTCAATAAGAGTCTGTCACTCCCTTCCGCTCCACCCAGAGCGGGATGAGAGCATTTGATGATTTCCCATCCCCAAAAAAAAAGCCCTTTCATTTGATACACATAAAGGGGTTGAAAAAAATATAATGGGCCATCTTGGATCAGCGGCCATATTGAATTTAGTGTGATGTTATTAACTTTTTCGTTTTCTACTCTGCAAGCCCTTTCATTTGATATCCTTAATAAAGGGGTTGAGAATAAATATGTAATCCGCCGTTTCTTAAATTTTTAAATATTTCTTAAAATATAAAAAATAAGGATAAAAAACATATAAAAAAATAGTGATCCGCCGGTGTCGGGAGCAGGGTCCAAGCTTTTTTTTTTTATTTGAAATGGGTTTGCTCTTGACTCTAGTCTAGGTCAGAGTTGACACTGTTGACAGAGACAAAGTCGACGATGGAGACGTCGCGCTCGGCGCGACCGGAACCGTCGGCTCTGTGTGGAGTCGTCCGTAATATCTTGTACATTACAACTTCTCAGCGTCGCGTCGCCGTCCCGCCCCGCCGCCGCGCCGCGCCCGCTGTGTGCAGAGACCTTAAGGTTGGGAGAAACATGCGACACATCCACGTAAAACGGCTACCGCTCAGCATTATGCTGCGACCCTATGCAAGCAAGACAGAGCCCCAGCGCTGATTTTCCGCGACAGCCAGCGCTGACGTAATGACGTCGTCCGGTGCAGCAAACAATTATTAGGACGCTGTACAGGTACAGCGTACCTACTTAAGGCTACTCTTTCGAAAAAAGCTTAAAAACAGCGTGCAGATGAAGCAGCTTTTCTCCGGAAATTACAGAGAAATTACATCTGAAAAAATTGTTGGCAATCTACATGATATGAATCGTAATTTGGTTTAGCCATAATTTTTCTATCGATATCACCTATTAAGAAAAAAAACCACCAAATCACCTCCAAATCGTTGAGATGAAACCATTTTACTCCTTCATTTTTTATCAAAAGAATATAAAAAAAATATCTACTGCTTCGCAATACAAACGAAAATGATTTGGTTTTGTTACTTTTTAAAAACATGTATATTTTTTAATATAATAAATTAAAAATGCGATCGTTTAAAGTCCGTGAGTAAAATGGTTTCATCAATGGTTTCATCTCAACGATTTGGAGGTGATTTGGTGGTTTTTTTTTCTTAATAGGTGATATCGATAGAAAAATTATGGCTAAACCAAATTACGATTCATATCATGTAGATTACCAACTATTTTTTCAGATGTAATTTCTCTGTAAGTTTCGGAGAAAAGCTGCTTCATCTGCACGCTGTTTTTAAGCTTTTTTCGAAAGAGTAGCCTTAAAGAAAAATAATATCATTAAATTTAAAAAAAAGAGGAGGCCTTTATCGTCAGTGGGACACAAAATAGGCTAACAAAAAAAAATTTAATGTGATAGAAGTGAAGAACTCTTTCAGCGAAATTTCTCCAAAACATGACCTACCTACAGTTATATAATGGCCGCAAACTAACTCCATCTGTTATATCTCTTAGAACTTCATCGGCTGCAATAGATTTCTGTCCCGTTTAAAACTTTTTGTATCATTATTCTCTGCTTTATATTTTTATCAATTATCATGTCGTTTTTTTGTAAAATTGTTAATAGACGTAGTAAATTATTGCCGTTTTTAATTACACAATTATTGATTTTGGAATGCCATCCCTCCACCACATTGTTGGTCCTATGTCGCTCCGCAAAAACACTTATGATTGACGAGTATTCTTTTGAAACAGGATCTTTTCCATTTATAATAGGAACTTATGTGACATTCCTGTTTTAAGTGTATTCCTATCCTGCTTGAATCTTTTCTGTGGGAGGAGACTTGAACATAGTGACACGATACGCCAGTCAGAGTCTATCAAAAAGTACTCTGTGCGATACGCCTTTCAGTCTTTGTTTTTGAGTGTCATAAAGCCTTAGCTTTTGTAGTCTTTGCTTAGCTTTTCGCCATGTCTTCTTTGCCCAGTGAATAACAACCAATAATAATGGCGTCTGGAAATTCTGTCATCAAATTATTAATTGCACCATATTCAAAATCAATATGAACTTTTAAAGGGTTAAAATTGTTCAATTGTGATTTTATTAAGGCAAACATCAATTATTAAGTTTCTTGTTTTTTATCGCAAAGGAGCGCATTTATCAAAGGTGCAACAATAACATTATCTGCTGTGCTGGCGACTTCACCGTGAATTCTATACATTTGAATGAAAGGACCTGGACATGCGTCGAACGTATCATCAATGAAAAATTCAGATAGATTACAAGCGGCTTCTCTCGCTTCCGGTGAGCAAAAGATGAGAATCCGTGAATTCTCATACAGATAATCAGCGAACAGGAACTGTTCAAAAACATTAGGTAGGTACTTGAAAATCGCAAGGATTTTTAACAATTATAGCACGGGTTTTTCTGTGCCTTCAGAAGGTAGGTACGATGTTGTTGCTACGCTGTGCCATACCGCGCGCGTCCCCCTCCTCCGCCGCCCGCGCACCTCGCTGCTAGCGGAGACGAAGCGACGCGGGCGACACGAAGAGAGAACCCCGATCGCAAACGGACACGGACGTATAGTAGCGATCCTCCGCGACTCTCAGTCGCGAAGCCATTTTCTGTATTAATTGTGTGTATTAATTGTGTGTACGGTGTTTATTAGCCCAATAAATAAGAGCATTTAAAGTAGTGACTTTAAACTGGCGCCCTAACTAGTGGCTCGAACCGTTACGAACTGTGATTCAGTGCCTACGTGACCGAACGTATACCTACTCACCTTGTTAGGAATAAGCACGGACATTCGACCTTACCGTTGTCATCACTAAGCGTGAAGATGCCGACAACGAGGAGAGGAGAAGCGCTCCGTCAACAACGAGGAGAGGATGAGGATAACGTCACGCTCACTGAAGAGGAGGAGAGCGTCGTGGAGCGCGGCAACGCAGATGAAACCGCGAGCGCCGGCTCAAGGTCGACACAGCAACCAGCTCCCCAGTTCCCTTCAGACTTTCTATCCACGCTGATCGAGTCAATCACGCGTGCGCAAGTGGAAGCCAATAGAAGCCTCATTAACTCGCTGATGACTTCCAACGGCGAATTCAGGGCCTCCACCCCAGTCGGGGTCTCTCCAACCACCAACGCGAGCAGCGGAGGTGCCGCTGCTGGTGCCGCGTCGCGAGTCGACGCCAACTTCACACGATGCACGGCGAGATTCGACGGGTCCTCCCAGGACGCTGAGGTCCTGGAAGCATTCCTGGACGCCGTCGAAGTATACAAGGAGTGCGCTGCCGTAAGTGACGAGCATGCCCTCCGAGGATTGCCGATGCTGCTGGAAGGTGAAGCAGCAGTATGGTGGCGCGGCGTCAAGGCGTCGGCGGCTACGTGGTCAGAAGCGATCGCGCGGCTCCGCGCGACCTACGGCGTGGCGCAGCCCGCGTATCAACTCCTGCGGCAGATCTTCGCTGCGGAACAACAAGAGGAAGAACGCGCGGAAGTGTTTTTGTGTAAAGTGCGGGCATTAATTGCCAAGTTACCATACAAACTCGACGAAGTAGTGCAGGTAGACTTTTGTTACGGATTACTGCACCGACGCGTAATGAAACGAGTGCCGCGTGATTGTGTACGTAATTTAGATGATCTGTTGTATAAGGTGAGGATCGCGGAGGATACATATAAAGCGCTTAAGGTAACAAATTCTGTTATAAGTAATAGTAATACGACCCCGCAAACCAAAACATCGACATCGAATTCGAGTTCGACCACCACGAGTGCGTCGTCGGCACCGCGTAGCAATAACAAAAACAGACCCCGTTGTAATTATTGCAAGTTATTCGGGCATGTTAGTGACGAATGTCGTAATCGTGATAAGGCGACTAATAATAAGAGTAGTAATAGTATGTCTTTGAGTAATAGCGACTCTACGCCTAAGGAGTTACGTTGTTATGGTTGTGGTAAACAGGGCGTCGTGAGATCGAAATGCGATGTTTGCGCGAAAACATTGTCAAAACCAGACGAGAAAACATCTTTCAACACTGTTGATGTAGATTTTTGTTGTCATGATGATAGTAACATTAGTACGAGTGATACCGCTTCGTGCGTTCAATTAACGAATATGAGTGCGCGCGAACATCACCCGATGGTAAATATTAGTGTTATGGGCCTTAACGGCGTGGCGATTGTAGATACCGGCGCTACACATTGTATTGCGAGCCCTCTATTGCACCGACTTTTGGTTGATTCAGGAGCCCGGTTTAACGAAACTAAACGTTTCGTACGCCTGGCTGATGGTACACAAGGGTGGAGAGACCTGTTGTCAGCCGAGGTAAATATTATTATTCAAGGCCGTAAGGTACTTTGTCAGTTTTTAGTATTGCCTGGAAATAATATTAGAACGCTTTTAGGTATAGACTTTTTAGCGCGGGCCGGCATGGTAATAGACGCCGCCCGACGCACTTGGTCATTCTCGGATAGTCCGGGACATTGTTATGATTTTGTTTACACATATACGCTTGACCCTACTGATGCGGAGCTCTTCTGCACCGCATCCACTGAGTTGTCGTTACGCTCAGACGAAGGTTCAAAACTGACCCCCGAGCAGCGGCATATACTCGACGCTTTTATAGAAAACCGTGCGCCGCAGTTCGCACGTGACGGACCGGCGACGGAGTTCGCCACACATCGTATAAAGGTAAGCTCACAACAAGAACCTATTGCTTGTCCACCGTACAGGATGTCGCAAAATAAGAAAGAGGCCTTGCAGAAGGAGCTTGATAAGCTGCTGCAAGATGACGTCATCGAAGAGTGCGAGTCACCTTGGGCCTCCAATGTCGTGCTTGTGGCTAAGAAGGACGGAAGTTTAAGGCTCTGTATAGATTACCGGAAGCTTAACGCGGTGACCGAGCCAGACCGGTACCCCCTCCCACGCATTGAGGACATACTGCACGCGGCCAAGACCAGTGAGTATATGACCACTCTTGACCTTCGCTCAGGCTACCATCAGGTGAGCGTCTGCCCAGAGGATCAAGACAAGACTGCGTTTACGTCACCTCTTGGTACCTTTAGATTTAAGCGGATGCCGATGGGACTACGCAATTCAGGAGCCACTTTTCAGAGGATGATGGACCGGTTCCGTTCTAACCTAAAGGAAGTGGAACTCCTCGCATACCTTGACGATCTGATTTTGCTGTCACCTGGACCTTTCGAGAAGCACCTGGCTGACCTTGAGGCAGTCTTCGAACGACTAGCCATGTTCAAGTTAAGAGTCAACAGGGACAAGAGTTTCTTTGCAAGGGAATCTGTCAAATTCCTAGGCCACGTTATCGTGCCAGGCGGGATCCAAGTGGATCCAGACAAGACCGCAGCCGTTGACAACATGGCCGCCCCTCAAAACGTAAAACACTTAAAGTGTTTTTTACAGACGTCGAGTTGGTACCGACGCTTTATCAATAATTACGCGGAAATCGCGAGGCCCCTGACTAACCTCCTGAAGAAGTCGACTGCTTGGCGATGGGACGCTGAGCAACAGGAGGCGTTTGAACGCATCAAGTCTCTCCTCGTGTCCGCCCCCATTCTCTGTCAGGCGGATGAGTCGAAACCCTTCGTCCTTTGCACTGACAGCAGCGCTTATTGCCTCGGGGCTGTTCTAATGCAGGGGGAGGGACATGACGAGAGGCCCATTGAATACGCAAGTCGACTCCTCACTAGCGCCGAGAAGAACTACTCCACGACCGAGCGAGAGGCTCTCGCCGTCGTGTGGGCACTCGGTAAGTTCCGCGGTTATGTAGAAACCGCGAAGGTTACGGTAAGGACGGACCACCAGCCTTTGCGATGGCTGATGAGTCAAAGGTCACCTAGCGGCCGACTGGCCAGGTGGGCCCTCACCTTGCAAGAGTTCGACCTTAACATTGTATACACACCCGGTCGCGCGAACGTTGTCGCAGATACGCTGTCGCGACCCGTTTGTTCTGACGACCAGAACGAGTGTGACCTATGCATGACTGTCATCGACATGCCGAAGAGGAACAGCAGTGACATCCGCGGCAATCAGGTAATGGACCCAGAGGTTCGGAAAATTATTGAGGACATGGAGTCCGACGAACCCTCTAGGGGGAGACCATGGTCCGACCGCGGGTACACCATTTCCGACGGTATCCTATACAGGTACAGCTTGGAGTCAGACGATGGAGAGGACTGCTGCTTAGTCGTGCCTGAGCATGAACGCAGGCAGGTCATGGCTGACTTCCACGATGCGCCAACAGCTGGCCATTTCGGCGTGGAGCGCACGTTAAGCCGCGTTCGTGCAAGGTATTATTGGCCTGGCATGCGCACGTTCATCGCGAACTATATAAAAGAGTGCGTGCCCTGCCAGAGGTATAAAGCTGACAACCGCAAGCCAGCAGGACTGCTGCAGACTCCCGCTGTGTCACGACGATTCGAGGTAGTTTCCGTTGACCTGTTTGGACCGCTCGTAGAAACGCCTAGAAAGAACAGGTGGGTACTGATCGCTGAAGATGTCTGCTCGCGCTGGGTGGAACTGTTTCCGTTAGAGAATGCCACCAGTGTCGAATGTGCTCAGACTCTCGCGAATGAGGTGTTCCTCAGGTATGGGGTACCACGTCGCCTTATCAGTGATAACGGCGTGCAATTCGTGAGCGAGGTTATGCAGCAGGTCTGCCACGTTCTGGGAATAAGCCAGTCGCTCACGCCCTTTTATCATCCCGAGGCCAACCCCATTGAAAGAAAGAACCGGGACCTCAAACCTCAATTGGCTATGCTCGTAGGCCACGACCATACCACTTGGGACGTGCATCTGGCAGCAATCAGGTTTGCTATGAACTCTGCGATTACCAGCAGTACAGGGTATTCGCCGGCTTTCCTCACTTTCGGGAGAGAGTTACGGGCTCCTTCCGACTCTGCGATAGACATGAGAGCTATCGTAGAACATGACAACTTCGTGCCCAGCATTACGCCTTACCTGAAGAAGATGGCTGCGACCCTGGACGAGGCCAGGGACAATCACGAGAAAGCGCAGGCCGTTCAGAAGGAGAATGCTGACCAAAAGAGGAGGCCGTCACCACAGTACAAGGTAGGCGACCTAGTTTTATTGAAAACGCAGGGACCTAACGACGCTGGCCGCGGACAGACCGCGAAGTTTATCCCACGTCGTGACGGCCCATACAAAATCGGGGAGGTTATCAGCCCGACCACTTACGGTCTGGAAAACGTACAGACCGATAGGAACGTAGGGAAATATCACGTTTCGCACCTCACGCCTTTCGCCGGTCAGGTAGAGCCACCCATTCGGGAGAAACGCAGACGTGGTAGGCCGCGTAGGTACTTAGACTAGTCTAACTGCGAGGACACTTAGTTAGGCTAGAGGGGGAGGATATAGCACGGGTTTTTCTGTGCCTTCAGAAGGTAGGTACGATGTTGTTGCTAGAGAGAACCCCGATCGCAAACGGACACGGACGTATAGTAGCGATCCTCCGCGACTCTCAGTCGCGAAGCCATTTTCTGTATTAATTGTGTGTATTAATTGTGTGTACGGTGTTTATTAGCCCAATAAATAAGAGCATTTAAAGTAGTGACTTTAAACAATTAGTTTTTTCACGCCCAGTTTTTTATTTCTAGCGATATACAGTCCATGTTTTAAACGATGGATAGCGGGAACATCAATTGCACTTTGCGATTGTTTTAATACATAAACAACTTCTTCGTAAAGTTGTGGATGGGGCGATCAGAGTTTTCTGCTTTCGTTTTAGGCTGGCCGCACACGCACGGTTTCCTGATTAGGAATTCACATTCGGAATTCCGTGTTAGTAACGCAGACGTTCGGTTTTTTGTATAAGGAATTTTATAGGGTTGGGTCTTATATCGAGTCGCCTGAATCTGAGGTAAGTGTGAATATGGGAGGGTGTAGGGGGTTCGTACTAAGCGATAAAATGTATTTTTTGCTGCCGGAGACGCGCCAAAATATTTTAATTATTATTTCAAAAACTTGCAAATACTTAAAAAGGAACGTAATTTTGATACATTTCGTAGCGATTTCGATGCTCCGTTTGTCGAAATGTGTGAAACGAAACGTAAGCCGCCATTCTGTTTACATTGACAAATACTTTTGGCGTTCGTTTTGTCATTCCGTTGCTCTCGAGTTTACGTGAATTTTATATGTTGCTATGATTATTAGCTCCCCGCACCCTAATGAGTAACAGATCCTACCCAAAGCACACAGACTTGTGTTGGTTAGGTTAAGTTAGAACGGTGACCACTTAGCGCGAGCCGAGCGAGTTGTTTTGGTAGGTTAGGTTAGGTTAGAACAGTGACCACTTAGCGCGAGCCGAGCGAGCAAAGCGAGCGTGCCGCGGCAGCGGCCGGCGAAGCGCCAGAAAGTAACTATCTCCCGTACCCTAATGAGTGACAGATCCTACCCAGAGCAGACAGGCTTGTGTTGGTTAGGTTAGAAAATTTTATTCAAAGTGGAATAATAGAAAAACTACGCATCTCCGGCAAGAAAAGAATCCGGGGGGTGAAACAGCCATCCCCCACCCTCCCCTCTACACCCCTCCCATCTTCGTATGAAGGCGACTTGATATAAGACTTTAACCATTTTATACGACCAGTGCCTTCAGACACAGTCGTGAAAGCTCGTCATGATGGACGACGACGAATTGATTGCTCTTGCACTTTTACTGGTGCTTCATAAGAAGAGGAATCGTCGTCACTGGGTACACCCGTTGAATACTCAAAGATTAACAGAAAGTCAATTCTACATCAAAAGAGCAAAAATGCGAGCATATCCAGAAGAATTCTTCAATTATTACAGAATGTATATGAACAAATCTGCTCCCAAGCCAACTCCTTTGTTTCTATTGTGGTAGTCCACATTGTTAATATCCCATATACATGGATATTTTTCTACAGACATTATTAAATTTTCGGCCTCACACATTTTCTAACATACATAAAACTAGCACGAGCACGATACACGTCCACTTGCAACAATGCTAGCGCGAGTCTGAATGGAAATTTCCGTTCGTGTGCGGCGGTTGAGCCAAAATGTACGAGATCGCTGTGTTCGGGATGACGTCATTAGGTTTTTGACGTGACAACGTCTTAAATTAGGTTGCGGCTGGGAGTCACTTATGAAAAAGTGTAACGCTCGGTAACGTTACGATGAGTCACCGAACGAGAGAGAGGCCCGCCGAATGCCTTGCGTCTCTCTCCCACTCAACTATTCTACCGAGAAAAAGACGTTGTCACGTAAAATCTTCGCCCGTAAAACCGACTTTACAGGCAACCATTTTTTTTCGTTCTAACAACGTGAACGCATCGGGAAAATTTCGAAACGGATATTAGGTTTTTTTCCGTTCGGAAAAAATACATAAGTAAGTACGTTTGCGCGTGTTTGAACATTTTGTATGAAAGAAGAGCATTCAGGTTTCCGAATCTGCATTGCGTGCGTGTGCGGCCGGCCTTAAGGACGCTGTGCACCAGGCCCGGACCGGTAGAGACGGCCGGCACTCCACTTTAGAGAAAGGAAAAATACGAATGTAAAATTTGAATGGTCCAAATTTTACATTCATTGTTTATAATAGGTACGTATACCTATTTAAAATATAATTATACATATTAAGTATATAAGTATTAAAATTTTAATGACTTCTGAAGAAGCTTACTACTCTCGGCTACTTTATCAATTATTACATACCTAACATTTTGCAAAATGAAAGCTAGGACAATGTGCGTAATTATACTTAATTTATATTTATTATATTTAATTTTGTCTGACAAATAGATACGCTTTGGAACTTTTTTTTTCTTCACTAGGTACTCAAAATTATCGTACGTTAAACATTCACTATCCTACATCGTACTATTGCCAAAATTATCGTACGCCCCCATAATAATAATTATTATCGTACGGGTTGGCAACACTGGTTATACTTGATGTGCTGTTGCTTATACAAAAAACCGGTAGGTACGTTTTTTCGTCGATGCTCCATGGTCCAATTGAAAATTGACCAATTGGTCTGTGGGGAAAATTACATGTTTCCATCGTCCAACTACCAATGGGACTATGGAGAACACTGGACGTAAACTAAAACTATGTTCCATTGTAACATTATAACCCTGAGTTCACACCAGTTTCCTATTCTCTCGGTTCAAAGAAGCTTTTGTTGCTTATATTTTTTGGTTCATATCACCTACTACTAAAGTAAATTACTACTAAAGTAAATTACTAAGATAGGTAGGTACCTATCTTAGTAATTTAATTTTAGGTATGTACATCGGCTTCAAATGTTTTAGGTAGGTACTTATCTCCTAATCTAAAAAATAAGGGGTTTTTTGACCATTTTCCTCCAGAAACTGTCTACCTTTTGGAATCCCAGAACTCTAGATACTTACTTACAATAGTTACAATACTTACTTCGCTTTTCTTGTACATTTTGACATTCATGGTCATTTATTCGACTTTCCAATTAAGTAGGTAAATGATTTAAGTTTGACTTGATAAAATTTTGAATTTCGTCTCTAGTGCCAACCTAACCTTGACTATTATTTATAGGTGTGTAAGTCGGTGTGTGACTGTGTGCCCCGGACACCGCGGCACGCGGCTGCGCGGCTTTACTCTGCAGAGCAGAGGACCCATATTATAATCACTACGTTTACTCCTCCCCGCCCGCGGCGCAAACGGATACAGTGCGTTAGCGAAGAGCGACGTTCCCATCGTACTATGGCATTGTAGATATTGTTGTGAACGGAGCAAATTTATAATTACAGTCAAATTTATAGTGACGTGGAAAAGATACAAGTGTTAAGATGTTTCGACGAGCAACGATCAAATCGTCCTTATCACCAGTGGTTTTAAAAGGTATGTTGTTAATAAATAAAAAATATGATATACCTACTTAGGTAGCTAGACCGTACTGTCAGTACATTATAGATTTTTTTAAATTCTGTGAGTCCTTATAGGTAGTAGGTACTAGGTAGGTACCTGAATGCGGTCAAAATCATATTTTTTCTATGAAATCTACTACTTACCTAAGTGCCTTACTAAATACTTAAGTGAAAAAAAATGCTATGAAAAAAATATCTAAACATAATCTAATGAACCAAAAAATGCTAGTTGAGGTACCTATGTTACTATTTATTCTAAGTATGTTAAAAAACGTCTTTTTAAATACCTTTTCTTGGCAAAAAAAATACTACAAAAAAAAAACTTATTAGCTCATTTCCCAACTATGTTGGGGGGTCGGCTTCCAGTCTAATCGGATGCAGCTGAATACCATTATTTTACATGGCGCGACTTCCAATTAAAAATATTAGTTATCCCTTCGCCGCCGGGAACGTGGATCTATGCGAGACACAATGACTTTTTAATTGTTTCTGTAATTACGGCATTCAACCGGTTAAGTCTGATAAATAAAATGCTGGACACCAGAAATACACTCTTGGGGGTTATATAAATACAGGATGGCAGGGACATCGACGCGCAAACGGGAACCATGAATTTAGCACATGATTCTAGACCCACTAGTTTTCGAAATTGTTCTTCGGTTATCAAAAAAAAATCTGCTGTTTCATAGAAAAGTGCCATCCATACCTATGCGGTCAATATGTATATGTACGGAACAGCAACTTTTTTTTTAATAACATACGAAAAATTTAAACGCGTAGGTAGAGGTTCAGAATCCCTGCCACCCTGTAAGTATAATCCCACCAAAAACATTTTCATGTAAAATGTTGCCAAGACGAGACCACATAAAATATGGCTCGCACTGTCAAAAAGTTATCAGATCTCATATAGAGCCAAGCTTCTAATTCTACACGCCCTAACTTCACAAACTCTACACCTTAGTCAAAATATGTGACTTGGCCGTTTCGCTACCATCACATGGGCGTAAGATGAAAAATTTATTCACTGTTCATTACTTTTCTGTTACACAATAGTTCTTGTAGTAACGAACAGTTAATAAGTAATAAAAGAATTGTAAAATCTTCAAACCCAATCCGTACCGACAAAGCTCAGTTATCGAAGAGTTCAATAATCTTTATTATTTTGTACTTGATTCATGCAGTGGTTTTTTCATAAAACTCGATTGTCCGAAACAGTTTTTTTACGCGCCTATCATTTCGGAACGGTGTTTCTGTGCGTGAGAACTAGACGTTGTTCGTGTAGACTACTTAGCGTCTAACTGCTCATCACTAATAACAGCTCTGTCGGACACGAAGCCAGGTCAGACTGCGAGCTTTTTGGCCATGACCACCAGTGAGTTCGAGCTCACGACTAGTTTACTCTACTTAGGTATCGGACCACAGTATAGGGCGAATGAAACTGTGACCTTTAAGCGGGACATTATTTACATCTTCAGCCTTAGCTTTTCTACAATCGTCCAAAATACTAATAAAAAATTCTATAATGTTTTCAACAGAATTTCGAGGCTATGCTTCGGGGTATTCATCTGAACATAAGGAGCCGGCAGGACCTTGCGTTAGAACAGAAATTCCAGGCCCCAAATCGCAGGCACTTTTTAAACAAATGGACGCAATTCAGGTAAGCATCTGCACAATTCTTAACAGTAATAGGCCATTATATCTATCTACGTTTACCAGCCCCGTGACCAGCTCCTAAGATTGTTTGATTATAATTTGAATTGAGAAAAAATAACAGTGAAATTAATCAAATACGAACAGGTGAACAAAAAAATATCTCCCGCTGAATGCACCTTCTCCTTTCTATGAATTCGGTTAATAAGGTTAACGGCAATTACTCGAGTACCGGTTTTCGACATTTTTTTTTAAGACTACCTTACAATAAGATCAAGAACATTACCTACAGATAAACAATTTTACCGCTTTACAAGTTTAGATTGTTTTATCTACGTCTATTTGATAGTCGATAGGTACGAGTATTTTGGATTAACAATGTAGGTATGTCGTACGACTGGCCTGTTGGTCTAGTGGTCAGTGACTATGACTGCTATGCCGGAGGTCGTGGGTTCGATTCCCACCCAGGACAAATGTTTGTGTGATGAGCATGATCATTTGTTCTGTGTCTGGGTGTAATTTATCTATATATGTATGTATTTAGAAATATATAAGTATGTTTATCAGTTGTCTAGTACTCATAACACAAGCTCTGCTTAGCTTGAGACTAGACGGCGTTGTGTGATAGTTGTGGAATATTATATTATTATATTATTATTATTATTATTATTATTATTTCTATATTTTAACATATCTCGGGACCTTGGGGTCCCGGTCCTTTGGAAGGCGTACGAGGGGCCGAAGCCAACTCGCAGAGGCCCGTTAGAGATGTTCAATGAAATGAGGCACCAACCGACGATTATCCCTGTATGCACTATGCAAGTGCACCCAAGGATAACCCCCGGTTGGTGTAGGACTATTGCAGGATATGGAAAAATAAAAAGTTGGACTATTGGTTTGGGTGGCTAAAGTGGACCGGTTTCCAGGAACTATGGTAAAACTATGACCCCTGCCTGATCAATGCTTTATATATACACAGATAAAATAGCAGGAGGTGACTTGCACACTCAATAATGGGCCCCCGAAAACGGCCGCTAGCACATAGTGACGTAGCGACAAGGGGGCAACACGTCCTGAGGTGCTTATGAGGAGTGGAGAGGTATTCCACGGCTATCAGGACAATCCCGGAAGTACGGTCAAGATCCCTACCAGCATCTTACTGGAATACTTCCTTCCTCCGAGCACGTTTGCTCTTGCGAATCTCCACTCAAGCCGGCCAATAAAGGCAAGAATGAGGTGGGAGCTCTGTTCCTCGTCATTGTTCACTCCAGCCGGGAGATAAAGGCAAGCCAGAGGTGAGGAACAAGACTTCTCCCGGGAGATAGGGTCCGTGGGGTCGCTACTGCCCAACAGCTCGCCACATGCTGCCCTGCGGGTTTCTGTATCCCTCTTGGTCTGGCTCCTCACATTAGACCTGTCCCGGCAAAGTAAACTCTTCCGGCACAGGCCTAGAGTTCGGAGCGCGCAAGCCCCACCACGACGTCAACGTAGAGATACGGCGGTGGGGTTATTATTATTATTATTACGTTATCTATGCGAAGAGAAGGCCATGACATGTAAGTTATCGTGCAGTTCAGAATGGGCAGATTGATTTTGGTTTTGAGTGGGCAACCTAAGCTATCCTTGATATTTGAAGTCGAAAACGGTCGGAGAATATGCACGCGTTCCTTGTAGCTTCTCTCGTTGCTCCCAAGTTATAGTTATCGGTAATCGGTAAACACAGTCTCTGCCAAAAAATTCCATCCTTCTAATCCTTACAGTTCCTATAAATTCTACCGAATTCGCCAAGTACGGTCCGAAAAAAATTGAAACGGAAGGACAGCGACATAAATGATAAAATTCTGAAGTCAAGTGAGATTACAGTCGGCATTACATAATAATATTTACTCATGCACGTCTTAATCTTTTGAATTATGGGATCAAACAATATCCCACACGCTAAAGGGCATTGTTTTTTTTTTCATCCCTCGGTTACATTCGGGACTACCACACCTCATTATTATGGTTCCGTACCAAAATGGTAAAACGGAACCCTTATGGTGAGAGTGAGACTCAGTCTGTCTGTCAGTCTGTCTGTCACAGCTGGATATCTCAAGAACTACTAACTAATGCTATCAACTTGAAATTTAGAATAGTTTTAGATGACGTTTACACAACTATTTTGCAAATAAGGAGGAAATAAAAATATAATATGTATATTTTTTGCAACAGGGACTGAAAGGGGGTCTGAAAAATTCGAAGTGGGGCTACCTAGGGCATGTGTATCATATGAAAGAGCGCAGTTTGCACATTCTCAAACATTTTTTATATTTTTATAAGGCCGCATAGTTTTCGACTTTTGATGAAAAATGTAAAAAAAATACCGTTCCCCCCTCCCCTTATCTCCGAAGTTTGCGAAGAGAAAAATCTGAAATAATTCTATGTGATAGAAGTTTATGTGAAGATTACAGGAAAAATAAAACGAAGTGTCTAAATACCTAACACACTTTTTCAGAAATCATTAACAAAAGTTACATTAGTTCCACTATGGGTCAAGAGATGGCGCTGACATAAAACTGCAATAATTATTCTACACCGCAGTGCACAGTGTTAAAATTCTCTGACGAATATAGGCCTCGCCGATGAAAATTTAAAAACAAATGATGGTACGGAACCCTCGGTGCGCGAGTCCGACTCGCTCTTTCCCGGTTTTTTTTTCGTAGTTTAATTACAACATTGTTTAGTGGTGCACAAAATACACCTTTTTTCCAATGTTCGTCGATATAGTGCTATTATAGTCTCCGAGTAAAATGGCTGTGTCCGGACATCCGGACAGAAGACGGACATGACAAAATTATAAGGGTTCTGTTTTTGCCATTTGGCTGCAGAACCCTAAAAATAAATCGCAAACTACTACCCGAACTGTATTCGAATAGGTATTTGACATTGTGTAAGCTGATAATGTTCAATTGGCAGTTAATGGACACAATTGTTGTTGTCTCTGTACTGTACCTACCTGCATACTTTCAAATGATAAAATAGCTGTTTTGTTCTTAGTAATCTTTGATGTGTTGACTTTGCTACAGCTGCTTGCTATGTTTGCACAGTTTATCTTATCACTGAGTTTTAAGTGCATCCTTATTATAAACTTCACCTTCGTATAAATGCAAAATACAAATAAATAATCGTCCTCAAAATAATGGGCAGGTAGCTGCATCATTATCATCTTCCTGCCCTTATCCCATGTTATTTGGGGTCGGCGCAACACGTTTTCTTCTTCCATTCTCCCCTGTCAACCGTCACGCTATCATTCACTCCCTTCTCTTTCATATCATTCCCCACACAATCCATCCATCTTTTCTTCAGCCAGGTAGCTGCATAATACTTTTATTATCTTGTTATTTCAGCAATGTGGTTCTGTTCAACTGTTTACTGACTTCGATAAATGCGCTGGAAACTATATTGCGGACGCTGACGGCAATATTCTTTTGGATACTTATACGCAAATATCTTCGGTGCCTCTTGGATATAACCATCCGCAGCTTCTTACTGCTTTCGACAATGATAGTAATATCGTATGTATAACTACAGTAAAATCTTGAGGTGTAACCAGACTGCTGTCGATTGACCACCGTCCATCGATAGATATGGACGATCGTTAGTGAGTACCACACCATTGAAGTATTGAACCAACGAACACCGAATGATCCAACGTTGAATGAAAACAGTCGACGTCTATCGACCGCAGTCTCCTTACACCTTTAGTGAAACTTAATGACAACATTCCTAAAGCTGATTATTAAATATGGTTTCAGAGGGCCTTGGTGAACCGCCCAGCACTTGGTGTGTTTCCGGCAGTCGACTGGCCTGATAAATTAAGAGACGTTTTGTTGTCAATAGCTCCTTCCGGTTTGCATCAAGTAATGACTATGATGTGTGGCTCCTGTTCCAATGAAAATGCCTTCAAAGCCGCTTTCATACGGTATGCTATAAACAAACGTGGGGGCATAACAACCTTTACTGATGAAGAAATGAAGTCGGTCCTCGAGAACAAGCCACCAGGGGCACCGAACTTATCAGTCATGTCGTTCAGGGTTAGTAGCCTTCATCTTTATGCATGGCTATCTTTTTGCTTTGGTCGTCTACTCGTCTAATCGTTTTTATTAGAACCCAGTAGTTACAAAGGCAGGTATCACAACTAATTTGGTGCTAGCTTCTTGACACGGATTTAATTTTTGGATGGGCCCTCGGGTTTACACATCGGGTGACTATAGAACATTATTTTGGTCACTTTAAATGTGAGAAAACTCGCAAGACTACCTACATCTACCTACCGCAAGAGACAGAGAAAGTTTATAGATTACAGAAAGGAAACATTGATCGTCATTCTGATAATGACGAGAGATATATTCAAATTCAAAACGTTTATTTCGGACAGTAATAATAATCCATATTTTGTTAGTAGATACCAATACTATGTTAGTACACGTATTATATCTAAAATACAATACTTACAACACGTATTAAGTATTATCACGTATTATAAATAAAATTAAAATCATCATAAGCATTAAAACAAAGTTAAAATAAATATTAAAATCAAAAATACAAACAAAATTAAAATCAAAAACAATCAAAATGAATTATATTTTTTTTTTTTTTTTTAATATTCCTAAGGGTATTTTTTATTATTCCTTCGGGCATAGAAGAGTGGGAAAGCACATACGCGCAACCTGTTACCATAGTTTCAGTAGGTACATGATTCTGAACCCCCTTCGTTGCAATGTTTCGTCGGTTATTATAAAAAGAATTAACTGTACCATACATTGTCACATTGTGTGAGTTATTGCACTTTTCTATGAAACAGCATTTTTTTTTTGATAACCGACGAATAGGTACGTTTCTACGCTAGGGGGTCCTAGCTAGGTTCATAGTATCAGTTTGCGCGTCGATGTCCCTGCCACGCTGTATAATTCTGTAAAGTGCCAAAGATTTAGATATTTTATATCTACATGGTGTCCGTGGCTTGAAGTAAACAATCTCAGTGCAGCAGTGATTGGCTTGTGACTTGCTACATTGTAAAATGGAAATTATTACCGGTACCTAGGTACCTACCGGTTCATTAAAGGTACACTATACTATACACAGAAATTACATGTAAGTACGTTATAACTGTTGTATGATACCCGATGTATAAAAGGTAGGTCGGAAGATTAAGTTTAGATTTTTCAGTCGCAAGGCTAGGCCAATGATTAATTGGATTTCTAGACTGATTAATCAATTTCAAGTTTCCCCAGAATAAACTTACCTAGACAATGTTTTTGCCAAGCTCATACTTATCTATACTAATATTATAAAGCTGCAGAGTTTGTTTGAACGCGCTAATCTCTGGAACTACTGGTCCGATTTGAATGATTCTTTTAGTGTTAGGTAGTCCATTTATCGAGGAAGGCTATAGGCTATTTAATATCACGCTATGACCCTTAGGAGCCGAGCAAAAAGAAAAAAAGTCAGAATGAAATTATAAAAAGAAAAAAGAACGCTAAGCGAATACGAAGTATTGCGACGGGATGGGGGTACAAGAAATTTCACGCGGACGAAGTCGCGGGCAGAAGCTAGTAGTTTTATATGGCTAGTTACTTTACTAGGTATACGATACTTATCAACGCACCGAAACGAATGTAAATTGGTTTCACATTGAACGTTTGTAAAATTGAATTCAAGGGTTACGTGCCGACCTTCAAATCAGTAGTGTTATTTATTATTGCAAAGCTGTTGTTTCTCTGAGAACGATTTGTCCGCCATTTGGTTGGGCTTAGGGTAAGGAACAAGAGACTAGAAACACCTGCACCGTGAAAATAGATTTGAACTATTTTTCAGTTTAGACAAATTGATTTCGAGATTAGACTAAAAAAAGTTCTGGGGGCCTAAAAAGGCCACTTTGGAGAATCATAAAAGGATAACATTATGAATCATAAATATTGCGAAGACAGTCCGTGTTTTTAGGGTTCCGTACTCAAAGGGTAAAACGGGACCCTATTACTAAGACTTCAATGTCTGTCTGTCCGTCCGTCTGTCTGTCACCAGGCTGTATCTCAAGAACCGTGGTAGGTAGCTAGACAGTTGAAATTTTCACAAATTACCTATGCTTTTCTGTTGCCGCTATAATAACAAATACTAAAAACAAAATAAAATTAATATTTAAGGGGTGCTCCCATACAACAAACGTGTTTTTTTTCGGTGTTTTGCCTTGTGGTACGGAACCCTTCGTGTGCGAGTCCGACTCGCACTTGGCCAGTATTTCTTTTTTTCGCTGCTTTACGTGGTATAATCAAAGAGATTGGGATTGGATTTGGATTAGATTGATTGGTATTTTAGCATACCTAGACAAAAAAAAAATAGCTGAAAGATGCTTCACTTATGACACAAAAAAAAATAGCTGAAAAATGCTTCACTTATGGGATTTCACTGTCCATTATGTTATCCTTTTATGATTCTGACAAAGTAGTGGCCGTTTTAGGCCCCCTGGGAATTTCCCCCTAAACTGACAATCCATTAATCAGTATTCTATTTTGCTAGACAAGCACTAGAGGCCTGTTGTTGCTCTTATGATCTTGTCCTTGTTGTCCCCTTGTGCGACGACGATCACGACCGGCGGGCGACGGCCAGTTAACTGGATAAACTGGCTTTAACATTTCATTATGTTTGATTTCCGCTGGGCATTGTAATGGAGCACTGATACGTACAACTACATAGCGTCGGGTAGATATAGTTCGAGACACACTATTAGTAGCAATGGCTTTCATTTTGACAGTTCAACAACATTCATTGTGTTATTTACATGGTTGGGCTGACAAATTTTTCGATCATATGAAGCAATGAATTAGCAATATCCTTCAAAATGAGAGGATGCAAACGAAAAGTTCGTGGTAGGTACCGACCTACCTACCCATTTCGCTCCAATTTTTGTGGTGCTTACGAAAATATTGTCTTTTAGAGTGTTCAACCCAAAAAGTAAAAAGCATAATATTATTTTTTAAATTCAATAGGGTTCTTTTTGGTGTTTTTCTACGGAATTACAATCATGTCTTATTTTTATAGTTTGTATCTAAGCTGTCACACCAGTCACACAGTGTTGCCAGATGACCGTCTCGCGTTCTTCCCAAACCTTCCCCGAAATCCCCCCAAAATTCGGGTTTTGAAAAAAAAAACCCCCACAAATGACAAAATATTTTTTTTTAATCAATTGTTTATTCATCTTATTTTTTTTTTTATTAAAATTATTTTTCTTTCCTTAGGATTAATGAAAGGTACAATTGTATACTATTTCAGCAATAGTTTCCATTACTGAATCAGCCTCTTCACCCGCGTCGTTTGCAGTTCCGTATATATTTTTTCTGAATTAAATCTGTTTAGCATCTTTGAACTAGGTTTAAAATGAACAAATCCTTCTAGCAATGTATATCTTATTCTCAAGATTGATTCGGCAGTGTGAATGGCCAATCTGTTTCGAAGTTTGTCTTTAATAATAGCTACTTGAGAGAAGGCTCTTTCCACAAATGCGTTAGATAAAGGCAACGAGAAAAATTCCTAATGCCAATTTGCTAATATGTCCGTAGGTTCTATAACCGACTGCATTTTTTTGTGTCCTTTCATAGATTAGTTAGTGGTTCGATCGCGTTGATTCGATTGATGCATTCTGATAATATATTTTTTAATCATCACTGCTAGCCGCGGCTTTGCCCAGACTAGTTATGGTAATAAAAATCCTCCAAATCCCCCCACACCTAGTTTTCTCCCCCCAAAAATATTGTCCCCACATAACTATAAAAAACCCCCAAATTTGGGGGGATTCCCCCCAATCTGGCATCACTGCTGTCACAGGCGAGGCGCCATCACACTGTGAGGCTAGTTTAGTTTGTTTTATAAATGTACAGACGCCAGCACATCAAGCCACTACAATCTGACAAATTTCTTTGATAGTTTGTCAACTTTATCGCTATATTGGCTACAGCTTATGGTTTAAGGTTGATCGGGAAAATTTGGCAGTTTCGAGTAGCTTGATGTCTGATACTAATTATCTGAAAAGTTGAGTTATATTTACCCCGCCTGACCCTAACACGATTATTTGTATTTATGATCATAGCTCAAACGATGATGAGCTGCGACTTAGGCAATTAGGGTTTTCATGTCGAAACCCCTAGTTCAACTACTGGCTAACTTTTTGGAAATAGGCCTACTTTATGATAAACTCTTTCTTCAGAAAGCATGGGCTTAGGAAGAGGATCTGACTGAGCCACTTTGGCGCAACTAAATCTGCGGGGTAATTCCGTAACACGCTATCAGTCTGTAGCAATGGCTTTCATTTTGACAGTTCAACATTTATTGCGTTATTTACGTTGTTTAGAAGACACATTTTTCGAACATACTTAATTATGAAGCAATGGATTAGATAATTATCTTCAAAATGATACAGATTGTGATTGATAGTGTTACGCAATTAGGGTGCTGTCTATCTATACGGTTGTAGGTCTTAATCAGGACCCGAAGTACCAATTGAAAAAAATAACTCTGACATTAGGTAGGTACTCTCAAGCACATAGAAGAAAGGCAAAAGGCAAAATCTGAATTTAATCAAAGTCATTTATTCAAATTGGTCAAAAGTAGGTACAGTCACGGCCAGAAGTCCACTTACACCGCAATGATCATTATCGCCTGCGCTATACGGGCTGCGGCGCCTATACACACATACGCATTTTTATCCGTGTGAGTGATGTTCCAACGCTAACAAACTAACATGTCGTGTAGCATCGCGCATTCGCGCTACGAGTAGTCATAGATGTGGTCAATGCTAGACAAGGATGACAATATCAGTAACTTGTTTCTTTATCGCAGTCTGATTATTTTTTTCATAGTAATGCAAAATTTCAACAAGAGAATATAAGTTAACATTAGCTAGATCGGTAACGAGGCTGCACTTGCTAATGTGAACGGGATAGGTGTAGGTTCGAATCCTAGTTGGGCCAGTTTTTTTTTATGTTTTATATAATTATTTGTATGTTTTAGTAATTTATTTTAGTAAATTACTTTGAACAAATAGATATTACAATAAAGGTAATTTATTATTATAATATGATAATAAATGAAGCAAATTTTGATATGGTAACATTATAATATTTTTTATACAAAAGAAATCCTTTACACTTATTTATGTTATTATAGGGCCACAATATTTGCCTTGGCTTCAATACTAATATTAGCCTGCATATTGAATTGAGAAGAATACTAAAATAGCAACAACAAGATAACACAAACGCTCGTAACTATGTTCACCAACCAACAATAGCGAATAGTGGAATAATTTAGGTAAACTAGTAAAGTAGTTAAAATATGAGGGTAGATTTACAAAGTGAACTTATCACTTTGTTTCAAATCTACCCTCATATTTTAATAACGACGCTAAGATTATAATTGTAAAACGAAAGAATAATCGTTTAGTTGTGGAATATTTAAAATATTTGTTAGCAACTCGGCATTTTTATTCACATGATTGTAATACTTAAAAAATATTTTTCATGTTTGATGCGAGACTCGAACCCGAACGTTCGCCATGCGAGGCACAATGCTAACTACTTTGGCTACCGTAACGCTCACTTAGCTTATTAAAATTTGTAATAACAATCATAAGCGGCCAACAAGTTGCCAATGTGTAGTGTTGTCAAACGTTCTTATAGAAGAAGGTCATAAGTACAACTAATATTCTTATGCCATAGTTTTGTGAGATTGCTAGTCGACTTCTGACCGTTATAGTACATAAGACAGTTCCCTAAAACGCCCGCCCTTCACCACTTTCTAGTGCTTGTGCTAGGATGAAGTGGCGCAATAAACTCCCCAGCAGTACAACAGCTGTCTGTTCAGTTAGAAAATACTTGATTGAATTAATATAGTAGGTACTAATTTATGTATTGTCTTTAAACTTTACATTTTTATCAATACCACTGCAATGCATGCAATGCTTAGTTTACAACGTTACCTATGCATAGGTCACGTATGCTAAAAAAACAACATTATAATATTTGAATGAACATAGTTTGTTAGGATTGATGATGGATGAGTGAAAAGTTATCAGTCTTAAAATAATAATAATAATGCCTACAAGTATATAATACTTGATTAACATTAAATTAAATTATATGTCAGGGATTCCGCAGTGTTCGGATGATGCGCTTACATGACAGCTTAATAGATGGATCTCCAAAGTGCTTACGTCGATTAAATAACAAACATTTAAGGACACAATAGAGCGGAACTTGGTTCTTTACAAATCCCTTATTTGTTTATTGGGCAGCTACGCCGATGACATAATCGTATCTTCCAAACCAAAGCTTTAAAGAGAGGTCGAGTCGAGATGTTCTAAGGAGAGCTCTAGGTAGGTGCGAATCTGGCTAACGAGTAATAACGACCCAAAAGCACAGATTACTGAATAGTTACCAAAAGCTAGATTCCCCAGCAACTATACCGAAGACATACCATTTAATTGTCAACAACCGAAATTAATTCTATTTTCAATTTGTATTGTTATGCATGCTATTAATATTGATTTTATTACTAATGTGAAAGTTTACATAATTTTACACAAGTCTACCACTTCATGATTATATATAAAAAATTCGACAATGTCAATTTAATATATTTGTACGCCTCTGGGCAAAACATAGAGGATCTACCTACCTGTAACATCTCGCACACTATTGTAATTTGACCTATGTTTACAAATAAAGCATTCTGATTCTGATTCCATAACATTGTACTTACCTATCCAAGTATAACTCTCTTTGGCTCTCACACTAAATCTCTCTTTTTCTTTATTAGGGTCCTGTACCAAAATGGTAAAAAGGAACCCTTATGGTGCGACTCTGTGTCTGTCTGTCTGTCACAGCTGGATATCTCAAGAACTACAAATGCTATCAACTTGAAATTTAGAATAGTTTCAAATGACGTTTGCCCAACTATTTTGCAAATAAGAAAGAAATTAAAATATATATACATATTTTTTGCAACAGGGACTGAAAGGGGGGTCTTAAAAATTCGAAGTGGGGGCTACTAGGGCATGTGGGGTATCATATGAAAGAGCGCTGTTTGCACATTCCCAAACATTTTTAACCGAGGAAAAAACGGAGTCAACATTACATAAGTACTTATATTATATAATTTTTTTTATGTATGACCTTGCATAACTTTTTACAGAGTAGTCCGATTTTGATAATTCTTTTTTTATAAGTTGGTCCCATATAAATTTGGAAAAAAATTCCAACCCTAAGGGTAGGAAGACGGGAGATGATTAATTGTTCCCTCACTGATTGTAATGTGTCATACATTATAATCAGTGATAGATACGCATAACTTTTTACAGAGTACGTAGTCCGATTTTAATAATTCTTTTTTTATTGGATACCTACCTCGAAGTTGGTACCCATTACCCAACAAGGCACCATCCCAAAATATTTATTTTTAAATTCATTACTTTAATGTCACATTGCCTATAACCAGCGGACGGTCAAGACGCTTCTAAGTTAGAAGCGTCTTGACCGTCCGCTAATTTAACAAGTGAGGTATCGTTAGAAGTTCTAACGATAAGTACCTACCTCATTTGTCAAATTATTATAAGTTCTTTTGGAGTTATGAGGGAAGAGATGAACATACATACATAGCGGCCAAAATCATAACCCTCCTTTTTGCTTCGCCGTAGTCGGGTAAATAAGCTCTGTAACTCTGTTGCAACTGTTGCTCTACATGCCACTTTCTTTCATTACACAGCTTCGATTACGACTTAAATTATTTAATTATGTAGGTAACCTTCATCAATACCTACAGGTTTTTTATACGAATATTAAAACTAAATTCGAAAACAGGGAGTTTTACAGGGGGCTTTCCATGGACGCACATTTGGCTCGTTGGCGACAACAAGATCGAAACCAATTCACAAATTGGACTTCCCCTCTTTTGATTGGCCGGCTGCTTGGTTCCCGAACTACCGGTATCCTCTGGACCAATTTAAATGTGAAAACGAACAAGAAGATAAAAGGTAAGACTTTTGTTTTAGCAGATCTGACTTACTACGAGGTGCATAGTTTTTTTTGTAACAAATGCAATGTTTTATATTTAGCAGTTATTAAGTATTTTATTTAGTTTCGGGAGCAATGAAACCGAATCACCAACAACATACCCACCTAACCTAAAGCCGCGTACGCACGTACGAACAAAACATGGTGAACACGAACATCGAACACTTTGTTTGCACGTGCGTACCACTAACGAACATAACCTGTGTTCGTCAAAAATGTTCGTGGCGATCCATTATGTTCGTGTTCACCATGTTTTGTTCGTACGTGCGTACGCGGCTTAATGGATCGCCACGAACATTTTTGACGAACACAGGTTATGTTCGCTAGTGGTACGCACGTGCGAACAAAGTGTTCGATGTTCGTGTTCACCATGTTTTTGTTCGTACGTGCGTACGCGCCTTTAACCTTAAGGCGCGTACGCACGTACGAACACGAACATAGCGAACACAAACACCAGACCCGAACATTTGGTTCGTACGTATGGACGGCATATTCGAACACGAACGCAAACATAGTTCGAGTCGAGTTCGCGAACAACAGTCGTGAACTCTATCTTAGTAGCCATGACGGCGCCGTTGGTTTTATACAACAGTTTTGTTGCGTAACATTTATTAAAGCTCTTCGAACACCGTCCATACAGAACACACTACAAGGATCGCCGCGAACATGTTTGACGAACAGAGTGTTCGATGTTCGATAGTGGTACGCACGTGCGAACCAAGTTGTTGCGTATCATGTAACGCAACAAATTTGTTCGTACGTGCGTACGCGCCTTTACACAAAATGGGATCGGACCGAAACAATACAAGGTAGCTAGCGAAACTGCACAAACTTAATGGGATTTACATTATTACTTATATGTAATTTATGTTTTTTCTGTATAAAATATTGCATAATGTAGCTGTTTGTTGTTCCCATTTAATAAAAAAAAAATTAAAAAAAAACCTAAGTACAATATTGGTAACTCGTGACAGTGGCACAGTGTTTGTATGGGAAAATTTAAATGATCAATATCTTTGAAACTACTCACCGTCACAAATTCAGGTTATCGTTATCGTCCCCGTCACAAAATTTTGAACACATTTCGAAAGCCGTAGATCATCAGGCAGCGGAGATACATGTGTCCAGCCAGCTTGAACTCAGGCTGGTTTTTATTGATTTCTCGTAAACCCTTACATATGACGCCATAAATCAAACGTTATTTATTATTACTGTCGCACATTGCGTCACTAAATGTTAGTAAAGGAACCATATTCGAAAACGCTCCCGTTATTGTGATTCGGAAGTGCCACGCAGAAGTTTTATGCGTAAATTCAAGTAATAGGTACCTACGTGTAAAGCTGGTCACAGATTTTTGCATTTATATATCTACTAAACCACTGCACGTATCACAAAACTTTTAGCTCGATGCCTGACGCCCGTTGATATGCAAAAAGTCGTCAAAATCACTTCTGTTACCGAGATTGAGAGGCCAGCGAAAAGTGGTTTTTCAAGCTGGCTGGACACGTTTTCGATCACTTATCTAAGATTCTGTAGCGTCACAAATTCTGAAATAAGGGTGTTTAGCCGTCACATAAAGTGCCCTATTGACCTAGTTAAATGCGAGCTTTTTTGAAGATTTGTCAGCCTGAGTCACATCTATACTCGTCAGAGCATTTTAGCACTGCACACTGTCGTGTAGAATATTGCAGATTTATGTTAGCGTCATCTCTTGACCGATAGTGGAACTAATGTAACTTTTGTTGATGATTTCTGAAAAAGTGTATTTAGACACTTCGTTTTATTTTTCCTATAATCTTTAGTTAGGTAAACTTCTAACACATAGAATCATTTCTGATTTTTCTCTTTGTAAACTTCGGAGATAAGGGGGGGGGACCGGGGAACGGTATTTTTTTTTACATTTTTCATCAAAATTCGAAAACTATGCGGCCCAAAAAAACAAAGAAAAAATGTTTGTGAATGTGCAAACTGCGCTCTTTCATATGATACAGATGATGCCCTAGTATTTCACTTCGAATTTTCCAGACCACCTTTCCCTCTTGCAAAAAATATACATATATTTTTATTTCTTTCTTACTTGTAAATTAGTTGGACAAACGTCATCTAAAACTATTACAAACCAGTTGATAGCATTAGTAGTTCTTGAGATATCCAGCTGTGACAGACGGACAGACAGAGTGAGTCTCACCACAAGGGTTCCGTTTTACCATTTTGGTACGGAACCCTAACAACATTCACTGTCTAAAACTATTGGAGCAGCTCAACCCCCAAGCCTTTTTGTCCTTAATATAGTCTTTTACAGTACCTGTAAAAGGGCTTTCTGGCATAGTTTTCGCTTTATAAAAGACTAGCTGCGCCCCGCGGTTTCACCCGCATAAGTTTCGAGCCCGTGGGAATATCGGGATAAAAACTATCCTATGTCCTTTCCCGGGACTCAAACTATCTCTACACCAAATTTCATCTAAATCGGTTTTAGCGTGAAGAGGTAACATACAGACAGACACACTTTCGCATTTATAATATTAGTATGGATTTGAATTTATTAAGGCGTTCTTGAATGTGACTAGGAAGTTTATTATAAAAACGTCTACATTGGCATCTAGCCACCTATTTTCTTGAGCCTTGTTGTAGGATCAACAAATTTGTGTTTGTTCCTAGTACCTATTTATGTTCTGGATATCATTGTATTTTTCAAGCAGATTAATATTTTTATGTGCATATAAAATATTATTATAAATGTACTGAGAAGAGAAGGCACAGTCATTATACCTACTACTAATCTCTTTAGCTGTGGCGAGCGAGACAGTGCTTCCTTACCTAAACCATTCGTTCCATCCGCTGAAGGTCACCTGGACATGAGTTACCTTGGCTAACCTGGAAGTCTTTAAACAGACTCCGTCCCAGGTTGGCCGAAGCAAGGAAAACCTGATCAGTTTGAGATTCATTGACGACTCCTCCTTGGAGTGTAAATGTGGTGCTGTTCCACAAACGATGGGACACTTAATATCGTGTCCTACGTGTCCTGTCAGCTGCACGTTACGGGAACTGATGGATGCTGGTGAAGGTGCCAAACAAGTAGCCGAATTCTGGGCCGAGCCCATTTAGATTGCTATCGACACGCTAAGACGATAAGAAGCCTTCTTTTATCGTAAACGCTCAGATAGTGAAAAAACGTACGGAAAAGACAACATTAAACAAGAACGCTTACTGGTCGAGTGCGCACTGCGAAAAATATCCGTACGATTTTTATTCGCAAAATCTATATAGGTACCTACTATAGAACTACTTATACATAGAAGCGCGCGCATTGCGGGATAAAATAGCATGCAAGTTTAATATTCTCTGGTTTGCTACAGATTTGTTGCGGTGTATCATGGGTGCATCCTCGCTTTTTTGCATCGTATAGACTTACCGCATGTCACCGCACCGCAGTGCTTTTTAGCCCTAATGCCCGAGATAAACGAGCCTAGTTTTTCAAAGCTAGGATAGCAAACTAGAACCTCGGCATACTATCCTGGCTTGGCACATGCTAGTGCTGTTTACATAATGCCAGACAATTTTAAGCCAGTACAGTAGTACAACACGTGATTGCTAGGTAAAAAACCCGAGTGGGTGGCATCAAATCTGAGATTTAACGAAAATAACTGCCACGCATGCATCAGACCATTGACTTATATCATCAGACTGCTTGAAAAGCTTGGGGCCTAAAAAGGCCACTGATAAAAGTCATAAAAGGATAATAAAAGGAAAAAGGAAAAAGGAATCATAAAAGGATAACATTATGAATCATAATATGGCGAAGACAGTCCGTGTTTTTAGGGTTCCGTACCCAAAGGGTAAAAACGGGACCCTATTACTAAGACTTAGCTGTCTGTCCGTCCGTCTGTCTGTCACCAGGCTGTATCTCAAGAACCGCGATAGCTAGACAGTTGAAATTTTCACAAATTATGTATTTCTGTTGCCGCTATAACAACAAATAAGTACTAAAAATAAAATAAAAATTTAAGGGGGGCTCCCATACAACAAACGCGATTTTTTTGCCCTTTTTTGCTCGATATCAATAATGGCAACAGGTAAGCACTTGAAATATTCACAAAATACTCAGTTGTATTTTTACTTTAATAATAAAATTAAAATAAATATTTAAGGGGGGCTCCCATACAACAAACGTGTTTTTTTTGGCGTTTTTGCCTTTTGGTACGGAACCCTTCGTGTGCGAATCCGACTCGCATTTGGCCAGTTTTTCTTTTTTTCGCTGCACTATACGTAGGTATAATCAATGAGATTGGATTGGGATGGGGATTGGATTGTTTGGTATATTAGCATAGACAAAAAAAAAATAACTGAAAAATCCTTCACCAATTTGATTTGATACGATTAACTTAACAGTTAGCTGTCCATTATGATTCATAATGTTATCCTTTTTTGATTCCGCCAAAGTGGCCTTTTTAGGCCCCCTGGTTTTGAACTTTTTAGTTGCAGTCGGGTTTTTTGATTTTCTCAAAAACAAAACGAACAAAAAAACAAATGGACGACTTATGTATTTCCTTAAAAATCCTTCGGATTGTGATTGTAATTGGGTATCATTTAAGCTATCACCAATTTAATTAGTTTTGTGTTTCTTAAATAATAGGGTTTGTCCTCCAAATAGTAGATCTGTCACCAAAATGTAGTCACCAAACAATGCAAAATCAGTTCCACAATAAATCACCTAAAATCCTGAGATATAAGGTCTAGTACCAAATAAATGTTTTTGTATGTATTATAATAGGTGTGTCCTAATAAGTATTTAAGCAAACTAATTTAAAGAGATCACCAATAAATCATATTATGTTACTAGAAAATTGCATTAAGTTCAAATATCCTTTTTCCATATCCTTCAAGTATCCTTTTTCCATATTTTTTTTCTTTAAAATTTAGTCGTTTCTGGCACTCGCCGGCCGCTGCCGCGGCACCGCTCGCTTCGTAGGAGGTCAAAGCAAGCGGAGGTCTAAGCATTTTTTTTAAAATAATTAACCTCGTAACTAATTCGGTTCTCGATAATGTCCGATCTCTTATTTTACACATATATTAACATTAATTTGATAATTCATACCTGGGAACAATTTTTGTTTATCTGAGAACGAAAATATTTCGTGGCGATAGATCTATTTATTAGGTGATACAACTTGATGACAAATATAAATTTTGGTGATAGAAAATATAGTTCCCATTGTAATTGTACGTGTATTAAGTATTACCCAATTAGGGTGCCGGAACTGCCGGAGAACTATCTAAGCTCACTCGTGTGGGCTGACATTCGAAATTGGACTGAGCTAATGCTGATCGAAAACGGCACTTTGAATAGCGCAAAATACGAGGCGCAAATCCTAAATGAGCGTGTCGGCATGGGTGAGAATAAAGTTTTAATGCATGACAAGCACGTCCTTAAACTGCTGGGATTGTGGCTACCTTCAACAGGAGACTTGTGTAGAGTGGTCAGCACGCGGCCCCGACTTATTCAATTCTGTCGAGCATGCCTGGGGCGAGTTCAGGCGATGTGTAGATAAGGCAATGAAGCCCCCGCTTCAAGAGCTGATAATTGCATTGATAGAGGAATGGGAGGATATTCCTCAACATTACCTCAGAAACTTGGGATGCATTTCTCATCGCATGACCTGTATGACATTGCTGTCAGTCATGACAGTGTTACGTTAACAGTAGGTACCTACATGTTATTATACTTATTTACTTATTTGTAAAATTCATTTAATTATACCGTAGGTAACATTGTAGTTAACCTTGTATATTTGTAACAAAATATGATAATCTATAAAAATATTTTTATTGTTTATGTTGTTGACTAGGATGCAATTCTCCCGATTTTAGTTTTATAGCGTACTAGCAGCGCCCCGCGGTTTCACCCGCATAAGTTTTGATCCCGCGGGAATATCGGGATAAGAACTATCCTATGTCCTTTCCCGAGATTCAAACTATCTCTATACCAAATGTTATCTAGGTAAATCAGTTCAGCGGTTAAAGCGTGAAGAGGTAACGGACAGACACACTTTCGCCTTTATAATATTAGTGTGATAGTATGGATTCAATCATAAGTCCGGACTGGACAATAATTCTACTCTACCCATAACCATACCATAATCAGCCTATAATGTTCCCACTGCTGGGACATTGGCCTCCTCTCAGTGAGAGGGAGTGGGCCGTAATCCACCACGCGGGCCCAGTGCGGGTTGGCAGATGTCACATGTCTTCGAATTTTTGGTTCTAGGACATGCCGGTTTCCTCACGATGTTTTCCTTCACCGTTTTGAGAGCAGTGGTGATGAAATAATTTACACAAAGTAAAGCGCCTGTCTGGGTTCGAACCTACGACCTACAACTCGTAAGTCGCGGCCGTTACCACTTGGCCACCACTGCTCTACCCGTCGTCAGTAAAATCAACATGATTTTAATCAGTATCTCTTTTTTGGGCATTCATGATCATGACGCGTTGGATAGCCGACTAAATGATTATTCTAAAATAAAATACTTTTTATCTTTTTTTTTTTGGGGTTGGGAAATCATCAATTTAATGACCCCTCCCGCTCTGGGTGGAGCGGAAGGGAGTGTCAGACTCTTACTGACTAAAACCCACCCCTGTTCCTTCCTTAGCCATTTATGTTCCGGGCCAGCGGGAACCCTTTCGGACAATCCCGCTGACCAAAATGAAAATACTTAAGTAACGTTTTTTCACACGTACACGTAAACTTTTAGGCACTTACCTTACTACCTACGACCCGCCGCGCTCTTTATGTTCCTTTAGATCCGCAATAGTTAGGGCCTGGACCCATGTCTATGGTACGGCACCGGCCACCGTGCAACGGCACGACGCCGCCACCGGGAGACGGCACGGTGCACCGCGGGCACAAGGCAGGTGAAACAGGTCAAGGCAGGTGGTTCGAAACTTGATATGGACTGACTGAAATTTCATGACCACATATTTTCAACGCTTCATATTTCTTCTCAAAATGACTTCCATCATAGTTCATTATAGAAAGATAATGGATTCACCCAATATTTTCTTTGATTCAGTTTTTTCTCATTCGTCGCCTTTGTAACAGGAGCAGAATAATACGTATTTCTCGGTCTATATCAAGACAAAACCTGAACGATGGTTGCTGCCTTGTGCCCGCGGTGTACCGTGCGCGGCGCCGTGCCACGGCGCGGCGCCTTGCCGTCTCCCGGTGGCGGCGTCGTGCCGTTGCACGGTGGCCGGTGCCGTGCCGTGGACATGGGTCCACGCCCTTAGCCCGTTGAAATATTTATAGATTACTAGCTTCCGCCCGCGACTTCGCCCGCGAGGTATGTCGATAAAAACAATACTATGTCCTTACCCGGGATGCAATCTATCTCTCTGCCAAATTTTATCGAAATCCGTTCAGTGGTTTAGGCGTAAAAAGGTAACATACAGACAGACAGACCGTCAGAGTTACTTTCGAATTTATAATATTCGTATGGATTAGTATGGATGTGTATTTACCTACCTATCTATGTAATCTAATGGGCTTATCGCCGCTACCATGCCAAATTATCGATTGAAAAAGGCTAAATTGAAGGGGGTCTCCTTACGAGAACCTCGAAAATCCTCTAGGTATTTGAAACGCGAAAGTACATCCAAGAACCCCAGTTATTAACAAATAACTGGCGCTCTTGGATAACGTACGCGGTTTCCTTAAAAAAGCCGTAGGTAATAAAGGGTAGATTTTTTTAGCCCTTTGGCTAAGTAACATGATGAAGAAATACAAATACATTCAGAGTCATCGATATAATTCCGAAACTTATATAAGTACTTTATGAGCTAAAGTATAATAGAGCTAAAGCTAAAGACAAGTATTTATAAGTACCGTACTTATTTGCCGTAAATTTGATTTCAGGTGTCTCGCGTATGTATGTGAGCTATTCGAAACTTGGCAAAAGAAAAGTCCAATTGCTGCTGTAATTATTGAACCCATTCAGTCGGAAGGAGGTGACAATGAAGCTTCGCCGGAATTTTTCCAAGAATTGCAAAGAATTTGCGCCTGTGTAAGTTAATCAGATGACTCGCTATTCTCAAAATTTGGTCACCTCTTTTTTACTTATGTATACAGGGTGTCCAGTAACGACATAGAACGTGGGGTGCTAGTTTAGGTCAGCAACTACCAATAGAGCACAATGTTCCGCGAAAAGTTAAGGTTTCCAAGTTATATAAAATTATAGGTTCTCGTACATAAAAACAAAAATTCTATACCTACCTTGCATCAGATTTTTCACCATCTTGCTATGATATAATCTGTTTCTAGTATATTTTTTAAAACACATTATACCTATAGGTATGTGGATAGTTCATGTATTTACTGAAAAGTAGCTAATTTTCTGAAAATAGACGAACATGTTCAAGTTTTTACACATACTTAACGATTTTCTTATCGCCTAACTGTGCCTATTGAAGTAAGACAAAAATAGGTATGTATATTCTCACTAGATGAAATTTTCAAAGGTTACTGTATTTTTCCTTTGATTTTGATGGCAACATACAACGGTGCCATTTTGTGCCTCAGGCCTTATTATCTAAAAAAAAGGTAGACTCGTTTTCATTTCGTGAAGTCGAAACTATCCGAAAATACTTGAATCTAATTTGATCTAATTTGAGCGAATCCCGCGCGGGATGCATGACGCTACTGCGCGCGTCGATTGTTTTGATGATTAGGAACACACGCGACTATAAGTTTGTTGTCACAATCGACGCAAGCGCTTTTCGTCCCGCATCCCGCGCGGGATTCACGTCATCGTTAGCTATAAAGGAAATAATAATTTTGTCCTTAATTTATTTCGATAGAATGGAGCGGCTTTGATTATAGATGAAGTGCAGACTGGATGTGGACCAACAGGTAAAATGTGGTGTCATGAACATTTCAACTTACCATGCCCACCTGATTTGGTTACATTTAGTAAGAAGATGATGACGGGTGGATTTTACTGCAAACCCTTATTTAAGTAAGTTTTTGTTTTAGTCAAGAATATATCACCATTCTATAGACCTATAGGTACTTAATACTTAGCTAATATAATTCGTAGATTCCGTGTTTCAAGCAAATAACTGTTTTTCAAGCAACTTTCGCACACTGAATATCGACAAAAACAAATACATAACCTTCTTACTTTCTCTTGTACCATGTCAATGCACATGCATTGACATTACTCGTGAATATTTTGCAATTAGTAGCTGACCTAACGGACGTTATCCTGACCAATTTTCAATAATTCATACAAAAATTCCATAGAAAAAAGGACGTTCAGTTCGTATGTTCCCAGTCGCCCCCGCGGGGATTTAACCGAATTTGAAAATTTTGACGGGAAAAATTTTCTTTCGAAAAAAACTTAATTCGGAATACCTATTACGAACATTCAAAAACAAAAAATAGTCAAATCAGTCTAATCGTTCTCAAGTGATGCACTGCAACATTTAATTTTTATTTATCTAATAAATTCATTTCATTCCTCATTTCAGGCCTCCACAAGCCTTCAGAATATTCAACACGTGGATGGGAGACCCATCGAAGTTAATCATGTTAGATCGCGTATTAAAAGTCATAAAAACTGACAAACTTCTGGACTTGGTGCAAGAGTCAGGTCGTGTTCTGAAATGTGGGCTTCACAGCCTAGAGTGTGAGTTCCCGGATATGATAAAAAGAGTGCGTGGTCGAGGCACGTTTTTGGCATTTGACACCGGCACAGTGGCATTGAGGGAACAAATTGTTGGCACTTTGAAGAAAAATGGTAAGCAAATTCATACTTAGATATAAGTAGTACCAGGACCCTCAGTATTTGGGAGCCGACTCAGTTTTATTATCGCACATCGGCACATGTTACCGGGCCCAGAAGTCTCCCTAGGCGAACAAGGAACCGGCTCAGGGCGGTCAAAGCTTAGTCAGCGAGAAACTTTTTTGCATTAGTAACACAACAGCACACAAACAGAGAAACTCCTACTTCTGTATGAATGGTGAAAAGAAAACCAAACTTATCCGCGGCGGGTGTGCCAATAGCTAAATTCTAAGTAATTGGAAAAAGAAGCATCAGTAGCAATGATTTCAAAAGTAAGGATACGCCCGTCTGAACATTTTACATATTCTTCGTTCGAAGTTCGCGCGCACCACTGTCAGTGTCAACTGAGTCGCGTTGGCCCTAAAATCGTCATTTTAGGGCCAGCGCGTTGGTGCCATTTAGTCGCGCCGTTAGCCCGGTCCTTACGCTAGTAAATATGTCAATGATCAGTAGGTACCTACTTACACAATATTCCAAACTGTCTTGTAAACTCAAAACCATTTCTCCAATAATATACGCTATACAGCTCGATGTTTGAATGAAATTAAACTACCTAATTAGATTTCAATATAAGTTTTTTTTATTTACAGGCGTGCTAGCAGGAACATGCGGAGAAACCGCAATTCGTCTTCGACCTGCTTTAATTTTCGAACCAAAGCATGCCAATATCTATTTAGATATACTCAGGAAAACATTACAGGAATTAAAACCAGGTGTCTGCCATTAGGATGCAGAAGGAACTTTTTTAATGCTTTCAGTAATTTATTTTTTATGCGTTTGTATTTTACCTACGAGTGTTTTTGCACTAAGCGTAAGGCCAACATACGCGTTTACGTCGTAATGACGCAATGTCACGTCGCGTCGCGTAGCGTACACGCTGCGCTAGCGCAACGTAGACATCGCGCGGGCCGAAGACGCTACGTCGTCGTCGACGGTCTGCGTCTAGTTTTAGATACAATTATGTTCAGAAAATATATTCCATCGAGGAAACGTCACGGTTGGCTTTCTTGTTAAGTTATTATGAAAACAATAGAAGATAAATGAAGTCTATGGACTCACTAGCTGCGCCCCGCGGTTTCACCTGCGTAAATGTCGATCCCGTGGGAATATCGGGATAAAAAGTATATATATAGATTAACATATACAAATATGTTAATCCAGGATGTCAGCTACCTCCATACAAAATTTTATCAAAATTGGTCCAGCCGTTTGAGCGTGAAGAAGTAACAAACATATAAACACACACACTCACATACTTTCGCCTTTATAATATTAGTGTGATTAGTGTGTGTGTGTGTGTTAGTTTTAGTCAATTGAAAATGTCTATTTCGTGCTGTTGTTGCGTGAACGTGTAAAAATAACCTACTTTTGTCGCTAACAGGACATGTCTCCAGAAAACATGGCGTTTGCGTCACGTTAGCGCGTCATTATTATAAACTAGCGACCGTCGTGCTCCGCACGGGGACGATGGCGACATGTCAAAATATGGATGTATCTGTGCTCTATGTAACTATGTTAAATACAATGTGAGTCTTCATAATGTGCACATATCGAAATGAGGGAAACTAAGCTTAATTTTATCGACGGAAAAAAAAATCAAAAAGAAAAAAACCCTTTTAAAAAAATTTTTTCGCTGCTGCTGTGACCCCTGTGTAAACAATCGCCCCTCAATTGAGAATTATGGTTTTTTTTTCTGATATTTTTTCATAAATTTTTACAATAATTGTAAAACTACTCAATAAAAGCCCCGATTACCTACCCTTTTTGATTACTTTAAATTATTCTCCATCGTATAAGATTTCTAAACGTAAAAATACCATGTTTATAACTCAATCACAACATTTCCTATCAACTGTTAAAGAAAGGCCTTGCAATCACCATACTTTAGCAGGTAAAGGTCCTTTTAAATATTTTTTTATTTTTTCAAATATTTTTCCGTCCATAAAATTAAGCTATGTTTCCCTAATTTGTCTAATTTCGTTATGTGCACATTATGAAGACTCACACTGTATATTAATCTACTTATACATCTATCTACCCTTTTCCTAACTATGTTAGGGCCGGCTTCCAGTCTAACCGGATGCAGCTGAATACCAGTATTACAAAGCGACTGTCAAAGATCCACGAATGACAGCAGGGACCAACGGCTTAGCGTGCTTTCCGAGGCACGGAGGGGTCTTGGTATGTAAAGACGGTCACCAATCTACGGACCAACCGCAGCAAGCGTAGCTTAACCTGATTGATCGACCCTTGTGGCTGTTATTATTTAAACCAAGCCCCTCAATTTTTTTAAATTAAATATTAATCTATACAATTATCATATAATAAAATTGTAGCGAAGTCAAAACGAGATACTTTGCACATTAAAAAAAAGTAAATGCTACGACGTCTGGGAACGATTTGTCGACATTGTGCCATATTATTATTGTGTGCTTCTCTATGTCCTTCAAATAACAGAAAAGGCCTAAACATAGATATTTTTTACATTTCTATGGGCCTAAACTTAATGTTTTCTGTGTACGTTCGTAAATGTAAAAATAGAAGCACAAAATATGTACAAGCTGCTGCAAGGGTGGGGACGTTTTGAGCATTGTTATTTGACAGATTGTAAGTAGTAGCTTGATGTGCTAGCGTCTCTACATACAAAATATGGCTGGCATGCTAAAGAAAAAAAAAGTTCTATTTTATTTTTATTTAAATTTTACCTACCTACTTATTTTTTTAATTTTCTTATTTTTTAATCAGTCTTTTTTTTGTTTTTTATAATGTATTATGAAAACAATACAAATATTTGTAAACAAACTTAGTAACTAAAAAAAATATATAAATTATGTGAACTTACGCTAGTTACGCTACTTACTACCTACAAAGTAAAAAATCAAGTAAACAACAATTTGAATGTGTGATACATTCTACCCACAGTTTTCCTTTGTATTATTTGTATGTAAAGTAAGATTATCTACTTACTTAATTATTTTCTCTCAAATCGGCATTATAATTTTGTAAACAGAGAACGAGAAAAGCTGTCCCACCGTAATACAGTTTATAACTAGTACGGGGGTCAGGGTGAATCGGTTTCGTAACAACCTAAATTTATTATTGTGCAGTGAGGCCAGTCAGTTACTAACTGGGTAGGTACTTATTTTCTATGAGTGCACAGCACAGTAAAGGCTATTTAATTTGAACGGATTCAGAGAAATACTGCCTTTGTAAAACGTATGTAACTTGGCTACATAAATACAGCTATAATGAACCTTGTGGGTATAATGAATTAACGTCTAATGTTGAATAAAGTAAGCAAAATAGATACTAGTACGATTGCGAGTGATTGATGTCTTCCAAAATTATACCAGCTCGATTCTGAATGTTGTTTCTTTTTTGAACCCCTCTAATCTATACTTCGACGGTCAGTACACACTGTTGCATTTGCAGCACGAACTTTACCACCCCACTAGAACGCACGAAAGTTTCAGCGAGCAACATGCGCGTGCAAGAGTGGCGATAGACGCAGGTGAGGCCCCAGCATAGATAGTTATAACGTTTCAGTAGCAATGTCGATTTCTGTTTGCCCTAGGCGCAAAAGTTAATATTTAATTATTTCCAATATGCTCTAAATCTCAGCGCACTATGCTCTTAAATCTACCAATTCTGCCATAAATGTATTTTATTATGGCACACGCCTGGCACGACGAGGAAGATGTGTATCTGGATTGAGTGTGGGATATAGCAGTGGGCGCGACCCGTTGTCGGCAAACTACTCAATTTGCAAATTTACACGATCACGAATTCACGATACATTTTGAATGTGAATGTCGTTCCGTGCAGTATTTTAGTCTATGCAGTATTTTTTATGAATGTTTTGCACAGGTTAATAAAACAGGGGGCCTTAAAAGGCCACTGGCAGAATCATAAAAGAATAACATTATTAATCATAATGGTCAGTTACTTGTTAAGTTAATCGTATCAAATCCCATTGGTGAAGGACTTTTCAGTTATTTTTTTTTGTCTGTGCTAAAATACCAATCAATCCCAATCTCTTTGTTATACCTACCTATCTACGTAGTGCAAAGTGCAACGAAAAAAATAAAAACACGGACTGTCTTCGCCATAAATTATGATTCATAATGTTATCCTTTTATGATTCTGACAAAGTGGCCTTTTAAGGCCCCCGGTCTGTCGTTAAAATAGGCTTCGAGATAAAAGTGATTGTTTTGTATTTTCTTTTCAAGCCAATTTTCAAAATGTAGGTAGTAGCGCGATGACAAAGGACAATGCTCATGGATGTATGGAATCCCGTACCATGCTGCGTCAAAGTCAAACTTTGTTTTTTATAGATTACACTTATCATATTAACTCCTAAAAAAGTTATTTTTGTAAACAAAACCCGGGTTTCGGAGATTTTCAAAAAAATCTGAATAACCTAAAAACTAGGCACCTACTTTATTTTGTTTGGCATGTCATACACGAACGGCAAAAATCGAACATCTGCAGCAGTTTCGGACAATGTCTTCGCATATTGCGTTGAAATCTTAATGAACAATTAACACAACATCCTTCTGGAGTAAATGCATTATAATCCTTCAATTATACACAGGAAAACAGAAATACCTATCAATATTTTATGCAATTCGAAAGAAACGGGAAAAATTAATTGACACTTGCCTTTCTGACAGTGTCAGATAGTGATGCGGCTCGATTTAATTAACTCGTAACTCGACTAAATAAAATAAAGGGGCAAGTTCATTTACTCTCGAGATTATATAAATATCACCAACACGCGAAGGTAGGTAATAAACCAAACTAAATAATAATAAACCGTCAAAATACTGTGATGTACACAGTCACAGGATTTTTTAAGAGTAATAACAATACATATTCTGTGGGTTAGTTCTGTCAGTTGATAACGTGTATTTTGTCATTAAAATCGTCATCGTATCGTCATTGACTATCAGATTGACAGTGGAATGTGAGTAGGAGAAGACGCTCTTTACAAAGACGAACAAGGCCGATCTTAGACGAATGTCATTGACTTATACCTCAAAGTACCAACATTTAATGGTTTGGTTTGGCTGTATTTTGGATCTTGCTATGATTCTTTTCTTTAAGTATTTTTTTTTGTGTGCATTTCAAACGTACGAAACTGCTGGAAACTTAATTTTCGAATTAAATAATCGAGAAAATCGTGTGGTTGAACGTTAATGACTGAATAACATCACTAGAGTCAAACTGACAAAGAACGAAAAAACTACAATCCGTTTCACGTTGATTTTTGTACTAGACCTGCTGCAGCGGCAATGGTACATTTTTTTATTTATGAAACTGATTCGTTTACTACCTCGAACTGTAATTATGTATAAACTTTGTTTTTTTTCTTCTTAAAATCGTAAAAAAACGTTTCAATACATGTATAAATATGACATTGACGACCATATCTGGAATTGAATCAATTGAGTGCAATAACAAAATATTTTCTTTTTATTACGATTTCGTGATCCCGGTTAGATTTTATTGAAAAAATCGATCATTCTAAATGATAAATTGGTTACATTTTTTTAAGTATAAATAAAACTATCTCCATTCAATGTTATATTGATCATATCATTTGAAACGGAACGTCATGTAAAGGGAATAAAACAATCTTTGAGGAGTGGCTAGAGAGGCGCCACGGCGTCCTCACCTACCGCCTGACGCAGGTCCTCACCGGACACGGAAGCTTCGGGAGGTTCCTGCACATCATCAGGCGGGAGGAAACGCCCGGGTGTCACCATTGCCAGGATCGCCCAGAGGACACGGTGGAGGCCTGCCCCGCTTGGGCGGAGCACCGCCGTGTCCTCGTAGATGAGATCGGCAGCGGCGGCGACCTCTCGCGCCCGGCCCTGGTGCAAGCCATGGTCCGGGGCGAGAGGGAGTGGGAGGCAGTCACCTCCTTCTGCGAAGCAGTCATGCTAGCGAAGGAGGTGGCGGGACGGCTCAGGGAGAGAGCCTCCCGTCCCAGCCGCCGCGGGAGACGCTCCGGGCGTCGGGAGCCGCGCGATGACTCCCGGCCACCGTAGGCGCGGGCCTGCGGGCGGAGAGTAATGGGTAGCTCACCGTCCGATCAGGACCAGGCCCGTGCCGGACGGCGCGTACGTGTTCCACGCGCGCCTCAAAGAGATGTCAGCATCGAGGAGGGGCCCTATAGGGCCGAAGCCTGCCGGGTCAGCGGGATTGTCCGAAAGGGTTACCGCTGGCCCGGAACATAAAGGGCTAAGGAAGGAACACGGGTGGGTTTTAGTCAGTAAGAGTCTGACACTCCCTTCCGCTCCACCCAGAGCGGGAGGGGTCATTTGATGATTTCCCATCCGCAAAAAAAAAAAAAAAGGGAATAAAACAATATCAACACTTTTTAACTTTAAATTAAATTCCCTGTTCAAAAATCAAATCCCCGACGCGTAATGTCGTAAATAATTATGAAAATAATTATGAAAATAATTACTATAATATTTTGATCTTGAGGCATGAGATCTATGAGGTAAAATAAAAATAAAATTATATCTTGCCAAATCAAATTAAGGTTGGTTAGTCGTCAACTCACACATTTACTTGGCGTGTTTGTTGACTGAGGCCGATTCAAAAACGCCGTTACTTGCTAGCATAAAATATATGAAGAGTGCAATTTAATGGAATCACTCATTTCATGGGTACTTACATATTAAATACCGTTCCACTGGCCTCGATCACGCACCAACGAACTAAAGCGACGAAAAGTTAGAAAAGTTCAATTATCAATTTCTCTTTTAAGACTAGTATGTCGAATTGATTTCTTGCGGTTCATTTTACATATAATTATGTAGCATTAGAGCATGCACGTCTGTACGTCAAGCTGTCAAGTTCTTTAAATTCGAGTTAGTATACGAGACAAACGTACGAGTTTAGATAGTTGACGGAGTTCTACCACTTCGACGCGCCGCTGACTCACCCCATCAAGGAGCTCCATCATCCCCTTCGAGCCTTGGTAGAGAGGAGGCTTTCGCTTACGGTGAGGTAAGCCGACGTGACGGTCTACTTAAAAATACCGACGCACGCTCGCACGATCGATCAAGTCGCGTTTAATAGTCACAAATTCATACAACCGATCGCGTCAATCGCATAACCATGCGCAACGGTGGCTTTCAATGATTAGGACGAGGGGTACCTAACGCATGAAGAATTTGCTGGGTGGTTAGAAAGTAGTATGATGAGATAAAACCATTAACTTGATTAGCACACAATTTTTTGACATTTCAACAATTTGTAAATTCTACTTTTGCCAGCGTTATCGACCGTTTTATGGGTGCCTCTAATTTTTTACCCGACTGCGCGACGCAAAGGAGTGGTAATGTGTTCATCAGCCTATGTATGTATGTATGTTTGTATGTTCCTTTGAAGCACTATACAGACCAAACGCCTGGGCCGATTTTTATGATTCACACGTCAATCGATTCCCCTTAGTCCGGCGAGTGTCACTAAAGACATGACGTTAGTGAAAATTCAATATGGCGACTACTATGTATTACATGTATGTATGTATATCTCTTTGGCACGATCTGTAGCCTAAACGGCTTGATCGATTTCAGCTTGAGAGGTGCCGTTAGATTCGTCTTAATTGTGCGAGTGACACTGGGTATAACAAAATTGAAAAAAAATATTAAAATTTCCGATTTTTGGCGCAATGTTGTCTTCAAAAATTTTTTATCTCAAAACCTATCGAGTGGGGTATCAAAATAAAGGGCTTTAGAAGATGATTACAAAAATATAAACAACTTATATGGTTAAAAGTAATTCGAAGTGACAAATCGTAAAAAACTAAATCGTCAGCGAAATCTTTCAAAGTAAACTAAAAAGCTGGAAATAAAAAAGTTAATAAAAAAAAACCCATTTGAATTTGAAAATATAGGTAATAAAAATGGTATGGGTCCCGCCTGCTTCCAACTTTTATTTAATTTAAAATGGGCTTGTTTTTAGCTTTTCAGTTCTTTTAATAACTTAAGTTTTTTACCGCAGTCGGGTTTTTTTTTATAACTTTTTTTATATTAATAAATTGTGCCTCGATAGATAGCTGATTTAATGAAGAGGTTTTCCTTGTAATTTGTAGGCTTGATGTCATAGTAACATTTTGGACAAATGATGTCAAAGTTCATAAATAATGTAGGTAGGTGATTTTAGCAAATGGTTACTTAACTTCTTGTCGTAACTTTTAACTTTTATGCGTGTTACGTCGAATGATGTTTTAGCTACCAAATGAGGGCCATTTAATTTGAGAGTTTAAAGAATGATTTAATAACAAATTCTGGGAAATACACAATACTAGGATTTTCTCGAATCCCATAGATTTTTGGATTTTCACGAATGTTCCCGATCAGTCACAGTCGCCGCCGCCGGCCGTCGGCGTCGTCCACACTGTTGACGATCGGGAAAAAAAAGTTCCGTTCGTTGATTCGTTCACAGTGTGGAGGGATGGGAATTCTTTTCGATTAATCCCGATCAGTAACACCACTGTCGTTAACACTGTTGACAATCGGGAAGAAAATGTTCATTACTACCTTTTTAGACCTTTGTATCCTGCTTATTCGTATGAATGGTGAAAAACAAGAGTAAATAATAAGCACATAGAATTTAGTTGGCTTTATTATTTTGACACCAATACAGAATAGAATGAAAAAAAAGACACATCATGTTCCTAACAAACATTCAAAAAACATCCGTCATCTCCCATACCAGCCAGTCTGAGTAACGCTTGCAAACCTCTTCTTAACACTCCTCCTCAAGCGTTTCCCTCTGACTCACTCTTGCACACCCATCTCCTTACGATAAAACTCATGTTGCGAGATATTTCAATTTAATTATCTCCTTCGCTAAGGCCTCTCTAACAAAATGATATCGTAAATCGGGGTACGTATCAAAATGCCGAATTTTAAAAGACCGAATATTACAATACCAATGGACGAAATCCCGAAAATTGAAACGCCGAATGGTTGTTTGGTCGAAAGTTTAAAATCCCGAAAGTTCATATGCCCGAAAGTTTAAAAACCCTATGTTTAAAATCCCGAAATTGCCACCGTTTCCGAGAAAAACGATTTTTTGTAAACCTAACCTCAAAACACTCAAAAGTTGCCTAAAAAGCGTAGTCGGAGGTTAGGTTCATCATATGGATCAACTTTCTCAAGACAGAGCGAACGAAGCGCACCCCGAGGTTCGGTTTTGTTAGGTTACTTTAAACCCTTTACACAGAAATAGGGGCCCCGCGAGGCGGGGCTCCGTCGACATAGGATGCAAGAGCGAAAATACCGTCGCCGTCCGGCGGGAGGCTCCGCCGTCTATGTCGACGGAGCCCCGCTTCGCGGGGCCCCTATTTCTGTGTAAAGGGTTTAAAGTAACCTAACCAAACCTAACCTCGGGGTGCCCTTCGCTCGCTCTTGCATCCTACGTCGCCTATTGCGTTTGGGATTTCATCCATCGGTATTTCGTCCATTCGGGATTTCGTCCTTTCGGGCATTTGAACATCGGTATTTTGTCTTTCGATATAACGACTATCGGCATTTAAAACTTTCGGTATTTTGAATTTCGGTGTTTTGGACGTCGGTATTTTAATCATCGGTATTATGAACTTTCGGGATTTTGATACGTACCCCGTAAATCGATATGTTTAGTCTGCTGATGGGTTTAGGCTTTAGGCGCAGTCATTCTTGCAACGGTGGAAATTCAGACTCAAACTCTGAGTGAAGTTTAGAATTCCATGGACGAAGCGCTTGTTTCAATCCATAAAGAGATCTCTTCAATAAGCATACATGGTCTTCCTTGCCTTTCTCGTTGACGCATCTAAACCTCTTCATTTAAATTCCCATTTAGAAACGCTGTATTCACGTCCATCTGATTTATTTGCAGATTCATCTGCGCTGCTAGTGCTACTAACAGCCTCAAAGAACTATGACGCACAACAGGGGAGAACGTCTCATTGTAATCAATACCTTTTCTCTGTCTGAAGCCTCTTGCAACCAAACGACCTTATACCGAGTTCCCGCCTCCTTTTTGATTCGGAACAACCATATCGAATCAATAATGTTGCTCGCTTGGTTTGGCTATACCAACACCCAGGTTTGAATTTTCTTTAATGCATCCAGCTCCTCCTGAATAGCAACTTTCCACTGTTTTGCGTCTTTTCTCGACAGTTTTTTCTTTAACTGTTAGTGGATCTCTTTCTTCCACTATCGCCTCATAGGTGATAATTATGATCCTTAAACTCCACAGGCTTTCTCTTCCTGAGTGGGTACCTATCTTATCTTATCTTCTTAACAATGAAGTTTTATCAAAATCGGTTCATTCATTTCGAAAAACAAGGGCTTGAAAGTTTGTATGAAATGCCGTACGTCGTAAAAAAAAAGTGGTTTTTCTATTTCTTGTAACTTGTTAGTATGTGGAATAGGGATTTAACATTTTGTTATATGTTTTTTGATTCTTTGGTCTAGTATCATGTTAATGGAATATACGATCAATGAATTTTCTCGATACAAAAAAATTGCAAAGTTAATATCTATTTTTTTCGCCGTGATGTCGAAAAAAGTTCGACATCACGGCTTAAGAGTTATTCAATGGAATTTACTTTAAAACATAGATAATTATCATACCAAAGTTTACTCAAAGTAGTTTTAAATTTAATTTATTTATTTTGTTAAAAAAGAAGTAAATTCGTTTTGGAACATATGTCGTTTTATTCCGAGCGCACGCGCATTATAGCCAGCTCTCTTCTTTTGCATTTCAAAAACAATTGCATTTTTTTTTTTTTTCGGATGGGAAATCATCAAATGACCCCTCCCGCTCTGGGTGGAGCGGAAGGGAGTGTCAGACTCTTACTGACTAAAACCCACCCGTGTTCCTTCCTTAGCCCTTTATGTTCTGGGCCAGCGGTAACCCTTTCGGACAATCCCGCTGACCCGGCAGGCTTCGGCCCTATGGGGCCCCCCTCCTCGATGCTGACATCTCTTTGAGGCGCGCGTGGAACACGTACGCGCCGTCCGGCACGGGCCTGGTCCTGATCGGACGGTGAGCTACCCATTACTCTCCGCCCGCAGGCCCGCGCCTACGGTGGCCGGGAGTCGTCACGCGGCTCCCGACGCCCGGAGCGTCTTCAGCGGCGGCTGGGACGGGAGGCTCTCTCCCTGAGCCGTCCCGCCACCTCCTTCGCTAGCATGACTGCTTCGCAGAAGGAGGTGACTGCCTCCCACTCCCTCTCGCCCCGGACCATGGCTTGCACCAGGGCCGGGCGCGAGAGGTCGCCGCCGCTGCCTGGTGCTCCGCCCAAGCGGGGCAGACCTCCACCGTGTCCTCTGGGCGATCCTGGCAATGGTGACACCCGGGCGTTTCCTACCGCCTGATGATGTGCAGGAACCTCCCGAAACTTCCGTGTCCGGCCACTTTTGCTTGCTTAGTAGATCAGTCGCTACGTAAGTATATGTATTATGTATATTGAATTTTCAGTCTGTCAGTGTCACCTTTTGAATTCGGTCGGTCTGACATGTAAAGAAGATGGCTAAATGTCACTCTGAGAAAACAGAAATAAAGATCACAGTGACAGCGATGCAAAATCAGAGGTAAATTAACGGTGAAAGGACTGTTTAATGTCAGTAAAACAGATTCTATCGTGCAATGTACTGACAAACGTTACATTACAAAGACCGCCATGAATATCTGTGATTTTCATCGTATTTATTAACATTAGAGTGTCAAAAAACGCTCTTTATTTGGTCAGCCGTTATTATGTGACCGTGCTGTCTTAGGAAACCAAAGCTTTGGGGCTACGTTAGTGTTGGGCCCTATCTACTGTAGGTAGTGTAAGGGACTGGAAGAGCCCCATAAAGTACCTAATTAAACACCGATAGGACTTCTTTAAATTTATATTATTAGAACAACGTTACATATTCCAATCTAAGCTAGCACTGACTTGGCTAAACAAAAATACCTAATAAAATATTTGACACTTGCTTGAATGTTCGAATGGAACCCGCGCTAAATTATGGCCAGCGTGCACTATATAAGGTAAGACTACATAGATAGCCTTTACAGTACCTACACATGAATTGAAGATCACTTCAAAATATAATAGGCTATCCTTTTTTTGAAGTGTATTAAATAAATCCGTACCTATAATATGATTCATCGTGCGTGACGCGCCGGGACTTCGCGGGACACCGCGATATCTTTATTTGCCTATTAAAGACCTAGGTATTCAAATAGCACATACCTAGGAATATATTTCTGCAAGATATTCCAAACAGCTGCATACATAATATAACATAATACTAGACGTACACAGCTTATTAATAGAAAGTGACGTCACACACGTGATATATTTAGGAAGCAGTACTTACGTAGGTAGGTATATCTATCTACTTCTATAATTATACCAACTCTTGCGACGAGCAGAAATAGCCCAAATCTCTCAACCTATCCGTGTAGCACTCAAACGATTGTCTACAAACATAATCTAGATTTACGCAGGTAGGTAAATCTAAGAACCTATCACTTGTAGGCAGTGCCGTAAATAGGGCGGTGCCAGCGGTGCCCAGGCACAGGGCGCAGACCCTGGAGGGGCGCAGAAATGACCAGACCTGGGTCACTAACAATACCTATTATTTATTTATTTATACGTGTGGATTCGCGTCGTCCGCGTATATTCTTACAAATAAATAATAATCGTAAAAGTTTGTGAAGAATGTGATATCAAAGACGATTTTCCTGAAAAGCGTAAAAAGCGTCTTTACTCGCGTAAAGAGGTCGGCAAGCTCTTTGAGAGATTGATTGCGAGCCACCTCGTCGGGCACCTGGTGAGGACGGGGTCGGATCTGGCGGACAGCCAGTTTGGCTTCCGCAAGGGGCGCTCGACGGTGGACGCCATCATGCGCGTGAGAGCCCTCACGACGGGGGAAGCGGTGTCCCGGGGTGGGGTCGTCGTGGCGGTGTCACTCGATTTCGCCATCGCGTTTAACACCCTGCCCTGGAGCTGCATTGTGGAGGCACTCCGGTATCACCGGGTGCCGACCTACCTCCGTCAAATAGTCGAGGCGTATTTGATGGACACAGCCGTCATCTACCCCGGTCGCGACGGGGAGTGGAACCGGCGAGAGATGTCGTGCGGTGTACCGCAGGGATCGGTTCTGGGGTCGTTCCTGTGGGACATCGGCTACGACTGGGTGCTGTGGGCCGACCTCCCTGATGGCGTCAACGTGGTTTGCTACGCTGATGACGCGCTGGTCCTGGCGCAGGGGAGGTCGCATCAGGCGCGGCCGACGCGATGACACGCGGGGTTGCAATAGTCGTGGAGAGGATCCGGCAGTTGGGCCTCGAGGTGGCATTGCATAAGTCCGAGGCCATGTCGTTTCATGGGCCCCGGAACGCGCCACCATTGGGATCCCAACTAACGGAGGAGGGGTTCACATCGGCGTCGAGACAACGATGAGGTACCTGGGTCTCGTCCTCGACAGCCGGTGGAACTTCGTCGAGCACTACCGACGTTTGGCCCCTAAACTAGAACGGGCCGGGACCGCCTTCAAGCGGCTCTTGCCCAACCTGAGGGGGCCAAACGCCTCCTGCCAGAGGCTTTACGTGGGGGTCGTGCAGTCCATGGCCCTATACGGGGCCCGGTGTGGGCGCGTTCACTGCGGCGGCGAGCCACCCACTACATGAACGCGCCCCAGAAGGCTTATCCGGGGCTACCGCACGATCTCGGGCGAGGTGGCAAGCCTGCTTGCCGGACTGCCGCCATGGGATCTGGATAGTCCTCGCGCGCCTGTATTAGTGGCGCGCGGAGGCACTACGCCGGGGGGAAAATCCGCTTCCGCGGCAAATCGCGGCGGAGCGGACGGATCTCCGGCGTGACCTCATGGCGACATGGAAAGAGCGACTGTCGCAACCCAGAGCAGGGTACGCCGCGATAGTGGCGATAAGACCCCTCTTTGAGGAGTGGCTAGAGAGGCACCACGGCGCCCTCACCTACCGCCTGACGCAGATCCGCCTGACACGGAAGTTTTGGGAGGTTCCTGCACATCATCAGGCGGGAGGAAACGCCCGGGTGTCACCATTGCCAGGATCGCCCAGAGGACACGGTGGAGGTCTGCCCCGCTTGAGCGGAGCACCGCCGTTTCCTTGTAGAGGCGATCGGCAGCGGCGGCGACCTCTCGCGTCCGGCCCTGGTGTAAGCCATGGTCCGGGGCGAGAGGGAGTGGGAGGCAGTCACCTTCTTCTGCGAAGCAGTCATGCTAGCAAAGGAGGTGGCGGGACGGCTCAGGGAGAGAGCCTCCTGTCCCAGCCGCCGCGGGAGAAGCTCCGGGCTACGGGAGCCGCGTGACGACTCCCGGCCTCCGTAGGCGTGGACCTGCGGGCGGAGAGTAATGGGTAGCTCACCGTCCGATCAGAACCAGGCCCGTGCCGGACGGCGCGTACGTGTTCCACGCGCGCCTTAAAGAGATGTCAGCATCGAGGAATGGGCCCCTTAGGACCGAAGCCTGCCGGGTCAGCGGGATATTGTCCCAAAGGGTCACCGCTGGCCCGGAACATAAAGGGCTAAGGAAGGAACACGGGTGGGTTTTAGTCAGTAAGAGTCTGATACTCCTTTCCGCTCCACCCAGAGCGGGTCATTTGATGATCTCCCATCCGAAAAAAAAAAGGGCGCTGATATAGCAGCTCGCACCGGGCGCATAAAAGGCTAATTACGGCACTGCTTGTAGGTAGGTAATAAAATAAATAATTTCATTCTTTCTTTCTAAACTAACCTAACTCATCCATTATGCTGTGAAAAGCAGTTGAGCATTGTAAATTTGTAGGATTGAAATTAATTAATTTATACTCGCGTCATACAGTTTTTTAGGTATACATATTATACCAAAAAAATATGGTAGGTCTACTAAGCACCGATGCATTAGAATATGGCATGATAAAAACCACCTTTTTGTACCCTAGGTAGGTGGATACATAATTTTTCTGAAAATTCTAGAACAATATATCTATGTAACAGTAATTTATATTGATTTGGAACATTACGGGAGGTATCACCCACAACGAAGTGCTATTTACGTATTGCTATGATTTAAATAGATTTCCACTGAAATATTATTTTTATGCGTAACATTGTAGCTAGTGCTGTATTTACTCGCGTCATAAGAATTTAGAATAATTTCACTATCTACCAAGTGCTTTTGTTAACATTTCATCTAAATTCATATTATACTCATGAATTTGTTCCTTTTTCTTCTCTTCCTCAATATTTCTTACTAGCTTTTATCCGCAGCTTCGCTCGCGCGGATGTCGTGAAAAATCTCACGGGAGCGTACTAATACATGTTATAAACTATCTGTGTGCCATTTTTCATCCAGTTCCATTCAGCCGTTTCTGCGCCAATCCGTACAAACAGACAAAGATTCTATTATAATAAAAAGTAATTCAAAAAAAATAAATTTAAAAAAATCTTATGGAAGTCGGGGGACCGTTCTGTGGAAAACCTTCTATTCTGAGGTCCCCCGACTTCCATAAGATTTTTTAAAATTTATTTTTTATTTCATGCTTTTTGTAGGGATTCCTTAATTTTATTTTTGTCGGGGGTTTTTTAAATTTTTAATTTAATTTTTTATTTCATGCTTTTTGTAGGGACTCCTTAATTTTTTGTATTTCATTTCTTTTATTTTCTTCCGTTTTATAAGATTCTGGTAATTTGGTGTTTAATCAGGTTTTTTATACGTCAAAAAATATTGATTAATTTATAGTTGAAGAATAATTTTTAGGACTAAACAGATTTTTTGTTTTATTATATTTTTCAAGTTTTTAGTTTTCATTTCGTTAGGTATTTAATATTCCTCATTCCCTTTCAATATAGTGTACATTATTCTACTTGTCAAGCCCTTGCATTTGATACCTATATTGAAGGAGTTGTTAAAAAAAATGTAATTCGCCATTTTGTGGTGGCGGCCATCTTGGATTTGAAATTTTTAATAGTGTATAGTATTCTACTAGTCAAGCCCTTTCATTTGATATCCATATTGAGGGAGTTGAGAAAAAAAAATGTAATTCGCCCCTTTGTTGTGGCGGCCATCTTGGATTTCAAATTTGTTATAGTGTACAGTATTCTACTATTGAAGCCCTTTCATTTGATACCCATATTGAGGGAATTGTGAAAAAATATGTTATCCGCCATTTTGTAGCGGCGGCCATCTTGGATCGATTTTCATCAAACATAGCTAAGAACACTCCCGACTAATACACCTTTCAAACAAAAAAAACTAAATCAAAATTGGTTGATCCGTTCGGGAGCTACGATGCCACAGACAGACACACACACACACACACACACAGACACGTCAAACTTATAACACCCCGTCGTTTTTGCGTCGGGGGTTAAAAAAATTAAACAGACTTCAAAAAGAAATTAACGCAAAATTATGAAATAACTTTAATTTCGGAAGTCGGTGTCTTGGGGTCTGTATTTTAGTTTTTTGCCACCGACATCCGAAATTAAGTTATTTCATAATTTTGCGTTAATTTCTTTTTGAAGTCGGTCTAATTTTTTTTAAATTAAGTACTTTTTGTTTCGTAACTTTTAGTTTTTGCACTAGAATTTGACCAAGGTTTTGAGATGTTTTCTCTTTGACACTACACCCGTAGCTCGTATCAATAAGCCAGGCCGTCACACTTACACGTATTAGTCCATATCCTGAATATTACTAAATCGACTACAACTGCATGAGACTGCTTGAAAAGTGAGTTTGTTGTCAACTTTTTTGTTTTAATCGGGTTTTTTGATCAAACAATCTAGCTTTGAACTATCGCGCGATCCAGACGAGTCGATAGACATCTCGTGTAGCCGTTAGGATGCCTTGGGATTAAAGAATCAACATACAAAGATATTGAGATACGCTAGAAAACATAACTTTGTTTTTGCTGTCGCGCAGTCGGGTAAAAAAGACTTCTCTAGACTTGGCCTCCCAGGACCGTAGGCCCGAGGCGAACCGCCCCCTCCGTTCCCCCATTTTTTTTTTGCGGATGGGAAATCATCAAATGACCTCCCGCTCTGGGTGGAGCGGAAGGGAGTGTCAGACTCTTACTGACTAAAACCCACCCGTGTTCCTTCCTTAGCCCTTTATGTTCCGGGCCAGCGGTAACCCTTTCGGACAATCCCGCTGACCCGGCAGGCCTCGGCCCTATGGGGCCCCTCCTCGATGCTGACATCTCTTTGAGGCGCGCGTGGAACACGTACGCGCCGTCCGGCACGGGCCTGGTCCTGATCGGACGGTGAGCTACCCATTACTCTTCGCCCGCAGGCCCGCGCCTACGGTGGCCGGGAGTCGTCGCGCGGCTCCCGACGCCCGGAGCGTCTCCCGCGGCGGCTGGGACGGGAGGCTCTCTCCCTGAGCCGTCCCGCCACCTCCTTCGCTAGCATGACTGCTTCGCAGAAGGAGGTGACTGCCTCCCACTCCCTCTCGCCCCGGACCATGGCTTGCACCAGGGCCGGGCGCGAGAGGTCGCCGCCGCTGCCTGGTGCTCCGCCCAAGCGGGGCAGACCTCCACCGTGTCCTCTGGGCGATCCTGGCAATGGTGACACCCGGGCGTTTCCTACCGCCTGATGATGTGCAGGAACCTCCCGAAACTTCCGTGTCCGGCCACTTTTGCTTGCTTAGTAGATCAGTCGCTACGTAAGTATATGTATTATGTATATTGAATTTTCAGTCTGTCAGTGTCACCTTTTGAATTCGGTCGGTCTGACATGTAAAGAAGATGGCTAAATGTCACTCTGAGAAATTGACATTACGACGCCATATACAGTCCTTTCGCGGTTATTTTACCTCTGACAACAACAACCCAACAATAGGAATAATTTAACAGAAATAAAGATCACAGTGACAGCGATGCAAAATCAGAGGTAAATTAACGGTGAAAGGACTGTTTAATGTCAGTAAAACAGATTCTATCGTGCAATGTACTGACAAACGTTACATTACAAAGACCGCCATGAATATCTGTGATTTTCATCGTATTTATTAACATTAGAGTGTCAAAAAACGCTCTTTATTTGGTCAGCCGTTATTATGTGACCGTTGTCTGCTGTCTTAGGAAACCAAAGCTACGCTAGCTACGTTAGTGTTGGGCCCTATCTACTGTAGGTAGTGTAAGGGACTGGAAGAGCCCCATAAAGTACCTAATTAAACACCGATAGGACTTCTTTAAATTTATATTACTAGAACAACGTTACATATTCCAATCTAAGCTAGCACTGACTTAGCTAAACAAAAATACCTAATACCGCCTGATGATGTGCAGGAACCTCCGTGTCCGGTGAGGACCTGCGTCAGGCGGTAGGTGAGGGCGCCGTGGCGCCTCTCTAGCCACTCCTCAAAGAGGGGTCTTATTGCCGCTGTCGCGGCGTGCCCTGCGCTGGGTTGCGACAGTCGTTCCTTCCATGTCGCCATGAGATCGCGCCGGAGCTCAGTCCGCTCCGCAGCGATTTGCCGCGGAAGCGGGACTTCTCCCCGGCGTAGTGCCTCCGCGCGCCACTCGTATACGCGCGCGAGGACTATCGCCTCCAGATCCCATGGCGGCAGTCCGGCAATGAGGCTTGCCGCCTCCTCCGTTCCCCCTTAGTCCGCCTCTGCCAGACAGCACATTTTAAGAAGGCACAGTTTGTAATCTGCAGGCGCCAGAAATGAAGGGGCCCTTCATGAACGGCGCCCTACCCTAACACCGGTACCGGTAACGCCCTAAGTGTCTCAACACACTATGCCGAAGGTACGCACGAAATTCGGCATGATTACGCCTGCAATGCTATACAGTGTGAGTCTTCATAATGTGCACATAACGAAATGAGGGAAACAGCTTAATTTTATCGACGGAAAAAATATTTGAAAAAATAAAAAAATATTTAAAAGGATCTTTACCTGCTAAAGTATGGTGATTGCAAGGCCTTTCTTTAACAGTTGATAAAAAATGTTGTGATTGAGTTATAAACATGGTATTTTTACGTTTAGAAATCTGATACGATGGAGAATAATTTAAAGTACTTAATCAAAAAGGGTAGGTAATCGGGCTTTTATTGACTAATTTTACAATTATTGTAAAAATTGATGAAAACAGTATCAGATTTTTGTTAAAAAAAAACCATAATTCTCAATTGAGGGGCGATTGTTTACACAGGGGTCACAAGCAGCGAAAAAGAATTTTAAAAATGCTACAATTTTTTTTTTTAGATTTTTTTAAATATTTTTTCCGTCGATAAAATTAAGCTTAGTTTAGACACTAAGACACAAACAGTCTTAGGGCGTTATACATTGTCTAGAAACTAAACTTGTAAGAACTAAATTGTAGTGAGAGCTACTTTGCAATGTGACTCAGGCTGGCTGGACAAATCTTCAAAATAGCTCGCATTTAACTAGGTCAATAGGGTAGGTACTTTATGTGACGGCTAAACACCCCTTTTTTTTTTTTTTTTTTGCGGATGGGAAATCATCAAATGACCCCTCCCGCTCCATCTCACCCCGCCGCCGCCTGCCGCTGCATCTCCGAAGTTTACAAAGAGACAATCTTAAATTATTCTATGTGTTAGAAGTTTAACTAAAGATTATAGAAAAAATAAAACGAAGTGTCTAAATAGCACACTTTTTCAGAAATCATCAACAAAAGTTACATTAGTTCCACTATCGGTCAAGAGATGGCGCTAACATAAACCTGCAATATTCTACACGGCAGTGTGCAGTGCTAAAATGCTCTGACGAGTATAGATGTGACTCAGGCTGACAAATCTTCAAAAAAGCTCGTAGGGCACTTTATGTGACGGCTAAACACCCTTATTTCAGAATTTGTGACGCTACAGAATCTTAGATAAGCGATCGAAAACGTGTCCAGCCAGCTTGAAAAACCACTTTTCGCTGGTCTCTCAATCTCGGTAACGGAAGTAATTTTGACGACTTTTTGCATATCAACGGGCGTCAGGCATCAAGCTAAAAGTTTTGTGATACGTGCAGTGGTTTAGTAGAAAAATACAAAAAATCGGTGTCCAGCCAGCTTGAATTTACGTATAAAACGTCTGGCTAGCACTTCCGAATCTCAACAACGGGAGCGTTTTCGAATATGGTTCCTTTACTAACATTTAGTGACGAAATGTGTGACAGTAATAACGTTTGATTTATGGCGTCACATGTAAGGGTTTACGAGAAATCAATAAAAACTTAATGTCCAGCCAGCCTGAGTTCAAGCTGGCTGGACACATGTATCTCCGCTGCCTGATGATCTACGGCCTTCGAAATATGTTAAAATTTCTGTGACGGGGACGATAATGATAACCTGAATTTGTGACGGAGAAACTTTGCGTAGTTTCAAAGATATTGATCATTTAAATTTTCCCATACAAACACTGCAGAAGGGTTACCAATATTGTAGGTTTTATGTAGGACTAAGTATATTTTAAGGTGTTTTCTTTAATGGACGAAAATCCGTGTATTGATGATACTAATACGAACAACTGTAGGTATTTAAATCGATAGATGACAAGAGTGTAGAAGTGAGGAAGGGAGGGTGTCATTTTTTAATGTTATTGATTATTTACGTGCAGATACCTACTCTTTTTAGTAGGTAGGTATTGGTGTTTTTTATGGTAAGTACATAGGTAGATATTGTGTCAAGATAACTAATGCTCGAAGGTATTAAAATGAAAAAAAAAATGGTTTGCTGTAAATAAAATCACATTTATCAATATCTTTATAAATCAAATACAAAGCAGGGGTGGCTGCTACCGGCCGATTAGTCGATTAAAAAGAAATCCTTTATTTATGTAAATATTATGGTCACCACCTCACAATATCAATGGATGTTTGTATGGAAAAATTTAAATGATCAATATCTTTGAAACTACTCAAAGTTTCTCCGTCACAAATTCAAGTTATCATTATCGTCCCCGTCACAAAATTTTGAAGACATTTCGAAGGCTGAAGATCATCATCAGGCAGCGGAGATAAATGTGTCCAGCCAGCTTGAACTCAGGCTGGCTGGACATTAAGTTTTTATTGATCTCTCGTAAACCCTTACATGTGACGCCATAAATCAAACGTTATTACTGTCACACATTGCGTCACTAAATGTTAGTAAAGCAACCATATTCGAAAACACTCCCGTTATTGAGATTCGGAAGTGCCAGCCAGAAGTTTTATAAGTAAAATTCAAGCTGGCTGGACCCAGATTTGCATTTTTCTACTAAACCACTGTACGTATCACAAAACTTTTAGCTCGACGCCTGTCACAAATTTATGTGACGTAATATGCAAAAAAAGTCGTCAAAATCACTTCTGTTACCGAGATTGGGAAAAGTGGTTTTTTAAGCTGTCTGGACACGTTTTCGATCGATTATCTAAGATTCTGTAGCGTCACAAATTCTGAAATAAGGGTGTTTAGCCGTCACATAAACTGCCCTATTGACGTAGTTAAATACGAGCTATTTTGAAGATTTGTCCAGCCAGCCTGAGTCACATACCTACTTTGCTTTGGTACAGTTACTAACGCGAACAATGTAAACTAATAATTATAACAGTTGATAGCCTATTGTTTGTCCTACTTCTACATGCCACACGTGCGTTGAGGTATCTCAGTACAATACTATTTTCAGGTTCAAATACAACGCGCCTACTAACCTATTTGTGTTGGAGCTAGTTTGTTGACCTCGTTGACCAACGACCTGCTCGCGGTTAAATACAAAAGCCACGAAGCAATGTGTTGTGCAGTGTGCTATATCGTCTAACTTACAACTTGGCATCATTATGCGCGGTTGTACCTACTACAGCGAGCATTGACCCTTTGTATCATTATTGAATGTGCTAGTTGGGCCTACATTTTGTAGGTTATATTACACAAGTAGGTAACCAATAGATTACGATGAAATATGGGTTTTACATAAGTAGTATCGCACTTATAAATTATCTAAGTAAGTACTAAAATGTTTTTAGATTAGTATTTTTCTTTCAGTCTAAAATTTATAGAAGATAACATCGTATCATTAACAATTTCAACGAACGCTTCCGGTCGTTTGGGGGGATTAGCAAGTGTTATGCTCATCCGCCCAACATGATGGGAACGAGGCCTCACAATACTTCGCACTGGAAGTTATCCGCTACTGAGGAATTGGTGACAAGCAAGGTATAAAGTCCTTCTTACAATAATTACCTACATAAGGTTTTATATATTAAAAAGTTTGGTAACAACGAGGCCTATGGCCCTATGGGTATAATTAATAAGTAGCAACTTCATTAATAAAATATAATTTTACTATAGGGTAGGTACTTAAGTACTTGTTTCAGCCAGGCTCAGGTATGTCTAGGTACTGAAGTCTAGAATCACTAATCTTCTGTCTTTCATATTATTCGGTCGTGTGACTAATACCAAAAGAACGGAATCGGATAAAAAATACTCAAAAAATGGGACGAAGTTTGTAGTGGTCGGATTTTCATGGGACTTTCATTGTTGAATTCCTAGAGGGTAGAATAACAAAGTTTTAAAAAATAAACGCAACAACTTTATTTCATATTTAGGGCTCCGTACCTTAAAAGGAAAAAAACGGAACCCTTCTGTCTGTCACGACTCTTTTCCTCAGGAAAGCGCGGAAGGATCTAGTTGAAAAAATTAATAAGTATCTATCAAATCTTACTTGCGCTTGGATACTTGTAATGCACTCTGAAAGTTAAAACATCCTCCTTGATCATGTTATACCTATTATTAGTAACTTTCACCAATTAACGATTCATCCATCTATCTATCAATCAGCACCGAAAATGTTTATTTTATGCAAATTAGTTATAGAAATCGAGTTCGTGAGAATATACCATGTTATCATAGAGAGTTGGCATGTTTGTGTGATTTATTTTATGATGAAAACGATTCCATGACAGTTTTTGATTAGCAACTTGTTTGACGAGTCATCATGGCCGTACAGCCGTACAGTCATGTACGGCCATGATGAATTGTTGAATCGCGCGGGACACGATAAATCAAGAAACTCGATTCAGAAAAGCAATAATTAACGTGAAGAGAGTTGAAGTAAAAGTTATCCTTATTTAGTGAATGTAACCTATGGTGTGCATAGTAAAGTATACATAGGTATAAAGGTAGTCGATGCACTCAAGACTAGCCTTCATGATGAGGACAGCCATTCTATCAAACCGTAGGCATGGTCAACTAAAACTACCAAAACAGCAGTACCTAGTAGTAATCGTCTTTTACAATGATGCGTACAATAAACCCTTTTCAGGTTTTCAGTTATTTCAATTAGGTACACCTAGTTTTTTTAAAGATCGAAAAATAAAACGAATTTATAAAATTCTGAAGTTTAACTAAGCTTTTCAAATATGGTTGAATCCTTGATCTGGATCTGTAAAATCAAGTTTTCGGTTAACCTATCCTGTAGGTATTTAGAACTAATCTTGTAGGATTGCCCTCAGATTATCGGAACACCTCTCTGGATCTTCTTACTTAAGTGATAGGATTCAGAGAGTCGATGTTAACGGAAAAAGGTCCCCCGGATCTGTAGTAAGAATGGGGGTCCCCCAGGGCTCAATTCTCGGCCCATTTTTATTTATCTATATATATAAAAGAAAGTCTGTTAGTTACACCATTTATAACTCGAGAACGGCTGAACCGATTTGGCTGAAAATTGGTGGGGAGGTAGCTTAGGACCAGGAGACGGACATAGGATACTTTTTTTTTTTTTTTTTATAGTAGGAGTAGGGTAGGAGCAGTGCCGTAACTAGGGCGGTGCCAGCGGTGCCCAGGCACAGGGCGCAGACCCTGGAGGGGCGCAGAAATGACCAGACCAATCCACATTCACCATTTCTTTAATTTTTTTACAGTAGAACACATTACCAAGTAGCCTTGAATCTTAACTATCTGGGTATGTGGTGTCATTTGTGTATTGTCTAATTGTGAATTTAGACAAATATTTTCGAATAGGTAAACGTTTTTTCACCTAATTTATAAACGCAATTTATTTGAACTTCTCAAAACTTTACCAAGTACTTAAAATTAAGTTTACAAAAACTTAGTTTTTGGATGATAAATTTATTTTTATAGACAATCCATTTTATTGTCAGAACCGGTTATGATTAGAAAATATTTCAAGGGCGCGGTTATAGCAGCTCGCACCGGGCGCATAAAAGGGTAATTACGGCACTGGGTAGGAGTAGTGTAGGAGTAGGGTAGGAGTAGTGTAGGAGTAGGGGTAGGGTAGAAGTAGGGTAGGAGTTAGGGAATGCAATCCGGATTATCCGTAATCCGAAAAATCCGGATATCCGCACATTTTTACTAGACTTCCAAATCCGGATTTGAAAATCGAATCCGGATTTTTTGAATAATTAAATTTTTAAGAAGTTGTAACAAAAAAATCGTTTCGGCTCTGGGGGAAGCGAGCAGGGCGCGGGACGCGGGTCGAGAAAGTGTGCGTCCTTGATCATTCCGTTCATTCCGCTTACAAGTGTCTTCAGAGTGCATTCCGCCTACAAGCGTCGTATCAGAGCGTGCTTTCTCCGCAGCATGAATTATGTGAATTCGCAGCAGGTTAAACGACAGCACTTTAGATGCCTTATTATTTTTGAGGTCATCGAGCATTGTACCGAGGTCCTCCATGGTCTCAGTCACGACTACGATATCGGTGGCAAACCGAAGGTGGGTTATGTACTCGCCATTGATGTTAATGCCAGCCCCTTTTCAGTACAGAACCTTGAAGACATCCTCCAGTGCACTGGTGAACAATTTCGGACAGATAACGTCTCCCTGTCTCACACCTCGCTGCAGAAGGATAGGTTTCGACTTCGAGGTCTGATCCTGGAGTCGGACTGACATAGTAGCGTTTTCGTACAGACACTTCAGCACCTCGATGTACCGATAGTCGATCTGGCACCGTTGAAGAAATTGCAGTACAGCCCATGTCTCGATCGAATCAAAGGCTTTCTCGTAGTCCACAAACGCTAAGCAGAGAGGTAGGTTATATTCTTCGGTCTACTGTATAACCAGTCGCAGCGTATATAGGGTGACTGGTAATTAGTGACCGATACTTAAACACGTGATTTTACTCATCATTATGAACAACTTTTACTATGGGACCAAACCTGAAATCGTGAAGAAAAAAACCAGCTGTTCTCTACATTTTGATGAGTTAGACGAACATAAATGTAGGGAACAGCTGATTTTTTTTTCGCGATTTCATGTTTGGTCCCATAGTAAAAGTTGTTCATAATGATGAGTAAAATCAGGTGTTTAAGTATCGGTCACTAATTACCAGTCACCCTATATATGTGGTGTAAACCTGCGCGCGAGACGGTTCGTGATGACTCTCAAAAACACCTTGTACAGTCACGAGCAAAAATATGTATACACTTGGCTTTATTCAAAGCCAATTTTCTCCTTTATTTTTTAATGAAATTTTATGTTATTACGAACATAGTATTTTCGAACCCATAGGTTTATGTAAAGTGTCGTATTTCAACGTTGCATTTGTTATTTTACGAAAAAATCGCAGTTGAAAGTGGCCAAGTGTTGACATATTATTACTTGTGACTGTACACATGGCTTAGAAGTGAGATGGGCCTATAATTATTAAGAAGGGCATTGTCGCCCTTCTTAAAGAAAAGTATCACCACACCTCTGTTTCATGCCTGTAGTGATTTAAGTATGACGGAACCAAACAGCTTCTGAAAGGCCTTAGAAACGGGTTTTCCGCTGGCCTTCACGAACTCGGCCGTAATTCCGTCATCACTTCGCGCCTTGTTGTTTTTGAGCTGCTTCAGAGCCATCCTCATCTCGTACAGGCTGACGTCCGGGATGTCTTCGGTGTAGTGTTGGGTAAATCTAGTTCTTGGGTAGTTTGCCAGATTTGTAACAGGGTTACTTCTTGATTTGTATAACTGACCATAAAACCTCTCGATCTCTCTTAACAGCACAGGTTTGGCGGACACGATCCTGTCATAATCGGTCGTTAGTTTCCTAAGCTGGCTCTGGCCATTAATCTCTAGCAGAGACCTTGGAGCCTTTAATTTTGTATGTGAAAAGCACAGAACCGGTTGAAGTGGAGGTGCTTGGGGGAGGCCTATGTCCAGCAGTGGACGTCTTTCGGCTGAAATGATGATGATGAATTATTTTATCATCGTTACTTAGCACGCGAGACACAGACTAATTATTTTAATAAGAAAAGTACATATTATAGCAATACCATCATAATTATGGTATTTAATGATGATAGTTTGAATAATTCCAAATCAAGAAATTTAAAAAATCGTTTGATGTGATTTTCGTGTGCTTTTATTTTAATCCATTTACACAAATATAAGAAATATCATATTAACCAACTAATATGGGTAGATTTGTTTATTTTCATGAAAAATCCGTAATATCCGGATAATCCGGATTGGACCAAAACTCCGTTCTTAAAAATCCGGATTTTGAAACAGAACGGATTTGCATTCCCTAGTAGGAGTAGTGTAGGAGTAGGGTAGGAGTAGTGTAGGAGTAGGGTAGGAGTAGGGTAGGGTAGGAGTAGGGTAGGAGTAGTGTAGGAGTAGGGTAGGAGTAGGGTAGGAGTAGGGTAGGAGTAGGGTAGGAGTAGGGTAGAAGTAGGGTAGGAGTAGTGTAGGAGTAGTGTAGGAGTAGTGTAGGAGTAGGGTAGGAGTAGTGTAGGAGTAGGGTAGGAGTAGGGTAGGAGTAGTGTAGGAGTAGGGTAGAAGTAGGGTAGGAGTAGGGTAGAAGTAGGGTAGGAGTAGTGTAGGAGTAGTGTAGGAGTAGGGTAGGAGTAGTGTAGGAGTAGGGTAGGAGTAGGGTAGGGTAGGGGTAGGGTAGAAGTAGGGTAGGAGTAGTGTAGGAGTAGTGTAGGAGTAGGGTAGGAGTAGTGTAGGAGTAGGGTAGGAGTAGGGTAGGAGTAGTGTAGGAGTAGGGTAGGAGTAGGGTAGGAGTAGGGTAGAAGTAGGGTAGGAGTAGTTTAGGAGTAGGGTAGGAGTAGTGTGGGAGTAGGGTAGGAGTTGGGTAGGAGTAGTGTAGGAGCAAAACAACGTTTGCCGGGTCAGCTAGTTATTTATATAAATGACTTGACTTACCTCATAAAGGATGAACATGGTATAGTGTTGTTTGCAGATGACACTTCACTTTTATTTAAACTCAAACGTCAGCAGCTGGTTACTGACAATGTAAATAACGCCCTTGCAAAAGTAGTTAACTGGTTTAATGTCAATAACCTACTTCTTAACGGAAAAAAAAAACGAAATGTATTAAGTTTACGATACCTCACGTTAGACAAGTAGAAACTAGTGTTCTCATTAAGGATGAAGAGTTGAAACCCGAAGATACCACAGTATTCTTAGGCATAACGTTGAATGCCAAGCTTCAATGGGGCCCCCATATAGATAAATTGTCAAAAAAGCTTAGCTCTGCAGCATACGCCGTTAGGAAAATTCGTGATTTGACTGATTAAGAGACAGCCCGTTTAGCATACTTTAGTTATTTTCATAGTGTGATGTCGTACGGTATTCTGTTGTGGGGAAATGCCGCCGATATTCAGACAATTTTTATTTTACAAAAAAGGGCAATTCGTTCCATTTATAAATTAGGTCCCAGACACTCCCTCAGAGACAAATTTAAAGAGATTAATATAATGACTGTGCCTTCTCAGTACATTTATGATAATCTTTTGTATGCACATAAAAATATTAATCTGTTTAAAAAATACAGTGATATCCATAACATAAATACTAGTAACAAACACAAATTTGTTGTTCCTACAACAAGGCTCAAAAAAATAGGTGGCTCGTTTAGATGCCAATGTATACGTTTTTATAATAAACTTCCTAGCCACATTCAGGAACTAAGCCTTCATAAATTCAAATCTTTTATAAAGCGGAAACTATGTCAGAAAGCCTATTATTACCTATAGTGTAAAAGACTATATTGAGGACAAAAAGGCTTGGGATTGAGCTGCTCCAATAGGTTTAGACAATGAATGTTGTTTTTATTTTGCTATTTTACACTTTAATTCTTTTTTTTTTAAGTATCTATTTACTTAAATAATGACATGTACATTTACTGTATTATATTATTTTAATTATTGTGAATGTGAGGACTATGTGGGTAATTTTTTCCGTTTTAATCATGGTCTGGCAGTTTGAGTAGTTTATGCGGCCTATCCAAATGTCCTGTCTTTGGTATTGTTCGTCGAATCGTTGAGCTCCTTAAGTTCTGAGTTGAGCTGCACGGTTACTGACAAATGCGTGCACTGACTGGACAGGTCCACTCAATCTGTGTGGTTCTTTCCTCAAAAGACCATTTCAGACACTAATCTACATGGTCCTCAAAGATTATGTCCGGATTTTTTTATATACACATTGACATTGATGAATTCTATTTAGACAATGACATGAATATTTACTTTGTAAGTAATTTTTTTTATTTTTTATTTAATTATTGTGAATGTGAGGACTATGTGGGTCATTTCTTTTTTAGGGTTCCGTACCCAAAGGGAAAAAACGGAACCCTATTACTAAGACTTCGCTGTTTGTCCGTCTGTCTGTCACCAGGCTGTATCTCAAGAACCGCGATAGCTAGACAGTTGAAATTTTCACAAATTATGTATTTCTGTTGCCGCTATAACAACAAATACTAAAAACAAAATAAAATAAATATTTAAGGGGGGGTCCCATACAACAAACGTGTTTTTTTCGGCGTTTTTGCCTTGTGGTACGGAACCCTTCGTGTGCGAGTCCGACTTGCACTTGGCCAGTTTTTTTCCTTCTTAGTTTTAATCATGATCTGGCAGTTTGAGTAGTTTATGCGGCCTACCCAAATGTAGTAGTATTTAATCTTTGGTATTGTTCGTCAAATCGTTGAGGTCCTCAAGTTCTGAGTTGAGCTGCACGATTTTTGACAAATGCGTGCACCGATTGGACAGGTCCGCTCAATGTGTGGTTCTTTCCTCAAAAGACCATTTCAGACACCAATCTACATGGTCTTCACACGATCTGACAAAACGTTACAGAAAAAAAAAAAAAAGATTTAGTCCTACAGTAGGACAAAATCTGAGGGAAATCTTTTGCGTCAAGCAAGTTATGTTTGTAAGCTTATTTTTTAAGGTAAGACCCTGGGCCTTTACATAATCATTTTCAGGTCAGTTTATCGGCATAGCAAGTCGACGTGTGTACGTGGTGAGTGTATAGCTCCTCATACCTACTTCCTACAGGAGAGGTTAATTCAAACTTTGTTTTGCGGATGTTACCTACAAGAGAGCACGAGGCAATCAAAGAAGCAAGAGTTTTCGCAGTTTTGCTAATTAATTAGCATCAGCACTGTATCGAACTACAGATGCTTTACAGACGTTCACGAAATTAAAAGTGTGAAGAAGCTGTGACACCTTATTGACAATACATTATATTGGCAATAAAAGGCAATAAATTATGATAAGTGTCATTAAAAGGAGTTAAGTCGGTAGTCTAGCCAACTGTAAATAACTGTGGTAATTCTTAAATAACGTAGTCTGTCGTAAGAGTTTCTTGGCCGACTTTTGAAACAAGTCGTTGGTGTTACTGCAAGCAGGCCGCAAAGCAAATTCATGCAATGCGTTGCGCTCGAAACATTTTACTTTAAAGCTAAGATTAATAAGATTTAAACATATAACATATGCTACAGTCAATGATCACCAACTGAGTGTTGCGAGTTGTTCTATTACCGCTTATAAATCTTCAAATTAAATACTTTTCAGGATTAGGCATCATAATCTTCAAACATTTCCAAACACTGGATTTGTAATTATACCTACCTTTCTAGTCAGTTATGCATGTATTCGTTATTCGTTATATATATATATATACAACCGCCCGCGCCGCCAATAACATATATTATATGTTATTGGCGGCAGTATTACAAACCGTAAGGCCGCTTTCACATTAGAACGAACGTTAGCAGCGCGACAGTAGCGCGGCAGAAGCAGAAACCTTCTGTTTATAATATGAAATTCTGACTGGGCGACGCGACGGTCGCGCGTCAGTCGCCCTGCTAAAGTCGCCTAAATGTGAAAGCGGTCTAAGACATGACGGAAAACAGCAAAATTCTGCCGCGCCGGCTGTAAGATAAAAGCTCTTTCAGAACCAAAGAGACCGAAATGTGAAAATAGCTAGCCTAGCTACATAATTGACGGGCGTAGGTACAGGACCATATTTATTTGTATGACCTCGACGCATTCAATTGGTAAGGTAGGAAAATAAGATACTTTCTGCGCAAAAAATCCTAGTGAAGAATTTTCACAGCGGGATTATCTTTATTTTATTACTTCATTAGTCATACTGTGTGGAAATTCCATTGCGACATTCAATTAGCGATGGGCGATTCCGAGATGTTTTAACAATCGAAAGAATCGGAATCGTTAAAATAAACCATCGAGTCAACCATCGACTCGCCGCGCCGTTCTACAAAACAATCGAGATGTTTTTCGATTGTCTCGAGTCAATGGAATCGACCGCTGGTTTTCGACTGTTCGAATCAGTCATCACTCTCACTCACCGAGTCGAGACTCGAGTCTCGCTCGGTCACCGATGACTCGATGACTCGAGTCGAACGAGTCGCGCGTAATTTGTGAATGTTTACCTTTACAGTACTTACGAGTCGACGACGATTACTTTGCACTGTTTTATTTTGAACTAATTTTTAAATTCATTAAAATGCCACGAAGTTTTATAAGATCAATAGTGTGGGAGTGGACCTAAATAAGTAATATGTCTGTTTGTTATTAACAAAGACTAGAAATAAAAATAATTACATAAGAGAGAGAGATTAAGACTTTTTCTGAAACGATTTTGTGATTGTTATTTGATTAAGATTGTTGATTATCCCGTGACCGACTGATTTTACCTTTAAATTTAAATAGGTACCTAGTTAACTAATACGATTAAAAAACTACGCTTCAATGCTACTTAAACATCTACTTAATTAATATAAAAACATTTTATAAGAACCCTCGATATGTTTTATTTATTTTCACGATTCCTTTTAACTAATTATTCGTAAGTAAGTTAACTACTTACTTACATTTTATTCCCGTCGCGGTATTGATTATTTTCGATTGCTCTTATTGAAATTATTAGTTTGGATTCGCAATCATAACGCAAGTCAAGAACTCGCGGAACTAAACCATCGATGAATAACTCTCGAATGAACGCGCCATGCGCCAGTCGACTCGCAATAGTCGCAAACTCGCAATACAGCCCATGCGCCAGTCGACTCGCAATAGTCGCAATACAGCTTAAACAGACCGAGTCGGACTCGAGTCCAAGTCGAAACAATCGAGAACCATCGAGATGTTCGAACAATCGAATAAAACCTCTCGCCATCGCGCATCACTACATTCAATGCGAAAAGAAAAAAGCTAGCAGAGGTCCTGCAAATCAGTTTATTGCAAATCTCGTAAAGCATTACTTTTACGTCCATTTGGTCTACCAAAAGTTTATTCACTACAAAGACTAATCACTACTCTCGAGTTCTACACTATATTTGAGTATAAAAATAAACCATATTGGTTTGGTACTTTTTACGTTGAACCTGTTCAAATAAAAAATCTCTCACATCCAAACAGACAAACAGACAAAAATTAAAAAAATTGATGAAACCAATCTGTTGGTTATCCTTTAACACCCCACCTATTTTTTTTTTAATATTTTTAATGTACAGAAACGCCTCGTCTACAGATTTATTATATGTATAGATAGATAGATGTGAAAGTTTGTGAAGATATTTGGATGTTTGTTACTTAATCACGCGTAAACCGTTGAACAGATTTGGATGAAAATTGGCACATAGATACCATTTCCTGGATTAACACAAAGGATACTTTTTATTCTGCTATTCCCATGGGATCGAAACTTACGCGGGTGAAACCGCGGGGCGCTACTAGTTCTACACAAACCAGGCATACACAAGATTCATCTAGGACCAATAGTTCTCCAGATACACATCTTCCAAATATTGGGTAAACGATTCTTATGCTTCTGTTCTATCTGGTAGTAGGCCTAATCCATGAATTGTGAATTATGACAGCATGAGAACATTTTCTTCTTCCTCACCCTCGTTTTATCGTTTGTGTATTGTTTCTCGTATTCATCATTTTCAAAACGCTTTCGTCTCTATGGTAGGTAATGTCAGTAGGCTGTTGGATTGTATATTTTGGCAACCTTGTTTTCGGTTCTTATTTATTGCAATATTGGTCGTAAGGTATTTAAAACATGTCTGACTTGGTAAATAATATGGGTGTGCATATTTTTTAACATAAAAACATAATTTTATTGGCATAACACAACATTTAGGACCATAGATATATGAAAGAAGTTTAGGACAGTAGTTAACTGACGTAGTGAACGCTTTACTTCAAAAATTCTAAGCCGTGCATTTAATTTTGCAGATTTTGAAGCACCATTAATCATACGAAAAATTTTTGGACGATTTTTGCACACAGTATTTCTAATGCTTGAATAAAGATAATCCCGGTGATAATCTTAAATGGGATTTAACTTATTATCCTGGGCTATAGATAGTATGTACCAACTGAGAACGATTAGAGGATAATATTATAAGTTTGTCAAGCTATGGGACACCACCAGCTCATGTTCTATATTTATGAAAGCTAATTGCATGTAAGAGAAAACTGTCTCTCAAAGTATTTCGCCCACATACGACTCATGAGTAACGAGTTAATCATATCATACCATAGGTATACATTCTGACGGTTCATTTTTAGCTCTATTTTTTGGTCGTGCTCAGATGATCTTTCGCTTTCTCGAATGACTAAGTTGAATGTTTTAATAATTCGGATTCAACATAATGATGAAGGTGGGCGAATCACCATTCGCCCACCTTCCATTCATTTGTCGAATAATAACCGTTAAATGAATTGAATTTATTTGTAGGTAAGTATGTTTGGTTGAAGTTTGTTTGAGATATTGTAGTTTCAGTTTAATTTACTAACAAGCTATTAATAGGGATAACATCTTTGATTCCGATGCTGAGTCACTCAAAAGAAGTTGAATGAAATCTTCTGTCACACAGCCACATTATTAGCATGTATTGAGTGACGTAAGTGAGTGTTACCGTATCAGCTGTAGTGACTGTACCGCAACCGGTCTCTTGAAGGCCGAGTGATGCTTGAATACCACACTTAATGCGATATCTGCAGTCTGGTTTAGTAATTCATATTTTATTTGCATGTTTTTAGACTAAAGTAGTAGAATTTAGGTATTTAATTAATTATCATTTGGTTAAGTTACTGTTATGAAATTATTCGATAGGTGCATAGGGAATGCAATCCGGATTATCCGTAATCCGAAATATCCGGATATCCGCACATTTTTACTAGACTTCCAAATCCGGATTTGAAAATCGAATCCGGATTTTTGAATAATTAAATTTTTAAGAAATTGTAACAAAAAATTCGAAACGAGCGAGTTCCCTGTTCGCACGTCGCGTCTTGCGAGGGTTGAGTCTATCGGCTCTATGGGAAGCGAGCAGGGCGCGGGACGCGGGTCGAGAAAGTGTGTGAGGCGTCCTTGATCGTTCCGTTCATTCCGCTTACAAGTGTCTTCAGTGCATTCCGCCTACAAGCGTCGAATCAAAGCGTGCTTTTTCCACAGCAGGAATTATGTGCAACCGAATTCGCAGCAGGTTAAACGACAGCACTTTAGATGCCTGTCCAGTACAGAACCTTGAAGACATCCTCCACTGCACCGGTGAACAGTTTCGGAGTGATAACGTCTCCCTGTCTCAGACCTCGCTGCAGAAGAATAGGTTTCGAGGTCTGATCCTGGAGTCGGACTGACATAGTAGCGTTTTTTGTACAGACACTTCAGCACCTCGATGTTCCGATAGTCGATCTGGCACCGTTGAAGAGACTGCAGTACAGCCCATGTCTCGATCGAATCAAAGGCTTTCTCGTAGTCCACAAACGCTAAGCAGAGAGGCAGGTTATATTCTTCGGTCTTCTGTAAAACCTGTCGCAGCGTATGTATGTGGTCTAGGTGCTAAAGCCTTTACGGAATACAGCTTGTTCGGGAGGCTGAAAGTCGTCAAACCAGCGCGCGAGACGGTTCGTGATGACTCTCGAAAACAGCTTGTACACATGGCTCTGAAGTGAGACGCCCTTCTTAAAGAAAAGTATTACCACACCTCTGTTCCATGCCAGTGGTGATTTACCCTCGAGGATGACGAAACCAAACAGCTTCTGTAGGGCCTTAAGAACGGGTTTTTCGCTGGCCTTCGGTAACTCGACATCACTCCGCGCCTTATTGTTTTTTAGCTGCTTCAGAGCCATCCTAACCTCGTACAGGCTGACGTCCGGGATGTCTTCGGTGTAGTGACTGGTCAATTTAGTTCTTGGGTAGTTTGCCAGATTCGTAACGGGGTTACTTGTTGATTTGTATAACTGACCATAGAACCTCTCGATCTCTCTCAACAGCACAGGTTTAGCGGATTCGATCCTGTCACAATCGGTCTTTAGTTTCTTAAGCTGGCTCTGCCCATTAGACGGATCTCTACTAAAGACCTAGGAGTCTTTAATTTTGTATGCGAAAAGCACAGAACCGGTCGAAGTGGAGGTGCTTGGGGAAGGCCTATGTCCAGCAGTGGACGTCTTTCGGCTGAAATGATGATGATGATGATGAATTATTTTATCGTCGTTACTTAGCACGCGAGTCACAGACTGATTATTTTCATAAGAATAAGTACATAATTATTATAGCAATAACATCATAATTATGGTATTTAATGATGATAGTTTGAATCATTCCAAATAACAAAAAAATCGTTTGATGTGATTTTCGTGTGCTTTTATTTTAATCCATTTACACAAATATAGGAAACATCATATTAACAAACTAAAATGGGTAGATTTGTTTATTTTCACGAAAAATCCGTAATATCCGGATAATCCGGATTGGACCAATAATCCGTTCTTAAAAATACGGATTTTAAAACAGAACGGATTTGCATTCCCTAGGTGCAGGACCAATGCAACAGTACAAAATATATTCTTTTGGTGTACAAATTAGTAAAAATCTTCAAGTAAACTTTTCACTCAGTTGAGAGTATGTTCACGTTAAGGTTATCCACTACGTACTTATTATTTGAATATAAGTTGATGAGGTTCATTGACAAACAATAAGCGAAACTCTGACAAAGCACTACCTCGATCACGAATTCAGACTGTCTAAAATTGTAGGTAAACCAAATAAACACAAACGCTCCTTAATTAGGATGGGTCTAACAACTTTTTTACATAAATAGTTGATTAAAATGAAATAAACACACCTAAATATTTGTTTAGAGCTAATCATAATGAAATCAAATTCAAAGGCATATCTGTATGAGTCGTATGAGGCAATCCTAACCAAACAATGGAAAATCTTAATTATTTTCTTTCTTTACATATCCGCAGAATTAGGTAATGCGCCATCGCTCATGTTCTTAAACAAATACCTATCAGTATTTGTGGGTCATCATAATGCTAGGGACTGAATATTGCATACGGTACTTGGAGAATGCAATATCAAATACATTTAATTTTGCTATTGGGTTTATGAATGTTATACACCTCTAGTCTGTATTCTGTAGACTTGTCCTTCACGCGCACGTCAGCTGGTGTGCGCTACTAGCGCTATTATTGTGTCGTGTATCCGCTGGTCGTTGCCATTCGTGAATCGTTCGTTAGTATTCGCGTCTTCGAATGTCAGTCGATGGAAAACGTGCGCTCGGATCGTTTGTACTTGTAGGTGCGGTTACGTTACCGCTACCTCTACCTACGCTTTGTCTTATCGTGCCCACACTGACACCACTGTGAATCTGTGTTTTATCGATTTCATGTGCAAAAATTTTCCATTTGCTGGCGATTTTGTTAACAACGGATAATTTTATTATTGTTTTATTGGTTACTCATGCAGATTGAAAACAAGTGTCATTGGACAAGATCGGTCATCCATTTAGTGCAAGTGTGTTCGACATAAAACGTGATAGTGTCGTACAATCATTTGAGAGCAAAACGAAGTTGCATAAGACATAAGAAACCGGAGAAGTAATACGAACGCTGAGTCTCGCCTAGTGCAGGTGGAAACCGTTTGCTATCCGTGGTTGGCACCTACGTTATAGTCACCGGAAGAGCCAAATGTTATTTTAAGGTTCGTACCTATTGCCTATGTTAACAGAAAATTTTGATTCACTGGGACTCAAATCCAATACATCCATGATCATAGTGTGCTTCAGTTTAAAAGCTTAATTCTCACACAGTCAATGTTGTGTCTATGAAATATGACACTGACGTTAGACAAAGTATTGTGCATGCACAAAAGATTCAGAATAGGCGTTAGGCGTGCATGTCTATAAGATAGCTATAACTTAACTTCAAAAAGATAACGCAAGCGGTTGCCTATGTGATGCATAACGTAATAGTCGAAACAACAACAGCAGTTGTAGTGGAAAGTGGCGCCCTCTAACTAATCTGTCTTCCAGCTTATCTTTGTCCTCGTGGTTAATTAAATTCTATTGAATGGGATCACCAACCCCATTAAAATTAGGTTTCGCGCCATTGTAACGTGCTTATAGGTAACTAGAATGATTAGATAAGTCAAATAAGAATTTGAATATGTTTATGTACCTATGTTCATTGCACAATTATTATTGTAATATCTTAATAGCTATGGGTTTTTACAATCAATGAATTGAATAATGGACATTTTTATTTTTTAGTATGACTGGTTAAAATTGTTGTAGGTAAAATAAGTACCGACTAGCCGTTGTATTTCCGTGTCGGTAATGGCGTCATTGACATCACTATTTACCTGTCACCACATGCAGCACAGTGTGGCACAGTATTGTTTAGTAAGGAATTTGTAAACAAATATAATTATATGCAACTAGATTTCTGGAATTGTTCGATAATTTTAGTAGGTAGGTACCTAATTTAATTTAACCGTCTGCTTACAAAACACTACGCAATGAAGTTATTGGAATGACCGATTGATGGTGTATGACACAAAATAAGTAGGTACTTACTTACTTCTCACTTTCGAATAGAAGAATTGAACTGACTATAATAATTTATCATATCATTTTAATATCAACAGGGACTCGATGCCCACTTATTCGTTCTATGGGACTCGGGACCATATTACTAAGCCTAGGCCGCGGACTAAGATACTTGTAGATAATACTAACTTAAATAAAATGATGACTGCGAAAGTTTGTTTGTTTGTTACTCAATCACGCAACGGCTGGATGTATTTGGATGAAATTTGGCACACAGACCATGACCTGAGTAAGGTCACAGGCTATTTTTTATCCTGGATCGTAGACGAAGTCGCGGGTTACAGCTAGTAGGTATTATATATTTTTGTGTTAACTTGTATAATGTACCTATTGTATAGGTATATTTCACTGTAAATAAATAAAAAGAGTGTACTTAACTAAAGTAGGAAGTTAGTGCGCGAGTCCCATTCACACTTAGCCGATTTTTACGTACCTAGGTATTATTTAAAAATATTTCTAATTATCTACAAAAAATATCATAAAAAATAGTAGGCCCCCCGACGGCAGCCATGAGGCTCAGACCAAATAAAAAACCAAGACAGAGGCCTGTCAACAGTAAAGTGAGGCCGGCCGGTTTCGTAAACTTGTGTGCACACTGCACATAGTGAGGTGTAATTTTATTGTAAATGGTTGTAAATGTGTGCGTGTGAGCGTCTATGCATAGAGCGGAGGTCTAGTTTTTGCATACTTCACTGTTATGTTCGCAGCGCTGTGTTTTTATTTGGTCTGAGGCATCAGGAATAAGGTTCAGAAACTCTGAACCTTATTCCCGATGCTTACAGAGACTCGAGAGACTGGTGAGATGGTTTGTTATTTACTTGCAAAACTTACCTATTAATAAAAAGTAATGGCGAAATGTGGGTGTACTGAAACACCTCTACCCATCCCTTCGGGGAATATAGGCGTCATGCTATGTTGTTGTTGTATTCAATAGTACGAAACCTGGTAATATAGGTAATAAACCTCACACTGAGTCTTAGTTGAGACCACAATGTTACTGGCAAGTTTAGGTAGGTACCAACCTACTTTCCTTGTTTAAATTATATAGTAGGTACCTAGGTCTTTACCTAGGTCTTACATTTTTAAAACAAGACGGAGCAAATATACCTCATCAATGCAGCGGTACCTCCTCCTCCTTTTCCGCGTAATTATAATATCATCCATTCCTTTTACATTGGTACCTACATACCTAAATTAATTATTTGAGCAAGCAATCCAGATTGGTACAGTCGACCGCACGTCTTATGTCGACGAACAAACACTGACCTTGAGCTGGCCTAGAGTAGTATGGAGTTTCAATTAATTAAGGGGCCAGCTTATACTGATTTTGTTACCACTGACGTCCTGTCGAATGTACATACTATACTTAGGTACAAATTAAAAATACAAGATAAAAACGCATGCAAGTGTATTGTAAATAATGAAAACAAGAAAATATAATAATATTTCAAATTTATATAATAATACAGCACAGTAGGTACCTACCTAGGTTTGCAAAGTAGATCTTTGCTTATACAGCATCATATTGTAGTCTTTGATCTTTGCTCGGATTTCTTTTGACTCTCAAACTCGCAAAATCCATTGACTTCAACGACAAAAATTCTAATTTCTAACGAAAATTAACGAACACAGAGCATATAACCTTATCTATAGCGAAGTTTAAAAAAATGTTCTATGAGCATTTGAGCATTGATACGATGAGGAGTGTTGCCACTTTCGTGCTTTTAAAGCTATTTTTTTGGGGTTTAACCACTTGGCTTTCGCTACCTACTCCTGCTTTTTCCTAATAAAAAGCATGTCGATAATTATATTTTATCATTGTTTTTGTTATTCAAACTCAAATTTTTCATTTACTTTGTTTTCTATAATTTTAATAAAATCACCACGTTCTATGTCGTTTTGTTTCTTCTCCTCTCCTCCAACAAAGTTCTTCTTGGTTTTTCCAGAGATATTATTTTTTTTTCATTCATAAATTCATTTTGTTTTTGACAAATGACATTGTTGTGTGGAATGTTTTTTGCGTTTTGAGGTAATTACAAAAAAAGTCACATCAGTTTTAAAATTCTGCCCTATTCAACATTTTTCTGGATTAGTACATAAATTATTGTTCGATTATAACAATTGGTGAGTAGATTGTGTGGTATTAGTTTTAAGCGGATACCTGGAAATCAAAGTACGAAGCAGTCATTCAAATCGATTTGTATCTATTTATTTTCGACGAGAAACTCAGACGGGTACTCCGTGTGAGTTTACGAATTCAAGGGTTTTTTCGTTTATGTTTACAGTATTTTAGTAACAATAGGGTTTCTATTTTATAATGTAACCTGCTATGAAGATGACACTGACCATTTTCATTTGCATAATTCTTTATTCAATCTGTTGTATTTTTGTATGTCAACTTTTTGGCTGATTAAATCATAGATCTCAATAAATCATTCAGTGCTTTTCTGTGCAAGTAGTAGATACAGTAGTGGTATTTCACATAGGTATAATTGTGATTTCAGATCTTCTCACATCCCTTGAGGGAGACCAGCGATGGTGGACTACTACAGGGTACTCGGTGTTACTCGAGCTGCTTCAGAGGCAGAAATAAAAAAGTCGTAAGTTCTTTAAAATTGATCAGTTTACCCTAAACAGCTTAAAACAACTTCATATTTTTTTTTATATTTCTCTCTTTCCATTTTGTGTATATAAAAGCATTACATATAATGTTTACATTAATGTTAGTACCTATACACATAAAGTACTAATAATGAAAATATTTTTTTTTTGCAAAATAAACATTTTGTTACATTAGCACTTATTTTTCATGAACCTACACTGTCCCACCTCTGGTCAAAGGCCTCCCTCATACTTTTCCATTTGTTTGAATTAGTGATAATTAAACACATCTCTATATTCTTCGTATTTAGGAGAGGCAATGCTAGCATTTTTGAAAGAGTGTCATAACGCAAACAATTTTTATTTCAGTTACAGAAAACTAGCATTAAAATGGCATCCTGATAAAAATCCAGATAATGCTGATGAATCTAATAGACGATTCAAAGAAATATCTGAGGCTTATGAAGTTCTTTCTGATGGTGAGTGTGAGTTTATTATTTATATTTTACATGAAACATTTTAGTATGTTTGTTTAGCTGGAGTATTCAGTGTTGCTCAATTATCAATGTCTATAATATGGCTATTCAGGTAATTTTGTCTTTTAAATTTACTTAGATGCTTTCAATATTGTTTAACTTGTAATATACCTAGTAATGCCTTAATTAATATTTCAGTATTTATGTACTATACTATTTAATATAAATCAATTACTCAAAGATTAATAATTTATGAATATTCTATAAATGAATACCACAGCTACTCAACAAGTTAGTGATTTTGTATCTTGTATTATTATGTCTACCATTATTTTCTATCATTTTGATTGATATATTTAGATTGAATGCAGTATTCTTTAATTTACTCATCAAAGGATATAAATATCTAAATTGATGTGTAATAAATAGCACTATTAATATTTCTAAATGCAATGTAGTTAGAATATTAGTGGTTGCCTGATATGGAAGTGTAAAATGATTTTTGTTGTTGGGTAGCAACCAAGCGGAAAGTATATGATGCACGGGGATCCAGTCATCACGCACACAGATATCAAAGCAAGAACGGAGTCAATGGGCATCGCCACTTTAACTTCAGAGGGTTTTTTGGAGACACTCCATTCCACCGCTTTTTTGGTAGCTGTCCATTTAATGCAGGATTGACTTAAGAAGTTGTGAATATTATCATTTGCTTATATTTTGTCATTTCAGTACTGGCTTAATTTTTAGATTACCACATATAGCAAAAATAAGTAATCTGCAATTCAGGTTAAGCATAGTCATGGTAATATTCAAAACAGTTTTTAAAAAATTAACCTTAATGTTATTTTGTTTGGGTCCACTTACCTTTTATTACTAACATAAATATGAGTTTTGTGTGAGTTACTCTGACAATGTTTCAAATGGTTGTGCATAACATTCTTATAGTTACTTAATAAGTTTTAACTGAGATATTTTCATTGTTGGATTTACTATAATCTATATTAATATGAAATTAAGAATAAAACAAACACCTAGGCCTAAAAGCACAGTGAATTGTGTAATATAACGGTTTAATCATAGAAATCTTAGGTAGAATTTCATCATTATTGACATGCCATGACAGACAAGAACCTAAAGAACCTAAGTAGAACCTTTTCACATAAGTAACTTACAAATATACTGCATCAAAACTTCGTGTAGTTCCAATTATTCTTATAAACGTGGAAGTTTTTATGTTAAACATTCATAGGTTATATACAAACAACATATCCTCCTACGCACGAAATGATTCACCTTCTTGGTGATGAATAAAATGGGAACATTACATTATATTTGGCGAGTCATTGTAACGGTACTTTGGAAACACGGAAGTCTGCTAAAAGTAATTACTACGAAATTGATGCTACGTTCTGGAAACTTCCAAATTAGAATCCAAAAACAAAAATAATAATAATGAAAACACGTGGCGATAGACATCATAATGCAGCATTATATGAACACTTAAATAGTATGCAATACTATGTATCATTTCAAAAACTACTCAGCATCTTAGGAGTCATCATAACACACAAATCTAGAACATTCTTATTCTAAAATAGGCACGATAAAAAAATGTTTCAGCTTCGAAACAACTCTTTTTGAATGAAAATCACATGATCACATCAGGCTGTTTTTCCAAAAACAGAATCCTCACACATTCTGAAATGTTTACAATATTTATAGGTATTTAGGTACTTATCAGCATTCGCACACCACAACACAAACATTTTTAGAATCGCGTCCTCATCTATAAATAGGCAGTATAAAACAAAGTCGCTTTTCACGTCTGTCTGTGTGTCTGCTTCGTTGTTCTCAACTACATGATGGATTTTGATGCGAGTATAATAATAAATTACACACACACACACCCACAGATAAATCCATGTTTTGACAAAAAAAATTGCATTTGTTGCAAGTTGGAATCCAATTATCTCCCACCTTAACTTAAATTTTCCAATGAATACTCAATAGTTAACACGAGAATTTGTTTCATACCAAACTCAACCTTGAATTGATTTCTAAACTAAACGCTTATCGCGTTTCTATATTATTTTTGCCCTCATGTAGACTTACATGCTTTGCTTTTTAATTCTTGAATAATAATTGCGAACTAACTTTGAGACAGACCCTTATTTAAAAAAAAAAAAAATCAAGAGCTTCTATCATATCTTCCTTTAATTTAGGAGATCCAGATAGATTCAGCTCTCAAAACGGTGAAGGAAAACATTGTGAGGAAACCAGCATGTCCTAGAACCAAAAATTCGAAGACATGTGACATATCTACCAGCTCGCACTGGGTCCGCGTGGTGGATTACTCACTCTATAATAGAGGAGGCCTGTGTCCCAGCAGTGGGAACATTATAGGCTGATGATTACTTATACATATAGATAGACTCAGCCCACTGATTCCTTGACTATAGCACCGAACCTGTCAGTCTGGTTTATTTATAAAATTAACAACGTTTTCCACAGCTTTATTTTTGTACGTTTTGTATTGAGTAGTTTGCTAGTATAGTACATAATTGACTAACAATTTGAGCAACCTAATTTATGAAAGTATTTCTTTAGTAAGAACCTCGCGTTATATATACACCTAGGTAGGTGCTGATATTCAATTACGTGACCTATGTCATAAGTTAATAACCTTCCGGTCACGTATAAAAGGAACTTGTTTATATTGTGTAATGTATATTTTATGATAAAACTGATTCTTTAACCTTGGAAGGTACCAAAATTATTGTTGAAATTAAAATTAACTACAGACTTTACGAAGTAGTTTAAAATCACGCCTACTTCGTGTGCGTTAAGAGCGTTAACGCCGTACGGCATTTCATACAAACTTTCAAGCCCTTGTTTTTCGAATGAATGAACCGATTTTAATTAAACTTCATACATAAAAGCAGGATACAAAGGTCTAAAAACAGTTACTTAAGAAAATTTTCGAAATGTCTTATTTAAAAAAAGATAACTGGAAATCTTTGTTTCTATGGAAAATTTAAAGTCTAATTTGGCTGCAACACTAATTTTCGAAAATGTTCTTAAGTAACTTTTTAGACCTTTGTATCCTGCCTTTGCGTATGAAGTTTAATTAAAATCGGTTCATTCGTTTTGAAAAACAACGGCTTGAAAGTTTGTATGAAATTCCGTACGGCGTAAACGCTCTTAATAGTTATTTTTTTCTTTTTGAACAAAGTCGAGATCACAGCAATGCGCTACTAGGAAATTCGCCACAGACACATTTAAGGTCGTTTCTGTCGAAGTTTCGTGCATTGCATTGGTGACATCACTATATCTCCGCTGCGCTGTGGGTTCGAGAACACACGTAGACTTTATGAACTCGAAAATAAATATATATATATACTAATTGTACATACGATAGTTCGAATTATTGAACTCGACGCATGATGACATTATAAAGGCAAAAACCCCGCACATCTCAATTTATGTTAATTCAAATATCAAAACATACCTACGCATTTTTTGCTCTTCATTGCAGAAAGGAAACGTCGAGTGTACGATCAGTACGGCAAAGAAGGGTTGAACAACGGCAGAGGCAGACGTTCCGCCCCCGACGACGATTACGACTTCGGCTACCCTAGTTTCCCGTTCACATTCCGTGACCCTGAAGAGGTTTTCAGAGAATTCTTCGGCGGGTCTCCATTCGGCGATTTATTTGCTGGTAAAACACTTGAATCAGCTTTACGCTATGTTATTGTAAATAATAGAACATATCAAACTAGAGATAGACCATACTCTTTTTGTATGTTTTTCTCGAATTAAGGTTGATCGGTTATATATCCTTTATTAACTTATCTTACCTAAATTCACTTATTATGGCCCGCTAATGGGTGACACAATGACCTCATAGATTACACAGATAAACAGAATATACTGACTATATTTTGGTGATTGTATTAATATTAGGAACGTTATATTTCCAGAAATCAACGGTCATGGGCACGGTCATCATAGGCACGGTCGTCGAAGCCACCCGAGCACTTCCCTCACTTCATCCCTATTCAGCCCATTTGGGTTCGGTATGCAAGGACTCGATGACATATTCGCACATGCCGCGTCTAATGGAAACGCTTTCACTTCATTCTCTACATTCAATAGTTCATTAGCAGGACCTGGCAGCGCCAACATGAGGAGTACCACAACCACCACGCGCACCGTCAACGGGAAGAAGGTTACAACTAAGAAGTAAGCATGTTTATTTAAAACGCCACAAAAATTGCATATTTTGGCAATCAAAAACCGCTCTCACTGTCAGTAGCTGACAACAGTACGTATCTAAGTGCTAAATATCCCCTAATAATAATAAGCCCGCAGCATCTTTGAAGCACAACAACGGTGCTTTGGAGATGCTGCGGTCCTAGGCGCCACAAAGTAGAACATTCTTGGCAGTTGTCATCGGTAGGAAGAAGCCCAGAGTCAGGCTTCCTGTATGACCTGGGCTTCTTTCTGAAAGACAGCTGTCTGCTATAAACATAAATTATTAATATCGCATGCAAAATCACGTTCTTAAACACTAGGGAATAATGTGATAACCATCCCTCGGGGTCCAAACGTGAGCTGCATTATTTGTGCTGTCTAATTACAAGTATTAAGTACACAATATTTTAATAACGGACTAAAGCCGAAGCAAACTAATAATGCGACTTTTAAATTTTCTCTTACCCTATGAAATACGAATGCATCAAGATGATACTAATTTTAAGTGATTGCTCTATTTACACTTCTTTTTACGTCTGCCTCGTTTGTCTAGTGTTAGCAAAATATTATTGGGTTTTTCTATCTGGATTTTTTAGTAACAACCCGAAGTCTGGATTTGTGCCCGCTTGACGGCAATAGGCTCGTCCCCCTATTACATGGGACTTAACTTGCGAAATGTGGGTGTTCTATAGGTACACCCCTACCCAACCCTTCGCGGCGTGATGTTATGTCAAGTACAAATGAGGGTAAATAAACGCGAGTTGATATCTACGTGTCGAAAGCATGTTTTCAACTTAATGACGGCTCTTAATTTCTTTGGTCACTTCCTTGTGTTGTACTTTTATCCGATAATCCCGACGAAATAGCCATGTTTTTAATTTATTTATAGCTACGATATTGTTGGACATTCAATAAACAACTTCGCATTTCTCAGTTGATTTTTATTAGACATGAAGTATGTCTAAGTATCATAATAGTTGAAACAGATTAGTTGGCAAAACAGGGTATGGTTACTGAAAATACACTACATTATATTTATACTCAATATGTTTTATTATTATTACAGGGTGACAGAGAACGGTCGGGAGACAGTAATGTCGTATGAAAACGGGGTCCTGAAATCAAAGACTGTCAATGGCGTACCTCAATCATTAACATATAGTTAAACTATGTTATAATAGCTTATAACCAAACTTGATCCAAATGTACTCAACATGTTATGCGATTTATGAGTTCGAACTTATAATTTATAATTTTGCTTTATTTAAACATGTTGTCCAGTCACTGTAAATTTTAGTGGTGGAAATGTCTAAACTAAAATAATGCCTATCTAATTTTAGTTTTAATAGGTTACTATTTGCTTCTATACCTACTTATGTTAACTTTAAATAATTATAATTTGAGTGAGATTTTAGAGTATTGCTCAATGTATAAATCTCGCTCTAGGAATTTTAGATTCCGTTTGTCGTCGCACGTGCACTGGCCGATGATCTCCGACTCAATAACGAGCCATGTAATTAATTATGAAAATGACACCGCGATCTTACACTTTGTGACAAGCGACGATAATTTAATAATTTGCTGCCAAGGTAAGTTTTATTTTTTTTAGCAAATAGGGTACTTATAGACATAATAATCACAGTTACTTTTAATTTCGATTTTGTAAAAAAAAAAATACCGACATACGATAGGAAGTTAAATTAAAACCAGTTCGAATAAAAAATTTAAATATTAACCATAATTACAATTGATGGCATTTTAATATTTTTGGTAGTTAATATTTTTTAAGAATTTCATGTTGATAGAAAAGCTTTAATTGACTGGGAAAATATCATCAGATTTTTCAATATCAATTGCGTATTTTTACTATGTGTACTTATAATAATATTAATATAATATCTGTGTAGCAAACATAGCTCTCCTAAACTTATGAAATAGACTCCACCTTAAGAAACGTAAGTAGTCAGCCCAACTCCTTGTGTAGAAATAGTTAAGTATGTGTGTCAAATCATTGTCGTTACCTAAAACACTTCTCGTTTATGCGTTTGCACCAAAAAATATTAAACATGCAATGTTTCGAAACTAGTCATATGAAACAAATCCCACAACTAGTTTTGTTGAATTTGCGTTCCCACTACATGAAACTAAGTAATAGGGAATATGCATGTATTTTTTTTCGTTTATTTAGTCAATAAACCCAAGAAAATTAAGTCAAAAAACTGGTACCTAATTGCGTAACATACTATCAGTAACAAAGGGTTTTATTTTGACAGTTCAACAACATTCATTGCGTTATTTACGTTGTTTAGCAGACAAATTTTTCGAACTTATGAAGCAATGGGTTAGCAATATCCATCAAAATGATTCAGATTGAGATTGATAATGTTTTACGCAATTAGGGTTCTGCTTGTTGCTCAAAATTGTTTTAAAACTCCAACAATTTTCTACTACAGTTAAAACGCCCGTTACTGTCGCGGCTATGATGTGACGCCCGCCATTACCTACGATACTGCAACATAAAATAAGAAATGCATAAAAAAAAATTTTACTCCTATAAATTATTCCAATGTATGTTTTTATTTAAATAATGAAAAAGTTTTTAAATGACTTGTGTATTCCTTAGAATTTTGGCAGATTTCAAGATTAATTGTTGGCTGTATTCGCACTGACTAGAGACGTATTCAATAGACCATGTTTGTAGATTTTTGTCTCTTTTGACTTTCGCTCTGTGTTTTTTATGTCTTGCAACTTAGACAAGTCATACACACACAAGTCATGGACATGACATGTGTTTAGTACAAGGATTAATGTTTTCAAATTAGGCCAGTAAATATCGTAGGTACGAAGTACATGTCGCACCGTTATAATTAAAGGGACAAGATAAAAAAAAACATTATTTTATATCATAACTAGCTGCGCCCCGCGGTTTCACCCGCGTAAGTATCGATTCCACAAAAATTCTGGAGGGCCACCCTTATCACCTAGGAGTATAAAAAATATCCTACGACCTATTCTCAGACCTACCAAATATACACAAATAATTTCATAAAAATCGGTCAAGCCGTTTCGGAGGACTTCGATAACATAATGTACATCTCTCTCAAACTGTACAGACACGATGGGAGGGGACGGAGTGAAAGGAACCGTAGTGTTAGTTAGTCTCTTTCTAAGCTACAAATAGGTCTCTATTTTGTAATAAGTCGATGAATATGGTAATCTAAAACATTTTAACACTTGAGAGTGAGTTGCATCAGCTAACTATAACCATAACCAATCCCATGACAGCCGTCAAATCTCCGGTTAAGCAAAATTCGGGTTGCATCGTTTTGAGAATTGTTAAAATGACGTCATAAATAACTATAACAAGCCATTTTTAACTATAATCAAAGCTTTGACAGACGTCAAAACATCGTATTTATCTTAAACACCTTGGTACATCACCAATATAGAACGGTTACTGTATTTTTGATCTTGCTATGATTCTTTTCTTGAGTTTTTAATTTACATAATCGAGGCAATCGAGTTACCGTTAGCCTGACCGTTATTGACTGAGTAACATCACTAGTGTCAAACAAAGAAAGCCTGATGACAACGAGCTTGAAGTGTTGCCCTTGTCAAAAAATTACCCACTTACATTTTGGGGAAATATGACGTCTTATTACTTGTCACCCTTTTAACTTTAACTGTAAAACATGTCAAATATATGACGGTGCAACAGCAGATAGTAGATTCTATGGTCATTGTTATGGTTATGATTAAATTTAACTTTGACGCAAACTATAACGGAGCTATTGATGCAACCCACCCTTTAGTCGAAATCTTAAAATTTTGAATTAGGTCTCTATAATTGTAAAGGTGCGAGTGGACAACATGTTGCAAGATTCATAGTAGAGAAACATTTTGTTATGAAATCGGTTTGTAAAACAAGTTTCGGTTCAACAAGTTGTTTGAATATGCGAATGCGGTTCGATACATTGACGGAAACAGTTTTCAACATGTTTTTATTTGAATATTTCGCCAGTGCAAGCGCACAGTTTAAAAGACTTAAATATTTAACTGTTTGTGTCAAAATGCACAGACCAAAATCTTATTTGCACCATTTGTAAATATTGCAAACTTGAAATAAATCAATTTTTTAGTTTCTGGGTTTCTTTGAAACTATCACATGGTATTTTATTTATAAGTGGTACAAATAGGGACTTCTGTGGTCAGTGTATAAATATAAACCTGAACTTATATTCAATCGATGCTTCACGTTCCGATTACTAGACGATAGAAGAATTTCAGATTATGTAGAAGACTGTATCGTAGTCATGCCCTCAATTGCGTAACTCACGTGACACAAAAAGGTAATTTGTGTTTTACTTATTCTTGTATACCTAACATTTTAAATTAATGTGTTTGCCAAAAAATAGCTTTGTAAGTTAGATTTGCCAAGTTTTTGTTCAAATTTTGTATTGGGTATATGATGAAGTCATTAAAGTAAACTACCGATACTGTGTTTTATATAGTATTAAAATATAATCTCCACTTGGATATGCTAATTCAAAATGTACTTAATATTTCTGATTTTTGTTCAAAGAATTTGATTTAAATTACAGTATCATAATAATATTCTAATAACGTAGTGCAACCGATACCGCTTTACATTAGTAAATAGTGCCATTACTAAACCAGAGGAAGCAAGCCTAGCACACATTAAATGTAAATAATAATGTTAACTGCAAGATCTCGTTCTTAAATTGTCAGCAACTATTAAGCACTGCAGGAGGAATTATTAATAAATAAAAATAATTTGTATTTTATTTTTTATTTACCCATCATAATTTCATATCACCTATCAGCACACAATATCTCAAATTAATCCTTACACAATCCATGTTATTTTGACTTTAGGTCAGTCCTGTACTTCCATTTAAGTTAAAATACATGTGCTTGATTGAGTTCAACTGTGAAAATGGGTGAGACTATAATACCTACTCGAGCAGATGGAGCAGAACATAACTCTTTCCCAGTTTCTAAATCCAAAAATGTATAAGGTAGTGTCCTAATTTAGGTGACAGCCGCGCGAAAACGCGATCATTTGTCACTCATTAATTTGTTGGGACAATCTGAATGCCCTTTATCGGAAGGACGAGTGACGACGCGTTCAGGCTCGCCGAAAAAAAAACCGCGTGTTTCCGCGACGATCACTATTCGCCGCATAAAACGCGACTATCGCTTATATTAGGACACGGACAAACACTATCTCTGCCGGTGCGACGAGGCGTTCGGGTGCGCCGAACAAAACTGATGGCTCACGTATTCGTGCGACAATCGTTTAATATTAGGACACTGCCTTCCCATCTGTGATGGTCGCGCGAATACATAATTGTTGCGATCATTAGTTTGGCTAGTCCAGCCCGAACACATGATCATTTGCCAAAATCGACGAGGGAAATTGGCCTTCACGCGACGATTCCCGTCGGAGAAGCGATCGTCGCGATCATTACCTACATCACTAATTTATTCGGAAAAATCGGAAGGCCTTCCTTTTCCCGGCGGAACGATCGCTAATACCTTTTAGGACACCGTCATACTCGTACGTCTGAAAAATAGGTAGGTAAGTACAGACGCACTTATAGCTACTACCCGAAACTGTCAAATTTTCCCAATCAATTTTGAACCTTATATGCTTTAGTGATAAAGTTGAATATCTATTAAAGAAATTTGACAGATTGTAGTAGCTTGATGTGCTGGCGTCTGTACATTATGTCCGCAATTTGTCCGTCGTCGGCCGATTTTTTTTTGTGTTTTTTGACGCTGGGATGCCCTCTGTTGGATTCTCAATGCTCGGCTCAACGAACGTGGTGACTACGTGGGCTAACATGTATACCTACGAGAGGGTATTTTAGATGTGCGTTTTGTGGGCAGCAACTTCGTTCCATCGCGAAGCTACAAACTAAACTCGCTAAAAATTACCTAAATAAATAAAACCTAAACAAAATAATTGTCGTGGACCACTTAACTTCACGTACTTACCTACCGACCGCAGCAATTTGAGGGGTGCAATTATTACATAACGTGTTAATTTGCCATTAAACTTTAATTGATATAATTATCGAAGATCGGTGATAGCACAGCTGTATTTTGGGCTTAAGTAATTAAATCTAATTGTACCTAAATGTAGTTGGCTTAATAATGTTATTGGTTGGTGTTTAGGCAACTGATCGTGTTATTTCGTTTAAAATCCACCCCAAAAATCCCACTCTGACGGCTGATTTTCCAACGCCAGATAATTTTATCCGAGGAATAATTTTGAATTTTTGACAATTCTTCCATACAAAATTTGTCTGACGTCAATTTTATTCCACGAAAAAAATTACCTGTCGATTGAAAAATCAGCCCTACGTTGGATACGCGGACACGATAAGGCCTAGTTGGATAAACGGAACTTATAGGCTTAGGGTGGATTCTCAGATATGCGTTTCCGCGAATTCACCCAAGGTGGATTCTTCGGGATGGATAAACGGACTAACTCAGCTGATCTTCTTGAGCGGGTGAACTGGTCAATATCGAGTAAAAACCTTAAAACTGTTGAACCAAAGAGGTTCCCTTGGTGTAATGGACTAATGGTTTTATACATATGTACCTATAGTTAGCTACTGACTCCAAAACTATATCAGAAGTAGATAAGATCTACCAGATCAATACCGTCAGCAATTAGCTATCGTGATTCGTTGTTATTATAAGCTATTATGTACCTACCTCCATCATTTTTGTGACACGAGTCACGACACGATGCAATGGATTTTGTTTGGACACGTAACATTTTGTTGCGAGTTGCGAGACAGGACTGTAGGTACCAACACTGGTACATATTGTTAACACAAATCAAAATGTGATGTTCATTGTGGAGTATTATAATGGCTTTAGTATATAGCTGCTGCTTTTGGTTTTCATTGCGTTTAGGAGGCATTTTGATTGGGATCATTTCATTGGTAAGTTCAGTGTTATAAAACAAGAAAGTGATATGATTTATAATTATTAACAATAATATGATGTTTAGTTAGCACTTTACTTGCGTATCTACATACTTAATCTCAAAAATTAGTTTCAGGGACTCCTGATACTAGTATTTTGTTGCTTAGGCTACAGTCAGTCTCAATTAGTAAAAGATGAGATTAACAGCTGGACAAATGATTACAATCTCATTTACGCAAAGAGCTATCTAGAAGATATGCAAGCAGGTGGGCATGGGCATACAGTAAGATCATTTTAATGGTTGACCACCACACAATGTGATTCTTCTAATCAATTACTATTTATTTTTCAGATCCAGAAAAATATATTTCACTTGGCATTAGTTTTACAAGTATTTACATGATTGTATGCATTATTTATATCTACGGTGCATACACGGTATGTACCTATATCAATATCATGCATGTAACATCCAGGTACAGTTAGCAACAAAGGTTAAAGTCTTATATCAAGTCGCCTTCGTACGAAGATGGGAGGGGTGTAGTGGGGAGGGTGGGGGATGGCTGTTTCACCCCCCGGATCCTTTTCTTGCCGGAGATGCGTAGTTTTTCTATTATTCCACTTTGAATAAAACCTTCTAACCTAACCAATACAAGCCTGTCTGCTCTGGGTAGGATCTGTCACTCATTAGGGTGCGGGGAGCTAATAATCATAGCAAAATATAAAATTCACGTAAACTCGAGAGTTCGAGAGCAACGGAATGACAAAACGAACGCGGAACGCCAAAAAATAGTATATTTCATTACAAGTGCGGAAAGGCTGTCATTGCAAAGAGTTCCGACAAATGTCTACCCGAGCCGAGGCGCAGCCGAAGGCGAGGGTTGACAGTCGGAACAAGTTGCAATGACGGTTCCGCAGGTGTACTGAACGACTATTTTTAATACAGTTGCGAAAAAATTAAGCAATTTAATAAAATAATAAAAACACAATATTGGTTTTTTCTCTTCTTTCCACGAAAAAAATTAGTCGTATGTGGATATGTAGGTAACGACTTTTTGACTTTTCCGGTAAAATGTCCTCCGAAGCATTTTGTGCAATTATACTGAGTTCCGGTGGTGTTAATTCAAAAAAAATAGGGTCGAAATTACTCATTTTGTGCAACAAACAACTAAACCCGCAAAGAAAATTTCTGGAAAATGGCGCCAACCGTAGAATATAAGCAGAGTTTTTTTTTCTTCACCCATTTTGGTAGGCAAAAGGAACTATCCATACAGCTTAGTCTTCAGCATATTTTTTTTATTGATATGAAATGAAAATGAAATTTAATGAGATGAAATGAAATGAAACCTAACCTAACTCGTTCAATTAAATCATTAAATCTGATATTGAAATAAATTAGTAGCTTCTTTTTAGAAATATTCGTATTTGTATGAATCACAAAAACTCTTTAGTAAAAACTTCATGGTTGGTTTTTCTTTTTAATAGACATTATTTTGACAGTGGGGAAAGAGACACGCACGAGTTCGGGGAAGGTAAAAAAAAAGCACTAGTATGTAATAGCCCACTTCCCGAACGCTATACGTCCCTGCAATACACCACTTTTTGAGCAACTGTATTAAAAAGTATTTGTCAATGTAAACAAATGGCGGCTTACGTTTCTTTTCACGCATTTCGACAAACGCAGCATCGAAATCGCTACGAAATGTATCAAAATTACGTTCCTTTTTAAGTATTTGTAAGTTTTTTAAATAATAATTAAAATATTTTGGAGCGTCTCCGGCAGCAAAAAATACGTGTTATCGCTTAGTACGAACCCCCTACACCCTCCCATATCTACACTTAACTCAGATTCAGGCGACTCGATAACCCCTAAAGCGACCCTACCGACTTTCATAGCTGACCGTACTGCAGCATACCTAGTTTCCTACTGTATTTTTTTTTAATCTACTAAAAAGGTACCTTTTATTTTTACGACAGTGTAACAACATGCTAATGGTCACCTACATACTGATGGAACTACTGCGTCTCATTTTGATATCTACTTTAGTTGCAACCTTTCTACTTCTAATCAAGCAGAACACTATGGACATTGGTTTGCTGATAGGGGCAAGTGTTGCAGGCGGATTTCTGCTGCGTAAGTTTTTAATTACTGGGCTAATAAAAAATAGAAAAATAACCGGCCAAGTGCGTGTCGGGCCACGCACAGTGTAGGGTTCCGTAGTAGCCCGTTATCACAATGTAGTATGATTCTGTTGTTCTTTATTATGAATACTTATAAGAAAAAAAAAACATTTTGTTTTTCAATGCAAGTCTTTATCCGTTATAAACAAGCAACTACTTCATCTTAGTCACTTTAAAGGATTAATGCTAAGGATTTTGTATTTGGTACAAAATTATCCAACACCCAAGTTTAACGACTATTACTGCTAAACTAATAAAGTTATCTTAACCGCCATAATTTTCCTTTAAAGTTCTGCACTATCATCGTCAATCAATCAATTTATTAATAATTTATCAATTTTTCCAGATTTTTCAAGCATGCAGTTTAGCTTTTAGAGGGGGGGGGAAACGCCCCACTGGAACAAAAATTTGCACTTTAAAATTTTATATTTTCTAAATGGAGCATTAAATCGAAAAATAATTTTAGCAACCCCCCCCCCCCCCCTCAGTCATTTTAGAAGACCTATTCAACGATACCCCACACGATGGCGTAGACGACGAAAAAAAAATATACACTTCACATGTAGGGGACTACCCTAAAAAAAATATTTTCCAAAATTTTATTTTACCACTGTCGGCGTAATTGATATACAGATACACACTCCTACAAAGTTACAGCTTTCTAGTACTAACAGTCTCTTAGCAAAACCTCGGACAGATAGACAAACGGACATGACGAAACTATAAGGGTTCCTTGTCAGAACTACGGAACCCTAAAAACTACTATATCTAGTCTAGGTCAAAACGTATTTCAATGCTAAAGCTACAGTGTCCTAGAAGAGCGGTGGCCACCACATAGCGGCCGCAGTGAGTGCTGTCAGCTGTCATGAAATGATGGCAGCGGAGTTTGACTTTACGGTGTTAAAAAAACCCTCTCTAGGAAAACACACCCAACTAACTTTAAAGGTACAACAAGTTCGTAGCCGACTGCAGACGACAGCAGCAGGCGACATGTCGCCGCGACACTACGGTTTCTATGTATTTCTATGAAATACGTGGCAGACGTGTCGCTAGCTACGGAAGGTATTTCATAGAAACCAGGAGTGTCGCGGAGAATGTGACCTGCTGCTGTCGTCTGCAGTCAGCTACGAACTCGTAACTTTATGCATAACGTTTCAGTGACGTCATTCGCCGGTAAATGCGGACGCTATGTGGCTCTTCTGGAAACCGTAGCTTTAGAAAGAAACGCCCGGCGATACGCAAAGGTTAATTATGTACACTACACAGTTAAGTAGAGTTTAGTACAGTCAGCGATAAAAGTCGTAGGTACCTAATCGACTTTTGTTGCTGACCGTACCTACCTATATACCTGCTTATTAGTGTGTGCTTTCAGTGGGAATGTTCTACTTATGGGTATGTGCTGCCAATCTGCCTATAGTCATCAACGAGATGGAACGTGACGAGCAGGCTGCTATCATCAACAAACTGCAACAACTCCTCGATGTCAACAATCAGAGAACAGTTCCGCGTGCTTTAGACAACATTTCTTTTTCTGCGCAACCCGAAGACATTGTCAACAGGAACGTTTTTATTGTCCCCAGGAAAACAGGAACGCACGTCAGTACCAGAATTAATGGTCCCTCTAGAATTTCTAAACGTTCTTATATTAATAATATCAAATAAACTTATTAAAATTATATTCATTTTGTTTTGAAATGCTGATAAATAGTCCCTGCCTACCCACTCGTAAGTAATGTAAATGTTTTTAGTTCTTTTTTACTTTTGTTATAGGTAAAACAACTAAAAACTGGGTATAGTTTTTAATTGTTTTACCTATAACAATACCTATCCCTATACCCTATCCTTTTGGTGCAGTCGGGTAAAAATAAAACAAACGATCTAATAATAAGGTAGGTAACCTACCTACTGCGTGCGTTTCTTGTGTTCAATTCCTAATAAATGCCAGATTATGTATTTAATTTGCTTTTATCAATTGAGTTCGAAAGGGCAGATGCAGGGTATCAAACATATTTTAATAGGTAGGTATCGATGTAAAGATAAAGACGTATGTAGACATATTGCGTGTCTAGACAATAGCGTAGCTGAAAGCATTAACTTAAACGGTGATGCAATATTTATTAGCTTCACCACCACTTGAAATTACGAATAGGTAGGGAGGTGGGTAGTGTGGGTACTTGTATTGATTTTCTTATTATGTCTAGCTACCTACCTACTTACTATACAAGTTTGAGGTGAGGCGAGGGTGAGGGGGGCTGGCACCGGTCAGTAAAGGCTCCTACAAACAGGCGCGACACGCGACGCGAATCGCGTGCGACACAAAGGCACCGCAAGTCGCGCAACAAGCGGTACCTTTGTGTCGCGCGCGATTCGCATCGCGTGTCGCGCCTGTTTGTAGGAGCCTTAATAGAGACTGGTGGCCGCGCAGACGCGCAGTTCGATCAATTTTCGAGGCCACGCCTCGCTACTCGACCTGGATTCACTCAGACCGAATGCATTTGTTTGATTGTGTTGAGCGTTTTACTAATTTTCGTACTTACCCCACAGCACTACCTTAGAGGAACTCGGCTTCTTTGGTAAAGAAATGGGAGGTGGAAAACAGACGCGGTTTAAACAAGGATAAAATACACAAATAGTTATTTATATACTTCTGTTTTATTGTACATACCTACAGAGCGACTATTCGACGGTTATAAATTTTACGTATAAATTTCAACTACGTAATTAAGTGCACTTCCACGTTCACTCTTAAGACGGATGTTGACGAAACTGAAACCGACACCACCGGCGGTGACGCTGGCAATTGCTCCTGTGTGGTCAACGTCTCTCGCTATGACCCCCTGAAATCAAAACATTAATTATGAACCCTCTTTATATTAGGTAATGTAGATATTGTTTTCTTTACCTGGACTATCAACGTATAAGGCAGGTAACTAAGTACCTATTATTTAAAAAGCATGTATCCATACTAATATTATAAATGCGAAAGTGTGTCTGTCTGTCTGTCTGTTACTTCTTCACGCTTAAACCGCTGAACCGATTTAGATGAAATTTGGTTTAGAATAGAGATAGTTAGTTCCGGGAAAGGACATAGGATAGTTTTTATCCCGATATTCCCATGGGATCGAAACTTTTGCGGGTGAAACCGCAGGGCGCAGCTAGTAATGTATATGCCTTTGCCATCGCGGGCATATCTGGATGAGGCTGGCACAGGCGCGTGGTGATTGGCACAAGAAATGAGTGGCCTATGCCAAGCAGTGGGTTAAGTCGGGCTGTGGATGATGATGCCTTTGGTTTACTTATTAAATAAATACACAGTAGGTACCAATTTATACTGTTCTAGTGGGAGTCAATTTATTGGCACTTATTGTTTTTCAAAGGTCTAAAATTCCAAGATCGTTATCAAAATAAATAACGAAAATTAATTCCAATATTAGGAAAAAACATTGTAGGTATGAAATAGATCATGAAAATAATTGCTTACATACCTTAATAACTTGCTGGCCGGGATCCGAGAAGAACACTTCCTTCACTCTCTTTTTGAACGGAAAACCCATGTACTCTGCTTTCTGTTGCCATATTAGACGACCGTTATAGCTGGTGCCGATAATTAGGTCACTTGCTACACATGAAGATATTGCTATCAACACAAAAACACTTAATGCAAGTACGCACTTCATTCTCAAAATCACTTTACCTACGTGAAACTTGAGATCTGACTAAATGTGACTCAAACCGTCACACTGTATAATCAGAAAAAAGTTTAATAATTAAACTTTATAATTATTATTGTACCTATGCTAACCTCTTATAGACTTCACACGAAATATTTTCGTCTTGATAATGGTAACCCCTAAGAGCAAAGATAAGCTGCCGAGACTACGAGCATAAATTTATATCATATCATACAAATTTGTCACTATTATTAATATTACTCTTCTGAGAAATCATTAGTAGGTATCTACTGGCCAGCGGGGGAATTTTAAAGATTTGATTTTTTGTATCATTGTATGTTTGTTTGTTACGATTTCACGCTAAAACGGTTGAACGGATTTGGATGAAATTTGTCACATGGGCAAAACATGACCTTGATTAGGACATAGAATACTTTTTATATCGATATTCTCACTGGACCAAGACTTACTGCGGGGTGCAGATAGTACAAGATATATAAGGTTTTGTTGTAGTCTTACTATAAATTGTGAAAAATAACTAAAAATTTAAATTAAATTAAAAACTACATTTAAGAAGTTTATTCCGGATAATTTCTGTAGATAATATATTTAAAATAAAAGCTTGTAACGAACAATTTACACAACAGCATTTTAAATATATTTAAACATTTTATTATGTTATACATAGATAAAGCAATTTCGAACCAATGTAGATAAGTTAATCCATACACCGTAACTGGTAACCACTTCCAACATGACCATAAAAAATATTGCGTTGACGTATGTCGCAATCAAGGACAGAAAATGTTAAGCAAGTTTCAAACAAATTCCTTTCCTACGTAGCGAGCCGCAGCAGCTAACGCATGTCACCTTTTCGACCTGTACTTTTTATTGTCAGCAATATGTATTTAGAAAAACAACAATAAGGTCCTGTGCAAGTAAAAATTAACCTTAAGGTGTTTAACATTTTCATTACTTGACTGTACACCAGAGTTCGCTACCACCTTGAAACATATCTATATACTGTAAAAGTAATTTTTAAAATAACCGAGAACCATTCAAGTTATACCGAACTAACTTGCATTGCCGCAAAACGTGGAGTTGTCTCCATATCCAGTGAGTCAGAAGTGATTTGAGAACGTGTATCAGAATTCTCAGTGCTGTTATGTATTGATGTCATAGACATCTTTTCATCTTTCATACTACCATTGGCGTCTACAGAAATATCAATAACGTTCGACTTCTGTTGCGCATCTACCATATCACCGCCGCCGCCGCCGCTGAGTGAATTCCAAATACCCTTTGAAGACTCCTTGAGAGTAACTTTCTTCTCGCCCATGGTCGCACCTTTGTCTTTACCATCTTTTGTCTTTTTGCCAAGAACTGGAAATGAGCTTAATTTGGGCTTGGAACTCCGGACCGCACCGCCTCTTTGTATGGGAGCGGCTTCGGCCTCGCACTCTTCCGTAATTGAAGTGAGCAAGTCTGCCGAATCAGATGGCACTGCTTGTCCGGCTTGTATAGGAATGTCATCTGGAAATAAATGTTGAAATGTGTAAATCATCTACAATCAGGATTTCGTAATGAGATATTATTTGTGCTTGAATGAAACATTTAGAAAGATACATGTAGGTAATTCAAATATCATAAAAAGTTCAGATTATCCAAAAAAAATCGTGTTGTTGCTATTAGCAGTGTGTACATTTAAGGTAATGGTTTGTAGCTTGCTTTTTATATTACTACGGTACTATCTACCAACTAAAAAGGGGCTTCTAAACGTTCACTGCAATATTTTATTGCCGGTAGTTTTTCCGCCTATACGGGTTACTTGTAAAATTTCAAATAAAAACAAGAACTTTTTTTACAAAAAAACAACAACCGATTTCTAAAAGATTTTTGTTGATTTTTCAAAAACCGCTTGTCCGATTTCGACAAACGATTAATTTTCATGGGACCTTAGGGAAGTATACCCTTTCAATAAAAAAATAATTTCATTTTCAAATCGGTTGGCAAGCGACAGAGTTATGCGCGAAAAAACATTTAAAAAAATACAAACATCCGAATTGAGAACCTCCTCATTTTTTTGAAGTCGGTTAAAAAATGGCTTGGATACAACGTTCTTTTAACGATAGACAGCCGGTTGGCCGGACATAGCCGGTTTTAGAAGCGCCTTAAAATAAACTAGGCAACGTTTACAATGCAATGAGTACACCTATATGGTTGACAACAATGCAGGGTTTACTACCTATTTTAAATTAAAAACAAGTGGCTTATCAGTGACTTTAGGTAACTGCAAAAATAATTATGAATGAACGGTTTCTTAAGTCTGTGCACGAAATAAAAAACCCTTTTATAATTTTTTTTATCTCATTGTGAGAAAGCTAGAAATAATTGAAATATAGGTCTGCGTGACTGTGCAAGTACCTACAGTTTTCGTAAAGCAAAACCATTCGTGCTAGACACAGCACCTGTAGTTGCATTCTGTAAAAATCTCACTGTGATAACCATAAGGGTACTCTTCTCTTCTTAGTCTGTGGTGATAACTTAGGTGAAGCGAGTTTGATAGTTCACTTCAAGTTCCCCTAAAATGCCCTAAATGTTCACGGTGAGGTTTTTATAGAATAGATCAGCTGTTAATAGTTTTATCACTTTTGCGCTCTCGACAATATAGTTTATTTCATCACTTTTGCGCTCTTGGCAATAAAGTTTATTTCATAACTTATGCGCTCAAATTTCAAACATTTTTTTTTTTAATTGTCATACTTCTTTGGATATATTTAAATATTTTTTTCAATAACATCCTCATTGAAAAAAAATGTTGGCTTCTTGTCATAATAAAATGTTGAAATGATTGACTCTGTTTAGGGTATCCCGACGATGTTCTAATTTTGCTACTTAACTTTTAACCATTCCTGTAAGGTGTTTGGTATAAACTTCTGAATACCGACACATCTTCACACAAGCGTCAGCTTCAAATCAAAACAGCCGGTCGATTCTGTAATAATCTCACCGTGAAAACTTAGGTGAAGTGAGTTTGTTTTGCTAGGGATTGACACTATTGACAGCTCACTCCACACTCACTTCACTTAAGTTTTCACGGTGAGATTTTTACAGAATAGCACCGCTGTAATCAAAGCTTGAAAAGTTGATTTAGAGACTTAACTTTTGGGTAGGCACCTACTCTTCTGAAATTATGAAACCTTGTCAGGTTTGCTAAAGGCTTCATCTATCCGTCAGATATTTATATATTCACTATCATGACAAGGAACACTATCTATACAGGGTTATTGGTAAAACATTTATTTTTTCGCGATTTCAGGTTTGGTCCCATATTAAAAGTTGTTCATAATGATGAGTACAAAGACCTCTTAAGAGGTTGTTAATGTTTTACCAATAACCCAGTATATAATAACTTTTATTGACGCTGAATAAAATATCCTTTAAAAAAACCCAAATTATTTTTTTCGGAGTCGTCAGATTTAGTCGTAGTAATCTTCGTCAGATTTGCCTTTCTAAGTCGTTTTGAGTGAGGCTCCGTACGATGAGATGATAATAATTAACAGTGCTGAACATCCCGTTACTTTTTGTCCTTATTTGAAATCTGAAAGCCGGCTTCTACCCGCGGAGCTCCTATCTCAAGCTTTTCAAATATATTTTTGGCGTTCTCTCATCACGCCTTATCTACTCTATAGCTATCAAGTTTTTGTGATGAATATGCTTGTGGAAAATCCCTCTGGGCTCCCCTACCATACCATATGTCATTGAGGGGTACCTACACTACATAAATACGAAAAACTTTATTCCGACAATCACAAATACGAATTTCAAAATACCGATTTTCATAATTCCGAATGGTTCAAAATTCCTAATAAGTATAACAACTCCGATTTATCATTCATCCTATTTTTATAATTCCGAAATTTCAATATTACTAACGTTTATAATTACTATTCTCAAAATACCGAGTTTCAATAGATCGAATAACAAAAAGTCCGAATTAATGATAATTCGAAACATCAAAAATACGAATTCCGATTAATTAGAATTCCGAAATAAAAACGCCTTGTAAAACTGAATAGCAAGCGTTTATTCCCATCTGCCACCTTCGAGCTTGCCACCGGGGTGGTGGCACTAAGTAGTGGCGTTTACCACCCCGGTGGTAATAAGGCGGTGGTGACTTCGATGCACGGTAAAGGTATTTGTATTGTCATTCGCTCGCTCTTGCATCCTATGTCGACGGAGCCCCGCTTCGCGGGGCCCCTATTTCTGTGTAAAGGGTTTAAAGTAACCTAACCAAACCTAATCTCGGGGTGCCCTTCGCCCGCTTTTGCATCCTATGTCGACGGAGCCCCGCTTCGCGGGGCCCCTATTTCTGTGTAAAGGGTTTAAGTAACCTAACCAAACCTAATCTCGGGGTGCCCTTCGCCCGCTTTTGCATCCTATGTCGACTGAGCCCTGCTTCGCTTGGCCCCTATTTCTGTGTAAAGGGTTTAAAGTAACCTAACCAAACCTAACCTCGGGGTGCCCTTCGCTCGACCGACCGCAACCGTGCAACCGATGTCACCCGAAGGGTTTGTCCTATCGCGTATAGGGAGAACTAGTTTGGCCTAGGCGAATAGGTGGTAACATATCTATGGAGAAAAAGAAAACACAAAAAAATATTAATAACAAAGTAGACGTTTTAAAATTACGTTATACGTTACATAAAGATTTTGAATTTATATACGTAATTGAATATTATACTAATCGAATCAGAATCCTAATTTTAGCAGGTTATTCGGAAAATTGAAAATCGGAATGTCGTTTTTCGGACCGAGAACCCATCGAGCATTTGATTCTTCGAACATATGAAAATCGGAAAACAAACAAATCGCATTTATGACTTTCGGTAAAATAAATTTCGTGATTTTTATTAATAGACTTTATAATTCTTAGGTATTATGAAGTTCGGACTTTTGAAAATCAGAACATCGAAATTCGGAATAAAATATTTCGGAATATTTCGGTGTTCCCGTCATTTAGATGTATAGTTTAGGAGCTAGCGCAGGTTTATTAATTACGCGCAATACAGTAATTACAGCAGGCCAGCGGCTGTTCCACAGATTGCTGTGTAGTATGACTCGTTCTTGGCCGGTTTTTCGGAAAACTTGTTGCGTGATTTATGTGATTTGATATTATTACTTTAATTTATTGAAAAATCAGTTCAAGCCGCCTGCAAGACTAAGAACTCGACTTTTCAAATCAAAAACAATTTTGAATATATTATTTTTCCCTTCCTCACAATCAGCTAACAAAATTGTCCAAAATGTGTTGAATTCGTGCGCGGCCTCTACAGCCCAACTCTTCAATGAAATTTTAATAAGTTTTCGATCCGTAATAATTACGTACAACTGTGACTATAGTATCAACGTTCCTGGTAGACACGGTCATGAAACGCGGGAGTGAGTTGACACAAAATAGAGTATTTATAGTTTTTAGAAATCCCGTGCTAATTATTCACATTACAGACTATTTATCGTCCTACTCAAACGTCATGACCGCGATTGCTACGAGTCTTGGTGTTAAGAGGGCGCCGACCAAACGCCGACCGCGCAGTGGCGCCCTCATCGTTTGTTTGGTTACTTCTTTTATTTTAGAATGAAAATGCAGAAAATGAAAGAAATAACCAAACAAACGATGAGGGCGCCACTAGGCGGTCGGCGTAGCCTTAAGTATAGGTTTATTGAAGCAATGGATCTTGTAAAAGGGTCTACTTATTAAAAAGATGATAGACGTGTCACACTAACACACTTTGACATAGTGGATGGAGCTGTACTCATAAGTTGCACTTCTACAGCTGGACGTCACATGTGCTTCAATAAGCATTTCTAAAGTCCTACAAAAGTAAAATAATGTGATTTATTTTCCTAAATACCTCAGTGTATTACTTGACAAAGATGTTAACATAATGTACACAACATTGTGACAACTTCTAAAAAAGGTTTTTTTTTTTAGTTAAAGATTTGTTTCAGTATCCTTAGAAAATCTTTAATTTCCCCATAATGAGGATATTATAAGAGGAGTGTTTTAATATTGTGAGATTATGTAGACTTATCAATGTCACTGCACATACAATTAATGTTTTTAGTCCACAAGCTACAATCCAAAGTACGAGGCGAAGAGCATGCATTTGGCAGCATACAGTTATGTTCATCTGTATGTAAACCAAAAACATTGAAATACAATATCATGTCAGCTAGGTATTATAATTATTTTATTATATTGGGAGCAATTCTACAACTGTCTACATACTACTAGAAGTATGTTAAACCAATTGCGGGTAGCAGTATACCTACTGGATAACAGGTGAACTTTAATTCTCACCTGGTAACTTCTTGGTACGGAATGATGCATTGGTAATCATAGATTTAGACATCGTAACGGTAGTGGTCGCTGGTGACAATGCTACACTAATCCCCATGGGGCCGTCACATGGTTGTCCTGAAAAAGTAATAATACAACATTAGTGCAAAATAATAACAGAGAGCATAGCATCTCATACAGTGCTCTGAGCCAAGCAATGGGGTTTAGTGTTTTATGCTAATAGCTCAGATAGTATGAAACGCACAAGTTCCCATGCTCATACTAAGCATGGGCTTAGTATGAGCACCCGCTCAGACGGAGCCACGCTTTGTGTGGTGTGCGAGACGCCTTAAGATCATTTTTGTTTTTAACATTTATTTTGGAAGCACGACTTATGACAGCATCATAACCAATTTGCGTAATTTGAGAATTGATTAGGGCTTTAAACAAATATTTGCAAGAAATTACAAATTTGAAGTATTCTGTACCTGAAGGATTATTTTTTAAGGAATTTATCACAGCACTGGTAACCAACATCACATCAGGAAATAGTTCATACTGGGCTCTTTGGTCGATATCTTGCACTGCCTGATGTGCCAATGTATAGAATTCATTGAACATAGCAAAATATGCGCCTTCAATCATTTCTAATAAGAAATTAGATGAAACCGGTACTCTAGAAACCTTTTTTCCAGATGAACCGCCATTTTTCTTCTTGAATCCTTGGGTAACTATTCTGTAATCACAAAATATTAAAATATTTAGAAACCTAGTAAGTAGTACTACTTACCATCTCAAAAAAGAAAAATGTCGGGGCTCAATTACCTACTCTGAAGATATGCTCATAATTAAAACATATTTATATATGGTCTGTTTATGGCCAGAGACATCGCACAAACAATGTGGTCAAAAGTTGGAACAGCCAACTAAAAAAATCCATGAAACGTCATATTCCAATTACAGTTGCTCGTTTACTTGAAACCTTAATACAAAAAGAAAAATCTTCCAATGAAAAAGCATCTCTCCGCCGCCACGACCAAATGTCGAGATGATTTCATAATGAAGTGTCAGCTCCAATTTATTAATGCATGGCGATATAAGTGTTAGGTACTTTTTAAATAAATTAAGATTATTTTTGTTAATGACTGTACAAGTATATTTACGAACAATAAAAAAGGATGGATATTTTTGTTAAACTAAGTAGTTTGACTATCCGGAACAGAACTCCTCGTAGTCAAATCAGTTTGACCACGAGGAAGGAACGGATATTTTTCGTTAAACTAAGTAGTTTGACTATCCGGAACAGAATTCCTCGTGGTTAAATCCGTTTGACCACGAGGAAGGAACGGATATTTTTCGTTAAACTAAGTAGTTTGACTATCCGGAACAGAATTCCTCGTAGTCAAAGCAGTTTGACCATTAAGTTTGACCACGAGGAAGGAACGGATATTTTTCGTTAAACTAAGTAGTTTGACTATCCGGAACAAAATTCCTCGTAGTCAAATCAGTTTGACCATTAAGTTTGACCACGAGGAAGGAACGGATACTATCTCTGTCAGACACGAAGTCAGGTGAGACAGCGTGCTTTTTGGCCATGTCCATTATCCACCAGTGAGTTCGAGCTCGCGACTATTGTACTCTTAACTTTATTTATTGTTAGCTTCGCCATTTTTGTGAGGACGAAATAGATAATACAAAACAGGCGTGAGAGGCACGATGCGACGCATCGCGTGATTCGCTAGAACGCTACCTGAATCAATGTCATTGTCATTCATAATCGTAAACATTCGGGGGCTCGCCCGACTGTGTCGGGTCCTATCTCTGTCCTTGTCTATCGGTAACTCATCATCTGCCTAGCCTTTTCGCAACTGTGTTGGTATCGGCTTCCAGTCTAACTGGATGCAGCTGAATACTATTTTACATGGAGCGACTGCCTATCTGACCTCCACACCCCAGTTACTGGGTAATATGATACTCCTTGGTAAGACTGGTTGTCATTGTCAGACTTTCGGGCTTCTGACTACCCGTAACGACTTTCAAATATCCACGAATGACAGCCGGGAACAACGGCTTAACGTGCTCCGAGGCACGGAGGGGTCACGGTCTGCAAAGATGGACCTGCAGAGCTGCGTATCTTCACGGATGGATCTAAAACAGGTAGTGGCACAGGTGCTGGAATCTTCTCGGAGGATTTCAACATTCATATAGCCACACCACTGGGGGTTCACAACAGTGTTCCAGGCCGAATGCATGGGTATTTCTCTGGCCGCTTCAGCCACTATGGCCAGGGAAGTAAAGGACCACTCAATCCGCATACTCTCAGACAGTATGGCTGTTCTGCAAGCGCTGAACAGTTACACAGTTGACTCTGGGCTAATATAAGAGTGTCACCAGCGCCTCAATCAGGTGGGTTACCTCAATAAAATAACCACTCAATGGATCAACGGACACAGCGGTTCGCTGGGCAGCGATGCAGCCGACGAGCTTGCCAGGAGAGGGTCGAGCATGGCACCAGTGGGACCTGAGCCCATCGCGCCACTCAACTTCGGGTATTTACGCACTCTGGAAACTAAGGAAAGGCACCAGAGACCAGCGCGACAAACTTTGGACGGATCAAGGCGAATGCAGGCAGGCTAGGGAAGCACTTCCCACATTGGATGCCCGCCTCACGAAACAGGTTCTCCGTCTAACTAAGCAAAAGCTGCGTATAGTTACTGCAGCTTTAACTGGCCACGGGTCATTTAATAAACACCTCAATGTCATAGCAGTAACAGACAGTCCGCTGTGCAGGGCCTGCATGGAGGATGACGAGACAGCGGCACATGTGCTTCTAAACTGCCCGGTGGTCGTACGTACTTTGCCACGTACAGGGCAAAGTACTTCGGTAACCCAGGTACCCTACGTGAGACGGTCAGTAACATCAAGGCGTTGCTGGCCTTCCTTGAGGAGCTGGGGTGGATCGAATAATCGATTTTCCCACCCGTACGCAAAATATGCGCATTGACGTGGAGTTGCGGAAACCAGCCTGTATTACCTATTACCTATGTAAAGATGGTCACCCATCCACAGACCAACCGCGGCAAGCGTAGCTTAACCTGATCGATCGACCTGCGCGGCTGTTATTATTTAGCCACGGGCCCCGTCTATCCATCGGGCCTTGTCTATCGGTAACTGTAGGTATGCAACTGGAATAACAGATGTGTGAGTTTTGTTGCATGTAGTTGTGCACTAAGCCCAGGTTTAGTGACTGCGAAGTTAGAGACCGTTGATGTTAGGGATCGTATCTTCCGCTTTTAAGTTTATCTAACATAAGCAGGGTTCGTAAAAATCCGATATTTATAATAAATATCAAAATATCCGATATTTTAAATATTATATCCGATATAAATATCGTGTATAATAAAAAGATGCGATTTTCATTCTGTAAGTGATCTTGGTGTGTTCTAATTGTAGGACAAAATAATTTATAAAAGAATTTTATTTATTATTAATAATAATAATTAATGGTTGTTATTTTTTTAAATTAATCGACAAACAGTATTTGATGAATAATAATTATTAATCAGTGTTACTTAATCAACACGAATAAAAATAATAGCATTATTTTTAGTGGCTGATCAAGATCATAGTTTTTTATTTCAGTATGTCACATTAAATTGTAGTTTTTTGTCAAGTGTTGTTAAGGTAAACTGTGAAACTCCAAAATTTCTAGTTTTGACAATAAATATCAATTGATTTATATTTCAACATCATTTTGATCTGGGGGCACGGTAGTGCCCCCGCCAAGACGAGCCAAGCGACGCGCAAGGGCACTACCTACCTTTTCTCGAAGCACTTCGTCGTATTTTTGAACCTTCATAACTTGGGTTTGGATTATACCAGATAAACAAAACTTTCGGGATATGATGTCAGTGGTTGACTTATTAAACCTATAAAGTTTCAATTGCATAGCTCTTATACTTTAGATTTTATTGATATCTAAAATACCACGATTTCGTCACTGACTCACTGACTCACTGATGATCATCAATATTCTAAGGGTCTTCCTGAAGTCCTAGAAAGCTGAAATTTGGTATGTAAGCTAATAATAGTACACAAACAACAAAAACCTCTAAAATTTGGAACTTTTACCCTCCAACCCCTTAAAATAGGGGATGGAAGTTTGTAAGAGACTTCCGCAGATTTTGATGCTAGAGTTCTGAAAATTGATATAGGGACTCCTTGTAATAAATTATAAAATACATATTTCAGGATTTATTAGTAAAGAACCCGCCCAAAAAAAAAAAAAATTCATAAGCAACTTTCAAAAAGATGTGAAATCCCACCAAAAACATTTTCATGTAAAATGTTGCCAAGACGAGACCACATATGGCTCGCACTGCCAAAAAGTTATCAGATCTCATGTAGAGCCAAGCTTCTAACTCTACACGCCCTAACTTCACAAACTCTACACCTTAGTCAAAATTTCGCTACCATCACATTGGCGTAAGGTGAAAAATTTATTCACTGTTCATTACTTTTCTGTTAAACAATAGTTTTTGTAGTAACGAAACGGCCAAGTCTCATATTTTGACTAAGGTGTAGAGGAGGGATTTCGTAGCGGTTCCCCGTGCGGTAAGGCGGTGTACGTGCCTGTCCGCGCGAATGGATTTAACACGGTTTTGACCAGTTTGGTCACATTTTCATCATTTTTAAATTGCAACACGTCCTGCACCCACGATGATCCGCGCGGTTATGCGGCGCCCCGTGTGCGAGGCGCCGCCTCACCACGCGGACGGCAGCGCGGAGGGGCGGTGGCGGTGAAAGCACCGCTCGACTGCGCGGCCAGGCGGTGTACGTGTGTTAGGCATCTACGGATTTCTTAGAGACCAATGCGACATGAGATCCGCTTCACCGCCTACCGCGGCGGTGCGCGGTGCCGTGTGTTAATCGCCTTAAGGTTTAATAGGTAGGTAACATAAGAAAAATAAAAAAGTATTTTGTTAAAAATGAGCTCTTTTCTTTAGTTTCCCGTATGTCATTACTTTCCAAAATTCAATCCTTATCAGCGACACTATCGAATGATGTAATATTAGTGTGTTTTTTTCAAAATCAAGGGGTTCGATTCCTGGATAGAAATATTTAAAAAAACTGAATCATTGGATTTTTGAAAAATCCAATGATACAGTTTTAGTTTTCATCAAAATCGAGCCCGCAACTCCTTTGAGTACTTTTCGCTAGTCCTCATAATTTCGGATTTGGCCATTCACGCCCACTTGGAATATTCACCCTGCTGTATATCCACTGATGTTCTATGTTAAGGGTTTGGTTTCCGCACTTAGTCCTTCAGTGGACCATTGTGCGTGAAGTATATCCACTGATATAGTTACATAGGCGAACCCTGAACATCAGAGATGCCTTTTTCGCGAAAAAGAACAGAAATTAGCCAACTCAAGGGTTACTGCACTGCCATTATTTTTTTTAAGGTATCATAGAAAAAGTTTTGAACCCTCCTTATGAATGTGTTTAAATAAGCGTTTAAATAGGGATGATAAATTTATTACCTGGATGCAGCAATGCAGAAATGTCGTAATGCTAATTTTGGTAACAAACTCAGTTGGCGATTGTAAATAAAGAGCAATGCTGACATCACTTTCAATCGATTCTGTGCATTGATTACTTCAACCTGGGGCAGTGGTCCCCAGTTCACTAGCTTAGTATTGCACTCTTCCCATCTCCGTAAAGCACTTTCAGTAAGAAACTGAGACCCCAAAGATAGTGGCTGAGAATAAACAAATAATTGGTTTAAAAATTGATCTTGCAAACAGGTACAGTTTTTTTAATTGAGAAATAGCTTTTCACTAGTCTTATCTTAGATCATTCAAATATCAAGCAAAAGATTAAGTAATTTTATTAATAATTAATAAATAATAATAATTTCATTTATTTCAGGTACCACATCCCATATCAGAAAACATCTTTAAATTAAATTCAATTAAGTAAATTATTATTCAATAATAAATACAAAAACACATAACAATAAATACAAATGAATAAAATAATACAACATCAACACACAAATTAGATAAATCAAATTATTAAAATATATTAATACCTCATGATATATCGAAGCTTGAGCCAATGATGGAAGTCTGAATGATACTACTTTGGGCTTGCCTTCTTCATCTACTACTTCAAAGTTATACAAACCTGTAAAATTAATTATAAAGTTGATTAAGCTAATATACTTATATGTGATTAACCTATAAAATATATTGTTTGCTTTATGTTTTACCAATCAATAATGTTTCTATGCAGCGGCATGTCATCTTGTTTCCTTGAGCTACTGAGCTCAGATAGTTATAAATTAATGTAGGAACAAACTGGAGTGTAAATCTTTGTAACTCAACCTCCTTTGATCTGTAAAAGCTGAATAGCTGTGTACATACATTTTCCATCATCTGAAATGTAACAAGTATTTTAGGACCAAAAGAGATAAGTATTATGAAACTCATTGTGTTGAAAATGTCATGCATTATATTTATTTTGTAAGTATATATGTATAGTTTATTTTGTTTTTTTTTTAGTTTATTTTGTAGTACTGTAAATTGTAGATACCTGTTCAAATTGTGAATCATTCTCTATTTTACTACTATTGTTAGCTTCACTTTCATCTTCACTATAGAACAGGTTAAAAATGGCAGTAGCTATTTCATGATTGTGTTCATGTTCAGCTGCAAAACTTTTGATTTCGTTTTCTTGCAGTACAGCATACTCATTGAGCCACTCAGATATCAGTTGTTTCCATTCCGCCATTATGACAATTATAATTATCTCTCTTTACACCTGCATAAAAATAGATTATAGGCACTTACTTGGTAAAAACCAGTACAGTAAAGTGTATGAATGATTTTTAGATCCGATAGAATTAAAGTATTAATTTTTATTTGTTACAGTACATAGGGAGTGCTTTTTCTATTTTTATTTTCTTGTTTAAATAATTATATAAATGTACAGCACAACATTTAGAAAAAGTACGAAGTCAGGGTTGTTTGGATGTGTTTTGCCACACCCCTTGTGTTAATGACTTTAAACATTGGTAGCATTAAAACAAAAACGCAGTATGTAGTTTTATAGTAATTATTACGAGGTCTTGTTGGATTATACTGTAAAAAAAACATAAGTTTTAACTTGGTTATGAACTTAGCGTAAAAAAAATCAATAAAATCAGAGCAATGTGATGATGGCATACCTGTCAATTCAAGGATTTTATTTTCAAAGATTTAATAATGTTAAATTTCGTTACTAAACCGACACATAGTAACAAAATTTTAATTTTTTTCTGAAATTTAATTAACTAAATGGAATTGGACCCACAAAAACACAGATGATGATACTGGATTACTCATTACTGGTGAGTGGACTGAGTGGTGACATTGACATACAAAAATACGACATTCAGTGTTGCCAGCTATGATTTCCCAAAAATGGACGGTTGGCTTTCTGAAAAGGTACGGTTTTTAACTTTAAGGTACGGTTTTGTCGGGATACTTCTGCAAGAACTACCTAGATCAGTTTTTTTCTTCTTCGAGCTGGCTGTCTGCGACCATAAGTTGGAAAAAAATCGATAGGGAATCGGAATCGAATAATCAAAGGGATATGGTAAAGTAGAACATTATTACCGATTGCCAATATCGAACAAATTCATTTGTAAATCAAATTATAGAATGAAGTACAATCATTAAATTCGTTAATGATGCAATGAATAAAAAATGTTTTCATAATAATTTATCATAGGAATGATGTGATGAGGAAGTTCAGATATGAAGCGATATTATTCTCTATATTTAAAGGAACACAAAGTATTGTTTTAAATAAATCACTAGTATAGAAAAGGTACGAAAAAGGTACGGTCTACACTGAGGTACGGTTGTGTGATGAATAGTACGGAAAACCGTACTTTTTGGTACGGTCTGGCAACGCTGACGACATTAGTATACTCTGAATAAGACAGTCGAGTCGACACTTGACACTTGACATGACATTTGCCCTGCGTTCCGAGTTGAGAAATAATCGATTTGAGCTTGCCTATACCCGTACCGAATTAGCGTGAGCGCGATAACGATCTCCCGTGAATCGTCATAGATGACGTCATGACATGCGATAACGCCGACCGTGCCTTAGAATAATATCACCGTGAGCGCTGCTGTCAAAAATGACAGTGTGTGTGTGAGGATGTGTCAGTGTGTGTTTTGTTTTGAGTTGCATCATCTTTAAATTAAACTAACGTGGTATTTTCTAAATTGTGCTTCTGGCTAACAGTCACCACTTAACCAAAGAAGAAGAACTAAAGAAGAAATGTGCTGTTTATTCAAAGAAATACTGTACTAATATCGTTTTTATGCGTTCCGAATTGTCGACAACTCTCGGCTGTCATAATCGTAATATCTAAATCGGAACGCATCGCATGAGATGATGTCAGTGCTGCCAGTCATTTGCGGGGAATTGAGGGTTAGCTCGGGGAGATCGCGGGGAATGACAAAAATCGGGGAATTTCGGGGAATCCAAACCAATTTTTTGTATGTACCAATAATGTAATACGCGTCTGTGGAGGAGAGGGTTTTCAGCAACCTAAATAACATCAAAACTACACCGTAGGAGTCTCAACAATGACTCCATTGCTGCTTTAATGATACCAAATAAGGTATAGCTAAAGCGGGGAATGTTTTAAAATTTGAACATAATCGAAATATGCTACTACTGCGAAAATATGGCAAAAATAATATACTATTTCAAATAAAATAAACCACTAGAGATTTAAATAAAAACTTTTTTTTTTGTAAGAACCTACCTACCCTAATTTAAATAAGCACGTGGCCCTATGGATGCCCGGATGTAGTCTGTAGATGTAAGACTTTTTTTTATAGGTATAGGTATTTTATAAAAAATTTAGCAGTGAACAAATTTTGTATAAATCAGTGTTTTTAGTCCAAAAATATCATTTTGGGGAATTTTTGGCGAATTAATCAAAAATAAGTGGGGAACAGCACTGACGCGGGGAATCGAGAAATTTTTATTGGCAGCACTGGATAATGTGAGCCAAAGAGTACTATAAGATGATGTGAGCGCTGTGACTCACACAGCGTCACGTTTGCGACGACGAACCGTTTGTAAAGACCACAGAATACTTTTTCCATTTTGCATTCTGCAACGATGCAACAGTTTTACGTTCTGGGTTTAAACTTCAATCAGTCTTCGTTGCACAAACCAGTATTCGGATTACTTAGTGCGATTTTTTATTTTACGCCTACGAAAATACAGTCGAGAATGCAATGGTTCAACTCTTATCACTCTTAACCGTCGTCGCATCGTTGCGACGTCTCTCGTTCCGCGTTCGTCTTCGTTTACAAAACAGTCGTTTAAAAACGAAAACCTGGAAAACGCATTTCTATTCCATGTTGGATAAGTTTCGTCCTTTAAGCCGTATTCAAACTAGTTGCAACACGACCGTTTTCTGTTTTCTGCAAGTTCTGCAACCATCCAAATCCAATCCCAATCTCTTTGAATACACCTACGTAGTGCAGCGAAAAAAAGAAAAACACGGACTGTATTCGCCATATTATGATTCATAATGTTATCCTTTTATGATTCTGCCAAAGTGGCCTTTTTAGGCCCCCTGTAATAAGTCAGCAAACCCTACTAAACCAAAAATAGCAAATCAACCATACTGTAAAAAGAATTAAAAAGTTTGTAAATTCGAAAATGCATAATAATCAATTATCTTCCGCACTTAGGTACTTTTTATAAATTTTGGGTTAAACATCAAAATCAGTCAGTAGACCTTGATTGAACCCACATGAAAACCAAGAAAAGAAACAAGCAATTTCGGTTTTTTGCTAGACGGTACCACCATACAAAAACAGTAGAAAAATATGGCTAAAACATAGATTTATAAGAACGTCCAGATGCCTAGTACGCGCTGTCCAAATGCTTCGAATTCAAACACACCAAAATAGCGTATTCGTTCGTAAGCCCCGCCCACAGGCCGCCATTACGCGACAGACGTTCAAAGCGCGTCTACGCTGTTAAATATATTGAAAAAATGACTGTTTGTGCGGTGAAATCGTGTAAAAACTACACTCCAAAAAAAGATAAGGATACGAACATTACTTTTCACATGTAAGTTTGCAATTTTATGATGAATTTCTTTGAAAATATTACGAAAACTAAATAAAAACAAAACGACTCCATAATATTTGAGTATTGCCAAGGTACAGTGTGAAATATTTTTACCCCTTTTTTGTGCTGCGATATTTTAATATTGTAAAATGTTACGAAATCAACATTATTATTAACAAAAAAAAAAAGAAATGATATCAATGGTTGCCAAGGGTATGAAATACTTTTATCATCTCTTAAAATATTGCGATATTATTGAGTCAACAAACGGATTTGGAGTAAAACAATATTTCAGGTATGTTTGTTACGTTAACGTACGTATGTTTGTGTAGTGATAACTCTCAAAGCAGTACAGTACGCGGCAAATAAGTTGAACCATCATGACGGTCGACTTTGAACTACATGAATTCACATGAACACATGCCTAAGTGAAATAAATAATTTTGAGTTTAAGTTTGAATACGTTGTTTTATTTTATTTTTTCTTTTATAGCTGCCTGCGGCTTTACCCGCGCGAAAGTAGAAATACATTCAGTCAGTCGTTCGATCTTTAAGAAGAAGTACCTAACAAACATACACAGAAACATGCACACACACCACTCACAAACTTTCTTCTTTATAATGTTAGTATGATATTAAAAGTTTTTTGTTCATTCACACATGTTTACGAAAACCATGTTAAAAAATAAAATTATAACAATCTCCAAAAACTATCATAATAGGCACTCGGTATGAATGTAAAAGGCGGGTTTCATTTTGTACACATATATTAACTACATAATTACCTATGTCAATATGAATAAGAAAACTACCCGAATTTTCCCATATTTTGGGGTAATCATTTTGCGCTGGTATTAGAAAATGTCACGCACACAAACGCAGAAACGATAATAATACACTTGTGGTGGGCGGTTCGCACGCACACGCGCATTACAAAATGCATTCAATTTGAACGTTGCGTTTTGTACGGTACACTCAATCTGGTTCTTATAAATCTATGGGCTAAAACAAAACAGTCATACCATTTGGAACAACCTGGAACAACCATAGATCTACTGTTACACAACAGTATGTATTCCCACGGAATCGACATTTACGCGGGTGAAACCGCGGGGCACAGGTAGTTTGTAAATAATTATGATAATTTTATGCGGTTGACATAGCCTGCAATTTAATTTTTAGAAGTGAAATGAAATCCAAAATTATTTCATCTCGAAGTTCTCGAACTCGAATCATCGAATCGAATGGATTGTATTTTGTAATGATATGATTATGAATGCGTTCAGAATTAAACTATATATACTCTTATTAGCTGCCCGGCAAACTTCGTGCCGTGTCCGCCCCGAATAGCAGAATATGAATAACTATAAAACAATGGGAAAAATTCACAAAAACAAAAATAATGAAGATAATTAATTTTCTCAAAAACGATCATTCTGTAAATACATATTTGTTATGACCGCGAATCATAAAATAAAATGTCTTCATTTTGTCATCGATAGTATGAAGTCCAGCGTACTTGCATAGTACAGTGCAATTGGGTTTCTTTTTCGCGTTTATATGTATATTTTAGTCGAGTATCAAATGGTAAATGACTTTTATTTTTTAGGAGCATCACTATTTACTTGCAACTGCAACTTCATGCCACGTAATGGAAATGTCAATGCCAAAATTATTGCGGTTCTAAAGAATTTTAGTTGGAGGAAAATATAATACAAACTTCAATAATTATAATAAAAATTAGCCGGTAATAGGCATTCGCACTTTTTAAAATAACCAATGGGTTCCTCCCATAGTACGGAAGTGCCAGGAGGCGGCTCTGAAGGATATCATGTTTTGCGGGTTTGTGTTGTTAATTTATAAAATTGGTTACTGTTTAATGTTAAATCGGTCATTGCATAGGTTTTTCTTTTCAGGTTCAGGATGGATCTCCAGGTCAAAAAGCGAATCTGGAAGCATTTTTCGACTTTATAGTAGCTATTGAAGATACTAGACTGGACCAGGATAATGACACTCTAAAAGAGTTGTTGAAAAAAAATGTCGATAAAACAATCAAAATGTTAATTTATAGTAGTAAAACCCAAACCGTAAGGGAAGTAATGATTACACCTAGTGCTAACTGGGGCGGTCAGGGCTTGCTTGGAGTTAGCATTCGATTTTGCTCATTTGAAGGTGCTAATGAAAACGTCTGGCATGTATTGGTATGTATCAATAATTAAGGATTTCCTTTTTGATCTTATTAATAACAATATTTAAATAACATATTGTTCTTAGTTTATGTATAGAAGACCTTTTGTATGACAATATTTTATGTTAAACTTACATCATAACTTGTTGGTCAATGATCCTAATATCATTATGTTTATTTTGTGATTGTAATTGATTATAACTTGCTCTTCTAACTATGACTAATATTATTACTTAGAAGTATTATACTATAGATATACAATGCTTAATATTTGGTTTTCTTCTTACAGGAGATACATCCATCATCACCTGCAGAACTGGCTGGTTTGAGGCCATTTTCTGATTATATAATAGGAGCTGATTCTATTATGCATGAGAGTGAAGACCTATTTACATTAATAGAAGCCCATGAAGGCAGGGCTCTAAAGCTATATGTGTATAATGTAAATGATGATACTTGCAGAGAAGTGCACATCACTCCAAATCATAATTGGGGAGGTGAAGGTAGCCTTGGGTGTGGAATAGGCTATGGATACTTGCATAGAATTCCAATAAGAAGTGTTCAAGCTCTGCCAGCACAACAATCTTATGCAGCAAGTGCACCAATGGTATGCAACACTTGGTCTTCAACTTTATTTTTACAATTCTATGGCTTTATTGAATTAAAGGTTTAATCACATTAATAACTTTCAGGTGGCACAAACTGTTAATGTTCAGCAGAATCTAGTACCAGGTGTACAAAATCTGAATATAGATGATGATAAAACCCCATTGACGTCTGCACCACAAGTGTCAAATGCTCATGCAGAGTATCCACAAGTTGCACCTCCACCTTTCTTGTCAGGAGTGCCAATGGTAAACCCTGGCAGCTATGCTGGCCCTCCTGGTGCTGTTGCTGCTACTGTATCACCAGCTTTTCAACCTCAACAACAAGCTGGTCAACAAATAATCTCTTCGCAGCAGCCTATTTCTCAAGCACAATCAGTTGTATCCAATATGGCAGCTTATTCTAGCAGTAAGTATTTACTATTTAACTGATAATATTGATTTAAAAAAGTTTTTTGTTTTGATTTCTTCTGTCAAATGTGTGGTGTGGTGTGTGTGTGTGTATACAATCATATTATGAACCTAAATTAAAAAGTAAATTGGACAGAAATTAAAAGAAAAACTATTACATATTGTATATCTGTCTGTGTTTGTATTGTATTGTGTGTCTGCAACTCCACATCCTAGTGCAAAGTGTGTAGGTTTAAATTTTTTTTTCCAGATTTAGCAGATGCAACATTAACTAATCTGGGAAGTATACCATCGGTATCTCATATGCAACCTCCAGCACCACTTCCCAACTTACCTGGTATTCCTATGAACCAGCCTCAACCCTACATACCAATGATGCCTAACTACACTGCATCTCAAGTCCCTACATCTTCACCATACCCTCAAAGTGCACCAAACTTAGTTCCCACTTTTGACATGAGCAACTTTGCTCAGGCACCAATCCAACCACCTCCAATATCCACTGGACTGCCAGTAGTTACACCTGTTTCGCTACCAGGAATGCCGTCGATCACAGTTAGCGCTACGCTACCTGTCTCTACCATGCAGGAAATACATCAGCAGCAATCACAGCAACACCAAGATTTATTATCGTGAAATGATAAAATTATTTTACTATATGCCTATTTAATACTATTATTTAATATTATTAAGCTGAGACTTCTCTTATTGGCCCAAATTTATGTTAGTTTATTTTAAATGTAATGCTAAAATCGTTTACTTGGAAGGCAGGTATAATGATTTTAGCATTGTATTATTATGAATATGATTTTCATTTATTATTGTAACTTTATTATAAACAAGTGCAAATGTTAAAGTTATGTACCAGACTGGGTATATGACAAATACACTTAAGGTTTCCTTTCAGGTCTGCCTTCAAAGTTATTATAAGTGTACATTCAAAATGATAAAATAAAATAATAGAAAAAGGAAATACATTATTTTATTAATTTAAGTACTACAATTCGATTGATATAAAACAATATAATTCATAGGTAGTGTATAAAGAAGATAATAAAACTACATAAATTCTTTCAGTTTACAATTTCATTATACAATATTATAACACTTTACTTAATTATTTAAATAAAATATAGTTATAATTTATTTTATGTCTATGATGAATTATTATAAAAAAAAAACTGGCACTCCGGGAGTGCCGACAGAAGTGAAAACAAAACACAAACAGAATACTTTGCCATAACTCACTGGCATATCGGATATTCATTAAAACCGAGTACATTCCGAGGACAGCCGAACACATCTGAAGCGGGTATTTTTTTAATCGTCTTATAAACAAACAAGCGCGGTGTCGCTTACGGTAACAGTGGCGCGAATTCAATGGTTTTTTCCTCATCTCAAAAAATGTCCAACGCGCCTAAAGAAGTTTTCACTTCAATAATATGATGGAGGTATATAATATTAATTTATCTCGCCGTGCAGAAAGTGTGTTTTATGCACGCAGCAACTTGAGTTGCTAGAGATCAAAGTTGCTGCATGTACGCTTTCAATTTAGACGGTTGATGTCGGAATGCTGCCGCACTGGAGCATAGTAGGACATAAGGTCTGTCCACTGTCCAGACGGTCGTGGCACACGCAGGGCAGGCACTGAGGTACGTACGTGGTTGGTTAAATTTGAGCACTATGAAAACAGCGTGTGATTATCTGCATAATTTATTTATTTTCACTTCAAGACACAAACATCTATGTAGCCCTGGCTCTTGAATTAGGAGTGATACAGGAATCACAAGATTGCATACCTAATATCCTGTTAGTGGACCTGCCAAACATCAAGACCGATCAAGTAGATACGTACAGCTGTTTCTACATAAGTCTTCTACTAACTACCTACATTACTATACTTGAAAAAAAAAAAAAAAAAAGTATCGTTAGGGTAGAAGACGTGATGGATATGAGATTAGAGTGAGAATTGCTTTTCAAAAATACATCTAGTGAATATTGCTACTTAAAATACTTGCAGAATGACTTAACATGTGGATGTCTCTGGCAAATGATTTTCTGAAGAGGGTTCTAATTTAATACTGTTCGATCGGTTATGGTCATCTGGTGGGGGTTTTTCTGGGTCAAGACCAAGGGCGAAATTATCGTAGCCTCGCGTGAGTGTGGGAGTATCGCTGTAGAATACTCCCCCGGCCATCTCGGACAGTCGTCGTCGACGGCGCGTGTCTTTGTCGTCAGCCACGCCTGGGGGGCGCACGCTCGAGCTACGACGGCGCTCCGAGCCAAGCCGCGTGGGCACCCTTAAAGCTCGCTATTGTAAATTAGAAAAATTTTATTAGTAGGTGCACCATGGGGAGGAAAGTAAATGACTTATGCAAAATTTATAGACACTGAAAACAATATTTTACTTAGATTGTTGCACTTTCTTCTTTTTGATCTTGATACACATGTGAAAATTTTACATTTGTTTATTTTAGTCCAGACGGATATATATCCTAATGATCCTACCTTAAATCTCTTGGGCAGAGAGTTGAGGAGAGCGACAACAGGCGGTGAGATCAGGTCGATGGGCACTTGCGCCGGGTCGGTGACGCCCGTTAGGATGGACACGATCAGTCCCGCCACCAGCGTAGCAGCACATCCCAGGCCAGAGTACCACAGATATGATACACGGAACAGCCAAAACACAGCCTCATCACGATTATCACTGAAAACACCAACACCAGCTTAGGTAAATGTACAAAAACATACCTAGGTACTTTCGTTTGGCACAAAATTAGACTCCATTACGTGGGAGGCGGGCTTCTATAATCACGATAAAGAATGCTTACTCAGGGTTCATAGTCATATGCGTAGTCATGTTGTATGGCGCGACGCAGCCGTCGGTGGAGGCGGGCAGGCGCGGCATGGGCAGCTGGGCCAGCTGCGCGCCGCCGCCTGCAGCCACCACCAGCAACAGCCCGAACACACCGCCCGCTACTGCACCCTGTTCAAGAACATAATATTGTAGGGAAATCTCTTATGACCTCCTTGCTTATTAATTACATTCATACAATATTTTGGGTAAAATATGTAGGTACCTATCCCTAAACGGTAAGCTTGTCAGTGTCACTGACATGAAATTTTATTTTCTCCGTAGCCTCATCCGTTTGTCTTTCGCGATACCTACTGATAGCTAAATATTTTGTTTTCAAACGAGACAAATGTACGGCAGTGACAGACTGTAGGAATGTAGGTGTAGGTCACTCACCTGTATTATACACAATATTACAAGTCTTGTATGCATGATAGGTCAGTGGTGTAGGTCCAATCCGGTACAAACATGCGATCATTCCAGCTAACTAATAATAGGTAGGTAGGTAATAATTGATGTGGAAACTTCTTTAGGCGCGTTGGGTATTTATTGAGATGACAAAAAAACCATTGAACTTGCGACACTGTTACCGACACCGCGCTACATTGGGATCTGTTCGGCTGTCCTCGGGATGTATGTACTCGGTTTTAAAACACGTTCTACACGGTTTGAAACCAGTCTACAAACCAAGGTGACCTTGAAGTTGTTGTTGTTGCGAGATGCCTGCTACACGGTTTAAAACCAACATTTTCTTCTGCCACTGCTTTGCAACGCAGGCCTTTCTACCAAGGACGTTTAAAGGTCATACGAAATTGGTTACAAACCACTGTCTACACTGTTTTAAACTTAGATTTGAAACCACCGTTTTAAACCGTGTTATAGTCTTATAGATCGTGCTTTAATCCAATATGTCAGTGAGTGATGGCAAAGTATTTTGTGTTTTGTCTTCACTTCTGTCGGCACTCCCGGAGTGCCACTGTTTTTTTTTATTATTTTCCATTTGTTTATTTAGGAAGAATTTTTAATCACCTTCCAAAATGATACGATCTATGGTTTATACCTATAATAAAATAGGTGTTTTTAGGGTTCCGTATGGTTCCGTACCTCAAAAGGAAAAAAACGGAACCCTTGTAGTATCACTTCGTTGTGCGTAGAGTCCGTCTCTGTCAAGACCATTTTTTTCTGGAACCCGTGGAAATACGTAGGTCTACGGTCCAGCAGTGCGATTCTGTAACCATCTCACCGTGAAAACTTAGGTGAAGTGGGCGTGGAGTGAGCTGTCAATAGTCTCAATTCCTAGCAAAAACAAACTCACATCAGTATCACCTAAGTTATCACGGTGATATTTTTACAGAATCGACCGACTGCACCCTAATTTTATTGCGTAACACGCTAACAATCACAACCTGCACCTTAATTGCGTAACACACTATATCAATTTGAATCATTTTGAAGCCTAATGCTAATCTATTGCTCCATATTGTTCAACAACATTGTTATTTGCTCAACAACGTAAATAACGCAATGGATGTTGTTCAACTGTCAAAATTAAACCCATTGCTACTATCTACTATGAGGGATTTTCCTTTTTTTTTTTAACTCTTCCCTAGTCGCTGGATAGATGGCGCTGACCTTGGTAAGTTACTGCAAGGAACGGAACTTCACATAATTTTTTGATTATTTCACTTGGATTTAATTTTGAGATCGTAAAACGAAAGCAAACGAAAGTGTCAGTCAACGAGCGTATGTGACGTGATGCAATGTTTTTTTGACGTGACAACGTCTTAAATTAGGTTGCGGCTGGGAGTCACTTATGAAAAAGTGTAACGCTCGGTAACGTTACGATGAGTCACCGAACGAGAGAGAGGCCCGCCGAATGCCTTGCGTCTCTCTCCCACTCAACTATTCTACCGAGAAAAAGACGTTGTCACGTAAAATCTTCGCCCGTAAAACCGACTTTACAGGCAACCATTTTTTGACGTGACAACGTCTTAAATTAGGTTGCGGCTGGGAGTCACTTATGAAAAAGTGTAACGCTCGGTAACGTTACGATGAGTCACCGAACGAGAGAGAGGCCCGCCGAATGCCTTGCGTCTCTCTCCCACTCAACTATTCTACCGAGAAAAAGACGTTGTCACGTAAAATCTTCGCCCGTAAAACCGACTTTACAGGCAACCATTTTTTTTTCCAAGCGTTTTGACTTTGGCACCTAGTAACGTAGTCAGTACAACGCCATCTACCGAGTTCTTGGAAACTATTTTTTTTTAAATACTCAAAAAGAAAACCTCTCATTACCCTGCTGATTAATTTTGAAGGATATTGTTAGATTTTTTAATATTTCAATGTCCCTATTCACCCCGTTTCACCATGGCAAGTATATTATTCAACGTTTGACTTAAGTTACTACTTACACTAATTCAGTGAAATAATAGGTAATATCGGGAAAAATATTCTATTGTAGGTACCATTGACCTAGGTAACAATTTCTTTTAAATACAGAAGTACCAATAGTCTACCGTAAGTACCTACCGGACTCTTAGAATACCGAATGCCTGGAGAAAACTTTGGATAGTGATAAAAAAAAACCGGTCAAGTGCGAGTCGAACTCGCGCACCGAGGGTTCCGTACTTTGCAGGTAGGTATGTAAAATAGTTTAGCACGGTTTTTTTAAAGTAGGTATCTACAAATTTACGGTATTCGGATTTTTTCCTTTACTTGTGCTACATGATCTTGCTTCTTGCCAAATTTCATGATTCTAGGTCAACGCGGCGAGAAGTACCCTATAAATTTGATTCCCTTGAGAGTGTCGAAATATAAGTTTTTTGCGGCATAAACGGCCGTATCTTATTTTTACGTTAACTTAGGTGTTTGATTTTTTCACAGCTTCAAGAAACCGTAGAGCTGAGTACCTATATGGTTTTAATTTCAACTCGATACCTCTATGCGTTCCCGAGATAAAGGGTCAACAGACGGACGGACGGACAACAAAGTAATCCTATAAGGGTTCCGTTTTTTCCTTTTGAGGTACGGAACCCTAAAAATTATCATGTATTGTATTTATAATAATAATAATAAACTTTTATTTGCAGACCTTGCAGTCCATAATGTTAGTATTTACATAAAATTACTTAATTAACTATTGTTAGTAACATACATACAATCACAATGAAAAAATAAAATAAATAAAAACAAAACATTAAATAAATAAACTACTTAAGGCCGACCTGTGTGTGCAGACTCACCCACCGGCCAAGCATCGGATTGATTTATATCCAACTGACAAACCTTAGCATTAGCCCATGGGAAGAACATGCCAAGCGAGAACAGCCCTAGGGCTACGCCGCCTGCCATCCCGTTGAAGGACAGCGCCAGTTGCAGCACAGGGCCCAGCCGCTCCACCGCGAACACCAGCCCAAAGGATACCAGACCACAGGCGAGGACAACCCAGCGCGCTATCTGATCATAAAAATTATTGTTAATCTCTTACTGGCAGATTCGACGATAAGCTTTTGTTATAGCGATTGTTTATGTTTCCTGAAGTCTATATTTTACCTACCCCGTGAAGCGTGACGAAGGGTCAAAGATCTTTATGACGGAAGATGTAGCAAACCACATCACGTCTCTGTGTTCCCCGAAGGGGTAAGCCGAAGGGACCTACAGAGTGCTACACTCACATTTCGCCAGTTGTGTTTTAGTACCATAGTTAGTTCACCTTTCAAGTACAAATCCAGACTTCGAAACGAACGCACACATTTTTAAAAAAATTCTGATGAAAAACCCAATAAAGAATCGAACCCAAACCAAAGCGAGGCAGTCCGTTCGGCACAGTAAACTTGAATAAATCTGGCTTGTTTTCAGCTACCCTTACGAAAACTTTTGTAACCCTATGACAATAATTGAACTAAAACATAATTCATAGTGTTAAACCGATTTCAAATAACTGTCAAAGAATTACAGTAGCTTGTACTTAGTATTATAGGTACAGGCGCCAGCATATCAAGCTACCCGAAACTGTAAAATTTTCCCAATCAACTGCATAAGCGTTATAGTCGAAAATCTATTAAAGAAATTTGACAGATTGTAGTAACTTGATGACTTGATGTGCTGGCGTCTGTATATACTAATTCTATGGACAGTTGTGATTTGAATATAAGTACAATAAAATTTTATTTTAAGATTAGCAGTCAATTTGCGTAACGATTAATTTCGCTGCCATTACTTAGGTAGGTATATGAAACATAATTAACTTACTGCTGCTCCTCTGTGTTCTGGCAATGTGATTCCAAGTAGCCCCGCGGCGAGGTCTTGACAAAGAATAGCAGCCAGGGAGTTGAGCGCCGACGCTACCGTTCTGCGGAGTGAACAATAATATTGGCACGACATTGTTCACCAGACAAACTGGACAAATTCAAAATGTAAGTTCTTGTAGATATTATAGATAAGTATTTCGAATTTCCAAGGCGTTTGACCAGGGGGCCTAAAAAGGCCACTTTGGCAGAATCATAAAAGGAAAACATTATGAATCACAATGGACAGTTAACTGTTAAGTTCATCGTATAAAATCCCATTGGTGAAGGATTTTTCAGTATTTTTTTTTGTCTGTTCTAAAATGCCAATCAATCAAAATCCAATCCCAATCTCTTTGATTATACCTACGTAGTGAAAAAAAGAAAAACACGGACTGTCTTCGCCATATTATGATACCTAATGTTATTTTTTATGATTCTGCCAAAGTGGCCTTTTTAGCCCCCCAGGAGACTACGAGAAACAAGATATTAAAAAACATAACCCTCCTTCTGACGCAGTCGGGTAACAAGTTAATGAGTTGTACCTAACTCATTATGTTGTTAAATATCTTGTTTCTCGTCTGTATATACCTAGGAATGATTTGAGTGATCGGTGTCCATTACTTCAAGCAAATAAATTAGATTTTTAGTTCGCGTATGATTCCCTCAAATTAAAACCAGAACAGTCCAGTCAGAATACAGTTTCCCAACTGGACTTTTCTAGTTCCATTTTAATTCTGTTCCATGGTTACTATCTGCGTCAGTTCACAGGACGCTTTCGAGCTTTTCACAGTGTCGATTTCGGTTGGACCAAATTGTGCTAATTGTTCTCTACATTGATTTGAACAACGTTTGCTATAAAATTCTGTGTGCTACTATAACTTGTGTGACGTATACTTAACCCTAGACTGGCTGCGAAGATCCCGGCAACGAAGAAGCCAGGAATCCCGCGCGAGCTCCCTAACTGCCTCACCACGTAGAGCGGCAGCAGACGATCAGATGCGTTGATAACACCAGCCTGAGGTAAACAGCTCGATTTACTTTAATTATCGTAACATTCATGCGTAGGTACCGAAACAGTGGATCGAGGTGGCCCCAGAAAATTATGCTTGGAAGGATTTTGGGGAGGCCATTTTTCAGCAAAGGAACAGCGTAGGCTATTAAAAAAAACAAATATAGTACTTACCTAATATTACGGCTAAGAAATTTGTTCATTAAAATTTTTCGGTTGTGTCGATTGGTGACTCAAAGTAAGCAGGTAGGTATTTTCCATAGATATATATAGATAGACACCTAGATAACGCAAGAGCAACTAGGTAAGTACCTACTTCGCGTGCCATAAATCGCACCAGCGTACAAAAATCGTGAGCCGCCACTTTCGCGGTCAGTCCTGTGTCTGGGTGAGCGTGAGCGCTGGCGCTAGGCCCCGGGGGTGGGGCAAGACGGGTGCCGCACGCGGCTGCGTCTTTGAATAAATTTGATTTTCCCATCACTAAATAGTGCTTGTGACGTCATAGTAGGTAGTCAAAAAATGGCACCCTTGGTTTTCATACCTGGTGATACTTGAGTTATATAAAGGTCTATCTTACATATCTGTGGTATTTTCCTAATCCGTTTAAAATAGCCAAGCTAGGTTTTTGGCAATGACCCGTCGCGTCAGTTTATTACAGTACCTACACTGTCTTTATCTGATATATTTTTAACAGACTATAGGTATTTTGTTCACTTAAATAGTTAAATGTGATACCTACTGGGTAGGTCTAGGTAGGTACTTGCCACTAATGTTTAAGCAGCAAATATTCTGTTGTGGTCGGCGTGGTAAACAAACATGGATTTTACTGCAGGTGGAACGGATTTTTCAACGTTGTTTTCGTACTTAATCTAATAAATAGGTAGGAGGCGAACATCGCGGTTTCAACATCAGACGACATTTGACTAAAAAACGGTTGAGTTGCAACGTTGTGTCAGGGCTACATTGAATTTCTTGTACGTGTTTACCTGAATCGGATCACAGTCAGCGTAATGGACAGCAAGGACAGCGCCGGTGATGAAATTTACGGAGTATATGGCTATCAGACCGAAAGCTGACACCCACAGAGCCACCCGGACTTGAGCTATGCGCTCTACTGACAGGTACTTCTGTACTGACGCCTGGTTCGCGCAGAACATGCTGACCCAGTACATGGTGCCCCCGATGACCACCGACCAAAATGAGTGACGCACTGTCGGGTCGGGGTTCATGCTAGAAGTAATAAACAAATGAGATTCATTATTCGTCGTTAACATCACATATGCTTCTTCTTTTACATTTATTGTATCTTTTTTATACTTCAAGCATAGCAAGTTAACAACATAACATAAGTAGGTAGTAGTAGCCTTTTAAAAGTCACCTACTTTCATAAATTAGTAGTTAATACCCAATGGTAAAATAGATACCAGCTACGTAATTACGAGTTCTTATGTACAAGTAGTTAAAAGACGCTACTTGTGCGGAATAATAAGTAAACATAGAACTCTGATTTTCTTTTATACCTGACCAGGGTACAAATTCTTTAGTTTTGTAATTCCAAAGCGCAATAATAGATTAAGTAGTTTAATCAAGGTGTTTAATAAAACTCTGGGACGATTCGCGAAAGCTCAGTCGATCCGCAACGTCAGTTACTGCACCGTCCTTCACGTAAGATAACAGACAGGTAGGTAAGTTCTTCCCGACGACGTTAGGTCTTCCTCATTTTATAAACAAGGTGAACACTAAGGAAGGATTTTACACATTCATATGGATGATTTATATAGAAGTTCGTCATTTTGAAGTTAGAAACGTGAAAGCTGATTAGCTGGTCATAACTGAAAGTTAGTTGTTGTTGAACCCGAATATATCTACCTATATTCCTATCGATCGCGAAATTCTTTTTAAGAGTTGGCTCACACCGCTCGTACTCGTACCTATTAATATATTTTCCGTCGATCAGGGACTTGTCGCAAAACCGGCCTCAATCTATCTATCAGTCGCTGTTTTTGTAAGACTCCCCGAAATTCAATATAATGACAAAACGAAAATAGTTACTCAAAAAAGTGTAGTCTGTCAGTTCGCCAGGCGTGCTCCCACACCACGTCAAATCCGCCAACTTGTGTTGAAGACATTGCCAAGACCGCTGCCAGCGAGCCGATAAGGACAGCCGATTGAAAAGAGTCCGTCATTATTACTGCTTTCATACCACCCTGTAAAACAGAAATAAGTATAAGGAACTTAAGGCTGCCTTACCACCTGCAGAGATGTGCAAGGATGCGTAGCGAGGGATGTGTATAAAACTAACCAATACCATCACTTCATTCTTACTACCTATAGCTTGAGCTAAGCCAGCATAGTGGTGATTACGTGTTATAGGTACACCTACAAATCGCATGCTTAATGGAATACTGACTTAACTCAAAAAAGACGATTTTTGGGAAATGGCAAAAGAAGATCTTGCTATGAGGACATATCCTGCTAGTTGGCGCATAAAATTAAAACTGATTTAATTTGATTATAAATTAATCAATACTGCTGTATTTTGAACGTATGATTAACTATTGATGAGATCTGAGTAAAAAAAAATATAATTCTGACCTATCTACTATAATGGGTTAATATTCCATTATGCATGCGAAATATATAAAAAAAAAAAAACATGCTGTCTCGTAACTTACCTGAGTAGCATAAAATATGCAAACCACGTACACCAGAGTAACAGCTAAATATGTATTCAATCCAGTTACTGTAAATAACAACATAACATTAAAAAAAAGAGCTTGGGCAATTGCATAGGATAGTATCCCTATTATCAACATAATATCAGCAGTTCACCACTAAACCATTGCCATTTGCTATTGAAAGTTTTGCAAGAATAGGTAGGTAGGTACTGTACAGTGCCAAAACAGAGATTAGCTATCTACTCGCTAATGAAGAACTTAGGAAATACGAACACGACAAGCTAACGTTTAACATTCAAGGTGACCTAGCTAGGGACTAAGAGCAAGAATAAGAAAGTGGCTAATTTTAATGGAAACTTGATTTACTTCAAGGAATTAAAATTAGTAGGGCTTGTGGAACATAGAGTGCTGTGTAGTCAGTTCACTTGTAAGACTAGGGTTGGGGCTTGGTCTAGGGGATTTTAGTGGAACGAGCGTATCGAAAAGGATCGTCGTCTCAAATATAAGTTTTTCTACCTTTTCCATCTTTAATGAATGCTTCAAGTTACCGTCGTTTTTCACTAGCATTTGCGTGTATACAGACGCCAGCACATCAAGCTACCCGAAACTGTCAAATTTTCCCAATCAACATTGAACCTCATGCTTTAGCGATAAAGTGAAAATAATACCTTGATGTACTGGCGTCTGTACATACGTAATTCATAAAAATAACAGACCTACATAAAGGTACCTGAAAACAATATTAGAGATAGGTATCATTAGTTATTGAGACGATTCCACGGATGCTTTGCAGGATTACTTCTTAGTTTAGTTAAATTAGGAGAATACCTGGTTGGTTCTGTTAATTGCCTATTAAGATATTCGATTCGGATTGCGACACAGTCAAACGGAAAGTAACTCTGTCTGTTTGTCTGTATGTTACCTTTTCACGCCTAAACCACTGAACGGATTTCGATAAAATTTGGCAGAGAGATAGATTGCATCCCGAGGAAGGACATAGTAGGATAGTTTTTATCGACATACCTAGTATTCGATATCGAAACCTAGTATTAATAACATATTTTACACATCATCCTATTCATCATAATTTTACCAATTTGAATATCATAATGATGACACCAAAACGTTTGACACCAATCGCCAAAACTGAAATGATGGCCACGATTGATTCATTAGAAATCATCACCATCACTTATGCATATGGCTTAATGGGGGAGTTATGTAATTTGTGCAATAATAACCGTCGGCATGCGGACTTAAGTGCAAAGATGTCATCGATGCACCGTAGCTGGCCGGCAGTGGCCGGTCGAGCGGGCTATAATGGTCGCTCATACTATCCATGAGTAAATATGCTTACCGTTAAAGTCATAGCAATAAAATACCGATAAATTAACCAACAATTGTCTACGCTGAATATCTAATTATTTTTCTTTCGTAACTTTACAATTCGAAGGCCAACTAAAAATCTGAATCGAATACTTATTTAGATATGATAATTATACCATGAACTAGGTATTAATATTTCAGTGTAGAATTATTTTAAATTATTTCATACACATGAATTTCTTAGCAAGCTGTACTATCTATTCAATAATAAATCGTTGTAGAGATTGTATTCCATTTCGTTACCAAGAGGCCATTTGTAGAGATACCTACATAAGCTATGCTAAAAACTTTCACTACTTTTGAGAAACCCTTTTCTATTGTGGTTACGTGAATTATCGTTGTGACTTTGTGACAGTCTTTCTTCGTCAAGGATGATTTCTCTGCACTTGTAATTCTCAACGATATAGGTAAGATAACACAAAAATTATATGTTTCAGCTTAGCTAAAAGGTCTGAATTTCAAGAGAATAACTATCGCATTTTTTAAGGCCAAGTTTATTAAAATTAGTAGGTACTTGGGTGGTAAATGCAGCATGCTTGCTTAGATGCAGAATACTGCATTCTCAAATACTGCATCCCTCTGAGAATGCAGTTTTCGCTACTATAGGCAGGTATTTCATTCAAAAGCTCAGCGAAAATTTCCGCCCAAAATATTCGAGGCTGGATGATCAGTGTTTAACTAATTTATTATGTTTCATAATAACATATTTACCTAATCGGTTGAATGCCGTACTTAAAGAAACAATTAAAAAGCCCTTGTGTCTCGCGTGGATCCACATTATACGAAGGGTGGTTTGTAAATTGCATGTAACTACCTAGTATGAACCTACTGTAGTAGTACGTTGATAGGTTCCTACCAGGTATTTTTATACTGGGTACTTAAATACAGGCAGCCAGGCAGCATTATCTATAGCTATAGGTAGGATGCTATTGCATGGTAATATTTTATGTTATAGGTATTGTACAACTGTCACAAACTATTCAGATAGTCGTACACGGTACAGCACATTATGCTAGGTCACAATACGAGCTCCATTAGATACGATATTTGCCATAGATGTGACTTTTATACAAACTACACTTTCACTGCGTCCGCGCCGCGCGCCGTCTCGAACATAGGCAATATGGATGACATTAACATTATCCATTTAAGTATTTAATTATACATTGATGACCTTGTTGAACATCGATGTCAAATGTATTGTAGATTGTTATACAAGGGGCTAAAATGAAAGCTCGGGAGTAAAAAATAGAAACCGAGTTATTAATGGGTTTTTAGCGCCGTGTGTTACACTCTACTTTTCACTACGATTGCAGAAAATAAAATGATCCAATACATATCAAAAAGTTTATTTTATTAAAAATTAAATGTACAATTATTCTGGATTATTAACGAGATCTTTTTTCCCGGCAACTTAATTTCAGTCCTCTATGAAGATGAATGTTGAGTTGTCTGTAGGGTAAACGTGGGAGATACACCGTAGGTACACGTAGTTCCAGGTTTGTTTGAGGGGTCCCTCGTTCGAATGTTCTGAATAGAGAATCCGCTGAGTTGACGCAACCCTCGATGTCGATGGTCGTGGGCTAGTTGAGAGAATATTAATGCGTTCTGTGATACGCTGGATGATATCCATTTGTTTTGAATTACGTTCTAGATATAGCCTTCCGGCACTTGATCGGATCTCCATCCACCGTGGCGTTTTAGCGTTGTTATATTTGCACCAGAATCCGCCAAGAGAGTGGCGGATGTTCTTCGGAAATAGTGGCCAGTGTACCTACTGTTCCGGACTAGGCAAATTTAGATAGGTGGCGATCTCTTTTTTTGCCTTTAACTTGCCTTGATAGTTGAGAAAAAATCTTGGCGTGCCCACTCCACTCGGCCGTAAATCTTGGTAGGCTTTGACAATTTTTAGAAATTCTTCACTTATAACGAATTTCTTCTCCTTATTTGTCTTTGTATTGGGCAGATTTATGGCTTGAAGATGGGTGTCAGTATCGACATCTTCCACTGTTATGCTATCCCTCTGCAGGCACCGCTGATCCCAAAAATTAAAGCAACCTGTAAAAACCAAAAACCTATAAAAAAGCAATTTAGTTTGATGAAAATAATAGAAAAATTTTACCTTTGCTGCCAAGTTTTTTTTTTTGGTGCCTTATTTACGAAATTCTCGATATTTTTCCTTGAGAAAACTTTGGATTTCTCTCTGTCTGTCTGTTTTTTCAGGCATCACGCAAAAACTACCGGTTCGATTACGATGAGACTTTGTATAATTACCTATTCTTTAATATCCTGGGCACCACACTGGTAATTCAAAGTCCTGACTGACTGATATATCAACGCACAGCCTAAACCGCGGGTCCTAGAGACATGAAATTTGGAGGGTGTGTTATTTGTGAATAGTAGGTATCCACTAAGAAAGGGTTTTTCGAAATTCCACCCCTAAGAGGGTGAATGAGGGGAGGGTGAAATTTCACGCGGACGAAGTCGCAGGCAGAAGCTAGTATTTGAATAAATGCTGTGTGACCTTGACGGTAACATATTGAATATTATGTCTTTTCCTTTCTCTTCCATTTGTAAATTAGGTTCTCTATTCTCACTAGATGATTGACATTTTCACTGTTGTAAAATAAATTACGGTCACCAATTCAATTTGCAATTAGAGAAAAATTCTAAAGATTTCGCGCCGATGTCTTTTTGTTTTAATTGGTTGTGTAGCTGCAATGCAATGCACGCATTCTACCGAAGAGATCGGCGCTTTTAGTTCCATTTTCAAAAATAAAATGTTCTTTTTTTAAGAAACAGTAAGTAATAAGTCGAGTCTTGATTCATGAATAAAGACTTTTTCTTTTCTGTAGGCTCGTGGGTAACAGACAAAAATAAAAAAAAATAAAACTTTTTCCCCTAGAGGAAGATGCTATTTTTTCCTCGCTCTGGTACGCTGCAATGACGGACTATTTGAGCAAGAGGATTGAAAAAATATTTAGCGAAATATACGCCACAGTCAACAATCTTGCGGTATGAGTAATTGAGTATGACATGACATTACAAATGTCGACGAATCTAAATCTAATCTAATCATAATAATAATAGAGGGTTATAGGTTTTGATTCCGGAACATGAACGCATAAACGAACGAATAAAGGCTCGTATCCTTTGATTGCGTCGACTTAGAAGGTTGATTTTTTCACTGCTTCAGGGATTGCAGCCCTGAGTTTTTGATATTAATTTCAACTTGATAACTTCACGCGTTTCTGAGAAAAAGAGTCTTGACCGACGGACAGACAGGCGGACAACGAAGTGAATTTATAAGGGTTCCGTTTTTCCTTTTGAGGTACGAAACCTCTTTTGAGGTACGGAACACTTAAATTGTTATAGTGTATCTACAGTTAAAAGAAACTAGAATTTTAAATCATGACATAATGTGGGATTAGGTACAGCTGAAGTGGAACAATGTCAACTAACTCTTGGAGGACACTGTGAGTTTCTCTTGTTTGTTGGCGTAGTTTAGTATCGAATATTTATTATTATTATATTTATTTTGTTAGTAGGTATATACATACACATAGAGGCACCTTCGTATGTTTAGGGTTGTGATGTAACGAAATACTATCGCGCCGATTGCACGCTATTTGAATTTTAATTCTAATGTTGATTTTCGGCAGTATTGCATACTTTGGAGTATCACTTGAGAAATAATAAGTAGGCAAAGTTGCCGAATCAATAATCGTAACATTACTTAAGATCGGTATTACTAAAGAAAAATAACATTTTACTTATGTAAGTAGCCGTGCAAGCAGTTTAGTAAGTGGACAGAGGAGGTTTGGGAACCAAAATCGAAAATGAAAAAATGTAACGTGCCAAAATAAAAAAAAAAAACGTGATTTGAATATAAATCGATTTTTAGAAGGAGGGTTATGTTTTTTCAACACGTAAAAGTTATTTACATTCCGCTAAATGAAAACGGAACGAAAATATTTTAATATAGGCACTCATCATTAATTCGCGTGTACCTTCGGGGGCCTTATAATCTCAATTCGGTTTAGTAAGTCTCGTCAGATTATGTAACTTATCGCTATTAAAACTAATTGCTCGTTACATCGTTAAATCTCTTCTAGAAATGGCGATACAAACCTACGTGTTATGGTTGAAAATATTTGGCGATCGGTCGTGTTGTCTGATGTAATGTAACCCTAATACATTTCTAATTATACATGTACCATTCAAGAACCTTGTTATGTGAAAAGCGAATGCTGTGACATTGAAAAATTTAATGTATGGATGGGACAGGAGCTATTAGCGCTTGACCCCTTATTTGGCTACAATACTATTGCAAAATTTCTGTTGACATTGACTAGGTATAAACATAGGTATGTAAATGAAATCGAACGCATGTGCACATCGCTTTCATAACGTTGAAGCAGTTTTGTTCCACAGAAGAAGCATTCCTAAGAGCGATTGCATGAAGACTTTTCAAAAAAGGCTAGAGTTTAGTTTCATTGCACAAGTTGCGGATTTTTTGATAACTGAAAGCCATATAATTTGAATTTTGGTAATTTTTAGGTAATTTGAAAAGTCTGACACTCCCTTCCGCTCCACCCAGAGCGGGAGGGGTCCCGCTCTGGGGGTCAGACTTTTACTGAATAAAACCCACCCGTGTTTCTTTCTTTACCCTTTATGTTCCGGGCCAGCGGCAACCTTTTCGGACAAACCCGCTGACCATTAGTTAAGGTTTCCCACTTTATGACCATTAGTTAAGTTATGATCTGTAATAATACATTATGATGTGTGCTATATTGATTAATGCACACGCGTTTCATACGACGTTTTTCAACACACTTGCGAGGAAAAAAAAAACAGACTTGTATTGTTAAATATTAACTTGTATGGAAAATGGCGCGCTCAGGTTTTGTTTTCCCGCGCGCCGTGCTAGCCAGCACTAGCGATGCGCGCGCAACATTGACTCTCATTTTAAATATATTAGTCTTTGGCACTGACGAAACCGTTAAACAGCCTATAGAAAAAAAAAAACACAAACTAGCTAATGTTTAGACTGATCGTAGTGTTGTCGCACGTCAAATTGTAGTGTATTTAGTAAGGAATTAGAAAGTACTATTGGCATACATTCGATCAGTGAGAATCCGCAATAATAGAACGCCAGTCAGGGTCTTTTCCGTTTGGTTTCGGAAGGGACCACGGACTAATTTAAGGTATTCACCTTATTATATCAGGTTGTATCTTGATCAAATATGATTCGCGACTACCTATAATATGTATATATTTACATAATTATAGTCATTAGGATTGAATCCTTAAGTTAGATTTGTTCCTTAAGAACTTTTTTCCATAAGAGATTTGTTCTTAAGGAACAAATCTAACTTAGAAAGATGTATTAATGATTCTAATGATTATAATTCTGTAAAGAGGTACCTGGGGGCCTAAAAAGGCCACTTTGGCAGAATCATAAACGTATTTTGCTTTTTTTCGTTGCAAGAGATTGGGATTGGATTTGGATTGGTATTTCAGCACAGATAAAAAAAAAAATAACTGAAAAATCCTTCACCAATGGGATTTGATACGATTAACTTAACAGTTAACTGTCTATTATGATTTATAATGATTTGATGAATTCCTTTTATGATTCTGCAAAAGTGGCCTTTCTAGGCCCCCTGTTATAGCCGCAAATCATATTTTGATCAAGATACAACCTGACACCGACCTGAAAATTGCAAAAAACCTAAGAAAATTTTAATTTCGCGGTCTACCACTGCGCATTCACCTTAAATTGTCCGTGGTCCCTGCGCATTCACCTTAAGGTAAATAAATATTAGTTCATTTTGCGACCAAGGACAATCCAGACTATTTAAAAAAAAAGTGAAATATAGCCCGCGGATTTCTTTTGGCATGCAGTCTCTTTGATGAGATTAAAAAAGCGCGCATCTCCGACTAGTAAATAGTTATCTGTGGTATTACAGCACAAGTGGATTAAAGTAAAGAAAAAGCACGCGTTCGTAATACACGCCATTATGGACCTAAAAACGGTTCTATAAGAGCTACTTTACGAGCAAGTGTGTTGAAAAATTAGTTAAGGTTTACAGATCATTATAATGTTGTACTTTGGTACCTACTTATATTATTATTTCGTACTAGCGGCCCGCCCCGGCTTCGCACGGGTAGATATTATTGGTACCTGTTTAACAAATATACCTACCTAAATAGACCTACCTAAGATTTATGGATTTTTCAGCGTTACTATTGCATATTTTAACATGGAAAAGTAGTTATTGTGACATAACTGTAGATATTGAGGTCCTCTATAAAACTGTAATAATCACTTTGCTCTAGATATTGTCAATAGTTTCCGCAGCGTACGCGATATTATGGATTTTTTTGGTATTTTTTTCACACCTTGGGTTCCATTATCGAAGTTTTCATACGGATCCCTAACTTTTTTGAAAATTTTCTATCGCCTATGTTCATCAGGGATAATGTAGGATTCTAATGGTGAAAGAATTTTTCAAATCGGTCCAGTAGTTTCGGAACCTATTCAATTCAAACAAACAAACAAATCTTTTCTCTTTATAATATTATAAGTGTAGATAAGTTGCATGCTGTATAGAAATCAAAATAGGTACCTAAGTGTTTTTTATATGGCTAAAACATTCATTTTTCAAAAGTGATTTTATTTACTTAAGTACAATGAAAACCACTGGCAAATAAATAAACGTTCGTTTGAAGGAGTATCGGAAAGGAAACGGACATATACCGTTTCGTTCAAGTTAAAAGTAGGTAGGTACAATATTGACATTTACATATCATTAGGTATGTTATTAAAATAAATTATTCTAAAAGACACGAGTTTAACATTTTTTAGGGTTCCGTACCTCCACGGATATGCGTACCTCAAAAGGAAAAACAGAACCCTTCTAAGGTCACGTCGTCGTTGTCCGTCTGTCTTTCCGTCGGTCAAGATCCTTTTTCTCAGGAACGCGTTGAGTTATCAAGTTGAAATTAATATCAAATGCTCACTGCAATCCCTTAAAGCAGAAAAAAAAATCAAACTTCTAAGTCAACGCAATTAAAGATACGGGCGTTTATGTTCCTGAATCAAAACCTAGCTATATATGTACTTCCCGTTGACCTAGAATCATGAAATTTGGCAAGAAGCAATGTCATGTAGCACAAGTAAAGGAAAAAATCCGAAAACCGTAAATTTGTTGTTACATTACAAAAAAAATATTGTTTTCCCGTGTTAAACTATTTACATACCAGAAAATCGTACGGAACCCTCGGTGCGCGAGTCCGACTACCACTTGACCGATTTTTTTTTCTTGATGTAACTGACATCTGCAAACATTTTTGAGACTATGGGTCTATGTAGGTATTACGTAGGCCACCATTATTCGTGTAGGTCACAGTACTTCTCTATCATACTTACCTAGTTGCTATTGAAAGCGTATTTAGTCAACTGTTCATTTCACATATTATTGGTTGTATTGGTAGTTATAGGTAAGTATAATTAAGTACATACATTGACTTAACTATGGTATGTTGCACGTTACAAAATAAATTATTTTAACAAAAAAATAAATAAAAATTGTGTGCTATTTCTCTATGGATGCTATGCTATACTATGGTTAATTAGCCAGTAGTCCTAGTTAATTATTACAATATAAAATATACTTACACCTCTAGGTACCTAATCAATGAACATAATAATTATGCTTAAAATAAAACGTATTTTATTATCAAAGCCATGGCATTGGTTTAAATGGGATTCAATTTCTACTAAAATTCCAATATGATTGATCAAAAAAATATAAACGATATTCAGAAGCTATGTCATTAAAATGTGGTAAGTGGGTAATTATTAAGTAGTTACCGTCGGAGAGTGCAAGCGCCGGCGCATACACCGCCACTGCCGTGTACAGTATCATCTGCATCAAATACAGTGCACTGGCATAAACGCGGATTGACTTGCAGAAGCGTACTTCCTGTGAACAAATTGACAAGTGTCATCAATTACACTATCGTGGACAATTTATTGAACATTGTACCGGATCATTAGAAGATCGATGGTCAGTTGTCTGTTGGTACTGTGTCAGCGTGTAAACTACAGAAGTTTTATTGAGCTATTCTGTCATCATCATCTTACTACCCTTGTCTCATGTTACTTGGGGTCGGCGCAACACGTTTTCTTCCTCCATTCTCCCCTATCAACCGCGTCACGCTATCATATCCTTCTCTTTCATATTATTCCTCACACAATCCATCCATCTTTTTTTTGGCCTTCCTCTCCCTCTCCCATCCATCTAATCTAATCTAATCTAACTAGCCTGTACTGTCCCACTGCAGGGCAAAGGCCTCCCTCTCCCTTTTCCACACAATTCTGTCTCTTGCTAGTGCCGGCCAGTCCCTACGGTAGGAGTCAAGCTCGTCCCGCCATCTTCGTCTTGGCCTGCCGCGATGTCGTCGTGCGTTTAGTGGGACCCAATCGGTGGTTCTCTTAGCCCAATTGTCATCTGACATGCGGCAAACATGTCCGGCCCAGTCCCACTTAAGTTTAGCGGCTTTTTGGGTAACGTCTGTAATCTTAGTTTTGGCGCGCAGTATTGTGTTCCTTATACGGTCAGAAATTCGAACCCCCAGGATACTGCGCTCCATGGCTCGCTGGCATATAACATTTATATTTATTCCTCTTTTATTCACATGCGTTTCTTCTCTCCTCTTCACATGCCCATAAAACTAGACTATTCTGTATTAAGGTATCCTGATTCGGGTGTCTCACGCCTTGCGTTTTTATTTTATTAGTTAGCTACCTAGGAGCTTACTTGTTCAATTATTTGCATCTTCATCGATCTAAATCAATTCTGTAGGTAGGTACATACATAGTACATTTACCTCAATGATACCTGTCATCCTATGTAATTATGTAGATATATCTCAATGTGTCATACAGATTCCTAATGCACAATGTTTCGTATGCATCCACTGCAGTACGTCCAGCATTAGACACTCTCCTACCTTGAACAAGTCATTAAGTTAGGTACATACCAAGTATTCGTAACATGATGTCAGTCGTAGCCTCATGAACACTGGCAGGTACAGGCGGCTAGCGATCGGCACCACCAGCACAAAGGCGACACAAATCATCCAGAACTGAGCACCTGCCATGTACATCTCAGCTGGGTTTCCTAACAACTCAATGGCTGTGATGAAACTGAAAACAATCATGGCAACATGAACAAGACACAATTATAGAAAATATTTCAAAGTTCAAGTAAAATTCCAACGGTATACTGACCTTGCGGCAAGACTTAGGGCCATAGGGAATGTGCCCATTGATGACCCGCCAAGCAAAAAATCGTCGCCGGTGGTCTGCTTTTCCCCAAAATAACCATAAAATACGCCAATCAGGCAAGAGATGACCAGCATAGCGGCTAGCACGCTGTAGTCTTCCCAGTGGAAAAGAACTTCCGCCACACTTTCATTTTGCGTCGGTACTATATCTATTGTCTTGGTTTTCGATATGTTGAGTGACGCTGAAGCGACTGATATTGAACTTAAACTCCAACATAATATTGTTAGTAATAAAATCTGAAAGGAAACACAAAATATTATTAGATATGCTTAGCGAATCGCTCACTCAAGTTCAATGTTTCATGTCAATGTAAAATGTGTGACTGACAGAGCTAAATATTAAATAACCGTAAGTCCGTAACATGTTGTTGTGGATAGTTTGCAGAACATGACAGTGCACAATATTATAGACTTTCAGCAAATAGCTACTAAGTACGTGACCTGCTTTTTGTTCAGCTTCGATCAAGAATTTTGTGTTTAGTCCGTATTAAGTTTCCAAATCCACAAAAAGTTTTTTGTATACCTATCTCTACGACATTGGGGTGTGTAATATATGGCTTAATAACAGATAGTATAATATCACTTGAAATAACGTTCATATGATATAATTTTCATATGCCATAAAAACAAAACATATAGGTACAGTCCTAACCTAATTTCATGTGATCGAATGTAATATTTCATATTTAACCTTCTTTTGCTCTAATAATATGTAGTACCTACTTATAACGTTCATTACATTAATTAAAAAAAAAAATTTGCTCTTTTTATATAACGTTTAGTTGACCTAATTTTCGTTCTAAGCTAACCTAACCTAACGAAAATGGCAGGCGTTTAACCTAACTTTCACTGGTCTAACCTAACCTTTTTTTTTATCGTGGTGAAATGCTTATGCATTCTGCACTACCACGGGGAGATAGTGCAGTTATGTAGGACTCCAGTCTCCACGGTGTTCTCCTCTGCCGCTTACGGCGGGAACCACGGGCACGCGTTAGCACTCATCCGTGAACCCGCTTTATGAAAGCTTTGTATAGAAAAAATAAAATAAAAAAACCAAAATTTAATAGCATTTCTAATCGCTTTCAGTGTAAGTAACCATCAACAAAATTTAGAAAAAAGGTCATATTTGAGGAAATTTTGTAAAACCTACTTTAAACCTTTACAAAAACTTCACATACAGCACTCGTCTAAAAAAATCTTATGCTTTGTGTATATCAGCGTAAATATTGACATCGCTAATTCGATGTTAATTTCCAAGTATAATACACTTGCTTTAAAATGATCGCAGTCAGAAGACCTAACTACAGTGAAATTAGTAGGTAGGTACAATTGTTTTGGCTGCGATCTAATCAGAGTTTTTGTGCAGGTAGTGCAGGTACTCGGGAATTCGTGCCCCAAGTTTGGCGTTTAAGTATTGGTAGATAATTAATTATGTTAGTAGATCATACGTCGTATACGTATGTATAGGTAAGTCCAAATATATACTGTGAGTAATGCGAGTAGATATTTTTGTTATTCTACATGTGATTACGGATAGGCCGGTATGTTTGCCTACTTAAGCGATTCACCTGGACAGGACAGTAAACACTCTTTTGGGACTAAAGCTCAGTCACGTAGAAGGTCAGCGTTATTTGGCATCACAGTAAGTCAAGTCTATAGCAATTAGTCAAAAATCTAAGGCCAAAGCGTGCCTGGCTGTCGATTTATCAACTCATCAAACTATCAGCCACTCCTACGATTGGGAAAAAAAATCAATTTTAATTATTATTCTGAGATTTTCTTAAACGTTTTTGGTCCCAACACTCCCAGTTTGACGCATTTGTTGTGCAATCATTGGGTGACCTAAGGCTCAACTCACACCAAAAGAGCGTCGAAGCGGAACGCAGTTTCAGTGTCATATGAAATTTATTAACTTTATTTTCATTACTGTAATACTTATTAATGTACATAACTCCAGCTTCCTCATATGTGATAGAACAATTCTACTTACGCCAATATTTAAGGCATAATAGCTGCAATCTAAGTTCGCAGTCTTATTTTAGCTGCCACAATAACTTCGTTAATATGAGTCGTTTAGTGTGTGTTAGCTGGAGTGACGTCATCCCAGCTGCTCATGTCATATCTTCCAAACGAAAGAAGATATGATTATATGTTATAGCTCAAAAATTAAGGCATAATAGCTGCCACTGGCAGCAAAATTTTCAAACCTCTGGTCAAAATACTCTATGAGTTATTAAACCGATAACCATGTGTAAGCTGGAGTGACGTCTCCCCAGCTGCTCATTCATATCTTCCAAACGAAAGAAGATATGATTATGTATTATAGCTCAAAAATTAAGGCATAATAGCTGCCACTGGCAGCAAAATTTTCAAATCCCTGGTCAAAATACTCTATGAGTTATTAAACCGATAAACATGTGTAAGCTGGAGTGACGGCACCGAAACTGCTCATGTCATATCTGCCGAACGAAAGAAGATATGATTATGTACTATAGCTCAAAAATTAAGGCATAATAGCTGCCATAGGCAGCAAAATTTTCAAATCTCTAGGTCTTGTAGTTTCCACGTAATAAGCAAAAAAACAGTTCCCGCGCCAAAAACATCAATTATTGCTTCGGAGAAGGCAAGCTGCGGCGTTGCCGTTCCGTGCGCTACATTATCAGTTTGAACTAGATTATAGACTGGGAGCCGACTACACACTTTAATCGTACTATGTAAGTATTGAGGTTATTTATAGTCATACTGTGTTTTTAAACATAGGACGAAAGAAAATTTAAAAATCTAAGTGTAACAATTTCGTAAAGTTTATCATAAATCACATTTGACATACGGACGGACAGACAGACAGACATGACGAATCCATTAGGGTTCCGTTTTTGCCATTTGGCTACGGAACCCTTATACGATCACTTTGTTGTCCGTCTGTCTGTCTGTCAAGACCCTTTATCTCTGGAACGCGTGAAGGTATCAAAATGAAATTAAAATCATATCCTCAAGTCTGCGGTCCCTTGAAGCTGTGAAAAAATCAAAATTCTAAGTTAACGTAAAAAAGATACGGCCGTTTATCCCGCAAAAAACGTATATTTCGACACTCTCAAGGGAATCAAAATGTATAGGGTACTTCCCGTTGACCTAGAACCAAGAAATTTGGCAAGAAGCAAGGTCATGTAGCACAAGTAAAGGAAAAAGTCTGAAACCCATAAATTTTTAGTTATATTAAAAAAAAACCGTGATGAAACTATTAACCTAACTTGTTTTTTTTTTAGTCGGGGGGAAACCTTCAAAAGGCACCCGACCTCCGAGGAGGAGGTCGGGGAGTGTGTGTTTTTAAAAACTATTTACATACTTACCTACAAATTTTTACGGAACCCTCGGTGCGCGAGTCCGTCTCGCACTTAGCCGGTTTTTTTAATGACATTTGTTCTGATTCGATGTTTTTTTTTTTTTTTTGGCAACTGAGCCAATGTCGACTATTCTGCCAGCGTCATGAAGTCTGATTCGATGTTACTCATGGACGTAATATAATAGAAGTACCTACGTCCATGGTGTTACTTTAGTTTTGCTTTTTTTATAGAATTGTTCTCAAATGTCACGATTTCATGAAAAAGTCATTCAATCGCTAGTAATATACAGGGTTATTGGTAAAACATTAACAACTTCTTAAGAGTTCATTGTACTTATCATTAAGAACAATTTTTACTATGGGACCAAACCTGAAATCGCGAAAAAAAATCAGCTGTTCCCTACATTTTAATTAGGTAGGTATTTAATAAAAGAAAGAACAAGGCAAAAAAAAAACAATAATAGTATCTACGTAGTTCTCTCGTCATCCAAAGTTGATATGAATCTACTTTATTATATTCATAGTTCCATTAAAGTTCAGTCGGCTCTCAGTCTATATCTTCATTATACAAAATTAAAATTATTTTGAGCGCAAGTAAAAATGACTTCTAATAGAATGCCTGCTAAGTGCAAACTTGGTTGTAGTATTGTAGCGCACGGAACGGCAACGCCGCAGCTTGCCTTCTCCGAAGCAATAATTGATGTTTTTGGCGCGGGAACTGTTTTTTTGCTTATTACGTGGAAACTACAAGACCTAGAGATTTGAAAATTTTGCTGCCTATGGCAGCTATTATGCCTTAATTTTTGAGCTATAGTACATAATCATATCTTCTTTCGTTCGGCAGATATGACATGAGCAGTTTCGGTGCCGTCACTCCAGCTTACACATGTTTATCGGTTTAATAACTCATAGAGTATTTTGACCAGGGATTTGAAAATTTTGCTGCCAGTGGCAGCTATTATGCCTTAATTTTTGAGCTATAATACATAATCATATCTTCTTTCGTTTGGAAGATATGAATGAGCAGCTGGGGAGACGTCACTCCAGCTTACACATGGTTATCGGTTTAATAACTCATAGAGTATTTTGACCAGAGGTTTGAAAATTTTGCTGCCAGTGGCAGCTATTATGCCTTAATTTTTGAGCTATAACATATAATCATATCTTCTTTCGTTTGGAAGATATGACATGAGCAGCTGGGGTGACGTCACTCCAGCTTACACACACTAAACGACTCATATTAACGAAGTTATTGTGGCAGCTAAAATAAGACTGCGAACTTTGATTGCAGCTATTATGCCTTAAATATTGGCATAGGTAGAATTGTTCTATCACATATGAGGAAGCTGGAGTTATGTACATTACTTATTATCGCATGAGAAACTCGAACGAGTCGCGCGGATGCTAGCGGCGCCGCTGGAATTCCGGCAAATTGCCTTCTCTACCGAGCGGTTGCGATAATAAGTATTATAGTAATGAAAATAAAGTTAAAATCCATATGACACTGAAACTGCGCTCCGCTTCGACGCTCTTTTGGTGTGATTTGAGCCTAAAGCGCGGTCACTGTCGGACTGCATAGAAAAAAAGAAAGAGAAGCGCGATGACACAACGCTGGTAATTTATTGCAAAATATGAAGAAATTATCTATTTATAAAAAATCTATTGTTTGGACTAAAAAAATAAAACACTAGTGCATTAGTATGTTACTTGTAGAATAATCTGAAAAAATCAGAATGATTTTATGTTTGGTAGGCATTGTGAAAAGAAAGTTTTTAGAGGTATCTTCATGATTTTTTCTATTGTATCAAATTAGTTGTATTATGTTTTCAACACACTATCTAACTAGCATATTTCCTGAAGAATATCATATATATTTCTAATTTTGTTTACTGTAGTCGATCATATTATACTTTTTAGGCATTATAAAACTTGCGTTTTTTTGCGTTTAGGTCCTGTAGTCCCCTAAGTAAATTTAAAGTGAAGTTTAGTACCTATAGTGGGGCTAGTGTAATTTGTGTAATGTAAACGAGTCACAACAGAGGTTACAACAGTGCATATGTAGTGAAAGGTCGCAAGCCCATCAGTTACAGTTACAAACAAATCGTTAGCCTATTTTCTCTCTCTCTTACAGGATGATATAATATGACAAACATTTTACAATGGAACGATTTTTGTAGAGCCTTAGCTTGAAATGCATACCTAACTTCAAGCTTCAGCATAGATGTGACACCTGCAGGGACGTAGAGTAGGTACTACAAGGTCTATCTATAATGTTAAATACTGGTAACTGTCAAAGAGAGAGAAATTATTTCTAGCAAAAGATAACAGAATAAGGTACCTTTGCGATAACTATATAGTAGATTAATCAATAAAGCAGTGTCTTTTTGTTGGGGGCGCTATTTTGAATCCTGAACGCAACGAAGGATAGTAGGGCTCCTGAGCGAAGCGAGGGAGCTAAGACTAGTACCTATCCTGAGTGCAGTTGGGGATTCAAGCTCGCCCAAACGAAGACATCTTTATCCCCGAGGAGAATACTCTACTTTTTGCACCTACTGCGAGGTAATCAAAACCAATTCGTTTATCGAATTAGTAGTATAAGAAAGACTGTTCCAAAAATATAACACACTAAAAGGATTAAAATTAAAATAAAACGACAAAATCAAAACCAAACTGCAACTAAGATTCAAAATAGCGTACTTTTCAAGCAGTCTGATGCAGATGGTGGCATCAAATTTAAGATTGAACTGAAATAACATATACCTACCTACTGCCTGTCGGGATTTTTTAATTTTTCCAATCTAATCTCATGCATTTTCATCAAAAACACGATAAATAATATCGTCAATGCATCATCAGCCCAAATCCAATATCCTAACGCGGGGGATACGCGCCACAGCAACCGATCATTTTGTTCGTCGAGCGACAGCGAAACTTATGAAGTGAGAACTCTTTGGTCGACCTGTACATTATCTAATAGATTTTTTTTTTGTTAAAGTTTCCATACGATTTTCTTAATTGACGTTACCAATTCAAATCACATTAATGACCAGCGGGGTCATAATGAAATTCAGTACAATATTAATGCCCGGCTAGAGCATGACGTGCTATAAGTGAGGTTTGCATTACACACAATTTTGAGTAAACAATTACGAACGAAGGCAGATGCTTTTCGCGCGTTTTTTTATTTTTTCACAATTTGTTTTTATTTGGCTCGCGCGCTTCTTACTTTATCATACAGCCTGTTACTTGTTCATACAATGTTCGTGATTGATCTTTGGTGGTGATTTGAACTTTTACTAACAATATCCACATTCCAAATTGAAATCACTTTTAGTACCTAGGGATTAAAGATCTATTTTAGTCCCTGTTTACGAAGAATACACTAGCTCTTTTTGAATACATGTGATGACTTATTTAAAAATTATTAACTGCTTTCTAGTTGCCATCGAGCGTAGCAGTATAGCTTTAAAACAGCAGTAGGTACGGTCTGCCTAAATAGGTAGCGTACCCTAAATTAAAGCTATAATAGCTAACAGCGCATAATGCTGGTTTACGAAACACATTGAAGTTAAGATTACTATCGATCATAGTAATTAAAAATTACTATGATTCAATGTTATGTGGTTATGAAACGAGCCGCTAGAACGTTAGAAATTAAATTTGCTGTTTTAGTTACGTTGATCTTTACCGTGCTATTGCTGTTTCGTTTTGCATGTAATTCTTTTCATCGCCCATCTCGAAGTCATATCAATCATTTCGAAAATAACGTGGAATATACGCTATACTTAATTGCTTAATCGGCGCGTGGGTCGATGCTAACTGTAGGTATACAGACAATAAGAAATAATGTCCGTTCTTACAGTGTTTTTTTAATTAAGAACGGACACAATTTCAATTGCCTTTTAAATTGTTTAAAATTGTCGTAGTCTGCTAATGAAGGCTAATAATCTAACTGCCAATAAATTGTGTATCGCCAAACAAAAACAACAACAAACAAACCACTTAGCTTTTTTATATTTAATTTTTATTCCAGAATAACTAAAGATGGGTTTTCTACCATTAAGTATCTAATCGGAAAACATAAAGTTCAGAAATTCTAGTACCTAATTGTAAAATCTCGTTAAAGTAGAACATGAACTTTTTTATTTAAGTATGCCTAGGTGTGACCTAGGTATAAAGAGGGAATCGTAAGATAACAAACTCAGCCACGCCTGACCGGAAGCGGAGATTTTCCGAGGATTAATTGATTCTCATTATGAACATTAAAATGAATAGGTACAGAGTCAGTGTAGAGTAGTAGTACTAATACCTAAAGAAAAAGACTAATTAGTACTAAGTAATGCCTAACCTGCCCTATGGTTGATAGTAGCGTCACTTGGACCCAGTTGATTTACTCACGAGTGTTCCAGACAGTCTATAGGTGATAGAAATAAAAAGCGTGAATAATTTCCGATAGACAGTGCGTTTGCGAATCCACCGTACCATAGAACTAACTAGAAATTCTAATCTCGCGCAGTGGCGCCGTCTGTCCTCAAATATGTAAACTAACATTAAACAAATGAATGCGCAAACGCTCGGCAATTTATTATGTGTCAAGAATTAAACTAGATACATACTCGTAATATAATAAAAAAACTTAAAAGTAAGAAGGTTTATGAAAATGTGTAGTGCGTCGCCTACACAGTCAATCAAGACAACACTCAAGAGCACTCAACAGCGACGCATGTTGTGCGACACCGACACGCAAGGCAATGTAAGGGCGGAATAAGCCGGTTTAATACCCGCGTTAGCTTCCTCAAACCGGATAGTTCCGGACTGAACGCTTCAATGAATAGCTCGAAGCCAGCTCATGGGCATGGGACTGGTATTAATGTCTCACCACATTCCAAACAATTAAGCATAGCTGATGATACATCTTGTTTCTATTTTGTTTGTATAAATATTAGGTAGGTACGCATCTAGGAAAACAAGATTCTTACATTTTTTAATCCCTGCATTCTGTCTTTTTTTTGTTTAGCCAATACTGTCCCACTGCTGGGCAAAGGCCTAAACAAAAAAAATTAAAAAAGCCTGCATTCTGTCTTAGTATCTTTTTATTTTTATAATTGACATGTGCAATCATAATAGTTTTAATAACAGTACTGCTGGTATTTGATATTTTATTACAACACTGTCTCTAATTATTAAATTACTAGCTGCGCCCCGCGGTTTTACCCGCGTAAATGTCGATCCCGTGGGAATATCGGGATAAAAGTAGCCTATATGTTAATCCAGGGTGTCAGCTACCTCCATACCAAATTTTAGCAAAATTGGTCCAGCCGTTTGAGCGTGATGAAGTAACAAACATATAAACACACACACACCCCCACACACCCCCACTCACACACACTCACACACACACACACTCACAAACTTTCGCCTTTATAATATTAGTGTGATGTTCCGTCCGACCGATATCGGTATGGAATAATATTCGTAGTCTTTTGCGTAGCAATTTTCGTAGACCCTGTCGGGCGTAGTAGGTTACGACGTAGCCATGTAGGGCCTACGAAACAAAAATATTTTTTTGGCGTAGTATAAAGATATAACTTCATTTTACCAAAAATATCTGCCTAGATTTTTGCTTATTATTAATAACTACTTTTTAGGGTTCCGTAGTTCTGACAAGGAATCCTTATAGTATCGTCATGTCCGTCTGTCTGTCCGAGGTTTTGCTAAGAGACCGTTAGTACTAGAAAGCTGTAATTTTGTAGGAGTGTGTATATCAATTACGCCGACAAAGTGGTAAAATAAAATTTTGGGAATATTTTTTTTTGGGTAGCTCCCCTACATGTGAAGTGGGGATGAATATTTTTTTCGTCGTCTACCCCATCGTGTGGGGTATCGTTGAATAGATCTTCTAAAATAACTTGGCGGTTACTAAAATTATTTTTCGATTTAATGCTCCATTTACGAAACATTAAACTTTAAAGTGATTTTTTTTACCAGTAGGGCTTCCCCCTCTAAAAGCTAAACTGCTGGCTTCAAAAATCTGGAAAAAATCACGATGGTAGTGCATTTTATGAACTTTCAAGGAAAATTATAGCGGTTGAGATACCTTTATTAGTTTAGCAGTAAGAGTCGTTGAACTTGGGTGTTGGATAATTTTGTACCAAATACAAAATCCTTAGCTTAATCCTTTAAAGTGACTAAGATGAAGTAGTTGCTTATTTATAACGGGTAAAGATTTGCATTGAACAACAAAATATGAAATAAAAAAACAAAAAAAAACAATAAATTATCATAAGTTTCACAATACTGCCACTAGATGGCGCTGTACCAAGGGGTTACGTTTTTATTCGAGTATATTCGAGTGATCGACATCCCCACACGTCTTAGAAATGATAATTCAAATAGGTATAAAGTAATATCTTTACCATTACTTATATTTAGAATAAAGAACAACAGAATCGTACTATATTGTGATAACGGGCTACTACGGAACCCTACAATGTGCGTGGCCCGACACGCACTTGGCCAGTTTTTTATGGTCCTGTTTTCTGTGGTCATGCGTCGTTTCGTTATAATAGTAAGGCAGGTAAAAGAGGGACATTTACTCTAAGAGTGTGTCGTAGGTATTCATGAAAAGGATCATTTTACTATGGGTTCAACTCTGAAATATGAAAAAAAGCAGGTGTTCCATACAAAAGTAGGTACAATACCTACGAACACGATCAAATGATGGAACAGATGACGTTTTATGAGTAGGTAGGTACTAGGTACACTCTCTTATAGTATGATGTTCTTCATACCAACTGTATCGCGTAAGTAGCAGTGAATGTAATGAAAAAAAAAAACAAAAGTTACCTACCACTATTAAAATTCATCAACTTATTATATTATTATATAACGTTCTGCTGACCGTGATCTATGCCGTGATCCAGAGGCCTATTCGAAAATAATTTTCAACTGCGTATTTAACCGAGTTGGTGATGACACTAATGTTTTTTTATTGTGAAAATAATCTTGATCCAGTCCCCATTCTGTTAAAATACGGTTCCCTAAGGAAGTATCTACTTATTTCAAAATACAAGATTTAAACGTTGCATTTACTAAGTTAAGAGACGTTAAAATGTCAAAAATGTATGGTTAAACAGACACTGATGCTTGTCTAGCAAATCAAATGTTGCAAATTCTAATAATAAAACTGAGCTTCTCGAGATTGTTAATTAGGTACCTACATAATGATTAATGAGGCACATTGTTAAGCCAAAAAATATTATTGTCCTTTACGTATGTCTATGCCTTCTACTCAAAACTTAAAATGTTGCTGAAGGTACCTTACCTACTAGTTACTAGCAGAATTCAAATTTTTGGTTTCGTAATTTTCCGAGATGCTGATATACTGTTCGTGATGAATTGCAACCTTCTGTAATTTGGCATAATAGAGCTTTGATAGAGCCTTGAGGTTTTTATAAACCGAAACACGGCTATTACGTCGAATTTCGAATACTTACTTGAAAAAAATAATGGGTGTATTGTTATGTTAGTAGAACATAATGTTCGTGTACCCTTTGTTCACTTGACGTTTGCATCACTTTCTACGTTTTACTAATATTTTACTACAATAAGAGTCGCCGTTCGAAATAATGATAGGTACTTATCAAAAACGCTTGCAGTATTAATGTAATGTATTTAACAAAGAGACATTTTAATTAGGTTGTTCCTTATTATTACAGTAAAATTCTTTCTAAGTATTAGCAAAGAATAGAAGTATTAGTAGTATGGTTATATTAAATTATCAAGTGAGTGCTTACTTATTTTTTCTGATTACTTAACAGCGATAGCTACATATTTGCATCTTTAAAGTGAAGTGAGACCAGTTAGGTCAAAGGTTATTTCGTGTGGCGGCGAATTATATAAGGCGGGTTTTAAATTATTTGAAACTGCGATCGCAACACTGAACTTATCCTTGGTGAAACTTACGAAAGCATAAATGTGGAATGCGTATATAATATAACTGAATATTAGAATTCAAATAAATACCTCCCAAGTAGGTATCTATGCATAAAATTTTATTGCCGCTTTATCACTATGTGATCAACAATAATCAACAACAATCAACTTAAAAGATTGTGCACATGTCAGCTGCTGTAATAAAAATAGTTACTTATTTCATTTACAAATTATAAAAAAGATTTTAGAACACACATAATAAGTGCATTGGTGAATGAATATACTGCTTGCATCAGGTTATCCAATAAAGTGCACTGGAGCTGCAATAACATGTATTTACAAACGAAGCAGATACCTACCTGCTCTTAATCTTCATTAGATATTGCATACAAATATAATAAATTGCAGACGCTGAGCTTGTGTCCGCATCTGCTATTTTATTTATGAACGAAGTTGGAACTCACCTCTCTTGGGCCGGTAATCTTCAGCCTTAATCTTGTATAGGGTGAATATAACGCCATTTCTTTAATGCTTATTCTTTACGTCAAATTTAGTTTTCGTCAAGATATTTTTTGTCACTTATTTGGTTCGAATTGTTTACATATCTTCCGATTTATTAGGTGCATAGACAACGACAGGCATTCCACACTCGTGTTACATAGATACTGGAGGCTGAGACGTTCTGATACGTGCCGGATATGTACACCAATCAATTGTAACTAAGACAACGAACAACGTAACAATGCGCTGCACGAGGCCTCACAATTATTGGAGCTTTTTCGGATGTGTCAACATTTGGCTCTAAGAATCTTCCTACGACTTCTATAGTTAATTGTTAATCGAGGGCGCCTTCGTCTCCTGGTGAATGAATGTAATCTTTTATTGATGACGTGTGGCTGCGCCTGAGCCTGTTTATGTGCCGGAGCAATCTGCAACTTACAGGCATTAGGCGTTTAATAGTGTTTATAAAACACCGATAAGAAAACTGCATTTGGTGCTGGAAAGTGATTAACTGTTATGTATGAACATAAGCAAGCAAAATGATCATAAAAACAAATGATAATGTTAAAATATTTTTTTTATGCTTTCCTTTAATCTTATATAATCTACGATCTATATATCGATATCTATATAGATATTTGCCTATTGTACAAAATAATTATGAAGCAGGTAATGATCGCGCGGGGTGTTGATTACTAAGGATGTTTAAGAACACCTCGTCCCAGATAACACTAATAGTAATCGCATGTAGGTATAAATCAACCGGTTTCATAGAAATAGGCACCGATGCTCGCCTACCTTCCTGGTGTTTCCACATTATGGGGCCTGCGCCGGGTCAGGGGTCAATTATTCCCACTTCGCTTCGACACAACACAAACCGTAAACAATGATGCACTGACAGATTGTCACTAAGTGCTTTGTTCACACTACAAATTACATCCGCAACGCGTCTCCTCAGACATGTCATGAAACATTATATACAGTATTAGAATCGCGCACCTACTTCACAATGAACGCGATACTGCGAAACGAGTGAGCGTATCGTATCGGAAACGATTGCTTAGATGGAGTCAATCACAAGTAAACCAGCACGAAATATACTATACCTGCGTTTTAATCAACAACGCATTGTTGTACTACCGACATGGGCATTTACATTTTGTTTTTAAGTCGATAGAGTGGGTAGGTAGTAACTATAAAATGGAGAAAAATGTAAGCTATCTTTCCATTGATTTATATTCGCAATTAGAACTTCTGAATGAAGTAACATCTATAATCCCCTATAATCATTCGCATTCCTAATAGGTATCCATTTGACTTTGGTGCTCCACACGACGATGAGAGCTAGGTACTAAAGATGCGCTGCGAGTGTCGGTTAACCTGCAGTAAATTAACATTTGAACTCGTAGCAAATTGCGATTACCTGGTTACACAGTAAGAGGGACATTTTGCTACCACCGTCATACATAGCTCGGAGCGATACTTGCTCAAAACGAGTAATGTCTACAGTTATGTGCTAATCATTCAATGCAATCTCATCAAAATAATACTTACAAAAGCAGGTACTTAATATTTATATTTTGAGGGCTACGAAGGGGCAACTCATTATTGTAAATAAGTATATACTTATCTAAATAAATAATAAACTATACCTACCTAAGTATCTGAATAGACTCTGAATGGACATTGAATTGTTTGAATACTTACTGGGTGGATTGTTGGGACGGGACAGTATCTAAGGGCAGTAGATAGGTAGGTAGTTCCTAGACCTTTTTCCTAGGCCTTTTGAGTGATTAGTAATTTATGGGCAAGTAATTGGCAATGAAAGATTTTGGAAAAATGATACAGACAGCTGCTAGAAAAACATAAATTTCACGTTTATTTTTTATGATGGCAATCATACCACGTTATTTAAACGAAATTAAAAATTTGATTTGAATAGACATGAAATTTTTAAAATAAATGTGCTGTTCCCTACTTAATAGTGGTTACTTATATAAATTGAAAAACTGTAGGAATAAATCGGCAGGTTTCAGGATTTCTTTTGTAGTAATAATTGTTCATAATAATATGATCACAATGGCCCAGATTAAGAGATTTAAGGTCAAACAAAAACTAAGCGTGTATAGATAGATACCTTTCCATATTCTTCCACATAATAACTTCAGTCATGTTACTAAGTACGTCATAATATCGTTAGATACGTTAGTTTTCATTTCTTATGAGCTAGAACTAACTGTGAAAATGAGAAAACCAAGGGCAGGCTGTCAGCTGATAATTCCGGTAGTATTTGTGTAGCTTAGTAGAGTCCTTCATATTTTATCAGAAACTAGTGACCCGCCCATGCTTCGCACGGGTGCAATCTGCTGAAGTGGCGAAATGAAAACATCGATATTAATAAAAATAAATTATTAAAAATAATTAATAAAAAACCCCGACACAAAATAATAATAAAATTAAATGTAATTGGAAAAGGATAAAGTAATATAAAAACCCCCGACTTAAAGAATTTATGTAAGTAATCAGACTAAAACAGATAAATTCATATGGGGTACCTCTTAGAATAGAAGGCGTTGCACAGAACGGTCGGAAGGAGTTGTGAAAAAAAACAAATTAATTCGCCATTTTGTGGTGGCGGCCATCTTGGATTTGAAATTTGTAATAGAGTTTAGTATTCTTCTATTCAAGCCCTTTTATTTGATACCCATATTGAGGGAGTTGTGAAAAAATATGTAATCCGCCATTTTGTGGCGGCTGCCATCTTGGACCGATTTTCATCAAACATAGCGAGGAACACTTCCGACTAATTCACCTTTCAAACAAAAAAAACAAAATCAAAATCGGTTCATCCGTTCGGGAGCTACGATGCCACAGACGGACACACACACACACACACACCCCCACAGACACGTCAAACTTATAACACCCCGTCGTTTTCGCATCGGGAGTTAATTAAAAATATATTATGCTCAAAACCATCCGGAATAAATTCCCTAAATGGTGGTGAAAACTGCATCAAACAAAATCTAGAATTTTTTAAGCGGTCACACAGACGCAAAAAGTGACATTTACTTTAAATTATTAACTGTATAAAAAATTCAAAGTACTAACTGACTGAAATATCAACGCACAGCCTAAACCGCTGGTCCTGGAGACATGAAATTTGGAGGGTGTGTTCTTTGTAAAAAGTAGGTATCCACTTAGAAAGGGTTTTTCGAAATTCCACCCCTAAGAGGATTTGAATGGGGGGAGGGTGAACACGCGGGCGAAGTCGCGGGCATAAGCAGTAGATTCATAAATCTTTATCGATCGTAACTAGAATACCATTAGTTATCCTTGAGACAAAAAAGGTGAAGTTATTTGCATAAAAAAATAATATGGATCTCGTCTTCCAAGTAGGTATTCCCCACTCATCAATAATTTCATATAAAATTAAGAAACACGTTATCATTCATTTGAAAATCGCTTTAGAAACTTCGTATGGTGCATAGCCACCACACGAAATTTCTACTATAATTATAGTACTTTAGTACTGTAACCTCGGCAACAAAAGTAAGTATATACTTTTTTTGCTGAGATTACTGTAGGGGCTTAGTTTGTCATACGGCCATGCATTCAATTAATTTCTCTGCTAAGCTGCTTTTTTTACAGACTTCAAAAAAAAGGAGGTTATCAATTCGACACGTACTATGTATGTTTTATGTGTTTATTGGAACTGCAATATATTTTTACATATGACAATCTATTAGGGCTTCCAAACAAATATACAAAATGTTATTGATGTATGTATGTTTGTCCACGCATTTCTCCGCAACTATTAATCGGATCGTGACCATTTTTTTTATTGGCTTACATTTACTTCAACTTAAGTAACAGTGCAAATTTTATCAAAATCGATTCAGTAATTTTCAAGATATGAACTAATACGTGTAAGTGTGACGGTGGCGGTAGCTTATTGATACGAGCTACGGGTGCAGTGTCATCTCAAAACCTTGGTCAAATTCTAGTGCAATATTTACAACAAAACTATTACTTACCTACTTATTACAAACAATAATCCCAGTTTTTACTTAAAACTAAAAATTACGAAATAAAAAGTAATTAAATCGACTTCAAAAAGAAATTAACTCAAACTTATGAAATAATTTTATTATTGTTATTTCATATTTCTTTTTGAAGTCGATTTAATTTTTTTTTATTACTTTTTTTTAGATACCTGCATTCCTTTAACATCATACTTATATACCAGCTGGTATTGCGATAAAATAAATAGTTTACTACATAAATGATACCTGCCAAATATATTTTAAACAATCGACAATTATTTAAACAGCATACTAACATTTGGCGAGTTTCTAAAATACTTTTTTATGTAAAATCCAAACAATATCAGTTTGCCACCTAAAACGTCTATGTAAAAGCCAAGAATTGGCGGCAGAATGTGCCCTCGAGCACGTCACTTGATGCGACGTCAGTAGGAGGGCGGCGCGTGAGCACCATCTCATTGCGAAAGGTATGTGAACCATCGAAAGTGCCCCCTCCCCCGGATATGGAGCGCAGAACTCTTATAAACTCAGGTGGCGCCTGGGTACTGGACATTACACTATCTAGCTGCGTCTAATCGCATACCCAGGATGTGTGACAAAACGGTAGGTGCTCGTGACTCGCTATATTTTGAGGATTATCTCTGATCAACATAGTGCCCTGGTGATATTAACAAAGTGCATTCCTGATAAGATATCAGTATCTTATGGACTTAGTGCTTTAGGATACTTAGTGCTAAAGTGTGAATTTAACAACCCTTATCAAAAATTAATATTTAAAAACATATTTAATTAAGTAATCAATTTTAAAGTATACACTTTAATAAAGGATCGTTATTTGTGTGTGCAGGTACTTCGATCCCTGGTGGTAGCGGTGGTGGTGGCATGTGCGGTCGCGAGGCCAGAGCCTCCGACGTCGTACGGCGCACCCGCCCCATCCTACAGTGCCCCCTCATCGTCGTACGGAGCTCCCTCGTCATCGTACGGAGCCCCCGCGCCGCAGTACGGGCCTCCCCAGCAGCCCATAGTCCACAAGCATGTATACGTGCATGTCCCACCTCCAGACAATGACATCCAAGCACCTCGCAAGCCCATCTGGGTGCCTCCTCCTCAGAAACACTACAAGATTGTATTCATCAAGGCACCGACTCCACCCACCCCCACTGCACCAATCATTCCTGTGCAGCCTCAGAATGAGGAGAAGACTCTTGTCTACGTGCTGGTGAAGAAACCCGAGGAGCAGCCCGATGTCGTGATACCGACACCCGCCCCCACGCAGCCCTCGAAACCAGAAGTTTACTTCATCAGATACAAGACACAGGTAAGCTCCTAAGGGGTTGCTTTGCGTTTCATTTAATTAGGTGTAGTTACTCCTATTCTCAATGTTTTTTTGATTCTTTATCCATCCCTCACACCTTGATAAAAAGTAACAAATTTTATTGTAAATCCATCAGGAAGAGTTTAACAGTTTTAACCGTTAAATCACAATAATAATTATTTTGGTCGATCTTGTAATACCGATATTGTAGTAATTACGGCAATATAATATAACGTTTATTCCACTCCGTTAAAACATTTATAATGATTGTGATGTTTTAAGATGTTTTTTGATTAAGCCAGTCGACAATCAGACTCAAACTAAGTATACTGAAACAATGTCTATGTGATGATGATATTTGATACTTGCCATAATTATTATCAAAGAAAAGAGTATCGATTAGAAAATAAAAAAGCTATTCTATTCAATAACACAAAAATAAATAAAATTTCCAATTAAAATTTAATTAAACGCATTTAATTCAAAGTAAAGAATAATCGCCTCGTAAATGTAGGTAATCGTTATTGTTGCCTAATTAATTAGCAACATAACTTTTACGTAGACGCTAAGTATAGCGTATGTAAACCATTACTGAAGATAAATACGTAAAATGAGAACACATTCGTAATGTAGGTATTTCACGGATCTTGACTTTTGGTAATTTCTTCACGTTTATAAAGTCGTCATGTGTCATGGACTCATGGTGATGGCTCGAGGATGCGCTCCGCGCTCTACCTCGTGAAAGTGCGCGTAAACATTTCCTACAACATCTAGGAAGTAGACATTATAATATGGCATTATCTGCAAGACCTAGCGTGCCCGGCACTCAGCAGGTATATACACCTGCTATAGTCATTACATTAACGCAACCGAGGCGAGGATGCCACTGTACTCCGACAACCCGTAGTTTCTATGTAACGCAATATCTCTCGCAATAAGTGGGCAAGTTGATTTTTTGTATCATTATCGCCCGGTGGGTAACCCTCTTCTAAGAAATGTCACCAGGAGGTTGCGTCACACTGGAGATACATTTCAATATCTAGGGCCCATAATTATCTACGTCATCAACGTCACTCACCATACAAGTAAATATGAATTTTGCAATTATACCTAGGTACTTTGAAATGATTCCCAATGATAAGAAGACAATCCTACTACCTACTGCGGCACTATCAACACAGTATTTCCATTTTGGTAGGTAACAGGATCTCAATGTCATTACGTGTATTATACAGGCTGTATCAGAAATGTGTGAACAAAATTATGGGTGTGGTACAGACATCAAACTGAACAACTTTCTCCATGGGACCAACATCGCAATTGCGAAAAATGTCCAGTTTGATGGTCTGTAGGTACTACAACCTTCATTGACTACATCATTCACACATTCAATTTACCAAAAACAATGAAATCAGAAAAACATGAATGAAGATTGTTTGTTTGTTTGTGAACTGAGTATTCTGGGTTATTACTTTTACGTAATGTAAATAACTCGTAATAACGCATAATTATATATTCCAACAAATAGCTTTATAATTGGTAGGTCGTCCGAAGATCAGAATGGAGCCATAAACGAAAGTATGCGTAGCATTATTACATGTTATCATGTAAAAGCTCCGAACACGTAACATGTAGACTTTGTATGTAGGTCAATTCCAAACATACTTAGGGCATTTAATAAATAATATTTTAATATCAATTCATCTTCAAGCGCGAAATTGCTTTTTTAAATGTTTTAAAATTTATTGGTTCAACGGATTACAGGTTTATATGAATGCTCCAAAGTCTCATCAGAATAATAACTAATCAAAAGTCATTGTTTTTCTGGCTAAACTATAGGTAGAATTCAAGTTTTAAGGTTTTAGGTATGCATAGGCAAAAAAGCTCCTGGGTATGACTCCGAAAGTCTGTCGTTTAAAGTTTTTTTTTATCGCAATTCATAAGTATTTCTTTAACAAAAACTATCAACCACTTTATTTTAGTAGATTTGTTAGACTGAAGTTATGCTGATAGATCTGAAAACTTATCACCTTTCAAAAAGAGCTCCTTCAATCTTGTACGTCAAAGTTTCAAAAACACGGTGTTGTTAAACAGTATTAAAATATTTGATAGGTAATGTTTAATGAGTAATTTTTATAAAAGTAATGTTCCTTTCACCTGGTGACCAATACTTAACATGTGAAAATATTTGACCTTCAATGCAATCAATTCGTCTATTAGATCCAAAGTGCATCTTCTTGTATTCTCCATTTTGTATTTCTTTGGACACCACCGCGTCTAGATCTTTTATGCTATAGACAACATTTGAAATATGCATATTACTATAAACACCAATATTTGTAAGCTATTGAGTATTTCATTTACCTAATTACAGTAAGTATTAAGTAGTAATTTTTTTGGTATCTAACGTGAACCCCCCGAAGGAGAACTAGTGAAATGAGGATGAACTAGAATTAGTGTATATACAGAATGGTCAAAGAGTCATGGATCTAACGAAATAGGGAGATAAAGGAGGTCATTTCCAACAAAAAATCTTTCTACAGCATGGCGATAATTGAATTGCCCTAAAAGTTATGAATATTTTTGTATACCGAGTTCTTTTACAACTTGACTAATTAAAAAAAAAATTGATATAAACATTAAAACAAAGGGTGTTGTATTATTACTAGAGAATGTATCAGCGCTACAAAAGTTCTATTGTACCACATTTCAAGATCAATTTTTTTTTTCCAAAAATTTTGAAGCGTTTTAATTTTTTTCTCACTTTAAAAGCGATGTAAATGACCTCCTTTATCTCCCTGTTTCGTTTGATCTACGACTTTTTGACCAGCCTGTATACGACATGTATCAAAAAGGGGTGGTCAAATTTCCGTGTGGTACACCATCCATCAAACTGAATAACTTTCTCCATGGGACCAAGAAAAAATTATCAGCTGTCCCGTACAAAACTTAAATAGGTACACGTCCCAAATGTAAGGGACGGCTAATGATTTTTTCTTTGTGACTATGTTGGTCACATGGAGAAAGTTCTTCGTTTGATGTACCACACCCATAAATTTGACTACACCTTTCTGATACACCATGTATAGAACACCTACATTTGCCAGTTGTGTTAAATCCCATAACCAGACGCCAAGTACCGAGCTGCGAAATCAGGACATCATGTTTAGCAGTTCGCGCTTGCAACCACTAACCAAAGAGTCAGTCTTACTGGCATATCGAACCAAAAAATCTGTGTACTTTACTAAAACTTAACTTCATTTTGTTTTTCAGAAACAGGAAGGTTACCCGGCTGCGGCCCCCAAGCCCGAATACGGCCCTCCCGCTTCCCAGCCCTCATCAGAATACGGTGCTCCTTAAGGCGATCACTCTTGACGATCACAAACCAGCTGACGATTAGTGCTCGACCTTCTTCTTTAGGCTCTCTTACTCGTATTAAAAATCTTAGTAATCACGTTATTTACGTAACTTGATTAACTAAAGGTTTTATTGGTTAAATTTATACTAGTTAGATACACCAAAGTTATACAACCACGAGGGTCTACCCTGCTATAAATGTCTCCACACGGATATAGTGTGATGGTAGACCCTTTACGCAGATAGCGTTAGAGGCTGTTTAGTTTTTTTTAGAAATGTTTTCAAAAATTCTTGATATAAAATCACTATTTTTGAAATGGCATAACGGCATTTTCGCTTCTTATTGAGTTGTTTCGTTATAATCTGAAGCGATTATGACTTTTTCAAAACTTGAAATGGCATTGAGATCATTATTGATGAATTTTATTAGAATAATAACCATTTTCGTCAGTGCCTTCAATGTGATATTAAAACGGTAACGTGTGGAACCTTAATCTAAAGAAGTCGGAAGTCGGCCGAGCACTTTGAGGGCAGCATGCCGGCGTTTCGCCAAAACGTACTGCAACTTGTATTATTACATCAAATTGATGTGAATGTTTGTAAATATATTATTTTTATATGATTAAAATGTTTTATAATAATTAATTTATTCTTGTTTTATTATTAAAAACTGAACCCTAAAAAACACAATATTTTGATGGCATGTTATGCGATGAGATCAATATTTTTTGGGAGTTGATAATTCATTTTTAGAGCATCAAAAATTCTTCTTTTTTCATCCAGCTTTCAGCCAATCGCTAATGGATCTAAGGATTATCATGTAAAAAAACTGGACAAGTGCGTCGTGGAACCCTCGGGGCGCGAGTTCGAATTCGCGCACCGAGGGTTCCGTACTTTGTAGGTATGTAAATAGTTTATCACGGGTTTTTTTTTAATGTAGGTAACTACAAATTATTACGGTTTTCGGATTTTTTCCTTTACTTGTGCTACATGACCTTGCTTCTTGCCAAATTTCATGATTCTAGGTCAACGGGAAGTACCTACCCTATACATTTTGATACCCTTGAGAGTGTCGAAATACGTTTACGTACCTACGTGTACGTCTTTTGCGGCATAAACGGCCGTATCTTTTTTTAGGTTAACTTAGAAGTTTGGTTTTTTCACAGCTTCTAAGGACCGCAGAACTGAGTCTCGATACCTCCACGCGTTCCCGAGATAAAAGGTCTTGACAGACAGACAGACGGACAACAAAGTGATCGTATAAGGGTTCCGTTTTTCCTTTTGAGGTACGGAACCCTTAAAAATGATTTTGGTTCCTTTAAGCGATAATTATTTAGGTCATATTCAATAGGTATGTACTCTACTTTATGAATAAGGTACCTACTCGTTTTGCAACGATCCGATTGCCGACAATATCCTGCGATAGTCTTAGTTAAAACAGTAGGCACTACCATATCGATTGTTGCCTGCCTAACTTTTCTATCTTTCCCCAACTTAAAAGATTAGTTACGTAAGTTAGTTAGATTAGTGACTTCACAACCAAGATTCGATAGGCTACATTAGCTTTATAGAACACAGGGTAGATCATTCTCATAGCCGTTAAAAACAAAAATGGTTACTGTAGCCGAAATTTAGATTGATTATGTAGATTAGTTAAGTACCTACTCGTTGTATTATTATACCCTCTTACCTAAGTGAAAAGTGTGTCTGTATAGGTACTGTATAACACATAATTTCGTTTCAAAGAAAAGGATTTCCATACCTAATGTACATATTCTGAAATGATTATGACTTCACATGAAAATGTCTCTTGAGTCCGTTGCGAAAGGTGTTAACGAGTGTCCAACGTCCCGACCCTGATTAGTATATAACGCGCTAAAAGCGAAAACATGTGAATTATATTGAAAATAGTTTATGTAGTAGGTAAGTTACTTCATATTCTAAGGTCACGTAATACGACCTATTCTTTTGTAGGTAAACATGTAGAAAAAAAATTTTAGCAAACATATTATACACCGTACCTAGATTTATGTATTAGGCATATAAAGAACAATGCTCATGGATGTATGGAATTCCGTACCTATGCTGCATCAAAGTCAAACTTTGTTTTTTATAAACTACACTTATCATATTAACTCCTACAAAAGTTCTTTTTGTAAACAAAACCCGGGTTTCGGAGATTTTCAAAAAAATCGAAATAACCTAAAAACTAGATAGGTACTTTATTTTGTTTGACATTTCATTGTACGAACAGCCATTATTGGACCTGCTGCAGCGTCAATACTGATAGTATGTCTCGCTGAACGGTGGCGATGTGTGTTGGATCATTTAGCTCCCTTCAAAATGGTTGAGCTGAATGGTGCTGATCCATGCGTCATGTTCGTGAACGGGCGCCGACAGTCATTGGGGCTGGTCATTCTCATTAGGTACTTAGCTGCCTCGGCTTATTTTTAATTATTTTATTTTTGGATTGTTGTTTTGTTATTATTTGCTGTATTTTAGATGCTTTTAAAGGCGGATACAGACATTGCGACTTTGCGGGTCATGCGCAGCGCACGGCGCTCATCGCATGATTCGCAATGTGTGGACACTCATCTCATATTCGTGGTGAGGCATGTGCAAGGACGTGCCTCACCACGAATATGAACGCGTGCGTGCGTGCGTGACTTTGAGTTTACACCTATCGCTATTTAAAAATTCGACTGCTGCGAACGGTGGAGGCTCGAACCCGCGAGTTCTGGCCAACGTGCCATTGCTCTGACCACTAGCACCTTATGGTAGTGGTAGGGCTAATTCCTGTAAAGTGATAGAAAGATGGTGGAAACCCATTTGCAACTGGTTTGAAGCTCTATCTTCAAGTATCTGAACGGTTTTATTTTTAAGCCGTTTTTATTTTTAAAAGTTTTTTTTATATATTTAGCTTGCACTGTTCGTATGTAGACGGTATGTATGTAAGTTGTCCGTTCAAAATTTGCAAACCATTTTTCGACCATTTGTTGGTTTCCGATTGAGCTGAAATTTTGCATACAAAATAGCATTTTGCATTTGCAATTTTGCATAGTTCTGATAACAATACAATGTGCAATCTATCTTCTATAATATAAAATTCAAAGTCCTGACCGACTGACTGATATATCAACGCACAGCTTAAACCGCTGGTCCTATAGACATGAAATTTGGAGGGTGTGTTTTTTGTGAATAGGTATCCACTAAGAAACGGTTTTTCGAAATTCCACCCCTAAGAGGGTGAATGGGGGGAGGGTGAAATTTCACGCGGAGGACGAAGTCGCGGGCGGAAGCTAGTACTCAATATTGTCAAAATTTCAATATGGCCGCCGCTCCAAGATGGCGGATTACGTATTTTTTCTCAAACCCCCTAATGGGTATCAAATGAAGGGCTTGAAGAGTAGAACACGATAAAGTTAGTAACAACACTCTAAATTGAATATGGCCGCCGCTCCAAGATGGCGGATTACATTTTTTTTTCAACCCCCATAATATGGGTATCAAATGAATCCTTTCATTAAACAAAACAGAACAGTAAAAAAACAGTTTTAAAAAAATTGGTCTGTCTGTCTGTTTGTTCGGGCTAATCTCCGAAACGGCTGGACCGACTTTGACGGGACTTTCATTGGCAGATAGCTGATGTTATAAGGTTAGAGCAAGGGTTCCGCGCAAACAAAATAAAACCCATGAAATCCAATTTGATTTTCAACATCCACGCGAGCGAAGGCGCGGGCACAGCTAGTATTCGATAAGAAACTTTCAGAGATAGCATAATTTAGCCTATAACATTCCCACTCCCACTGCACATGTTCTTCTCTCTGTCAGAGGGAAATTTTCGAATGGTCCCAACCCAACCATTCGAAAATAAAAAATTAATTATGAAATACACAATACACAAAATGATTGGGCAAAAGAGGTCCTATAAAATATACAGAAAAAAAACCAGCACGATGGCGAAGATGGTTTTGTAAATCTGGAAAGGGCCCAAGCACAAACCCTGAAGCATTACAACCGTGGGAATGTTTAGAATGGCGATTTCTTGTCACAGAAGGTATTTTCGCTGCTTCCTGGCTTTGTTTGAAATTGAAGAAACGTTAGGTAAGTAAATTGATGATTTCCAGTAAGTACTTAGGAGTTTAACATACACTCTAAATTGGAAAACGAGTCAACGGAGTGGCAGGTTCTATAGCAGACGTTCCCCCTAAATGATAATACCTAATATGCAACTGCAGCTGGATACACAACAGGGGCCTAAGTCTGCTATTTTTATAAATTCGTCATTCCAACACGATCCCATTGTCATTTTGCTAAAAGTTCGTAATCTGCTAAATTCATAATGGTCGGTCAATGACACAGAACATATACGATACTCGTAATAAATTAAAAGCAATGACTGCACAATGACGTTCTAATGGTAGATCACTGATCAAAGGAAATGTCAAAATTTTAGCAGATTCCCCCCTAAAGACAGTAATTCATTTGTCAATAAGTACGAGATTACCATTCTATGCAATTTCTTTCAATGGAGTGTCAGTGGTTGACCATTGAAAGTCATAATGACGCCATTTTATAAGCAGATTACCAAACTTGTCAAAATCAACAATTATGAAATCAATGACAGACCATTCTGACACTATTGTAATAGCAGACTTGAGGCCCTGGACCATGGACCAAAAGTTACCACGTCTTGATTGGTCAGAGATGTTACACTTTTTCGCGTTGTTCTATTTATGTGACCACGAACCCCACATTACATTTTGTGCAAGATTCAGAGACACATTAACGTATGTGGGTAGATTATGATGTAATGTGAACAATCACTAGGTCTCTTGAATGTACACAATAGTAAGCAACGTCTCACGGCTCTATTATATGTCAGCAATTTTACATTTTCACTTTCACGGGTGGTATGAATGTGGTCAATGGACGCTTCCGTAAACTAGGATTGTCTTCAAAACAATATAGAGTGAGTACTAATGTATGTCATGCATGGTTTCAAACTGGATTCATTGTACTTACGTGGTTCTATGCTCGCGTCGGGTACACCGTAGCAGTTACTCATCCTTTTCATTGTTTTGACGAATGGCCAATGGTGTTGTGTAACAATGATATCATTGTCGTTCCCGTAATATTACGTGGTTGCTTGGCTACTTGCTACCGAAGAATGCTAAATTAATATGCCTTACCCGTACGTATGGTTTTATTACTACCGAATTGGTATGGAGTTCTACTTTCCACTGGTAAAACTTCAATAAAAAGTCTAAGAGCCATTAAGTTTATGAACATAATGATGAGATGATGTTACTTCTAATCTCCTTAAACGTTGGAAATCTAATAAATTACGGATATAAGATACCCATCTTGATTATTTTATGACATAACTAGCATTGTATTAGATACGATTTAATGAGCGTAAAGATTTTGTAGTCATAATCACAATCTGGACATGATAGAGCTGCATTTTTCTTATTGCGTGATAGGTTAATAGTTAATACCACAATGAATACCTACTTAGTTACTGTGCTTTGGTGAAAAGAATGAGCAGGAAGGAACATTGTTTTTATGTCATGCTATGTTATGAAAATGCAGCTTGGCCGCAAAGGCTGTTTCGAATATTAAAGCAGACACTCGAATATTCGTGCAAGTACCTATGTACAAGTCTAACGCCTAGGTAGATAGGTACCTAAGCAACTCCCGAAAATTTCTGTTTGTTACATTTAGCGGCCGGGCCGGTACCTATGTTGGATAAGCTAAAATCAATCTTATTTATTCCAAGTGTTAATATAATAAATCACATTTCCCGCTTCTGGCATGACTAGATTCGTCTAGAATCGTTATTTTTGTACAGAATGTTCGTAAGATCATTGGACGCCGCGTTAGTTTATTTTGGTCTCAAATAGCTTTTCTTGTTGTCGGCAATAGCAGTATTTACAGATATTGAAAGGAGACTGGACGCATTTAATAAACAACTAGCTACTTAGGGTACAGTTTCTAAAAGACCAGATAACGTTGAAAACAATGTCACTTAAAATTGAGACCGAGACGAAAGTAGATTCGGAACCGTGTGTGCTGACCTGGGGCAACAAATTGTTTATTGGAACTGAAGATGGATCCATTAAAGTAAGTAAATTGTTTATTTCCATTGAAAACTTTCATATCTAATGCCCGACTACTGAAAAATCACGCTGTAAAATTGTACTGAATTTCATTAAGACCCGCTGGTCATTAGCAAATCGTATGAAAACATTAACAAAAAAAAAACTATCAATGCAGGTCCACCAAAGAGTTCTCACTTCATAGGTTTTAGTCGCCGTCGACTATCAAAATGATCGGTTGCTGTGACGCGTGGGTACCTATTACCTACCTATCTATACCCCTGCGTTAGAATGTTGGATTTGGGCTGAGACGCTCCAATGACGATAATTTTATGTATTGTGATTTTGCTGAAAATGCGAGATATTAAATTGAAAAAAAAAAAACGTAGGTATATGTTATTTTAGTTTAATCTCAAAATAGCGCCCGCGACAGCTTTATCCCCCTACCTAATGAATAATCTACTATTACATTTATTCCTAATGATATTCAGAAGTTAGTCGTGGTCATATGCAACTTAGCCCTAAAGCTTATGACCGCTTACTACTGTTATAATGTATTGTTTTGTTAGTGTAAATGACCCCTCCTTTTTGATTCGCCGTAGTCGGGTAACCTACTGTATGTCTTTATTCCTATACCTAATATTGAATAAATCCAAAATTATACAACAATTATTTCTCAAAGTACCTAAATTTAATAAGAGATTATTTGATTTTTAAGTCATTTGATGCAAAATTGACACCAAGAGAAAGCTGGCCTGCGCATGGAGTGCAACCGTTTGCGTTAGCTACTGATGGAGACACATTATACTCATCGTCCAATGATGGAGGGATCAAAGTTTGGTCCACGACAGGAGACAAAATCGCTGAACTGCCATCTACGGGAGCTGATGTAGGCGCGTTATATGTGTGCGACAAACAAGTTTATGCCGGCGACGAAGATGGAAACGTAAGTGGAAAATAAAGAGAGTAGAGGTTTTCTAACGAATAGAGAAGAGGAGAAGGAGAGACAAACTTAGGTAGCAACATGGTAGCAATGTAGTCGATTTTTTAGGGTTCCGTACCGCAAATGGAAAAAACGGAACCCATATAGGATCACTTTGTTGTCCGTCCGTCCGTCCGTCCGCCTGTCTGTCATCAAGACCCTTTATCTCGGGAACGCGAGGAGTTATCGAGTTAAAATTAAAACCATGTACTCAGTCCCTTGAAGCTGTGAAATAATCAAACACCTAAGATAGCGTAAAAAAAAAGATACGGCCGTTCATGCCGCAAAAAACGTAGGTATATTTCGACACTCTCAAAATTTATAGGGTACTTCCCGTTGGCGTATTTCCCTTTCCGTGTCCAACTGGCGACACCGGTCTCGCGAAATCTACACGCTTTTGTATTAGTACGGAATTCTACTAGCCCGTGTTCAATTCGCGTCAACTGAGCACGCCTTTGTGATAACGTAAAAAATAAAGTAACCTAACAAAACCGAACCTCGGGGTGCCCTTCGCTCGCTCTTGCATTCTATGTCGACGGAGCCCCGCTTCCCGGGGCTCCTATTTCTGTAAGTGTATAAGGGTTTAAAGTAACCAAACCGAACCTCGGGGTGCCCTTCGCTCGCTCATGCATCCTCCAAAAAATCCTTTTAAACTCTTCCATTAGGCACTATGTAAACAAGAAACATAATCTCAAACGCACAGTAACAAACAAATAACAGCGCGCGAATGCAACTTCGGGCGCCCCGCTCCCGCGGCGGCGCGGCGGCTCCCGCCTGCTTCGGCCCGCACGATTTATTCCGAACATTTACGAACGCGCTAAATGAGCACAGATTTGTTTCGAAGAGACCAGTTAAAAAAAAGTAATTTAAAAAAATTAAACCGACTTCAAAAAGAAATCAACTCAAAATTATGAAATAACTTTAATTTCGGAAGTCGGTGTCTTGGGACCTGTATTTTATTAGTTTTTTGCCACCGACTTCCGAAATTAAAGTTATTTCATAATTTTGAGTTGATTTCTTTTTGAAGTCGGTTTAATTTTTTTAAATTACTTTTTTTTCGTAATTTTTAGTTTTTGCACTAGAATTTGACCAAGGTTTTGAGATGTTTTCCCTTTGACACTACACCCGTAGCTCGTATCAATACGCCAGGCCGTCACACTTACACGTATCAGTCCATATCTTGAAAATTACTGAACCGATTTTGATGAAACTTGCACTATTCCCTAAGTTGAAGTAAATGTAAGCTAATACAAAAAAAATGGTCACGATCCGATTAATAGTTGCTGAGAAATGCGTGGACAAACATACATACATACATACATACATACATACATACTCGTACATACGTCTATGAAATTTTGTATATTTCTTTGGAAGCCTTAGTAGATTGTCATATGTGAATATAATGCAATTCCAATAATATTACATACATACGTATCGAATTGATAACCTCCTTTTTTTTGAAGTCGGTAAAAACCGTGTTCAATTCAATTGCACACTATTTTTACCGACTTCAAAAAAAGGAGGTTATCAATTCGATACGTATGTATGTAATATTATTGGAATTGCATTATATTCACATATGATGATCTATTAGGGCTTCCAAACAAATATACAAAATTTCATAGACGTATGTATGTATGTATGTATGTATGTATGTATGCATGTATGTATGTATGTATGTATGTATGTATGTTTGTCCACGCATATCTCCGGAACTATTAATCGGATCGTGACCATTTTTTTTTTATTGGCTTACATTTTCTTCAACTTAGGGAACAGTGCAAGTTTCATCAAGATCGATTCAGTAATTTTCAAGATATGGACTAATACGTGTAAGTGTGACGGCCTGGCTTATTGATAAGAGCTACGGGTGTAGTGTCAAAGGGAAAACATCTCAAAACCTTGGTCAAATACTAGTGCAAAAACTAAAAATTACGAAATAAAAAGTAATTTAAAAAAATTAAACCGACTTCAAAAAGAAATTAACTCAAAATTATGAAATAACTTTAATTTCGGAAGTCGGTGGCATAAAACTAAAATACAGATCCCAAGACACCGACTTCCGAAATTAAAGTTATTTCATAATTTTGAGTTAATTTCTTTTTGAAGTCGGTTTAATTTTTTTAAATTACTTTTTGTAAAACCTCTTTTAACGTTGCTTGATCGCAAAAACGTGCGCAGTTGACGCGAGTTGAGCACGGGTTGGTTGAAATGTGTAGTAATACAAAAGCGTGTTGATTTCGCGAGACCGTGTCGCCAGTTGGACACGGAAAGGGAAAAACGCTTCCCGTTGACCTACAATCATAAAATTTGGCAAGAAGCAAGATCATGTAGCACAAGTATAGGAAAAATCCGAAAACCGTATGTAGGTAAATTAAAAAAAAAACCTGTCTCGCACTTGACCGGTTTTTTAGGGTTTCATAGTTCCTACAAGGAACCCTTATAGTTTCGTCATGTCCGTCTGTCTGTCTGTCCGAGGTTTTGCTAAGAGACCGTTAGTACTAGAAAGCTGTAAGTTTGTAGGAGTACGTACATATATCAATTACGCCGACAAAGTGGTAAAATAAAATTATGGAAAATATTTTTTTTAGGGTAGGGTAGTACATGTGAAGTGGGGATGAATATTTTTTTCGTCGTCTACCCCATCGTGTGGGGTATCGTTGAATAGGTCTTCTAAAATGACTGGGGGTTGCTAAAATTATTTATCGATTTAATGCTCCATTTACGAAATATTAAACTTTAAAGTGCAAATTTTTGTTCCAGTAGGACGTCCCCCCCCCCTAAAACCTAAACTGCTGGCTTGAAAAATCTGGAAAAATTCACGATGATAGCCTAGTGCATTTCATGAACTTTAAAGGAAATAGTCGTTGAACTTGGGTGTTGGATAATTTTGTACCAAATACAAAATCCTTAGCATTAATCCTTTAAAGTGACTAAGATGAAGTAGTTGCTTGTTTATAACGGGTAAAGACTTGCATTGAAAAACAAAATATGAAAAAAAAAATATATTCAGAATAAAGAACAACAGAATCGTACTATGTTGTTGTGATAACGGGCTACTACGGAACCCTACACTGTGCGTGGCCCGACACGCACTTGGCCGGTTTTTTAAATTGCAATTAAATACTGATTTGCCTGGTAATTTAAGAACTAAAAACTAAAGACTCTGTATGAGTAGGTACTGTAATATTGATTAATGCTTCATTTAAATCTGTAAAGCTTTCAAGTGCCACCATAATAAAATTATTATTATTGTTCTCAGATTATAGTTTATGAAAACAACGCGATGAAAGCTAAATATAATGTTTTGGAGGAAGTGAAAGATTTGTGCTTCAGTCCGCCATTCCTATTCACAGTTCGAGATCTCTACGTTACCGCCACAGAAATAAAGCCAGGTAAACATTTTTTTATAAATAAGTACGTAGGTACTGACGGTCACTGTACTAAGGATTGCACAAAAAGTACTCTGTGACTGTGACTATGGTACGCCTACGGTCTACGTTTTAACCTATGTAGTAGGTGCCTTACCTAAATACCCACACATGGTAGGTACCTATCTTATCTAATGCGTGGACAGTTGACGCGATATAAGCACTTAAACACGGTGGTGCCTATGATGGGGGGCTTGTGGCTAAGTAATAACAGCCGCACGGGTCGATCGATCAGGTTACGCTACGCTTGCCGTGGTTGGTCCGTGGATGGGTGACCATCTTTACATAACAGCTAATAAAGCATAATACCCCTCCGTGTCTTAGAAAGCACGTTAGCCGTTGGTCCCGGGCTCCCGGCTGTCATTCGTGGATCTTTGACAGTCGTTAAGGATCATCAGAAGCCCGAAAATCTGACAACCAGTCTTACCAAGGGGTTTTGGGTGGTCAAATAGGCAGTCGTTCCATGTAAAATACTTGTACTCTGCTGCATCCGGTTAGACTGGAAGCCAACCCCAACTAGTACCCCAACCCCAAGTAGTTAGGAAAAGGATAGGCAGATGATGATGAGATGATGAGGTGGTGGTACCTACTACCTACAGCGTTTATCAGTAACCCCTTGTACCTATTCTAAGTTTGGTGTAAGCAATGGGTGTAAGTATGTAAGCATTCTGCCGTTCTGTGCTTCCGTAAGCACCTACTTGTTTTTCAATAGCAAAACGACACCAACGCCGCTTAAAAAATACAGTGTGAGTCTTCATAATGTGCACATAACGAAATGAGGGAAACATAGCTTAATTTTATCGACGGAAAAAATATTTGAAAAAATAAAAAAATATTTAAAAGGATCTTTACCTGCTAAAGTATCTATGGTGATTGCAAGGCCTTTCTTTAACAGTTGATAGGAAATGTTGTGATTGAGTTATAAACATGGTATTTTTACGTTTAGAAATCTGATACGATGGAGAATAATTTAAAGTAATCAAAAAGGGTAGGTACCTAATCGGGGCTTTTATCGAGTAATTTTACAATTATTGTAAAAAATTATGAAAAAATATCAGATTTTTGTTAAAAAAAAACCATAATTCTCAATTGAGGGGCGATTGTTAACACAGGGGTCACAGCAGCGAAAAATAATTTAAAAAATGCTACAATTTTTTTTTTTTTTTTGTATTTTTAAAATATTTTTTCCGTCGATAAAATTAAGCTTATAGTTTCCCTCATTTCGATATGTGCACATTATGAAGACTCACACTGTATTATAATACTGGAAGCGCAGGCGCTTATGACTCTCCTTCAACGGCTTTAACTTTTGATGTCGTCTTTTATTATCTTATTAGTTACTAGGGTCTATGTAGTGTAGTGTAGATATGCCTAATAAGGTAACTTTAGCAAAATAAAATTAAATATTAGATAGACGTACTAACGTATGTTATATTACTTAGTATGTACTATGAGGGGAAATACATTGACACTAAAACAGTGGGTTCTGTTCTGTCAAATCCACTGATAAACTTTAATGCTGTCAAGTTTTCTACATTCTCGACATTTTCTGATTTCAGAGGAATCGAAGACCCGTTTCATGACGCGGCACACGATGGAAGGGCGAGCACCGTTGCGGAAATCTGGGAATCGACTTGTATTCATGTCTAGGGATGGCAATAGCTTGCGGTTACATGACGGCTCCATCGATACTAGTTTCAAACCACTTGATGAAATCAAGGTGACAAAGCCAGATTAGTCTTTCGTTTTCTGAAACTTTTTGTACCTACCTAATAGTAGGTCTACCCCGACTACACACACAAAATATAGATAGTACAGAAGTCAATCTACATACAAAGTGCGCTCGAGCAATGCACACATAGACACCTCTCACGGACACGTTATCTCGGATGGGTTGGGAGTAGTGCGAGTGCGGGTGCCATCCGCTTTTGTGAAGTGCAAAAATGGAGCAACAAAAAATGCCTATTTAAGCTCGATTTAAATAGTTTCCTATTTTGAATCAGTATAAACGAAGTAACTTTTTTGTAAGGTAAATTCACGCCACCATTACGTAAGTTGAAAACAATCATGATTTTTTGTTTGTGTAGATATTGTGTTGTTTTTAGTATCATTTGATAGGTTTAGGTCTAAAACGGATAGGGAAAAATAAATTGTGTAATTAAATTAATCCGTTTTGAAGTTATTAGGGACTTTCGATAGTGAAAATAACAAATGTAAAATTTTATATGTTTTTGTTCAGTAAACTTTTTGTATTGTAATACTATGTTTATTGTTTTGTTTTAATATTGTAGAATAAGCTCAACAATAAATCAAACACTTAGATACGAGTGCCACTACCACGACAGTTTTTTGTGCATAAGCCAAAGTTGACAACCCTAGCGGGACCGCCGAGCGTAGGTATAATAAGTGAAGTAGGTACATACATGTGATTGCCTTCTGTACTATCTGTATTTTGTGGTAGTACCTACTACCTAATTACATGTAGATAACTCAGTGTTGCCTGTTGACGGGTAAATTACCCGCAAAGGGGTATTTTAGACCCTGGCGGGCAATTTGGGTGGTATTTTCAGTGGATTACATCATACATGAAGTAAAACCAAAGTAACGAGCATCGAATAAAAAGTAACTAGTAGAACAATGTACCGATGAAAACTTTCCCGAATCTAAAATTAGTAGGTAATCAAGTTACTGTTTGTTTTGCCTTGTTCTAATGCACCAGTTGAAAAACTTTATAGTACCTACCTTAAAAATATAAAAACAAGCCTTAAAAACCATTTGAAAACAGACACCATAAACTTCATAATGGCCACAAAGGACGGTTATATTGAACAAGCAGGAGGTTCAGCAAAATTTAATCCATCTTTTTTTTTTTTTTTTACACTTTGCCCCACACTAGGAAACATTTAAACTCACATACAACAAACAGCCAGACCCGGAACAACTACTTGTAGGTCATACAAATATTTGTTTCATGCGGGAATGGAACCCGCGACACGCAGCGCAGCAGTCAGTCGCGAAATGTTATTAGCAGCTAAATTGCGGAAGTACTTAGTAAATTATGTTTCTTTCACTAAAAATCCGATGCATTAGAACTTATATAAATTATATTCCCTTTGTCTATATCTAAATCTAAATAACTTTATTAAAAAATTAACTTAAGTACTTACCTATTTTATTTTTCTACAAAAAAAAATACATTTTCTACTTATCTATTTTTTACTATTTTCATATGTTTTTGCTGTCGTGTGCTGATGCGGATATTTTTTTTCGATTGTTGGCGGGTATTTGTGCCAAAATCTGGTAATTTTAGGGTTCTATGCGGGCAAAATGAAAAGGGGGATAACTGAGATAACTATCCATGTATTATTTTCAGGTAAGTGACATGATTGTAACAACTTTGTCAACAAGTGGGGACTACGTGTGGACTGGCGGTTGGGATGGCTTCGTGCGCCGGTGGAAGATAGTTGGCGAAAAACTAGAACCTGCTGGAGACATCAATCTTGGTGGTTGTATTAATTCACTAGTTGCTACTGGTGACACCGCTTACGCAGCTGTGACTGGTGGGAAAGTAGTTCATGTATGCGGTGTCTAAGATTTAGAATACTATATCTACAGGGTGTAAACAGGTGTAAAAAAAGAGCCATCACATAGCTGTTATGTAGGTACGCATTCTGACATACATTACAATAAGAAAAAGAAAAAAACACTGTGCTCATTGGTGCATGCAATGGTACAGGAGATGTGGTATTTAAAGGTATAAAAAGGCCGAAGGATTTTTTTGTAAAACTCAAAAAAGCCGTTATGATAAAAGATTTGTGTTTTTATATGAATGCTGGTTCGTAGGTATAGTTTAATAAATAAAGATTCAGTGGATGCAAAAGTGTTGATTTATTTAAAACCCCATGTTCCTTCCTTGCCCAAATTTTATTCTCCTCCTTTTTTACCCGACTACGGCGAAGCAAATCATAACCCTCCTTGGGTTATGATTTTCACCGGTATGTATGTATGTTCATCTGTTCCCTCATAACTTCAAAAGTTGGTACCTACTTATTTTAACAAATGAGATATCGTTAGAAGCGTCTTGACCGTCCGCTGGTTATAGGCTGTTTGACGTCACACTAAATTCAATATGGCGCCCTCTAGAGGACCAAAAGTAATTAATTTAAAAATAAATATTTTGGGATGGTGCCTTGTGGGGTAATTAAAAATGAAACGGCTTAATGGTAAACGGCTTTGGTAATTAAAAGGCGGCACGGGAGTACCCCCGCCAAGACGAGCCAAGCGAAGCGCAAGGGCACTACCTACCTTTTCTTGAAGCACTTCTTCGTATTTTTGAACCTTCATAACAATTATTTCAAAAGTACGCTAGTAATATATATGTCTATGCTTCATAACTTGGGTTTGGATTATACCAGATAAACAAAATTTTCGGGATATGATGTCAGTGGTTGACTTATTAAACCTATAAAGTTTCAATTGCATAGCTCTTATACTTTAGATTTTATTGATATCTAAAGTACTCCGATTTCGTCACTAACTGATGAACATCAAAATTCTTATTAGGGTATATTTCCTGAAGTCCTAGAAAGCTGAAATTTGGTATGTAAGCTAGTAATAGTACACAAACAACAAAAAAATCCTAAAACTTTGAACTTTTACCCTCCAACCCCTTAAACTAGGGGATGGAAGTTTGTACGAGACTTCCGCGAATTTTGATGCTATAGAGTTCTGAAAATTGATATAGGGACTCCTTGTTATAAATAATAAAATACATATTTCAGGATTTTTAGTAAAGAACCCCCCAAAATAGTACATTATGATACATGTGTGCATGTGTGTATTGTTAAATATTAACTTGTATGGAAAATGGCGCGCTGGTTTTGTTTTCCCGCGCGCCGTTAGGGATGTGAAAAAAAAATCGATTATAGAAAAAATCGATTAATAATCGATTTTTTTCGAAAAAAAATCGATTTTTATAATCGATTTTAATATTACAAAAAAACGATTAATAAAAAATCGATTTTTTATTCACTGCCGATTTTTTTCACCTTGAAGTTAGAACGGCCGCAACACAACTTTTTAGTCCGGAGCGTGAAGCCGCAAAGTACCGCGAAGTGTACCACTACCTAATAAATGAATGACGCTAAAGGGCGCTACACACGGCTAAGATACATTAATATTTTATCTTTGTAATCCTTTTGTAATTCCCTTAAATATGAAATAAATATTATCTTCGTCGTGTGTAATGGTCCATTGAATTGTATGGCGAGCGATATTGTATCTTAAGGCGAAAGCGCCAGGTTAGCCCGCGAAATTCATGTTTTTTTACGTTTTTTGCAATTTGCTGGTCAGTATTAAGTTACACATTGATTAAAATATGATTCGCGGCCGTAACAAATATGTATTTACAGAATTATAATCATTAAAGTCATCAACACAACTCTCTAAGACCATGTAATTAATCCCCAAGAATGACTATTTCATGAAACCTTGACATTTGGGGATTACATGGTCTTAGAGAGTTGTGTTGATGACTTTAATTATTATAATTCTGTAAATACATATTTGTTACGACCGCGAATCATATTTTAATCAACGTACAACTTAATACTGACCAGCAAATTGCAAAAAACGTAAGAAAATTTGAATTTCGCGGGCCACCTTAGCGCTTCCCCCTTAAGGTGAATGGGTAGATGAGACCGCGAAATTCAAATTTTCTTAGGGTTTTTGCAATTTGCAGGTCAGTGTCAGGATGTATCTTGATTAAAATATGATTCACGACAATAACAGGTACCTACATATTTAGATAATTATAATCATTAGAATCATTAATACATCTTTCTAAGTTAGATTTCTACCATTAACACTTTTTCATATGAGCTTGGTGGTTGGTGGCAGAAATCTAACTTAAACGTAATGTCTAATCTAATGTTATTTGAATTTCGCGTGAAAGGAGAAATTTAAAAAAATCGTTTTTTGTGTGAAATTATTAACTTGTTGTGTAATTAATGTTTATTATTTTATTATTATTAATAAAACTGAGTGCTGTGATAGATAGTTATTATCGATATTTCAGGCGTTTAATTTAAACTATCAAAAAAAAAAGGAAAAAATCGATTATTTTAATAAAATCGATTATTTTTATTAAAAAAATCGATTATTTTATAATCGATTTTATTACTAGGCAAAATAATCGATTAATTAATAATCGATTTTTTATGTATACTGTCACATCCCTACGCGCCGTGCTAGCCAGCACTAGCGATGCGCGCGCAGCATTGACTCATTTTAAATATATTAAGTCTTTGGCACTGACAAAACCGTTAAACAGCCTATAGAAAAAAAATAAAATAAACACAAACTAGCTAATTTTTAGACTGATCGTAGTGTTGTCGTACGTCAAATTGTAGTGTATTTAGTATAGAATTAGAAAGTACTATTGGCATACATTCGATCAGTGAGAATCCGCAATAATAGAACGCCAGTCAGGGTCTTTTCCGTTTGGTTTCGGAAGGGACCACGGACAAATTTAAGGTATTCACCTTATTATATATCAGGTTGTATCTTGATCAAATATGATTCACGACTACCTAGAATATATATGTATTTACAGAATTATAGTCATTAGGATTGAATCCTTAAGTTAGATTTGTTCCTTTTTCCATAAGAGATTAAAGGAGACGTTTCATTTTTGTATGGAGCTTTGGCTAGGACGTGTACATTTCAGAAAATCTGTGAAATATATCTACAAACTTAAAATAGGCAATGATTTATAGAATTAATTTGTAATAACATAGTACAAAATTAAAATTGAAAATATTTGACATTTGTTGTGAGTAAAACATATTGTTATGTTGATGACTTTAATGATTATAATTCTGTAAATACATATTTGTTACGACCGCGAATCATATTTTAATCAACGTACAACTTAATACTCACCAGCAAGCTTAATACTTCTCAGGAGGGGAAGCCTATTTCCAGCAGTGGAAGTATTTTAGCTGAAATAATGATGATAATTATATGTACCTACATTATACAAGCTAACACAAAATATTTCCTATGTCCATACAGCCCTGAAGGTGAAAAGGTAAGAGGTTACTTTAGCATTTATAGTTTTAAAAGTATGCATGTATCGTAAAATAATCTAATAAGACTAATGTGCAAATAAAAAGCATAGTGGTGAAGAATTATTTATTTATTTGTACAAGAATTCAATATTTACAATAAGGTAAGCATATTCCCCAATAAAAACTATTTTCTAACTGCAAATGCAAAACCATTATTTTCTATAGAGTTGGGCACAGCATCCAGCCATACTATAAATAACACAGAACCCTGCAGTTGATAATAAATACATTCATTTGAAGTCGAAACATCATTGGATTGTATGGTTTGTTGAAATTAAATAAAAGCAAATTACATATTTCAAAGTTTACTATGTATTAACTACATCCCAAATATCTACAATGAAATAATTATAATATACAAAAACTAAATAATGATCTCAACACCACAGATATCTGATTCCTTGGGAAGTTTCATTAGCTTTGGGTCAATAAAGTTAGGGTCTATTGGGCGAAGTCCCGCCTTTTCACGGCGACGCAGTTCTAAAAATGCTTCTCGCTGAGCCCAATCCCTCAGATGAGTATCAGGAGCATAGGCCCAAGCAAATCCACCGAAGACCAAACACAATGTAACGGAGAAAAAGAATGAGGCGTTGTGCACATTTGTGTCCTCTTCTTTACTATTGTAGTCGAAGCCATAGCTCACCCAGTTTTTGTCTTTCTCGCTGGTAGCAGCAGGTACAGTTGCAGCGCTATCGCTATTCTTTTTCGAAGTAGAAATATTACGGCTTAAATGGTTCCATACACATCTCTGTAAAACAGGCATTTGACGCAGCTTTATCAGTGCAGCCATTGTTTTAGGTTTCCTCGCGTTCCTTGGTATAAATAACAATCCAGCAAGTTATTTTTTTAGAAGGTTAAAAAATTGATTATGAAACCCGAAAGCCCAAAGAAGCGAAAATAATGTCAATCGTCTCTGACAGTTCTGACATTTGTACTGTCACAGAACATATATACCCTAAAGGGCTTGTAGTAGTTGTAGTCTGTGCTAGTTAAGTGGCACCATATGGACGTAATTTATAGAAGTGGCACTTGACTTCAAATGCAGTGTTACCAACCCATAAAAAAAACATCCCCCTAAAAAAACCCTAAGTACAATTCACATAAGGTAAATTTCTTTGATGCAGTGCCTAAGTCGTTCGTAACTCACAAAATAAAACGCATAGGTACAGTCTGTAAAAAAAAAGACTAGGTTCCTAAATACCTAGGTATTGCTAAACTACTAACTAAATTGTAATATTGTTGATCAGTTCCAGAACGGCATCATCATCATCGCCAGCGGTGCTACTGTTCAAGGTCGATGTATTTTTGAATCATACATTCGCACTTCGCACGCTAAAGGCTTTTAACATACATATTTGCCGTAGGTTCAAACTTAACGCAAGACCCATATTCTCTGATCAGGTAAAATCTTATCATCATTATGCTCTGAAGCATATTCAGGGATAAACGATTCCTAAGTATTTTTAAATAATGGCATAAATAGAAAAAGCACGCTCCACGGAGGCGTTGGATACGGGCAGCGTCAATAACGCCAAACGCCACAGCAAACTTTTAGCAAGCCCCTAAAAATAACCCCAAAAAAAATCTGTCCCTAAAAATACCCCTTTTAAGACTTCTTCCCCCTAAATCTAGGGGGAAAACCCCAAAGTTGGCACCACTGTTCAAATGTCACAATTTACAAACCTCTATCCAAACTAGTGGTGTTCAAAGTTGCTTTAGGGCAATCACTTGCACTGCCACCCATATATAGAATTTGTCAGTGCAGCAGGCCATGCGGTCTGCCGGCGGGTTGCAGCTTTGCCTACCAGTGCAGGCCGCGGCGAAAAATCTATAACGAGTTTAGCAGGCCATACGGTCCGCCGGCGGGCTCATTGTGTATTTTTACTAGCAGGCCGTGCGGTCCGCTACGATCTCGCAATTTCATATTAATTTTACAGCGCATGGCCTGCTGTTCCAGAAAAGTGAAGCTAACCGATGCAAAGTTTACTTTTTTACATACAATTAAAAAAAAAAAATGTTGTATTATCTTTAAATTTATAGGATTACTAGAGGGTTGATTACAGGAATGAAAAAGCAGTATTAAATGAAATGAACTTAGTTTTATTAGTAAAATGACATTATTATTGCCTTATAATGGCACTATGGAAGTTGGCAAAGCATTCGGAGCACACACTGGGATTTGAAGGGCAAAGTAAGCACACCGTATTAACTTTCTTTGTTACTTTACATGCTTCTACACTTGTAAAACCTTCTTAAACAGAAACTGTTTTTTTCTTGAACCATCTGATGACTGCATATTCCAGCTAGAATTCGGCATACTCTGAGGTCTTGCGGCTTCTGACGAATGTTGATGTTGGTTACTAGTAGGTAATTCAACGCTTTCTTCAGAAAGTGCATCAGAATGTCTGCTCATGCTCTACGATTCTTCTAGTCTGGGTCATCCTCTGAGTCCGACATAATGTTAAAAACTTCGCACAAGTAACAAAAATTATAAGAAAGTAGTGAAATTACGCAAAAAGTGCGCGAAAATGCGACCGTTGCAAGCCGTGCGGGCGCCGGCGGCCTAATGATTGATTGTTATGAGTGGCGTGACAGACTCGATATTTTTGGTAGGTAGTAACGGAGATTTAGTTAGATTCTGGCGCGAAAGATACGGTACGCCGGCGGCCCATACGGCCTGCTGATCTCGGTTAGTGCAACTTAAAGGTGGCGTGCCTTACTCGAAAACATACGTCCCGCTGGCGGTCCGTATGGCGGTGAGAGTGTTAATGCTTTATATTTTAATGCTTGCATGCATGCTTTTGAATATGCTTTATTAAAGCATGCTTTTTTATATGCGTAGGTAGGTACCTGGCATTTGACTTAATATGTTACGGGCGGGCGCGAATAAAGCAAGCGCGGTGACTGACAGCATGCTAAAGAATATTACATCGCGTTTATGAATTACGATAAAACAGATACAATGAACTTTCCTTCATACTTTCCAGGCTTAGGACTGTCTATAATAATTGAATGATGAATGATGATTGATGTTATTATGAAATAAAATAAGTTAGTTTTTGAACATCGATCACTAATATAAAACTATACCCCATTCACAATAAGATTAGACATTGAAATAATCTTTTAACACGAACCAAATAGCATTATCATTCATTATATTACGTATTTACGTGAACCGCCCGAGATCGCAAATCGAACGCGGTGCTTGCTTATAGCATGCGACGACTAGGCGCCCCGCCCGGCCGGCCTGCTTAATGCTTTTTCAGTCATTCATTGCATAATGCGTTTCGCGCGATGACAGAGACAGACTGCGATGTAAAAAAGCAATAAGCAAATAGCAACTTGTGAGAGCCACGATAGCATTTGCTTTATGTTGTGTGTTTTAAGCTCGGTGCTTTATTTTGCTATATGATATATTAACCACCACTAAAACAAAGCACACAATTAGACCTCTGGGGTCTGTCTTAGTATGCCAATGCCATGGCCTGGGGGCTTACCATCACCTCTTAAAGCAGGGCAGAAGTTGAACTGCACTACTTTTTTGTAATAAGACTTCGTACAAAACAACATACATACACACTTTCAAATGTCGCGTCAAGTCTAAATTGCCAAAGGGTTCCACTAGCGGCGCTAGTAGTCATACTTTTAGACCGTCCGTAGACAGAGTAATCTATAGACTCATGGAATCCGTGTCACCGAAAGGGACAAAAAATCCGGCAATCTTCATCATACTATCATTTTTACACTTATTACACTGCACCTTACCATTTTCACAGTTACGCAAATGTACTATTATTGAATTATGCACGAAAAAAATCCTATTTTCCGTTTAATCGCGGTGTAGTTTTTATTATTTCATTCATAAACGCCAAACTTGTTGTGCACATTGATGTGCTTAGCCGACACGCAGTAAGGGACAGAAATATTCTTACTCTGTCTCTTTTCTTTGCTAGAGACGTTAATATATTTCTCTTTTTCTTATGCGAATGAAAAAGAAGATATGCAGTAGTCTATAGTTTACTCTGTCTACGTTTTAGACGTAAGAGTAAGAAAGCTATAGAGCATCGGGTAGCGTGGCCATACATGAGACAAAAAACTAACTTAAATAACATTGGCTACTTATGTAGCTGCCTTGAAAAAACGGGCACGCACTGAGAGACGGAAATAGTATAGCTTTATCCTTTTCTGTTACTTATAATAACTCAATACTTTATCCCTTTCTTGTGGAAATGAAATGGCGCTACCCGCCGTCTATACTTTTCTTTGTCTAAGTTTAGTATCTTCATACAAAAATGTTGGTCTAAATCAACATTTTTGTATGAAGATGACGTTCTTCTCAATCTTCTCCACAGACTACTTAGAGATACTACGTAGGGTGCTTTCCGAATTAGCTATAATCGCTCACAGCGCTCACATGCGTTTCGATTTAGATATTACGATTATGACAGCTGAGAGCTGTCAACAATTCGGAACGCCCGTGAACGCGCTCACAGTGCTTACTCAATGTAAAAACGATATTATTACAGTATTTCTTTGTATAAACACCACATTTCTTCTTCTTTGGTTAGGTGGCGACTATCAGCCAGAAGCACAATTTCGAAAATGCCACGTTAGTTTAATTTTATGATAAGATGCAAATCAAAACAAAACACACACTAACATATCCTCACACACACTGTAATTTTTGACAGCGTTCACGGTGATATTATTCTAGGGCATGGTCGGCCAAATAGTGTTCTGTGTGGTCGGCGTTATCGCATGACGATTCACGGGACGTCGTTATCGCGCTCACGCTAATTCGGTACGGGTTTAAGCACGCTCACATCGATTATTTCCCAACTCGGAACGCAGGGGTAATCTTCTCTCTCCGCTAGGAGTAATAATGTTCTGTGGTCAGTCAGTTAGTTAGACTGTCAAGTGTCAGTGTCAAGTGCTCTGTGGTCACTGTGGTCCATATGGACGTAATATATAGAAGTAACATAATATTACGTCCATGCTGTGGTCACTGTCAGTGTGTCACTCTCGGAGTATTATGTTCTGTGGTGTGTCACAAGCTCCGCTAGGAGAGTAATAGTATTCTGTGGTCACAAGCAATCAGCGGCAATCTATGAGTAATAGTGTTCTGTGGCGGCAATCACAGAACATAATATGTTCTGTGATTGCCAGTGTTGCCAATAAGCTTCATTGCTTAGGGTATATATTATATACCCTAAGCAATGAAGCAACGAAGCAAAGCAAGCACAACAGTATAATCAAAGAGTATAATAATATAGAGGGAAATAATAATCCTTGAAGCACTGACTGAGTGACCGAAGTATATATTGTTCTGTCTGTGTGCAGAATCCCGAGTTCAACTAATAAAGTAATAACGTAAAAGTTTTAGAGCACTTTGCATCGGATTTGCTTCATAAATCCAAAAAAATGGTTGTGCGTCAATATAACGAAGAATTAAAGTACCTTGAAAAGATCAATCCATATTGCTGGAGAATCAAAAAGGGTTTCCAACCAAATATGAATGTTGAAGGTGTATTTTACGTAAATTCTACTCTTGAAAAGCTAATGTTAGATGAATTGAAAAACGCATGCAGGCCGGGAATGACGGGAGGATTCCTCCCAGGCGTGAAGCAAATAGCTAACGTTGCGGCCTTGCCGGGGATCGTGGGCCGGTCTATCGGCTTGCCGGATGTGCATTCGGGGTATGGATTTGCTATTGGTAAGTTCCTTTTATTTTTATTCGTGCAGGTGCTTAATGTTATTTAAAATGATCCCTCTGACCTAAAAATGCTTTACAGAACTTTACGAACCTATTTCTTATATTATATCAAAATAATATATACTTAAACTGAATTTCCTTGGTTAAGTTCATCTGCCTATCTATGCCAAGTAGTAAAATGTGAATATACATTAATATAATTTAAAACAATGGGGCTCGCAGTAACTTATCGAAAAATTTTGGATTTTATTTTATCCTTAATACATTTTTTTGGATGTTTTAAAAGCCATTGGACATACAATTATTTATGATGCAGATATTTCGAGAAATTGTCCAATTTCTGCAGTTGTTATTTGTGTGTAAAATTATGTTTCAGGCAATATGGCAGCTTTTGATATGGCTGACCCAAAATCAATTGTATCACCTGGAGGAGTAGGTTTTGATATAAACTGTGGTGTTCGGCTATTGAGAACCAATCTCCATGAGAAAGATGTCCAGCCCATTAAGGTAATTAGTTAGATGAACAATCTACACTTAATTCCTTAACCTGAAACATGGCAATTACAAATTCTATGAATCTTTATGCTCAAAAGAACTAGAACATTTTATACAGTTCTGGTTCTTTTGAGCATAAAAAGTATACTTAAGCTGTAGTTTTATTTCTGACTAGCTTCTGCCCGCGTGTTCACCCTCCCCCATTCACCTCCTCTTAGGGGTGGAATTTCGAAAAACCCTTTCTTAGTGGATACCTACTCTTCACAAAGAATACACCCTCCAAATTTCATGTCTCTAGGACCAGCGGTTTAGACTGCGTTGATATATCAACAATCAGTCAGTCAGTTTACTATTTTATATATATAGATATGTACTGCTTATGATCAAATCAGCCCCTTGTTTTAAACTTAACTGAATACTGGATTAAAATATGATTAGATATGTGTGAATTTACTTGAAATGAATTTACTTATTCCCATGTTATAAGGTAATGTTTATTTTAATTTTCAGGAACAACTTGCCCAGAGTCTATTTGATCACATACCAGTGGGTGTAGGTTCAAAAGGTATCATTCCTATGAATGCCAGGGACCTAGAAGAAGCCCTTGAAATGGGAATGGACTGGTCTCTCAGGGAAGGTTATGTCTGGGCTGAGGACAAAGAACATTGTGAGGAGTATGGACGCATGCTAAATGCTGATCCCTCTAAAGTTAGTCTCCGCGCTAAGAAGAGAGGCCTGCCTCAGTTGGGTACCCTAGGTGCTGGCAATCATTATGCTGAGATTCAAGTAGTAGATGAAATTTTTGATAAATATGCTGCTGGTAAAATGGGTATTGAACGAATTGGGCAGGTCTGTGTAATGATTCATTCTGGTAGCAGAGGATTTGGCCATCAAGTAGCCACTGATGCACTTGTCCAAATGGAAAAAGCTATGAAGAGAGACCAGATTGAGACGAATGACCGTCAGCTGGCTTGTGCCAGAATTAACTCAATAGAAGGTCAAGATTACTTGAAGGCAATGGCAGCAGCTGGTAACTTTGCATGGGTTAACAGAAGTTCAATGACGTTTTTGACTCGCCAGGCATTTGCTAAACAATTCAAAATGGCACCTGATGATCTAGACATGCATGTTATATATGACGTCTCTCATAATATTGCAAAAGTTGAAGAGCATGTTGTAGATGGGAAAGTGAAGACCTTGTTGGTTCATAGAAAGGTAATTTGTTTGTTTTATTTTTAATTGGGCTCAAAATCTAGTATCTAGCCAGTCAAGATATATTCTGATTATGAATGTAATTCCAGGGCTCTACAAGGGCTTTCCCTCCACATCACCCTCTGATACCCGTGGACTACCAATTAACTGGACAGCCAGTACTGATTGGTGGAACAATGGGTACATGCAGCTATGTACTAACTGGAACTCATCAGGGAATGACTGAAACCTTTGGATCTACCTGTCATGGAGCAGTAAGTGTTGCATTAATTAATATCTGGTTGTATTTATATTCTTTGGTTGTGTTACATTGTAAGATATTATGAGGTGATTAGATAAATCAGAATATGTCTAATAAATAATAGACTCACTTTTACTTGGTCTTTTATGAAATTCAAGTGTTTGAAATTGATCTTTAGATTTTTTATGCTTGCTTTTATTATGTTTCAAGGGTCGAGCTTTATCTCGGGCAAAATCCAGGAGGAATATAGACTATAAAGATGTACTCTCGAAGTTGGAAACTATGGGTATTTCTATAAGAGTGGCTTCACCAAAGTTGGTCATGGAAGAGTCTCCAGAGTCATACAAAAATGTTACAGATGTCGTTAATACGTGTCATGCAGCTGGTATAAGTAAGAAGACAGTCAAGTTGCGACCTATTGCAGTTATCAAAGGCTGAAGTAATTATTGTATTGTAAATTGATACTTGTTTATATCGCAAGATTTCCATGACTGGATCAGTAGACTGATGAAGTTACGAAATTATTTTCAATATTTATTCTTAACACATCTCATATTTTTAATGTAAGTGAATGAACATACATTTGTAAGTTTGCATTTCTTGATAAAAATAAAACAAAAGTAAATATTTATAACTTTTTATATTATTACGACAACAAATATATTAACAATTCAGCTATGAATAAATTAATGCTTTACAACTAACTTTGGAGGTACACAGAATTGTTCTATTAATGACTTTGTAATGGCTTGGCTCTTGAGCCTATTTATTAGATTACTTTTAATTTATCTGCAATAATTACTAGAAGCGCCGTGCCGATGAAAAACAAGCCGGGAGGTATGGCTGCTGTCGTACGGTCCATCTCTTCTGTAATCAACCATTGATAGTTTTAAAGTACTCAGATTTTGTGTTTAGGAAAACTTAAACTGAATGTTCAAAGGACAGGCGCCATCTACACGAACGATAGTCACACCGCCGCACACTGGGACCCGTCCATACAACGTAATGCTCAAAACTCGATTTTTAAAATGAGGGTATTTCAAAAAATAAACTATGTAAGGGTAGACTTAAGAATGTATCACATAATTTCTACAAATACTGAATCAGTAACTGCTATCTGCTGTTCAGTGCATCAGCTCAAAGTTTACTTTATACTCACATTATTAATTATCCGATAACATTCGTGAGTTTGTAGAGAATATTAAAACGTTTATTTCTGTAAGTAATCGTCATATTTAATTGAAGTGGTTCATGGCTGCAACTAGGCAAGGTATGGTTATTCTAATATTGTTTTTATGAACCTTAACAATTAGTACTTTTGGATTAATGACTAATTATATGTGATAGTATGGTTTTTTATGTACTGAATCAAACATTTCTTATTTTTTCCTTTTTGCGCAAAGTTCTATTTTTGAAATATTTTTTACAATATCTACGAGATGTTGATTAGTAATGAACTGAAGAGATTAGCAATAGAACTTTGCGCATTTTCGAGATAATAAAAGTTTTCTTGCGCACAAATTTTATTAGGCGTTGTGATGTTACTATAAAACCAAAGTATTTAAGTCCCTAGCAATTAATTTTAATAAATAAGATATATTTTGAAGAAAACAGTTATAAATCATGTCTGTTGCACCTACTTTTGATATTTTTTTTGTTGTAGACAACTTTATTTCATTACATTTCAGAAGAAAGTTCATCATCATACTTCACCTTGAAAAATGCAAACTTATGTGAGATTATATTCCAAAGTAGCTTTAAATCTGTGGAAAAGAAGTTCATGGACCTAGAAACCTACCTTAGACATCATACCAACTGTCCGGAGCAGACAAATTTTTCGAACTTATGAAGCAATGGATTAGAAATTTGCTTCAAAATGAGTCAGATTCCGATTGATAGTGTGATACGCAATTAACATTTTTTTTTTACCTTTATTATACGTTCCTCTTTATCCTTGGTAACCAATGACTACGACATTGCACAAAATATTAATCAACGGTAATGAAATTATATCAAATTGTTTACTGCCGATTGGGCAGTTAAGTGAAGAAGCGCAGGAATCACGAAACAAGGATTTTAAAATATATAGAGAGCGCTACTCTCGAAAAACCTCAAGACAGAGTAACTTAGAAGATATATTTCATCGTCTACTTATTTCTTCTGACCCTGTCATAACAAATTTAAGACCTTCGCAAGTAGTTAAAAAAAGACCGTTTGATCCTGAAGTTACAGATATATATGCTTTTAGAAGAATTACTAACCCTTTCTAATTATTCTGATGCTTCGGATGTCGAAATATAATGTTCTATTTTATATTTTTTTTATTTCTGACTGATATTTCAATTAAAATAAACATTTTATAGCATTTTATTTTTGTTTGGACTTTTGAGCATTACTTTATATGAAACGGCCCCAGTGTGCGCCGCCTCTATTCACTCGCCCGTGAAGATGGCGCCATAAAAAGTCACGAAAGAGAATTACAAGATTTTTAAGGTTATGGAGAAGAAAACTAATTCCAATAGGATTTTTCCAACGCTAGGTAATTTTACCTGTGAAATAATTCTGAATTTTTGACAGTTCTTCCATACAGAATCTGTCAGACGTCAATTTTATTCCACGATTTAAGAATATCTGTCGATGGAAAAATAAGCGCTAAGGTAGCCCGCGACATTCAAATTTTCTGACGTTTTTTGCAATTTGCTGGTCAGTATTAAGTTGTACGTTGATTAAAATAAGATTCGCGGTAATCATTACAATCAGTAATACAACTTTTTACCGACTTCAAAAAAAGGAGGTTATCAATTCGATACGTATGTATGTAATATTATTGGAATTGCATTATATTCACATATGATGATCTATTAGGGCTTCCAAACAAATATACGAAATTTCATAGACGTATGTATGTATGTATGTTTGTCCACGCATATCTCCGGAACTATTAATCGGATCGTGACCATTTTTTTTTATTGGCTTACATTTTCTTCAACTTAGGGAACAGTGCCAGTTTCATCAAGATCGATTCAGTAATTTTCAAGATATGGACAAATACGTGTAAGTGTGACGGCCTGGCTTATTGATAAGAGCTACGGGTGTAGTGTCAAAGGGAAAACATCTCAAAACCTTGGTCAAATACTAGTGCAAAAACTAAAAATTACGAAATAAAAAGTAATTTAAAAAAATTAAACCGACTTCAAAAAGAAATTAACTCAAAATTATGAAATAACTCTAATTTCGGAAGTCGGTGGCATAAAACTAAAATACAGATCCCAAGACACCGACTTCCGAAATTAAAGTTATTTCATAATTTTGAGTTAATTTCTTTTTGAAGTCGGTTTAATTTTTTTAAATTACTTTTTTTAAGTTTGTATAATCCCCAAATGTCATGAATTTCATTCTTGGGTATTACTTGGTCTTAGAGAGTTGTGTTGATGACTTTAATGATTATAATTCTGTAAATACATATTTGTTACGGCCGCGAGTCATATTTTAACCCTTTAACCGCCATCACCGTAATATTACGTGTTGTAAGAATAATACCTCAGTCGCCACGTCGGAATATTACGTAAAACTCCTGTCATTTAAAAATTGTTCAAATGATATTGAATTTGCTTACTAAATCTTAGTATACTTCGTGTTAATACTTTATTTTAAACAGTACTAGATACATATTTTAGCTAATTAAATGAAATAATTAATAGTTCTCAATTCGTGACACGTCTAAATATCAACTTACTTCGCCGAACCCGTGATTTCACGTAGACTAGTGTTGTACCACATATGAAACTCCTGATGCTAAATTAATAACAAACATCCTGTTTTTTATCAAACTATCAACTAAACATTCATTCAAATTTCATAGTTTATTAACGATTTAATTATTTATTAAAAACCAAATAAGCTTAAGTACAAAATCGTAATAAAAAAGTGTAGAAATCAACAAAGAAATATAAATTACCGACTTATGCCAGTACGTCACTAGTGCAGACGATCCGCGAACGCCGTCGCCGTAATTTTACGTGTGGCTCAAGGTCAACTATAGTCATATTTTGAATAAACGTCAGTTGCGCTAGCGCCATAGAGTAAAGTAATATATGGCTAGCGCCATCGCCGTGATAACACGTGCTCTCTTTATTATTATTTCTAAACTAGTGTCGAGAAGTTGTCGATAATGTTATACGACGACGAAGAACTATTAAATATATTGCAGCAATCAATTAATGATATTAGTAGTAGTGGCAGTTCAACGGATAGTGATAATGAATCGGTAAATCACTTATTTGTTTTTCTAGTCTGTTTATTTATCCTACAGTCAAAAAGACGGCTAGATAATAATAATATGTATATTTATTTTGTTTTCAAGAAAAAATAAAGTTGATGTAGTTATTTTATTTGTTGTTAATATTATGTCCCAATATTTTAACACTTTATACATTAATCGTAATAAACAGATCAAATTTTTACATTTATGTCATTTTTACCGACTTCAAAAAAAAAAGGAGGTTATCAATTCGATACGTATGTATGTAATATTATTAAATGTCATGCTGTCATTTTTGTCCGCAGGATAATAGACTAGATAACGTATGTTTGAAAAAAGAAAAGAAATAAACCTTTGATTAAAAATAAGTAAGTTTTATTTATTTCATTAGTTTGTTTATCGATAACTATATTTTACAACACTATGCAAAATTGTACCTAACGGTTGCTGGCGCTAGATGCACTCCACGCGAATTATGACATGGCGGTTAAAGGGTTAATCAACGTACAACTTAATACTGACCAGCAAATTGCAAAAAACGTAAAAAAAAATGAATTTCGCGGGCTATCTGGCGCTTTCGCCCTAAGACAACTTTTTTCGTTGGAATAAGTTGGTTTTCAACAAGTACTTATGTGAAATATTTACCAGGGCAATTTTTTTCTTTCTCGTCGCTGCCATCCGTAGTCCACGCCAAACATCTGTTAAGCGCCCCCTCCCATCGGACACGTCTGATATCGCGTTCTGAAATTAAATCCATACTAATATTGTAAATGCTAAAGTGTCTGTTTGTTACCTCTTCATGCTTAAACCGCTGAACCGATTTAGATGAAATTTGGTATACGGATAGTTGGGAGACCCGGGAAAGGACATAGGATAGTTTTTATCCCGATATTTCCACGGGATCGACACTTATGCGGGTGAAACCGCGGGGCGCTGCTAGTGAATAAATATCTTTAAGCATTTCATTTATGAATACCTAAACCTGAAACTAGCCAGACTGATCAAAACACAGAAACAATGATCTTTAAAATAAAATAAAGCAGTACTTAATCAATAATAAATTAAAACTTGAGGAACAGTTTGCAAAATACATTTACTTATATTCATTCACAATTATATTTACTTACTAGCTGACCCTGGAAACGTTGTTTTGCCATATAAATTATTTCTAGCTGCCCGGCGCTACTTCGTTCGCGTGGTGTCCTACCCCTTACCCCTACTCTACCCCTATAAGTAAAAAAAAAGATAAAAAGTATCCTATGTCCGTCTCCTGGTTCTAAGCTACCTCCCCACCAATTTTCAGCAAAATCGGTTCAGCCGTTCTTGAGGTATAAATAGTGTAACTAACACGACTTTCTTTTAATACAGGGTGAATTTTTCAAGTTGGCGAGGATGGCCAAATCTGAAACTATGAGGAATAGCGAAAAGTACCCAAAGAATTCGCGGGCTCGATTTTGATGAAAACTAAAACTGCATCATTGGATTTTTGAAAAATCAATATGGAAGCCAGGAATCGAACCCGTTGATTTTGATAAAAAAAAAACACTGTATTATTCTTCGATCAATAATAGTACTAGATGAATGATTAGGAACAAAAATACGTCGCTAAAGTGGCCACGTTTGCACACACATAAACATTTATATTTCTTACTACAAACTATAGAAAAAAGTTTAATAATATTAACAACTTCAGATTATTATAAACCTTATCACTCTCAACATAAAGTTTAATTACGATTGCAAATGATTAATATTTAAGTCCTTCTGTCATCGAAGCAATAAATTTAAAATGTCACTTGAAAATAAAAAGTCCTTTTTATAATAAGTACAAAAATATTTATTCTAATATGAAACTTAACGTCTAAGCAATAAGGTTAAAAACATTTTGTTGACAATTTCGTACTTACTCGAATTTGGAACTAGACGTAGTTCTTGGAATTCCGTCAAACGGGGTGAATAGGGATGTAGGGGTGAATCGGGACGAAACTTTAAAAGCGATTTTAACATTGAAATAATATAGTTTGTTGCCAAAAAGGTGTCTAATGTGTTTATTGTATTATAATTAACGATTAGGTGTCCTTTTTGGTAACAAACTGTATTATTTCAACGCTAAAATCCATTTTAAAGTTTTGTCCCGATTCACCCCTGCCTTCCTATTCACCCCGTTTGGTGGTTACATTTCAATGCTTCAATGTTTGTTAGAATAGTTGGCGCGTTGTCGCAAACATTGGCCAAAAACAATCATAATATTTGCTTATTGATTTATATTTACTATTTAATTGTGTTACTATTTTATGAAAAACATGTAATGATAAAAACTTACCGAAAAAAAGATATTCCTTCCAAAATATTGGTGTTACGGTGGTTATTTACACAACTTTTGAACGCGCACTGAGGCATTTTGACGTCTTAACATTGGCTATTATTGGACCATACTAATTTGAAATAAGAGCACAAAAGTATTCGTGCTCGTAATTTTCGGGCCGTTTTTGAAGCGCTTATCGGGCATCTAGTACTATTATTGATCGAAGGTATTATTACACCACTCGATAGCGTCCCTAATAAGGATCAAATTCTGGGAAGTAATGATATACGGCAAAATTTACCTTGTTCGAAATGATGCTCAATACACCCGCAGCGCAGTCACAGTCAAAATTTGAATTTAGAACATAATGTTGTGAAACATTATGTTCTAAATTCAAATTTTGAATGCAGTACAATCCTTGAGACGTCGAATCCAGCTATGTATTGAAAACAATGGTCATCATTTTGAAAGTGTTTTGTTAAAATTGAGCTCTTTTCTTTAGTTTCCCGTATGTCATTATTACTTTCCAGTATTCGATCCTTATCAGCGACACTATCGAATGGTGTAATAATACAGTGTTTTTTTTTTCAAAATCAACGGGTTCGATTCCTGGCTAGAAATATTGATTTTTCAAAAATCCAATGATGCAGTTTTAGTTTTTATCAAAATCGAGCCCGCGACTCCTTTTGAGTACTTTTCGCTATTCCTCATAGTTTCGGATTTGGCCATTCACGCCCACTTGATAAATTCAGATGTACGATTAGGTATACATTTACCTTCAGAAGTCATAGCCCTGTATATAGATATAAGATTAGGTATACATTTACCTTCAGAAGTCATAGCTGGCGAAAAAGTATCAGCTGGCGGGCTCGGCGTAGACATGGGCCACACTCGCAGTGCTCGGCCCGCCACTATAGCGGCTCCAAGCGCCGTACTTTCCATCATTAGAGGTCGAATCTGAAAGTTAATTAACTGGGAACTGTTTTTCTGGGTCTTGCTGTCTGCAAAGGCACTCGTAATAGATGAAAGATTCCGTAAGGCAAAGTTTAAAAACAAGGAACATTAAAATGTTATAATGAGCATACCACAGGGATTCCTAGAATGTCTGCTTGCATTTGCATCAATAGCGTGTTCTGCGCCATACCGCCGTCTGCAAGTAGTCGTCCCACTGGCGCACAATCCTTTGCCATCGCAGTCGCCACACTATATGTTTGATGACACACTGATTCCAAAGCTGCCCTGACTATGTGTTCTCGACGTGTCTTTCCACTTATTCCACACATAATACTAAAAATAAAAATATTTAAAAAATAATGTTATTAGGAAATAGTGTTGGAAATAAATTAAATATGTAATGTGAAACAGTACCAATTGTTTACCTACCCTCTAGCGTCTTTCCTCCAATAAGGGGAGTATAAACCATTAAATGCAGGTACAAAACAAATGCTTCCTTCATCATCATCACCAACTTCTGCTGCTAACGCCTCTGTATCTTGTATATCATCAATAAGCTCCAAGCCATCTCGTAGCCACTGTAATGTGTCACCTAGATAAATAAAATATCAATAAAGTCAATGAGCCTGTTCCAATAGGAAAGTATATAGTAATGATTATGATTGTGTGATTTACCTGCAATGGCAACAGATCCTTCTAATGCATAAACCGGTGGTGCATCTGGCCCTAGTTTATAGGCCACAGTAGTCAGAAGACCTTGATGCGAGTGGATAATGGAATCACCTAAAAATCGACTTGTTTTAGGAAATTCACGTCATGATAAGAGTACATACCTGTATTGTATCGCGATGATAAGAGTACATACCTGTATTGTATAATAAAAAGCATCCAGTGCCGAAAGTACATTTGACTTGACCAAATCGCATACATCCTTGCCCAACTAGAGCTGCTTGTTGATCTCCTAGACACTGCAGAAAGTATTCTTAGTTTTAATAAATAAAAAAATACAATTTAAAATAATAATACAAATAAAAACTAGCAATTTCAAAATACATATTTGGTTTTAGAAGTGATAAAGCTATGTAAAGAGTTAGATAGACAAGTTATTCTCAGTGTGTGATAATGATAAAAAAAAAGCACCCACCACCTCTTGCATACACACAAATGTCATTTAAAGAAATTTGCTTGTGTGGATTGCATAAAAAATTCGGAAGTAGAGTTGATAAAAAAAAAATTGTTAAAGAATCAATAGATAGGTAAGTAAAGTTTTGTACAAACTGTTTTATACAGAACATTTTTTCTACAATAAATTAAAGGTAAACAGAGAATAGTTTTAAAATACAAACACAGGAAAAACATTAACCTCATGTAAGCTTCGCCGTAGGTAGTCGGGTAAAAACAATAAAAACTGACCCCAGCTATTGGTACGCCAAGAAGGGATCCTGTTGAAATGTAACCATATATTTCGGCAGAACTTTTAATCTTTGGAAGAATTTCAATTGGTATGTCGAAAAAACGCAACAATCCTTTATCCCATTGCAGGCTCCGTAGTGACATAAGCTGTGTTCGTGAAGCATTTGTGACATCTGTGACGTGAATTCCACCATGACTGCCACCAGTAAGGTTCTGAAAAGAACGCCTTTTTTATTCCTAGAATAAGAAATGTGTCATTATTCCCTATTTATGTGATCTCTATGTACACATCCATGACAGTACAATATTATAAATGGACTGTGAAGACGGAATTTCTGCTGTAATTTGTCTCTATAATGTATGGATATTGCCAAGCAGTTTCTCAGTAGCAGCCCGCAGCCTAGACTTGTGCTTAGTTGATGGCAATAGGCTCATCATAATCAGCCTATAATGTTCCCACTGCTGGGACACAGGCAATAGGATAATAGAAATATATGGACAATAGGCTCACCAATAGGCTCTCGTAATTAAATGGGACTTAAACATAACTGGCGAAATGTGGGTGTACCATAAATACACCTTTACCTAGCCCTTTGGGGATTACAGGTGTGATGTTATGTTATTCCCAAGTACTGGAATGCTAAAAAAAAACAAACTAAAAGAAACATACCCAAATCAACCAGGAATCCACAGTGCCTGCCATACATTCCCCAGCTTTAACCGAATCCTTTACTGCAGATACATTTTGTAACAACCATTTCAGCTTTACAGAGGAGAAGTATGTGGATAAAGGAAGCCCACTAGTCTGTGTCACAGCATTAACACATTGTGCACCTTTTTCTTTTATCAGTGCATCTACAATTTTTGATGTTCTCACATCCAACCATACTGAAATGATTAGTTAGTAAGTAAATTAAGATATAAAAATATTTCAGTTGAAAAATAACATTATTAAATAAAGGTAACAATCACACAATTCTTGCCTGTTTTTGGGTTTTATTATCTTACCTATGGCACTATACAGTGGTTGTCCAGTAACTGAATTCCATACTATTGTGGTTTCCCTTTGATTTGTAATACCAATACCAACCACATCCTCAGGGTTAATATCTAGCTTTCGTAGGTTATCAGTAGTCACCTGAAACATTTACATATTATGATGAAATCATCTTTGCACACTACCAAGGTCCCTTTCTATTAACAGAAGTACATTAGCAGGTACTGAGCATTTCATAATAATAAAAATAATTTGACCAGTCACTACCTATCATTTCCATTGTTTTTTTTTTTAAGTTTTGGTTAATTTCTGTCTACCCCCATGGGAAGAAGGCGTGAGTTTTTTTAAAGATTAAATCTTTTATTTGTCTTCTTCTTTGTGTTGCTGGCACAACTATATTTTAGATCTTGTTGGCCCAAAACTTTGCCATTTCCACGACGTTGTCGGTGATAATCTATATATATAAAATGGTAAACTGACTGACTGACTGATTGTTGATATATCAACGCACAGTCTAAACCGCTGCTCCTAGAGACATGAAATTTAGAGGGTGTGTTCTTTGTGAAGAGTAGGTATCCACTAAGAAAGGGTTTTTCGAAATTCCACCCCTAAGAGGGTGAAATTTGACGCGGACGAAGTCGCGGGCAGAATTCTATATAATAAGTACTTGTATACATTCATAAAATTAATCTGTTTTCGGTCTCTTACCTCAATGCATTCCAATACCGCATTTAGAATTTCTAGAGCATCCTGCTCAATCCACCCTTCTTGAGGACTAAATCGTTTTAATGTTATTTGGTGGTAGGTTAGCACTTCTGATGTGTTTGCTGCAAATACCTGTAAATTTGCTTACATACAGTACAAACAGCCACTGAGTTAAAATTAGTTTATGAATTCAATTGATACAAAATATTACCAGAAACTTAACATTTGAAGTTCCTTCATCTATAGCACCAATTAAAGGACCAAATTTTCCGAATTCCCGCATAATAACTTAGTTATTACATAGTGAAATAAAGTAAAATTTTCAGTAAATAATGTTTTCTGTTCAAAAATTTAATCAATCAGCTGATGCCTGATTGTGCCTGATAGTGACGTGATACAGCACAGAACACTATTACTCATAGTGATACAGACAGATATATATTAGTCTATGGTACGTACACAAGACGCGTATTTCCCTTTCCGTGTCCAACTGGCAACACCGGTCTCGCGAAATCCACACGCTTTTGTATTAGTACGGAATTCTACTAGCCCGTGTTCAATTCGCGCCAATTGAGCACGCCTTTGTGATAACGTAAAAACTAAAAAATAAAGTAACCTAACAAAACCGAACCTCGGGGTGCCCTTCGCTCGCTCTTGCATTCTATGTCGACGGAACCCCGCTTCGCGGGGCCCCAATTTCCGTGAAAAGGGTTTAAAGTAACTTAACAAAACCGAATCTCGGGGTGCCCTTCGCTCGCTCTTGCATTCTATGTCGACAGAGCCCCGCTTCGCGGGGCCCCTATTTCTGTAAAAAGGGTTTAAAGTAATATAACAAAACCGAACCTTGGGGTGCCCTTCGCTCGTTCTTGCATCCTACGTCGCCTGTAGATCAACCGCAACCATGCAATGTAATTAAAAAAGTAATTATGCAAGAAAAACCATGTAATTCCCAAAAAAAAATCCTTTTAAACTCTTCCAATAAGCACTATGTAAACAAGAAACATAACCTCAAATGCACAGTAACAAACAAATAACAGCGCGCAAATGCAACTTCGGGCGCCCCGCCCCCGCGGCGGCAGTGGCTCCTGCCTGCTTCGGCCCGCACGATTTATTCCGAACATTTACGAACGCGTTAAATGAGCACGGATTTGTTTCGAAGAGACCAGTTAAAAAACCGTGTTCAATTCAATTGCACACTATTTTGTAAAAGCACTTTTGACGTTGCTTGATCGCAAAACCGTGCGCAGTTCACGCGAGTTGAGCACGGGTTGGTTGAATAGGCTATTTGACTGGTTTCTGATAAACGTCTCAGATTATTTCATGGTGTCTAACGAGCCCACAAAAACCTATTACTTCAAATTGCATAATGTATTTCTTTTAAAAAATAGTAAATAAAAATGTACTGTTTAAATAAGCCGCCAAAACGCTATCTTTAACAATATGGCGTCGTGACGTCACGATTCACGTAAACAAACGTTGAAACGGTCGAGATACTAGACAAAAGTCATCTGTTCTGTCAACGATAGACAGAAATTTACTAAATCATGACGTCATCTTAAGTTCAGCCAATCCAGACCATTTTCGATTACGTGGCGCCAGATTTAAAAAGATGAAGTTTTTTCGGGACTTTTTTATAAATAATACATTGTTTTGTAGTTAAATTAATGCAAATCGATTTTAAAAGCGATAATTTGTACGAGTGTCAATAATTATGACCTTATTTTTTACATTGTCAAATAGCCTATTGTGTAGTGTAACAAAAGCGTGTGGATTTCGCGAGACCGGTGTCGCCAGTTGGACACGGAAAGGGAAATACGCACACAAGACACAGACTCACACTTAAGCCGCGATTACATTACCCAATTTTAAGGAATGCTAACTAGGAAATCGGCAGATGTAATCGCAGTTAGCACAGATTGGATCCAATTTAGTGGAAATTGGAGGTCCAATCTTTCTACTTCCTAAATTGGATCCAATCTAGGATAGTGTAATCACGGCGCTACGATTTAGAACGACTAGTCGGCGTCCGCGCTTTGAGCAAGGTGGACGAGTAGACCGCGCGCACGAATGCTACCAAAGAGTATTTTTAGGGTTCCGTACCCAAAGGGTAAGGGGTCCGTCCGTCTGTCTGTCACCAGGCTGTATCTCAAGAACCGCGATAGTTAGACAGTTGAAATTTTCACAAATTATGTATTTCTGTTGCCGCTATGACAACAAATACTAAAATTAAAATAAAATAAATATTTAAGGCAGGCTCCCATACAAGAAACGTGTTTTTTTTTCGGTGTGTTTGCCTTGTGGTACGGAACCTTCCGTGTGCGAGTCCGACTCGCACTTCGCCAGTTTTTTTTATATAAATGCTACATACAACATGGCGACTGTATCGGAAACGACAGCATTGCTCACAGAAAAAAAAAAACCATGTGCTACAAGTATATGTATAATTTATACTATCCATACTATAATATCATACATTCGAAAGTAGGTACACCTAACTCTGTCTGAAAACTAAAAAAAAATATTTTTTTTTTTTTTTTTTTTTTTTTTATATTTTTAAACGACATTAAATTATTATTTTATTCTGTAGTTTTGATAAATACGGCGCCATCGATATAAAATTCGAAACGTGCAACCTAGTACGATTCTTCTTCACGAATGCGACGACGCCGACAATGCGTCTGAATGCGTCGTCTCATCGTCTGTCTCTGTCCGATTTAGAATCCAATTTAGTGTAGTGTAATCACTAGCTCCGATTTCCTAGTTAGAGTGTTCCTAGTTAGCATTGCTTAAAATTGGATAATGTAATCGCGACTTTAACTTTTTGATAGACTGAAAGAATGATGAATTAAATGACTGAATGACATGATGAGCTTCTTGACCGTGGACAGAGTATAACTATAGACTGATGCATATCTTCTTTATCATTCGCACAAGAAAAAGAGAAATTTATCGTCACTAGCAAAGAAAAGAGACAGAGTAAGAATATATCTGTCCCTTACTGCGTGTCGGCTAAGCACACCAATGTGCACAACAAGTTTGACGTTTATGAATGAAATAATAAAAACTACGCCGCGATTAAACGGAAAATAAGGTCTTTTTCGTGCATAATTCAATAATAGTACATTTGCGCAACTGTGAAAATGGTAAGGTGCAGTGTAATAAGTTGTAAAAATGATAGTATGATGAAGTTTGGCCGTCATTTTTTGTCCCTTTCGGTGACACGGATACCATGAGTCTCAAGTGGGCAAACGCACTAGCGGTTAACCGCGGGGGCGGTTGACCGCGCGGCTAACCGCTTTTCTAGTTTATTATGCAACCGCTTATGATTGTACGGCGGTTTAGGGCGTACGATCATAAGCGGTTGCTTAATAAATTGGAAAAGCGGCTAGCCGCCCCCGCGGTTAACCGCTAGTGCGTAAGAGGGCTAAGAGTCTATAGATTACTCTGTCTACGTTCTTGACACAGTTTGTATGGTTACTCTATTTTTTATGGCAATTATTCTACGATTTTAATTGTTGCGATTTAGTTATAAAATTGCAAACCCAAAAATTTTTCAGCGAATTCTCAAGCGATTTTTTTCCGTAGTGCGCGGACTCGAGTATATTAGTATTGTCTAGAGATTGGCGATTATATTATATCGAACGTGTCTTGATTGAGCAGATACCGTCTTCACATGTAGCTGTTTCTGGGGAGAGAAATTACCAATTCATACTGATAGGAGTTTAGGACCGTAACGACTGCTCATTCGCATGTGATGATGTGACCCGCAAAATAGTGATGGGATGGGTCCTATCACTGATTTGCTATTTTGCGGGGTATATTTATGTTGCTTAAAGTTATTTAAACACATTTAAACTTCAAAAATGTATTGTTAAACTGTCGCTCATCATTACTTTGTATATTTTATATATAATGAGGCCTATCTACAGTGTGAGTTGTATTAATATAAGATCATTATCTGCCTAGCCTTTTCCCTACTATGATGGGGTCGGCTTCCAGTCTAACCGGATGCAGCTGAATACCAGTATTTTACATGGAGCGACTGCCTATCTGGCCTCCACAACCCAGTTACTGGGTAATACGACACCCCTTGGTAAGGCTACTGACGACTGTCAAAGATCCACGAACAACAGCCGGCTTAACGTGCTTTCCGAGGCACGGAGGGGTCTCCGTGCCTCGGAAAGCACGTTAAGCCGTCTAGCCGTCGTTTAGCCGTCTTTGTATGTGAAGATGGTCACCGCGGTGGATGGAACCGCGGCAAGCGTAGCTGATCGATCGACCCGTGCGCCTGTTATTACCTAGCCTCTAGTATATAGTACATACTAATTCTATGAGTGTCAGTTCAGCTTACCTTTGACATATGGAGGCCCTCCATAGTTTGACAGCATCAAAATTGACAGTAACTTGACAATGACACTGACAAGACAAGACACGAGACAGAAACATAAACAAAACAAATAATTCGTATTAATTTGTATTTTAAAACTTATTGTCAATTACAAAAAAACATTAAAATTGATCAAATAAAATGTCACCCCAAATTAAACTTACTGTAACACAAAATGACAAATTAATTCAGACAGTCACTAAAACAATCGAAAAGCAGCATTTTATCAAGTCGCTTGAGGAATTTCAATTAGAGGCAAATGCCGCTTTAACAAAGATGATAGAAGAACTTGGTGAAATTGGTGAAGCCAGTAAGTTTTACGTATTCATAACGACGTTGGGGTCAGTGGGTCGTCTTAGGGGCGGATTTGTGAAGTTGGAGTATACGCTTAGGGGCACTATGAGCAGCAGAGAAAACAACAAAAACTTTATTTTGTTTAAAAAAAAATTTTGGGACTTGTTACTACTTACATACAGCATAATTATCATACCACATTGGGTCGTAGGTTATAAAATATTATTTTATTACTTACCACGAAATAACATTTATGTACTTAGGTAACCTTTTCTGCTTAAATATTGTAATTAGTGCGTGCTTACGATTGTGCCTAATAATAATAAAAAAACCTTTATTTCTAACCATCCTGGCCTCAAATTATGTCATGTCTATTTTTGTTCAAGTTGGTGTTGCAAACATGGATGAGGATGATGACGAGGACACAGATGGTGATTCTGAGAGCTCACAATCTACTGGCATGGAATCAAATGGACACAGTGAATCTAAAAAGAAAAAACATGATTAAACTGGCTTGACCTTTTGCAAGGGTGCGTCCCATATCATATCATATAAAGTTATTTGGTATATTTTCATTTCAATAATGTTCACAAATATAATAAACGTGAGATATACCAACTGTTAATATAATTTCTTTGCATAATTATAACATTTATATACTCTAAAACTTCAATCCAATCCAATCCAATTTTTATAATAATGGGTCCATAGTTTTTTCGATGATTCAATTTTGAATGTCAAGGTTGAAGGAAACAAAATGTATTTGCTGAGATTGACCGGTTATACTGCCTTAAGAATGGTTTAATTACAACTGGATCTGTTTGAGTAGCCTGTAAGGACAACACAATAAATATATTAGGATAAATTGTTAATAACCAGACAACACAAATTAATTTTGACGAACACCATGAACCACCACTATGAGTTGTTATGTTATAGTTTGATATTATTTATTAATATATATTTTTTAAGTGTTTTAATTAATGGGGAATCAACGAGTGTTAAGAGGAATGGGATATTAATAGGTCTGGGGAAATTAGGGGGGAGAATATCATATAGCAGGACTAAAAGATTATGACAAGAGAAAATTATGTGCTCAAGAGTACCCTCTTCTACACCACACTCACAAAGGGAATGATATACACTCTAAAACTTATATACTTACTCTAAAACTCGTTTTTGGTTATAACGTTTATTTAATCGAAAATCATTAGGTATATCGTTTAAATATATAATTCCGACTCGGATAGGTTAGGTTAGAAGGCCTTCGTGGCTTCGTGGATTAAAATATTGTCTTAAAAAGTCAATATGTTGTGCTACAAAAGTTAGTGACAGAAACGAATCGCTGCAAAACCAACTCCACGTAGTCTTGTCTGCCCTACCCCTAGAGTGTAATTTAAGCCCGCGTAGGCGCGGAGGGGCGAGGCGGGCCCCAAGCTGAGGAGCAGGTGGGTGTAACCCTCGTCGCCGCGGCTGAGGCTAAGGGTCAGTTGAGTTCACACCGAGACTCGACGCGACGCACAGTTTTCAAAATAGAAATACAATTACAGACCTTATCTACTACACTAAAATGTTGCAAGCATGTATCTGCATGTTGCATGCCTGCTGCATGTTGCATGCTTGCTTGCATGCTGCATGCTTGCTTACATGCGGAATGCTTGCTTGCATGCATGGTGCATGGTGTCATTATGGTTAACACCCTGGTTCCGTTTCCGAAAACATATTTGTGAACGAGCGATGGGCACCCCGAGTTTAGGTTTGGTTAGGTTACTCGTAGAAATAGGAGCCCCGCGAAGCGGGGCTTTGTCGACATAGAATACAAGAGCGAGCGTATGAGAATACAAATAGGTACCTTTACCTAGGTATATATTAATTGATTAGAGACTCATACTTTTCAGTAGAACGTAATTTAGGGTGGTAGATAATTATTAAAGCAATAAACAGTCATGTTTATTTTTCGAAGATTTCAGTATCTCATTCGGTCTTTTCATAATTTTTATTCGGACAAAAGTAGTCGGAAAGTTAGTATTTTAGGCAGTAGATTTAATATTTTATGTAAGGAAAATTCTTATTTTTTTGCCGGAGCTTTTATTACTACCCTTAGACTAAATAGGTGTTATGTCTTTTGAATGGTATATCAAACGATTTTATATTAATTGTCTGTTATGCGTAAAGAAATTAGTTACTTTAAAATTATATCAATCGTTTATTATATTATCTGATCATTATATCAAATAAAATTATAGGTTCAGTTGTTAAGTATAGGTATCTTGTAAATATTAGAGGTTTTGTAATTATATCATATATTACTTACCCCTTTTGCAATGGTCTGTCTGGGCACATAATTATGTTTTATCTGTTATAATGAACACATACCTGCATGAAAAAAAAACACTCTCAAAATAATAATAATAATTTTTATAAGTAATTTTTAGTAAAGTAATTTTTTTTTTCCTAAAAAGTATCATGGTAGGTACTTACCTAACTGATACTTTATTCACATTACAATCTAGCCTTATTTGCTAGTAATTTAAATTTAAGTTCCGAGTCTTTCTGACAGCCAGCAGCCAGCGAAGCAACGCATCGGCCAACAAGCTGTAGGTACATTTTCGTTGCGCCGGACGTAGGGTCCAATTGGCAGCTCTTGGATACGAAATCGTTAAAATCAATACCATCGTGAGGTCTAGGGGACAGCGCATGTGAAAGTTTAGGACATCTCAATAATGCTAACATCGCCGCTTTTTCAGTCCGTCCCGATTGCGATTGCCGAATCTTTGTGATACACATGTGTACCAGCTCGACCTAATTAAATTAATAGCCATTCCCTGATAGCTGGTATGTTACATGACGCGATCGTGGTCACAGTTCAGTACCTACAACTATTATACCTAGGTACTAAACATTACAAAAGTGTCGTGATGTGATTACCTAATTAAATAAATGACTAATGTTCCAAAGTGAAATGATGCGATGAAAACCCAAAAAAAAATCATAGGCCAATTTGTCGCTTTGAGAGTGCCAAGTAACGCAATTAGGAGCGCGCTGTCTGTCGAATAGCATCATAGATAGAGTGAAAAGTACGATTATTTTTTCTGAACTTCTTAGTTGTATTTCATACAAATAAGAGTGTCATGTAACGTAATTAGGTGCGCGCTATCGAATGGCATCAAAAATAGATGAAAAAGCGGCCTAGTAGTTAAATTTTCAAAATTTCGTAGCCGCTTTTGATTAAAAAAAAAGTACCTACTTTAATACAAACTAAAAAACCGGGCAAGAGCGAGTCGGACTCGCGAACCTAGGGTTCCGTACCATCATATGTTTTAAAATTTTCACCGACGAGCTACTTACTAGATCTCGTTCAAACCAATTTTCGGTAGAAGTTTACATTATAATGTACATCATATATTTTTTTTAGTTTTATCATTCTCTTATTTTAGAAGTTACAGGGGGGGGACACACATTTTACCACTTTGGACGTGTCTCTCGCGCAAACTATTCAGTTTAGAAAAAAAAAATATTAGAAACCTCAATATCATTTTTGAAGACCTATCCATAGATACCCCACACGCATAGGGTTGATGAAAAAAAAAATTTAGAGTTTCAGTTCTAAGTATGGGGAACCCCCATAATTTATTGTTTTTTTCTATTTTTTTTGTGAAAATCTTAATGCGGTTCACAGAATACATCTACTTACCAAGTTTCAACAGTGTAGCTCTTATAGTTTCGGAAAAAAGTGGCTGTGACATACGAACGGACAGACAGACAGACATGACGAATCCATAAGGGTTCCGTTTTTTGACATTTGGCAACGGAACCCTAAAAACACGCTTTTAATTCGCACATTTTTATTTTTAACTTTTGTGTCTAGGTATTGATAAAGTCAACGAAATTATGACGATTAGGGGCTACTAGTAAACTCGAGGGGCTTACAAGTAGCCAAATATGGGGACATTTCCGGCCAAAATTAAGTATCCGACAGGACAGTGGCGCGGGATCCTGTAGATTGAGCAATTTAATATTTTTTTCTTACACTAAATAAAAAAAAAACCGGTCAAGAGCGAGTCGGACTCGCGCACCGAGAGTTCCGTACCATCATATTATATGTTTTTAAATTTTCATCGGCGAAGCCTATATTCATCAGAGAATTTTAACACTGCACTGCGGTGTAGAATATTCCAATTTTGTGTCAGCGCCATCTCTTGACCGATAGTGGAACTAATGTAACTTTCGTTGATGATTTCTGAAAAAGTGTGCTATTTAGAGACTTTGTTTTATTTTTCCTGTAATCTTTACATAACCTTCAATCACATAGAATAATTTCAGATTTTTCTCTTTGCAAACTTCGGAGATAAGGGGGGGGGGAACGGTATTTTTTTACATTTTTCATCAAAAGTCGAAAACTATGCGACCTAAAAAAAAAAAAGGAAAAATGTTTGAGAATGTGCAAACTGCGCTCTTTCATATGATACCCCACGCCCTAGTAGCCCGACTTCGAAATTTTCAGACCCCCATTCAGTCCCTGTTGCAAAAAATATACATATATTTTTATTTCTTTCTTATTTGCAAAATAGTTGGGCAAACGTCATCTAAAACTATTCCAAATTTCAAGTTGATAGCATTAGTAGTTCTTGAGATATTTAGCTGTGACAGACAGACAGACTTAGTCTCACCATAAGGGTACCGTTTTTACCATTTTGATACGGAACCCTAAAAAGAGTAAATAGCATCTTAGCTTTGTGCCAGATTTATCAATTCTCGGGCTAACTCCTCGATTTATGTTCAGACTGATTTTTTAAACAAATGTGGCTACGTACCTCGGAGAGCAAAAGGGCTTCTGGTGGAGATTTAATATAATTATTACGACTTAATGTGCTAGCGTCAATTGGTAATCTCACGATGTAAAAGAATTTATGAACCAGTTGGAAAAGCTCGGTTTTCGTGGTACCTAAATGTTAACAAAAGTTATGTAGTTGTCCATATTTTGTTCATTAGACATGACAATATAATCAAGACCACCAGTCAGAGATTTTGGTCAGCTTTAGGGGTAAAATAAAAAGCATTTCTTTGTACTTCATCTTTATTTAATTATTGTAGGTACGTCGCGTCGTCGTGCCTGGCTAATAACTTAGTTTTACGCAAGGCGTCTTGTAAGAATTCAAAAATCAAATTTCTTTTAATTCTCTCCAAAACCTGATGACGGTAACGACGCGCGACGTCGATATGATCAACCTTGTAAACCGTGATGTGGAGGGTAACATGATGAGTAGATTTTCGCCGTCTGCGTCTCTAAAGTTGGGGAAACAAAGCGGTGGTTTAGAGCAAGGTTGAGGCTTAAAAAATCTTATCAATGTAACAATTTATAATTTAGATGATAGTTATTATAAATGTAAAAATAACAGTGTCTATCGACTTTCGTTGCGTACCTAGGGCATTTACATAAAATTAAAACAAAATGTTAAAGACAAATTTTATTTTTTATTCAATTATCTTAAATGCTACCGTAACAAGTTTAGTACTTGTTTATTTACAAATAGTTACTTATTTACATTACGAAACAATAATATTTTAAGTTACATTGTACTTTGATTGCATTCATTATTTATTGTATTCATAAATATACCTAGGTATTTTTGTTTATTGGTGTCTGATTGTTTTATAGAATAGGTACATTAGAGTATCTACCTACCTAGGTCCATATTACTTACAAAGTTGGTTGAGATCTTTTAATTTAAAATTGCACGCAATTGTACTAAAATTTCTATACAAACATTAGAAATGTATATGCAACAAGCAGTGGAGGAGCGTGCAATTTTAAAGGAAACGATCTGTACATCGTACCTACGCCTACATTTATTTTTGTAGACGTTATTTAATCACTTGAGTAGGTAATGTCGTAACAGCACAACATTATTATCATAAAGTAAGTAGGTATTAGAATTTTCCATACCTACCCGAGGCAATGAGATTGTTAACATGACAGATTGTTTATTTTTTTTCAATTCGAATCACTTTATTTCTAAGAGATATTTACTAGGAATAAATAGTTTATCTAAATTATATAAAATACGATTTCTAATGGAATGACTTTGATCACAAAAGTTTTAGGAAACGTACTAAGTAAATAGAAATACTTATACTAATATTTGTTTTAAATATGACAACCTCATATTGTGTCACATTTAACTTTAACTGGATACATATAAAACTTAATACTGGTTCTGTTGGGTTTCTACCATCTACAATTTAGATACCTATTTACTCACCTACACAAAAAGTGTTCTTTGTTTAGACTGAGTTAAAATTAAATGTTCTAATAAGTAGATTATATACCTACACAAATAATTGTTTGTACAGCTGGTTTAAAAACTGTTGACAGTATAAGTAAAATCGAAGATTGGTTCAGCCACCAAAAAAGGATAAAGCGCTCTCAAAGCGAACACTAGAACGAACGAAACGATGCCAACACTTCTTCATTCGTTTAGTAGGTCGAGTGCGCTCCCCGCCTTGTTGTAAATTAATGATAATTATGATGGAATACCGTCTCATTTCATTATCTTACTGTCTTGTTTATTCTTGATTTCAAAGTATCATACTATTGTAGAAAGTAGGTATGTTCTTATTCTCTAAGTTGTTTTCAGACTAGTTGATAGCAGGTTTATCGTCCGGTTGCTCGGACTCCGAGTAGCAAATATCGCACCCAGTGACACCGCATTCACATAGAGACGTCGGACGTACGGAATGACGCAGTTTCTGGAATAAGGAAAGTTATTTTATCACTGCATTATCATATGTATGTATTTGGGTGAAAGAAATTGTTGAGTCTATCAAGAAAGATCACAAAGTAGTTATCTCTCTTGAGATTCAATTAAGCAGTAGGTACCTACTAATTTTGGGAAATTTCACGATTTTCAGCAGTTTGTAGGTAGGTACCTACGTAACTTCGTTGTTCTTTAACAGGCACGTAGGTATTATGACAATATCTATACTAATATTATAAAGCTGCAGAGTTTGTTTGTTTGTTTGAACGCGCTAATCTCTGGAACTACTGGTCCGATTTGAATGATTCTTTTAGTGTTGGGTAGTCCATTTATCGAGGAAGGCTATAGGCTATATAACATCACGCTACGACCCTTAGGAGCCGCGCAGCGTGTGACACCGCGGGGAACAGCTAGTGATTGATAAATTATTCTTGACAAATGTTTTTTTAATTATCATAGAGAATGCATTTTATCTTGTGACCGCTGTTAATTAATAATACTTATTTCATTGTCCTGAATTGTGTTGATTGTGCTCAAGGGCACCTATTCATAATTAAAAGCAAGAAGGTCTTTTATTTTCTTGTAAGTCTGTGTTTCCGAGCGCATACAACTCGAATCTCTTCAAAGTGAGAGTGAACAGGGTTCTTCTGGGTAAGCTCACTCCATCGTCGACTTTGTCTCTGTCACCTCTGACCTAGACTAGAGTCAGAAGAAAACCCATTTCAAATAAAAAAAAAAAATGGAATAGTGGTCTCTTGTCTCACCTCTCTCCAACCATTTCCGGGCGACTTAACTACGACAAAGACGGCATACACTGGAATGCAGAGCAATGAAAGAGAAGCGATGATCCACCCGAGCGCCTGCGCCCACGTCGGGTACTGGTACTGTCGGTAGCTCGGCGGCGTGTAGTCCACCAGGCTGGCCACCCACAGAGCTATGAGCAGCGCCGGCGTCGCGACCAGCCAACACACTCGGAAATATAGCGAAGGGCGACGACCTGAAATCGACAATCAACATCGTAAATAACATATCTACATATAATATCTGAATTTATTAGGACCTATAAACTATCTACAATTATAGTTACGTAGTAGGTAAGTGTATTGCATTGCAAAGTAATACTGCATTTCTAACTCATTTTTATCATAAAGCCCAGACCATAAGGTACGACCATTTGGGATTGTAGCCAGAAGTGTCATATTTTCAAGCTAGAGGCCTAACGACATGTACCCTAATGCAGATTAAGTGTTCTGCAGGTACTTTTGACTATCAGTAAAGTAGTAGCAGAATGCTGCTGGCGAAATAAGCTAAGATATCGTCAAGGCATCAATATCATCATGTCGTGTACCTACTCATACGTCCGATAACATAATTAGGTGTAACACCGTTTGGAAGTGGCGAATCATAAAGTACGTATTGATAGAGTAACAATAACGATGACTCATCCTTATTTATACGTTCATAATGGTTAAATGCAAAAAATGTGATTATTATCTTCGAGGGTAACTACAAACAAAAACGGAAGTTGCGCTGTAGGAAATGGCAGGACATCCCGTGTGTGACGTCACCATACAGGCAGGTAGTCAATTGCAGATGTGAGTTTATGAACAGGCAACGAATGCCATATATAATAATATTCATATCAGGTACAGTGAGTATTAAAATATGAAGACAATTAACTTCGATCAAGAATAAACAAAGATTGATGAAAAACAATACAGATTATGACGATAGAAAACTTGCTTTTATTAATTAATTGTTTGATGAATAATTTTGTACAATATTATTCTTCAAAATGAACATATATACTTGCCTACCTACTAATTTAACTTTAGTGAAATCTACAAACCTGTCATTTGTTTAATATTTTTAGATAGTCTGTCCACGCCGTAAAACCAAGCAATAGCCACCACTTCGAAGAAGGCGAGATATGTAATGCTGAGTGAAGCGGCGTAGTAGTCCATCAGTTGGAACACATATATGCCACTGTGTATTATGTGTGGTAACCCGAACACGAGTGACACTCCACATACGCACAGCACTAATAGTTCGTGGTAAACAAGTTTTCTGCGTATCATGTCTGGGAACCCATCTTGTATCGACGTCACCACAACTTCAACGATTGCAAACTGGAAAGTGTAGAGACACAGAGTAATTAGTTTGCCCATTAATTCGACTTAATTGCATTTGTATTTATGTAGTTTTGATTATATTCACCTGGCTATTCAGTCCAAGACAAAGGAACATAAAGAAGAACAGTACCGCCCATAATTGAGATGCCGGCATTTTTGCAATAGCTTGTGGATACACTACAAATAATAATCCAGGACCTGAAATAAAAGAATTAACATTAGAAGACAGTATGTGGTATCAGTAGGTAATCAAGTTAACATTTTTGCAAGTTACACTTACTGTCGGCGATGACATCCTTCACGGAAGTATTTTGTTCAAAAGCGATATTCCCGATTGTAGCAAACGTGAAGATTCCCACGATGAGACTAGTGATTGCGTTTATTAGTGAAACAGCCAAAGTGTCGTGGAGGAAATTATTGTCGAATCGATTATATGAAGCGAACATTATCATGGATCCAAACGCAACTCCGATCGAGTTAAATACTTGTGATGCGGCGTTAACCCATGGTCTAGACTGCTTTAAAAGTTCCCATTCTGGCTTGAAGAAGAACCTCAGACCTTTATCAGCTCCATCGAGGGTCAATGAGCGTCCGAGGAAAACTATAATCAGTAAAAAGGGCAATGTTGTGGTGATATAGCGTACTTTGGCGGAAGACTTGATACTTTTCCATAGAGCGAAGTAAACTAGCACCCAAGCACAGACCAAGCAAGCTGCCAACTCCCACCGCATTCCGTTCGGGTATTCCATGCCGGCGCTCATGTTCAGTACCTTTTTCCTGAAAAATATACAATTAACCAATTAATCAATCAATTCTAGAATCATAAAATCAAATTATTTTGCTTAATGTTTAGTGATTTAAGGTCTTTAACTAGGTATGTGTATGCGATTGTTTTCAGCTTATATTTCTAAACATAGCAATTACTTTGGCCTATGATTCTTTTTTCAATTTCTTAACCAGCTTCCCTTGGCAACTTCAATTCTTGAAGCTGATGTTTGAGAAGTTTTCTACTGTCTTGCATCCCAATCTTATAAATATATCCGGTGTTTTGAGAATAATATATTCTAAAACACCATGTGACCTTTTTATAAATAGCTGTCAGAGGCCGGGAGTTAGCAACCATTTCGGAGAACTCGATCAACGTTAAAATTTATGTAGGTACACATGATAAATATTTATTACTTATCAATAACTACATGTATGCAATCTTTATGAGCCTTATTGACGAATGACGATGCCTCAGGTATAGGCATAGTTGTGTGCTAAATTATTATTCATATCCGGAACTCAAAGCGTACCTACATATTTTTAACTACTAGGTATTTGTAATCCCAAAAAGTTTTCAATGATATGATTAAGACGGGCAATGACAATCGAGCACACGTGGGCAATTGTACATAAGTAGGTACTCGTATATGGTGCTTAATCCAATACCTACACTGGCTAGCGTTTCATCTTGATAAAGTTGTAGGTAGATAAGTGATGAAAATGAAAGGATAATATCTCAACGAGCCATCATATCTTAATAATTAATAAGATAAGACACGTATTCAATCACCTAATTGGGTACCTATGTGAATGCAATATAGAATACCGCGTGTTTTTTTTTTAAATGATATCCACTAACTTACTCGAAGAATTGTTCGGTAGGTGTTTGCGAGCCGTTGGGCTTGGTCATGTTATGGTTGGGCACCCAGCACTGCGCCGTGTTCCAGCGGTTGGAGCAGCTCGCCCATGGCACCTCGGTCTTGAACGACGTGAAGAAGTAGTAGATAGCCCACGCTATTATCACCGCGTAGTAGGTGGACATTAAAAATGAGATCACTACGCTTGCTAAGCCCGCACCTGAAATTATTTCAAATAGATGCTAGTATTTTTACTTGTTCGTATATTTTCAGAATTAAAAATAAGTAATAATCAGATATTTTAGCTCACCTTTAAAGAGTGGGCATATTTGTGACAGAGCACCAATGGGACCGTGAGCTGTGTACTGGCCCACAGCCAATTCCATGAAAAGCATTGGCACACCGCATACTAAGAGTATTATGAAATAAGGTATGAGGAAGGCTCCTGAAACAATTAAATAATATCATCAGTTTCATTAAATCATCAAATACTGAAGTGTTTTAGATAGAGTACAGCATTTTTCCAAATAGGTACAGACAAAGATTCCTAAATGACGGCGGTACATGTACATTTCCGTACTATACAGGTAATCATCATTCTATATGGGTTGGTTGATAGTAACTAGTGGTTATGTATCAGTTTTAGCTGGTGAGGTCTTCTCTATCACATGTTATGCCTCTGTACATTTTACTGTGCATGTCCGACACATGGCCGGTTAAGAGATGGACGAATATTGTGGTGATTTATCTCTAGATTCCTCCCGAAATAAAGAGGACACTTCCTGATGCTAAAAAGTTCTTAAGTCGTGTTATATAAAATCTATGTAAATAAATATTGTGCATATCTAGAATGTCCCTAAAGATTGTTATAAAATACGTAGGTATTACAAGAGAACTGAGGTTGTGGGAAGTTATTTCTGTAACGTCACACTCATTAGTATCCTTCGACCCCACATCATCTGCCTAGCCTTTTCCCAAATATGTTGGGGTCGGCTTCCGGTCTAACCGGATGCAGCGAATACCAGTAGGTATTTTAGATGGAGCGACTGCCTATCTAGGGGCCTAAAAAGGCCACTTTGGCAGAATCATAAAAGGATAACATTATGAATCTTAATGGACAGTTAACTGTTAAGTTAATCGTATCAAATCCCATTGGTGAAGGATTTTTTAGTTATTTTTTTTTATCTGTGCTGTAATCTCAATCTCTTTGATTATACCTACGTGTGCCTGTAAGTGTTATACTTAAAAAGATAAATCATTTTTTACAATCCTTGAGGAAAACGTTAGGGTACCCACCCCCACACGATAGGGTAGACGACGAAAAAATATTCATCCCCACTGCACATTAGGGATGCCAGATGTGTTCAAAGAAAAAACCGGACAATTTTTTTTATTTTTTTATTTCTTAATAGATAAATGTTACTTTGTGTACTGGAAACTTACCTACTTGCTAAACTACAGCCATTCTACTTTTTTATATATTTGGAACTCGACCCGACTGCTTTTAATAAAGTCTTATTGCCTGAGATGGCATCTTTAAATTCAGTGCAACTTATATTTATATTAAAGAAAACGCACAATTCACTTTTTACAGTTTGTACGGTGAGACGATTTCTTTCATCGGTCCATACATTTCCCATGACGCTGAAGATTCGTTCCACAAAAGCATTAAATCAATTTTTTTAACAACGAAGCAGCGCCAAATTTATTTAAAATCGTACAGTATGTGTGTAGTATTCCCAAATACTACACACATACTGCATCACATATTGTATTAAGCGAATTCCCTTCAAGTGAAGAGAACACACTTTGGAGTGCAGCTAGCTCTTCGTAAATGCTTTCAGGAGGAATCTGCTGCTTCCATGGAGATATTATTATTGACCACAACTCAATCAATTGATCTTCCGGCTTCGATATCTAAACAACTGAAAGCCTTATAATTCTTATTCTCGAAGGGATACCACTTCTCTATATATAAGTTAATGCTCTTTGGTAAACATTTAAAGCATTTGTTGTAAATTCTTTTATTTGATCATCTGAAAGATAGCCTTTTCTTAATGCCATATGCACTTTCATTCCGAAATGGTTGTCACTTATTTTCTTTGTAACAGTGTCCCGTTATTTTATTTTATTACCGTGTTATTTTATTACCGAACAATCTATTGTCCGGTTTACCAAGAATTTTGTGACCGGACAAGCATAAAGAAAACCGGATTGTCCGGTCGAAAACCGGACATCTGGCATCCCTACTGCACATGTAGGGGAGCTACCCTTAAAAAAAATATTTTCCAAAATTTTATTTTACCACTTTGTCGGCGTAATTAATATACACACTCCTACAAAATTACAGCTTTCTAGTACTAACGGTCTCTTAGCAAAACCTCCGACAGACAGACGGACGGACATGACGAAACTATAAGGGTTCCTTGTAGGTACTACGGAACCCTAAAAACACGGACTGTCTTCGCCTTATTATGATTCATAATGTCATACTTTTATGATTTTGACAAAGTGGCCTTTTAGGCCCCCTGACCTCCACAACCCAGTTACTGGGTATTACGACACCCCTTGGTAAGACTGGTTGTCAGACTTTCGGGCTTCTGAGTACCCGTAACGACTGTAAAAGATCCACGAATGACAGCCGGGACCAATGGCTTAACGTGCTTTCCGAGGCACGGGGGTCACGGTATGTAAAGATGGTCACCCATACACAGACCAACCGCGCCAAACGTAGCTTAACCTGATTGATCGACCTGGGGGCCTAAAAAGGCCACTTTGGCAGAATCATAAAAGGATAACATAGTGAACAGTTAACTGTTAAGTTAATCGTATCAAATCCCATTGGTGAAGGATTTTTCAGTTATTTTTTTTTTGTCTGTGCTAAAATACCCAATCAATCCAAATCTAATCCCAATCTCTTTGATACCTTCGTAAAGCAATAAAAAAAATAAAAACACGGACTGTCTTCGCCTTATTATGATTCATAATGTTATCCTTTTATGATTCTCCAAAGTGGCCTTTTTAGGCCCCCTGTGCGGCTGTTATTATTTAGCCACGGGCCCCTCTATCCTTAGACCCCACGTGAGAATAATTTGATAGCATGTGGGACGCATCTGGAGACAGTAGGCGTCAACAGAAGAAGGAATATAAGTGGAATGTGCAATTAATCACGAACTAAAATTAGTACCATCAAATTTATTAAATACTAGCTTATGCCCGCGACTTCGTCCGCGTGACATTTCTTGTACCCCCCGCCCCGCCCCGTCGCAACACTTCGTATTCGCTTAGCGTTCATTCCTACTTTTTTTCTTTTTGATCGGCTCCTAAGGGTCATAGTGTGTATATTAAATAGCCTATAGCCTTCCTCAAGAATTGGGCTATCAAATGCAAAAAGATTTCTCAAATCTGACCGGTAGTTCCAGAGATTAGCGCGTTCAAACAAACAAACTCTTCAGCTTTATTATTAGTAATATAGAGTATAGTTAAAGATAAGTAAGTACGTTACTAAAATTACTTGTAATATGAATAAAATAAAGAAAAACACATTGATTATATTTTTAAGAGGGTGGTAAAGTACTCATGACTATGTCCAACCTTTACTATTGAACCAACTTTGGAATGATAAAGAAATAAGGATTTGACCATCTGTGAGAGCGTGTACGGGTCTCTTAGTCTTTCCTCAAAGTATCCTAGGGAACCGGTACAGTCTCATAGTTGGAGGTGTTTATAATAATTTAAGAGTACGTGACAGTACTGTACCCCTGAAAGATTGCAAATTATTTGAGAGACAGCTTGTATAGGTACATCGGACGGTTTTCAAGTGGCCATCGTTGCGCCAATTGTATCCTTAATACCAATGAGTTGACCTACAGGAACTGGCGTAATTAGTCTAGTCATTTGCTCATCCGATTATGTGGGCAAAGGTAGGAGTCATTAGTTCCACGCTTTGATGACTAGTAAACAATTTTTAAATCGAATGATTGTAAGGCTCGTTATCCACACTAATATTAATATTATAAATGCGAAAGTGTGTCTGTCTGTCTGTTACCTCTTCACGCGAACCGATTTAGATGAAATTTGGTTTAGAGATAGTTTGAGTCCCGGGAAAGGACATTTTATCCCGATATTACCACGAGATCGAGACTTAAGCGGGTGAAACCGCGGGGCGCTACTAGTCATTAATATTTTGATAGTTTCCAGTGCCTTTGGATCGTGAGGAGATATTCACTTGATAAGTCTGGCTCTGGGCGGGACAAGTGACGTAGTTGATAGGAATACGAATTTAAATAGAACGGAGAGCAGAAGTACCTTGGAGTTCCTGGGTCGATTTAGTAGGGATCTAGAGCTGCCTTAGTCCACACCTTTCAGTGAGTGGAGAGGTAGGTATGCATGTAATTCCTGCAAACTAGATATCAGTTATCGTCGTCGATAACCAAAATACTTTATGTGTCGGTTGCTTCATTGATGGAGTCTGTTTCAATAATTTAATAATTTAAGCTATGCAGACGACATGGTGCTGCTGGCCCCCTCGGTCGGTGCGCTCCGTAAGCTTCTTGATATTTGCGAGTACGCTGCTTCTCATGGCCTTGTATACAACGAAGGCAAGTCAAAATACATGGTCTTCAAGTCCGATACTAAGTGTCCCTCCACCGTCGACCCTGTGTTACTGAACGGTGTGGAGTTGCACAGGGTGTACTCTTTTAAATACCTGGGCCACTTGGTGACGGATGATTTGAAGGACGACGCAGATATGGAGAGGGAGCGCAGAGCATTGTCGGGCCCGCCGCGCGCCGGTTCTTCCGATGTACAGCGGCGGTCAAAATAACGCTGTTTAAAGCATATTGCATGTCACTGTACTCGAAGAGCCTGTGGTTAGGTACACCCAAAAGGCCTACAATGCACTGCAGATCCAGTATAACAACGTATTTAGAGTGCTGTTGCGTCTGCCTCGGTTCTGTAGCACGTCATCTATGTTCGCTGAGGCACGTACCGACTGCTTCAATGCTGTACGGCGTAAGAGAGCGGCCTCGCTGCTAAACAGACTCCGTGGCAGCCCCAGCAGCATTCTACGCGCTTTAGCCGGGGGAGACATGACAGCCCGATGGAGAGGTCACCTGTCACCTGTACATTGTCGGTGTTATTAGTTAAGTACTAACATAGGTTAAGACTATTGTTACTAACCCAATGGATTTCTGTTATCTGAATAAATAATAATAATAACCCATCTATGTTCTATGTTATGAGTTTGGTTTCCCATTTTGGCTATCGCATAATGTATCAACGAATGTGAAATGAAAGGCCGCTTCTTGCATGGAAAACTAACGGACAAAAACATTGTTAGTTCAGAACATTGTAAGGATATACATAAGTGTGTTGTAGAGTGTTTAGGTCACCACACTTGTGACTCTACATACAGTGTCTAGTACAATACCTAAATTTAAATAACCAGATACATATTTGTTCCCACGTTGTTTATTTAGTTTAGTTGACGACATTTAGTGCTATCGACTTCTAGGAATGTATTTAGTCATGCCTATTTTATGTTTACTTACCGTTACCACATATCTACTTATACCTAGGTGCTCCATAGCTGTCTTGATACATAACCCGTCCCTTTATATTATAGGTATTCTATTCTTTATTTATTTGTTTTTGTCTTATTTGTATTTAAGTTATTTTTTTTTTTAAACTGTATTTTTTGAGCTAAGGCATTTACCAATGTGATATGACGTCATTAACATAACGATTTATATCATGATTATGCAAAACGTTACAATGTACCTACATGACATACAAGCGATGCCATTTAAATATCTGCAGTGATTTCTTAATAAATATCTGGCAATAAATCATTTGAGATCTTGTGATACGTCTACGCGGTGTCAAGTATCAGTTTATCGAAGGCATCAGCTGTAATTCACACCGCATTGTAGTGTCGTTGGATCGTGTTGGAGCCTCGGTGTCAACCAGCCTGTTAGCACGCCGCGACACAATCACACTAACGTCGCGTCGGCGTCGCTCGGGCGAGATCACGATCTCGCCGCACTCGTGTGTACATTACATATTTTACCTTGGTGACTAACTTCTTTCCTGTTATTTGAGATTATGATTTTCTGTACCATGTATGGTGCTAATTTATCATTACAATTTATAATAACAATGGAAGTGTAAATATATACAATGCAATTATCTAGGAAGGTACTTATTTACGCTGTAATGAATTAGGAAACGGTTTCAGCGTAGAAATTAATCGAGACGTGGCAGTAAATAGTATGTATCTAGTTCAAATAATTGTGACGTTATTTAAGATAAAACCTACTACATTAGGTACTTGATAATACGTTTTCTCTATAGCATGCCTACAAATGCTACCAATAAACGAAAAATCATATGATATTATCAATAAGGGTGTGACGTTATTTTGATTAGATAGCCATTCATCAACACAAACATATAATAACAGGCCTAATATTTATGTTCACTACTAATGACAAATAAAAATGTGTTAAAAAGTTATATAATTATAAGCATGTGATAAAAAAATAATCGAAGTCCTCGCGGTCATCTCAATTGTGTCCATATTTCGTGCTTAGATCATTTTTTTTACTAAGTGTAAAGTGTTTAGTATATTATGTAGACCTAATGCAATGTCACGACGGACACGATCGTCTTTTTGTCGCCTTAATGAGTTAATTTACAGTGGCCGCGACGACGTGATATTGCTCAACTACTACGAAATTGTACTCTTCCAAAGTTCCAAATAAAATTATACGAGCAAATAGTACCTACTTAGTTGTATCTATCCGGTAACGAATTCCTAATCGTATCTTTGTAATCGTGTGAGTGTGACCTTTTGTTAGTTTGTAAGCTTGTAGCAAACGTTCCTGGGCTATAGGTATAATAATTTGTACCTACTAAGTATAATAAAATTCTCTAACGCTACACGTATGTAAGTAAATCAAGCCTTGCAAAAACTTGATTTTACCAGGAGATACCTGGTAGAGGAGATACAAGATTTTGCAAGGCTCGATTTACAAGCTTCTTGAACATTTAACACATAGTATGATAGTACCTACCTACTACGAATACTACGATATAGTATGTATTGTCAGTCAATGACGATGTTGCAAAAAACTATGTTTGTAGCTTGTTTCTTAGCGGTGACACTAATGATAATAATACCTGACATGTTTTTACGTCTCAAGATAATATGCTCGACTGCAGACCGATCATGAGAACGAGATTGTAACGATGCAGTCTTTGATTGTGATATCGCTCATTTGTATCATCATGAGAAACAGATAACAGAGTGGTCAGAAGTGTCAAAAATTGATTACAATGATTAGGCAATATTAGGTAGGTATCCTGGTAGACAGGTTTGACAATAAATCACGTACAGTAATAAACCTTCCTAGCTACCACATAGTTTTAAAAGGGAATTCCCGAAGGAACTTGGCAGGTAGATTCATGAGCAATACATGGGAATTACTTACTGATAAAATATAATACTACGTTATGCTTGATTTTCATCTATCATGTTTTTACGTTAGAATTCATTAGTCTAACTCGACCGATTATCGTAGCATCTACGCTGAGTCTACGCAAGTTAAAATCGACGCCCACGTCGTTCCTACACGGGTCCTACGCAGCTATTTCGCAGGCCTACGCCGCTTCTACGCAGGCCTACGTCGGGTCTACGATGGCCTACGCAGCTGCTACGCAGTCCTTCTCCGGTTCTATGCAGGACTACGTAGTTGCTACGTGGAATCTAAGCAGTGGAAAGGTAGGTTCGACGTAGCAGCTAAAGGACATCTGTGTTGTGCATCAGTACATAAAATGTGGTGGGCAGAAAATCGATGGTAAAGTTTTCATGTCCGGAAACACCATTATTAGTACAGTATATATGAATAAATAAATATTAGTATCGTGTTTTCTGTGAAGCAGCGTAACTAGGTAGGTATGTCCTACAACAAAAAAAAAACAGGAAAGTATTATTTTAATGCTTATTTGTCTTACCTCCTCCGCTTTTGTAGCACAGGTAGGGGAACCTCCACACATTCCCGAGGCCAACCGAGTAGCCAACACATGCTAATACGAATTGTATTTTATTGGCCCAGAACGGTCGCCGGGGCTTCAAATGGGCTGTCGTGTCCTCTTCTTCCTCCTCGCAGTCACTCTCGTGCGACGCTGTATCCTCATCGGGAGGCCTGCACAAACAAATGTTATACTTAGATATTATTTTTAAATACCGTTTGAAACTTTCTTGTTTGTACTTATGTTGTCATTTGCGAGTTAAATCCGTTTTAAATACCGGCAGCCCAATTTACAATTGCCTTCAAGAGTGGCAATAGGTGCTTAAATAATAGTTTTACCACGGATATCGCCCCAAGACGACCATCTGACTATCTTATTTGATTCGTTAGATACGAGAGAAGAAAATGTATACCATTTACAGGAAAAATCTGGTTGCGTAAAGTTGGAATATAGTTTTATTTAGTAGTTAAATTAAGTAAACATAATTTACAGAAGTTTCTTCACACAGAAACCAAAAACTAATATGTTGTAAGAATGTAAAACATTATCCGCATGAAAGTGTAATTTCGGATGGCATATTTGCCATATATACCTATTTAATGAAGTCTGTAGACGTAAATAACCATATAGGTACCAATAAAAATCCGCAAATAATTGTAACTGTATAAAAGAGATTCAACATGTCGTAGATAATTTATGTAGATTAGGTGTGTGTCGAGTTTTATATGAAATGACATGTTTGTACAACTAATGAAATACTAAACATAATGCAGATAACAAAATTTACAAATGAAGGAAAGACAACGGCTTGCAATACTTTTTCTTGTTACTTTTATTTAAAATGGTCAAGGTTTTTCCTTTAGTATTTAAGGAATAGAATCTATGGCAAATATGAAACTTGCAAAACCGTTCTTGATAAACCGAGTTGTTTGGATTAATGATGAATGATCTAGGTACAATGACGGTAGATTAGAGTGACGTCACACAGCTCAAAGGCTTTACCTGCTTTTGATGATACGTAAGTAAACGTAGGTTTACAGTTTCAGAGACAAGATTTTTAATCCGGAAAAGTCTTTGATATGAAATTAAGCAATTGAGCTATTTAAATAAATTACGGCAACAATAACACATTAAAAGATAAGTTCAATCATATTCCCAGTTTATCTTACAGTGTTATTGAAGTAAAAGTTGTGACTTGTGACACTCAAGGCGAAACGAGTTCCTACTTGCGGTTGCGGTTTAGTAGCTAAAAAGCCCGTTGATTATCAATAAAGAAAGTTTAATTCGAACTAAATACGTGCCTATATCGTCTGTGGGCGATATAATTAGTATCGGAAGTCGGAACGCAGGAAAAACCCTGAATTACCGATAGTAACAAGACTATATTTTCTTTTTACCCTCATTTAATTGTAAATACTTTAAGATGAATATAGATATGGCTATAGGTATTTTAATTTTTATTAGCATTATTAACGCGGCTTTAACAGGCATTCCATACGGTTATGGTTATGGGTAAGTACTAATGAACTCGAGAGTCGAGCGAGCGTGTGAGCTATATCATTCGAGAAATTAATTGTTAATGAATTTGGCACACTAGCTTTTTATTGTTGTCGGGGGGAAACCTTCAAAAGGCACCCGACCTCCTGAGAGGGAGGTCGGGGAGTGTGGGATTTTTACCTCACTAAAACCACCCCGGTGATCACCATTAACACATAGGTCTGGTCCCGGTTCCTCTTAAAATACCAATTCCGGAACCCCCCCGTGCAACGCCTGTACCTAAGTCACGTCCCTGGGGACACTAGTAGGTAGCTACGTAAATTTTCTGTCTTAGAACCATTTCAATAGTACAACTTTCAAAGAATGACTGTTGTGATTTAAGTTGGTAGTTAAATTGATAACAATTGATTCCCCTGGTTTTACTTAGTTTTTTTGCCAGTTTCCATAGAAATAATAGTAAAATAATGACGAGATTGAGCAGTGTAATTTGTTGATTATTTATTAGTGTTGATACCAATTCAATTTTCATATAAAATTTTGTACGTAAGTATGTTGTAAAGTCATTTTAGGGTAACTAATTATCTGTGTTTTACATTTAATTAAATAATAACATGCTTTTGTGAATCACGTTTATCTCTTGACCTATCAAAGTGGGTATCTAGGTGGTTGTGCTAAAAGTAGGTTATTTAGTACCTAGTGTGCCTGAATGTGCATCCACATTGCCTTGACAATAATTATAAATCCTAAATAAATGCTACTGTTACGGTTATTGGATTGGAATGGCTGCAATTGATTATTTGATATCAAAGTTGGTTGCACTTTACATTTTTGAAATCTTTCTCCTTCCACATGACATCAAGAATAGTGTGTTATCAGTTAACCACTTTGAAAATGCATAAGCATTGTACTCGTGATGAAACAATGAACAACTGATTGCAACCGTTTTCATGATATCTGTCATAGACTCTATGAGACATATCCTTAATAATGCAATTTTTCCTCGTGTGAAAATTGTTGAACCATGGTCGAACCATTTTGGGTGGTTGAATCATCATCAATTTCAATTTATTTAAAGAAGTAATCCCTAGCCGTCAACATGTAAGTAGGTAAACGTATTTTAAAATCATTATCAAGTAGGCAGTGATAAGGCGAAGCGGCGCGGCGGCGGCGGCGGCGGAGGCGCTGGCGCACGATCAATCGTCGTATCCACGTCGCCGCGTCGTAAGTGAGATATGTGTGTGTGGAAAGATAGCAGCATTGCAGTGTTATCGGCTCATGACGTGAAGGTCAAACGACCAAAACTCCCTATAAACTTAAGCCTCTCGGGATTTTAGGATTGCCTCAAGTAGTTCATGTCATAGTTTAATCGGACGCATTCAAATCCTTTGCCTGACAATGAAAGTGCTGGAACTCGTGTTACTAAGCTACTCTACTTTGTTTTGTGGATTTATGATGTTTCATGTAGGACCAAACGTTATTCAGACAAAGAGATTTTTTAATGCTATTGAAGTACCTACATATTAAGCTGCTTGTTTCCTTGTACTTACGACGACGTACCAGGCCACTCAGAAAGTATTGCGAAAAAAAGTGTTTATCTATATAAGAGAGATTGGCCAGTTATAATATATTTTGAAAATATAATAATTTGTAAGTAAAAATAGGTACGTTCCAATTTAAAAATTTCGTCTCATTAAAAAATGGATCTGCGCCGGTAACATTTTCGCGCTATGATTTATTTAAGATTTCAAGTCTCGACTGAAACCGGACGAATCGTACGACTTCAAATGGCATTCATGGATGAAGGCCTTCTAAGGCAACCGTGTATCGTTGGTATAACGAATTCAAGCGCGGTCGACTAACTTTAGGGGATGAAGAAAAAAGTGGTCGCCCTTTGACGGCTGTTACGGAAGAAAACGTGCTAGCAGTGAAAAATGTAATCCAAGACAATAGGCGAGTTACGTATCAAGAGATTCAGCACATACTGCAGGTTGGATCGGGAAGCCTTCACGAAATTCTACACGTGCATCTTCGCGTGAGGAGGAGAGTTTAACGCTGGGTGCCGCACAACCTCACCGATGCTCAGTATAAATAATAAATAAATAAACAAAAATGAATCAGCCTTGTCTCGGCGTGTTTGCGACATCTTTACAGGTGATGCGTCTTGGATTTATCAATACGATCCAGAAACGAAGTGCCAGTCGACGGTTTGGGTGTTTCAAAACGAATCAACGCCTACCAAAGTGAAGCGATCTAGAAGCGGGGGGAAGATTTTGATTGCGAGCTTTTTCAATTTGAGTGGCTACTAGGTGTCAATTCCTTTACGGAATCAAAGAAGCATCAACGCTGAATGGTATACTAACTAATGCTTGGTGGAAGTTTTCTCTGTTGTGAGCAACAAGCGACCAAACACAGGGCTCCGCGGGCTACTGTTCCACCACGACAACGCGCCTTCGCACACCGCGCTCAAAACGAGGGACTTCCTGGACAAAACGCCGGTCAAACTCCTGGGTCACCCTCCTTGCAGCCCTGACCTAGCACCGTGCGACTTCTTTTTATTCCCAAAAATAAAAAAATCAGCTCAAAGGGATACAATTTTCGTCGCCGGAAGATGCGCTGTTAGAGTTCGAGCAGGCTGTAAACGAGGTGTCTGCGGCGGACTGGAATAATTAAGCGTTTCGAAAACTGGTTCAGACGCACGAGTATAGAGGCTAGTGGAGAGTACTTTGAAAAGATTTCATGAAAAAATATTTACCTATAGAATTTTTATTTTCGCAATACTTTCTGAGTGTCCCACGTTTAAGTATGTATATTACTAATTTACCACTAATCACTAGCACGGTTAAAATATAATCAGAGATGTAAAGGCTAAGTTCATGCCATAATTAAATGATGTATTGACTACTAGAAACTAATCTTGATTTTCTGAGACCATTTATTAGTCAAACTTCTGGCAGTTCCCCGCTTGTTTATTGCCTCTCCTGGCGAGAGCACCGCCCAGCCGGCAGCCACAGACCCATCAATTTGTAACTATGGGCATAAAATGGGTGATCTCACAAGGAAGGGAGAGATACTGTACAGTCACGAGCATAAGTATGTATACACTTGGCTTTATTCAAAGACGATTTTCTCCTTTAGTTTTGAATGAAATTTTATGTTATTACGAACAAAGTATTTTCGAACCCATAGGTTTGTGTAAAGTTTTGTATTTCAACGTTGTATTCCTTATTTTACGAAAAAATCGACATTGAAAGTTGGCAAGTGTTGACATATTAGTGCTCGTGACTGTACAGTGAAACAGTAGGTATGTATTTTTTCATTTTCTATTGAATTTAAGCAAACTATGGGTACCGGCATGACATCATCAGATAGAATCTAAAAACAAAGGAACCTTTGTCATTTTTATTTATCATTGCGTTCGAAACTTGTGAAATAGATAGTCATTATATGTTAAAGGCTATGAGAGGAATACGCTCAAACGCCGGTTTTTATCATCAATGAAATTGTTAGAGGATTTATGTTTTGAGTTTATGCATGAAAACATTGAACCAGGTTGCAGGGTAACCCAAATTCTGTGTGCTTACTGTTGAGTGAGAGCTCAACGACATCTGCATTTTTTTACTTCCCACACTCTCAATGAAGACGTAAACATTAATTAAGCGACAAAAATGCCACACTCTGTTTGTTAGTTGGCAGAGGAGCACGTTTTGTTTTTTGAATTATAAAAATTCAGTATAAAAAAGGTCCTGGCGATAAAGAAAAATAGGTAATTACAGTCGTAGTGAAGGTGAGCTAGACTTTGAGCATATAGGTTGGCCACTGACCTCTATCATACAATGTAGGTATACCTAATACAGGTCAGTGGGGTTGGCCCATAATATAAACCATGGAAAAAAGTAGAACAAAAGAAAACAACATTGATTTTCAAAGTTGTTTGCACATCATAAAATAAAATAAAAACAAACCAGTAGCATTGAATTTATTCTATGCCAGTAGAAATGTACTTGCTGTTCTGAATGAGTGTAGTGGTAGTGTACCTCATACCTCAATCAAGTAGAATGGTGAATATGTAGGTACTAGCTGTTCCCCGCGGTGTCACACGCTGCGCGGCTCCTAAGGGTCGTAGCGTGATGTTATATAGCCTATAGCCTTCCTCGATAAATGGACTACCCAACACTAAAAGAATCATTCAAATCGGACCAGTAGTTCCAGAGATTAGCGCGTTCAAACAAACAAACAAACAAACTCTGCAGCTTTATAATATTAGTATAGATATCAAACATAATTACTAATAATTATGTTTGATATACCTAGATACACAAACGAAACCTATCCAATGCAATAATCAATAATAATAATAAATTTCGTTTGTGGCAAAAATGAAGAAATTAATGAAGTCTCCGTTGATAGATGAAGTAAGGAAAAAATCAAAGATTTCGCGCTACTCATAATAGTTGGATAAGGAAAAGGGATCACGAATAGACGAAACTACTATCTTACAATGATGTTATTAAGGCTCTATTTAATTAACAATAATTTCGTAAGTTTGTGTAGTAGGTACCCAATATGTAATGTAGTAGATATTGGATGTTTGTGTTGAATACAGCTTTTTATTCTAAAATGCAACCGATTCATCTCTGAAATATTTATTTTTTATTTTTCAGGAACTCTACTTTTGATTTCTTATAAACGAGCTAGAAAATGCATTAAAAACTCTAAGAACACCGAGTTACAATAATTATTAAAGGTTTGATTTTCAGACACGTAATGCTGAGTACCTATACTTAAGGCAGAAAGTACACAAGTGGAAACGCCAATGAAATACCATAAGTATAGGTACCTACTTTCAGTATGGTTTTCTTTGATTATCGAAGTAGGTTGTGTTTTTTAAGTATTTTTTGCTTACACAATCGTTTCCTACATAGGTAAGTGCTAGCAGTCACAAAAGCCATTAGAAATACACTAGTAAGTTAGCAACCTCTGTGAGGTGAACTGATGCTGGCCAGTCGACCTTGACAAATGACTGGCAATAACGTTTTTTGTAATAAAATTATGTTGTAACGATACATTCAATTGTTACCTGCAATGATTTGAATTATTGGTTACTGAATTATAATGTGTAAGAGGAAGTGTTGAATGCTGATGCTGCAGGTAACTGACCGAGGGACAAACGTGTAGTGCAGTGTCTTGTCTTGAATTAACCTATTAACGCGCAACCTGCTACCATAACTTCAGTTCATAATTCTGAATGCCTTGCGGTGAAATTTTTCGTCGGTTATTATAAAAAACTGGCCAAATGCGAGTCGGACTCGCACACGAAGGGTTCCGTACCACAAGACAAAAACGCCGAAAAAACGCGTTTATTGTATGGAAGCCCCCTTTAAATATTTACATTATTCTGTTTTTAGTATTTGTTGTTATAGCGGCAACAGAAATACATCATCTGTGAAAATTTCAACTGTGTAACTATCACGGTTCATGAGATACAGCCTGGTGACAGACGGACAGGCGGACAGCGGAGTCTTAGTATAGGGTCCCGTTTTACCCTTTGGGTACGCAACCCCAAAAAATGGCTGTTCCATACATTTTGACCGCTCTTTTCTATGAAGTAGCTGATTTGATTTTTTGATAACCAATAACGATAGATTTCTACGGGTCTAAAATCACGTGCTGAATTTATGGTTTCAGTTTGCGCGTTGATGTCTCTGCCAGCCTGTACAGGTTATATGGCTACCTCTGGACCGGCACCATAATTGCGTAACACACTATTACTATCAATTTGAATCATTTTGAAGCATATTGCTAATCTATTGCTCCACATGTTCGAAAAATGTATTTGCTCAACAACGTAAATAACGCAATGGATGTTGTTCAACTGTCAAAATGAAACCCATTGCTACTGATAGTGTGTTACGCAATTACCCTGCAGAACTTACTTTTCAAACCTTATGATAAGTTAGATCATTGTGACGCTGTTTGACTCTTGACATTGAAGGTTTCATATCAATCAGATAAGCTATTTTTACATGAATCAAACAAAGCTTCTCTGTTTACTTTAGTATGATAATGTCTTAAATAGGCCTACTCAAAAAATACAAGTATTTTTCTGATACAATTTATATGATTCGTAATAAGTGTAAACTACAGCTCCAGAGAACATGTTTACGAGATGCCGAGATGCGGAACTCTTTATTATAGGTAGAGGGCACAGCGCACATTGTAAGAGCCACTTATGATATTAGTAATTGGACACCTTTGTTCTACAGTTAGGAGTGATAATACCAGTTTGTTGAGACCTCCACATTGCCTTACTGACTGAGGCATTTTGTGTTTTGTTGAATTGACTGCACTGAAATAATTGTTCCATTTCAGTAACCTTCACAACTTTTTCCGTTTGTAGAATCTCTCGATTAAAGAGATCCATGAGGTAAATGCTAGGCTAAACTATATATAGTATAGTTATACCTACATAGAAACAATGTATGTATACCTGCCGCTTACCTGGAGGAAATAATTGAATTGTACGATATAATAAAACTTTTATCAAACAAAATTCAATCTTATACTCCATGAAAAAAACGTTATTCATCATCGATTCAGATAAATTAAATTTTTTACTATTTACCTACAATTTAATGAAATCATGTCTAAGTCTTGTTATTATAATTTTGTTGTGTTCGAGGTCTACCTTTATTCCCAACAACATAATTTTAATGATGAAAAGGTCATTGATTCAAGATAACAATCTTACAACAGTGAAGCTAACAATGAAAAGTAGAGCTAAATGTAGAGTTATAGATGATTGTAAACAAAAGTAAAAATGATTGCCTTGGTCTAAACTAATTTTCTTTTTGATAATCTGTTACTATTCCAATAAAGCGATCCAATATCTAGAAGAATAAACGTGTAACTAATGAGTTATAGCTGTTCAAATAGGCTTGCGGCTTAAGGTGGTAAAATATCACTACCAAAATTAGATATATCTACTTATTATATAGCTATGTTATCGACTATAAAATATAAGTACCGTATTTCTTGCGATTTACATAATAATATTAGGACGATAACAATGATACAGTAACAACGTGTTGCTTGGAGTATTTAGGCACACCTAATTTATCACTGATAGCTCGATATCCACTGATGAATTGTCTGAACAATATTCATTAACTGTTATGCATTTATGTTATAAGAAATATTAAACTGTCTGACGTTTTTTCCATACAGTAATCAATATCATCACCTTTTAATAAAGAATAGGTTTCAGCTTCAAGATTCATGTCAGGCACCTACATAGATACCATAAAGAAGTTTTATCAATTTTATTATTACATTATTTTTCTGATTTTGTAAGACTTACGTAAACAAAAGTGAAAACCGTTTGCTAATTTACCAGCGAATTGTCTGGTCTGCCCACTTATTGTAGTAAACCGAAATTAAATTATACTCCCCAGATTCATTGAATGAAGCATGGCATGTGACCAATGACGAGTAACCTGAGTTATATGTATGTTTATACATATTTATGAATGTCAATTCATATAAATAAATAGAAAACCATCTAGCACGCTTAACTTGTCATAGCACAAAGTTTGTACACGTAATAAACTTCTTTGTATCGATTTAATTATATTAAGTTAGGTTATAAATTTTAGAGCTGTGATATACAGTATTGGCTAACTCAGTGGGCAAGCAGTGTATATTATTAAAGAACAGACCGCACGGAGGATGGAGAGATGTGTACGGTTGATAGAAGTCAATTGAATAATGGCAACCCAGAGGATGTCAGTCGCAGAGGTACTCACGTAGGAGGACGAACTAGATGGAACAATTCCGTGGGCGATGTTGGTACCCGTCTTATAACCATTTTGCGGCCATCCGTGCATCCCATACCGATCGAGGCAAGAGATCGGACTGATGGGGCGCCATAGTGATTGGTGCTGCTGTCAGATCCTTCAGGATATGTGGCCACTTGCTCGTAAGGCCGTAGGCACCGCGCGGATGCTGCACCCGAGGCTGTAGACACATCACGAATCCTGTGTGTATCACTGAAGCTCTTTACTTTGCGCATTTGCCCAGAGGGCGTTATCATCGGCGCCGGAGCGTGTAGGTCGAGGAGCTTTGAGTTCTCCCTGTCTTGGCCGTCATACTGCTCCACGTGGATCGCCACGCTGGGCGCGGCGGCTTCCGTCGAATTTTCGATTTTACTCATACTATCACGTCACAGGGTCATGACGCGGTGACTATCGTCGCGTGCGTCGCTGGCGACGCGCGACAGTGAATAATGACCGATCGCGAGAGCGAGCGAGGTCGGCTGAGTTGGCGGACCGACTGCCCTGACTGGTTCGTCAATCGCGGCAAGGCAATTGGTAAACAAAGTGCGACTCGCATCGGGTGGGGGGAGTATATCACCAGGAGGGGGGAGGGCCGCGCATGCGCCGCGGCGGCCATGAGAGACTGCGCTGCGCTTGCGTTTTTCTCAGGGCTAGGCCACAATAGCTACGGTTAAACAGGATGAAAGTACATATGTGAAGATATTAGATTTATGAAAACTTAAATTATGAAACAGTTGTCACTGTAGATAAGCAAAAAAATTTCAGTTGCAGTCCCGCAAAATAGTTATAGATTTGTGCCCAATTGATTTCAATAGGGTCGCCATTGGACATAACTGGCTTTAAAAAATAAATAAAATAAAGTCTTCCAGACCGTATTTCGGCCATGGCGGCACGGTACCAGACCGTATTTCGGCCATGGCGGCACGGTAATGTGAGACTAGCCTTCGGCGCGGGAGATTATAGTGCACAAGTGTGCGCGCAGACACAGTACGCTCCCTCTTCCCTCACTCTCATAGTTCCATGGGACGGCAATCCGACATGACCGGAGAGAGATCAGCCACAGGACCAAAGGCTTAACGTGCTTTCCGAGGCACGGGGGTATCACACCGCCAACTTCCAAATTCCGGGTTGTTACTAAGAAATTCCTAATGGAAAAACTCATTATGTAACACAACACACACACAATGTACACACTCATTGTGTGTAGGTACTAAGTATACGTCCATACACCTCTGCACTGCACAATTCTTTAGGAACACAAGCGGGATGTTACGTTGTTGCATCCGGTTAGGATGGAAGTTAACTTCAACAAAGTTGGGAAATTGGGAAAAGAAAGGCTAAGCAGATGATGATCTTATGGTATGTTGTAGCCTATTACGAACAGTTGTTTAGCTGCTTACCTCACGATGCTAGGACAGAGTCTCTCTCAGAGAGCTCTCCGGCAGAGTCAGGTAATATTATAGTAGTAAGTACCACCTGCTGGAGTTTATACCAGTCAATGAAAGATAAATCGTTAGGAAAAGGAGAAAATGTGGAAAAGTTCATAAATAGACATGAAATGAAATTGTTTGTTTTGCAAGTTCCTACTTGCAAAACAAACAATTAGAATATAAATATTAGAATCACTTTTGTTCGTCGTTATTTTTACACGACTGCGCAACAAACACAGGGTTATTTACAATCTTACTCGTAAAGTGGCTCTTATTGCACCATTTTGTGGTTCACACTGCAGTGTATTTAACACGCATTCTTATTTTGTAAATTGTTTAAAAATAACGCTTTACACGTGATTTTATATTAAAACTAGATAGACTAGATGAAATAGGTGTTTCCTAGTCTAGCCGACTACTCTGAGAAGTAACACCGACATAAACTTGGAGCCTTGAAGGTTATTCTCTTTTGAAGCTCATACAATTATATTGTAATGGGCAGATCATCATGGAGGACCATGTTGTCAGTTATCGTGTAGCTCAACTCGAGAACGATCCCACGAACTATACAAAAAAAAGTTATAAAAAAAAATAAAAAACCCGACTGCGGTAAAAAACTTAAGTTAAAAAAACTGAAAAGCTAAAAACAAGCCCATTTTATAAATTAAATAAAAGTTGGAAGCAGGCGGGACCCATACCATTTTTATTATATTTTCAAATTCAAATGGGTCCCGCCTGCTTCCAACTTTTTAGTTTACAAAATTAAATGTGAAAGATTTCGCTGACGATTTAGTTCTTGGAACGTGTTTTTTACGATTTGTCACTTCGAATTACTTTTAACCATATAAGTTGTTTATATTTTTGTAATCGTCTTTTAAAGCCCTTTATTTTGATACCCCACTCGATAGGTTTTGAGAAAAAAAAATTATACATACATATATACATACATAGTAGTCGCCATATTGAATTTTCACTAACGTCATATCTTTAGTGACACTCGCCGGACTAAGAGGAATCGATTGACGTGTGAATCATAAAAATCGGCCCAGGCGTTTGGTCTGTATAGTGCTTCAAAGGAACATACAAACATTCGTACATACATACATACATAGGCTGATGAACACATTACCACTCCTTTGCGTCGCGTAGTCGGGTAAAAAGTAAGGACATTTGATTGGGCCATATTACCTACTTATACAATAATTGGGTAGATACTTAGTTATGGGTAACGAGGGTACGTCATAAAAAAAATTGCCAGTATTAACAAACAGTCTTCCAAACAGATGACTATAGTTGCGTTAATTTCTGCCCAACAATGTTAGTTAACTATTTAGCGGTTATAATATTACTTTAATTAAATGACGTTATGACTTCACTCTAAACGTATACAGTTATCCATTTCTACGAGGAAAAACTGTACCTACCGAGGTAATTTTATGTCAGCGCCGTCTCTTGACCGATAGTGGAACTAATGTAACTTTTGTTGATGATTTCTGAAAAAGTGTACTATTTAGAGACTTCGTTTTATTTTTCCTGTAATCTTTACATAAACTTCTATCACATAGAATAATTTCAGATTTTTCTCTTTGCAAACTTCGGAGATAAGGGGGGGAACGGTATTTTTTTTTACATTTTTCACAACACATTTTTACAAGTCATCTAAAACTATTCCAAATTTCAAGCTGATAGCATTAATAGTTCTTGACATATCCAGCTGTGACAGACGGACAGACTTAGTCTCACCATAAGGGTTCCGTTCTTACCATTTTGGTACGGAACCCTAAAAAGAAAAAATGTTTGAGAATGTGCAAACTGCGCTCTTTCATATGATACCCCACATGCCCTAGTAGCCCAACTTCGAATTTTACAGACCTTTCAGTCCCTGTTGCAATAAATATGTATACATATATTTTTATTTCTTTCTTATTTGCAAAATAGTTGGGCAAACGTCATCTAAAACTATTCTAAATTTCAAGTTGATAGCATTAGTAGTTCTTGAGTGACAGACAGACAGACAGACTTAGTCTCACCACATGGGTTCCGTTTTTTTACCATTTTAGTACGGTACCCTAAAAACAGTTGGTATTTAAACTATAATTTAAACATTTTTAAAACGTAGCAAAAATTGGAAGAGGTTTTGATTGCTTAATCACATTAGGTACCTAATTGATTATAGAGTCGTGCTTGTTCAACGACAGTACCGTAATTTGTTCTCGGTGTAGGTACTTAAAATTATAAATTGTTAGCCTGCCGCATGTGTTTTTGAATTTGGATATTTTTGTAAATGTTATTTGTATGCCTTTATTAATTATTATAATAACAGCTCTCGTGGCTAAATAATAACAGCAGCACGGGTCGATCGAAGGTTAAGATACGCTTGTTCGTGGATGGGTGACCATTCATTACATATCGAGACCCTCCGTGCCTCGGAAAGCACGTTAAGCCGTTGGTCCCGGCTATCATTTGTAGATCATTGATAGTCGTTACGGGTAGAAGCCCGAAAGTCCGACAACCAGTCTTACCAAGGGATATCGTATTACCCAATTAACTGGTTTGTGGAGGTCAGATAGGCAGTCGTGTAAAATAGCTGCATTCGGTTACACTGAAAGCCGGACCCAACATAGTTGGGAAAAGGCTGCAAAATTAATAGAGGCAAAATATGCCTATATTTTGCCTCTATTAATTTTGTTTCGTACAAGTAACAGCAGGTGAAGTATAGTCAGATAGATACCTATTCAACACATAATGGAATGGTTCCTACTATACCGAATCCGGAGTTTAAACTAGGCAAATCTTGTATCCTAAATTGCCAGATCATAGACCTTCCTTCCCGTGTCCGCGCCGTGCTCTTAGGGAGACCGTCAACTAGTTCTTCCTCTCAAACCAACTATAACCTAAAGTGAAATTTATGTTTTTTTACTTTAAAACTAGCTGCAATATAGGGGTAAGCTATAGCTTACTTTTTACTATTTGTTGAGTGAATTGTGTAATAAAAAGAAGGAAATGAACTGGAAGAATTTAAAATTCAAAAGAAGTGAATAGTTTTTCGGCAAATGTGGTATTGTAGATTTATAGGTATGTTATTTAAATTTTTCATCTACATTGAATTGAAAAGTCTTCCCTGTTCCCTGGCTCTTAGGAAAACAATCCAAGTTATCTCTTAGTAAAAAAATACAAGTTACTTGTTTACAAAGTGGTAGTAAAACCACTATGGACTTACGTAATAGAACTCTGGGGATCGGCTATAGCAACTCCAATATCGTAATTTTACAAAAGGTTCCAAAATTTTGCTCTAAGAACAATCTCAAGCGCACCTTGGTTTGTCAGAAACACAGAAATACACGAATATCTAAAGCTACCGACAGAGAAGGAAGAACTATGTGAAAAATGCAAAATATATAAAAAGAGATTGAGCAAGCACAGCAATGTCTTAGCCAAGAACCTACTAAACAGACAAGGAGATAATCCGCTTAAAAAGATGGCAAATCCAAGTTTATGAACCACATAAATATGATGTGAATGTTTAAGGGGCTTACAGGACCTAAACGCAAAAAACGCAAGTTTTAGAAACAATAAAAGTATATGATCGACTACAGTCAAAGATAATATAACCAACTACAGTAAACAAAATCAGAAAAATATATGATATTCTTCAGGATATAATTATGTAGTGTGTCGAAAACATAATGCAACTAATTTGATACGATAGAAAAAAATCATGAAGATACCTCTAAAAACTTTATTTTTACAATAAAAACCATACTAATATACATACAATAATTCTGATTTTTTGTCAGATTATTCTACAAGCAACATCTAAATAACATTTTATGCAGTCCGACAGTGACCGCGCTTTAGGTCATGTAAGCCCCTTAATGGAACACCATAAAAAGAATCCCACACGAAGACGCCATCTGATTATGGCTAGAAAGCCGATCGCAGATAAAAGGAGAACACAAAAAAAAGTTGTTTCAATTAGGTAGTTACAGTTAAAAATAAACTTACCAAATGGGTTCATATTTTTTATTAAGTGTGTTTTGGAAAGTTTTAGACATAACGCTTACACTTTTGATATTGATAATTGAATGATATAATATATTGTACCCCACCGATCAGTGAACACTGCTAACGTTAAATGATGTCGCTGGTCGCTCCTCTATTAGCCGTGTCCTCACTGCGTTGCTAATTTATTATTCGTTCCCAGCCCATTAACACTTATAATCTGTTTACGTTTTCTGCCACTAATTCATATATCTACTAAATAAACGTTTTACATCGGTTGTTCCTAGTACCTATCTCGAAATTATTTATTTTACATGATTATGTTTGACAACTTTATTATGTTCAGATTAAATCCGCCAAATAAGCGAGAAGTACAGACGTGCACATAAGAACTTGCTGATCAGCTTAATAGGCATATTGTGAATTTGTAAATACCTCGGGACGTAATGTAGATGTGCCTGGGCAGCAGCCCCTTAACATAAGCAGAGTTCATTCGGCATATGTAAAGGCAATTTATTGCCACTAAGGATAAGCCAGTAACGACGAAAGAGTAACTTAAAATTACGCTTCGATCGGTCAAAATCAGTGCATTAGGTGGTGGTGGACGCTAAAATTATGTTCCTGTTTTCCTAGATGTCTTTGCTGGCAACAGTGACTAGTTCAGTGTACCTATAGTAGGCTTGTATCAAGGGTCGACTTTAATTCCTTACTCCTTCCAGCACCCTAATTGCGTAACACACTATCAAGCACAATTTGAATCCATTGCTTCATAATTATGTTCGAAAAATGTGTCTGCTCAACAACGTACATGACTTATCACAATGAATGTTGTTAAACTGTCAAAATGAAAGGCATTGCTAGTTGCTAATATGTATGTAGGTATTACGCAAATACCTCGCAGTTTAAAATGTGCACTCTGATGTCAGACATGGAAACCTGGTGCATTTTCTAGTCGGAAAATGAAGAAAGTGTTGGTGTTGAACATAGACGTGGATGGCTTTTTAGCCATATAATGATACACATAATGCCATATTTACTAGATACCTAAATAAGGCATTATCTGTGATCTGGCAAAAAACGGGAAAAATTGTGATGTATGGAAGAGGAGCATTTATTGCCGTGATCCCTAACATAGATATATCCGTGATCCCTAATAAATGGTAGAGCAGGAGGATGATTACTCAACATAGGGAAGTAGGTGTAAAAGTGATAATAATATCAAACCTTGGTTTATTTTTTTTGGATTTTTATTTTACAAATAGAGATGTGATTATTTGATAAAGTTTATAAAGTGAGCACGCATACTACAAAAATAGCCAAGTTGACATTTTAAAATACTGTTGGAGCTGCTGAAGATTGTAAGACCATCTTTGCATTGTATAAACTCAATTTCCTTTGTATTGTATAATTGCATAGCGCAGATGTGAGTTCTATGCACTCGAAGAGAATATAACCATGGTTATAAAGTCATTGTATGTACTCTATAGCTACCATTTACCGGATAATAATATGTCTTTGATGTCTTTCATTGACTTGAATGTGCCCTGGCGGCTGATAGTCAAATGTTACGCTGAACGGTAGCGTGTGTGTTGGATCATTTAGCTCCCTTTAAAGTGGTTAAGCTGAATGGTGCTGATCTATGCGTCTTGTTCGTGAACGGGTGCCGTCAGTTGGGGCTGGTCATCACTTAGCTGCCTCGGCTTATTTTTTATTATTTTATTTTTGGATTGTTGTTTTGTTACGATTTGCTGTGGGTACTCTGGACGCTTTTAACGCATACGTCTTCTTTTTTTTTACAGCGTCCTCACATTAAGTATAATAAATTCAAAAGTAATGATATAACTAATATTTTGATGCCTCCCACGCATAAGGTCGGGTCGTAAGGCTGAAAACACATTAATATCAGGAGAGCTTTTTTATTTACGTTAACACTAAATAATCTAATTTAATATGGATTACTTGTGAGATACATTGTGTCTTCATGCGATGGCCAAGTCAATTTATTTATATAAAACATAAAAGTTTTTTAATATTGATATGGTCACTATAAGGTGTTGTTAGGTTAGCTAATTACGTAATAACTTAAGACAGAACGTCCTTGAAGTAGGGACTGAATAAATTAACCGACTTGGTATTACATGGATCTCACAACTTTTTACGGTAGAAGAACTGAGTTGCGAGACTTCGCTTTTTTTACAAGTTATGTTTTTGATGGCATAGATTATTCCTGACGACCAGCTATACAATAATATAACAGTGGATTGTATCGTACACACGGGATTTCTCATTAACAGTCACCTAACCATATATTATAATTATTTGTACTTATTACCTACCTATAACCAAAGATGACAGATTAAGAGGCCTAAACTTTGTTTTTTTGTGTATATACTTGTATAACTTGATTTTTCCAAAAAAATCTAGGTACCTACTTAAATATTAAATGAAAAATGTATACTTAAATGATTAAATATCATCCGAAACATTTGTAAAGAGAAGCATTTGCCAAATAAAAGTTTGTAAAGCAAGTGTAGGTATAAAAAATAAAACATTTGCGGAATAAGTTGTGTGAAAGGTTGGTTGTAAACTAAAAATTTGTCAATGGTGTTTTGGTGAAACATTACTGAACCTACTTTAACGACCAAATATTAATGAAATTAGAAAAGAATAGAAAAGATAGAAAATTAAGAGAATGTAGAATGCAAGATCGAGCGAAGCGAACTCGAAAACTAAGTAAGTAGGTATCTATCTATAGCACCCCGTCTCGGATAGATAAGGTCTTCTTTTGATTTGACCATTTATACATGAATACTACTTACTAAGTACTAATATTTTGTACTTTGTCAACTTATGTAGAAACAAGAGAATGAAGGATTCGATAATTTCAGCACCCTACGTTCATACTTTGCATACGTAAGGGCCTCCAACTATAAATTGCGTTTTACTAACTTATTTTTAATTTATTTAGGATTTCAGTAAGAAGAAATTTAATCTCGAGATTTAAGGTAAATACACGTATCAAATCGGAAAGGGATCAGCACCGTATCGCCTTTCGCCTCGCCGTCATAAACAGGCGTCAACCTAACGTAACCAAAGCGGATCTGAAGCTCCGATACGTCGACTCGGCTACGGCTAGGCGATGCGGCGACGCCGCGCTTACGGCTCGCCGACCGCTGGTTGATGGTGCATGCAGGGGTTAGAGGGGCAAAGGTGGACGAAGAGGTGTAAGTTTGAGTACGGAGAGACGTAAGCACGGGGACGACGAGCCGTATGCGCGGGGACTACGAGCCGTAACGTGTCCCGAGGAGAGGCGTTACGATTCCGATTAATGTGCGTTGCAGTAGGGAGTTTCATACAAAAAATTCTAAACGGCTCGAGTTGATACAGTGCCGATCCCTTTCCGGTTTGATACGTGTGCTATGACCTTAAAAGGGGGCCCCCTAGGATCAGGAGCCCGATAATCTTTATTTTACACAATATACTAATCTAACGAATGACTACGTTGTTTTAATTAAGAGATTAGCAAGAGCTGAAAGCCAAACGTGTGTTATCGAATTCCTCAAATATGTTTTTAATCTCCAAAAACTCCTTTCTGCATACGCAACTGTCACAGTAATTCTCAGAACTAATACTGTAAAAAAAGTTTTTTTTCTCGATTATAAATATTATATTTCAACACCGAGATTGTCGTTTTTTCCTTCATATATACATGGATAAACAAATATATTCAGTTCAGAGAGCGAGACGCGTGAGTGGTTGAACCAAACTTATTTTATAATACCGAAGGATAAAATAAAGTTTTAAATGTTAACCTTTTTTACTTGGTTGCTATGCGAGGCCCCTGCAAGAGCGAGGCCCTGGGCGGTTGCCCAGCTCGCCACCCTCTCAGACCGCCACTGTCACGCATCACGTTAACTAACACGTGGGCAGAACTTCAAATAGGATCTACTTAGTTTAGCATATAATATATAGAATCGGTTAAATACTACATCCTTAGAGCAATAAAACTAAGAACATATTATTAATTGTTTATTCTTAAAATTAGATATACTTAGTCGATAATTTTTTACATAAAATTATGGTGATTTCGAATATTTATATGAATATCACAAAATTCGAAGAGCGACGGATGCCACATTAGTAAAAGTAAAACGTAAAAAATAATATAAAATAAAGTAAGTATAGGGTGGGGCGCGGCGAGCGCGAGCTGGCGCCCGGCGCGCCCCCGGCCGGCGGTCCTCCGGCGGCAGCACAGAGATAGGGAGAGAGGAAGACCGACACCGCCCGGTGCCGGCGGAGGAGCGCGGCCGCGACTAGCGTACTCAGCGCTGGAACAGCGGGTTAGGGAAGTCGGCCGGGTGCGGCAGTGGCGCGGGCGGCGGGCGAGCGCGGCGCCACGCCACCAGCCAGCACGCCACAGCCGCTGCCACCGCCACCAGCGCCAACAGCGCCGTGAGCGCAAGTGCCACGGCCAGCCCCGCCGCCGACACGCACACCTCGCCTGCGCCTGCGCCCGCGCCCGCCGCGCCGCCGGCGTCACGCTGCCGCGCCACCTGCGACGGGTCGCGCCGCTGCAGCGTCAGGATTTGGTTGGATTCGACGGTCACTTCCTCGCGGAACTGGCCTGCAGGTGAAGATGACGCCCTGCTGTCGATCGCTTCTCGTTTTCGTCGCTTGCCAAAGGCGTCGGCACCGCGACAGTTCACCTGCGGTTAGCGGTAGAATATGGTAAAAAAAAAACTTTAATTGCATACATTGATTGTTTCGAAAATAGCTGTAAGTATGCTCCTTACCGGTTGACATTTGCCGAAGCAGACGCGAATGTTACATTGGAATCGTATGTTGTCGCTGCTGGGAAACTTGAATGCGTTAAAGGCGACTCGCAGTACGCTGCCGTCTTCGCTTCGTTCCCATTCGCCGAAGATTGATGGATCCGTTGCACATCCGTCGGCGTCCGTCACCGGGTATTCATTCTCCACATTCGTGGCTACTTCGCTCGTCTTTGCTATACAGCTACGCGCAAATCCGCCGTAAATATCTATGAGAAAATATAAATATTTTAAATTATATTATAAATTTAATTACTTAGACTTATTGTATGGTTTGTTCTACAATAGTCGACTTGCCATAGCATTTTAATGTTCAACGTTTGTATTTATCGAGATTTGGCTATTATTAATGTAGAGTACATATGTCATAGTCTAAATTGTTAATCAGTCAAAATTACTTTTGACCGGTTAAAACTATTATAAAAATGGTTAAAAATTACTTTGAATCCTATTAGGTTGATAGATTATATTTTTGTGACCCTTATAAAAATAAAATATTTTTGGTTGAAAACTGTATAAACAGTCAAAACTGGTTAAAACTCGCTATCAAAGCCGCTAGCGGTAAATACTGTTACTATCTTACGATACAAAATCATGATAATATTACCACATCATGAAATAGCCGTGTTTAGTTGTTTACATCGTCAAACCATCTCTATTGATTGGTTTGGTCATGCCATATCTTGAATATGGTCAACACATCGTTTAATTTAACACCATTTCACGAAATTGTCGACTACTCTATGATATGATCGATTCTATGATGTAGCTACGACATATAAATTATGTAAAAACATAAGAACGTTTCTTACTTGAGGGTTGCACATCGACTTGCAGGACTAGGTTCTCTCCAATCTCAGCGGAGCTGACTTGGCTGCCGGAGCGAGAGACGATTCTCATGGAGCAGGTGGGTGGCGGGCCGGTGTTGGCGATGGTGCCGGCTGTCGTCAGCATCGATACGTTGAAGGCCAACGTCACGTTTTGCTCACCCGTTTGGTATATACATTTTATGTGGAATGCCTTGGCGTTCGAAGTCACAAGTTTCGGATGTTTCTGCATTACAAGGACGAAGCTTGCCAGACCCTGTGAAATTCAAAATGTTTTATTTGACTGAGTTTTAGTTAGACATCGTGAAAGTTGTAATGCCCTTAAACGTTGATAATTCCGTTAGTTATTTTATTTTTTGAACACCATAGTTAGTAGCATACATAGTTAATCTGGTAAATAAGAACTTACGTTCACATGCACTAAGCCACACTCGCCGAAATGCACGGTAAAGTCGACAATTGTCTCATCTTCCTTAGGTGTGTCTACGGCTAGTCGGCAGCGTTCATCCTTACTGTAACTCTTTACATACAGCACGCCGTTAAAGTCCTTGATCTTCAAGCTAACCCGAACGCCGTCGGCAAGACAGTGGACCTAAAACAAATTATTATTATTATTAATTTATCAGAAAACAGTGACCCACAAAACTAAGAATACCTAAACGATAAAAACAAAGGAACATATGCCAGCACAAAGATGGAAGTTAGTTTCTGATGCTTACCTGCATATCAGGCAGAGGGAAGTCGGTGCGGTACACTGGTGGGTTGGTGGTGTTGCAGTGCACCCGTGGGTTACCGGTGTAGCCGGCGATGCAGGTGCAGTGCGAGCGGTGGCCAACGGCGTCGCAGGTAGCCGACGTGCCGCAAGGCTCGGCCCGGCACGCGTCCACACACATGCCATTTATGCAACGTTCACGGTCGTCACACTGTCCGTCGGCGCGGCAGCCGCGTGGCTCGCAAGTGTCGCCGCGCGGCACATAACCGCGCGCCGCGTCGCACACGCAGCGCCCTCTTGCGTCTAACACGCGACCATCGCTTGTGCGGCACGGCACGCACTCGCCGGTAGAGTCGATGCCTTGCCCTTCTATACATTCTGGGATTGGACCTGCGTGTAGAAATCTTATTTGTGATATACAATCATTTGAGTGTGTACGGACTGTTGGTGATTTCAATTGTTGATTTTGATTTTTAGGCGTTTAGTATAGTACCGCCTGTCTGTTTCTGGCTGAATTTTTAGTACCTACTGCATGGTACTTTGGAATATGCACTAAAGTGACAAGAGACAGAGGTAGGTAGATAAACACTCCCAGACTCCTAAATCGAGCCACCCTGTACAAATGAATTCAAATTTGGAACAATGATAACACCAAAATGATGGCCAGTAGGTATGTCAGCTTCAAAACTGCATAAATACTTTTTCTTTGAGTCATCATTTTGATGTTATAGGTCAATAAATCTTACGTGGCAATCCGCTGTGACTCCTAAATAGATCATTTAGGAGTCCGGGTTTGTATATTATCCCAGAAACAGCACGTATCGCGCGCGCGTGTTTGCGTTACTATGATGTAACGCGAATTTTACTTCACAAAGAGGAAATGCATTATCCATACAACATGATATAATTTTTTTTCAAATTAAGTATTTGTTTGTTTTGCTGACCAAATTCAAATAAAACAAATTAATCCTTAAAATAATTTTAAGTTAAAACTTTTGAAAAACAAAGTACTCACGTCTATTAGAAGTGCACTCGATAAGAGCATTTCCTTTGTATCCGGGTACACATTCACAAATCATTGTCCTGACTGGTAGGGTGTCAATGACCTTGCACTCGGCATTAGTACCACATGGCTTTATTTCCAGACAAGGATTTACACACTTTGCGTTCAAGCAAGCGGTTCCAGAGGGACAGTCAATATCTGTGATGCATTGTGGTTGTCTCGTACTTATGCATCCGCCTTCGGTGCTTTGGTAACCAGGTGGACATATACAGTGCACCTCGTGGAGGTGTACTCTGCATTCTGCGGGTTCGTTACAAGTTGTTGTATTGCAAGGGCTCACACATTTAGCGTTTATACACGATTTGTCTATTGGACAATCGGAGTCAGCGCGGCAGCCAATGGGTGTACACGCAATTGAAGGATTTCCTATAGTACCAATCTTGCATCTGCACGAAGCGCGATGTTCGTTGCCGTAACATTCGGCAGAGTCTCCACAGACATCGGAGTCAACTGAACAAGCTGGTATACAACGGCTGTTGAAGCAAGTTTCATCATCTGCACATTGTGAGTCAGATTGGCAAAGAACCTTGTAGCACCCGGTGCGAGCATCGCCTACGAAGCCGGGCTGGCAAGCGCAGACTGGTTTGTGGTCTTTTATTTGACAATCCGTATTCGGACCGCAATCGCAAGGATTTTGGCAGACGGATGTAATACAAGCATGATTAGCTGTGCAATTATCATCGGCATTGCAAATGACATCTGCGATTGATGTTGCTGGACGGCAAATTCCTCCACCGCTACTTACGTAGCCCGGTGGACATGTGCACAGCATTGTGCGCACCGGTAGAGTTGGTGACACTTCACATTGGGCTGGAGTGGTGCAAGGCCGCAATTCTGTGCAAGGGTTTACGCATCTTGATGATAAGCACGCCATTCTAGATGGACAGTCGGCGTCCACGTAGCACTCTGCGATGATTTGTGGCTTACATTCAATATATGGGCTCCCGGTATAGCCTTGTTCACATTTGCATACTGCGTTATGATTTCTAACCAAGCACGTGGCTCTAGTGCCGCATATATTTTCGCTAAGGCATGGATTCACGCATCTGTGTGCGCGACATTGTTTGTCTTGTAGGCAGTCGCCATTACTTCTACATTCTATTGCATGGCAACCTAAATAAACGTCACCTTCAAATCCAGGACGGCACCTGCACAATGGTAAATTCCTTTCTACGTAACATTCTGCGTTAGGTCCGCAAGTACTGTTTAAGAGGCAAGGACTGATGCAGTTGCCATTGACACATGCTTCATGAGATTGGCATTCCGAATTGCTGCGGCAACCAACGATGTGGCATCGCCGGTATGGGTCACCTTCAAATCCTTCGCGACATGAGCAAATGGGTCTATGATTACGGATGAAACACTCTGCATTATCTCCGCAATTACACGGGTTACGGCATATTCTATTGACACATGATTCGTGGTCACCGCAGTCCTGATCTGAAGAGCAACTTAGCGCCGGTAGTTGGGCAGGTTTACAATTTCCTCCTTCTTCAGGAATATATCCATCGGGACAGCGGCATATCAAAGTTCGGAAGGGTACACTGTCGGAAACAGTACAACGAGCATTGCCGGTGCATGGTTTTAGTTCAGCGCAAGCTTCGCGACACTCGTCTCTAAGACAAGCGTAGCCACTGGGACATTCACTGTCCATGCGGCATTCGGGTTCACCGATAACATCTATTCTCAGACAGTGGACTAGAGGATCTCCGAGAGGTAGTGCCGCAGGACACTTGCAAGACGCAACATGGTTCCGTGCGAAGCAGTCAGCATTGTTGGCACATGGGTTTTGGCCGTCGCTCGAACAAGCGTTGCGACAAGATCCCTTCACACAAACGCTGTTGTCGTTACAATCATTATCAATCTCACATTCTGCGGCTTGACACCTGGTATAGGGGTTTCCTGTGGTTCCCGTCGGGCAGCGACAGTTAGGACGATGTGCTTTACCGAAGCATTCGGCGCTGATAGCGCAAGGAGCTTCAACTACGCAAGGGTTGACGCAAGCGCCGTTGTAACATGTATCGCTGTCGGGACACTCTGAATCGGATGTACAACCAACTGCAAAGAGAACAATATTCATTATGGTACATTATGAATATTTAAATTAAAATATTATACCTAATAACTAAAGAAAAAATGCATGCAACGTACCTTTGGTGCAGCCGACGTATGGATTGCCTGAATATCCACGTTCACAGTAGCATACGGGATGGTGCCTCACTACAGTGCACTCTGCGTTGGAGCCGCACGCACATGGGTCTGCGCACGCTCCGTTGACACAAGCTTGTGATAGCGGACATTCAGAATTGGCTTTGCAGCCAACAAGGAGAACTTTTTCGTCAGAGGCTAAAAACAGATAAATTCGTCGTTTAAATATGTAGAGTGAAATAACGTTTTTTTAACCGACTAAAAAAGGAGGTTATCAATTCGGTCGAATTTTTTTTTATAAATTTGTTACCTTAGAACTCAGTTATTTAAAAGCCGATTTCCAAAATTCGTTTTTTATTTGAAAGGATATACTTTCAGATTGGTCCCATAGAAATTTCATCAAAGCGACTCAGTATTTTGGTTTTTAAACCAATATTAGGTACTGGTAAAAATTCAAATAAACGACATTGTTTTTGTATGTACGAGTATGTTACGCGATATCTCCGGCAATTGTAAATTGATTTCAATAATATTTTTTTTAATGGGTAGGGTATGCCTCAGGGGTGGTCCCTGTGGTCCTATATACATTTTTATTAATGCTTGGGTAGTTTTTGAGTTAGCTTCAATAATACGATTTTTTTCCACTTAGTTTATATTGATGATGTTTTAATAGCTTCCTGTCACTAATATTTAGCAATTAGTGTTTTATGAATTTTTGTGTGGTAGCAAAGTGAAAAATAACTAGTCGGTGGCAAACAACGAAAATGCGAACCCAGCGACACCGACTTCCGAAATTAAAGTTATTTTTCACTTTTTTGTATTTTTTTATGGAAATCGGTTGTTAGCTTTTGGAAGTAGTTTTTTTTTTGGAAAAAAGTAATTAAAAAAAGTTTTTTTTATTATTAACGTATTTTTTTTCTTTTAACTCTTACTTGATTTATTCATGTTGAAGTATAGTAAAAAAGACCCCGTTTTCAACATATTGCACTATTAAAAAGTAGTTTTGACGAATTTGAGTAGTTTGAAAGGTAACTCGAATTCGACGAATTCCTTTAGATGTGATATTATAACATAGGTCGTGTGGTGGTGTTTTATAAAACTCACAATTAACTATAAAATAAAATTGCAATGGAAGCCATTCAATTTAGAATTTTAAAGAAAAGTGAAATTTTATGGCAATCTGTGAACTAAAAAACACACATAACACTTGGATTTTCTCGAATCCTATAGATTTTTGCCAAGGCTATAGATATGGAGTTCTTAATTGTTGCAAAGGGGTGTGACGCCCCTATCACGTCCTGGAAGGAATGCGTCGAACGACCAGTCAGCGTGATACATACATGTTCTATGTTATAGGTTTGGTTTCCGCACTTAGCCCTTCAAATGGACGTGCGTGCGGTGGTGGAATGAAAAAAAAATATAAATACATACATATAGTAAACATTGTATTTAATAACTTACGAGGCGAACATCTGACATATCCATCACCCGAATATCCTCTAGGGCAAGAGCATTGCGGCTTATGATTTATAACACGGCACAGCGCTCCGAGGCCGCACGCGTCGTTACATGGGTTCACGCAAGCGCGCTTGATACAAGCTCGTTCCGGGCCGCATTCCTCATCATTGTAGCATTCATAGATCAGCGGGTGTCGAGGTACTGTGAGAACAAACAGCGCATGAAACATTGCTACACAAATATTATTTGCAGGAACGAAAACGTCACGTCATCAAGTTACTTACTCGGGTTACATTCAATTCTCGGATTTCCTGTGTATCCACGTGCACAAGTGCAGCGAGATGTATGGTCTATAGATTCACAAAGAGCATTTTGTCCGCAAGGATCGGCTCTACAGGACTCGACACAGCTGCCACGACGGCATGTTTGGCTGTTAGCGCATTCAGAATCAACTGAGCATTCGGCTTCCGGTGGAGCTCGACATCCATTGTCCGGTGCCACGCGACCTCCATCGGGGCAAATACAAGCGACAGCGCGTAATGGTAGCACGTCCACGATCTTACAAATTAGGCCAGAGTCGCAGGGGTTTCCTAGACAGAGGTCGATGCAGCGGGCATTTACACAGGCGAATGGCGCCGAGCAGTCGGCGTCAGTGGTACACTCTGTGTCGTCGTGCGCTTTGCTGCAGCCACGACCGTACGGGTCTCCGGTACGGCCTGCTGGGCACGTGCACTCGGCGCGGTGACTGCGCGCAGTGCACAGCGCGTCGGGTGCGCACGATTGCTCGGAGCATGCCGGCTGACAAACACGGTTTAGTCGGTTGCAGATTTGTGTGTCGTCACAATCTTCGTTGTAGTGACAGATAGCGGAAACACATGCACGTCGCGGGTCACCCTGGGTCCCGGGCGGGCAACGGCAGCTGGCGATATGCGCAACCGCCACGCAGTTCGCGTCTCGCCCGCATGGCGTACCGAGCGTGCACGGGTCTTGACAGTATCCGTTGACACATGACTTGTCGAAAGGACAGTCGTCGTCTGATGTACATTCAGCTGTAAAAAAAAATAGAAATTAACGAACGATCTAGCCGTTTGTGGGACCTACAACGGATAGCAGCAAAGTTAGGCTTACGCGTGTAGCAGATGCGCGCGGGGTCGCCGGCGGTTCCGGGCGGGCAGTGGCAACGCGCGCGGTGCTCCGCGGCGTCGCACAGTGCGCCGGCGCCGCACGCGCCCGCGCATGCTGACACGCAGCGCTGCGACACGCAAGCTTCCGCTCCACCGCATTGGGAATTCGATGTGCACTCCACACCTGGTAAACCTGTAAGCGAGAATAATAATCTTCAATTATGTGCTTCAGTTAGGTATGCGCAAATTATAATAATAAATGCTAGAAAAAAATCATAAAGTAAAGGCAAAGAATTCACACTATTTTCTAACTACTCACCGAGCGTGCAGGCCACTTCCGGGTTGCCTTGCAGCGGTGTCACGCAGGCGCATGTAGCGCGATGCGCATTGGCGCGGCATTCGGCGCCTGGCCCACAGGTTTTATCGGAGCACGCACTCACGCACATGCGGTTAACGCAACGCTCTTCTGAACCGCATTCGCTATCTTTGCTGCATTCAGCCCCTGATGACCAAATAAAACTTAATTTTAATATCTAAGTACACTCGAAGCCTATATGATGCTATTTGTCTAGCGCAAACAAACATTTTTCATACACGTCATAGTCAAATCTTTATAAAATTTGTCCCTACAGCCTTGGAAGAACCATAAATGACCGAAAGTTAGGTGCAGTAATAAGTAGGTACTTATAATGCTGTATATATTTACATGCATTAAATACATCCTATCCATAGTGCATATAACATAAATTTAAGCTTTACTCCGGTGTAATTCCATTGTAATCACACCTACCGTTGATGTCTTGATACAATTACTATAAAATTGAAAGCATTTCTTCCAGTGATATCTGTAAACAAGTCTGCATGGTCACAACAAGTCACAAGCAGGTATAATGATCATTAAAACAAATGAATAAATGGCTTATATTACTAGTATATTTAAGAGCGGTGAGTAAAACTAACGGCTCTCTGAAATACGTACTTGGGCTACATTGTACTGAGGCGTCCCCAACGAGAGGTTTAGGACATTCACAAACGAGTGTTCGGAATGGTAGTGTATTTGCAACTCTACATTCAGCTCGGACGCCACAAGATGTTGGTTCACAGGGATTCCTGCATATACTCTGGAGACATGCTAAGCCAGGTCCGCATTCGCCGTCACTGACACATTCTCTTTCTTCTAAAACTACAGAAAAAAACAGGGTAAGTACATTATACATTGAGATTAGTTAAGATAGTATTAGTTAAGAGGGAGGAAATAACAAACCTTTTCGGCATTCAATCTTAGGATTGCCCTGGGTGCCTCTTGGGCACTCGCAAGTTGGTACATGACGGACAACCGTACAGATTGCACCCTGAGCACATGCTCCGAGGCATGGGTCCTTACAAGTGTCGCGAGAGCAAGCCAGCCATGAGGAGCAATCATCGTCTACAACGCATTCGGGTCTGCGACAGCCAGTCCATGGGTTGCCGTGAGCGCCAGCATTACATTCACATGATGCAGTGTGGCCGCGCGCAACACAGTGCGCCTCGGCTCCACAACGTATGCGCAAGCAGACCTTCACACATGAACCACTCTCGCAGCTTTCATCATCTGGACAGTCATTGTTGCTATGACATTGCACTGGAACACACGAAAAGAAGTTAGAACATGTTATATTTATTCATATAAAATGTTGTAGGTCCTAATATATTTACGACTGAATTTTAAGAGCGGTATACATTTTAATTATTATTTTTTTTTTATTACATAAATAAAAAAAAGTTCAGTACAAGCAGCCTAGGTATTCAAAAATAGTAAATACCTGAGTAACATCCCGTGTAGCCGTCACCCTCGTACCCTGGTAGGCAAGTGCAAAGGGCCCTATGTTGTTTGGCTATGCAGCGCGCATTGAGTCCGCAGTTGTTCGGCCCGCATACGGGCGAGCAGTGCGCGTTGACGCATGCGGCGTTGTCGGCGCACTGATCGTCGGAAACACATTCGGGCGTCGGCGGTGGCGGTGGCGATGAGATCACGCTGCATCGCACAAGCGGAGAGCCTGTATATCCAGCAGGGCAGGAACACACTGGCGAGTGTCTCACGCCCGTGCATATCGCGTTGAGTCCACATGCGTTAACGCATGGATCAGTGCACTTTCTGTTGATGCATGCGTGGTCTCCAGAACAGTCATCGTTGACGGTACATTCGTAGTAAGTGCATATTCCATTGCGACAGGTAGCATGCGCTCCACAAGGATTGGGGTCGCAAGGATCATCTGACTTCGTTGGTGTTTCTAAATGTAAGAAATAATAAATTAATGCCTAATTAATAAGCTCGAAGTAAAATGACTCCAATGTGTAAAGTCAAACAAAAGTCAATGTTTTATTTTCATTACTAAGAGTGTAGGTAATAGTATGTTTATATTATAAAGAACATGACTACCCCGAGAAATCTTGTACTACTGACCTATACAGTGAACGAACGGATCACCAGTTGTGGATGGTGGACACCAGCAGATAGGTGCATGGTTAAAGACGCGGCACTTGGCTGCGTTGCCGCACGTGCCGGGGCAGGGATCGACGCACTTGTTGCGCACGCAGGCGCGGTCGCGCGGGCACTCTGAGCTGACCACGCACTCGGGCCGGCACCCTGTGGTGGCCGCGTCACCGCTCGTGCCACTCGGGCATGTGCACATCGCGCTGTCACCGACCACTGAGCACAGGGCTCCTGGGCCGCATGGAGATGGAGTACACGGAGGTTCTGTAAAGCATAAATGGAATTGCAAAGACGTGTTTGGTTATTACGCTATCGCAAATAATGTATATGATCCTTTGGAGATAGACTTACGGGTCATTTCAACATAGCATCTTTCAAACGCGTTTCCTCTAGTTCCTGGTGGGCACGAACACAGAGGTATGTGATTGACGGTTTCACAGTCTGCCCCTACACCGCAAGTGCCCTGGCAAGGGTCACGGCAGTGGGAGCGTATGCAAGCTTTCGTAGGTGAGCAATCAGAGTCCGCGAGACATTCAGGACGGCAACCAGTGTTCGGGTCACCACGTAGGCCAGGCTCACATTCACAAGAAGCGCTTGTTCCTTTCACTCGACACAAGGCGCCAGGTCCACATGGTGATGGTACACAGGCATCCTTTGGTGGATTAGCTGTAACATGGTATGTAAAAGTTTAAACATGTGCATAAGATAAGATCAACGAAGCAAATATAATGGAAAGCTCGTCGTCAAGCTAAAATTTTCGACACTAAAAGGCGAACGGCGCTCTTGGTTTCGCTAGTAAAACCCATGCCTAAGCTTTAAAAGCGAAGACGCAAGATTGCCGCATCCTACATCCCTGCATTTCTGTCATCAATCACATTATTTTACGGAAATATTTTTATTTTAAAGCAATCGTCCGTTTGATCTAATCTGTCTTACGAATATTTTCGATGGGATGGCACGCCGCGAGAGGATTTCCGGTAGTGGTAGGAGGACAAGTGCAGCGTGGCTCGTGAGCCACCGGGACACAGTCGGCGCCCTGGCCGCACGCTCCCGGGCAGGGATCTACGCAACGTCTGTTAATGCAAGTTAGATGCCATTCGCAGTCATTCGAATCCAGACACTCGTAACGACAGAATGGAGCTGTTCCGAAGAAGCCTGGGCGACAGCGACAGCGGCCATCAGTGCAGTCAGCATTCGGGCCGCAATCAGGACAGGGTGAATTCTTTTTAGGGTCAGAATCGAGGGCTGTAAAAAATAATCACGTTAAGTACGCATGATTGAAATAAACATTGTAATTAGTTACATAAATATAATAAATAGTCATCTCGACCACTAGAAGTAAGAATTGACATACCTGGCCTACAACGAATGAATGGATCTCCAGCATAACCAGGTGGGCAAGTACAAATAGGTGAATGCATGGTTGTCCGACAAACGGCGTGAGCACCGCACGCGCCGGGGCAAGGGTCACGGCACTTGCCGGCACGGCACGCCAGCGCGGCGGGGCAGTCGGCTGAGCTGTGGCACTCGGGCCGGCAACTCGGGGGCTCGTCGTGCATGGGCGGCCGGCATGAGCAGTGCGCTACAGAGCCCTGCGCACGGCACACGCTGTTCGGCCCGCATGGGTTGGGCGAGCACGGCTCTGTCACCACTGGCGCTGCATTTATAATTTATTGTTAAATCGGAATGTTCTTTTTGCGGTATTTTTTTCCGACTATTATTATTCAGAAGGTTAATTATATTATATACGAATAAGTAGGTCTTACCTATCTCACGCCGGCAGGCTATGAAAGCATCTCCTTGAAGAGGTGCTGGGCACTCGCATATGGCAATGTGGTTGTAGACATTACACACTGCTTCGAGACCGCATGCGTTTTTGCACGGATCCACACATTTGTAGTTCACGCAGGCTTTACGTTTGTCACAGTCATTATCAATGGTGCATTCCGGTCGACATTCTATTGTAGGATTGCCGTGGTATCCCGGAATACACGAACAAGTACCGTTGCTACAAATAGCATTACTTCCGCAGGGATTTCGAGCGCATGGGTCGATTAGTGCTGGTGTTTGCGGTTCTGTAAAACACATTAATGAATTTGTTTGTTACCTAAATCTACAGAACTTTATATTTAGGTACGTATTCTTAAGTAGTATAAAATTGTGTGCAGCCAAATTTCAAACATGAACTTGTTTTAAAAAATAATGAAAATCAACATCATGACAACATCATGTTTATATAAAGCTCACGAAACTAATGAACTATGATTATAATATTGTATTTTAAACAATATGATTCATAATTCCTGCATTAACCGAGTAAGCATTGCGCTAGGTAGACATTTTTTTTTGCCACGTAGTTTGTTTTTTCTAAAACTTGTACGTACCATCAAATAGGTAACATCCGACGAAAGAATTGCCACGATGGCCTGGTAAACATGTACAAATAGCCAGATGGTTCATCGCTCGACATTCAGTATTGGAGCCACAAGATCCAATGCAAGGGTCTACACATCTCTCCCGAACACAGGCTTTGTCATTCGGACAGTCTTCGTTGATAGCGCACTCTGGCGCACATCGAGGCGGAGCACCGAAGTATCCCTCCCTACAACTACAGATAGCCGATCCAGCTGACTCCCTGCATGTTGCAAATGGACCACAAGGATTGGGTTCGCAGGGAGATTTTACTTGTGGCGGTGATACTTTTTCCTTTGAACATCTGATGAATGCATCTCCTTCGAAACCAGGTAAACATGTACAGTACGGGCTGTGGTGATACACACGACATTGTGCATTTTCTCCGCATGCTCCGATACATGGATCGATACACTTTTGCTTGACACATGCTTTGTTAAGAGGACACTCTGAACTCATCACACATTCCGGTCTGCAATTTGGTGGGTTTCCAATATATTCTGTTAGACAAGTACATATGGCTTTATTGCCAGCAGCGTTGCATGTACTATAAGGACCACATGGTGATGGATTGCAAGGGTCACTCGGTGATTCTGCGAATAAAACATTTTATTTAAAACCTACGTATTGCCATTAGTTATTTAAAGATTAAGACAATTCATCAACATTTAATAATAAAATGAAAAGCTAATTTAGAAAAAGTTTAACTCATGAAAATAATATAGTTTACCTTCTCTGAGAATGCACCTGTCATGTGGGTTACCCACATAACCTGGCGTGCAAGCGCAGTTGGGAATATGATTAATCATTTGGCATTGAGCGTTCGTTCCGCATAGTCCGGGGCATGGATCTTGACATCTGTTGTTGATACACGCTAAATTTTCGGAACAGTCAGAATTGAGTACGCATTCAGGTCTACAACCTTCATAAGGATTGCCGAAATATCCCGTGGCACACGTACAGCTGCCAGCGTTGTTACGCTCTTGGCACACAGCGTTTGGTCCACACGGGTTAGGTACGCAAGGTGCGGTCGGTGGTGGCGGTTTTTCAGCTGGAACTGAACGTACAAGTTATATGTAAATATGAGAGCAGTAAAAATATAGTAATCAAGTATTCGCCAGGAGAAGCACATTTAAATACCTTTGATAGGAGTGCACTGATAGAATGAGTCTCCTTCGTATCCTGGTTGGCATGCACATTGCGGTGAATGACTGATGACCCGACATTCCGCGTTAAGCCCGCAGGCACCAATGCATGGATCAACGCATTTGCTGTTTATGCACGCCCTATCAAAATTGCATTCACTGTTCGTAGAACACTCTGGGCGACAGAATGGTGGTTGACCCATGTAACCGGGTTGACAAGAACACGTCGACGCTTCGTTTACTGCTCGGCATTCAGAATTGGGACCACATGGTGACGGTTCACACGGTGCTCTCTTTGGTGGAGGATCATCTAAAGAAACACATGAAAAGTATTTAGTTCCTATTATTTTACCCTACTCGCATTTGTATACATATCTATTATAGAAAAAAAATAGGTGGCGTATAGTTCCCCATACGTTTAATCAATGAGTTACGATAGAGTTTGTAGCAGTAGACTTTTTCGTGAACATACACTTTTTTATGAAACAAATTGTTTATATAATTTAAATCAATATGATACTCACTTTGAACGATTATACACTGGGTAAATGGATCACCGGTGTAACCATTTCTGCAGTAACAAATTGGCTTATGGTTGTGAACGCGACACTCCGCATTTAATCCGCACGAACCAATACAAGCATCGGCGCATTTTTGATTTGAGCACAACATGAGACTTGTACAATCTGAATCCACCACACATTCCGGCCTACACGACGGGGGCACCCCGATGTAGCCAATGAGACATGAACAAACCGCTTGTTCTTGCATCGCTCGGCATACGCTATACGGGCCACATGGAGACGGATAACATGGGTTTCGGTTTTCTGGTATTACTGAAAACGAATATAAATTTTAGTAAGTTTGTAATTTTGCTATAATATCAAATTACGTATTACGTAAAGCTGCAGAATCCGAAGTATGATTTTATTTACCTGTTATTGGAGTACATGAAAAGAATGCATTTCCACTAGTGTTTGATGGGCAACTACACATCGGTATATGATTATATACTTCGCATAATGCTCCCTGTCCGCATAGATTTGTGCAAGGATTAACACATTTGTTGTTAACACATGTTTTGGTAGGAGGACAGTCGGAGTTGTGTGTGCATTCCGGACGACAACTCAAGTAAGGATTACCGAAGTATTCGGGCCTACATGTGCATTGGCCATCGTTACAGTCAGCGTTCGCTCCGCAAGGGCTTGGATTGCACTTATCAAATACAGCAGGCAGAGGTTCTGTAATTGATGTAATAAGTTTAATATAAAATGTATTATATTTAAGTAACAATACGAAGAATAAGAAAGGAGAAAGTTAGAGCAACGAAAAGGAAGTAGGCGATATGAAATATTTACCTATTTTCTCCTTTACGTGACAACTTTGGAATGGATCTCCAGTATATCCCTCTCTGCAACTACAAATGGCTGCGTGCTGATAAACCTGGCACTCTGTTTGTAGGCCGCATGAGCCCGGGCATGGATCGCGACATTTTTGGTTAATACAAGCTTTGGTGCTGGGGCAGTCTGAGTTCACAGTACATTCCGCTCGACAGTTCGGTGATGAGCCAACATAGTTCTCCAAGCAAGCACATGACGATACTCGATTCACAACTTGGCATTGAGAATTTGGGCCGCAGGGTGATGGTACACATGGATTTTGATTTTGAAGTGGAACTGTATTTTCTACAAGGAAAAGTTATTGTTAGGTGGATTACGAGAATAATAATATCAGTTTTATAAAAACAATATTCGATTTGGTGAATAGGTACAGTCACGAGCATAAGTATGTATACACTTGGCTTTATTCAAAGGCGATCTTCTCCTTTATTTTAGAATTAAATTTTATATTATTAGGAACATAGTATTTTTGAACCCATAGGTTTATGTAAAGTGTCATATTTCAACGTTGCATTCGTTATTTCGTGAAAAAATCGCAATTCAAAGTTGCCAAGTGTTGACATATTAGTGCTCGTGACTGTACATTGTCAAGCGACCATACCTTTAACAATAGCACATCTAACAAACGGATCGCCTTCAAATCCTCTCCTACAGGAACATATCGGTGCGTGGTTTACAACTCTACATTCGGCTTCTTGTCCACACGAACCAATACATGGGTCTACACATTTCTGCCTAATACAACTCTTACTAGAGTCGCATTCTGAATTGACTGTGCATTCGGGTCGGCAACTAGGCGGAGATCCGTAGAAATCTGGCATACACGAACATATTGCTAGTCCGTTGTTGTCCTTACAGATAGAGTTGCTCCCGCATGGATTTGGCACACAAGTATTTTCAGGAACCGGTGCTGTAAAATAGCGTTAAGATTAAAACAGTTTCTATAAAGGCATATCGTTTTGGTTACCAACTTAATGATTGAAACTTACTTGGTTCGTTTATTATGATGTGACAGTAGGTATATGGATTTCCTGTATATCCAGGTGCGCAATTACATGATGGAATATGATTTATAACTTGACATAATGCTGTAGAACCACAAACTCCCGGACAAGGATCTTCACATTTGTTCCTCAGACATGCTTTATTGTAAGGACAGTCGGTATTCACCACACATTCAGGTCTACAAGACTCGTAGGGATTTCCAAAATATCCAGAGTCACATATGCAGGCTGCAGCCCCGTTTCTTGAAACTTTGCACTGAGCATTAGCCCCACACGGTGTAGGATTACAAGGATCTAGTTTTTCGACTGCTTGGGGTATTAAGTAACAAGCAGTAAATGGATCGCCCGTGTACCCTTGTTCGCAAGAGCACATTGGGCTATGCAAACGTACAACACATTGCGTATTTGTTCCACAAGATCCAGGACATGGGTCTTTGCACTTGTAGTTAATACAAGCTTTGTTTGATGGACAGTCGTCGCTTGTCGTGCACTCGCGGCGACACTGCGGTGGAGTGCCTTCAAATGTTGGTTGACATGAGCAAACATACGAATCGCCGTTAGGTGTTGGGTTACATATACTATTTGGTCCACAAGGCGACGGTACGCAGGGATTCGAAGGCGGTTCTTCAATTGCTTGGACTGAAAATATAAGTAAACATATTAAGTACCTACCACATATATTAATTATTTTCGGTTCATACCAAATACAAATAAATATCGATTTATGAAAAAGAAATAAAATAATTACCATAGCAGTGACTAAATGGAGAGCCAGTATATCTTGATGGACAGGTACATATTGGATTATGATTGTTAACGTTACATATTGCGTTATGACCGCATGATCCTGGGCATGGATCTTGGCATTTTCGATTAATGCAAGCCAGAGAAGGAGTACAATCTGTACTTTGAATACATTCTGGGCGACAGTTGGGTGGATTGCCAATATAATTTTGGAGACAGGCACAGATTGCTTGACCATTTGCTTCTCTGCATAAACTATTTGGTCCGCAAGGAGAAGGTTCACATGGCCTACTCACAGGTTCTGTAAATGAAAAGGTTTTTTTATTAGCGTCTATTATTAATGCAAAAGAATTACGCACATTTTGTCTGAATTACATACTTTCAATGCGGATGCACTGCGTGAACGCGTCACCTGTCATGCCACTAGGACAGCTACAGATCGCAACGTGATTATATGCATTGCATTCTGCGTTCAGGCCACACATATCACGGCACGGATCTACACATTTTGATCTAAGGCATGCTTTGTCCAGCGGGCAGTCTGTACTAAGAACACATTCAGGTCGACAACCAAAGTATGGGTCTCCCTGATACTCTGGCAAGCATCTGCACTCGCCGTTGTTACATACTGCATTAGCTCCGCAAGGCGAAGGATGGCATGGATCTATTTTCTGGGGTGTTTCTGAAACAGTATTATAAAGTTGACAGAAATACAAGCACAATACGGTCGTGATGAGATTAAGTTGAAGGGTTTTTCAAAACTTGTTCGTCTAAATCTACAATATATATCTAATAATTTAAATTAAACTATTAAACTTACCGACTGGTTTAAAGTTGCATACTGCGAAAGGATCCCCTTCATATCCGCTTGAACATGAACAAACTGGTATGTGATTCACGACGTTGCAAATTGCATTCATGCCACATGATCCCAAACAAGGGTTTTGACATTTCATGTTCATACAAGACTTATCGTTGCTACAGTCTGTGTTCACTACACATTCCGGCTTGCAGTTAGGAGGACTGCCAAAGAATCCAAGTGTACATGAGCAAGATGGTACTCCACCAATATCGCGGCATTCTGCATTCAATCCACAAGGCGAAGGAACGCATGGGTTGACTGGCTCCATTAGAGACGGTTGCTTTTCAGGAAGTACGTAACAAACCGAGAATGGATCGCCAGTGTAACCTTGTTTGCAAGAACAAATTGGATTGTGATTGATCGCTCTGCATTCTGTTTGTATACCGCATGCTCTGTCACAAGGAGACACACATTTGAAGTTTTCGCATACTTTGTCTAACGGACATTCTGAACTGGTAACGCATTCTGGGCGGCAGTCTGGTGGTGATCCTTGGTAGCCACTCAAGCAAGTACATATAGCTATACCGTTTTGTGTTTTGCATTGACTGTTCGGGCCGCATGGTGAAGGATTGCATGGGTCTATTGGATCGGCTGCAATAAAACGTTAAATGTGTTATTGATGTTGTAATAAAGGACTCGTCAAGATTAATGTGATGTCAAATTTGGACCCGCTTGCACAAAAAAACGCTAAATGTGTTTAGCGCTAAACATTTAAAGCATCTTTCTATCTGTCATTTTCAAACAATTGACAGAAATAGAACGAAGATTTAAATTCGTTTAGCACTAAACGTATTTAGTGATTTGTGGTGCAAGCGAGTCTTAATATAATATTTTGTCTTTATTAATTTCCAATGTGAATGTACCTGTAACATTTATGTATAATACTTACATTGAACTTTGTATGTACATATTTTGTACGGATCGCCATAATGCAGGTCAGGACATGAACAACTTGGAATATGATTGATCACGTTACACTGAGCATTTATGCCACATGTGCCTGGGCAGGGATCATGACATTTATTTTGATAACAAGCCAAGTTCGATGGACAATCTGAATTAATCAGGCATTCTGGTTTGCAAGCTTCATACGGGTTACCAAAGTATCCAGGTAAACATGTGCAAGATCCGGCATTATTTTGCTCCCTACATTGGGCGTTTGCACCACATGGTGAAGGAACGCAAGGGGTCGGTCGTTCTTGTTCCGTGGCGGCAACTTTGATGTTGCAGTAGAGGAATGGATCGCCGGTGTAGCCATTTTGGCATAAGCAAATAGGCGTATGACTAACGACTCTACATTCAGCGTTCACACCGCACGAGCCACGACATGGGTCTTGACATTTCCTATTTATACACGCCATATTTGATGCACATTCTGTGTTACTAGTACATTCTGGTCTACAATTGGGTGGAGCGCCAGTGAACTCGGGCAAGCACCGGCAATCAGCGTTCTCTCCATTTTCTGTGCATTGCGAATTGGGTCCACATGGCGAAGGAAGGCATGGGTTTACTTTTACTGGTGGCGTGGCAGCTGTAAAGAAATATTTTCATAAGATATTGCGGCAAATACAGCAATAACATGCATTGAGGTAACATTTACTGATGTATACTTACGAATTAATTGGCAAATAGAAAACGGGTCTCCAGAGTATCCAGACAAGCAGGTACATACAGGGTTATGATTGACAACTATGCAATGCGTGTTGCGCCCGCATGCGCCTGGACATGGGTCTATACATTTCTGATTGGAACAAGCTCGGTTCAGTTTACAATCAGAGCTGACTGAGCATTCAGGTCGACAGTTAGGCGGGCTTCCCTCGTAGCCCTGCACGCAAACACACACAGCGTGCCCGTTCACTTCCCTACACTGACTGAATGGGCCGCATGGGGACGGCTCACATAAATTGATCGGTGCTGCCGGTCCTGCAAAATGTAACAGTTTTAACTAGATTTCCTTTTAATCGACGTGTAAAGCAAGATAACTCAGCAGACTAGTATTAAACTTTACCTGTAACTTCATTGCAATAGTGGAATGGTGTTCCTGTAAATCCTAGTGGGCATGAACACATGGGAATATGGTTGATTGTTTCACAAATGGCTCCAATCCCGCATGTTCCAATGCATGGGTCATTGCATTTGTTTCTGATACAGGCTTTATCTCTTGGGCAGTCTGAGTTGAGCACACATTCAGGTTTACATCCAAAGTAAGGATCACCAAAGTATTCTGGTAAGCATGAGCAAGCACCATTGTCGCACACCGCGTTGGCACCGCATGGTGATCGCAAGCAAGGATTCACTGCCTCGGGTTCTAAACAAAAAAAAAATGTTTCAGTTACGAATAGGCACTAACATGTCAACGTATGCATACTAGCACAAATCACATAAAAATGATATCTATAAATTAATTACCTTCATGCATGATTTGACAGCTGCTGAACGGATCGCCGCTGAAACCAGGCAAGCAGGAGCAGATCGGTAGGTGGTTGTTGACGTTACACTGCGCATTGTTGCCGCAAGCCCCGGGGCACGGGTCGCTGCAACGGTTGTTGATGCACGCCATGACTGCATTGCACTCAGAGTTGATAGTGCACTCCGGTCTGCATCTCGGCGGAGAGCTGATGTAATTCGGAAGACAAGTGCAGCGTGCGTTACCATTGAACTCTTGGCACTGGGAATTTGGACCACATGGTGATGGTATGCATGGATTTACTTCTGGTCGTACCGTGGGAATTGATTGTGGCACTAAAAAAATATTGAATATTTAGCAAAAGAAATATAGTTAGGTACCTTCATAACACGAGTAGGTGTCAAGTGTGAAAATATTTGGAATATAATGAGTACTCACTGGGTACACAATTAGTAAATGGATCACCGGTGAATCGATCCTGACATGAACATATAGGGTTGTGAGCAATTACTCTGCAGTTTGCATTTCTAGCACATTGGTTAACGCATGGGTCTACACATTTGCGGTTTAAGCAGGCTTTGTCACTAGCACATTCACTGTTTATTGTACATTCTGGTCGACAGTTGGGTGGTGTCCCCATAAAATCGATCTGGCAACTACATATTGCTTGTGCGTTCACTTCTCTGCATTGACTGTTGGGACCGCATGGTGATGGCAAGCAAGGTGTTGGCTTAACAACATCTGTAAGAAATACAAATAATATAGTATCCACTAATACAAAACTAGATAAAAAAAAATCGTTTCAACCTCCATACTCAATAAACGTAAGGTTTTACCAAACATACCTTCCAGTTTCTCAATACAATTTACATATGCATTTCCAGTTAGTCCTGGCGGGCAATAACAGGAAGGCAAATGGTTCACAACTTGGCAGATTCCATTTGGTGCACATATGCCCGGACAAGGATCTCTACATTTGTTCTGTATGCAAGCTAACATAGGAGCGCAGTCTGTGTTAATAACGCATTCAGGGCGACACCCCTCGTACGGGTTGCCCACATACGTATCAACACATCTACAAGCTCCGGCTCCATTCCTTTCAGTGCATTCTGCGTTAAGACCACACGGTGACGGTTCGCAAGGAGAGTTATATTCAATTTTGTTGTCTGTAAAAATATAATTACTATTATTTTAACATTCTGTAAAAATGAAATATAAATATTATAGAATAGATTTCGTTTTGTTTAACGATCGCCATGCAGGTAAAGAGTTTTAAGTGAAAGTTTAATTACCTTTCACAGGAGCACAAGATATCAGAGGATCTCCAGTTTGACCAAACGGACACGAACATATTAGGGCATGACTGATAACTCTACAGTCTGCGTTATATCCACAGCTTCCTGGGCAGGGATCTTTGCATTTTTGGTTAACACATGCTAAGTTGCTCGGGCATTCTGAATTGCTAATGCATTCCGGTCGGCAATTAGGTGGAGCGCCGATGTAATCTGGTTGGCATGTGCATGAGGGCGATTCACCAATCACTTTACACACTGAGTAGGGACCACAAGGCGACGGCGTGCATGGGTCAACCGGTGGCAGTGGAGTAGAAACTGAAATATAACAAAAGCCGTTAAATAATAGAATGTTTTAACTTATGTGCGTTGCAATGATATAATGTATCGAAATAATCAATAATGGTCGACAAGATGTGGACATACCTATTGGACTGCAATGCGCAAATGGATCCCCAGTATATTGTTGTGGACATGAACATATTGGGTTATGATTGACCACTTCACACCTTGCTCCGTAACCACAGCTACCAATACAAGGATTTATACACTTGTGATTATTGCACGCTTCGTTCAGAGGACATTCTGCGCTGATTGTACATTCTGGCCTGCAAGACGGGGGACTACCGATATACGTTGGCAGACACGAGCAAACGGCTTGGTTGTTTATTGCGCGACATTGGCTGTTGGGGCCGCATGGGCTTGGATTACAAGGTTCAACGTGCATAACTGAAAATAGAACAAGGCATTACCAAACAATCTTATAATAATAGCTAATTTGCTGAATATTTTAAGTTTATGTCAAGACCTAAAAGTATCGTTTAGTACACAATAACGAGCTAGCTAACTAACCTTCGTATGTATGACATTCGACGAATGCGTTTCCTGTTGTTCCTTCAGGGCAAGTGCATATTGGGATATGATTGTAAACATTACATTGCGCAGTTGGGGCACATGTTCCAGGACATGGATTTATACACTTATTGCCTGAGCAAACTTTGTCTAACGAACAATCCATGCTTGTTAAACATTCTGGTTTACAGCCGAAATAGGGATCTCCTTGGTAGTCACTGAAGCATGTACATACTCCATCTCTGCATTGTGCATTAAATCCACATGGTGACGGATTGCAAGGATCTGCTGGAATTTCTTCTGAAATTGAATAAAGTAAGTAAAGTAACCTCATTAAGTTTCTTAAAAATTTCACTTGGCAGTACTTGGGCACACGCTTATTCGACTCATAGACGTTAAAACTTTAAATAATCGTATGGTCTTACCTTCTAAAGGTTGCAGCATCGAACAGAGAGCGAACGGATCTCCTGTAAATCCTTGAATACAGGAGCAGGCGGGAACGTGTAAAAATACTGAACATACAGCGTTCCGCCCGCAGCTACCCGGACATGGATCACGACATCTCAGGTTGATACAGGCTTTGTCTGAAGGACAGTCTTGATTTATAGCGCATTCTGGTCGACAGTTTGGTGGAAGTCCCTGATAGTCGGGCATACATGTGCACGACGGAGCGTCATTGACATTGCGGCAGATGGAATTCTCACCACAAGGGCTCGGCACGCATGGGTTCGCAATAAATTCTGGTAGATGCTGTATAGGTGCTAAAATAGAAAATTAAATGTTATGTAGGAGGAAAATATTTAGATGTAAAATAGATAAAAAGCTTTAGTTAAACTTACGTTGAGAGTAACAGCGAGTAAACGGATCCCCAACGAAGCTTGGACTACAAGAACATATAGGACTGTGATTTATAACTCTACAGACTGTATTCAATCCACAATGGCCAGGGCAAGGGTCAGAACATTTTTGGTTGATGCAAGCTTTCTCTTTGGAACATTCAGAACTAACTGTACATTCCGGTCTACAACCAGGAGGAGAACCGATGTAATTTGGCATACAAGAGCACACACTTTGTCCGTTAACGGCACGACAAATACTATTCGGTCCGCATGGATTTGGTACGCACGGAGTTGTGATTTCTGGAACTGGATCTGAAATGAAAACAATAAAATACAATGCTTTATCAGTCCAATCTTTATTACTTTTAACGGAATGGTCATTTGACAACTTTTAAACATCAAACAACTTTTATGATCGTGATGCCTACCTCTTAATATGTCACATCTTATGTAAGGATCCCCACTGTATCCACTTGGGCAGCTACATGACGGCAGATGGTTAACAACAGTACACATTGCCAATGGTGCACACGTTCCAGGGCAAGGATCTTGACATTTATTACGGATACATGATCTGCTAGGAACACAGTCCGTATTTACTGTGCATTCTGGCCTACATCCTTCGTAGGGGTTGCCAATGTAATCAGGTAAACATGTACAAGAACCAGCGGCATTATGTTCTTTGCACTCAGCGTTCGGTCCGCAAGGCGACGGCTCACATGGTGTAGGTTTTTCAGGGTAAATGTCATGTTGTTGATAACAATTAGAGAATGGATCTCCAGTAAAGCCATTATCACAGAAACACTGAGGAGAGTGACTTATTGTTCTGCACTGAGCGTTGAATCCACATGCATTGACGCAGGGATCTGCACACTTTTGATTGATACATGCTTGATTAGAAAGACATTCACTGTTACTAGAACATTCAGGTCTGCAATACGGTGGTGAGCCAAAGAAGTTTGGCATACAAGTACATGAGGGTGTCCCTGAGATTTCTTTGCATATAGAATTAGGTCCACATGGCGACGGCGTGCAAGGTGTTATATCAATACTTGGCGCTCCTAAAATAAAAACATGTTATTGATAAAGTATTTTTTTCGACATAATATAATAATTTCGCAAATGGTTCTGACACTTTGTCTTTGCCTATCTCCACTAGGTCTAGACTTACGCCCACATAGTATTTTAACAAATGTACTTACTGTATGGTACGCATCTTGTAAACGGATCCCCTGTATATTTGGCTGGACAAGTACAAATAGGATTATGTTTCACGACATTACATTTTGCTGCAATGCCACAAGACCCAACGCACGGGTCAATGCATTTCTGATTACTACATGCTCTGTTGAGTGGGCAGTCGGAACTGACCACACACTCTGGTCTACAAAGAGGTGGGCTTCCAAGGTATCCAAGGACACAGGAACATACTGCTTGCCCGTTGATTTCTCTACATTGACTGTTGGGTCCGCAAGGAGACGGAATACACGGATTCGTTACGATGGGTACTGTAAGAACAAAAAAAGCGCCATTAAAATTTTAATCGTGATTTCATTCTAAGCTTAATGGTTGAATAAAATACACTGTTTGACGTACCTTGAATAGGTTCACAATTGTAAAATGCGTTACCAGTCATGCCTTGAGGACAACTGCACATAGGCACATGATTTATAACATCACAAACTGCGTTGGGAGCACATGTGCCCGGACAAGGGTCGACGCATTTGTTGCGGACACAAGCTTTGTCACGCGGACAATCAGTGCTTAGCACGCATTCAGGTCGACAGCCAACGTAAGGATCTCCTTGATGCTCTTCTACACAAGAACATAATCCATCTGTACATATAGCATTTGATCCGCAAGGTGATGGGTTACATTTGTCGATAATCTCTGCTTCTGTAAATGAGGTGAGAAAACTTCAATAAAAAAACATAATTATGTATAGTTGTAGAAAGAAGAATATTTTTTTAAGAGGTCTCACTTATGGAATGGTTGAAAAAATATATAAATAGCCCTGCGGTTTAATTAAATATATTGAATTCTAACGTACCTAACGGCTTAGGCGAGCATACGGTGAAGGCGTCGCCAGTGTAACCATCTGGACACGTACATATGGGAGTGTGCCGTGACACTGTACACAACGCCGCCACGCCGCATGAGCCAAGGCACGGATCCCGACACTTCTGCTGAATACATGCTTGAGAAGTAGGACATTCTGCGTTTAACGTACATTCAGGTCTGCAGTTAGGTGGACTTCCAACGAAATTAGGCATACACGTGCAAGAAGGCACATTTCGTAACTCTTGACATATCGAGTTGGGGCCACATGGAGATGGAATGCATGGATTTCTGTATGGTTCTAAGACTGCATTTGCCACTGGTGCTAAAAATAAAACAATAATGTTATTTTCATGTCATGTGCTAAAATAAAAACATGTCATATTTGTTTGTTAAAAAAGTGCGCTAACTTACGTGGTATTGGGTTGCACCTACTGAAAGGATCACCAGTGTATCGAGACTTGCATGTACAGATAGGGCTGTGGTTGATTACTTTACACTCGGCGTTTGTACCACATGCATTTATACATGGGTTCTCACATTTCTGATTTATGCATGCTTGTTCTCTCGGGCATTCTGCGCTTGTGGCACATTCTGGGTGACATCCTGGTGGTGCTCCTATGTAGTTGGGTAAACACGAGCATACTGCTTGCTTGTTTACCTCCTGGCAACGGCTGTTTGGCCCACAGGGTGACGGTCGACAGACATCAATCGGTATATCCAAGATTTCTATAATAAAATTCAATTATTAAAATAATATAATTTACGATTATTGGTCATTAACAAGTAAATGGGAAGGTAAACTTACGTTCAGGAGTACAATATCTAAATGGATCTCCTGTATAACCTCTTTGGCAGGAGCATGATGGAGCATGGTTGACCACTTGGCACAAGGCATTGGGCGCACAAGCACCAGGACAAGGATCTTGACATTTCGTTTGGAGGCAAGCTTTGTTTGATGGACAGTCTGTGTTTATAATACACTCAGGTTTGCAGCCTTCATAGGGATTGCCAAAGTAGTCTGGTAAACATGTGCATGATCCTGCTCCATTGTATTCTTTGCAAATAGCGTTGGCTCCACATGGGGAGGGTTGGCAAGGAGATGTAATCTCTTGGAATATATCAATTCTATGGCATTCTACAAATGGATTGCCAGTATGTTCAGCCATGCAGGAACATGACGGAGAGTGGCTTAGTACGTGGCATTGAGCGTTCGTACCACAGGAACCAATACAAGGGTCAGCACATTTCTGATTTATACAAGCGAGTTGGAGACGACATTCAGAATTACTAATACATTCCGGTTTACAGTACGGCGGTGACCCTACGAAGCCACCGAGGCATGAACATGAAGGTGCACCGGACGTTTCTTTGCATAATGAATTTGGTCCACATGGTGATGGAAGGCAAGGGTTTACGGGCTCTGGGTTGAATTCTTGAATAATACATCTGACGAATGGGTTTCCGGTGTACGATGGTGGGCACGAACAAATAGGATTATGGTTAATCACTTGACATTTTGCTTCAACGCCACATGCTCCTTGACACGGATTAACACATTTCATATTGCTGCAGGCTTCATTAGGCAAACAATCTGTGCTAACAGTACATTCGGGCCGACAGGATGGAGGACTGCCCTTGTAACCGCTAAGGCACGAGCATACAGCTTGATTGTTTATTTCTCTGCATTGACTATTAGGACCGCACGGACTTGGTTGACAAGGTTGCGTATGTATAACTGAAAACACAATATTACAATTACGCCACGACAGAACATTTTAAGAGGTAAAATGAGTTGACAGTGGAATTAAAATTGTTTTGTTACCTTCAACGGGTGAACATTGTATAAATGCGTTCCCTGTCATACGTTCTGGGCACCGGCACATCGGAATATGATTGATTACTTCACATATAGCGTTAGCTGCACACACCCCACTGTTACATGGGTTTACACATTTATTCCGTAAGCATGCTTTATCTTGTGGACAGTCTGAACTAAGGACGCATTCAGGGCGGCATTCATAGTATGGATCTCCTTGATATTCTGGTAGACACGCACATTCCCCATTGTCACAAACTGCATTTGCACCACAAGGTGATGGATTGCATAAATCAACTTCATCATGAGGTATTTCTGTAACACAAGTGATATTTTTCGTAAGTAAGTACCTACCTTATGACAAGTCAACCACAATGAGAGCCTTGACCTTTATTTTTGGACATTACTATAAAGACTCACCTTGAAGTTTACACTCAGTGAAGGCATCCCCGATGTAATTGTCAAAACAGGTGCAAATGGGCGTGTTTTTCTTAACAATACATTGAGCGTTTAGACCACATGAGCCTGGGCAAGGGTCTCTGCACTTCTGATTAATACAAGCTAAGTTACTAGAGCAGTCGGCGTTAATGATACATTCTGGACGACAACCTGGTGGAGCCCCTATGTAATTGGGAAGGCAAGTGCAAGACGGTATACCACCGATATCTCGACATTCACTAAATGGTCCACAAGGCGACGGTAGGCAAGGATTCTTTGGTGATTCTTGAACCAGGGCAGTTATTGTTATTTGGTAGCATCTACTGAATGGATCTCCAGTAAAACCATCTCTGCAAGAGCATATTGGACTGTGGTTGATGACGAGGCATTTCGCATTAAGACCACATTGCCCAACACATGGGTCAGTGCATTTTAGTGCCACACATGCCTTATTTGAAGGGCATTCAGCACTGACAACGCATTCGGGTCTGCAGTTTGGCGGAGCGCCTCTGTAATCTGATAAACAAGTACAAACAGCTTGATCATTCACTACTTTACATGCACTATTTGGCCCGCAAGGGGATGGCGAACAAGGATCTGTCGGCGGTTCAATGTCTGAAAATAATAAATACACGATGCTTAATGGAATTGGCATTTAACAAAAACAAATGCTACTGGTAATTAATTAATATAACTTACTTTGCATGAGAATACAATGATGGAAAGGATTGCCAGTGTATCCACTATTACATGTGCAAATTGGAGCGTGGTTCACCGTCTGACATTGAGAGTTGGTACCACAAGTGCCCAGGCAAGGATCTTGACATTTATTTTGTTGACAAACTCTGTTTGAAGGACAGTCTGTATTTACCGTGCACTCTGGTCGGCACCCTTCATAAGGATTACCGAAGTACCCAGAGGAACAAACACAGGAGCCAGCGTTATTACGTTCTTTACAGACCGCATTGCTTCCGCACGGAGAAGGAGTACAAGGTGTAGGTCGCTCTGTCGGTGCCACGTCATGCTGTACGTTACAATACACGAACGGGTCTCCAATGTATCCTTGAGGACATACACAATTAGGAGTATGACTGACGACTCGGCATTCTGCCATGGAACCGCACGCTCCCGCACAAGGATCATTGCACTTGTTGTTTATGCAAGCTAAGTGGTTCGGACATTCGCTGTTACTAGAGCATTCTGGTCGACAGTTCGGTGGAGATCCAACAAACTCAGCCATACAAGAACATGATGGTACTTCATTGATAGGTTGACAAACTGAATATGGTCCACAAGGTGAAGGCAAACAAGGATTTATTTGCGCCGGTATTTCAAGTGCTGAAAAATATTAAGGAATTTTAACATCTGTTGAAAAACAAGATAAAACATTTTTAAATTTTTCTCCCGTTTTCTACTTACGTTTTGGTATACATCTCGTAAACGGATCACCAGTGAATTCATTAGGACACGAGCAAATAGGATTGTGATTTACAACTTCACATAGAGCTGCAACTCCACAAGCGCCAGTGCAGGGATCAATACATTTATAATTATTGCAAGCTTTGTTAAGTGGACATTCTGCGCTGGTAGTACACTCTGGTCGGCAAGTTGGAGGGTTTCCTGAATATCCAGGTATACAAGAACAAACAGCTACTTTGTTTACTTCTCGACATTGACTGTTCGGACCACATGGACTTGGATTGCATGGATTTGAAGGCAGAGGCGCTGAAAATAATATCAAATATTAGACAATCAGATAAATGTTATGAATAGCTTAAAATTTTGTCTGTAAGATGTAATCTCTGGAAGTTCTGATTCAGTTACAATTATTTTACTGATAGGAAACTACACTATTGCCGAGAGCCATAGGATATGTTTTATAGTATACTTGATTTCGTCGCGGGCTAAGTCGCGGTCAGAAACTAGTATTAGATATTTTGCCACTGATGCATGACGCCTCGTGAAGAAACATCGCAATAAAAAAATATAAATTTAAAATACCTTGGAGGATACTGCACGAAACGAATGAATTTCCAGTATATCCGGCAGGACAACTGCACATTGGTATGTGGTTAAAAACTTCGCACACAGCATTAGCTCCGCAAGTGTCCGGGCATGGTTTCACACATTTCTTACGTACACATATCTGATCTTTTTGACAATCTGCGCTGATAGTACACTCTGGGCGACAACCCACATAAGGGTCGCCGTGATACTCCGGCAGGCATGTACAATCTCCGTTGTGACATTGTGCGTTAGAGCCGCAAGGTGATGGATTGCACAAATCAAGCGGAGTAGTGTCTAAAACAGAAGTATAAATTATAATGCTAAAGCAACAGTAAACACTATAGATATAGTAGGTACAAGAATTTTTTAACCATTTAATTTTATTGAAATGAGTAAAAATTTCATAATATTGATTTCATCAAATCATCAGCATCATCTGCCTAGCTTTTTCTCAACTATGTTGGGGTCGGCTTCCAGTCTAACCAGATGCAGCTGAATACCAGTATTTTACATGGAACAACTGCTTATCTATTGATTTCATCAAACATAAATAAATATGATTTATCACCCACCTTTTAAGGGTTCTACGATGCATGCAGTAAAGGGATCTCCCTTATAACCTTCGAAACAAGTGCAGATCGCCAGGTGGTTCATCACTGAACAGCGTGAGTTTTGTCCACACGAGCCAAGGCAAGGGTCTTTACACTTCTCGTTAATACATGCCAATGAACTAATACAATCTTGATTCGTGACACATTCAGGACGACAACTTGGTGGACTACCGATGTATCCCGGAGAGCAAGAACATGAAGCTTGACCTCCAAAGTTACGGCAAGTTGCGAAAGCACCGCACGGTGACGGCACACATGGATCCTTGTTCTCGTCTAGAACTGGCTGAGGCACTGAAATATAAGGGGCGGTTACTTAATACCCCTAGCTTTTTACATATTTTATCGATAAAAATAAATTAGTTTTGACTGGCTATTTACCTGGTTTTGAGTAACATCTAGTAAATGGATCACCGGTCAGACCAGTACTACAGCTACAAATAGGGTTATGATTAAATACCCTACATTCTGCTCTTTGACCGCAAGGGCCTGGACAAGGATTCACACACTTTTGGTTTATGCACGCTTTATCTGAGGCACAATCCGAGTTCATTACACATTCTAGTTTACAAGCCGGCGGCTCGCCAAGGTAATTAGGTAAACAGCTGCACGTTGCCTGGCTATTTATCTCGCGACACTGGCTATTTGGACCACATGGATTTGGATAGCATACATTTACTGGAGCTGTATTTTGTACTGGAAAAAAATAAATGTATTACATAATAATATCTACTTTAAATGTTGCGAAACTACACCAAAAGGTAATGAAACGTTAAAGCGACTCACGAGAAATGGGGTTGCACCGACGGTAAGCATCGCCTGTGTAGCCTCCTATGCATGTACATGTCGGAGTGTGATGTACCGTAGCACATTCAGCGTTGACGCCACAGGTACCCGGACAAGGATCTTGGCATTTGTTTCCAATACAAGCTCTGTTTCCTGGACAGTCTGAATTGCTTACACATTCGGGGCGACAGCCTTCATATGGATTTCCAAAATACCCTTCATTACAAATACAGGATCCAGCCTTGTTTTGTTCTCTGCATACCGCATTGGGTCCACAAGGTGATGGAGAGCATGGAGTTAATAGCTCATTCACGCTTTGCAGTGCGCATTGTGAAAATGGATCACCGAAATAACCTTGTGGACATACGCACATTGCCGAGTGACTGACTACACGGCACTCGGCATTTGCTCCACACGCCTGAACGCATGGGTCTCTGCACTTTTGATTAACACATGCCAACTGTGGCGAACATTCGCTATTACTTATACATTCCGGTTTACAGTAGGGTGGTTGGCCCTTATATTCTGGCAAGCAAGTACACGATGGGCTTCCATTAATTTCTTTACAAATCGAATTTGGTCCACATGGTGAAGGCTGGCATGGGTTGATTTCTAGAGGCGGCGCATCTAAAAATAGCGTAAATATGATTTTGTTAATAATAATAAACGTTTTAAAAATATTCAAATTGCTATAAAATATGTATGACATTTACTTGAAACAAAACTGCACTCCACGAACGGATCACCGGAATGGGCTGCAGGACATGCACAAATAGGATTGTGGTTGACCACTTCGCAGGTGGCCCGCAAGCCACACGTTCCGATGCAAGGGTTCACACATTTCTGTTTATTACAAGCTTGGTTTTGCGGACACTCTGCACTAACTACACATTCCGGTCGACAGGCTGGCGGTATGCCCAAATACGTTGGCAGACAAGAGCACACAGCTTGGTTGTTAATTTCACGACATTGACTGTTGGGGCCACAAACTGGTGTGCTGCACGGGCTTTGGACTGGTGCTTCTGTAAAAAGCAACGTTATCATTCAAATAAACGCAGAATCAACAAAAAAATAACATGGTTCTTTTGATATTGTTAATATAATTACCTCTTATGGGATTGCATAAAACAAAAGCATTTCCGGTAAAACCATTGTTGCAACTGCACATGGGGATATGATTTACCACTTGACATACGGCATTTTGCCCACATGCTCCAATGCACGGGTCAACACATTTTCTTTGCACGCATGCTTTAGACTGGTCACAATCAGTACTAAAAACGCACTCTGGTCGGCAATTGAAGTATGGATCTCCATGATATTCTGGTAAACATTGACATTGACCATTTATGCACTCTGCATTAGGCCCACAGCGTATATTTGTGCAAGCATCCACAACTGTCTGTTCAACTGAAACAAATAGTATAAGAATAATATGTAGCATATTTTCAAAGAAAGTTTTTCACTATTTAAACGCAAGGTATTTTGGCAAAAGTAATAAATACCTTCTAAAGGCTTCGGCCTGCAGCTGGTGAATGGATCACCGACATACCCGTCGATACATGTACAGATTGGAATATGATTAAGAACGCTGCATACAGCCGATACACCACATGATCCCGGGCAGGGGTCTTGGCACTTCGAATTGATACATGCTCGGTCACTTGGGCAATCCGGATGTATAGTGCATTCTGGGCGACAATTCGGTGGGCTGCCAATGAAAGAAGTAAGGCACGAGCATGATGGTGTATTGCCGACATCTCTGCACTCTGAATTTGGGCCACAAGGCGATGGAACACAGGGATTCCTTACATCGTCAGGAACAGTCTCATCTGTAAAGAAATCGAGGTAAGTTTGTATTGGTACATAAATACATAATTATGTAGATAGGTATAGGCCGTATAGGTATCTTCTGTATTCTATATATTCTATAACGATAATTGTCTAACTATATTACATCTATAGGTACATAATATTATAAATTGAAGTAGCTTTTTTTCACCAAGTCGTAAAAATCGTTCGCAGCAGGGGCTGGTCGCTATATAGTACCTAATAATGGGGGACACAATTATGTTTTAGAAATAGTTTTTTTTTTAATTATATTCCTTAAACTGTGTCCAATATCCCTTCCTTTCTAACAGTATAGTTATAAAAAAAAATTAAGTAACTAAGCAAAATCACAGAACTTACATTTAATAGGAGTGCAGCGTGTAAACGGATCGCCGATGAATGACGACTTGCACGAGCATATCGGGCTATGGTTGATTACTTTGCAGTTAGTATTTGAACCGCAAGGTCCAGGACAAGGATCGACACATTTCTGTTTGATACAAGCTTTATCTTGCGAACATTCGGAGCTTACGACACATTCTGGGCGACAGTTTGGCGGGGAACCCACGTACTCCGGCAAACACGAACATACTGCTTGAGTGTTGACGACCCTACATTGACTGTTTGGTCCGCATGGTGATGGAGAACACACGTCGATTGGTGTGGAAACTGGTGCAGATTCTAGAATAAAGGCAAAAACAGTTTAGGAATATGTGAAGAACTGTTTGTTATTATCATCAATATCATACCTAGGTAACTATAGTCTGAATCATACCTTGGTAAACGCAATATCGGAATGGATCTCCGGTATAACCATTGATACATGTGCACAGAGGGGCATGATTTACAACTTGGCATTCAGCATTGGTGCCACAACTACCCGGGCAGGGATCGCCGCACTTGTTGCTGATGCAAGCTCTATTCGAAGGACAGTCAGTGTTTACGACGCATTCCGGCCGGCAACCTTCGTATGGGTTTCCTATATAACCCTCCAAGCATGTACATGACCCTGCGTTATTTCGTTCCTTGCACATGGCATTAGCTCCACACGGCGACGGCGAACAAGGAGTAGCGACATTTTCTATATACAATGGCTCTTGAACGCAGTCAAAGAACGGATCTCCAGTAAATCCATACGGGCAGAGGCAAATAGGGGAGTGACTTACAACCTTACACTCCGCATTTCTAGCACAAGCACCTTCACATGGATTTTTACATTTGTTGTTGATGCATGACAGATGGTTGGAGCACTCTTCGTTACTTGTACACTCCGGTCTGCAATAAGGAGCTTGACCATGGTACCCTTCCAGACAAGTGCAAGATGGTGCTTCATTTACTTCTCTACATAACGAGTTTGGTCCACAAGGCGACGGCTGACATGGGTTTACTGGTTCCGGCAAACGATCCGCTGCAACAAACAAAGGATAATGTTAATAACGGTGGAATCGTAACTATAAAAGCGTTGATTTGATAAAATATTTTTGCATTTGATAGCCCAATTCTTGAGGAAGAACCGCGGGCAGAATAAATTACAGAATTAGTTTTTGTACTTACGCAGTCTGAAGCATCGCGAAAATGGTTCTCCGGAATAAAATACTGGACATGTGCAAATTGGATTGTGATTGACCACTTTACACTCAGCGTTTACACCACAAGAACCAACACATGGATCGATACAGCGTTGGTTGCTGCAAGCTTGGTTGAGCGGACATTCAGCGCTTATAGTGCACTCAGGTCTACATGCCGGTGGAGCCCCAATGTTGTTTGGAGCGCATGAGCAGGCCGCTTGGCCGTTGACTTCTCTGCATTGACTGTTCGGTCCGCATGGCGATGGTTGACACGGGTTCGAAACTACTGGTTCTGTAAATAATATAGGTAAGATGATACTCGTACTTAATTTAGTAATTTATTTAATTCCAAAGACATTCCGTTGTAAGATTATTTTTAAATTCTCTCTTACCTAACACAGGTCGACATTCGACAAATGCGTTGCCAGTCATACGCTCCGGACAGCTACACATCGGAATGTGGTTGACAACGCTACACACAGCTGTTGTCGCGCAAGTGCCTGGACAAGGATCCATACATTTGTTTCGGATACAAGCCTTGCTGCGGTCGCATTCTGAACTCTGCACACATTCTGGTCGACATCCAGTATACGGGTCTCCAATGAACTCCGGAAGGCAGCTACATTGTCCGTTATTACATTCTGCATTGTTTCCACAAGGTGACGGATTGCATGGATCGTCATTTTCTATAAATGGAAAAGTTATTGTTAAATAAAAGCAAGATTATCTTAACATCAGAACTAGGTAACTAAAATTATGGAAACCAATTAATTAATTACCTTTAAGTGGAATAAGATTACATTGGGTAAACGCATTGCCAGTGAAACCTTCAGCACAAGAACAAATAGAAATATGTTTTATGACTTGGCAGTTAGCGTTTAATCCACAAGAACCGGGACATGGATCTCTGCACTTTTGATTTATGCAAGCTAGGTTGCTAGCACAATCTTCATTGATCGTACACTCTGGTCTACAATTTGGAGGGCTGCCTTCAAAGTTCGGTAAACATGAACAAGATGGGTTGCCACGTAGGTTTTGACATTGTGAATTAGGTCCACATGGTGACGGAACACACGGATCTCTTTGAGGTTCTGGAGGCTGTTCTGGAACTACAAAGAAACAAAGATTAAAAACATTGTAAATAATTATGCCAACGATAGTTTGATGGTAAAAAGAAAAAATAGTCAGTCATTAGGGTAAATTAACAAATGACTTGTTATAGGCAGATTAAGCATAATTGTCTTACCTGTAAGTATATAGCAACTGGAGAATGGATCGCCAGTGTATCTAGTTTGACAAGTACATATGGGACTATGATTGATGACTCTACAGTCTGTGTTACGTCCACAAGGTCCTGGGCAGGGTGAAATACATTTCTGACTCTGACATATTTTGTCTGCGGGGCATTCAGCACTCACGACACATTCAGGCCTACAGTTTGGTGGTGACCCGCGGTACTCAGGTAAACATGAGCATGCACTCTGACCATTTGATACTCGACACTGGCTGTTAGGACCGCAAGGAGACGGTTGACATGGGTTAACCGGTACATCTTCATGTGCTGTAAATATAAAATAGAATAATATAAAATTACAAATAAACTTTATAGATACCTATTTAATTAATTATAATTCTCAGATCCTAAGAATAAAATAAATGACACTTACGTTTTAAAATACATTGTGTGAACGGGTCGCCGACGTAACCAAATCGGCATGTACATAAAGGCGAATGATTGACTACTTGACAATCGGCATTTACAGCACATGTGCCTGGGCAGGGGTCTATACATTTATTTCTTGTACATGCTTTGTTACTTGGACAGTCAGAGTTTACTAAGCATTCCGGTTGACAAGCTTCATAGGGATTGCCAAAGTATCCAGTAACACATACACATGCGCCGGCTCCAGCTTGTTCCCTACATTCCGCGTTTGAGCCACAAGGTGATGGCGTGCACGGCGACACCGGGTAAATGGGTGCCAGAGCCGTTACTGTACATTGCACTGCTGCGTCACCTGCATACCCCTCGGGACAGATGCAAATAGGCGTATGGCTAACGACTCTACAGTCGGCGTTGGTACCGCATGCTTGTGTACAAGGATCTTGACATTTTCTGTTTATGCAAGCCATTTGTGGTGCGCATTCGCTATTAGCAACACACTCAGGGCGACAATTCGGTGGTGCACCTATAACGTCAGGTTGGCATTGACATGAAGGAATAGACCCGCCGGTTTGTTGACAAATAGAATTGGGCCCACATGGGGATGGCTGACACGGATTTACCGGTATCAGAGGTTCATCAGCAGCTATAACAAAAATAAATTTTAAAGTTAATGTACTGTATAGATTGAGGACAAAAAAAGAAACAAATTGTTCTGAATGAACCACTTACGCATTTCTCTGCATCTAGTAAACGGATCTCCGGTCATTCCTGATGGACACGAGCAAATAGGATTGTGGCTAACTACTTGACATTTGGCTGCCACACCACACGTTCCTTGACAAGGATTTATACATTTCTGGTTGCTACAGGCTTTATCAAGTGGGCAGTCGGAACTTGCCACGCACTCTGGGCGACACGACGGAGGAGCCCCGCGGAATCCAAGCAAACAAGAGCACACTGCTTGTTCATTAAACTCTCTGCATTGACTGTGTGGGCCACATGGGCTCGGTTGGCAAGGATTCGATGGAATTATATCTGTAAAAATAATTAGTTATTTTACTTCACAAAAGTCACAAATCATATTATTATTAACTATATTTTTATATTATATTAACGCCTTTATTTATAAACGTTGCTTAAAGTCAAGAGACGTTTAATCGTCAAAATACATGGTTAAGCAGACACGAATCACAGCTTAAGTTTAACCGATAAGTAAAACCCTTACCGTTTTATTACAAAACGTGTTCTACCTTTGACCTAGCCTAAACCTGCGAGACAGTTACTGTATTTTAAACTTTATTCCGACGAACGTAATTATCTTAATGCAAAATTGACAACTTAGACTCGGATTTCACGCTAGTTTTTGTAACAGCAACTTTAACTTTTTCCGATATAGTTCGAAATCTAAAAATGGCTTTATGGTTTAAACTTGTGTCTAAAGATAAACCTGGTTTTGTAATAAGGCCGTTAAAGTTTTGTAAGATTTCAGTGTCCTCACCTCGCACTGGATTACATTGTATGAATGCGTTACCAGTAGTTCTAGCTGGGCACGTGCACACTGCCATGTGATTTACAACTTCACAATTTGCATTAGTGCCACAAGTGTTTATACATGGGTTGACACATCGGTTTCTAACACATGCTTTATCCATGGGACATTCAGAACTTATCGTACATTCGGGACGGCATTCAAAATACGGATCACCGTTATATTCAGGTATGCAAGTACAAACTCCATCGTTACAAACCGCGTTCGGCCCACATGGTGATGGATTACACAAGTCTGCTACAACAGGTTCTGGAAATTAAAAAAACATAATACATCATGTGTCATAATGTCTACAGACTATTTGAACTACTACGTACGTTTAATATTTCAATTCATTATACGACGAGTATTGCTTACCTATGTTCGGTTTTAAGGAACAACTTTGGAATGGGTCACCAACATAACCATCAAAGCAAGTGCATATAGACACATGGCCTTGCACTCTACAATTAGCGTTTACTCCACATGAGCCTGGACATGGATCTACACATTTTTCATTAATGCATGCCAACTCATTAGAACAGTCTGTGTTAATAGTGCATTCTGGACGACAATTTGGTGGACTGCCCATGTATTGTGGCAAGCAGGAGCACGACGGTGACCCTCCCGCATCTCGACATTGAGAGAATGGCCCGCACGGTGACGGTAGGCATGGATTCGTAGGTACAACATCCAAAACTAAAATAAATATTTTCATATTTAATCAAATGCGTTCAAAAAATGTATAAAAACTTAAATTAGCAAATTGAGGGCAATAAATACCTGGTGCTCTATAACATTTACTGAATGGATCGCCGGTGTACTGCGGACGACACGAGCATATAGGACTATGATTAATGACTTTGCATTCTGCATTTAATCCACAGGCGCCTTCACAAGGATTTTTGCATTTTCGTTGAATACATGCTTGTTGTTGATTGCACTCCGAGCTAACAATACATTCAGGTCTACATGCAGGTGGCGTTCCTAAATATTCAGGCTGGCATGTGCACACGGCTTGGTCATTTGATACTTTGCAAATGCTATTTGGACCACATGGTGACGGAGAACAAGGGTCTTTTGGTACAGCAGGAACTTCTAAAATTAAAAAGTGAAATCATTATTCATTCATGAACTTTATCTATATCCTGAAAGGGTATTATATAAAATAAACTTACGTAATATTTCTTCGTAGCAATTTTGATAAGGACTTCCTGTCAGACCAGGCAGACATACACACGTGGGAGCATGATTGACGACATTGCATACAGCATTACGTCCGCATATATTGTTGCAAGGATTTTTACATTTACTTTGAATGCATGCCAAGTTCGTAGAGCAATCTGAATTAACAACGCATTCCGGACGGCATCCCTCATAAGGATTTCCAATATGATCTGGTAGACACACGCATGCGCCAGCGTTTCTGTACTCTTTGCATATGGCATTTGAACCACACGGTGATGGTGAACAAGGAGCAAGAGGAACATCCATAATTTGACATCCTCTGAATGCATCCCCAGTGTACCCTGGAGGGCACAAGCATTGAGGAGAATGACTGACCACCCGGCACTCTGCTCCAGATCCACAAGAACCAGGACAAGGATCTCGACATTTTTGATTTATACAAGCCATTTCATTAGAACATTCAGAATTAGATATGCATTCTGGACGACAGTTTGGTGGATTTCCCATAAAATCAACCTGACAAGCACACGATGGTGAACCGCCTACTTCTCTGCATACAGAGTTAGGCCCACAGGGTGAAGGTTCACACGGATTGACATAAGATGGTGGTTGAATATCTGCAATAGTAAAACATAAACAAGGCAGTTAGTTAATCTAAATCTAAAGTAGTAAAAATCGACTGTACAAAAATATTATTGGTTATACCTTTTAAAATGCATCTAGTAAACGGATCCCCTGTTAAGCCCGATGGACATGAGCATATTGGATTATGATTTATTACTTGACATTGAGCTCCTGATCCACAATTTCCTTTACAGGGATCGATGCATTGCTGATTGGAACAAGCTCGATTTAGTGCACATTCTGCACTCGATGTGCACTCCGGTCTACAAGTGGGCGGTGCGCCCATATATCCAGACAAGCATGAGCATATGGCTTGACCATTGATTTCACGACACTGACTGTTAGGACCACATGGTGATGGATTACAAGGCTGTACACTTTCAACAACTCTGACTGGTCGACATTCAAGGAAAGCATTTCCTGAGTATCCTTTGGGACATGTACACATGGGAACGTGGTTAAAGACATTGCAAATGGCTTCTCTGCCGCATGTATTTACACAGGGGTCGACACATTTTTTTCTTGCACACGCTTTGTTGTGAGGACAGTCTGTGCTTACGAGGCACTCTGGTCGACAACCATAGTAAGGATCCCCTTGATATTCAGGTAAGCACGTGCATACACCATCGTTACATAAAGCGTTCGCACCGCAAGGCGATGGATTGCATAGGTCAGTTTCCGTAACGGTATCTGTAAAACAAGTTAATGGTACAATTTTGTTAACATACTTATTTTGTTTACATTTAATGTAGTTTTTCCTTTACAGAAATCACTTTGTAACGGATATAATAATGTATCAGAGAAATAACGTAAATAACTGTAAATTTTAATTTTCCCGACATTAGAATACCGATAATAAAAATGAACGGCAAAAAATGTATGGGTAGGTATGTTGTGTTGTTGTTCAATAGATGTATAGGTATGTTAATAATGCTAATTCCTACCAATGTGTGCCATATTTATTAACATGACTAACACAACATGACATGAAAACAAATCTTTCATCTCTCGTGATTAGAAATAGCTGCTAAATAAACAGTGATGAATAAATTGACTGTTAATAGAAAAACCTATTATGAAAACATAATGATCACTGTAAAGTTAAAAGTTTAGTATATTTACCGTCACTTTCTGGCTTCAGTTGGCAACGAGTAAACGGATCTCCTGTGTACTGTTCCAAACAGCCACATTGAGCAATATGGTTGAATACAGTGCACTGAGCGTTTATACCACAGGCTCCTGGACAAGGATCGCGACACTTTTCATTCATGCAAGCCTGGTTGCTGGGGCATTCAGAATTGATTGTACACTCAGGCCTACAGTTTGGTGGACTGCCAATATAATTGGGCTTACAAGCACACGAGGGAGCGTTGCCAATATTACGACACTCTGCGTATAGACCACATGGTGCTGATAAACACGGATCTTGAGGTGGTACATTTAGAGGCGGCTGCGATACTGAAAATATGCAAATATGATTAAGGCATTCAAGCGAAAATATTCTAGACAATAACATGTAATTCGTGAAAGTGCTTACTTTTAATAGGATAGCATTTTGTAAATGAATTTCCAGTAAGGCCTTGTTTACAGACACATATAGGGCTGTGATTGATTACATTACAGTTAGCGTTTTCTCCACATGTATTTTCGCACGGGTTTATGCACTTCTGGTTCGCACAAGCCAAATGTGAGGGACATTCCGAGCTCACTACACATTCAGGGCGGCAGTTTGGTGGTGCACCTATGAAACTTGGCAAACAAGAGCATGCGGCTTGGCCCTTCACTTCTCTGCATTGACTGTTCGCTCCACATGGCGAAGGATTGCATGGATTCGTTTCGACTACTAGTGCTGAAATTTTATTCAGTTAAGGTTAATGTTATTCTTTTTTAACCGACTTCAAAAAGGAGGAGGTTCTCAATTCGTCGGAACCTTTTTTTTAATATTTTGTACGTGAACAATAATCTAATGGGTATAAAATCATTGTATACTTACGTTCTTGCATAATATTACAATGGCTGAATGGATTTCCCGTATACCCTTGTTGACATAAGCATGTTGGCATATGATTATGCACTTGACACATAGCATTCGAGCCACATGTACCAGGACAAGGATCGATACACTTCATTCTGGAACAAGCTCTGTTAAGAGGACAGTCAGAGTTGACGACGCACTCAGGTCGACATCCTTCATAGGGATTTCCTAAGTACTCGTCCAGACACTGACACGATCCAACACCTCTTTGTTCTTTGCACGCGGCGTTAGATCCACATGGGTTCGGATTGCAAGGCGTTAATACTTCAGTCTGGTCCATGATTGGCAAAGCGCTGCAATATGTAAATGGATCGCCCGTGTAACCTGTTCGACACAAGCACATGGGAGCGTGACTGACCACTCTACATTCAGAATTTGAACCACACGCGCCCAAGCATGGATCTGCACATTTTTGATTAAGGCATGCCAAGTTATAATCACATTCACTATTGCTAATGCACTCAGGTCGACAGTTAGGGGGTGTTCCCTTGTAACTTGGTAAACAAGCACAGATGGGGCTTTCGCCGCTTATCCTGCATATAGAATGCGGCCCGCATGGTGATGGTTCGCAAGGATTAACCTGTTCCTCTTCTTTAACTAAAATAAAGAAACATAATAAATTAGATCACAACTTCAGAAGGGCTAAGTTTGTATTGATGATTTAGAAAAATAATACGAATGTAAGTAAATCACGTATAAGTGTAAAAAGTTACCTATAACTATACACCTCACAAAAGGATCTCCGGAAAATGACGGTGGGCATGTACAAATTGGATTATGGTTGATAACATCACAAACAGCCGCTGTACCGCATGCTCCTACACACGGGTTTATACATTTTTGGTTGTTACAGGCTTCTTTAAGTGGACATTCCAGACTGACAACACATTCAGGTCGACATGTCGGAGGACTGCCACGATATCCAGGTACACAGGAACACACTGCTTGGCCATTTGATTGTTGACATCGACTATTCGGTCCGCATGGTGAAGGATTGCATGGGTTCGTGATAGACACTGCAATACAAAAATATAATTATCAATGTGTGAAATATAAAGTAATGTAGGTATTTATAATATATATAAAAAAATATTTACTCGCTGATGGTCTGCACTCTATAAATGCATTTCCGCTCATGCCTTTCTGACAAGAACACATTGGCACGTGATTCATAACATCGCAGATGGCGTTCAGTCCGCAGGTTCCAGTACAAGGATTCACACATTTGTTTCGTGAACAACCTTTGTCTAGCGGGCAATCTGTATTATACACGCATTCTGGTCGGCAGCCAAGATTAGGGTCACCGTGATACCCAACAATACATGTACAAACGCCATTGTTGCAGACGCTGTTCGGACCGCAAGGACTCGGATGACATGGATCACTTGGAACAGTCTCGGGTACAACTAGAAATAATGATGTACATATAACATAAATCATTAAGTAATTGTAACATGAAGGTAGCTATTATAAACGTGGATTGTATAGGGTGTAAAAAGACCCATTACATAGCCGTTACCATTGAGCAAAAACTATTGCTGGGAAACCACTTTTACTTTTGAAAAACGTGCAGGAGTTGAGATGGGGGTATTTAAAGTTAATTTATAACAAATAAAACTGGTTTTCTTTAAAAAAAAGTTGTAACTTTGACCTTCGATATCTCCCTAACCAGAAGGTTACCAGTTATGGTCCAGTAAGTACAAAAATGATCATAATGAAGAGGAGTAGGTATAATTGACAGAATATCGGCTTCATTACGCGTCTTTTTACACCCATTATTTTCAATGTTTTGGCATTTGGTATCATTTTCTATAAAAGAAACTCTCTTTCAAACTTCTAAGACAGTTATCCACCAATTTACAAAGCATACAAGTAAAATTTAAAAAAATTACCGGACACGGGCTTAGGACTGCACTGCCTAAATGGATCTCCAGTGAAGCCTTCTGGGCAAAGGCAGACAGGAACATGATTGTTTACAAAACACTTGGCATATAGACCGCAAGAGCCATCGCACGGGTTTCGACATTTTTCGGCTTCGCAAGCCCGATCACTCGGGCAGTCAGAATGGACGACGCATTCGGGCTTACAGTACGGCGGGGAGCCGACGTATGACGGCAAGCAAGAACATGAAGCTAATCCGTTATTATCTCGACATTCGGCGTATGAACCACACGGTGAGGGTACACAGGGATCTGAAGGAACTGCTACACTTGGAGATGTTTCTATAAAATAAATTAAATACAATTATTATGCGCCATACGATTAAAAAAATGCTAAATAAATGCTACATGTTTATGCCAACTTACGCAATATTAGACTACACGTTGTAAACGCATTTCCAGAGTAACCCGACCGACAAGTACATACTGGACTGTGATTGATTACTTTGCATTCTGTATTTTGTCCACATGGCTTTGGGCAAGGATTAATGCAGCGTTGATTAACACAAGCTCTATTCGATTTGCATTCAGAGTTCATCATACATTCTGGTTTGCAATTTGGTGGCGAGCCCATATAATTTGGAAGACATGAACAAACTGGTTGGTTGTTTATTTCTTTACAAATTGCGTTGATTCCACAAGGTGACGGATTGCATACATTTATAACTGCAATGTCGTTTTCTGAAAGGATATTAAAACCTATGTTTAAATATGCTTAGTCATGATGACATAAATTATAACTTAAGTGACTACGAATATTTACCTCTTATGAGATGACAAATTGAGAGTGGAGTCCCAGTGTAACCCGGCTTGCAATTACACATTGGTTTATGGTTGGTGACATAGCAGTCAGCATTATATCCACAAACTCCCGGACATGGATCTACGCATTTGTTTCTGTTGCACGCCGAAACCAACGGACAGTCTGAATCAGCTAAGCATTCAGGTCTACAACCTTGGTAAGGGTCACCGAAATAATCAGGCAAACATGAGCATGATCCGGCGTTTCCTTGCACTTTACATTCGGCATTCGCACCACAAGGGGACGGTTCACATGGGTTTAGATATTCGACCTTTGGTGGAGCTGAAATGTTTTTCAAATAGAATAAATTGACTTACCGATAAACATGTCAGTCACCGTAGAAGCACGTCCTGTTCCGAAGCGTTAGTTGAAGCTTGCTGGGCCTGGCGACGTTTAGTGACCTCCTTATTCCGGCTTCAGCGTCACTATCTCAAGCAGCGCCGTCCAAAAGCGGCTGTCATGGCGGACAGCCTAAGCTTTACTGTAAGTGCTAGGTTATCTCCGCGTGCTCCGTAGTCAAGCAAAAGGCATTATATCACATTAACAGTTATTTTTATAAAGTTATATCCCTCCTGGAAGCGATTTATTGACCTATTTTTCATCGTATCGGCACCTACCGACCTGGTCCTAGGCTTATGTTGAAAGCATTTGCATAGGGGCTGTATTGATGTAATTGCCTTTAAACCAATAGGCGGGCATGGTCACCACTCAGTCCCAAAGTAAGAACATCTATACAATCCTATGTTCATTAGTAAACCGTGTGAGGCGTGACCGCTAAGTTTATATTTTCTTACATGACAAGCACGTCATTTAAAGCATGAACAAATTATCACGCTTTGCCAAGCTGAGGGGTTATATGCGTCTTAAGTGGTTGGTACATCAGTTTCCCTAGAGCATTATTAAACAACTTCCGTTTACCTTAATCCTAAAAAATATTTTAAGTGTAAAAGTTGTACCTACCAAAACCCACATATAATACATTTTTTTTTGACAATAATTTCATAGTTTTTCATATTGAACCTAAACCTTTAAGGTGTTCGGTAAAACAGTCATTAAAAAGTGTCAAATATAATACAACATTGTATTTGATCATTACCTTTTGGCTGTGAGCAGCCCTGGAAAGGATCGCCCTCTAGACCCGGTTCGCAGGCGCAGATCGCACGATGATCGACCACAGAACATATGGCTCGTGGGCCACAAGCTTGAACACACGGATCTTTACATTTCTGCGCGACACAAGCTAAAGCCGCTGGGCATTCAGCGCTGATGGTGCATTCTGGCCGACAGTTTGGTGGAGCTCCTATAAAACCTGGCTGACAGCTGCATGCTGGTGTCTCTCCGGAATTAAGGCAAAGTGAATTTGGACCGCATGGGGAGGGCTCACAAGGGTCGAGAGGCTGTGTCGGCGGTGCTACAAAACAAAAAGGTTTTAATCATAACGATCTCGAAAAATGCAATAAGTATGCCATTTTAAATCACAAGACGATACACTATTTTAATACCTGGTTTCGGATAGCAATAAGAGAAGGGATCTCCAGTATATTCTTCGTTACATGTGCAAATCGGTGAGTGAGCAATAACTTGGCAACGAGCGCCGCGCCCACAAGCTCCTTCACAGGGGTCGCGGCATCTTCGGTCAATGCAAGCTAATTGTAATTTGCACTCGGCGCTGACGAGGCATTCCGGTCGACAAGAAGGAGGAGATCCAATATGTCCTGTCTTGCACGAACAAGCTGCAGCACCATTTTGGCTTACTGTACATTCACTGTAGGGGCCACATGGAGACGGCGAACAAGGTGATATCGGGTCTATAAACATAATGATTTAAGAGGTAAATTCTTGGTAAAAAAATGTATTCACTAATTGTGAATTAGTTTAACATATACTTTACCTTTTTGGATTTGAATTTGAGTGCACAAACTGAAAGGATCTCCTGAGGTGGCAGGAGAACAAGTGCATGATGGTATATGGTTATTGACTGAACATACTGCATTCGTTCCGCATGCACCTGGACATGGATCGACACATTTGCCTCTTTGACATGTACGAGTCGGGGAACACTCGCCATTAGTACTACATTCAACTCGACAACCTACATAAGGATCTCCAAAATATTCAGGCAGGCAGGAGCAAGCTCCTGCATCACAAATAGCATTACCACCACAAGGAGATGGATTGCAAGGATCCGGTAAAGTTGGAGGTGACTCTGCAAAATGGAAAAGTGGTGTTAGACATGCGTTTGAGCCATATGATTTAAAAACAGGGTAGATATTTCACAACAAGGTACTAAATACATACCTATCACCTCCGTACATTGTATAAATGGATCTCCAGAATAACCAATGGGGCAGCTACAAATAGGTATTTGGTCATGTACGCGACATTCAGCTCTAAATCCACAAGAACCTTCACATGGATTTCTACATCTTTCAGCGATACACGCCTGATGCGACGGACAATCTGTATTGACAAGGCACTCAGGATGACAATTCGGTGGAGCACCTATATACCCTTGAATACATGAACATGACGGACTGTTGTTAATTGGTCGACATTCACTGTACGATCCGCATGGATTCGGCTGACATGGATGAATTGGTTGTTCAAGTTCTGTTTTTTCGATTTCAATACATTTTTTAAACGGATCACCAGTCATTCCCGCTGGACAACTGCATAAGGGACTATGATTTATAACTTGGCAGTGTGATCCTATGCCACAAGTACCTCTGCAAGGGTCGGCGCACTTTAACCTGTGGCAAGCCCGGTCTGACGGACATTCACTACTGTCAGTACATTCTGGTCTACAATCAGGAGGTGCGCCTCTGTAGTCTGGTAAGCATTCGCAAGATGCTAGTCCACCATTCTCTCTGCAAACACTATTAGGACCACAAGGCGATGGCTGGCACGGTTTAATAATTTCTGTAATTTGTTCTTTTATACACTGGTCAAACGGATTTCCTGTGAACCCTTTAATACAAGCACAACTAGGAACGTGATTTATAACGTTACATTCAGCATTTCTACCACATATTCCTGGGCAAGGGTCCACGCATTTATTTCTTATGCATGATTTATCAGCTGGACAATCGGAGCTCAGAACACATTCAGGGCGGCAACCGTCATAGGGATTTCCTTGATATCCTTCCAGACATGAACATGATCCAGCTCCGTCCCGTTGACTACAAACGGCATTTGCTCCACAAGGGGATGGATCACAGGGCTGTACGGGATTTTCTGAAAAAAAAGTGTCACTTAAGATATAACACTTAAAAATAAACAAAAATTGTATTATTTCAGTTCTCTGCTGTATAATCTATGTATATCTCCTTGTTCTTATGTGAAACTCTTGCGTGTTTTGTAACAAAACCTGTGCTAACGAACTACATCTTTCTTCTTGTGTTCGAGAACCTATGATTAAATGAAATGGTGTTTATTTCTGTAAGTAGATCTTTTAAGACTAAGACTTTTACACGTTATGTTTTTGGTATATATTTTAAAACCAGATGCTGTCAGTATTTCGTAGCTGACTAATCCAAGAGAAGCAATGCCGAAACAAACTCAGAGTAGTTCCTATTAGCCTTATTTGTTCCAACACATATCCTTATATTCTATAAAGGAATACAGTAACCACATACCTTTTTGAGGAACACATTGCATAAACGGATTGCCTGTAAACTTTTCTCGGCAACTACATGAAACAGTATGGCTGACAACAATGCAGTCAGCGTTCACTCCACACGAGCCAGGGCAAGGATCGATGCATTTATTTTTAACACATGCTTGATTTGAAGGGCAATCTGGATTAATAACACATTCTGGTCTGCAATTGGGTGGCTGTCCAATGTAATTCTCGATACATCTACAATTTGCTTTTCCATTTCTTTCCATACATTGTGAGTTAGGTCCACATGGGGATGGATTACATGCATCTGTTGGCTGAGATGGTGGAAGTGGAATATCATAACAACTCTTGAATGGATCTCCAGTTTGTCCTGAATTGCAGCTACAAATTGGGCTGTGATTGATTACTTCACAGCGAGCAGATATTCCACATGCGTTGATACAAGGGTTAATGCATTTCTGATTAACGCAAGCTTTAGTAGACGGACATTCGGAGCTAACCACGCATTCCGGCCGGCAAGCCGGAGGTGAGCCTTGGAACCCTTCAACACAAGCACATATAGCAGCATTGTCAACGTTCTTACAAATACTATTAGGTCCACAAGGGGATGGATGACACGAATCTTTAGGTCTTGCTTTTTCTTGTTCCATACGGCGACAGTGTGTAAATGGGTTGCCGGTGTAATCTGTCATACAAGAACATGTGGGTATGTGATTTATAACGTCACATTTGGCATTTTGTCCACATGTACCTGGACACGGATCTCGACATTTGTTTCTGAAACAAGCCTTATCCCTGGGACATTCCTGGCTGCCAGTGCACTCTGGTCGGCAACTTTCGTAAGGGTTTCCACTGTACTCCGCTAAGCATGTACAGAATCCGTTATCGCATACGGCATTGGCGCCGCATGGAGATGGATTGCATGGATCTGAAGGCTCTGGTGTGGTCGAATCTAAAACAAAATATTAATTTATAATTTTGTTCAGAAAAGGACAGCCATATTCCGCAGAAATTTTCAGAAAACATTGTCATACCTTCAAGGATTGGTAAGCATCTTGCAAACGGATCGCCAGTATATCCTTCGTTACATACACAAACAGCTACATGGTTCAAAACGTGACAGGATGCGTCGACTCCGCATGACCCTGGACATGGGTCTTCACATTTTTGTCGTACACAGGCAAGTGAAGCTGGACATTCGGCGGTAATCGTACATTCGGGCCGACAAGAAGGTGGGGAACCGACATAACCAGGAAGACATGAGCAAGCGGGTCCACTTGCTAATAATTGGCAACGCGAATGCGGACCACAGGGTGAAGGAGTACAAGATGGAGGCCTTTCGGTTGCTGGTGGAATTCCTAAAAAAACAATGACACATCGTAAATACCGGGAATATTAATTCTGATATTGTTTTTAAAACCTACGTATCACATTTTATTCATGTATTATAAACTTACCATAGCATTGCGTAAACGGATCGCCAGTCATGCCTAATGGGCACGTGCAGATAGGGCTATGGTTCTTTACTATGCAGTGTGCTCTCAAGCCACAGGAATGTGGGCATGGATCATCACATTTTTGATTGATGCAAGCTTTAGATGTATCACATTCACTGTTTACAATACACTGAGGTCGACATGACGGTGGTGATCCAATGTAATTCGGCAGACACGAACACACTGCTTGCATGTTCACTTGTCTGCACTGACTATTTGGACCACAGGGTGTGGGTTCACAAGGATTTTGTGGACTTGCTGTAAATTAAAATTATGATTATTTTACAATACACAGATTACATTGTCAATGTTAGTTACAACTAAATTAAAGATTCAAACTTACGTGACAATGTAATTTCTTTGCACTGGAAGAATGGATCACCAGTATATCCCCTAGGGCAAGTGCAAACAGGAATATGATTTTCAACGGTGCACTGTGCTAACTGACCGCAAGTTCTTGGACAGGGATCAATACACTTGAATCGTGTGCATGCTAAGTTTGGTGTGCAATCATCATTACTCTCGCATTCCCTACGACATCCGTGCGTACTGTATGGATCACCCTCGTAGCCTTCGGAACACACGCAAGCACCAGCTCCGTTATATTCTCGGCACTCCGCGTTAGGGCCACACGGAGATGGTGTGCATGGACTTGATGTTGTAATTTCAGTAGCTGCAAAAATATATAATACATCATCATTACTATCTAAGGTACGTTTTCAATCCCCCTTTTTTTTTAAGGTTCAGATTTTAAAACTTTGGTCATATTTAAATATGTATATGTTTATGAAAATATACGCACATGATATAACAATTTGGATACAATTCCTCACAGCATCTCCTGTAAAACCTTGTTGGCAAGAGCACACTGGATTGTGATTAATTGTTAAACAAAGAGCATTTACACCACATGCACCTTGACAAGGATCTTTACAGCGCTCATTAATACAAGCTGTGTTACTGGGACATTCCGGATCCATGGTGCATTCCGGTCTACAGTTTGGTACTCTGCCGATGTAATTTGGTAAGCAGGAACAAGCAGCCTGATCTCCAATAACACGGCATTCCGAATTGGGCCCACATGGAGAAGGCACACAGGGGTCGGTGGTGGGTGGGACATCTAAAAAAATAATTTCACAAAATAAAACCATTCGAATGCAAATAATAATTTAAGTCAATCACTTGCAGCGTCAACCATGGTAGAGTAAATAAAAATCTGCTACCTTCTACATACATTTAGAAACTCACGCATTCTCCACCTACTATAATTACTTACATTGTACTGGACTGCACTGAGCGAATGGATCTCCTGTGTATCCAGGACTACAAGTACAAATAGGATTGTGTGTAATAACTTGGCACCGAGCGTTGAGACCGCAGGAATCTTGGCATGGATCTTTGCATTTCTTTCTAATACAGGCTTTATCTTGCGGACATTCCGAGCTGACGATACATTCGGGGCGGCAGGAAGGTGGAGTGCCTATGTAGTCACTCTCGCAAGTACATACACTGTGACCATTTATCACCCGACATAAGCTGTTTGGCCCACAAGGGGATGGTTGGCAGGGGTCCAGTGGCATCTTCGAAGATTCTGTAACAACTGCAAAAAAAAAAAAAAATTGTTATCACAACTGCGGTTATCAGAAGCTTAATACAAATTATACTTAATGCAGTTCAGAACTGAATTAAACATGAATTTATAGATTGGAGTTTTTTTTTTATTATAAATATTTACCTATTTAAAAAATAAAATGATGAACTCAAAAAAAGAATTTACTTACTTTCTATTTCACATCTGACTAATGGGTTACCGTTGTACCCTGAAAGACATGTGCACGTCGGAGAATGATTGACAGTTCGACATTCAGCGTTTATTCCGCAAGCCCCTGGGCAAGGATCTTTGCATCGATTGTTTGAACAGGCCTTATTGCGGTCACAATCCGAATTGGATACGCATTCTGGTCGACATCCTGTGTAAGGATCACCAAAGTACTCTGGCAGACACGAACAGGACCCTACTCCATTTCTTTCTTTACACAACGCATTAGCGCCACAAGGTGAAGGACTGCAAGGATTCGGTGGTGGCTGGGGATCGTCTGAAATAAATAATTCAATATTTTCATATTTATCCAAAAATATCTGCTATACAGGATGAAATTGAAAACTTGCGCCACTCGAAATAGGAGGATCAGTAACTGTTACATAATCATTATAAATTGTCCTTTCCAAAATCTAAATTCTTTAAAAAAAGTCGTGTAATTATCATTTAGATAGTGCAAACTAAGTTATTGCTTTCAAGTAAATAAGAATTATTGCCGTACCAGTAAAAAATAAACGTAATCTATCATAACAATTAAGAAAATTAAAGTATGAATTTTAGCGCGCGCCCAATAAACAATCCATTCATCGCAGAGTTCACAACCTGAAAAGCAAGTTGTCAACGCGTTGAACTAGCGGTCATTTACCTACATTTGGACCGATCATACAAAAACAGGGCGCGCGATGACGTTGCTAAATCGCTTGCCTACGCACGTATGTTTCCTTTTTTTAATGACATGCTCTAAATTTTCTTTTTTTCGCTGAGTTAGATATTTTAACTTGGCGCACCTATTCAATGTCATCCTGTATAATACAATGATGATGCCTTATATTCCAAAACTTACGTTCAAACGGTGAACAGCCACTGAAAGGGTCACCCGTATATCCCGTGAAACAGCTACATTGTGCAACATGATTGGCTACAGAACATTCCGCGTTAAAACCACAAGAGCCAGGACACGGATCCACACACTTTTCATTTTGGCATGCAAGATTACCAGGACATTCAGCGTTGATAGAACATTCAGGTCTACAATTTGGTGCTACACCAATATAACTCGGTAAGCATGAACATGCAGGCGCTTCTCCAACTACTTTACATTGAGAATATGGACCACATGGTGAAGGAACACATGGATTTCCTCTAGGCACCTCTACGATAGGTTCTAAGAAAGAAAGAAAATAAGACAGATTTAGAGAAACAGTACACAGAAAATATAAAACGGCATACAAAGGTAAGGTAGAAAAATAATGAAAAGAATAATGAAAAAAGAGAAAACAATGAAATTTAAAAATTGAGAAATTAAATAAATAATACATATATTTAAAGGGAGATCAAAAAACATAAACAATTTCAATTGAGTTGCTTTTATTATTTTTGTTGTATTCTTACTTTGCTCCAACTGACATGTAACGAATGGATCACCAGTAAATCCGGCTTTACATGTACAAATTGGGTTATGGTTTATCACGTGACACCTTGCGTTGACACCACAGGTTCCCGGGCACGGATCCCTACATTTTTGCTTAATACATGCTTGGTGTTGCGGACAATCCGTGCTTAAAACACATTCTGGTCTACAAGTGGGAGGTGAGCCCACGTACCCTTCCCGACAAGAACATACTCCGTGATCATCCACAATTTTACAATTGCTGTAAGGCCCACAAGGCGACGGGATACAAGGGTTTGCATCCGCAAGTGCTAAAAATCAAATAAATTGAATTTTAAAAGTTAGAAGATGGTACAATATTATAATTTAAATTGTTTGGAACCAAATTACTAACGTTTTCTCTGAGGATGGCAAGACACGACTGGATTTCCATCGTAACCATCAATACATAGACAGACTGGTGTATGGTGTGCCACCGTACACTGAGCATTTATGCCACATGCACCCTGACATATGTCTATGCATTTGTAATTGGAACATGCTTTATCGAACGGACAGTCGTTATTTGTGACACATTCAGGTCGACAACCCAAATATGGATCACCAAAATATCCGGGCGCACATGTACAGGCTCCAGCCGAGTTCCTTTCAGTGCATATGGCGTTTGGCCCGCAGGGTGATGGGTTACAAGGATTTGTCTCGTCTTCACTTGCCACTGTGACTATGAAAGAAAAGTAAATTATTTAGACATTGCACATGACATACGGGATTAAAAATATAATTAAGAAACTTTTTTTCCACGAAACTCACGAATAAAGTAACAACCGCTGAATGGATCACCCGAATAGCTTTCGCGACAATGGCAAACAGCTTTATGATTTATCACAACGCATTCTGCGTTTGAACCACAGGATCCTTCGCAAGGATTAACACACTTTTCACGAATACAAGCCAGGTTGCTCGGACATTCTTCATCGTATATGCATTCAGGGCGACAATTTGGAGCCCTGCCAATGTAACCAGCTTGACAAGAGCAAGCTGGGGTTTCTCCAATAACTCGACATTGTGAATTAGGCCCACAAGGCGATGGTATGCAAGGATTGCCAGAAGGCTTTGGTTCCGGTCCTAAAATAATTTTAAACATTGATCAATGAATATATTTTTATTTTTTTCATACATTTAAGTGCGTTTATTAAGACGTATAGAAAATAGTTAGTATTCAATAAAAATATGTTCGACTTACTTTTTTCAAAGGCGCAATGCACGAATGGATCTCCAGCGTAGTTTGGAGGACAACTACATAACGCGTTGTGATTGACAACAGTACATTTAGCATTATTACCACACGCTCCGATGCATGGGTCAACACATTTCTGATTAATGCAAGCTCTATTGGGCATACATTCACTGCTAACCATACATTCCGGCCGACAGAAGGGCGGTGAACCAAAATACTTTTCTTGGCATGAACATATTGCATGGCCACCGTTGACCCGACACAAACTGTATGGTCCACAAGGTGATGGTGAGCATGGATCTATTGGAACTTCATTTTGACCTAAAATAGCCCATTATAATGATTAGTCACACGTGAATAAATTACGCGCAATTGGATTGATATGTTGTAGAATTAAGTAGAATTCTTACGTATATAACAAGACGTAAATGGATTTCCTTCATAACCAGGCTGGCAGGCACAGGATGGTGCATGATTGTTGACACGACATTCAGCATTCATTCCACAAACTCCAGGACAGGGGTCTTTACACTTATTGTTGATGCAAGCCCTATCTTTCGGACAATCTGAATTCAATACACATTCTGGACGACATTCCACATATGGATCTCCGAAGTAATCAGGAAGACACGAGCATGATCCTGCTCCATGTCTTTCTTTGCATATAGCATTCGCCCCACATGGTGACCGTGAGCAAGGACTTTCGACTTGAGGTTCGATAGCTACAAGTTTAAAATAATATGTATTATAAGTCCCAGTTTAAAATTATAACAGAACATTTATCACAAATAATAAACTTACATGGGATAGGAGAACATCCTGAAAACGGATCTCCCGTATACCCTTGGTCACAAGAACAAACTGGTATATGTTTAACAACAGCACAACTTGCATGGTATCCACAAGAGCCCGGACAAGGGTTCCGACATTTCTCAGCAATGCAAGCTAAGTTGCCTGGGCATTCAACGTTTATCATGCACTCGGGCCTGCAGTTAGGGGGCCTTCCCACGTAATTTTCTAAGCATGTGCACACGGACAGTCCATTAACATCTTTGCATAGAGAATGTGGTCCGCAAGGATTCGGTACACAGTTATTTATTGGGTCCATTTGTTCTGTCAAAAGTAATAATTCAAATAGTTATTTTTATGACTACCTACATAAATAATAATAGATTTGATTTATTTAAAATAAATATCATTATTACTTACTTTCTTCATAAAAACATCTAATGAAAGGGTCGCCGGTATATCCGTTAAGACAGCTACATATAGGATTATGATTAACAACTTGACATTGAGCGTCGACACCGCACATACCAGGACACGGGTCCTGGCATTTTTGGTTAATACATGCTTTATCCGGCCGACAATCAGAACTAACAATACATTCAGGCCTACAATTTGGCGGAGAACCAACGCACAGATCAAGGCATGTACAAACTGCATGCTGATTAAACACGCGACATTTACTGTAGGGCCCGCAAGGCGAAGGGTTGCACGGGTCCACAGGTTCTGGTAGAGCTACATTGTATGAGAAAGAAAATAGACAGATAAGTATAGCATGAAATACAGAAATAGACATATAAAGAAAGATCAAGAAAGAAAGTCTTACATGAAACAGGAGTACATGCATGAAGAGGATTTCCTCTATATCCAGGCAAGCAGTAACATGAAGGTGCATGGTTTGCAACTCTACATTCGGTGTTCTGTCCACAAGCACCAGAGCACGGGTCCACGCATTTATTATTGAAACAAGATCTGTCTCTAGGACAATCAGTGTTCATGACGCATTCTGGGCGACAGCCACGATATGGATCACCGTAATATTCATCTACACATGTACAAGAACCAGCACCATTCCTTTCTCGACAAATGGCATTAGGTCCACAAGGTGATGGATTGCAAGGTTGATGAGGAACGTCTTTTGAAGCTGCAAAATTTGTATAGGTACATAAAACATGCTATCACATACACTTACGAAAACATGCAGATGGTGTGATTTAAAAATGTAAAATTTATTTAAGCTTACCTTCAAAAGGATTACAGCCAGCAAACGGATCACCCGAAAAACCTTCGTCGCAGGAACATATCGGTTGGTGATTTTGCACTATGCACCGTGCATTGAAGCCACAGGAGCCTACGCATGGGTTGACACAATTACCCGCCAGACAAGCGAGCGCCAAGGGACAGTCTTGGTTGATAACGCATTGAGGACGACAAGAAGGCGGGGCTCCCAGCGTGCCGGGCTCGCAAGAGCAAACGGCACGGCCGGCTTCGTTGCGGCAGGAGGAATGTGGCCCACATGGCGACGGTAGGCATGGATCTGGTGCGGGTTGAGTAACAGCTGTCAACAAATAGCAGTTTTATAAACAAAGCCACGTAATTTACCCACTATGTTCAAATCATTTTCAATAATGACTAAGGCAAAATAGAAATATTTTATTTTTGTATAAACTGCAGGCTTAGCCAAGTTGACAATCTACAATCGTTATCGCTAATAGAAAACTAATCAAATGTATAGATAAATGTCGTTATTCGCCATAATTATGGTTCAATTTGTCCACCCTCAATAGTTCTACCAGCTGTAACAAATGCTACTGGCTTTTAGTTTAAGGTTTTTAGTTTTTGGTCAATTTTATTCAGGCAAGCACAGTTAACAATCTATCTCGAATTATAGTTAAAATACATGTCATTTTTTCAACTTACGTCGTCTGTTGCATCTTATAAACGGATCACCTTCTGGTAGATTTTCTGGACAAGTGCAAATGGGGTTGTGTCCGACAACATGACAGCGTGCGTCTAAACCGCAGCTGTGTAGACAAGGGTCCTTGCACTTGTGGTTGATGCAGGCTCTGTTTGTGGGACAGTCGGAGTTTACCGCACACTCGGGTCGGCAGGCGGGCGGCGCTCCAAGATAGCCTGCGCGGCACGAACATGCGGCGCGGTCGTTCACCACATGGCATTCACTGTTTGCTCCGCAAGGTGATGGATCGCATGGATTGACAGTTGGCGCTACAACATTTTTTGGTGATATTAAATTATTTGTAAAAGCAAGATTTAATATTTTGATATTTAAAAAAGCGGCTATTAAAAAACAAAATTAAACAGTTGTATGTAGGTATATATTAAATTATTCTACGCAACTACTTATGTGTATGAGTATACATACGTGGTGAAGATTTCTGACGACATGAAGAAAATGGCTCCCCTTCATAACCCTTGAAACAAGTGCAGACTGGAACGTGATTAGTGACAGAGCATTCTGCGTTTACGCCACATAAGTCTTTGCATGGATCTCGGCAGTGATTTGACAGGCAAGCGAGGTGATTTGGACAATCGGAGTTTATAGTACATTCTGGCCGACAGCCGCCTGCATACGGATTACCGATGTTGGGCGGTATACAGGAGCAACGAGCTATATTGTTAACTACTGAGCACATAGTATTGTCCCCACATGGTGATGGGTTGCATGGCGTCGGTGTTTCACCCTGAGTAACTTCGACACAGCCTACAAACGCATCGCCTCTAAATCCTTCCAGGCAGCTACAGAGTGGCGTATGATTTACCACATTACATACAGCTTTGTTTCCACATGCTCCAACACATGGATCGACACACTTTTCATTGATGCAGGCTTTATTAGATGGGCACTCTTGACTTATAACACATTCTGGTCTACAGTATGGTGGAGTGCCTGAATAATTCGGGCGACAGGAGCATACTGGATGATTCGACTTAATTTCACACACAGAATTAGGGCCACATGGCGTTGGTACGCAAGGATTTTTGTCCACTGGCCCAGGCCCAGGCCTTATCATTTCTGCGCAAGCTATGAATGGATCTCCAGTTTGCCCAGGGCTGCAGCTGCATATTGGATTATGATTAACTACAATACACTCCGCATTGACACCACAACTGCCCTGACAAGGATTAGAACACCGTTGATTTACACACGTCTCTGTTTGAGAACAATCTGAGTTACTGACACATTCAGGTTGGCACATCGGTGCTACTCCTCTGTGGCCTGGTAAGCATGAGCACACTGCAAACCCAGAGGGTGACACAAGGCAACGACTGTATGCTCCACAAGGCGATGGATCACATGTAGATAGTGTGGGCGCCACTGAGACGATGGGTTGGCATCTCACGTAAGGATCTCCTGTGTTTCCTGTCTCACAATAACAAACCGCGTGGTGATTAACAGTATTACATAAAGCTCCTACACCACATATGTCTTTGCAAGGGTTTTCACATTTGTTGTTTAAACATGCCAAATCTGGTGAGCAGTCACTATTGACGACACATTCAGGACGGCATGACATGTATGGGTTGCCATAAAAGTTGGGCAAACATTTACAAGTTTGTGCACCATTTGTATCTTCGCATATAGCATTCGCACCACATCGTATATTATCGCAAGTTTCAAATATATTTGCTAAAAAAGAAATGTGTTATCAAAATAAGATAATTATTAGAAATTAGGTACTAACATTTGAATGTAGCATTCATTAGTAGTTTCGAATACTTACGATTTGTGGTTGGTTTGCAGTGTTCATATGGATTTCCTTCGAAGCCTTCTATACAATGACAAATTGGATCGTGATGGTAAACTGAACATAGGGCATTAACACCGCATGAACCCGGGCAAGGATCTTCACATTTATTCCTTAAACATGCCTTGTTGAAGGCACACTCTGAATTAAACACGCATTCCGGTCGGCAAGCTGCGTTATTCACGGCATTTGGTCCTACGCAAGCGTCACAAATAGCAAATTGATTTCCATAGGTATCGCATGGAGCATTGGGATCGCATGGATTAGGAGAGCAAGGTTGAACTGTCGTATTATCGGCTCCAATAATTATTGCTGAAATATACAAAAATACATTACAAGAAGATTAAAAAAATTTGTTTGGTTTAGATTTGAAATCAAATTAATAAAAAAATCCAATTAATTTAGGGACCATGGTTATTAAAATACTCACGTCGGTAAAGACATTGTGTCAATGGGTCTCCAATATATCCATCTGGACACAGACATGACACTGTGTGTTCCGAACATAAACATACTGCATGAATACCACACACGTTATTGAATGAGCATGGATCTATACACTTTTGATTGATACACGCCTCGTTGGATGAGCAGTCTGAATTCATTGTGCATTGAGGTTTACATTCTATACTTGGATCTCCTACGAAGTCAGGCGGACAGAAACACAAAGCTTTATCAGCTACGTCTTGGCAAAGAGCGTTTATACCACATCTTGCGGTGTTACAAGGTTTTTTGGAATTTGATTTTTGGTCTCCCGGTGGTAAGCAGCTCATCAAAGGATTTCCAACCAAGCCATCTTCACAAACGCAGACTGGTCGATGAGACTCTACTTGACATTCAGCGTTTATTCCACAGGCCCCAGGACAAGGGTCGCGACAGACATATCCAATGCAAGCTCTATTAAGTTTACATTCATCATCTACTTCACATTCTCTAGAATGACATCCATCAACTCCAAAAGCATCACCTATACTGCCTTCAGGACATATGCATGACGCTTGCCCTTCAAAGTGGACTTGGCAAATGGCCTGTGGTCCACATGGATTTGGTGTACAGGGACTTCTTTGAGGTTGGCAGCCAACATGAGGATCACCAGAGAACCCATTCTTACAGAAGCACATTTCCATGTTCCCACTTACGTAACAATCTGCGTTTGGTCCACACGGGCCTGGTCGACAAAGTACCTCGGGTGGTAAGTACCCTTGAGGATTACAGGATTTATAAGGATTTCCTATAGCATTTTCGGGACAGTAACAGGGTGGAGATCTATTCGGGTCGCATCGTGCTCCGTTACCGCAAGTGTTTGGTTCGCAAGGATTGCGTGATTCCACACAACCCCTGATTGTATTGGGACTTTCGATGTAACCGGGTAAACAAGTGCATTTTGCAAATCCATTTGATTGTGTTATACATTGTGTGTTAGGTCCACAAGGTGACGGGTTGCATGGGTTATTTGGTAATCGACATATTTGTCTTGGAGGATCCCCTTCATAGTTTGGTAGACAGAAACAAGCGGGTTTGCTGTCTATTAATCTACATCCGGAATATGGGCCACAAGGATTTGGTTCGCATTCGTTACCTTCAGGTACTGCAATAAATAAAAAAAGTGATTTATCAGGGCATATTACATGTCGGTATTCGAGGATTTTAAGGATGGGAACACGCGAGCAACAACATGCACGTGAACAAGAGGATTAATCAAACAAACTATAATTTTTATGATATTTAACTTACTGCAATTTTTGAAAGGATTTCCTGTCAACCCCTTTGGACAAAAACAGATTGGATTCCCATGGTCACTTTCACACATTGCATTTGTGCCGCAAGGATTCGGAATACATGGATTTGTCGGTGGTTCACACCCATTCTGAGGATTTCCAGTGTAACCTGGCAGGCATTTACACGACGCACGGTGGTTCAACACGTCGCATACAGCGTTTATCCCACATCGACATGGAGAGCCGCATTTACCATTTATACAGGCCTCTGAATTTGCGCACTCATTATCAGAACGGCATCCTTGTACTAAAACAGTAATTATAATATTGAACAAGCAAATCTTATCTTTCTAAAGTTTGAGCGCTAAGATGGATAAGTTCAGGATAGGACAAATATGAAATAAAGAATCACGTGGTGATAATTATAATATTAAAAACTCATTCTTTTCTTACCTTGGAAACATTCTAAGAACGGATTTCCGGTGAATCCAGCAGAACATTTACATTGAATTCCGTGATTGACTGGAATGCATTCTGCGTTATCTCCGCACTCGTTCATACCACAAGGATTCATGCATACTCTGTTCAGGCGGTCACATAGTAGTTCCGGAGGACAATCCTCATTATACTGACACACTGAACCAGTGGGTATTACTAAAATCACAATTTTGATTAGAATTTAAGTGCCATAAATATTCATTATATTATATTCATGTCATGAAAACCTGTAAAATGAATTACCTGGGACGCATCCGACATAGCCGTTTCCTTGGTATCCTTCAGCACAGCTACAGTCTGATCCGTGGTTTGTGTTTATACAGACCGCATTAGGTGTGCACGGATTGTGTATGGCACATGGGTGTTGACATGCATTATTTATACAAGCTTCAGTCAATGGACAATCTTCATTTTGAGTGCAACCAACTGAGCAAAATGTAAGATACATATTTATACAATATACAAAGAGTATTCCTATATAACCAGTCATAAAGATAAATATTTTTTACTGCTGTATTATTTACATTTTTAGCCGCAACCATAATAATTTTACTGTGTATTTAGTAGTTGCATTTTTTTAAATATATTACATTCACCTGATTTCATTAACTTTCTTGTATGGATTGGTAAAGCAAATGGTTAAAGTCAATGCAATTACTATTAGTAGGTATAAGTTGAAGCTTACATATTTTAGGTGAACATTTAACTGCAGGATCTCCATCGTGTCCAGCGGGGCACGAGCACATAGGCCTTTGTTTTACTGGCTGGCAATTGGCTCCTATGCCACATACGTTGTCGAACTCACAGGGATTTTGACACAATCCCATAAAACAGGCTTCGGTCTCTATACAGTCCCGATCAGAGTGACAAGGTTCTGGTACCTTTGGTGTTCCAGGTGGTTCTAGTATGTTACACGTTAGATACAAATTAGTATGTTACATTTAAATTAAAAGAAGGTGAACATTAGTGTATTTACAATTAATAATGTGAATTAATTATGTCCGATAAAAGTACTCATCTGTCCGATAAAACTACACAACTAGTACTGGCACAGTATAATAAAAATTTTAAGAAATAGATTTGTACACAAAAAAAAAGGTCATATATTAACTGGTTTCAATAATGTTTAAACCTTAATAACAAAACACCTTGTAAGCCTACCTTTGCGTGAACAGTGGATCCCAGTGGCGTCATCACACACGCAAACAGCGGCATGGCCCACAACTATACATGATTCGTTCTTTGTACAACCACTCCCAACCGTTTGACATGGATTCTGGCACACTCCATTTAGGCAGGCTTTATTCGTCGGGCAATTTGTGTTTATTTTACAGGTTGTGTTAATATGTATGTCAGTACTTTGTACAGTAGTCTCAGTAGTAGTCATGTCATTAATAAGGGTATTGTCTGTCCAAGCAGAAATGTCAACGCCCTTTTTACGAGACGATAAACTTTCAGTAGACGTACTGATGATACCTGTTGACGTATGTTGTGTTTTTGGTGTGGCGTAAGTGTGGCTTGACTCAGTATGTAGGGTTTTATTAGGGTTTTGGGTTTCATTTTTGATTGTTGTAGTTATTTCTTGTTCAGGGACAAAAAATATTGTAGTATCCTCTTTGATTGGTATTTCCGTTGTTGCATCAGCGTGACTAAATGATGTAGTTGAGCCACTTTCTAGCGTTGATGAGGCAAGAATATTGTCCGTATCTTGTGTCAACGTAGTTAATTCGTTTGGGGTGCTAGTAATCTGATTTGAATTTTGTGTTCCTGAGAGTTTTTCTGTCACGTCTACATTGAAACCTGTAGATAGTGATATCCCAGGGGTTTCTGTAGTAACCTCGAAAATATTGGAAACTATTTTATGAATACCAGTTTCAGTCTGAATTGTAACAATACTTTCTGTAGTAGATTCGGATAAACCTAAGTTACCAATAGTCGGTATAGTTGTCGTTTCAAGGAGTGTGCTATCGCCTTTATTGCTGTCGATAGTACTAAAAGTGTTTAGGATGTGGTTCTCCGTTTCTAAATTGATTGTACTCGTTGTAGTTATATGACTACGAGGAGGTTCTAATGTTGCGGTGCTTAAGCTATCTGCTTGATACGCGGTGGTAACTTTTGTAGTTTCTGCATTTAACCCCACTGAGCTCTTTGTTGCTTCAGTGTTCGCATCCTTGTTAGTCACAGACGTTATTGCGTATAAGTCAGTAGTTTCGTGAAACCCTTGTTTGGTAACTGATATATCTAAGCTCGCTTCAAAAACTGTACTCTGTCCTGCCGAAATAGAGATTGGCGTAGCCGTTGAAATCTTTTCTGAATCTTTAGATTCATATTGCGTTGTCGATTCTGTTTCAGTTAATGTATTTGTCTTGGCAGTACTTTGTAAATCGGAAAACGTGTTTGTTTGTGTCGAGGATTCAGTTGATTCAGTAATATTATCAATTATTTTTGAAGTGGTTATTGATATTCCTTCTGATGTCATGGTCCCAAACAGAGGACTATCAGTTTCATGCAGCGTAGTCGATTTCACACTTGGTAAATTCATAGGAATGTCAGTAGATATTTCAACATCGGTGATTGGAGTACTTTCTTCTTGAGTGGATTTTATCTTCAAATTGGTATAAGATGTTTGTGTACTTTCTTTAATGTTATTCTGTACCAATTGAGTAGTTAACTTGTTTCTTTCTAGATACAAGTCGAAAGTTGTATCAGGCAAATCTGTAGTACTTAATTTTTGATACGTTGCGTCAGTATAATCTTTGGTAGTGTAACCGACCGCACCGTCATCTTTGGATTTTTTGTCCGTATGTTCCAGAAAATCAGTTGGAGCATTTGTATATGCATTTTCTGATTTTTTTCCTACTGAAGTAAAAATTGTGCTGTCTGTTGTATATTTCTTTGTGAAGTGCGAGTCGTTATCTTGTATGGTTTTTTTTATAGTTGTTATTTCAGAAACAGTGTTTGATATCACTGTTTCTGGACTTATACTTTCAGATTTAGTTGATTCAGTTACCGCTTCCGTTAACATTTCCTGTGTGCTACGTGTATCCAAGGATACGGTGTTTGTTACGAAATTCCGGTTTGTTGTTGTATCTGTTTCTAAAATAAATGTCGCCGAGGTCAATTTATATTTGTCTTCTGCAGTTGTGACTATATCGTCAAGATTTGTAAAAGTCGTTTCCTTTCCACTTTCTTTGCTTGGTTTCAAAGTGGTAAATAATGATGGCTCAGGACTAGTTGCGTATGATATTTTTATGTTAGTATCAGTTGTGATGCCTTGAGTGGTGATTAATTTTTGGTCTGATTCCGATGAAAAATCATATCCTGATGTAAAAGACTCTGTTGAAAATATTCCTACATTCTTATTAGTCGTTATCTTTTCTTCTTTATTGGTTTCAGTTATACCTAAACCAATTACCGTCGTCCCAGAAGAAATCTCGCCGATGTTTTTAACCGTAACAGTTGGCAATGGTACAGCGGTTGTGGTTTGCTTTTTTAATGTGTCGGTTGTAGCAGATATAGAATCTGTGGTGTGCAGAGGGATTGTGTGTGTAGAGGATTTAATGCCTATTGTAAGGGATTCATCGAAAGTTTTTTGTGTTGACCCTTCGTCATATTTTTCCGTTCCCGTAATCATTGATTCAATATATTCTGTGGCTTTAAAATCAGTAAATTCATTTAAATACTCTGTTGATTCCGTCGTAATGGATCCAATGTTAGTTTTTTCAGAAGTTATAAATTCTTTTTCAGGTTTTGTTATCATTAATCCATTGTCTGTTGTTTGCATAGGGTCGAATGTACCTGTTTTGTTTAAGATAAAGCCACTATCTGTTGTCCGTAAATGGAGTTCCTTTTCCCTTTCGACTGTTTCCGCTGAAGTTGATCCAGCATCAGTAGCTTTTGTAGGAACAAATTCTTCTTTATGTTTTGCTGTAGTTGATCCAACATCGGTAACTATTGAAGAGTTTATTTCAGCATTCTGAATAGTTACAGTTATATCTGTTACATCGGTTGTGCTTGAAGAAGTAAATTCATTAAAAGTTTTTGTTTTTTCTGTGATATCAGATTCAACTTCTGTAGTGGTTGAAAGAACCAATTCATCAAGGTTTTTAACCGTTTCGCTTGTAACTGATTCACTTTCAGTTACTTGTTTAGGAGTCGGTCCGTTATCAAAACCTAGCGTGTATTGTGTGACTGATCCAAAGTCTGCTGTTGACGAAAAATGTTTTTCAACATACTGAATAGATTCAGTTGTAACAGAAGAAACAAATTCATCAATGGTTTTTACTTTTTCTGTGATATCGAATCCAGCTTCTGTAACAGTTGAAGGAACCAACACTTTTGAATTTGTAACCGCGTCTGTTGTAACGGGACTATCAGTTGCTTGAGTAGTAATTGGTCTGGTGTCAAAGCCTTGCGTCTCTGATGTAACGGATCCAATTTCTGTAACAGATGAAGGAACCGACACTTCTGAATTTGTAACCGCGTCGGTTGTAACTGCACTATCAGTGGCTTGGTTCGGAATCGGTCCATTGTCAAAACTATGCATCTCTTGTGTAACTAATTCAACGTCTGCTACTGGTGAAGAATACCGTTCAGTTATACCGGATGCATCTGTTGTGCTTGAAGAAGTGATATCAATAAAAGGTTTTCCTTTTTCTGTGATATCGGAACCAGCTATTGCGGTGGTGGAAGGAACCAATTCATCACGGTTTTTTTCCGTTTCGGTTGTAACTGTTCCACTGTCAGTTGCCTGGTTAGGAGTCGGTCCGTTGTTATAACCTAGCGTAGCTGGTGTAACTGATCCGACGTTTGCAGCTGGCGAAGAGTTTTGTTCATCATACTGAATAGATTCAGTAGTACCTGGTACAAAATCAGTGGCACGTAAAGAAACAAATTCATCAGTGGGTTTTACTTTTTCTGTGATATCGGAGCCAACTTCTGTAACAGTTGAAGGAACCAATACTTCCGAATTTGTAACCTTGTCTGCTGTAACTGGACTATCAGTTGCTTGAGTAGGAATTGGTCTGATGTCAAAACCTTGTGTCTTTGATGTAACTGATTCAACGACTATCGTTGGGGAAGAATCAATTTCAACATTCTGAATAGTTTCAGTAATACTTGATGCATCTGTTGTACTTGAAGAAGCAAATTCATTAATGGTATTTACTTTCACAGTAGTATCAGCTTCAACTTCTGTGGCGGCTGAAGGAGCTGACACATCAATGTTATTAACCGTTTCAGTTGTAACTGAATCACTATCAGTCGACTGATTAAGGAGCGTTCCATTGTCAAATCCTTGCATCTCTGATGTAACTGATCCGATATCTGTTGCTGGCGAAGAGGGTATTTTAACGTTCTGAATAACTTCAGTTGTAACTGAAGAAGTAATTTCATCAATATTTTTTACTGTTTCGGTTGTAAACGATCCACTAATTGTAACTTTTGACGAAATCACGTGGGAAGGATTCAATTCCTTATTCATTAATGTTTCAGTTGTTACTGGCTCAATACCCATACCTTGTGTAGGAACTGAGTCTTTTATACTTCCTATCTTTTCAGTTATGATTGATCCAACCCAATTCGTTTCTGTTGTTATATCTGTTACTCGGAAAGAATTCGTTTCCTTCATATAATTATCTGTTTCCATAGTTTTGGATCCAATATCTGTTGTTTGTGTCGGAATAGATTTTTCCCCACTACTTACAGGTTTCGTTGTCCTTAATCCAGGATGTCTGTTATTGTATTTGATTGTATCTGTTTCGATTGATTTATCCGTGTTATATTCAGTTACAGTAATGATGTCTGGTTTAGATGTATCAGTTACAGTCGTGAATTTTATTTTATCCGTTTCCATTGTATTTTTTGTCTCTTCTGTTGTTGACTTTGCAAAATTACTATTGGATGTGCGTTGTTCAATGTTATTTTGCAAAGTTGAAGTATCTTCAGACACCGTACTTGTTTCGATTTCGATGCCATCAGTAGTCGATGCATAAAAGTCATAATTCACCATATTATCATCAGAAGTTTTAGTTTGTGTAATAGGATTATTGGTATATTCCGTTTCCCTTGCAGTATTTTGTAGATCTAAAGTACTTGGTATCGTTTCTGTAGTTGTATCTGATGTTTCATTAATTTGTGTATTATTATGTTCTTCCAAGGTCGTTAACTTATTAGTAAAAAGTTGAATGGGTAGTGCGGTAGTCTCTTTTAAAGGTGGAATATTTATAAAATCCGATTTTGTTGTAGTAAACTTATCAGGAAATTCAGTTACCGTACTTGAATATTGATTGTTTTCTGTTGTAATTTCAGTAAGTGACACAGAACCGAGGGATTGTGTTGTCGATGAGCCTATTTCGGTAGTAATATAATGTAAATTATGATGTGTTGTCGTGTCACCAATCACAACAAAAGTTGATGCTTTTGGAGTGGTATTTTCGAGGTCTTCGGCAAAGGTGCTTTTAGAGTAAAAAGTATCTTTGGTACTCTCATCTGTTATTTTCGTGGTTTTATCAGTATCGCCAGATATTGTTATTGTTGTAGAACCTACTTCAGAGTTACCTGCTAATGTAGTTTTAGTAAATTCACTACTGGTAGGAGTATTGGTGCTAGTGGCCAAAGTAGAGGTGGTTATCGTTTTATTAGGGTCTTGTACTAATGTGATTCCTGTGTAGTTGCTATTTAATTTCCGTTGATTTTCAGGAGTTTTAGTATTTTTGTTTTCAGTTGACACTGTCGAGGAATGATTGCCTTCAACAGTCTTTTTAGTATACGGTTTCATAGTACTCTCAACATGAATTGTGCTACTACTTGGCAAAAGAACGTCGGACTCGATTGATGAATAATCTTCTATATTAGTATAAGGAGTAGTCATTTGTGTAGTTACAATGTTGCTCTGATTATCTTCAGTCATGTACTTTGTTTCATTTACTTTGTTACTAGAAGATTCAGTTGTGTGCCTCAATTGTGTATTTGTGCTACGATCTCTTTCGTCATTATTTGTAAATTTTGCTTTAGTTACAGCATCAAATGAAGTTGTAGTATCATATAATTGTGAGTCTGTTATTGTGCTCTGTGTGGTACTTGATGAGTCTTTTATGTTTCTTCCAATAGTAGTTATTTCGCTTTCGTCGAAAGTATTACGGGCAATAGTGGACGTTTCGATTACAGGTTTATCGGTAGTTATTGTACTACTCGAATCCTCAGTAGTATAAGATGTACTAGGCGTCGATTTGTTTAATTCATTTCCACTACCAGATACGATTTCATTGGAACTAGTGCTCATAAAGGTCTCAGTAGTTGATTTGAATTCATTATCAAAAGCAGTTGATTGTTCGGCAGTATCTATGACGTTATCAGTCGGAAAAATTACTTTTTCTGTCTTTGACGTTGATGTTACACTTCTAACAGTTGCTGTATAGTCAGTGGTTTTATATTCAGGGTTTATGGTATTAGAAGACGTATGAGGGAAGTCATAGTTATCAGTAGAGTGAATTATGTGGTCTGTGGGCGTAGTCATGTCTATAGTAGTGGCAGTTTCACTTGTTCCTCCTGATGTAGTGTTTTCGGTTAGTGGGACATAATTTCCATCTGTTAATAGGAATTTACAATACCATTATTATTATTTATTATTCGATTACATATTTCAACAAACGACATGCGAACAAACGTGTACATTAATGTAATCTTCTATATATTGTTATTAATTATGGAAGAAGGAAAAGTAGAAGTCTTCTGAAGAATACACACATTATGTTTAAGCATATAAACATAATATTATAGTAGAAAATCTATCTACGATAGTGATCTAATGCGTGCTCAGGTCTAAAAACTACAGATAGGACAGAAAAGAAAAAGAAGAAATGAAAAAACAACGAATTCGGGCTTAACAGACCAACTAATAGTAAAGAAGTGTGCCAGTATATTCAGTAACCGTGTTGTGTTATAATGACAGACTAATTACATTTATTTACAAAGATAGGGACAAGTAGCTTGTTTACATCCTAAAGTATGGTGTTCATAATAATGAATAAAAATTGTTTCGGTCTTTAAGCCTAAATTCGTTTACTAGTGTCAAATAAATACAGAGTCCTGTGAAACCAACAGCGCCTCAAAGTGTTTCGGAGAATGCAGGTAGGTAACGTATATAACCTATGAAGTATAACGTGTAAGAATTGCCTGTCGGGTCAGCCGAGATATCGTAGCCAGTACTTTGTGGCGTTTTATCGGACAAATGGTAATAAACTAAAATTATAGCAATAACCAGTTCATCTGGAGTTAGTTTTGCTATTCACATAATAAAAATAATAGTAGTGGCTGACTTGCAAGTATTACAGCCAGAGTCCACGAAACATCAATTATGTGAAAATAGCATTTACGAAAGATACAGAAGCCTGAATCGTAATGTAAATACGATTAAATATCGTAGGTATATCACAGTTAGGTTATTTTAAATTAGCAATGTTAACGTTATGGTCAGCATTATTTGTATTTTCTTATATTATGTACACAGCACTTACTTTCCATGCAGGCACCAGAAAATGGGTCGCAAGGTACTCCTGGGCGACAATGTGCACAGTTCGTAGATGGAGGTCGTTCTTCTGTTTGACAAAATCAAAATAAAACCATATTATTGCCAGTTTTGTGGGTAGCTTCCCCGTCCTTGATTCAGTTCCAATAGGCAGTGATAGTGTATTTTATGGGTGGGCCCTTTATAGCAGAACTTTTTATGTCATAAAATTATTTTGCATAACAGCGTAGGTATAGCATAAACTTCATTTCGCAGAAAATCGTTTGGCGTACACTCATTTATCATACATTCAAAACTCATAATTTTGTAAGTCAGTATCATCTTTAGAGGCATAAATTTCATATTCATAATAATTAAAAAGTAGAACCATCATATAGCAGAAAGTTTACATTCAAAATCGTCTTTTGGCATACGTGAGTTCGTAGGAAGGGTCCAGTTTTAACCTAACCATTTTTTTTAAATAATTAAATAGGGTCTAAGTTGGTTTACAAGCAATAATAAATAAGAGGTAGTCGACGGAGCCCTATTTCTGTCTACAGGGTTTAGAGGAACCTAACCTAACCCAAGTCGGGGTGCCCCAAGTCCCGAGATCGCTTATAGAAACCATTATTTTTATAGTTCATTGAAATACCATGGAAAAATACACCGAACAAACAATATTCGTTAAAAAATAATTCTACTGTTATCTTCATAGTATGCCAAGTGAAAATACGCCAAATGAAATCCTGCCATCCTAAAAGTATGCCATTGTAAATCCGGACATATAAACATTCGGCTAAACAATAATTCAGTATGTTAAATAATTTTTATGCCTTAAAAATATTCGTTTAAAGAAGATTATGCCAAGTGTGCCAAATAAATTTCGGAGCATCAAATTCTGCCAGATAGAAGGAACCCGTATTTTATTCTGTTAGAAAATATTGACTACCCAAACATGGAGCCTGGATTGCGGACCCATAATAATTATGACGTGTAACTAACTGACATTTTAGTTAGTTTTTTTTTATTTTATTATTAAAAGGGTAAACTTACCTCGAATACAAGCGCATCCGTCACAGAAAGTATTTGGATATCTTGCACAATCCGATGATGTTTGACACTGACACACTGAACAAAAAGATTATCAATTACTTAAAATGAATCTTAATACGATTCAGTCACAAAAATAATCATATTTTGGGAAAACCCATTTATTTAATTAATTTGTTCAAGATTTAAACCTATCTACAGTTATTGTACCTTAAATTAGACTTTGTAACTTTTATACCTAGTATAAAATTAACTAAATGGGTTTTCCCAAAATATTACTCATTGTTTTATTTTTGTAGCTAGTAACATTGTTAGGTATATGAAACGCATACCCTTTGAACAAACAGGTTGGTGATCGACTACAGCACAGTGTTGGCCGGTGAGGCAAGGCCCGCCGCGCGCGCACGGGTCGGCGCAGCGCCCGCTGACGCACGCCAGCGTCGCCGCGCAGTGCTCGTGACCGCCGCACTCTGTCGCTGTACATATCAAACAACGGCCTCAGTGCATTCAGAACTCTTGTAATAATCGAGTAATCTGGGCAGCCCTCTCTGGTAGGTATGCATGAGGATAGCTATAGGCTAGATCCAAATAAAACAATGTGCAATAATATATTGTAAGTTTCATTGCACTTCACAATCATATTGTTATAGGAATCACTATGCTGCAAATCAGTCGTTATTATGGTCAAAGCTGGACGACTGAAGAGCGAAGAAGGTTCCTTCGGTAGAAACTTTGCATGTTTCTTAGTTTCTTAATGTAAATGATAACTTTCAGTAAAAGTTCTGTACGTAGGTACATTTGAAAAGGACAAGGATGAACATTACGCATACCCATTAAAGAAAACATAAGTAAGTTATATAAACTGGGTTAACAACTATGCAGATACCTACATGTCATGTCAAAGGACTTGGGTACTGCAAAACTTTTGTTTTAAGATATCATACAGAAAAAGGGATAACTTGCAATAAATTGATTTCCCCTGTCAAGACAAACTCAGTAATTTAAGAGGTATAAACTAATTGTAACATAACACAATGTTATATAATAGATACGTACATAAGTAGTGTGTAGTAGTAGGCATTCTAAATAATTCTGCAAACTCTGTCTCGTGGCGGTTTTTGTTGCATAACGTATTAATGCCAAAGCGTTAAAAGCGTTAAGAGTAAATTTAATTAGAGCAACCATCACCAAATGAGTGTGAAATTAATTTTAAAATGAATATTATGTACACTACAATATAATAACATGCAAGAAAAAACTACCTGATGCAGAAGGAGGTCATACTGTGGAGTAAGATATATATGAACATGCTAGAAACAATGGAAAACAAAGATAGAAAAAGAACCGCATGAGAGTAGAAACTATAAAAAAATCCTGTAATAATGAAGAACAACAAGATTATTAAGATTCATATAAGACTAATATACTAAATGGTAGGTACACTAATATTTGAACTTTTTGCTCACTATAGAATTACCTTTAATGCAGCCATGTTTTTCATCGTGTGTGAATCCATTAGGACAAAACTTGCAAACAGGGTGGTGGTCTTCTACTGAACATGGAGCACTACCACAAGCGCCTTTACATGGGTCTTTACATTGGAAATCTTTGCATGCCAAATTACTTGGGCATCCGCTATCTCTCAAGCAAATTGATAATGTTGGATTACATTCTTCGACACACACGCACATAGCACGGTGGTCTACCACTTCACATTGTTTTCCTTTCGGGCACATGGGCTCCACAGACGCCTGGCACGGATTCACACACTTGGAATTACGGCAGGCCGCATTTGATGGACACTGTTCATCTCTTGTACATTCTGCATGTTCTGGTGCGCAAGTCAATTCTCCTTTTTCATTCAATGCAAACCCATTTCGGCATACACATATTGGTCTATGATCCCGAACTTCACATTTCTGATTTCGTCTACAATTTTGATACCCAAGGCAAGGGTTGCGGCATTGATTAGTACTGAGATCACAAGCTAGTTTCGATGGGCATGATTTAGTTTCAGAACAGGTAAACGTGGCGTTATGTTCATTCGTGGATTTGCATGTAGGATCGAGGCGGCACACAACCCGTGGCTTCCCCACATAGCACTGAGGGCAGGAGCACTGCGCTTTGTGCATCAAGGTCACGCAGAGGGCATCTTCGCCGCACACTCCGCGCACCGTGCAGGGGTCCACACAGTGTAAGCTCAAGCACGCTCTGTCTACCGGGCAATCCTTGTCGCTCGTACATTCGATACCTAGGAAGATGTGAAAGAAGAAAGCAGAGTCGAAAGAGCGGTACCTTCAGCCGCGAAGAGGAAACTTTCTCACGAGACAGTGCATGCTTTTTGAAACTGATAGTTTATGACCAGAGATATGTATATAACGGAATATTATAATACAAGCGATATGTACATGAAGCCGAACAAAATGTTACTGACGATTTGATAACTTAAGCACGAACGGTGAGAATGCTTCCACTAATTAAACATACCGTTACGTACAGATATGTTAAGGCATCAATATTTTAATGGCAGACATATTTGTACACACAGTATTTTTTTTTATTAGCTATAGGTAATTAGAATCATTCCTTCATCAAATGGGTTCCGAAGGATGTTTGCATTGCCTGGCCAAAATCAAGTTAAAAAGACAAGTAAATAATTAGTTATTAATTAAGTATTATAATACTTAATAACTTTCAATATAAACCTCCTTCGGTACCCACGCCTATCAGATAAATGAACTTAATCCCATTAAAATACCATTTGTATATACAAATATGTGGTAGAAGACCTATGATTATGTTGGTATCATAAAGTACCTATATTACAATATATTGTAGGTATTTTTTTTAATAATTGGAGCACGAAAACTACCTGAATCATGAATTCGCCTATTTTTAAACATGACAGAACACAACTGAGTGGTACAGATAGACTGTACATAGTGCATTTTTACATGGTGTCAAAACGAACGTAAGTCTATGATATCTACTCACTGGTGTGACACTCGACATCGGCCTGTCCTTCTGTGCCAGGAATGCATCGACATACAAACTCAGCGCCTTCCCTTAAACATTCCCCATTAATTCCACAACCCGTTGTTCTACAATCAACTACACTCCGTTCTTGGGCACCTGAAATTACAACCAGGTTTATTTAACAATCGCTTATGTACAAACTTAATTTGAGACATAGTTGACTAAACTATAGTTAATTTTAAGGGTATTATAAGGGTATTGCAAAGGGTGTGTATTTGAAAATGAATCAATAATTAAATTTGTACATGTATTATTATTCTGTTACAGCACTTCGCCGCTAAGTTTATAAAAATATATATTGTTATAAAGTAACAGTACTTGTATCGAAAATATTGTGCACAAAAAATAGCAGGATCATAAGATTTTGTACAAAAATAGTAGCACTACAATAAACTTCGTTTTGCTATTATAAAGGCTTGATGTGAAGAACCCTACTTAATTACCTAATAAAGGGATCGCAGGTGTCATCCAAAGTCAATCAACATCCTGAAAAGAATGCGATACAATAAAACAATAACTGAGAAACAGTTACTTACACTCTATATTGGGATCACCGTTAGGATAGTTTCGTGGACAGAAGCACTGTGCCTCTCCATGTGCACCGATATGACACTCCGCATTTGTGCCACATGATTTATATGCGCATGGTTCCATAGCGCCACAGAAGCATTGTTTATGAGGATTGCCGGCACAGTTAGGCGGGCACGTGCACTCGTAGTTGCCATCTTCCAAGTCACGGCAACGCGCACTCACCCCGCAGGGATTGCGCAAGCAGCTTCCGGCCGCTGGCTTAGAACATTCCACCTTAGCATTTCCAATGTAATTTGGTGGACACGAACATTGAGGTCTTCCATTAACTGAGCGACAAATTGCATTTACACCACATGCTCCTGAGCATACATTCTTACACTTGCCATCGGAGCACTTCTCGTCAGCGTCGCAATCTTCATTATTAGAACATTCGTATGCTTTGCATTCATCGGAAGGGTCACCGGTATATCCGCTCGGACACTTGCATATTGCGCGATGCTTATTCGTAAAACAAGCTGCACCTTTGCCACAAGTATCTTCCCGGCAAGCTTTCATACAAAGTTTCGAAGAACATAACATATCATCTCCACAGTCTGCGTCGTAGTTACATCCAGGGACACAAACATTTTCTAAGCATATTTGTCTTTCAGGGCATTTATTTGGTACAGAACATAAAGACCTACAAGCTCCATTGAAACATTTCTCTCCGCATGAGCAGTCAGGGTCGGCTTCACAAAGTGACACGCAATATCCACTGTCATCACAAGGACAAAACCCGTCACATGACATTGTTTTTCTTTTACACTCCACAAGAGGATTACCAGTGTAATTGCTGGAGCAACCGCACTGAGCCCTGTGATTTTGTACTTTACATTCGGAACAGATTCCACAGACCGCACTTTCACTGCAGGGATCTATAGAAATTGAAACAAGCAGGTAAAATGAGTACCATAAGATGTTTTCATTTAATTAAGCTACATTATAAATAATTACAAAGTCATACATTACCTTTGCATTGTCCATTCAAACAGGCTTGGTTAATGTCACATTCGTTATCGTCTCGACAACCTTGTTTACAAATCCTGCCGTCGCAAATGTAGCCTTCGCTACATGCTTCATTGCTATTGCATACAACTCTGCATATGCCTCGAATACATTTTTCGTTGGACAAACAAACACTATCGCTGAAAATAAATAAGGGAAACCATATGAAATAAAAAAATATATAAAACATTACCTTAAACGACGAGGTAGGTCCGGTTGAACTCATAGCTTGAAATTCTCATTAACACAATTTTTCATATTAGAACATTTATTTCTTACCTTCTACACGATGGTTGACATGTTCCTCCATAGCAGTTAAATCCATCGAGACAGTTCTCGTTAGCCTTGCAAGATGAAATTTTTCTGCGACACACAGTTTTTGGATCTCCAAATAATGTCGGCGGACATGTGCATACCGGTTGATGATCTTTAGTTGTACATAACGCGTTAGCTCCGCAAGAAGCGGGCTCGGCACAAGGATCCACACACTGTCCTGATACGCACGCTAGCTGATTCGAACAATCGGAATGTGATCTACAACCTGTGACACATATGCGACCATCGCAAACCTCCTCGTCAGAACACTGTTCGTCAGAAGTGCAAGCGTATCTACAAACACCGGAATCGCATCGTTCGCCTTGTAAACATTGGGAACCGTCGGCTGTGCACGCAGGGCGACAGCGGTCGTCTTCACATCGCCAGCCGGTACCACAGTCCGTGTGCATGCGACATGACAATGAAGGGGCTCGGACGCAACCGATGTTAGGTGTTGGGTTGGGTATTAAGCCTTCTAGGCATGTACATGAAGCTTTCCTTTCCGTAACTGAACAGGCTGCGTTAGGGCCACAAGGATTTATAGCATTGTCACAGGGATTTTGACAGATATTGTTTTTACAAAATTCATCGGGTCCACAATCATCATCGTGTCTACATCCATACTGACAGCTATTTCCCAGACATATGTGTCCCAGGAAGCAATCGTTGTCTACGCGACACGTTACTGTAAAAAACAATTTTTCTTTTTAAAAAGGTGTTCTTATTTTTAGTGGCAAAATCACAGAGTACTTTTTGATAGACTTGAGTCGAATTGTGGTTGTCAAATTTATACGTTTTCATAATTTAACTACTAGGTACATGAAAAATTGCAGTAAAAATACATTACATTAGTAATGAGTGTTATACTTACACAAACAAGTGCCTTTGGAACATCTTTCGTTTAGAGCACATTGTTCGTCGGCTATACACTTTGGAAGACACATGGAATCTTGACACATGTAATCATCTTCACACTCACCAGCTGCACCACATAACCTGGGCACTGAAGAAAGGTAAAATTTAAACATAAACAAATTACTTACTGGAATAGAAGTACTAATTAAAGGGATCATACACAGAGATGCAAGGAGTCCGAACAGATTTGAGTCTGTTTGTCAAATTCTATGCATGACTAATTTAAGAGGAAATGCGGGTGGTCGTTTCTCCATAGAAACGCTCTCGCCGGTTCCTTTCTGGTTAATTACCGTAAAGCAATGATTTTTTACAGAATTATAAATATGAACTACTTGTATGTCCCTTTTTGGTTTTACATTATTTTTATAAGAACTAGAACCGTCAAAACATGCAGATTTAAACCGCTGTCAACAGAGGCCTAGTGTACAAATTTGACAACTATTATTGAAATAAATAAAAGCTTGTAAAAAGAAAAACATCAACAACATGCTTCTTAATTGGTTTATGAAATATCTTTTAAATTGGTCCAATATTGGAGGAGGAAATAGGCGAGAGCCAAACCTCGAATTATGACTTTTTAGTTAGGCTTTTTCAAAAGTCTCTCTGACCGCATTTCCTCTTAAGGGAGGATTTCTTGAAGTGTAGGTAATAAAACTTATTCTTACTTCTAACACATTCCATGTCTTGATTTCCTGTAAAACTTTGAGGGCAACTACACTGAACTACGTGGTTGTCTGTGCGGCATACAGCATTCAAACCACAAGCTTTCTCCATTAGGCACGGGTTAAGACATTGCCCATTGAAACATTTCTCATTTGTTCCACATTCTTCGTCCACGAGGCATAAACCTAGAATTAAAAAAAGATTTTTTTATTATGACGCTGTTTCAACAGATGTGTGTGAGGTTAAAGAGAGAGAGAAAAATGACTCCTATAGTAAAACTTACTTTTGCAAAAACCCTTGTGGCAGTATTGATCTTCACCACAATCGCTTCGCTGCTTGCATGACACTTCACGAAGTCTACAGCCTTTATCACTAGCAGCATTTCCAACATATCCAATCTTACATTTGCATTGACCAGTGTGTCTTGAAGCAATGCACTCAGAATTAACGCCACACTTAACGGTTTCACAGGCATCTATAATTTATACAGAAAGAAAGTCTTAGATTTTAAAGTAGGAGTAAATAATGAACTTATATTGAGAATATTATTTTAAAAGTTAAACTAACCTGTGCATTTTCGAATCCCATCGACTACTGTGCAACGGGCTACTGTAGGGCAGTCTCTGTTATAACTACACTCTTGAGCTTTGCGGCAACCCTCCTCGTACGGATTTCCTACATATCCCGTGGGACAAGCACATTGAGCTCGATCCCTTAGATTTTTACACTCAGCACCATTACCACATGGATTAGAAGCGCATCTATTTATTTTAATACAACCTTTAATAGGGTCACCCGTATAACCAGGTTGACAGTAACATACATGTTTATGTTTCTCTGAGGAACAGATGGAATTTTCGCCACATGTATTCTCCACTAGACAAGCAATTTTACACATATTTTGATGGCATTGTTTATCTTCAGTGCATTGAGTGTCCACGTCACATTCTTTTCTTTTACATCCTTGTAGAGCATCGCCGAAAAATCCTGGTGCACACGAACATGTGGGTTGATGGTTTTTACCAACACACAATGCTTGTCTTCCGCACGGATGTCTTTCACACACTTTAAGGCATTGTGGCACCCCTTTCCTTCCAACAGTGCATCGTTCATCATCAGCACAATCTTCGTTTGATAAACATTGTACTTCTTTGGTACAAATCCTATTTAAACAAAACTGAAAATCTGGACAGGTACTATTAGAGTCACAAGTGACCCGGCAGGTGTCTTGAATGCATAGTTGGTCATTTAAGCAGTCTCTTGAATTTTTGCACATTCCTGAAAAATTTAGATTAAGTTAGTGATTTTAAAAAACTAAAGAAAACTCTACTTATTTCAGACGGATATTTTTCCACTTACCGACACATAAATTGTCAATACACTTAGTTCCCGACGAGCAGCTTCTGTCGTCCGTACAGTACTGAATAGGAACACAACCAAGCACAGGATCTCCCGTAAATCCGGATGAGCATGAACAATGACCGATATGGTTTCTTGAGAGACAGTCAGCATTTTTTCCGCACGCTCGAGGTATGCTGCAGGAGTTTTTGCATTTATAATTAACGCAGGCCTCCTCTGACGAGCAATCACTATCTTTAATACATTCAAATTTGGTACACTTTTTATAGGGATCGCCTTGACTATCAGGCGGACATTCACAGATAGGGTTGTGATTTGCAACTAAGCATTCAGCATTTTCACCGCAAGGTGAAGACTTTTCACAGGGATCGATGCAATAATGGTTGTTACATTTTGTTTTCTCGGAACAATCACTGTCAGAAAAACATTCTCCTGGTGATCTGCAATTTCCTGTGGTTGCATCTAGTACAGTTCCGTTTACACAACTGCACGTATAGGATCCACGATTGTTTAAGCAGTTCGCATTCAAGGGACATGGATTATTTAAGCACTCATTTATATCTTCACAAATATTGTTCACGAAATCATATCCTGGTGCACATGTACATAGAGCGTTGTGGTTTTCTATTCTACACATTCCACCTTGACAATATGCTTCCTCACATTTATCTGCAAATAAAGACATTTTGATTTGAATAACTATATATAGGAAAAAGGTAAGTTAATCACATTTGCGTCCATTAGTCTAACAAGAAAGCTAATAATAATTAGCCTTTTAATTCAGGTATATTGGCCGCAACGTGTTGTATATTCTGCGAAAAAAGCACTTACCAGAACATTTGTTATTTCTTGTGTTGCAGAATTTGTCGCTTGAACAATCAGAGTCATCTATACATTCCACCTTAAAGCAGCCGATTTTTTTATCGAGTGGATTTCCGAGGAAACCTTTCTCACAAGCGCATGCAACTCTATGTTTTACAACTGTACACAATGCGTTGACGCCACATGTTTTGATTTGACATGGATTGGAACATTTTCCTCTTATACAGGCAAGTGAGTCCTCACATTTGTTATCGCTTCTGCACTGATTTGGTAATAAACAGCCACTCGTATAAGGATCACCGATTGCACCAACTGAACAAATGCATTTATAAGAACCTGGCGTATCTACACATTGCGCTGATGGATGGCAAGGATTGTCAACACATTCGTTTATGTTTGTGCATTCATCGCCGGATAATTCAAATCCAGGAAGGCATTGACACTGTTCTGATTTACACATCTGGTTGTTCAAGCAGTCAGACCCTGTTTTACAGCCGGGAATGCATAAACCAGAGCTGCAATGTTCTCCATGTAAACAGTTACTACTTGAATGACAGATTTTGTGACATCTATTATCACTACATTTTTCTCCAATAGCACATCCAGAATTATCTTGGCACGGTACTTGACAAAGATATCCAATGCACATGTGATCTGGGGGACACTCTGATGTTCTCGAGCATGTACTAGGTTTCCTCACGCAACCCTGTTGAGGAGTTGGTGAACCTTGAAATCCAAGAGGGCACTCGCATTTAGTATTATGACTGATTCTCGAACAAATTGCATTCGGGCCGCAAGCTCTAGTTGACAAGCATGGATTTACACACCTGTTATTTATACAAGCCTCCTCGCTAGGACAGTCTTCTTGACTTCTGCAACCAATCAAACATTGTCCTCCCACACAAGCTTGCCCTATACCACATTGAGTATGCTTAGTGCACTGTGTAATACAGAAATTGTTTGCACATGCTTCGCCTGGGTCACATTGGCTTGAATTTTTGCAGGCTGTAAAGCATTGACCATTGGAACAAACGTCTCCATTGCAATCCAGTTCACTTGAGCAAACCAATATTTTTTTCTTGCATGCATTGCCTTTTATATTTTCATATCCATCAGGACATACGCAAATTGCTTTTCTGTTAACTACTTTGCATAGGGAGTTGATTCCACAAGCACCATCACAAGGATTAACACAACGACTGTCAACACATGTGGTTTCTAACGGGCAGTCGTCATCACCTTTTACGCATTCGTCTTGTCTTCTGCAACCCCCACTCAAATCTTCCACATAACCTGTTGGGCATCTGCATACGTATGATGAATGTCTCGGCTCGCAAATAGCTGTAGAATGGCACGGATTGGGATTGCAAACTTCAATCTTTCTGCAGTTAACATCTGGTATGGGGTCCGGTTTATAACCATTCGGGCATTGACAACTCGCTTTATGATTTTCAGCTATACAGACAGCATTCTCGCCACATGAGTCTTCTCCACAAACGTTCATGCATGTGTGTGTCAAACGGTTACATAATTCATGTGAAAGACAGTCCGCATTGTAAATGCAAGGCACAGATTGACATCCTTTTTCTAAATCATTTGGGTTTCCGGTAAATGGACCTGATGGACACTGGCATTTTGCAATGTGGTTGTTAGTAACACAAACAGCGTTAGGTCCACAGATAACTTGTTGGCATGCAGAAATACATTTTTTAACGTCGCCAACATGTTTACACACTTCATTTTCCCTACATTGTACATCATCTGAGCATTCATTTTTGTTAATAGCTATACAGCCATCACGATCATTTGGATTTCCTGCAAAGCCAGCCAGACACTCGCATTGACTTTTGTGATTTTTAGTTATACACTTTGAATTTTGCGGACAGGTGAATAGCGAACAACTGTTTTCACATTTATTAACTCCAAGAACATCTTTTTCACAAGATCTATTGTCATCGCAATCGTCGTCAGAATCGCAATTTGGAGTTGAGGGTTGTTCACAATTAGAATTAACAGGATTCCAAAGAAAACCATCTTTACATTCGCAGCGTGGATTGCTTTCTACAACTCGGCAAACTTCATTAGCACTACAAGCTATTGTTGAGCACAGATCGAAACATCGCCTCGCAGTGCCATCTACTGAAATACAAACCTGAGGTTCGTTACAATCACTGTTTATATTACATTCGGTCTCAGGGAGTTCTTCACGTAAATGGCAACCTGTTTTTACATCCGTAGGTTTTCCAATATATCCTTCTGCACATATACAATGGGCTTGGTGGTTAGCTCCAATACAGAGAGAATTTGGCCCGCACTGTAGTTTACTGCAAGAGTCTACGCACTTTCGAACATTTTTGGCAACTTGGAAACATATTTCAGAATCTTTGCAATCCCCATCTACCAGACATTTATTGTCAGGGACGCATCCTCTTGTTAAATCATTAGGATTACCACTATGTCCCGGAAGACAATGACAGCTACCTTCTTCACAGATAGATTTAGGACCGCACAACATTGAACGACAAACATCAACACATTTTGATTTCTCACAGATATAGCCTTCAGGGCATGTAGCGTTACGAGAACATGTACAAATGGTGCCATCGGCGCATTTAGAAATGGAAACTTGTGAACATAATTCGTAAGGATTTCCCACATATCGGCTTTTGCATATACAACTGAAACTTCCCGGTGTGTTTATACAAATGGCATTTTCCCCACACGGTTTACTACTACATTCATCTATATCTGTACATTGTATATTAGGATTTCCTATATATCCAGGGGGACACAAGCATTCAACATGAGATCTTGTTTGTTGACAAACTGCATTACGGCCACAAGAGGCTTTAGCACATGTTATTTGTCTTCGAGGTAAACATGTTTTATATGGATTTCCAGTAAAGCCTTTGTTACATTTGCAAGCATTATTTTGCCCGTAGACACAATGTGCATTTTGCCCACATCCAGGTTCACAAGATGGTGGAGAAATAGCTGTAAACCAATAACAATTTAACATTACATTTTACTTTACAAAGTAGTAAATATATTTTAAACAAAATGATATATTTTGTTACTCACGTGGCATGCACAGTAAATCAGGATTTCCGACGAAGAATGCGTTACAAACACATTTGCCGCTCTGTTGATCACATGAAGCTCCAACGCCACAGACCACACCCTCACAGCGCTGCCGGCAACGGCCAGCTACACACATCAATGGTAGTTCACAAGGCATACCAGACCCGCAAGTATCTCTTCTGCATGCTCCTCCGGGGAACGGATTTCCTACCGTTCCTTCGGGACAGACGCATGTAGGTCCGGTCTTTGATATTATGCACTGAGCGCCAGATGCACATGAATATGTATCACATCCTAAAAACATACATCGGTTATTACTTCGTCATTAATTAAATGATAAGAGAATTTAAACGACAAGGTTTTAAAGAGCTTACCGGAAATACATTTGCCACCTTCAGGTTTAGTGTAACCAGGATTACAGCGACACCAAGCCGCATGATTGTCTACTTCACAAAAGGCATTCAGTCCACATGAAACGGTGGTACAAGGAGACAAGCAGGTACTATTCAAACATGCGAGGGTATTGGGACATTCATCATCTGCACTGCATAAACGCTTTTCCGTTGGAATTTCTTCGGCTGCACCTAGAAAACAAATGTGCAATTTATCATCAGTTTTTTTGTCATTATTATCAGTTTTCAACTGAAAATAATTTGATAAAATTATTTTCAGTTGAAAACATAAATAACAGCTTGTTAACTGATACTGATAATTGTAATACTTACATCCGCTTTTGTAGGGATCCCCAACCATGTTTGGAGGACACTCACAGCGATAACCACCTTTCTGGTCGTGACAAATCGCACCAAAAGCACACGGGGCACTATGGCATTCATTCATGTTAGTACATCCCGTGTACGGATCACCTTCAAAACCTGTCAGACACATGCATCGAGGTGGATCACTTGGTGTACATTTAGAGTTTATTCCGCAAGTAAATCTTTCACATGGACTTTTACATTTCTGTCCATCTGTAACGTCTAAATAAAATGGCGGTGGACACACGCATTGGCCAGGTTGAATACATTTTTCATTAGGGAAGCAATCCGAATCACTTATGCATCGCTTTTGATTCAATGTGCAATGTCCGGAAATTGAATCTTGACTATAACCAATAGGACATTTACAGGTGAAAGAGCCGATTGTGTTTACACATTCTGCACCAAATCCGCAAGCTGACTGTCCGGATGTGCACTCGTTTATGTCATCACAAGACCCTTCAGTTGTTTGTAAGAAACCAACTGGACAAGCGCAATAGCTTACTCCGTCCGAAATTACGATACACTCTGCACCTTTTCCACATTTATTATCTTTTGTGCATCCGGAGAGAACACAATTACCATCTACTACTTTGTATGGTGGTTGGCACTGACAGGTTATATCGTTGCATATTTCACAGAGCGTATATGGGTTTCCACTGTATTCTGCCGGACATTTACATTCGTAGCTACCTGGCAAATTCTTGCAAATGGCATTTAAACCACATGGTGATCGACCGTGTTGGGTACATTCGTTAATATCTTCACATAATCCTGTTTCCTTGCTACGAGAAAATCCTTGTGTACACACGCAAACATTTTCTCCATCATGTAAAATACATTGTTCACCTTGAGGACATGGATTAATGCTGCTACATTCAATCGGCATATTACCGGGAATACAGCCGTCAATATAAGGATCGCCGCTGAATGTACCAGGACATTCACACAGAAAACGTCCGGGAAGATTTTTGCAAACCGCTCCAGTACCACAAGGATTATCTATACATTCATTAATATCTTGGCAACCAGTTGGAGATGATGGGTCACCAGCAAAACCGTTTCTACATGTACATTGTGCAATCTGATCATTCAATAGACACTCTGAATTACTTCCACATCGCAGAGCTTCACAAGGATCTGTAAAAGATTAACATAATAATTATTTATTTGTGAGTGTTACTAAAACAATATCTTTAATTTGTACTGTTAAATTACTTACGTCGGCATTCATTCCCAACATTTGGCTCTGGGCACAGACATCTTGAATTAAGGTCACATACTGCGTTACCAGAGCAATCGTTATCGGTTTTACATGTAAGTATTTCAACGCAGCGTACCCTGGGGTCAGGATCTGGTATAGTGCCTTCTGGACATTCACAAGTATAGGATCCATCTCGATTTATGCAATCTGCTCCGACTCCACAAGCACTATCAATTTGGCACTCATCAATATCTGTGCATTGTTTGTAAGCATCGCCGGTATATCCTTCAGGGCATTGACAAATGAAACTTCCTGGTGTGTTACTGCAACGCGCATTGTTGCCACAGCGACCGACAGGGCTGACTGATGTATCACACTCATTGACATCTACACAACCTGCAGATATATCTGTCGGATCAAATGTCCAGCCATCTTCGCATACACAGTATGCTTCTATTCCATCCGGCTTACAATAAGCATGCTCGCTGCATTTCACATCCTCACATGGGGCTCGACAAGCAACACGTGGAGGAGCACCGACAAATCCGTTAGCACATTCGCAATTAAATCCGCCTCGCGTATTTATACATAGTGAATTTCCTCCACATATAGAAGAATTTTTAGCGCATTCGTCAACGTCAATACAAATTGAGCCACGAGCGTCAAAGCCTTCTTTGCAAAAACATTGACTTTCTATGCATTCTGCATTATTGGTACAATCGAAGTTTGATTTACACAACGTATTAACATCCACCTGAAAGTTAAAAGTTCGTATAAACTATAACAGACATAAATCACCAATGCAAGTTATTGATCATCAACATTACCTGTTCGCAAGCAACTTGTGGATCTGGTTGGGCTCTATAACCTTGTGGACAGACGCAATTGTATCCTGGCGCCGCGTTCTCGCAGATAGCGTGGGTGCCGCAGGGGTGATCAAGCGTTTCACACTCGTTGATGTCACGGCAGCCGCCTGCCACTCGCGCGTCTCCTGTGTATTCTGGTTTGCATGTGCACACGAAGCTGCCGAGGGTGTTGGTACACAGAGCGTGTTCGCTGCACACTGCTTCGCTATTCTTACATTCATCCACGTCTGGTGTAACAAACAACGCAACCTCTAATTACATCTGCCACGTGCGCGTTCACCCGTTTTTAAACATACGCACGCAGTAGGTACGCCGACAGCCACTACGAAGAGGAAGTGATAGAGACATAGACGACACAGAAGGCGACAGAGAAAACGACGAGAGACAAGAAGAAAATACTGTAGAGAATGATATTGTAAGAACGTTACACATTCTTCGTTGCACTGGAACACAAAAATGAGCCCGGTCGTCGTAAAAGTATAATGTTGCCGACGACACGGATACGAAGACTCACTGAAAAGTTCGATTTATTTGTGTATTTTAATGTTTCGAATGTTATAACCGCTAGAATTAGTAGAAGCGTGAAGCTACCGAGCGTCCAAGTCCGGTAGTTTTCAGCTCGATTCGTTAAACGCGAATAGGTTAAAGTGTCACAAAGCGTTAGACCACAGAAAATGAAAACATGTTAGAGTTAGGTCACACCTACTGGCGATGGCGTTTTAGATAAAGGCTTACCAGTGCACTGCACGTCTGGGTTGCCTTCGAAACCTGGTGGGCACAGACAGCGATAAGCGCCTGGGAGATTCTCGCAAAGAGCGGCAATCCCACAATTAGCGTGTGCACATTCGTCCTGATCGCGACAGCCGACACGCGGGTCGCCTTCGTAGCCGGGCGGGCAGCTGCACTCGTAGCCGCCTTCCACGTTGCGACAAACTGCGCCCGGGCCGCAGCTCGCGGCGTTCGCGCACTCATCGATATCAACGCACTACATACCAAACGAAATAATTACATTTTAGGTGCACACGACAAAATAAATGGCAAAGGTAAATAATATCTAGTAATTCATTTAATAGATTCTTCATTAACCTTTTAAACACAGAAATGACTTTCATAATTTTTTTTAAAAGAGTAAATGATAAATATCATGATTAACAATTTTTGTAATATTATCTCATAGAAAAACCAATTCACTTACGCCATCGAATGCATTTCCGGTATAACCAGACTGGCACGCACATGTGTAGTTTCCTGGATAGTTTTGACACACAGCGTTCACTCCACAAGCACCAGGTCGACGACATTCGTCAATATCTATAATGTTTAAGTAATTAGTGAAATATTAAATATTTAAGAATGTACTGTGTAATGTAGTCAACCGCACGTCTCTTGTTATTTATCTGACTTTGACTGCTTTATTTCGTAGCAGTGAGGTCGTTTCGTTGTTCAGGTTACCACTGACATGCGGTTGACCATACCTATTTTAAGCGTTCACTACAACCGATGCGACTCGTCGACATGAGTCGCATCGGTTGCACAATAATACAGTTATGCACAAAACCCGACGGTTTTGTGCATAAGTGCATTCCATATAAAATGTAGCTTCATGAAGTACCTCTGCACTCTTCTTCGCCGTCGCCCTCGAAACCTCGATTACATTTGCAAATGAAATGAGCTGGCAGGTTACAGCACTCTGCGTTTGTGACGCATCGTGAAGATACTGCCGGGTCCTCGCACTCATTTATATCTGCAAATAAACTTCATGTTTTATTTCATTCGCTTATATTTCTAAAACTATTCGCCCTTTTTAACATACTTTTCACCATTTAAGAACTTCAATTAAACTTCTGATTTTGGTTTATAGGAGACATAATCAGACGCAGATGAGGGTTTGTCGATGTTAACTAATGATAAGTTCGTTACCTCTACAAGTGAAACCGTCGCCTTCGTAGCCTGGGAAACACGAACATTGGAAACTACCGACCGTGTTCGTACAGTGAGCAAAAACATCGCATGGTCTTTCTTTGCATTCATTTACATCTAAAAGCAAACAACAGGAAAGTAAAGTACACGTTTACTGCAGACACAAACATAATTATAAGTATTATAATAACAGTGCATACCTGGTTCCTGGCAGTTGCAGCCACCGAAACCATCATTACAATGGCACACCCCGTTTAGACAACGACCATTTATACATTGGGCGCCATCTTCTTTGGTACAATCATCTACAACATTAAATTATTAACAATGAAATAAGCTTTATCTTGGGTTGGCAACGAAATAGCTTTTGAACATTTAACAATGGAAGCGCAATGGCTGCGTTTATTTGCTCTTGACTCACCTGTACATTTCAACTCTTTCTCGAGTTCGTCGGATCCCTTATAGCAATCCTTGACACCGTCGCATAACTTTGATAATTCATATAATTGTAATATTTGTGTCGATTCGTTTACTTGACAGCCAAAATAGCCGTCTTCTAAATTTAAGAAAAATACTTCTCGTTTTATTCCTAAACCTATTCCATATTGGCTTTGTGTCGCTACCTGTGAAAGAGAGATTACAAACTTCGACAATAATTCAATAAGAGAGTTAGTCAGGACTTACTGGGTATTATCTAAACAATCAATAATAATTATATTCTATTACTCACATTTGTCGTTGTGACTAAGAGCGTCCAAACCACGAGCGGTAAGGTGTCTATATACATTGTCTCTGGAACAAAAGAAATTATACATTTTTAGTTAAAATGAAATTATAATCGTTTATTCATTATATGTATAAATCCACATACATTTTACATTATATACTAACGATTTAGGTCAGAGACCAGCTACTGGCTACAAGGTCCAGAAATAAGAACCTTCTTACAATGCGGACTGTGTCCAAACATACCGCTTTCTTCATCAAGCATTTGACTAAGCCTAACTTGTGCCTCTTCAGGTGAGCCTATGATACAGTTTGGGTTAAGGAGTTGTTGCAGAAAGCAGTGTAAACTAGTAGAACTCTATTACATAATTTAGACATAACATAAATATGCACGTTTGCCGTGACATAAAGAGTATCATTATAATTACCGATACAGTCGAGTCAATTAAGAAGAAAACACCTACGACTTGGACGCAACACGCATGATTCGTCAGTTCATCACATTGACACGATTTGCTGTAGGTATGTTATCTATCTTCATTTATGTATAAGCTTTACAAAACCTTTATCTAATTAACAAAAATCTTAAATTCATTTAATGACATACAACTTCCAGCCAAGAAGCATGAAATTTCGCACAATAGTTCCTTAAACAAAAAAGGCGGGCAATTAGGAAGGATATTTGAAAGTTCATCCCCTAAGGGAGATAAATTGGGAATGAAAGTTTACATGGAAGTTCGTCATTTTTGCCGATAGGGAATTCCATAGGGCACACGGCTTGTACATTAAATCTAAAACAAGGCCTCACAAAACTGTTTATACAGTGAGCTTGCTTGAGATACTACGAGTAGGTACCTAAATCAAATTCACACTTCGTAACGCGTGATCTTTAAGGGCAGGCCCAAAGGAAAATCTTCAATCTTAGATTAGATTTAAACAGTAGTAAATCATGTTCAAATTGGAAAAAAAGTATATGGCAGGAAACTTCATTATAAATATGAGGGTCGACCCAGACGAAAACACGATACGATAAAATTTTCTCGATAGAAAACCATCACAAAGTTACCTCTAATTTTAATCTAATTTGGTTTGCATTCTATTTTGGTGCATATTACTGAACCACAAATTAGACAAATAATAACACTCATTATAACCTAGCGATGACCCAAGCGATTTTTTAAAATAATGTCTATTTTAAAAGATAATCGAATAAAAAGCATTTGGCGCTTACTACATTTTTAATCCGCGAGATACGCTGTCTTCCGTCTCGCGTGACACGAGCTTGAGGCATCAATTTGTTTCACCAGTCAGTACCCCACAGAGTACTTTGATAAGAGTACCCCTCGCTCTGTTGAGACGGGAAGTCTATGACAATTTTCTCCGCGCCTAGCAACTATTATTATTATCGACATTTTGTTGAATAATAAATGGGAAACAAAAAAATACAATGAAAAAGCGAGAACTTAAACACTTGAAGACTAAAATGATTGCTAATTGCCGAAGTCGAAGGTTTGTTTTTATATCAAGGTACTTATGCGTATAGTATACGCAAAATAAACAGATGATTTGACCGCTCGATATGATCGTTTATTGTTTTCGTGCGAAATTATATAATTTAGCTAGAATTTATTTTTGATAATATGTGAGTGTTGTCCACGCTTCCTCACTAAAATTAGAAATACGAAAGAATTACAATATCCCTCCCTCTCGACCCGTCTCTTTCTTTGTTTGTTACTTTTTTACAACTAGTCGAGTGAGGTATTAAAACAAAGAATATAAGATTCTTCCAAAAACTCGCTTGTTTTAGGTATCAGTTCCCGGAAAAGGATATTAATCGAGTGATCGAGTTTGTTGATGGTTCTATCGGTAGTACCATTGAGGTCGAAAACAATTTTAAACCACCACCCTGAGGTACACCGGCAGAAGTATAACAACAAGAAGAACACGTCTGTTCTATGCATATACGTTGCCGGCGGCCATACAGGTAACTACGAAGCGAGCGAAGCATGCCAAGCAGGATATCGAAATTGACGATATTGAACGCATTGCTTAAATCCAATAAGCAAAGAATCGTCAGATTTCCTCCCCATGCCTAAGCGTATGTCATTAGTAACGTTCACTAGCGTACAGTAGCGGTGCTGTGACCAGGACGAAATCCGGATTGGAAAATATTCAGCAGACTATTCTTGCAAAGAAATGCACTAAGCTGATTGTGAACAAGGTGTTCAAGGACTTTGGAGAGGAAAGGCAAGATGGAAGTAGGTCGGTATTCTGAAAAGGAAGCAAGATTAGATTTTTTGGGTAAAGCAGTGATTTTTGGCTCTTTCCACATCGGAAGACACTTGACACTACACCCGTAGCTCGTATCAATACGCCAGGCCGTCACACTTACACGTATTAGTCCATATCTTGAAAATTACTGAACTGATTTTGATGAAACTTGCACTGTTCCCTAAGTTGAAGTAAATGTAAGCTAATACAAAAAAAATGGTCACGATCCGATTAATAGTTGCTGAGAAATGCGTGGACAAACATACATACATACATACGTCTATGAAATTTTGTATATTTGTTTGGAAGCCTTAGTAGATTGTCATATGTGAATATAATGCAATTCCAATAATATTACATACATACGTATCGAATTGATAACCTCCTTTTTTTTGAAGTCGGTAATAATATGTATCTAAGAATCGATGCTTGGCGTGATTTTAACTTCCATGGATTTATGATGATTTAGTGATGTGTGGTTATGGCGGCGTTGGGAATCTCTACCGGTGGGTATTATTGTTATTGCAGCGATTGTGAGCATCCACAAGGACGGTTTGACGAAGAGGGCCGATACTTCAATTTTGTTTTAGTTTCAGCTTTCTTATGCATGATGCTTGTAATATCGTCGCAGATGCTTGGTTTTTACTGCATGAATTGAGCGTGAACATCGTATAGCTGATTGTCTGTCAGCAGATTGACTTTTTCATCCATTGAATCGACACTGAATAAAGGACCCGACGAAAAATAAATTCAAAAACAATCATTGTGATGATTATAAGCTATTTCTTATCACTGTGTTTGATTTGCTTTTATACCTTTTGGATTTTTTATCACCTATTTTATCACTTCTAATTTTTTATGGTGGAATGGAGTATACAGAACTTTTATTTCTCAACATACAAACACAAAATAGGATTGCATTGTATATATTACACAAGTAAAGACATTCTTATCCCTGCACATTAGCACTGCTACATTTTGCGAATTGATGATTTTGTGAAACCGAGAGCGTAGCGCATATTACTATTTTGTCCAAAGAAATTTAAAAAAAGTCTTTGTTTTCAGGGTTCCGTAGTCAACAAGGAATCCTTATAGTTTCACCCTGTCCGTCTGTCCGTCCGCAGCTTAGCTCAGAGACTCTTAGTACTAGATAGCGATAATTTTGCATGGATATTATATGTCGCATTACTGGATGGCCGAGATGCGATACATCGGGTCTTCTTCACGATCTAACATAGTGTTGCGCGCCACAATTAATGCCTGGTACATGGTGACATTAGTTACCACTAGCGCCATCTAGTATCGAGTAGCAGAACTAGTCGAGTCACGATCGTTCTAGAAAATTCGATACTAGAACTTTGTAGAACTTTCTCGAACTATCGTCACCTAGTCGGTCGGGGCCGGTATGTACTCGAACATTCTAGATGTTTCTACAATGGAAGGTTCTCGAAATATCTGCGGCACTATTTAAGGCCGGGATGCGCGACGACCGACACAGTTTGGATAAAGCGACAAGAGCAAAAACATCTAAGCGATCTTCAAGTGCGAAGTAGTGTGATTGTGTTCTTTTAATTAGTGTTTTGAGTTGTAATTAGTGTTGTAAAATAAATTGTTATTTTTGGTTATTAAATCGGCAGTTTTTATTGTCACGAACCCGAAGCTCGTAACAATAGTTTAGATAGGTGTGGGCACTGCAGTGGGTACTCGAACGAAAAGATTATTTGAATTTGAAGTAACTTTAATAAACTAGCGATTAACAACCGAAACGCACACGTGTGTCGGGAACTAACACGTGTGTTGGTATTGAGCGTTTGCCTAGAATGTCCGAGCTCGACTGTCGACTGTCGCAACACTCGGTCTCTCCACCAGTCCTCGCTGCATCCCGTCCACCGATGATCGTGTCCAAGCGGTAGGGCTCGCTTGCGTTTCCGATCACATGATTTTTCTGACATTTAGCTGACAGGGGTTCCCCCCTGCCATCTAAATGGTTGTCTTTGGATATGTGAAAAAATTCATGGTAGTAGTATATAATAACGAAATTAAAAGGAAAACTATCACGGCTAAGTAGGCTTTACAAGTTTACGAATAATAGTCGACCAACTTACATGTATGGGAGAACATGATTTTCAACTATAATGTTAAGTTTGTTCTTGGGTAAATTCATTTCAACTACGGAACTCTTCATTGTGCGTGGTCCGACACGCACTTGGCCAATTTTTATCTGAATATCCTGCATATACTACGCAAACGCACTGCACTTGAAGTTTAGTGTACAGAGTTTCGTTGCGCGCGTCGTCACGCCACCCGCGGTTGTTATTTGCACTAATGCGGGGGTTGGGAGACGCGCGGGTGAAATCAGATTTTATCCTGTCATTGGGCCCACTCTTAAAAGAGAAAGTTATTTCGAACTCATTCAATAAATGGATAAGGATAATAAAAGAACAAATTAAACTTTGTTAATATAAAGATTTATTTTTAAGTATTACACTTCAGTTAACTGAACTATACATTTCCTCAGAACTAATTTCATCTTCTCGGTTGACTTAGTTTGGTCTGAAACTGGTTGGATTAAATACTTTTTATCTGAATCCCAGATAATACTTACTTTATTAAGTATTCGCCAAAAAAAGAGGGATTACTTATAATCAGAAAATTCTTTACTAGCACGAGTAGTACCTATACCGAAGTAAAGAAATCGTCATTCATGTCAACCGTTGAATGTTGGACGTTCAACTCAATAAACCTGTTCGTAAAGAAAACGCTCTCGATCTTGTATTACTAATATTGTTTATTTCATGCGGAGATAAATACGGTTTTTACAAGCCTACTGGGATTTAGTATCAACAGCAAACCGAAGATTCAGTAGCACACTTATGATTTATTTTTGCCCTATGCAGTAGGATTACACAAAGGCTAAATAATAATATGTAGATGTTAACTTTGTAGAGATTATAAATAAAAATTTTCACTTTTTGTGTATACAAATCTCGCGTTTTCTCAACAAAGTAATAAGATATTGAGTAGTAGACAATGTGATAGTACAACATTAGAGTAAGTTTTCGTTTAATAATTACAGCCGCGACAAAAGCGAAGGCTGCGGTGCGAGGTCATATAACTGTGTGAGCGGTACATTGTCGTTTACCTACTTGTCTGTATCGCACTGACAAATAGGTATAAGTTCAGATACATTGTACATAGATATTGTGAGCAATTTGGCGCTTGTGTTAACGATGTTGCAGTTGCGTGTTTAACTGGTTGCATGCCGATTTACGAGTGCGTTTGCACTTCACCTAAGCACAGACCTCACCGCAAATGTCGTTGTGCCAGTTGTCACAGCCGCTGCACTCGTCATTTGCACGCACATTATTCTTTGTACTTGGTGATAAAAACTAATAATTGCCACTTTGAAAGTGAACGCATTAGGCACGAACTAACCAAAAATGTTAACTTTACATAAGTTTACAAAACATAATCTATTATAAAGACCACCATTTCTATTTGGTATATGAACTGCATTTAGCCAGTTTTTTAGGGTTCCGTAGTTCTGACAAGGAACCCTTATAGTTTCGTCATGTCCGTCCGTCTGTCTGTCTGTCCGAGGTTTTGCTAAGAGACTGTTAGTACTAGAAAGCTGTAATTTTGTAGGAGTGTGTATATCAATTACGCCGACAAATGGTAAAATAAAATTTAGGAAAATATTTTTTTTGCTCCCCTACATGAAGTGGGGATGAATATTTTTTTCGTCGTCTACCCCATCGTGTGGGGTATCGTTGAATATGTCTTCTAAAATGGCTTGGGGGTTGCTAAAATTATTTTTCGATTTAATGCTCCATTTGCGAAATATATAACTTTAATAACTTTAAAGTGCAAATTTTTCTTCAGTAGGGCGTCCCCCCTCCCCCTCTAAAAGCTAAACTGCTGGCTTGAAAAATTTTGAAAAATTCACGATGATAGAGCATTTCTTGAACTTAAAAGGAAAATTATAATGGTTAAGATAACTTTATTAGTTTAGCAGTAATAGTCGTTGAACTTGGGTGTTGGATAATTTTGTACCAAATACAAAATCCTTAGCATTAATCCTTTAAAGTGACTAAGATGAAGTAGTTGCTTGTTTATAACAGGTAAAGACTTGCATTGAAAAACGTAATATATTGTGATAACGGGCTACTAGAGAACCCTACACTGTGCGTGCCCGACACGCACTTGCCCGGTTTTTTTTTTTCATTCAAATCTATTCACAGCATTTTTTTTTTGGGTGGGGAAATTTTCAGGACGTGTCAGACTTTTACTGACTAAAACCCACCCGTGTTCCTTCAGTTGCCTGTGCCAGGGGCCACGGTATCCCTTTCGAACAACCCGCGACCCTGGCAGAATCTATTCAAAGCATTCCATGCTTATTTTAATATGGCATAAGTGGGTAGGTACAAGGGTACCTACTGAAAAATTTGATGATGTTAATCTATTACCATAATCGCAGATGTTATCTGAAGGTAGACCAGGTGATGAATGAATGAATGATTAAGTAAGTATAAAGTTGAATGTATTATTTATTACCTACACGTTTATGTAACAAGGATATCCACGTAAATAACAAAAGGAATGATGACAAGGATTCTTAGATGGTGTCACAAATTACCTACCTACAAACCATTATTACGCACTAAGGCCAAACGAGGCACTAAGAAAACACCTAATATTGTTTTCAATAATCGATGCCCTTGACACTTTAAAGTAGGTACTCGTAACAAACGCTTATATTTTATTATTGACAGAAATAAGCTATAAACTGTAGACTCCAGTACTTAAATCTGTTCAGAACGTATAGGTACGTGGGTATTTATAACTAGAAGTACATTTAATCTGATCATCCTTCTGCCTTTAACCCAATTTAGGTATTTGGGCTTGGCGCAGGATGTCTTTTTCTTCCATACATAAACTGTCATCTCCTTTGCCACACCTTCTTTTCATCTAACTAGAATAATTCATTTTTCGAACCACTTGCTCAAAAAAGTGACATTCTATGCCACAAAAAGCGAACATAACAATAGTAATTTTTAATCTGTTAAAAACAGGGAAAGAATACTGAATTTCATTCATCCTCTAGGGGGAGAATGTGATTTAAATTTGGAATACTTACCGAAATTTATACTGAACTACATCTGTGTTTACACCATTGAGTTTGTATATAAAGCATTATACATCTTGAAAAAGGAATACGCATTTATTATGCAGTTATGATTATTAAATAAAATTACGAAAACCGACGAGGCCGTATGTGCTTGATGCCTTTGCTTTTCAGACAAAAAAATATTAGTCTAGGAATTTGTCGCGTTTTTGTTTTCTTCAAATACATAAACGTTAAGTTTATATTAATTTATTTTTATAAATAAGTTAATGTTCTAAAAAATACGTTTTACTTTTAATTGTCATTATTTTTAATAAAGGCTTATCTCTTATTATTATTGTTTTAATTTTTTCGCAAATGGTAGGAAAAGTAGAGTATTTTCCTCGGTGATAAAGCTTAGGTGATAAGGTCTTAGTCTTGGGTGAACTTAAATCGCGAGCGTAACGAAGGACTCGAGGTTTACTCCCGAGGGTAGCGAGGGTGTTAAAAACTTAAATCACGAGCGAAGCGAGAGATTTAAGACGAGTCCTGAGTGTAGCGAGGGATTTAAATCGTCACCCGCGACAGAAGACACTGCTTTATCCCCTTGGTTAATAATCTACTATTATTACACTAACTTAACTACATTAAATAAAGTTTAAAATATTCTTAAACCGTTGCATATTTTTTCAATTAATCCGCTACTGCTACTAAAGAACTACAATTAACAAAAACCGGGCAAGAGCAAGTCGGACTCGCGCACCGAGGGTTCCGTACCATCATATGTTTTTAAATTTTCACCGGCGAGCTACTTACTAGATCTCGTTCAAACCAATTTTCGGTGGAAGTTTACATGATAATGTACATCATATTTTTTTTTTAGTTTTATCATTCTCTTATTTTAGAAGTTACGCACAAACTATTCAGTTTAGAAAAAAATTATATTAGAAATCTCAATATTATTTTTGAAGACCTATCCATAGATACCCCACCCCACACGTACAGGTTTGACGAAAAAAAAAAATTTGAGCTTCAGTTCTAAGTATGGGGAACCCCCATAATTTAATGTTTTTTTTTCTATTTTTTTGTGAAAATCTTAATGCGGTTCACAGAATACATCTACTTACCAAGTTTCAACAGTGTAGTTCTTATAGTTTCGGAAAAAGTGGCTGTGACATACGGACGGACAGACGGACAGACAGACAGACAGACATGACGAATCCGTAAGGGTTCCGTTTTTGCCATTTGGCTACGGAACCCTAAAAATGATGCAACAGAACAATGTTTCAGTGCTGTGAATTTTACAAAATGTTTCACTATTAAGTATGTTGTTCTTGTTATTCTGTTGTTATGCTTGCGGAAGTCTCCGTCACATCCAAATCATGTGAAGTTACTTGAAAAGCTCTTTCAACTAAATAGAATATTTTTTGTTAGAATTTGTTAAAAGTTTTGTCATGATATCAAAGTACAGTAGCGGTATTTACGTAAACGGAAAATTATCAAGGCTAAAAAATAGGCTCTACCAATATTATATAAGTATGAGTAATAGGTACCGACAAAACAACTTTAATTATCTGCAAAAAAGACTTGAACTTTGTATTTTTTAAATGTATTTAACATTTAACCACTTCTAAGTTACATACACTTAGGTACATGCACGTGATCACTTCAAATCACCAGATTTTTTTTAAACTTTTAGTTCCAATATGAAAATGTGTACCTACACTACGAGGACAGGAGGTTCAGAGGCATAGTCGGCACTGCATTTGATTATTCAAATGCAGTGTCGACTAGGCGTCTATCCATATCCTCCCTCGGCATAACCGACATGATTGTACCCATAAAGAGTATGGAACGTTACGCGTAGGACTTATTTAACATTCTGCACAAATAGAGCGAAGTGTATAAAAAAAACAAGTCTTGTCATAGGCGGAAGTTTTTGTGATTGATATTTAAATAAATTAAAAATATAATTGAGATCGAAGGAGTAGTTACGGTAGTCAGATTTTTATTTAGTACGAGCAACCGTTTTTTAGGGTTCCGTAGTACCTACAAGGAACCCTTATAGTTTCGTCATGTCCGTCTGTCTGTCCGAAGTTTTGCTAAGAGACCGTTAGTACTAGAAAGCTATAATTTTGCAGGAGTGTATATATAAATTACGCCGACAAAGTGGTAAAATAAAATTTTGGAAAATATTTTTTTTAGTGTAGCTCCCCTACATGTGAAGTGGGAATGAATATTTTTTTCGTCGTCTACCCTATCGTGTGGGGTATCGTTGAATAGGTCTTCTAAAATGACTTGAGGGTTGCTAAAGATATTTTTCGATTTAATGCTCCATTTACGAAATATTAAACTTTAAAGTGTAAATTTTTTATTCCAGTAGGGCGTCCCCCCCCCCTCTAAAAGCTAAACTGCGGGCTTAAAAACCTGGAAAAATTCAAGATGATAGTTCATTTCATGAACTTTAAATGAAAACTATAGAAATTAATATAACTTTATTAGTTTCGCAGTAATAGTCGTTGAACTTGGGTGTTGGATAATTTGGTACCAAATACAAAATCCTTAGCATTAATCCTATATAGTGACTAAGACGAAGTAGTTACTTGTTTATGATGGGTTTAAAGACTTGCATTAAAAAACAAAATATGAAATAAAAAAACCTTAATAAATTATCATAAGTTTCACAATACTGCCGCTAGATGGAATGATGGAATTACAATTTTTTGAATTGAAATAATAACTTGGCAGCAATCGTACTCTTATTTTTTAGCTTTTCAAGGAAGAATTATTATTTATTAGTTAATGTCTAATCTGTTTATATATATTTGTTGTGTTTAGTATCGCTATTCGATAACAGATGGCGTTGTGCTGTGACGTCACTTTTGTAGATCGCGGTGTTAAGATTTTCTTGCAAGGTATAACCTCTGCAGCTCCGTGGTTACGTTATGTGTTAAAGTTTTGTTTTACTCTGGACACCCTGCATATATTGATTCATTATAAAGAACAACAGAATCGTACTACATAGTGATAACGGGGCTACTACGGAACCCTACATTGTGCGTGGCCCGACACGCACTTGGCCGGTTTTACTTTAATAAAATTCCTGTTTCACACCTATCATAACTTTCATAAACTTTGATTGGACCAAGGTGAGTGCAGGCAGGCTAAGAATGCACTCCCTACAATTGATGGCCGCCTCACAAAACAGGTTCTCCGACTAACTTAACGACATCTGCGTACAGTTACAGCAGCTAAAGCTGGCCACAGGTCATTTAAAAATCACCTCTCTGTCGTTGAAGTCACAGACAGTCCGTCATGCAAGGCGTGCATGGAGGACCACGAGACAGCAGCTCATGTGCTTCTAAACTGCCCGGTGATGGCCACATAAAGGGCAAACTACTTCGGTATCCCAGGGGGTTACCAAACTGACAATCTCACGGAGAGTATACCTACCCTCCGTGAGATTGTGAGTAACACCAAGGCGTTGCTGGCCTTTGAGGAGCTGGGGTGGATCGAATAATCGATTTTACCACCCGCACGCAAAATACTTAACGCGGAGTTGCGGACACCAGCCCGTATTAGGTATCTATTAACTTTCACATTTATATTTGTTTTCATTTTTTATACTGGCCATGAACAAAGTCTCCTTAAACTTGGGAACTAGGTAGTTGGATAAAGCAAGAAACCGTAGAATGTATTATTTCTCATCTAATATTGGATGTATGTTATACATCATGTATAACATACATCCAAGAAGGCCACATATATCTAATTTTGTGACGGAACCTTGGAACGGAACTAAAACAGCAACATGCATTTATGCAATGCCATTATTTATTAACTTTAACTTTAATTTAGCATACAATTCAATTTGAAACGATAAGTAGTGTTGAATAAGTGTAAATGGTGATGTAACCAATATATTTTTATAATTAGTTAGTGTTATGATTTTACAGGCTAACATAATGGCTAAGGCCTGTTTTTTCAATAATCAAAGTAACATCTTGCATCCTTGGAATAGGGAAAATACAGGCCTTTTCACTAAAATAACAAATGATACTGTTTAGGTATAACCAAGAGAGAGCAAACGTTTTAATGAAAGTGAAAAAAGTAGTTAACCAATATCGATAATCTGCATATTCATCAAAGCACATCCGCCACCATAGGCGCGCCCTCTCAAAGTATTGAACCTTACGTCATGAACGAAGTTGCAAGCCGCCATGTGAGTTCGCGTGTACGAATGTGGTATCAAATCGTGTGCGTACGCGCAGCGGAATGTTGTTGAATTTAAAGATTTTAATTATACAGATATTTAGTGTATGACGTCGTATAATTGTGTATGGTAAAAAAAAATTTGTGCACGCAACCATTGTGGAGAAATTCACCAAAAACTGATTCCGCTGGGCGAACGTTGTCCTGGCGGAACTTTTTTTAATCCATAGACTTTAGAAGAAAAGAGATGTGTCCAAAAATTAGTGTGTATTTGTGTGTAATTGTGTATGTATGAATAAAACTAGTGCATGCATAAACTTCGGAGAAATTCAAGTTTCCGCTACGCGAACGTTTGGCCATTAGCTAGTTTTCATATAAAGCGCTTACATAGAGAGCTGTAGATTTTTACATACGTTGTTTTGAATTTGTTTATATTTGTTTAAAAAACAGATTTAGAAAAAATCGTAGGGCTTAAAAGATAAAAATATAAACGTAAAATACGCTTATTAGGTCTTAGTTCTTAAAGTATGCACTTTGGGGTCTAGATTTTCACGTTTATACAAACCTTGTAAGTGTCTGCAACATGTTGCCAAGTATCAATGATGTTCCGTTAGTAACTAAAGAGTTATAGGACAAATTTACCATGAACAGATCACTGTTTACAAAGCAGTCAAATATCACGACGTTCTGAAGGAATTGCATGGTAATATGTATGTCAATAATTAGTGTATTCATTCAACTATTCTTATGCAAAATTTCATGTCATTAAATTCAGTAATTAAAGAAAAACAATTATAATACAGACGAAGCATCGAAAACCTACATAACCCGACCAAGTTCGGATGGCTACAAAAAAGCGGCCGTGCAATATATTTAGGTAACATCCCAAAATTTACAGTATAATACCGGTATTGAATTGGTATAGGTGATAACACAATTGTTGTTTCGATATAATTTATAGGTCATTTATTTTTGTACACCTACTTTTTTAAATGTATTTGACTATGACAGAAAGTAGGTACTATTTACGTAGGTACTTTATTTAAGTATGCGCTTGAGACTTGAGATATAATCTAAATATATTATTTAAGACAAATAAAATTCATACAGCTAATTTCTATTGAAGATTTCACGGATCAGGATTCTAACTATAGACCCCTTAGGGAAATTAAATATTTACCACATGTAAGTATGTACTACTGTTTAGGTAAATATTTATCATATTGTAGCTTATTACACTATTTAACCAATAGACTAGGCATGCACGAGCGTTCCCCTTTGCAACTTTAGTGGATCAAACAATATAATAACTTGAAAAAAACTACTTCTTGAATCGATTTTTTTTTCTTATGTATGTGAGCGTGTTCCCCCGCACCCCACCAAAATATGCAGAATTATTTTGTTCGAAGTTCGGTACGCTTAATCCTTTAGTTAAATAGTCTAAGTATTGTAGTTATGAATTGATCAAAAATATTAAATGCAATTGTTTTATTTTTTCCTAACGCTTGTGTACGCAACTGTACCATAATTTAATAAATACTATATTGGAAGGTTAAGAACGTTTCTTAGATATATGGCACGGCCGCTTTTTGGTAGCCATCCGAACTTGGTCGGGTTATGTAGGTTTTCGATGCTTCGTCAGTATTATAATTGTTTTTCTTTAATTACTGAATTTAATGACATGAAATTTTGCATAAGAATAGTTGAATGAATACACTAATTATTGACATACATATTACCATGCAATTCCTTCAGAACGTCGTGATATTTGACTGCTTTGTAAACAGTGATCTGTTCATGGTAAATTTGTCCTATAACTCTTTAGTTACTAACGGAACATCATTGATACTTGGCAACATGTTGCAGACACTTACAAGGTTTGTATAAACGTGAAAATCTAGACCCCAAAGTGCATACTTTAAGAACTAAGACCTAATAAGCGTATTTTACGTTTATATTTTTATCTTTTAAGCCCTACGATTTTTTCTAAATCTGTTTTTTAAACAAATATAAACAAATTCAAAACAACGTATGTAAAAATCTACAGCTCTCTATGTAAGCGCTTTATATGAAAACTAGCTAATGGCCAAACGTTCGCGTAGCGGAAACTTGAATTTCTCCGAAGTTTATGCATGCACTAGTTTTATTCATACATACACAATTACACACTAATTTTTGGACACATCTCTTTTCTTCTAAAGTCTATGAATTAAAAAAAGTTCCGCCAGGACAACGTTCGCCCAGCGGAATTAGTTTTTGGTGAATTTCTCCACAATGGTTGCGTACACAAATTTTTTTTTACCATACACAATTATACGACGTCATACACTAAATATCTGCATAATTAAAATCTTTAAATTCAACAACATTCCGCTGCGCGTACGCACACATCAAATCGGGCGTAAAATGCGTCTGCGAGCCAGCGCGCGGCGCTTGCGCCATTCACTTTCACGTGTCGCTCGCTGCCACTGCGTACTTCGTTCATACTGAAAGTAGGCTGAGAGCAAACAATGCCTTTACGCAGTTTCTCTCCTCACAAACAATTATTCCATCTGATTCCAGTTGCATCTTGTCAACTTCACTCGCTAATATTGCTGAGTGGCGTGTTATTGCTACCTACTGTCGTAGCCCCGTAGACTTTGACTACGAGATTAATTCGTCTATGCCTACGAGTTATTTTAACTGCTTCGCCATAATTTTGTGGTACGATCGTTTAAGCAAATTGCCTTGTCCTGTATATATGTAGTATTTGCAATGGCTATCTTATTCCTCCAATTTTAATAAATAGATGGTAAACTACATGCAACAAATATTAAATATTATATTTTGACAAACAAGTTCGTTGATTGTTACTGTTTAATACCACTTTTAAGCAATAATACTTATTACCTCAGACAATTGACGAGTTTAATTTAAAAACCTGATTGTTTTTTTGTTCAACGAACGATGTCTGGTGAGTGATTACGCTGTAGAGATATTTCCCAGAAATGACTCACGGTACTCTTAAGGTATCTAAGATGATACATGAGTACATGATAGTGATGGCTGTGTTCCGTTTCTCACAGAATTCACACCACCACCATTATATTTATTTCCCACTAATTAAATACTTTCTCAACCAAATTACGGCCAATGCATATCATGTTATTTTACTCATAACTTGGATTTTATAATTATATAATGTAAGTGTACTTAAAGAATCATATAATATTTTTTAATCAATCATAAAAATAACCCCTTATCATGAAAATGCAAATGACATAATTAATACATTATTTAAATTATTGTGCAGTCAAAACATATAATTATATTTTTGCGGATGCTAGCTACACTTTTTTGCCAAGATATCTACGTATGTAACTAATGTACTTAACTAAGTTTTTTAGATCTACAGTTTTTACTTCTACGTTCATTTACATAATGCCTTGAGGCATCTCTATTGTTTTATTAGCTTAATTAAACTATACACATCCTAATGAAGGAAGGTCAGATACATATATAAGTTGTTCCTTTGAACCGTAAGCAATCTTCTTTACTTATAAAGACGTGATCAGAAACAATAGTGCAAGCGTCTCGTAAGGCGCCTCGTAACACTCACAACTATGCCCGTCGTTGTAGTGAATGTGTTCTGCTTAGATCTCGATAGCTCAGCACAAAATTGCGTTGGTATTATCGATAATAATCGATTGGAGTGAGTGGCGCGCGTATCATTGTGAACGGTACCAGTAGTAACACTAGCGGTACAATCCATCTGTTCCAATAGCAGTAGCGGAATTATGTACAAGTTTACATTGTTTATTGGCCACACATTCACGTCACGCCTAGCTCAATACATTACTCATACAGGTACGTATTACCTATCTATTAATACACATGTAATAATATGGAATTCGTGACATTGTGTCCTCAGTAATAATTTTACACAAACTCGTAAAGAATTGACAACCCGGATCCGGGTTAGACCAGAAATGTAAATTCCAATTACCTATTTGACATTGTTCCGTCAAAATATACGAAGGTGTAGATTTAGGTTGTATCAATTTTGTTTAGCGTCACACTTTTTTCTTCCTTCATTTTATAAAAATACTTCATGATTTTCACGAGCTTGGGCAACTCATATTCTTATACTAAAACAATATCTGTGATTATTTCAGACCCCGACGTTATTAGACGTGACAGCACTGCGTATTGATAGCATCTATTAAAGGAGAAAGAGCGGTTAGGCCGAGACCATCAAGTTCCGGTGACGCGGACGGCGCGGCGGCGGCGACCGGCGACCGCGTCAGGAATACTAAACAAGCTTCGCTGACAGAGCCGAGGGACGGTCAAGTGGAGCGACCGCTTAGAACGCCATATTATAGTGCCAGAATCACTCGAGCAGTCGAGCTTGTTCCGCGTTGAATTAGTTTCCAATATAAGTCTCTTAGTAACTCTCTCTATTAAAATTTATCTCGAAAAAATCATTGGAAATTACTATATTGATAATAATATAAATTATGTATGTAGTACTTATGTGAAAGAATTTTCAATACAATATCTGCATACATGTAATGTAAAAGGGTATGTACGAGTGCATTGAAGCACCCTGTCTCCCCAAAAATTGTTTTGAAACTATCGTTATTTTGGGAGTGATATGAAGATTCGAATGACGTTATTGCGACGCACGCTATTTCGAAAAAAATTAAGAGTGGTACATACGCCAGTTCGAAAACTCATAAAATCAAAAACCGCTATATCGAATGACGTTGTCGCGAACACGCTGATTCGAAAAACTGTTTGAATGTTACGCTAGTACGAAAGTCTTGGCATTGAAATCCACTGTTGCGAATAGCCTAATATTCAACTTTAGACGGCATTGGTAGCATTCCTACATTTTAAATTTATAATTAAGTAATTTGCACACATCTACTAGCAAATTTAAATATACATATTCCTGGTGATTCAGAAGAGTTAACAATGTCTCATTACAATATCTTCATTTATATAATATAATGTTTGCATAAGCTCGACCCACATCAGCTGTATCATTGATAACAACAACATGGATATATTGTATGAACAGGACATCTTTTTGAAAAATCGAGAATTCTGAGAATGGGTGGAGAGAATACAAACACATCTGTTTCCAGAATAACAGTCTCCGCGACTGCGAAGCATGCACATCAACATCCCTGTAGTTTAAATTTGGGTGCATAATTACAAAAACTGGTCAGAAACAAAAAGCAGGTTTATCTCAAACCATGTACAAATGTTCCAAGCTTAGTAGTCACAGTCAGGTATCGCCTCAGACAGATTGTCAACGCCAGTCAGTAACTTCTACGGAAAGATCCAATCTGATTCTTAGGAAACTCTTATTTTTTTGCAAATTGGAATCCTGCACTACTTGAGAAACGTAATGTATGAGTTTTGGTTTTGGTTTGGTTTTGGTTAATATGCGTTTGGGTCTCTAATAGTAGAGACCCAAACGCATATTTTTATGGTTATGTATAATTAAATTATACCTTTTCCTTTACCTATTATTTTGTCTCTATTGTCCATAGATCGTGCTATTGTCAAATCTCTTTCCTTTCATATGTCCTTGCTTTAGCCTTAAAAACCACTTACCAGTTATATTTGCTCGCAAAATTGTTATCTAGTAATCGTTTTAACCAACTATTGCAAAACTGTTCTTTCCCTGGTCGCTTACAGGGTGAATTAATAAGCAATCATTTGATGTTTAAAGAAAGACATGTGAAATAATCCATTGGTTTTTTACCTTCAGAGCGAAGCCTAATTTTTAATCCAAGGCAATCATGATCCTACTCTTTGAAAATCTTAAGAACCGTTTTAATATTATGACCTTTAAACAAATAATCCAATTTTAAAGCAGCCAACAACTAGGTAAGGACTTGTCTCGACTTTTTTACTTATTTTACTACATTCAATACCTATGCTTTTTACAGGGTAATAAAAACTTATCACGAATATGAGTTTTTTTTTTTCGTAAATCAAAAAACCGTTTTCATTTCTGATATAATAAAATAATAAGTAAGCTAAAATTAGTTCATTAGTTGACTCTTGGCTCAATGCGTAGTTAGTCACTATCGAGATATTTTGTCTCCAATGTTGTTATAATCAACCAAGTCCAGAAAGTATATGTCGGATTGGCCCAGACATCAGAAGTAAAACACAAGTTTATTCAATTGAACAATCAGTTATCTTAAATCTAGAAAATACAGAAATGAAATACTAAAACTAATAACGGCAAAAGGCGGTCACATAGGGCAGTACTGACTGTCAGGGACAGTGGTCCATGCACCCACCGCAATAAGGATAGTACTAATTGTCAGAGACAGCGTTCCACATCCAATAATCGGGCAGTACTGACTGTCGAGAGACAGTGGTCCGTGCACCACGACGCAACCGTTGGAAATGCGTACCGATCAAACAGCGCAGCTCCTTATAAAGGCGATCGCTAGTGGGGGGGAAACCGTTACAATATTTTACTGGATTGGATACCAAGTCCTTTAGGCCAAATGATCGATAGAGTGAATGATTTGCGTCTGGTGCACGTTCCACTAGCGCCATCTAGTCGCCGTCTCTCACAGCTGCTAATCAATGTGTCTGCCGACACGGCCATCCTGATAAATCACTCGTTCTCGAGTGCATTCATTCGTCATCAATTCACATCGTCATCATCGTTACATATCAAATTAGCAAATATCACTGGTCTAGGTATTTCTTTACAATAGAAAACCCCTACAGTTCAAACATGCTGGTCTAAATCGTCACCCACTAAAGCAGGTGAGATTCCTGCAGCTACAACTGGACTAGGTCACAACTCTTGTAACCCCTACAGTGCATATTTGCTGGTCTAGATAATCATCCCATGGATGAGATCCCTGCAGCTCACTGGACTAGGTCACAATACTCTTGTAACCCCTACAGTGCACATTTGCTGGTCTAGATAATCATCCCATGGATGAAATCCCTGCAGCTCACTGGACTAGGTCACAATACTCTTGCAACCCCTACAGTACATATTTGCTGGTCTAGATAATCATCCCATGGATGATATCCCTTCAGCTCACAAAGCGCTGGACTAGGTTATCAACCCACAAAAGCAGGTGAAACCCCTTCAGCTACAACTGGGCTAGGTTACAATTCTTGCAACCCCTACAGTGTAAACTAATTTAGTCATCCAGCAAGGAACCTTGTTCCGGTACTGGGCTATACAGAACTGAATCACAGGATACAGTCGCCTCAGAATCGATAGATAAAGTATCTTCAGAATTAATAGGTGCTGTTTGTGAACCAATAGATAATGTTTCTTCGGATTCTGAGACTCGACTGACATTTAAGTTTTGAGAACTATGATCTCCTAAATATGGCAAAGAGTTTTCCACTAATTCGCCTGAAACAGCATTATGTAAATCATCATTTAAATTACTAGATACATTATCCATTATCACCGTTCATTGTCATCAGACTCATAATTTTCAGAAATTTCAAGAAAACTTTGTTGACCTCTAGGTACTTCTCTCAAATTTACATGTGCGTACTTGTAAACCTATAGAGCCATTAATAACGATCGTTATCTAAAACTAGTCATTTTGAAAGGTCCCTTATTATTTTTTTTCATCTAATTTTCTTTGGTGTCGTTCCTCGCATTTTACAAAAACTAATTAACCAACTGCAAAAGGTTTAATCCGGGCTTTTCCCTTATTAAACCGTACAGTGTCAGCGTTTACTAGAATGTCACAATGTGCTGGAACGGGTAACTGTATCAAACCGCAATACAGTGACACTACAATGAATAAAAGGACACAGTGGATCACTAGGCAACGACTCAGCTGACGAGCTGCCCAGAAGGGCATCCAGTATATCAGTTTGTGGTCCGGCACCTATCGTGCCCATCCCCTTCAACCAACTACGCAGGTGGCTACAGAAGCACACCCACACACAAGCAGAAAGCTCGTAGATATCGTCACCAGGCTGCAGGCAGTCCAAAGAAGCTACGCCGTCATTGGATGGCAGGCTAACCAGGCGCTCACCACGACTGGACAGGAAAGGCCCGCGCCCTCCGACGGGGACCACCACGAGACACCGCTCGCCAATAAAACACTTTAACAAAACTGGCACAACGGACAGTCCCCTGTGCAGGGCTCGCATGGAGGCCGATGAAACCACCGCACATGTGCTCCTTGAGTGCAGAGGTCTCACCCAGGCAAGGTCAGAAACCCTCGGGACACCCAGACCGCACACAGAAGCTCTCAACAGACCAGGAGAGCCAATCAGCCTCCGGAGGGAGGTGGGCTGGCTGGAACAACCACCGACGACCACCACGGCCCAGGCACAATGGTCCATTTGAAGGACTAAGTGCGGAAGCCAAACCCATAGAACATAGTGTCAGCGTTAGAGGGGCCCGTGGTCAAGGAAACAACAGCCGCACGGGCCAACCGACCAGGCCAAGCCACGCTCGCCGCGGCCGGCCCCAGCCGCCACCCGCGGATCCCCGACAGCCGCCACGGGGCGCCCGAAGCCCGAAAATCCAACAACCAGTCCCACCAAGGGGCACCGCACCACCCAGCAACCGGAGCGCGGGGGCCAGACAGGCCGCCGCCCCACGCAAAACACCGGCACCCAGCCGCACCCGACCAGACCGGAAGCCAACCCCAACACAGTCGGGAAAAGGCCAGGCAGATGATAGTGTCAGCGTTTAGCCACTCTTTGAATTATTTTTTTTTTTTTTTAATGCAGATGAACGAGCCGTTTCAACATTAATTACAGTTGGTTCAAAAGAACTAGGAGTTATTTTAGCTAGATTAACTGAGGAACCTTTGATGCCAAACATCAGTTCCATAGGCGTAAAACCTGTGGTCCTGGAACGTGTATTATTAAGAGCAAGTTGAATCTCTCCTAGTTCATCCTTCCAGGCAATATTGGAAGAATATTCTTTACATGACTTTCTCAACCTGTCTGTTAGCTCTACTAGAAGCAGTTGCTATTAAATGGAGCTCTATTCTATTATCATTACAAAATTGTTCAACTCACTGCAGTCTTAACCACGTCCTTTACCTGCGATAATGCGCAGTTATAACAACGTCCTTTACCTGCGATAATCAAATGTGCTTCAGAGCACCAAGTAAGTTTACAGGATTTTTAATTGCTCTTACAGCGTGTGAAGAACTTAAGGCCGGAGTATTTTCAAGCAGTACAAACTTTGTAAAGGCGTCTATTAAAACTAAGCAATATTCTTTTCTATCATTTTTCCCGAAAGTTTAATCTAAATGAATTGTGTGCCAAACGAATTGAATGCATTGCATTTGCTATGCACCTGAAGGGCCTTTAAAAGTTTTACATACCTCACAACAATTAATCTTCCTCTAAAATATTCCTTGTCTTAAATCATATCTACATACGTACGCAATATGTCTTCAGGTAAATGATTATTACGGAATTTTGATATTATTTCAGAAAGTTACGAATTGCGTTCTTGTTCTATAATTAACCAACCTTTATCTAATTCAAGATAATTTATTTTACGGGGTTCAGAATAATTTGTGTTTGACAAATCGCGAGACAAGAAATCTGCATGAGCCATCCATCTCCAGTTCCTAAGAGTGATATCGTGTCTCTGCATCTATGGTCTTCCTACTATAATACGCTACTACATGAAGGGTATCATTATGTTTTTTTGGATAAGAATTGCACTATATCCCTCACTACGAGTACTTGCAACTAGCTTCAACTTTCGGACTAACTGACAGACTATTTAATTTTGACAATTCAAAAGTGCCTGTACAAGGTTTAATTGAAATAAATGATTTGAGTTTGAGTTTTGAGTTTATGGAGTTCAATGGGCAAGGAAGGGTCAACCACTTTTTTTTTTTTTTTTTTTTAATTTGCATTAATCTCCCCAGCTGGAACTAGGTTTGGACATTCAGAAACTGAACACTTATTTAAATTAAACGAGAATCCTGCATTGGGCAGAGTTTTAAGTAATTTGTCTAAACGGTTAAGCCCTTCATGAATATCTTTTGAAATTGAAAGTACATGTACAGTACATCCATGAAAACTAAAAATCTTTTCATCATTCATCGGCTTTAAAGCAATATTAATAGAAGAATGGAAGAGGCATTGCGTAAGCCAAAGGGCGAGAGAACTGAGCTTTCAAAGTCTCCCGTATATCTTCCCATAATGACTGAGAGGCATCTCGATCAGTAATGTGGCTGCGCCGCCTCGAAGGCAAGGTCAGCGTCATGATTAAATTGACACCTTTCAAATTTTTGCTTTTAATTATGGTGTCTGACAGCCCTCTATGTATGAATTGGGGTAATCAGGATCAAATGGTACCAACACTGTGAATGGTTGTGGTGGCGCATTGGACCGGGTAGTAGAGCATCAGTTAATTATGAAAGAAATGCTTCTAAATTATTTGAGGGTAGCGGAATATTTTTCTGGCCATTTTTGTGATAATGAAATGCCAGAGGTGGGCGGACAATCCGATCCCACTTCTGATGTCGGATTGGCCCAGACATCAGAAGTAAAACACAAGTTTATTCAATTGAACAATCAGTTATCTTAAATCTAGAAAATACAGAAATGAAATACTAAAACTAATAACGGCAAAAGGCGGTCACATAGGGCAGTACTGACTGTCAGGGACAGTGGTCCATGCACCCACCGCAATAAGGATAGTACTAATTGTCAGAGACAGCGTTCCACATCCAATAATCGGGCAGTACTGACTGTCGAGAGACAGTGGTCCGTGCACCACGACGCAACCGTTGGAAATGCGTACCGATCAAACAGCGCAGCTCCTTATAAAGGCGATCGCTAGTGGGGGGGAAACCGTTACAATATTTTACTGGATTGGATACCAAGTCCTTTAGGCCAAATGATCGATAGAGTGAATGATTTGCGTCTGGTGCACGTTCCACTAGCGCCATCTAGTCGCCGTCTCTCACAGCTGCTAATCAATGTGTCTGCCGACATATATGAAAAGGATTTGTAGCAGAATAAGCTTCTGAATTTAGTTATATTCGATATTGGACTAACTTCTTGCATTTTTTAAAAAATTAATATCTGATTTCAATGTGAACGAATTCGTCGACAACACTCGGGTTTGCAACCATTATGAAACATATATGTACAAAGGTTTTGGCCATCTAGATCGGACATACGTGAGCATTAAATTGCAAATTACCCAAAACTACAATGTGATTAATTAGTATTTCCGTTCATAATTCAATTTTGTGATCATTCATAACAAAGCAAGCAACGCTGCATCCAGTGAGCAACAGTGAGTTGTGTCTACAAATGCAATTCAAAGGGAAACTTACGTAATCAGATCACGCAGATCATTGAATAATTAAATGAACAAATCAGCATCATAATCTTGCCTTTAGGTAATTTAAATACAACTGGAATCAGATTCGATAAGTGGTTATATAGTCATTGGAATAGAATTACATTCAGTTTCATGGTTTATGGAGCTCCTGCACTCAAAGAGGAATGCAGTTGATGTGAATAATACTCGAGTTACAGAAATACTATAAATAATATTGCATATAATTAAAACATTTGCGTGTTCTGTATAGTGTCAATTTTATATCTTGCATTAAATAAATCCCTTCGAACCTAATATATTTAACGGTGCTTCAGACCCTTTACCAGAAGTAGTCATCGTATTATTGGTTCAGTAGGTTGGATATCATTGTGCCGAAATATAGCAGTTCGTCCAGTTGTTCCCTATTTAAATTATTCTCCTCTGTGTTTTCCGTCACATCAAATGTCGTCAGAAGACAGACGCCACGCAACCATCAATGCGACGCTCCGCTTTAGTGACAGTCACCAGCCAGTGACACTCTTATATCGGACCTTTTCAGTGATTCCAGGAACTTCATTACAAAACTAGAAGGCATCACTTGCTTTGCTGTCATAATATAACATACATTCCCCTGTACATATTATACATTATGTAAAAAAACCTGTCCGCCCGTGAGGGTGTTGTTAGGTTATGTAAAAATAAATCTGCAATGTTTTTAGATGGTACCTGGCAATACGTGGGGGCTGGTGGCCAGTGACCTTCAATAATAACTTATGACCTCTGTTGACAATTTGCTTGAAATTAGGGTAATTTTGATATGATTTTATATTATTAACAATTACTTTTTTTTTTTCAATAATAGTAAGATTTCTATTAGGTACTTTTTGGTAATTTTATTGCAGTTCCTTTCTCATCAGATAGGGTTTTTTACATATTGTCCTATACAAAAAAAGCTTTGATTTTAAACCTGCAATATGATCTCAGAGAAGACAAAAGAGTCATAAAATACAGCATACCTACTTATGCAGAAAATGTCAAAGATAGCAGGAACGAATGCATGAAGAAAGAATTCTCAGCCATGTGTGGTTCCAACTTAATGGGTTGGTAGATACACAGTTCTCACAGGCAATGGGATATTGATGTGTTGTTGCGTGAGAATATGGGATGAGATAGGACCGTACATTATAGTTGTATTACGGAATGACATAACGGGCCAATGTCGCCGGTCGGCCGACCAGGGGGGCGGCGAACGGCGGGCGGCGGCGACAGGTGCGCACTGCGCTCGCGCATCTAATATGGCGCCACCTGCGTAACGTAGATACAATACCGACACGGGCAGCTCTCTACAGACTATCGTGTTGCATTATTTAAACATTAAGACTCAATCCACACCCCGCATTATTTTATGTAAGTAGAAAATCTTATATGAGTAAATAATTTGCGTTCTCACTTAAGGTTATACATGTGCAATTACCTAATGTCGAAATAATAATAGTTAGAAACTCATTAGGATTTGATAATTAGTCGAGTACCTTTGAACATAAATCTTATTTCACTTTCAGGTGGGAAGGAAGTTAGTACGTATACCGCTAATTGTTGAAATATCATTTTCTAACCGTAAATGATAACATTTACTACGCTACAACGGCCACAAATAATCAAGTAATAAAAATACTGGCATGCGTGTTTAAAATATCCGGCTACAAGGAAAAAAAATGTTAAAAAAGTTGATATATTGTAACGTTCCGATGTTGTTGTTTAAAAGATTTCAATAATGGATGAGTTTTACATTCAAGACGAGACGTACGGATTAACAATATAACGAACAGCAAAATAAGTGGTATCTATTTCGAAACGGAATAAAAAACGTCTTGATCTGCTGCTGATTATAATTACCGCTCGGTGGGAATATATTGCATTAAGAACAAAGGGGCCTTGAAGGAAGCGCTACGCTCGGGTGCAACCTCGTCTACTCATGCTGTGCCTTTGTTGCTATTCTCACTATCCTTCTCAACAATAACCCACGCGAATAATTAATGCAATAGGCCGAGGGCTAATGAACTGCAACTATTATAAGTTTAATTATTTTTATTAACAAAGTAACTAGCCACTGTTTTTCTCACTCTACCGTTTGTTAAGGCTACCTACTTTGTTACAAAACACTTTTATTTGTATAATTGATGTATTTCACATTGGAACACAATAGTAGCAGTTGAAACTCCTTCCATTGCTGTACACCAACGTTAGTATTATGTCTGGGAATTTGGAAATAATTGCACGAACTTTCAGTTTCAGGCTTATCAAAAGTCTCCCAAATAGTTGCCGTATGTAAATATATAGCCCTTATTTCATTTCCATTACCTGATGGCGGTCTACATAGGTAGATTGTTGTAGAATGTACAAAATGTGGCGAAAGGTCCCTAATTATACTACGATGCCTTTCGGTTTTCATTTCCTGATATGGCAGTTTTATATTGTAGTAGCCTTTGACCGAGGCTTCGCCCACGTGGAGATGGGAAAATATCCCATGGGACCTTACCTACTACCGCAATTCAAGTATCCTATGCCCTAACCTAGGTCATTGTCTACCTGTGTGCCCCCCGAATAAAAGAAACAGACAGACAGACAAAGTTACTTTTGCACATAATATACAAGGTGTTGATTTGCATCCTAGTCAAATTCAAGGACGTAATTATGCTAATGATTCTCGACCCAAATCAACAATAAAATGGGTAGGTTTTTTTTTTTTCTTATTTACGGAAATCCGTAAGTGTGAACCAGCAGTATTTAAACGCGGCCCGTCTGTTACTAGCCTATAACCGCGCTTTCACACACAAACATACGCCTTTTACTTTACTAAGTACTAAAATACTAAAATGTCTTTTATGACAACTTCCTGAAACTTGACGAGGATGCAAATCAACACCTAGTATATTTTTATAAAAAAATTACATCCTCCATAAAGAAGTATGCTAACATTCTGTAAAACCATAGTGATCGTAAAAATAAGCTTAGGTAGGTATACCCTGTGTGAAAGTTAAGATGGTACTTGCATATACTGAAGACTTATAGTTAGGGCCGTAAATCACACGGTTTATATCTTTTTTCTAGATAAATGTACACTGGTTGCAAAATAATTGGTTGGTGATTAAAACGCTAATCAGAATAAATGGTAACCGCGACAGAGCGCTACCAGCTGCATCAATGGTTTTATTTTAGTTACTAATAACGACTTTAGCATTGACTTATAACACTGGTTTATCTTCTCAGACATCTTGATAAGTAATTAGATGTCTTTACATAGCGTATTCCGCCAAATTGTTAAACATTAAATTAAGTTACAACATACCTACATAATTAAAGTGCTGTTGTTTACGAATGTGATGACAGAGAGAGACAATTATTTAATTCGAGGGTCGCAATCTAGAGGTTATTAATTAAATGTAAATAAATGGCTAGAGTAGAGAATCTAAGGTAAACTATAAACTAACTGCACTTTTTTTGTGATTGGATCTGAATTATAGATAGTACCTAATAAATATTTGATCTTTTATGGGCGCGCGTTAAGAGTTATCCTGCCACCTGCCAGGAGGTTATCAATCTTAACCAGTGAGACGAGTGGACAGCAAGCAAGTCTAGGACGTATTCCAGATTAATCGATTCGCAGTCTGAAATAAATTCCAGTTAAGAAATTTAAACCAACCAATTAAAGCCAGCATGTAAGAGAATTGGCGTGAAGTTACAAAAAAAAAATTAAAGACGGTCTGCACGCGAGGGATAATTTAGTTTAGGAATACATTTATCCCCAAGCGCCATGGTAACTATTACACTTTAAAGTCTAGAGTCTATACTTGTCTTCAAACAATGCAAAAAATGTCCCTAGACAAGAAATAGTTTCCAAACATGTCGATACATGCAATACGAGAAGAGAAAACGTACCTACAGCGCTACATTGTTGTCTAAATTATTCATACATGGTAAACTATGAAGGCTGACGACCACGTCATTTGTGCCACAGTGATTTTAATTGCCAAATCCAATTCCCTTGACTCCATTAATGAAAACCGTTGAATTTCGAATGGAGGAATAAGAAAATGGCCGAAAATCTTGAAACCAAGCAAGCCACAATTAGACAAACTTTACATGTCTATAGTTTTGATTAAATGCTTTAACTTTGATATGTCATTTATTTATAATTAACTAAAAATAACAAAATTAAATTCTAACTTAACTAAAACTATACAGAAACTAAAAAATAGCGTCGAAAAATTCATCCGCATCGCTGTCGACTGGTAATGTACCCAAGAGACTGGCGGCATTACCACGTTGTATGGCGATGCTTAGCCTCTGGCCAAGATAAAAGCCAGCCCTTGGGTCACGGGAAGTGTCAACCAGCCGTTTCGAAATTTCTTTAAAAAGACCATGAGCACTCGGACCCCACGGCCCGAGAGTTTCAACCCCAAACGGCTCGAAAATATAGTTTCCGATGAGGTTATTATATTTTCGCCGCTTGAGGTTTTCCGCAGCCGCAGCAGCAGCGCCAGCACAGCATGCCGAGCCAGGAAGATGGGATGGCGCAAGAGTATCGACACACGTAGCGTCCCACACTAAAGGCCTACCCACCTTCCATGGAAATAAAGACATACCGTCCGGTCTCTTGCCATCGTCGCGTGCCAAGCCATTGGGTTCTAATACAGCTGGAACGCCGACGGTGACAAGAGCTCGTCGGATGATGTCATTAATGTTCGCGTGCCGCGCTAAGCGACCCGCACTTCGGCTGCAAGACAGGCCGTGGTGTCCGAGGCTGTTGACATCTTCGCCACAGTGACAGCGATGGGGAGAACAGCAAGGAGTGCCTAGACGTAGGGAAGCAGCGAGGCGAAAAGTAGTGGTCGGCTCATCCCACCGTCTCTGGGAAGATGGATTGTCGGGTGGATCTGTATTCGGGCAAGCGAGACTCCAGGCATCCATAGCCTCGGTGAAACACGGCACATCATAATTAATCAGTGCCGTGGACCGAAGATATAAAAGCCGGTAAACTAATACTAGAAATTTTGCGGACTAATTAATGTAATAGTAAGACAGTTCGTGCACAGTTGGGCACACAGGTACTGGCAAAATACTTATTGTTTGTATAGTGAAAGTCGCATACCTCTTTTTAGATTCTCATCACCTTCAATATCAACCTGGCTCAAGAAATCTTACACTTGAAAAAGTACACGTTTAAAATAATTCTCAGTCAAACCAATATTTTTTAGAGACTATACAAATATTTGATATCTGCATGTTTAAGAGGAAGTCCGGTTTGACCAGTGAAGTTAATCACTGTGAAACCTGACACGATCTCTTGACTGAATTCACGTTTTAAACAGAGGTGGTAATGAACCATGAACATATGCGATTTAGGAGTTCTAAATAATACAAATAAAGCGGGAATAGAAGGTCGAAATATGTTATTGACCATGAACTTTGTAACTAATCGTCAAGACTGACAGTAATAACAAAGAACCAACAAATTAGAATGCTAAAGTTCAGTAAAAATGGAAGAAGTGATTTATAACGTCAAGCAAAATATGGTATTTGTGTATGGTACAAAATATAAGTCAAGTTTCAGGCTTACTTAAATATAGGAACATAAAATATATTTTAATATAATAATATTGGTTAAAAATTACTTAGAGTTATAACAATATGAGCATGGGTAAAGCCAGTAGAAAGGTCGAAATATCATGTGGGTGTTATAATCTCATGTTTTCATAAGCTCACAATATTCAGATAAATGGCATGCAGGCGTGGTATTCCTTTGAAACATTGCAGGATTTGCAGGCCAGTTAGTTGTTGTACTATTCCAGTTTCGTATTATATCAGCCGATTGCATCACCGGCCGTAATGTCTGTGTACCGGATGCAGGTATAGAAAATCAGCTTATCTCTACATGGAAAAATATGCACAGGGTTTATACACTGGTGGAACTGTTATTTTAGATGTGAAACTCTTTTTCTCATCAGATCTTCAGGGGTGTAAGTAATAACTAAAATATTTATCATTAAATGAATAAGCTCTCATTTTTATCTTTGCATAAGAATCCATAATTTCACATGTTACTCATTTCAGATTGAATCATACTAGGAGCTATCATTATATAGAATGGTTGGGTTTTTATATGCTTCTTGGGCCACCGCGCAAAATACTATTGAAAGCATCTTGAAAGGACTTTCACTGCTCGAAAGTTTCGGGTTCAACTTTGATCGTAAGTGTATCTTTATGCAATATGTGAAGTGAGATTCAATTACAAAATTAAATGATCAATCAATCAAAGCTAAGTTTAGACAAAGTATCTCTTGTTTTGCTGAATGTTGGGTTGCGTTAAACAGTCAAGTGAACTATGTCTAAGATTTTGGTGTTCACATCGACTACACTTGCTCCTTCCTGTGGTATTTATATCCATGCCCTTGCAGATGGTAGCAACTATGCAACAGACTCAAAACCACAAAGATATATCAAGAGACGCCGTTGTAATGATTGGTTTTCAAATAATAACTTACTTTTTTACCCGTGCTAAATTATATGCTAGAGTCATTATCTGTGTTCATAAATGATTTCCTTGGAAACATCCGTAGGTAGCTTGTAAGGAAATTAACGTGTCATGAAATCGTAAGAATGAAAAGAATCTGTTGGGTTTTTCCATGACTCATTTAAAATATTTTAAAAGGTCTTCTTGACACCTCTAAGTCATTGAAAGAGTTTAAATCTATTAATTGTGCCACTGCAGGGTAGTGGGCTTCTCTCTTTCCAGTAAAAACTTCAAAAGACCAGTATTTTTAAAAGAGTCCAGCTCGTCCCGCCATTTTCGTCTAAGGCCATTTTGCCTGCTCCATAATATGTAGAGAAAACCATTGGGTCATGAGTTTGCCCCTATTGATTACATCGGGTAGCTATATCCAGCCAAATTCTGCGTGGCAGTTTTCCAATTGACATCATTTCATTTTATTATAGAGGATACCAATCCTGGATTGATGGGTTACTGTCAACTTGTTAAACCAATCCATCCTGGATTGGTGTCTTTGTGATTCGGTCTAAAATATTTCATAGGTTCCCAATGGATTTCATGTCACTGTTTCATTTAGTTTTCTGCTTTTTAGAATACGTAATTCATTCAAAAATATTGTGTCGTCAAGAACGACACTTAAAGAATTATTGGAATGCGGGTTCTATTTGAATTCTAATGTGTGATAAGTTGCATTTTTCATTTTGTGATATGTTTCAAAGTTGATAACCCTGTGCATGCTTCCACGTAAGAGCAATAAAGCGTGTTGCAGTGAAACTATCTGGTTTTGCAATCCTTGCCAGTCACCAATAAGTTCCGACGTAGTCTGCATTTATGTAACAACCCCTTTTTAAAAGCTTGTGATACGCTTTGCGAAATATTACCGAGAAGTTAGTAGTTACGGCTGTTCCTAGAATAACTTGTCAAGACATTTACATAGAATTCTTTCTACTTTAGAAAAATCAAGTTGAACAGGTTTAGTATCATAGTCGTTTTGTAGGAAGTTTTAGTTATTTTCGAGTATATTTAGTATTATAGACTCATGAATAAATCCTTTGTCGTTTTATCTTTAGAATCAAGAGTTTATGCAAACGAATGAAAAGTTATGCCCAATTAGAATCTAATAAAATTTTAATGAGAGTAAAAAGAGCTGCGAGTTCTTCATTAATTATATAAACTATGAACAATAACTGAAGTAGGCAAGTGAACGTTTCACAGAGGCGAACACGAGCGAGCTAAAATGAATGTTAAGTTATTGGAATGAGATCAGAGTAGAGTGTACGTAGAATGCGAGCGCGGTCGCGGGGTCGAGCTAAGTCGTGCGAAGTTGCGCTTGCGACAGTGCAGGATGCATCGCCGAGTCGTATGAGGCGACTGTCCAATGATATGAGACCAACCTTGAGATCATCGGTGAGTGCGGGAACTGTGGTGTACGGGGCTCATTCCTCCCGGTTGATGCGATCCGCCTTCCCTCGCCGGCAGGCGAACAGCCGTTAGGCAACTCTGTGGAACTCGCCACACAGCGTAGACAGTAATACTTGTTAGCGATACACTTTTATGTTGTATAGCTAAAAACACACTATCACTTAGCACTACACCTACACTCCAAGGGTCGGAGTTAACCGTTCGTTTAACGGGCACTCGTACGACTAATGAAGTAGCGACAACGCCGGTCGATGTTAGGACGTACGACCGAGATGTTGGTCGGACAATGACTGAAGTGAACGCGAAGTCGCAGGCTTCGGCGCCCGCGCAGGTTGCGCGGCTCCCCGCAGCCCGCGGCCACTGCCCCGCCCCGCGCCACTGCAACCTTACTCTGGAACGCGTTCCCAGTGGCCGAGCTTTTGCAGCTCTGCCCTATCTACACCGTATACTAAGGCTGCAAGGGCGATAAAGCGAGCACCAAACCCGTTCGCCAACTATTGCAAAAAGACAGAGGCATCCATGTAGCCCTCCGCCTGAAAGGTCGACGATTAGAATACAAGGACACCGTAACAATTTTGAATTAATTTCCAGAACCTTCCGTCTGGACTTTCTTACCAAGTTTATAAGAAAATGTGAAACAAGTTACTTCTATACATTTCTTACAATTACAGTAGCTTCTATACTTGAGTCACACAAAGTAATTGATTAAACTTTAACATTTTATATGAGTTAAGCACAAAGCAGTTTACCTCAGACCATTAGCTACACAGTGCGGGGCCCTTAACGGCGCACACATAAAATGTGTATAAATTCAATCACGGCATACATTCCTGCTAAGTCTATCTAAGAGATATAAAAAGTGTGGCTTCTGTGTGGCTATTAACATCCTCGTCGCGGCAGAAGGCGGGCCGGCTCGGAGTGCGGCACGGGGCTCAATAAGCGATCTTCGTTTTTTTCTCATCACCAATTACATCTATTTTTATAGGTCCATTGAAAAACACAATCGCAGTAATGGCTCTACAATTCGATTGTCCGGAGAATACGCCTCTGGTGATGTTATTCAAAGGCACTCGATAAAAGCAAAATTGAATACAAAATAACGTAAGCGTAGGTAATATGTCATTACACTGAAACAAAAAGATAAACTGCAGGTACGCGGCTCTGTGCCTGCCGGCTGTTTTCACTTTTGTATGGATTGTTGCAATTATTCATCAATTACAATTAAATAACCTACAGATATATGTCAAGTAGAACTGACTATCATATCATCATATCGATAAAACTTTTAATTACATTGGCATTTTCCTTTATCGAGAAACGCAGCAAAAATATAAAATCAGTGAAGATTAGTCCACCGTAAATATGATTCTAAAATCGTAAAGTAACTGTAATACTTTTATCTGATCAGTTAGTTAGTATTATTACACTAAATTCATGTTTATAGCATTTTTGTGCAGCACTTTTAACAGTATACGAGTAACGGTCGAGTATGGTGAATGATTTTGTAGCACATTTCATTTGACCCATATATTAGACATCAACGCGCGCAGTTCCCGAGTTATTTTTACATTGTGTTCGTGATCAATAAAAGTCGACATATTTCCACTTCTTCGGGAAAGTAATGCGAATGCTGTCGTCATAATACCTATAACACGTCAGTGGTTGTAAATTAATAAGAATTTCACTTTACTTGAGAGTAAACATGATCTAAGAATGACGTGATGCTGGGAGGATGTTATTTAGTTTGCATTACAAGAGATATTACATTGTCTTTAATTGTATTCTTACGAATTTCCTAGAATGTATATTATGTTCTAGTTACTTTTATTTTGTCTATGAGAGTGACACATTTCTCCATTAATTATTATTAAACATTGCTTAGCGTTAGCTTGTACAGTCAACAAAGGAGTTAAGTATACAGGAGCGTCGGATATAGTTGAAGTTTACTAAGAAACCGATGGATGTTCTGGACTGAAATTTAATTTAATAAATGAGCTGTTTGTTTTCTATTAATAAACTAAAATTTTATTCGAGAATATCCATCGGTTTCTTAGTAAACTTCAACAATATCCGACGCTCCTGTATACTTAACTCCTTTGTTGACTGTACATTAATTTACTCAAGACTGTTCGTGCGATGATGTCAGACAATATTTATTAACTTTTTAGACTTGAAAAAGTGGTCGTGTTTGAAGCACAGTAAAATGCTCGATGTAAAACGTCTGTTATTAATGCTTGATCTGATAGCATCATAATTAAACATTCGAAAATACCAAATCCAATATCTTTCTTGGAATTAAATAATGTTTTGTCTGCAACATTTAAAAGACTATAACCAGTTTAATTAACGAACTTGATTTAATTATATTTGTCTTGTTTTTACAGTTTTACTGTATGCATAAATAAAAAATACATAAATTAAGCCTGTCTTGGACGTTTTCCTGTAAATTAAAAAGTTAATAATAGTTTTCCATTTCAGTTACTTACATAATTTTGTATTTTGTTTTTTTGTTGTTTCGTATTTTGTGTTTCTGTTTGATAACCAGTAGTAGCATTCGTGCAATAATTTATATAGTCTAACTAAATATATCGCTCATGCACACTCACGAGTGTGGTCATCAGTCAGTAGGAAGTCCATGCTTAGCTAAGAGATTAGTAATCTTAGGAAAAGAGTGACATTAATTATCAAAAGCAGTAGATCGCATTTCTTCTACATATCTTTAACTTAAATATTTCTATTACATTACATATTTATTTAAGAGCATCTAGTTACTTTCGTATTTAAGAGATTTGTATTAAGTTCAGAATTATGCAAGATGAATGAAAGATTATGAGATCATTCTGTCACAACTCCAAGAACTAGAAACTTAGATATTATAACTACACATCCGGTTTTATGTATATTATAATCAAATGTAAATAGGTTTCGAATTTACATAATTTCTAAACCTAGGTATCTTGAATTAAACATGAAAATCGTCAGAATGAAAATTAAATACTTCGTTTTCCAGATTCCAATGTTATCTGCAGCAATGATTTAGTCGAGAACAATATATAGATCTCAAAACGGTTAAAGGTTATTTATTTAATACCCTTATTGAGGAGGTCATCTGAGGCGGAACACAGATAGTATTGATTTATCGATACCTTCGTATGTTACCTGCAATTCGTGAGACTATATCAAACGGGAGGTCTCTCTGAACACGAGATATCGTAACATCGCAGATCTTCATCGCACCGATAGTAGAACTGAATTCGTAAAGGCTGCTAAAACATTGAAAAGCTTTTGAGTTGCATTAATATTTAGATATTTATAAAATCTCTAACGTGTTAAAACTATAGAAGTCTATGAAAGTGTCTTAGGTACTACATCATTTTCAAGCTTTATTTCAGTAGCGGGGTCTCATACCTACTTCACGAACAGTTGCTTTTTCAATGACTAACGTCTTTATTAAGGCAATTACTAAAGTCCAGAAATATGAACCAATAAGCCTTAAACCTTTATCGGCTGCCCTTTTGAAAATGACCACCTCAAACTCACCATTCGCCTTTACATTTAATTTAAACTATTTTTGTGATTTGATTTTTCTGTGATCATCTGCTCCAACTGGTAAATATCAGTACCTTGTAGAAAACAAGTATAGTTTGTTTGGAATGCGTCGGGTACTCGAGCACGCCGCCATCGCCACTCGCTGCTGTCATTCTTACAGCACCAGGTGAACCATCATTTCCTGTTGTATTGCCGCAATCGAGTTAATTGTTTCAAGAGGTAATTGGCTTCTTAAAGAAATATGTTTACAACCCGGCGGCTATAAACACGAGTATCTATACGGAGTGATGTTGTAAACCGACGATATCTGTTATGTATCTAACTAAACGTTACTTATGTACCGACAATTAATTTTATAACGACACGAACATTCGATATTGCTACCTTTTTAAAATAGCTTTACTTGGATGATGACTTTAGTATTTCTTGATTCTACCAAAGAATGAAAAAATAACGGTAATTTTAAAAAACTGTTTATTTTCAGTCAACACTTCTCTTTCACGTATAGAAACAGAAACCTTTTGAAAAAAATTACGTTTGTGAACTCTATAATTCCTCGCAGGGGTCATAATTATGCTCGGTCTTACACTTAGTGCAAACTAAACCGTTCTTGTTTCTAATTCCCAGCGACTTGAATGTTGTAGACATTTTCCGCGGCGTGGCAGCGGCGGCGGCGTGCGGCATAGCGGTGACCGGATAACGGTCGCCGAGGTACTCACACTCTGAGGGCAGACACCGACTCCCAACTACATATTTACACCGAAACTCGACAATAGTGGTATACAAGTCGTCATTATCATAACCCGCGTCAGTGTCACGGTCGGCTCAGCATCGCAATCGTGGCTTGCCATCGCACAAGGTTGCATCGCATACGTGTCCACACGTAACGTTATGCCATGTCGTTGTAATACACCGCAATCATTATGGTTTCCAGCTGCAACTGTAATTCGTAATATAACCGTTTTGTACCCACTATAACAAAACGAGCTTCAGTTCCCCAGCCGTAATCCACCAGATCTAGTGTAAGGGGCGATAAGATTCATTTATTTGATAAGATATGCCTGTGACTACTTTGGCGAATTTGGAAAGTTTTCCATACTGATTATCATAATTATTATTATGATGCATAAATGTTAACAGGTTTATCGAAATCACGCCTTTAACCAAATAGTACTTACTCAAATAAAAACAGCACCAACCCTTTTCCTTAGATACCTATATTTACGATTCTCTAAGTATGCACTTGGCTGTTAAGAAGTACACGCTTTTTGTATTGCTCCCATGCCTCAAACACAAAGTGATTTTATACGATCGTTGACGCATGTAAAAGCCCATAAAACGCTTTTTGATAGCTTGTGTTGGACCACGTAATTTATCGAAAGCTTTTGCTAATTTTATGTTATATTGACTAGCTGTATATGCGTTTACGATTGCAGAATGCCTTTTTGTCGAAGGGGCCTGGTCAGTGTGCAAGAGGAACTTTACCCCACCATATTCAATAAAACAATTTTATAATTATTTGGTTATTTACATGAAACTTGTACAAGTAGATATCTCCTTGATACGGATAAGTATTTTGTTTGCCTGCAAAAACAACTTTTACTTGCCGACTGTTTAAGTTGCCATATATGTAGAGTAGAGACGGGTACTCCGAAAGATTTGGCACATGCGTTGTGGGTGTGATTTCGCCAGACGAGTGCAGCTTTCTCCGTATATTGTGTTGTAACACCGCGAGCGTCCTACTCCTGTCTGCACAAACAACTCGTCTCGACGCGCGACGCGCTGTGACATTTATCATTAACGACCAAATATCAAGGCAGGCAACTTTTCACATATTGCCCGTCTTTAAAACCTCACAACCGGATAATTCTATATTCGTTTGAAAAAGTAAATAGCCTCTGATTCATATTAATATATGGAGGTGTTATATGAAATAGGAAACTTGTTTAAGAGTTTTGTCATTTAAAGCAATTTAAAGACTCTTTTAATATGGCTAGCAGTGAATTGTGAGTCAACAGTAATTTACACCAAATAAAAAGTCGTAGATAGTTACCATCTATTAAACTTGATTGGCTTGCCCAAATAAAACCTATACTGTCCACCTGAAAAGCTGTAGTAATGTATCACGCAGCCAATTTCGGATCATCAAAAACTCACCTGTCCTATTTTGGGAACCAAAAAAATGGAACCGATTTAGAATACATCAAGTAATCAAAATCATGATCAAAATCATGATCAAAACCAAAAAAAAATACATTAGGTAATTAAGTAGGTATTCGAAAAAATAATGCGGCGATCATTTATTCAAAAACTATAAGCTGTGGAGGTAATACTAAGGTCTAGGGCACGGTTTCCGGTTTGAAGCATGTTTGTTGATTTCTATAAGCATAAGTTCGGTCTGACATCATCAACACTTCGTGATTGCGTGACTACATGTGTATGTACCAGCTTCCTCCAAATTGTATGCTCAGATTTTATAGAACTTTTCCCACGAAATCAAAAGTGTCGGCTTTATAGCTGCTATGCACTATGTAATTAAAAGACTGCCCCGTTGGCCTCGTGGTTGCAAGCGCGACTGCTGAGCGTGGGGTCCTGGGTTCGATTCCCGGGTCGGACAAAGTGTTATTGGGTTTTCATTAGGAATTTCTTAGTAACAGTCTGGAGTTTGGAAGTTGGCGGTTTAATACCCCCGTGTCTCGGAAAGCACGTAAAGCCGTTGGTCCTGCGCCTGAACTCTCCCCGGTCGTGTCGGATTGCCGTCCCATCGGACTATGAGAGTAAAGGAACAGAGAGTGCACCTGTGTTTGCGCACACACTTGTGCACTATAATATCTCCTGGTTATCTGGCTAATCTCCATTGAGATTGGCCACCGTGACCGAAAACGGTCGGAGAGGCTATTAATTAAAAGACTGAGGTAATCTGTACAGATTGCAAAAATGCTTTAAATCTTGTGTAATATATGTGCAGGGCCGTGGGCAGAGTCCTCGGCGCCCGTGTGGGTAGCGGGGAATGGCAGTCAAGTGGCAGTCACCAGGCGATACCTAAAACCGTGCGTCCGTAGGTGTAAAGCAACACCGCAATCGAAAGCCTTGACAAACAACTCGTCATTACCAATCTACGCCCGATATACTGTTACTTCACTATGTCATTGGGCAGTTCTGTGAGTAATCGATTTTAAATACGGCCATTCATAAATAATTGTTTGTTACGTTTAATAATATGGAGACACATTTGTATGCATTAAGTCTTGTTTATTAATAGAACATAAATGTTCTCCATAAGCTAGCTGTACACAGCTAATACCTACATCTTATTCCCACATTTACAAAACCAAGAAAATGTACTAGGTTTTGGTCGGAACGGTTCCCTTTATGTCGAGTCCCTTTACGTCGAGTCTGAGACCTAAGAGTCTATTGTGTTTGCAAAATATTGCTATTTTACGCTTTCTAATACCGTTACGTCGAGTTTGGTTAATAGGTATAGTCAGGATATAAGTTAAAAGCTAGTATCATTAATTAGTTTTATAATACACTAATTATTATTTGTTGTAATATACTACGATTAAGTACAAATAGGTAACAAGAACAGAAGATACATTTTAGTTTAGTCCTGTCAAATTAATCAGCGCCTGACACTACTCCATACAAGTTTAGACGTGATTAAAAACTTGCCTACTAAAATTACGTCAATTTACGTCAGGCGCTGATTCATTTGACAGAACTAAACTAAAATTTATCTTCTGTCCTTTTCGTAATGAAATAGAAAGAAAAAGATGCACTGAACTTAAATTTAGTTTAGTTTTTGTAAGTAATCTATATAAATCACAGTATAATAATCATCATTATTAGTGTAAATGTAAATCAGCATATAGTTTTACAATAAATAATTCTTCTAAGAAATTTTTTTCTTCGTACAAGTTTTGGGTATAGAAATAAACAACTCAAATAAACTTAATAATCCAGCTGAAACATTTAATAAAATTACGGAGAACCAAATTGACAGATTTTTATTTCTTAGGGGGCGCAGAACCCTTCTTGTGCCACTGCATGGTCTCTTGCTTACTTTCAGGGTCATAATGATGAATCCACATTTCATCTCTAGTAACAATTCGATCGAAAATACTTGATGGAACTTCACCACAGAGCTCTAAAAACTCTACAGCACTCGATTCGCACTTGCTTTTGAGGTGCCGTGGGCATTCGTGGTACCCATCTTGCACATTTCATGATAGTCCCATCGCAAAAAAAAAAACATAAAAGAGCTTGTCGAAAAAAAGTTATAAATTTTTAAAGATGTCCAAAGAATTTCTCCAAAAATTAAAAAAAGTATTCATTTCTCCTAAACTATCAAAAATTGCGGAAAATACATGGGGTATTTTTGAATACCCCTAGGTATGAGGAATCTATTTTTTTTTATTGACGTCACTACTTGGACCACCCTGTATGTGCGAAAGAGAGGTGACATCTAAAACTTACCTGATATTCGAACTTGAGTTGCGCTAAGCTATTGAGTGATCTGAAATAATGTAGCCTACATTACATATACTCGAATATTAGTCACACCGACGCAATGTCTAAATACTGCTGTACTTCATTTATGCACCACTAGCTTCTGCCCGCGACTTCGTCCGCGTGAAATTTCACCCTCCGCCTATTCACCCTCTTAAGGGTTGAATTTCGAAAAATCCTTCCTTATTCCTTGTCTACATTATAAAGGGAACCTCTGTGCAAAATTTCAGCTTTCTAGGTTCAAGGGTTTGGGCTGGGCGTTGATGAGTCAGTCAATCAGTCAGTCAGTCAGTCAGTCAGGACTTTTCTTTTTATTTATATAGAAGATAGATAGATTGATTTTCAGTATATTGCAGTCAATAGTCTAATATGTATATTATACTTTTTATTTAAATTTTAAAAACTGTATGTTATTATTAGTAAATTCAGTAGATTCGAATACAATAACACATAAAACATGTGAACCTGACTGCACTTCAAAATATGATATTTTATTAAACTCTACGTAAAGGTAGTAGAAGCGACGTAAAGAAACTCGACGTTAAGGGAGTAGAAACGGGACAGAAAACGTTGGCTCGACGTACAGGGACTCGACATAAAGGGAACCATTCCTTGGTCGCGTGTTTACAATTGCTTCTTTATACGTAAACTTGTACAGGGTTGTGCTAAAGAAGCTTTTGGGCCGATAAATTGTAAATACGAGCTACGTATGCTTCTTTAGCACAACACATGAGTAAGGCGAAGAAGGAAATGCGTTCTGTTTGTATCTAGACATGTTTACAGATTGCGTCTTCTCGTGCTTTGTTTGTGTTTGTTGTTTGTGCTTTTGGGCTTTTATGTACGACCTACGTATGCTTCTTTAACAAAACACAGAGCTCTGTGTTCTGTTTGTAAGTTACTGGTTTCCAAACCTTTCCTTGAGTGGACTCAGAGCAAGGTGTCACTGTAGAGGAAAAATAAAATCATGAAGTTGTGGTGTATCTGCTGCTGTCTGTCTGTCTGTACCTATATATCTACTTTACCAACATTATATGTATATTATGTGTCGTATATTACATTATAAGTATCTATTTAACTCCTCATAAATATGTACATATTATGTGAGAAATGATGAACTCTATAGTTTTATACTTGACTGCACCAATACTAATTAAACTTTTCCAGTTTTTGCTAACAATTTTTCAAGGATACAGATTTAAATAACAATCGTATAACTTTTTTTTATTAAATAAAGTACAAATTTTTTGCATAATAAAATTCAAAGGCCATAATAGCAATCAAACCTGTTAAAATCAATCTTTAACTTTATAACTACCTAAGATTGGATAATTCAGATCAACGTTTTTTCCTAAATCGTAAGTTCGCTTGAGTCTTTTTATTTATGAGAAAGCTTTTCCTTCTTCGCCCCAACACAATTCATGTGTTGTGTTTAAGAAGCATTATGTAGGCACGTATTTACCATTTGTCTGTTTAAAAGCTTCTTTAGGACTAACCCGTACACGTGTTAGCATATAGGAGCACTTGGAAACACGCGTCTTTGTCTTCAGAGGCCTGAAAAGAATTAGACCAGGTTGAACTTGAATGGTATGGCATGGTTGCCTGCTGAATAACTTTCCAAAAATTAAAGCTGATTCTGATACCAATATACCTAAATTAAAACTAATCAAACAAACAAAAGCCACAGGCGTAGGGGCCATACTGTTTTTATTACATTATAATATCAATTTGTTTCAGACTTTGATTCATTCCTACTTAAAATAATTATTATTGCACCATATTATTTCTAAGCAACAACTTTTTTCTCATACAATCATGTGAGAAACTCGAAGAAAATTACTTAACGACACGAAAACTTTTATAACGGCGATTACCAACAATCACACGACACTTGCGGTGGAACCGTAATGCACGTAACAAATTGATAAACACTGGACAACGGACTACGAACCACTGTTTTCTACTCTAGACCTCGATAATACAGTGTCGTATAATGAATGTAGTGTACCTGCGTATGTACTAACATGTGTGCTGTTACATAACGCTGCATCAACATAAGGGCAGAGCCCATCACATGCCGATGACATCATGGCGCCCGACTTACTGTTACATACAACTTAACACGTGATCTGAATAAAAAAAATACGCGACTTCTAATGCGAGTGCGACTCATGCCTATGTGACTTGTGAAAGCCGTGGAAAATGTTAACAAAAGTAAGTAAGAAATGCAAACGACTATCATAAACGCTGTCTTCTGGACAAAATGATAATAAAGGCTAATAATAACTATACGGAGTTTGCAACTCAGATAACTAAAATTGCAAAGTCGTTCCAGGTACACATACATAATTACCAAGTTTAAAGCACTTGCTGTGCATTGTTAGCATGCCTCATAAGGTAAACGCGGGTGAAGTCGACAGGGACCCAGAAGTCGTCAAATTGTCTAAAAACTTCAATATCTCTGTCTACTAAATATTTAATTGGCCGATTTTTATGACAACATATTTTTGGTAACATATTGCACAATTAAAATAACTACACTGAGTTTTAACTGTAATGGTGGCTGAGATATCTTACTTGAAAAGTGTCTCCCACAATTTTTTCATTTTTTTGCAAGTTTAACTGCTAAATGTCGAACTCGGCGCGCCGTTTTGTTTTTTGATTTACGAACCTTCAGTGGGGTCTATGGTAAGTCTGATCGTTTGATGAATGAGTTAAGATAATTTGCTAATGATGTAACTTAAAGTTCGGAACAGTTTTATCATAAAAGTATTATTTTTCGAACGTGACATCTATTGGTACTTAAAAAGTCCTATTTGACCCAAAACTCGTCATATTAAGTGCTATTTTGACGATTACTGGGACCCGCTCAATAGTTGTCTTTAAACTCGTCACTTGAACCTTATGCTTTAGCGATAAAGTTTAAAATCCATTAAATTAATTTGACAGATTGTAATAGCTTGATGTGCTTGGCGTCTGTACAAACATTATAAGGTTTGGGCTACATTTGGCAATAAAACTGTGTTTCTCTTAAACTGTTTTCGCTTCGCTCACTCATTGCTTGAGTAAGCGCACTCTGCTTATTCGTGTATAGAAAGGGCTCGCTTTGCTCGCTGTACCTATCGTAACCACGCACCACTCACTCGGCCCGTAAAAAGTAGGTATTCGCAGTTCTAACCTAAACTGCCTTACTGAGAAAAGTATAATAACAAGTTGTAATTAAGCTAGTTTTCCAACAGTAACTCACTCAGATTGAGCACGGTTGTTACAGTTACAATCAAATCCTCACCTATATAGAGGTGTCTTCTTACTAAGTCTTCTGCAGTTGAAACTTCCTAATGTTCTCGTAATCTTGACGCATGTACGCACTTGCACTATGACACGGTGCATTAATAACTTGACGATTGTCGATATTTTTTGTAAGTTTTCAGGTATAATATCTGAATCATCATCTGCCTAGCCTTTTCTCAACTATGTTGGGGTCGGCTTCCAGTCTAACCGGATGCAGCTGAATACCAGTATTTTACATGGAGCGACTGCCTATCTGACCTCCACAACCCAGTTGCTGGTATAATACCTGAATATTTAAAAAAAATCAGCCCTCTAGCTAGCCTAGCTTTTGAATTAGCTTATAACTAGATTTTTAGGCTTATAGATTTAAAAGTTTCTTTGGTTGGCTTTTTTGTAATTTCGAGCAGATTTACAGTCGTTATGAGGCGAATTATTTTTTATTCAAAGGCTTTTGTAAAAAAAAAATCATTCGGTTTTCGATACTGCCTTAACCATTGTATTTGCCCGAGACTGTACTTAGTTGCATTGCACTCCTTAAAAAGTAACCTTTCACCGTATGTGATATTTTTCAGTTCTAAGCAGATTTACGGTCTATATGAGACGATATCTTTATCTTTTTTGCTCCTTGCTGCAGATTTTCTTTCGTTTTTGTATTTGCTCAGCACTGGGCTTTTGAGATTCGTTGCATTCTTTATGATGCAACATTACTTTGATTGAGATTTTTTTCATTTCTGGCCAGATTTACGGCCGGTGTGAGACGAAATTTGATTTTTTTTTGCTATGGTAAGGGAGCCCAGAGGGTTTTTGAGCAAGCATATGCAGGGCGAATAAAAGTCATTCTGTGCAATAGTGTTACATGTCCTGGTAGTGAATATATAAATATCTGACGGATTGATGGAGCCTTTTGGCAAATATGACGAAATTTCATTGATTACTAACTAGTGCGCCCTGCCCATCATGACCTACGGTGCTGAAACGTGGACACTGACGGTCTAGCTGCTCTACAAATTCAAGGTAGCTCAGCGCGCTATGGAGCGAGCTATGCGCGGAGTCTCTTTGAAGGATAAAATTAGGAACGAAATTATCCGGAAAAGAACCGGAGTTACCGACATAGCTTGCAGAGTAAGCAAACTGAAGTGGCAGTGGGCTGGCTATGTCTGTCGAAGGACCAATGGCCGGTGGAGCAGACGAGTCCTGGAGTGGAGACCGCGTATCGGCAAGCGTAGCGCCCCCAAGCTAGATGGACGGACGACCTAAAGAAGGTGTCTGGGGTAGACTCGATGCGCAAGGCGGAGGACAAGGTATTGTGGCGCAGCCTGGGAGAGTCCTATGTCCAGCGGATTGCGATAGGCTGAGTTGATTGATCATTGATTCACAAAAGCATCCAAAAGTGGTAGTCATTTTGCATTTATTTTTAAATTTATATTTATATTTGAAGTTGACCCCTTTGTGAAGATTTGTGGGCATTCAGAAATTGGAAATATCAAACACTTAATAGTAATTATTAAAAGATATGTAGCAAAATTAAAGCGTCGTCGGAGTACACTATAAACAAACTCGATTATTTAAAAAATTACACTATAACCTAATTGAAATTTCGACGCATAGTCAAAAAGGAGGGTCGGGCGTATGCGCCTGCACTTGCGATGTGTCAAAGGCAAATTATATTTTGCTTCAAAATTAGTACAATTATGACCAATCTTTTGAATGCTCAATCATTACCATTCAAATTCTCTTACTTTATTAACGGTTGAAATGTTACATATATTTGTCGGTCAAAAATGTTGAATTTTCCAGAGACTGAAACGACGTTTTCACGTCAAAATTTATTCTGATAAAAACCGATTCTGTGATTCTGATATCTTAATTTTTTAAGCAAAAATATATTACAATTTACCTTCCTACTCTGCTAACACCTCACATCCTTTAGTAATTTCTTGCGATTTGGTCTTCTACCTACCTTTTGTTTCTTAGACTTGCCACTCATAATTATGAAAGACAAACACAATTTGTTTTAATGTGTAATCATATTGAACTCTATGTTAAAGGCTTGAGAGTTCATATTAGCATCAAAAATTGACGACTACTGGGTCCTTTTGATGATTAATAGTACAAATCTGGCGAGTACTGGTACAAATCGCCCTTTTTTCACATTTGCTTCAATAAGTATTTATTATCACGAAAAATTATAAACATTAAAACTTATTTAGAATAATGGATAATTTCACTATTTCATCATGTAAAAAGTTTCGTTCTAAATTCAATACTTTTCACGCAGCAGTTCTTCAAAGTCAGTGAATTTCATAACCCGACGAGTATTGGTACATTTACCTTATTTTAATGTTAATTCTTCAACCACTGCTGTAGGTAAGGCTTTATTCGCATGGGCGAGCGGGCGCGAGCACAAACGAACGGTGACACAGCGCTAAAAATAGAGCTCGGACTCGGACTCAGGGCCGATACGGGCGGCGCCGCCATCGCCAGACCTGTCCCGGCCACCCCCGTCACCCCCGTCCCTCGCACGAGGCCCCTACGATCCCCCACCGCCATCTTGTTGATCCACAGACCGTAGCGGACAACAACTTAGGTCTAGATGGCAAGGACATCGCAGTCAACTTGAATACTTTAGCTGCAGGAGGTTACGATGGTACTCAACTATTAATAAAGCAAAACGAAGAGACATTGAACTCTGGGATGCTTGCTTAAGTATGCGTTTATATTTTAACACATACACCATAGGAAATTGCATAATAAAAAGTTTAACCGGTTTATTGCTTCTCTCAGTTTAATAAATCCTATGATCTTAAGATTCTGCTAATAAACGAGTTTTATACGACATGATAAAAAAATTGCCAGTCCTCCATCTAGAATCCATCTCAAAGTGTAATTTTTTATGTTTTTAGTGTACATAATTGACATTAAAATTCTAGAACCTATTATAATCAACTAGCAGACCTGGCGATCTTCGTACCGCCTCAGAATCAATAAGAACGAATGTATGATAAAATTAATTTTGTTCACTATTTTTTTTTCGTGAATTTTTCCCATATTTTTATAGTTATTCTGCTATTCAGGGCGGAGACAAATCCAACAAATTAAAAATCATAAAAAAATCGACGCAGCCGTTCTTGAGTTATAAATGGCGTAACTAACCCGTCTATAGATAGATGAGCAAGAACCAGAAAACAACTGTCAACGAAAATAAAGATGTATGAAACATTGTAAGTTCCCATTCTAAATACATTCGAGATCGAGTCTCGATAAAACGTACTTATCAAATAATTAAATGTGATTGACCTCTCATCGATTTATTCATATTTTATTTCTTTATTGCTGCAGTTAATTTTAGTTAATAACATTACTGTGGTTTTCCTCGGGAACAGCACTTTTTTAGGGATGAAAGGTACCCTATATCTGTTTCTGTACACCTGACAACGTATTATTATGCAAAATTTCAGGATGATCGGTTCAGTGGTTTAGGGTCAGTTCACACCGAGACGTGACGCGACGCGCAGTTTTCAAGATAGAAATACAATTACAGACCTTATCTATTACATAAAAAGGTACACGATTCAGTGAGCTACGCCGCGCGGCGCCGCGCTGCGTAGCTCGTCGTAGTAGACACTCACATACCACATAATATATCATATTTTATTTTATATAATTATTTACATCAAAATGAAAAAACGAACCCCTTATCCTACGTCCGTCTGTCTGTCAAGACCCTTTTTGGGTGGAGGAATCAAGTTGAAATTAATGTCAAATACGGTAGGTCTACTGCACCTTGGAAACTCTAAAAAAATCAAGCTTCTAAGTTCACGCCTTAAAAAATACGGACATTTACCTATGCGACATATTTTGATAATCGCAAATAAATCAAAACCTTTAGGGTACTTCCCGTTGACCTAGAATCATCTTTGGTAAGAAGCAAGGTCTTTTTTTTATCGTGGAGAAATGCTCATGCATTCTGCACTACCACGGGGAGATAGTGCAGTTATGTGCGACTCTAACCCACTAAAACTCCACGGTGTCCTCCTCTGCCGCTTACGGCGAAAACACGGGCACGCGTTAGCACTCATCCATTAACCCACCGCGGCTGTCCGTCACCGGACCCTCCTCTGGGGAATACTCCCCATCACCGGCGCACCAGAACACATAGCACGCCGTGACCACCCCAGGGACCAAACCAGCACATGGGCGCCAGACGACCCCGTGTCTGGGCACCCTTGCTACGGTTCAGGCCATTGGCCCCGCCGCCTGCCGAGTTTCGGCCGCAGAGGATAGGGAGAGCGGCCAACGTCATACCAACACTCCTCCTCCCCTGTGGCCCCACCGCGTCCGCCATCAGACGGTGGCGACCCCGTCAAGGCCGCGGAAGGTAGGGAGAGCGGCGCACCGCAATACCGGCACTCCTCTCCTGCCACGGCCTCCAACCCTCAGCCGCGATGCCTCCCATACGACATCGCGGCCCGCTTTAATTGCGATGTCGCTCAAGCGGCACCGCAACCTACTTGATGGCTGCTACGTCGTCGGCTTACTGGCAAAAGCCCTGACGAGCGGCCCGTCCTCTGGTTCCTCCTCGCTTCACCGTGGGTGACCAAGCCACGGCTACTGAGCCCCCCCGCCTCGACAATGCGGGAACCCACCGGGGGGAAGAAGCAAGGTCTTACAGCACAAGTAAAGGAAAATGTTCGCAAATCGTTAATTTGTATTTTTATCAATAGGCTATTTGACTGGTTTCTGATAAACATCTCAGATTATTTAATGGTGTCTAACGAGCCCACAAAAACCTATTACTTCAAATTGCATAATGTATTTCTTTTAAAAAATAGTAAATAAAAATGTACTGTTTAAATAAGCCGCCAAAACGCTATCTTTAACAATATGGCGTCGTGACGTCACGATTCACGTAAATAAACGTTGAAACGGTCGAGATACTAGACAAAAGTCATCTGTTCTGTCAACGATAGACAGAAATTTACTAAATCATGACGTCATCTTAAGTTCAGCCAATCCAGACCGTTTTCGATTACGTGGCGCCAGATTTAAAAAGATGAAGTTTTTTCGGGATTTTTTTTATAAATAACATTGTTTTGTAGTAAAATTAATGCAAATCGATTTTAAAAGCGATAATCTATACGAGTGTCAATAATTATGACCTTATTTTTACCGACTTCAAAAAAAGGAGGTTATCAATTCGATACGTATGTATGTAATATTATTGGAATTGCATTATATTCACATATGACAATCTATTAGGGCTTCCAAACAAATATACAAAATTTTATAGACGTATGTATGTATGTATGTTTGTCCACGCATATCTCCGTAACTATTAATCGGATCGTGACCATTCTTTTTTTATTGGCTTACATTTACTTCAACTTAGGGAACAGTGCAAGTTTCATCAAAATCGATTCAGTAATTTTCAAGATATGGACTAAGACGTGAAAGTGTGACGGCCTGGCTTATTGATACGAGCTACGGGTGTAGTGTCAAAGCGAAAACATCTCAAAACCTTGGTCAAATTCTAGTGCAACAACTAAAAATTACCAAATAAAAAGTAATTTAAAAAAATTAAACCGACTTCAAAAAGAAATGAACTCAAAATTATGAAATAACTTTATTTTCGGAAGTCGGTGGCAAAAAACTAAAACTAAAATACAGATCCCAAGACACCGACTTCCGAAATTAAAGTTATTTCATAATTTTGAGTTCATTTCATTTTGAAGTCGATTTAATTTTTTTAAATTACTTTTTTTACATTGTCAAATAGCCTATTATAAAAATATTTTTGCGATTACAAACTTAAATTTGCAGTTCAAGAACGGAACGCTTTATCACAGGAAAGATATGAATATACTGTGCCTTTATTGTGCGTGGAGCGACACGTACTGGGCCGGTTTTTTTTACATTCTTTATTTATCGAAGTCATGCTAAGTGCATTTCCTAAGGGTCATTACGAATACTATAGGTTGCGTAAACGAGTCAGATGGGTAGGGGCAGGAATTCATCCATAGCGCGCATTGTCTACTCATGTGTTGTTACCAAAGCCTAAAAAATAAACAATGGATGCGCTACATCCTATCTTATCTTATTGTATAAGTAACAATCAGCTGTTTATAGTATATTATATTAAACAAAAAAAAAATAGTTTTTTTTTTATTTATTAAGTTAGTGAAATTTTTTTTTAATAATTATATTTGACTACCTATGCCATCAATGTAGGTATGGCGTGCGGGGGTGATAGGTAGGTATAACCTTGGGGCCTAAAAAGGCCACTTTGGCAGAATCATAAAAGGATAACATAATGGACAGTTAACTGTTAAGTTTATCGTATTAAATCCCATTGGTGAAGCATTTTTTGAAGTGAAAACTTCTTTAGCGGGGTTGTACACTTTTTTTGTAATGGGTAAAAAATGTTAAACTCGCGTCAGGACACACACCTGATCGAAAATTCGTAAGACGGATGGAGAGTGCTACGGCGTAGGTCAAACTGTGCTACGGCGTAGCTCACACTATGCTACGGCGTAGTTCACCATACCAGCATACCAGCGAATATGGCTGTTTTTTGAATAAAATATTTCGTTTGACATTTTGAAGCTTTTTTTAGATTCTATAATTAGACTCAAACTATTTTAAATAGATATTTAGTTAAGAGCGTTTACGCCGTGCGGCATTTTATACAAACTTTCACGCCCTTATTTTTCGAAATGAATGAACCGATTTTAATGAAACTTCATACGCATAAGCAGGATACAAAGGTCTAAAAATACTAACTTTTTAGACTTTTGTATCCTGCCTAACTCGCGCCACTGTTACCGTAAGCGACACCACGTGTGTTTTGTTTATAAGACGATTTAAAAAAATACCCGCTTCGGATGTGTTCGGCTGTCCTCGGGATGTACTCGGTTTTAATGTATATCCGATATGTCAGTGAGTGATGGTAAAGTATTCTTTTTGTGTTTTGTTTTCATTTCTGTCGGCACTGCCGGAGTGCCACTGTTTTATTCAGTATTTTTTTTCTCTGTGCTAAAATACCAATCAATCCAATCCAAATCCAATTCCAATATCTTTGATTATACCTACGTAGTGCAGCGAAAAAAGAAAAACACGGTCTGTCTTCGCCATATTCTGATTCATAATGTTATCCTTTTATGATTCTCCAAAGTGGCCTTTTTAGGCCCCCTGATAATTAATTACATTTGTACAAGAAAATGTTGACCAGCCATAAAAAGGCCACAAAAACAGATCGATATTCAAATAACCCAACTGGACAGGTTGAACTTATAATTTATGCTCATTTTATATACCTATTCATTAGCAAAAACAGTAAAAACCCGTAACTTGACAAAACATAACTTAGAAACTAAAAACAAAACCTACAACTATTGTTAACTTTTTCACAAACAACAAAATGTATTTGTGGAAGCTAATTAGAGATTTGTTCTTACCGAATCCGCAAAGGACACGACTTCTTGGAGTACAGGAAGATGATGTCACTGCTTCAACTGGTTTTGCTTATTATTCGATTGGTGTTTAGCAAAGAGCCGAATACGTCGGCCAGTCGATCCGGTCCTAAATATTTGTCTAGAAAATACATAGCTGTCTCGCTTATCGATATTATACAAAATGCCTAAAAAGAAAAAAATCCTTCGAGACGCGAGAACGCATAAATACATATAATATTAGCAACGACGTTCTTCAAGACTCTCTATATTTGTTATAAGTATGCAAGTTCTCATTCAATTTCATTCCATTGTTGGTGGGCGACGCGCCGACGTTGAAGAGCGAACAGTGCAGTGTTCACAGGCGCAGAGCGGCGCGTCCTCCAACATTCCTGGAACTTTGTACCGACAGACGTTTGTCCTCCACATTGAAAACATTCTCGTTTGGATCCCACATTATATTTTTACAGATACAGAAGGCCCTGTTCAATTCTATAGGTTTATTGATCTAGGTATGTACTTGATTACACGGCCTTAGCCTATTTTTATCTAAACCTACCTACGGCTGCAATTGCGAACCCAACAAACCTTGGGATAATTTCTTGACCACAACTAAGTAATTAGTTAGACGTCGCCACATGCAATCAATATCAATTATTATTATTCATCTAAGTGCCACTAGTTATCCGCGAGCTTCCATCAATCCTACGCCAGTAATGAATTAAAACTAATTGAAATTCAATAATATGAGAAGGTCTCCAAAAGAATGAGATCATCCAAAGACCTCGGCTGATGACACAAGACGTGATTCAACAATACTCACATCCTAGAAGATGGATTCACAGAAGGTGCAAAGTAAATAGCAAATACTTATACAATGCGATGTTAGAAAAATCATGTACCTACATACATAATAAGCGGCCATTATGCGTACCTAAAAAATAAAAACGTTATTACACTAATTGCAGTAAAACGGCGTGATAGAACTACGTATAAGAACACGAACAGCTACTGGAATTGAGGATGCAAAGTAATGTTATTGCAAGCATCAATTTTAGAAATATGTTAATGCTTAAGAGACCAGGGGGCCTGAAAATGCCACTTTGGCAGAATCATAAAAGGATAACATCATGAATCATAATAATGGCGAAGACAATTCGTGTTTTTCTTTTTTTCGCTGCACTGCGTAGGTATAATCAAATTGATTGGGATTGGATTTGGATTGGATTGATTGGTATTTTAGCACAGACAAAAAAAAAATAACTGAAAGATCCTTCACTAATGGGATTTGATACGATTAACTTAACAGTTAACTGTCCATTATGATTCACAATGTTATCCTTTTATGATTCTGCCAAAGTGGCCTTTTTAGGCCCCCAGACCTAATAACAAATAATATGGAGAAACGATTTAAAATGAGTTTGTCAAGCTCAATAATGTTGTAGAGTCAAGTGATAACGTGAACCGGTCATTATACTGAGCTTGCGGTTCATTTGTTCAAACGTTTAGCAAGTAGTGTGTGCAGGCAGTGTTGTTCAAATAGTTTGGTGTGGGTGTGGGCTACGAAAGAGCGGCCCCGTGCTATATCCGCCGGTCGCGCTGTCGAAATCGCCGCTTGTGCAATGCTCTTTGGACGAACCGGTAACATACATAAGCAGAGACGACCGCCACTTGATCGAGATGTAGTTCTTAAAATTCACACTACGTGTGCGTTCTTGCTCTTACTTACCCGTCTAGCTTACATGTGGAATACAAACTTATGGTCTGTTTCACCAACGTCAAAAAGTTCAGTAGTAAGATCTATTTGCAAATTATGAAACAGGCACTTAAGCTTCTTTATAGACACCCCATAAAAAAACCAAGGACACAAGTAATAAATAATTTCCTGCAAGATAATTACTAAGAATTTTTCAATTACTTAGGTACGTTTATATTTAAAGATGGCAATCGTAATGGTATGCGGGTGCTTAATTGTACCTAAATATAGTCACACTATGACTCAAGAGCCTTTACAAGAAAACATTTTAAGGAAAACTTGGCGTATTACACGCAAGCCGAAGTATCTACATTATCTACAGTCGGCCTGTCGCTAACATTAGTTATTCATTAGCAGAGTCTTCGAGGCAACGCAAACGGTCAAGGTTGTCACAACACAAGAGACACACCACTCGTAAATACTGCAAAAATCAAAACAAAGGTCATATTGAGAACTCGTTTACTCGTTTACTGCTGCGTGCTTCTTCGTTCGAATTCTCATTCAACGGAAAGCTATTAAACTTCAGCCTTTACAACATAATACATGTTAGTTATTATAAACCTTTTATATAGGGTGCTCAAAAAGTCGTGGATCAAACGAAATAGGGAGATAAAGGAGGTCATTTCCAACGCTTTTAAAGTGAGAAATAATTTTGGGTAACGCTTCAAAATTTTTGGAAAAAAATAATAATTGCTCTTGAACTTTGGTACCCAGAGCCGCAATAGAACGTTTGTAGTGCTGATATATTATCTAGTAATAATACAACACCGTTTGTTTTATTGTTTTATATCACATTATTTTTTAATTAGTCTAATTGTAATAAAAGTCTTTATCCAAAAATATTCATAACTTTTAAGGCAATTGAATTATGGCCATGCTGTAGAAAGATTTTTTGTTGAAAATGACCTCTTTTATCTCCCTATTTCGTTTGATCCAAGACTTTTTGAGCAGCCTGTATATTTTATCTCTACATCAATTTGGAGAAATAATTAAAAAACTGGCCAAGTGCGAGTCGGACTCGCACACGAAGGGTTCCGTAACACAAGTCAAAAACGCCGAAAAAAAACACGTTTGTTGTATGGGAGCCCCCATTAAATATTTATTTTATTTTAATATTATTATTTACTAATAAAGTAAAATTACAACTGAGTATTTTGTGAATATTTCAAGTGCCTACCTGTTGCCATTATTGATATCGAGGAAAAAAGGGCAAAAAAATCGCGTTTGTTGTATGAGAGCCCCTCTTAAATATTTATTTTTAGTATTTGTTGTTATAGCGGCAACAGAAATACATAATTTGTGAAAATTTCAACTGTCTAGCTATCGCGGTTCTTGAGATACAGCCTGGTGACAGACAGACGGACGGACAGACAGCGAAGTCTTAGTAATAGGGTCCCGTTTTTACCCTTTGGGTACGGAACCCTAAAAACCGGCCAAGTGCGTGTCGGGCCCCGCACAGTGTAGGGTTCCGTAGTAGCCCGTTATCACAATATAGTACGATTCAGTTGTTCTTTATTCTGAATATAAGTAATGGTCAATAACAAAAATCGACTTTAAATTTGAATTATTACATTTGTAAGACGTGCGGGGATGTCGATCACTCGAATATACTCGAATGAAAACGTAACCCGTTGGTACAGCGCCATCTAGCGGCAGTATTGTGAAACTTACGATAATTTATTATGGTTTTTTTTTTGTTTTTTTTATTTCATTTTTTTTTTCAATGCAAGCCTTTACCCGTTATAAACAAGCAACTACTTCATCTTAGTCACTTTAAAGGATTAATGCTAAGGATCTTGTAATTGGTATAAAATTATCCAACACCCAAGTTCAACGAATATTACTGCTAAACTAACAAAGTTATCTTAACCGCTATAGTTTTCCTTTAAAGTTCATGAAATGCACTACCATCGAGAATTTTTCCAGATTTTTCAAGCCAGCTGTTTAGCTTTTAGAGGGGGGGGAGGACTGGAACAAAAATTTGCTCTTTAAAATTTGATATTTCGTAAATAGAGCAATAAATCGAAAAATAATGTTAGCAACCCCCAAGTAATTTTAGAAAACCTATTCAACGATACCCCACAGATAATACAGAACAGCATAAGCGACTGTTCCCTATATACTCGTAAGGACTTTTCAATATAAACGGCAACTGAAACTAATTACTATGATATAACTTAGTACGTAGAGGGTATAATTACGAACCTACTTATAGATCCAGCCTGTAATGCATGAACCGGAGCAGTGTGAAGTGCAATGGCCGATGCAATCTGTCCGTAATTAGTCTAGTCTGCCATAGAAACAGCACGGTGTTGGCGGACGACAGGCCGAGCGAGATTTCTAACTATGAGATGAATTCTCACACGACAGGCGCATCGCATCCTTTCCACTGCTCCGCCCACGTTTGCATATTATTGACCGCTTGCACATAAAAAAAAACATAAAACTCGTTGCTAAGCCACGTTTTGGCGTTTTCTTGCGACCTTAGAAAACCAGTCTCAATAATATCCCTGCTGTACCTATTATTCAAATTGCATACAAGTTACAATATTACACAGTACCTAGGCATATAATGTTCCATGCATCCAAGTTCATACGTGATGAGATCACGTAGCGTCATTATTAAGTACGAGAAAATAATTACACAAGTTACTTATTTATAATAGTTATTATCTAATAATACCATAATTATTTGTAAATGTGCAAGAAATTAATTTCACGAGTACCTAATCACTATGTATTTATTCTTTTACAAAGTGGCATTACAACCATGACACAACTCTGAAAAGATCTACAACACAATAAAGGTTAATCAAAGTCAAAGTCAAAGTTTAATCTAATGCATGTTTATTAATTTTATTATTAACGTTGGGTATTAATTGGCAATCAAGCAATCAACTTATTACTTATTAAAAATGAAATGTTAACCATTGACAAAACATTCAACATTTTCAAATCAGTTATAATATCCAACACACATGGGTGATTCAGTTAAAACGGCCAGATTCATTGCAGAATTCCAACATATTAATGTGTGCCCGTCGATTCAGTCTGGTTGAAAGCGTAATTCCAATAAAAACTAACATACGAAACGTAGGTTCTGAATTCTGATAAGGTTTTACTTACTTGAAACAAAGTGCTAGACTGGGTACATATTTAAATGTCGAACATTAAAATACCTACGGGTAAAATGTCAACGTACAAAAAAAAACATCGAAAATTTAAATGTCGATTGCATCGTAATATCGAAAATTGTTATACCTAAGCTTAAAATGTCTAACATTGAAATGCCGAGTGATAAAAATATCTAATGATTAAAAATTTCGATAGTCATTATACCTAAGTTCAAAATGTCAACATTTAATACAATTTAGTTCATTATATTTACGTTAAAAATACCTACTAGTGTACTTCGGGAGGCGACGTAGGATGCAAGAGCAAGCGAAGAGCACTCTGAGGTTAGGTTTGGTTAGGTTACTTTAAATCACTTACACAGAAATAGGAGCCCCGCGGAGCGGGGCTCCGTCGACGTAGGGTGCAAGAGCGAGCGAAGGGCACCCCGAGGTTAGGTTTGGTTAAAACTAGGTGTAGCCGCACTTCGGCTATTAGCCGTAACATCGATATTTAGGACATTCGATACTCTGTATTTCGATATTTAAGCCTTTCGATGTCACGTTTGTCGATAATTAGATTTTAGATATATTGGACGTAGGATATCTTACCATTCGACAATATAAACTTACGCTATTTTAATTTTCGATATTCAATTATGTACCCGCTAGACTAAATTGAAAGTATAGAAGCTGATTCATGAGTGAACGTCATACTTGTTCATTATCTTCATCAAATACTGTTAAAAATAGTGCTGACCATTTAAGTAGTATATATTATTATTTATGTTATTGATTTAAAGTTGTTTCCAGGAGGATATAGAAGCTGAAATTAATAATATGTAGGTAGAGATTCTGAGCAGTGGTGGCCAAGTTGAGCAGTGGTGGCCAAGTGAGCAGTGGTGGCCAAGTGGTAACGGCCGCGACTTACGAGTTGTAGGTCGTAGGTTCGAACCCAGACAGGACGCTTTACTTTGTGTAAATTATTTCATCACCACTGCTCTCAAAACGGTGAAGGAATACATCGTGAGGAAACCGGCATGTCCTAGAACCAAAAAATTCGAAGACATGTGACATCTACCAACCCGCACTGGGCCCGCGTGGTGGATTACGGCCCACTCCCTCTCACCGAGAGGAGGCCTGTGTCCCAGCAGTGGGAACATTATAGGCTGATTATGGTTATGGTAGGTAGAGATTAGTTAACCCTAAGTTCCGTCTAGTTAAAAAAATGTATTCAGCAATAATGAGCTTACAGCATTGCCGTTTTTAGATTATGCTAGATCATCTGAATAATAAGCTGACATTATTGAAGCATATCATACGAGAGTCTTGTCGCAACTTCTCAAGCAAGTAATGGGAAAAATCAAGCAGCGATTTAAAAATAATTTCTTAGAAACCATAACACACCTAACCAGGCTTTATGTTAGCTTTACATATCATGCATTTTAAGCATGACATCAGCGTCTCGCGCTTGGCTGCTCTCAACAATAAAATATAAATTCGTTCCGTTCCACATGACGCTGTAAAAACTCTTGAAATTAGGCCCAGATATTAAATATCTACGTCATGTGATGTTTGTCGGTTTTTGCGACTATTTCTAGTGCCTGACGGTAATCTTAATATTTTAAGATTACCTACCGTCAGGCACTACGCAACTAGCCTCTAATGTACAGACGCCAGTACATCAAGCTACTACAATCTGTCTTTCTTTAATAGATTTTCAACTTTATCGCTAAAACATAAGGTTCAAAGTAGATTGGGAAAATTTGACAGTATCGGGTAGCTTGGTGTACTGGCGTCTGTACACAGCTTAAAAAATAATTCCAATGCTCGACGCTAAATAACTTAGTAAACATCCTATGATCACTTTCGGTACGGTACTCTAGTCGCTCCTTGACCTGCTGGATAGTAAAACACTTATGTGAATTCATTCATATCAGCACTAGGTATTTAAACATCGATCAATATGTAAAACTCAATAGAACTTCAGTAGTGGATGCATGAAAGTAGTACCTATACAAAACAACGAATGAAGACTATTTATACGCCAATAAATATTTTAATTTGCTCGTTACTGCTCGAGCAATCGCATCAGATCTGCATGCGCAAGCAATAACAGTCGTCAACATTCCGCATAATAAGACACCCATTACAGTAGAAAATCACCCCGAGTAGATTCCGCAGCAGCGTTTGACCCGGCTCAGGGTGTCTTCAAAGCATCGTGATATTTATCTTGCATACCAACCACCACTTCGTGTACAGTTTTTATTTTTTTGCGTATCTTTTTAAGATCTTATGGTAAATCCAATTCTGCACTTATCTTATTACGCCCACATAATGTTCTTAATTTATATTATAGTGTGCCGGTTGATTCGGCAAAAAGCAAAACTAAACATGATCTTGGAAAATAGTTAATCTATAGACATATTACCAACACGCATCGTGTGGGTGCAGTCCATACGACAGAGATAAGATTTTTTTTGTAGCTAGTGATTACACTTACAGCAACAATGCCATGAACCCATGACCACGAACGATGGCAAACAGATACGGATATATTTAAACGATTGCCAATCAAAGTCAACAATAATAATAAAAAATGGACAAACAAACAAAACAGTTGAAGCATCTATAATTATATAGGTCGTCCTCCAGCATCGCATTATATGTATAATTTTATTTTATAGTATTTTTTATCGACTTGCTTGATTATCCAATCAATCTGGATGACAGCATGGTAGCATCAGCCTATTAGTAACGAGAATGTAATGTAGGTACAACCACCATCCATAGCCACGACTTCACGACTCCTTGTCAAGTCAAACTTGATGATGTCACCAAAGCAAATGATGGCGGACTCGCAAGGCTATGCAAAGAAATAAATAATAAGAAATGGTTTGATTCAACACACGGCTGCGGTTTGTGCATGTGTGTGAAGGACCTCGACCGCTATTTCGTGAGCCTGTCGCCGGCCAAATAAAGCTAAACTAGGTACATTGACTTGGTCTACTTACATATTGTGAAAGCATACCCAAAAAATATACTAACTGAAAATGATAATTCGTCATAACGATATTTCGTGCAAGATTTTTCATTGTCTACAATATTTTTATTACATTATGGAATGGAGCGAATAGTGTTAGCTTTGTCGAGTACTGGGTCAAGCAACAAAATTAACTTATTTTCAAACATTATTTGCCATCGACACGCTACGAAGAAGATTACACCGCTTACATAAAGTCCCAACATACATTGATAAAGAAAACTATTCCTGTGAGGTAGAAAACCCGATGCAACATAATATTAATAGCTATGTAACGACGATCATATCGTAAATCATAAAGGCTATATTGCCCTGTTGCATACACAAGGATACCAGCTATAAGTCTTTAAGTACCTACTGAAAAACATCTTGATGAGGAAAATAGACATAACTACATAAATGATTTCATTCTAGCTACAATGATGAAACAACTACAGCACTATGATGTGTCAATGAATATATACATACTTAATCAGTAATTACTGCTGTGTAAAATATGTTAGCTAACATTTATTCATGATTGTTTTACAGGTTTATTCATAAAGCTTTAATATCCTAGACAACAAATACTTTTATATTGTTAACCTTGTCCTTTAGTTGAAGACTAAAATATTTTTCTTTTGACCTTACTCATCACCTTTTGATCTTATTCAATGACATAAATTCTTAGTCCATACCTAATACCTAGACAAGTATTTATTCATTAGCATTTGACATTTTATTGAGACCTCAAAACACGTCATCTCTACTTTTTACGTAGGTCATATAAAATAATGTTCCAAAGAAACACATATCCGCAATGGTGGCAACATTGGCAATTATATTTAGAGTTTCTCTATGTACAGACGCCAGCACATCAAGCTACTAAATCTGTCAAAGGAAAATGACCAAACGTCGTACCAAAAAGTATCATGCATCAATATCAAAATATTGTAGTAATTATTTTCACAATTTTTTACGACATTACGCGTCAGGGATTAAATTTTTGAACAGGGAATTTAATTTAAAGTAAAAAAGTGTTGATATTGTTTTATTCCCTTTACATGACGTTCCGTTTCAAATGATATGATATAACCTTGAATTTTGAAAATGCTATGATGTCTTACAAAAAACATGTAAAAAATATACTTTGTCTATTCTACATTAATTAAAAATAACTAGAATAGGCTGTTTTTAGAGCAATAATGGCCGTTCGTGTCAAACAAAATAAAGTACCTAGTTTTTAGGGTATTTGGATTTTTTTGAAAATCTCTGAAACCCGGGTTTTGTTTACAAAAGGAACTTTTGTAGGAGTTAATATGATAAGTGTAATCTTTAAAAAAAACAAAGTTTGACTTTGATGCAGCATGGTACGGGATTCCATACATCCATGAGCATTGTTCTTTATTTAATAGACTTTTTAACTTTATCGCAAAAGCATTAGGTTCAAGTTTGATTGGGACGATTTGACAGTTTCGGGTAGCTTGATGTGCTGGCGCCTGTACAATGTTTCTTTGCGTAAGTTTAAATGCGATTTAAAACGAAAAGAAAAACTTAAAACAAGCAATTAATGCGTTACTTGGAGGATGTTCCAACATATAATACCATTTTGCGTTGCTAACCAATAGCGTGGTTAATTGCACGCCATTTACCTACTTAAATCTTGTAACATTTGCATTCAACCTTTTCTTATAACTTTCACTCGACGGCATCTGCCCATTATTCTTGTTCTTTTTCAAAATGACGTGGGTATTCTCATGAATGTAACAAAAAATATTTTAGTATTTTGGAATTAATTATACGATGAAACAAGTGGAGTAGAATAGAATAGAATACTCTTTATTATGTACACCATATAAATTACAGACATAATAATAGAAACAATACAAAGGGTGACACAATGGGCGGTCTTATCGCTTAAAGCGATCTTTTAAAGACAACCTTTGGATGGATTAAAAAGGGGAAGGACAGACAAATACTGTAGGTAGTCTGTGGTGTACCATTTACATAATACAATAAATACATACATAAAGTAGTTAACATCGAATTGCCTTCCTTTTACCGCAACATGTGGACACGTTGGTAATGCTTGTGTAAACAAGCAATAGCAGTTTCAGTAAGGTGTGAAGTTGTGGATGGTTCATTGATCGCCTGTTTGAGCAGATGTAACGACTTCTGTGTCGATGCTGCAGACTGCTGACTAAACAACGCGCGGCTGACCGTGTCACTAAGCGCGTCACTGTTGCCTCCTGTCTCTAATCACCTGCCCTACTTCAATTATTGTCACATTGTGGATCACAATGAATCACCATGACGCACTTTACGAAGAAACACATTTGATTCAAACTGCAAATTCGGCTTTTTCTAGAACTGTAACAAAATTATTTGCCTTAAGCACTCGCCGTAGCATCTATACCTACACATGTATCCCGTGGGCTTTCACACATTTTTCACAAATAATATCTTCGTACCCATGTTCCATCCACATGCTCAGATTCAAAGAGGCGACGCGACGCCGGCGGCGCCGCAGTACGGAGATTATGTCGGTATGTTCACAATTTCACAAAAGAAAAAGCACAAGTGTTGCAAAACCGGAACCTCAAAAATGAAAATAAAAACTCTTGGCTCCATTATAATGCAATACCATGTTTAATACACACATAGTTTTGGATTGGTAATAAACAAGTCTGCCCATGTCCACAAAGTGGCGTTGAAAGTCGCTGAATACTTTTGGTTACGTAGGTTTTGAAAACCCTAATTTTCTACGCACATCACATTTACATATCCGCCGAATTTTGGATTTAAACTTTGACGCGACTGATCTTACCATAAAATACCTTGCGCTTGGTAAGAGTTTGATAGGTCAAGACTGTAGTCTATTGCCACAAAACCTGTATTCACAAGAATCTCCAATTAAACATTTACTCCAAACGACGTTCAAGCATTTGGTATTAATAAAGAACTGTAAAACGCCAAACATTTCAGTTTCAGCCCTATTCATATCTTGGATGACTTTAAAAAAAAAAGAAAGAAACACTTTTATTACAGAAATAAAAGAAACAGGGGGTCTACTCCGAAGCGGTTAACCACTGTATCGGCCGAATGTTCGGTCATTTTCTACTACCATTAATTTCCTATATTGACTATTGGTCCCGACCAAACTGTGCCAATCCGAACCTTTTTAGAACCCTTAACCCTTTTTTTACCTTTTTTTTTTTAATTTTTAGTAGGACAACAATATTCGAATCAGAAAATGACCGAACATTCGGCCGATACAGTGGTTAACCGCTTCGGAGTAGACCCCCAGCTTACAACGAAACCAACCACCACCACCAAACCCACCACCACTACTACCACCTTTTTACCAAATGAAATGAAAAGAAATTGCTTCTTCATAAAATAAGAAAAGGCTGGGCAGATGATGAGGATATCGGAATCTGGGGGACGGTAGTGCCCGGCCAAGTCGAGCAAAAAGCGGCACGGCCGTACCATCCTTTTCTCGAAACAGTTCAGGCCATTTTCGACCCCCTATAACTTCGTTGTGGATAAAACTAGAAGCCTGAATTATTTTCAGTAACCAAGCAGGCATTGTATAAACACGGTATATTTCAAATGTCATTCAATTTGAACCAGTAGTTTAAGAGTTTCTTAATTTAGTCACTCACTCCACTGACTGATTGTCCGATCATCAAAACTCAAAGGTATTTCTAGCAGACATAGAAGCTTCAAATCTAGAATACAATTAATGTTTAATGTATAAATCATCGAAAAACTAAAATATTTTGCAATTTCGGTCCACTTTTCTAGATACACCAACTGCATAGATAACTTTGTAATCCCATATAAATATGATTAAAAAGTTACATTTGCAGTGAATGAATCAGTGTACCTGTACAAATGTATAATATAATGAAATAATAGGTGTAGATAGGTACCTAGATATAATTATGTTCAAAGGTAACTTGTAAAATGGTCAACGGAATAAGTTTAAAAAAAAAGGTAAAAAGGTACCGGAAAGGAAAAAAAGTAGGGCTATCTACAAAAAGAAGTGAGATGCCATCAAAAACATAACTTGCAAAAAAAACCAAGTCTCGCAAGGCCAAGTCAATCTATTTATTTAAAACATAAAGATTTTTAATATTGATATGGTCACTATAAGATATTGTTAGGTTAGCTAATTACGTAATAACTTAAGACAGACGCCCCCATAAGTAGGGACTGAATAAATTAACCGACTTGGTATTACATGGATCTCATAACTTTTTACGGTAGAAGAACTGAGTTGCGAGACTTGGTTCTTTTTGCAAGTTATGTTTTTGATGGCATCTCACTTCTTTTATGTTTTTTATGCATCACTTATAAACGTCATCACACTAATATTATAAAGGCGAAAGTTTGTGATTGTCTGTGTGTGTGTGTGGGTATATGTTTGTTACTTCTTCACGCTAGACCAATTTTGATAAAACTTTCTATCCCGACTTTTTATCCCGATATTCCCGCGGGATCGACATTTACGCGGGAGAAACCGCGGGGCGCAGCTAGTATTAAAATATAGCTTATCTGGGGCCCCAAGTCCGCTATTTTTATAAATTCGTTATTCCAACACGATCCCATTGTCATTTTGCTAAAAGTACCTACGTAATCTGCTAAATTCATAATGGTCGATCATGGTCGGTCAATGGCACAGAACATAATATACGATACTCGTAACGAATTAAAAGCAAAGACTGCACAATGACGTTCTAATGGTAGGTCACTGATCAAAGGAACTGTCAAAATTTTAGCAGATTAACGCCTAAGTCAGTCATTCATTTGTCATTATGTACAAGATTACCATGCTATGCCATTTTTTTCAATGGAGTGTCATCAGTGGTTGACCATTGGAAAGTCATAATGACGCCATTACATTAGTAGATTACTAAACTTGTCAAAATCAACAATTATGAAATCAATGATAGACCATTCTGACACTATTGTAATAGCAGACTTGAGGCCCTGGATGGAGTCGACATTTCCTATCTGACATCGCAAGTTAAGGATATTTGGGTAGGCTGCATAAAGTACTCAAAATTCCAGACCATCATTAAAACAGAATAAAAAATTACTCACATAGTGCTCACAAGCACAATAATTTAAGTAGGTAAGTACCTAATATAATACCTACTTTTCGAAGTTAATATTCATGTAATTTTGTATATAATATTCAGCAATGTCATTGTGTATATAAAATGCTTATATTTTTGGTATAATTTATTTTCAAACAAGATATTAATATATTATTTCCCTTGTCTTTGTCCTCCTACATGTACAGTCAACAAAAGAGATAAGTATGCAGGATCGTCGGATATAGTTCAAGTTTGGTAGGAAACCGATGGATGTTCTCGAATCAAATTTTATTTTATTAATAGAAAACAAACAGCTCATTTATCACAACATCCATCGGTTTCTTACTAAACTTCAACTATATCCGACGATCCTGCATACTTATCTCTGTTGTTGACTGTACCTACATATTATTATTATTTTAAGTCTGATAATGCATATAAAATGGTGTATAATGATAATTTTGCATAATAATGAAGTGTCAAGTTTTTCGGTTTTATCACAAGCAGAGCGATTAACTCAATCATTTTCAACCTAAAACTTTCAGTTATAAGATCGTCAGTCATGGACGTAACTTCTATTATATTACGTCCATGTCGTCAGTATGGACACGTTCCAGTAGCTACATTACGAGTATATTCGTGCTGCAAGACTCCAGGAACGTCGAACATATCACAAGTCTGCTTAACCAAGCCTTAGGCCTTTCTTGGGTCTTTTTATTATAAATTTTTTTTTTTTTAAATCTTTTTTTATGTTTACTTATATTTTATTTTATTTGGGAAAATTAACAATCGCACATATTGTATAATATATCTAGAAATACCGTATGCCATAAGTAAATGTACTATCAACTCCGTTACCAGATGTTACTAAGCTTAAATAAAGTAGATACAGTTTTGGTAAAATTTATTAAAATCAATTTAAAACAACAATACAATTTTTACGTTATCTTAGAATCCAATAGCTAATACATACTTAATTAATACATAATTATTAAACATTTTGAGCAAGGAGCTTAATAATTTGTTTTTTTTAGATAGGGCAAATAATACATCGATATCGTTAAAATTATTCTTGTCTTGTAAGCTTGAACCAATCTCTGGAGCGGCGCTCTCTCTCCTGCATTTGTACTATAAGTTACAGACAACTGTAACTTAGTTCGAGACATTTAAATCTATCTAGAATACGTCTATACATATCGATATAGGTATATAGAGACAAAAGTTACAGCAAATTGAAGAAGCTTTTGCCAAGTGCTTAGTAATTTTCTTGGCGCCATCAAATAAATCTTTGCCAATAGCTTAAAGATTATTCTAATAGTTTCACTGACGAGTGACGACCTTCAGTGTGCGAAAAACACAACGAGACCGTCTTCTCAGGAAATATAATTATGAAAATAATATTATATGAATTGTAGTCGTTCCGAAGTGCAGATACATTAAAACTAAGTATTCTATCTATTCGTCTCTTTCAAAGATAGGCAACTATGAAAATAATTAATGGCTTGAATGGCCTCTAAGAATTTTTGATGGGAGGCTTGAATAACTACCGTGTAGGTACTGAAGGCTTACTCACTGTGTAATGCCGGTAGCAGTACACAATTGAATTAAGTTTCCTTCAACCTTCGCTCTTCTCGTATATTCAGAGTATAAATGCTTAATAGCGCTAAGTTAGCAGGGCATGCCAAAACCATAAATGTAATCGTCCCAGTAAAAAACAAAACCTTCCTTAAAAAGTATGAGGTTACCTATATTAAATCAATACCTAATTAAAGGCTCGAAAATTTTTTCATAAAATAAATGTAGGTATGTAGGTAGGTATGTCGAAGGTAACTTCTCTTCTTAGTCTGTGGTATGTCGTCTAGGATCATACTCAGAATCATGGAATTAGTAAAATTAAAGAATTAATATGTACTAAATATTATGAATTTATTTTGCATGGCATGTCACGTTATGGGGAGAGGCTTGTGGCTACGCTTGCCGCGGTTGGTCCGTGGATGAGTGACCATCTTTACATATCAAGACCCATCCGCGTGCGCCTCGGAAAACACGTTAAGCCGTTTGTCATGGCTATCATTCGTGGACCTTTGAAAGTCGTTATAAGCCCTAAACTCTGACAACCAGTCTTTCCAAGGGCTGTCGTAATACCCAGTAACTGGGTTGTGGAGGTCAGATAGGCAGTCACTTCATGTAAAATACTGGTTTTCGGTTGCATCCGGTTAGACTGGAAGCCAACCCCAACATAGTTGGGAAAAGGCTAGGCGATGATGATGTGACATTATGGCAATTGACACCATCATAGTTGGGAAAAGGCTGGGCAGATTAATTGATGTATTATTCAAACAACAAGAGTTATTTACCTATTCACTTTAAAAGATCTTTGTTCATGTTTCGATTTTCAATTTAGTAGGTACTAGTAAAGTGGTAACTGATAGGCTACACTATGTCTTACTTGAAGGCTTGAAATAAGTACCTTACCCAAGCTTAGCTTATACATTGTACTCGTTAGGTACTTTAGTATTCTCTATTAGAATGTATTCTGTTAAATGATATTTATAAAGGTACACGAGAAGCTTATTACGACTACTAAAAGGTATGCGATAAGCTTACACCGACTATTGAAAGAGACACATTTTAATAATATTAAAATTATAAGGGCATCCTAGAAATAAAATCTCGGCATATTTATAGCTTTAAGCTCTTACGAGAAGGTCGTTTTTAAAAAACGTACACTTGAATGTAAGGGCCCCGACTCCCGCTTGACTTGCCTTCTTATTAAATGTATGTTATGTGGCATCGCAGATGGACTTCCAGTGTAAGTATAAAGTTCAAAGATTTCATATTTAATGGCGTCATAATCACTCAAAATTTATTATTATGTATTATTTCGTTCCACGGTTTCATGTTGATTACGTTAAATGCATAAAAGATGAGATAAAACTGAATATAAAAATTAAATGTCAAAGTTTTGTAAGGAGCGCCTCTATAGTTTGTTCCCGTTGAAGTCTTTTGTAGGAGAGTTGTAACTTAGTGAGCGCGCTTCGTGAAGCACCGCCCGCTACAAAATAATAAATAAAATACCGAATCCGTCACACAACAATAGAGCACTATTGGGAAACTGGACTATGGCCGAACAGATCTCATCTCAAGATTGTCTCACCGGTACTTTAATCAACCGATAATTCATCTCGACGGAGTACACAGCGAGTATGATAGAAAGTAGATACGAGTACAAGATACGAATCATTCTCGCAATTATAATCTATTTCTTGCTTCTGATAGAAAAGAAATATTATGAAATCAAAATATCCTACTAGTTGTTTGGTTTATGTAACCTTCTATGTACCATATATAATTATTTAATACAAAATTTATTTACAGGTTTTCGTCATTTTGTAGAACAAGTATGGGCCTTATTTCAATAGGTGCTCGTAACATACATATTTAGAATTTTATATTTATTAAAACCTTCAATTTCTAAAGAAGGCAGTACCGTGGTACCTTGGAGAATATGGAAATGTGTGAATTAGTTTGACTATAATAAAATTTACCTAAAATGCAGATGCAGAAGCGTTTGCTTATTTCGTAACTGTCTTATGAAAAGCATCAAAATCCTTATTAAACATTTGACATTTTGGTGGCTAATGGATAAACACTAAGTTAAAATTAATTAAGAATGAAGTCACGTTAATCCTGTCTGCTATGGTAGTGTGAATTACGTAATGTTAGTAGTGAGATATTCAGCGAAAGGTCACAGTGCTCGGTGACCGTGGCGGGCAGAGGGTACGGGGCGGAGGAGATCGGCGCCGGGGGGGGGGCTGTTCGGCGACTGACGCACGTCATGACAACACCACCTTAAAATGTGTGTTTATAAAAAGACAGGAAATTATGACCGACTGCTGAGTATCAGTATGTAATAATAAAAATAATAATAAACCATTTATTATCAGGTAATAACATCGGCAGAATACCTACTAACTGAATCGCCTCCAGCCAGTTTATGTAAACATAGGAATGTAATATTTACGTATAATCAACTGAGAACAACAACATCATTTAGCACGTGGCTATAAAGTAGCAACATAGGTAGCATGGGACGTATTACACGCTGATTATATGCAAACGGTCATTCCAGCCGTGGCATTGGCCAGGATATGGCTGCTTCCGGTCCTCTTGCCCACGAGGCGACTGTCTATACTAACGGTAACTACTCAGTACGCAAGCAAAAAGGAAGAATAAATCTAATACGTACTGAAATTTTCTGGATCTAGCCACTTACAATAAAAGATTGAAAAAACAATTATGGAATTCGAAAATTGAACTTTTTGGGAACATGTTACTTTTTAATTTGCGAGCGAGACTGTCATTTTATTTTGTTTTTTTCAATGATTTCAAAAGTAAGGATACACCCGTCTGAACATTTTACATAGAAGTTCTTCGTTCGAAATTCGAAGTTCGCGCGCACCACTGTCAACTGAGTCGCATTGGCCCTAAAACCGTCATTTTAGGGCCCGCGCGTTGGTGCCATTTAGTCGCGCCGTTAGCCCGGTCCTTACGCTAGTAATATATATGTCAATGGTTTTTTTATTATGTCCACTGACCTCTATCTATACCATACAAGTGGTTTAGTACAGGGTCAGTGATGACGACGAAAATTGTGTGTCGCTATGATTGACTCTGACCGTTGACTTATATATTACTAGGTAGTGTAATCATTGGTCGCTATCAAAATGAATTTAACTCGTGAACTTTTTCGTTCAATGATTTTTTATGATTTTTGTTGTGGCTACTTCTTTTTTCTGCAAATCAGGACATTACACTACCGTATCTCTTGAAAATCAAAGGACAGTGACTGCAAATTGGTACGTCGACACTTGCTTGCCCAGAGTCTTAGAAAATTTTCGCGAAAAGCGTCCTCGAAGCAATGTCCTCCTTCACCACGATAACGCATCCTCACATTTCGCTAAGGTAACAGAAGCCTATTTAATTTAATATCCTCTGGCTTACCTTTCTTGACCGGCTGGAGTGAACAATGAAGAACCATGAAGACACCGACTAGAAGAATCATCAAAATTCGCATAGAAATGCCGGGGATGCAGTGCATTTATGCATATAACTTCGTACATAAGAATAATTGCCTAATGTATTATATACTTAAACCTTCCTGAAAGTATGTAGATCGTTAATAAAATAAACATCAAAATTGGTTCATTCGTTTTTGAGAAAATGGCGGACATACAAACATACATGCATACATACATACATACGGGTCGAATACAGAACCTCCTTTTTTGAAGTCGGTTAAAAAACATGTTAATCTTATGACATTCAAAAGCGATAAACAACAGGAAAAAAAGACTAGAAATACTGCTTGGATCTTCTAATAAATAAAAATATAAAACAAGTTTCATATTTAATTCATTGTTTGAAGTCGTCGCTAAACTCGCACTCAATTCGCCATCTAAAAAAATTACTGCAAAAATAAAACTGCTGTGGTGAGGTCAACATCAATCAGGAAGCTACTTGATCACTCTTTATAAGTACCTCGTAGTATCAGATAGATACCATCATTCAATCTAAAGAAAATCACTTAAGCCGCAAAAGAGTGATGGATCGTTTTAGTTGAAGAACAATAGACGTCTTACAACATATTGTAACCGCTTTACTAAGAGGCTAGGAAGAGGCTGACCTATGTCTTCCGTAGATTACTAAAGTCGGAGACAGCACATGTGCAATACAGCAACACCTATACTGGGTCTACTCAGGGTTTACGCCACCATCACGCTGCATCAACGCCTACGCTAGTACTACGCCGGGCCTACGCTGGGCCTACGCCGTTGCTACTCTGCGTCAACATCTACGCTGGACCCAATACACACAGTGTATGTGTATCACTGACCTCTATCATACTTTGTATAATACAGGTCAGTGAAGTGTATTGTATGTACATACAGAGTTTATGTTTAAGTTAAATGCATGGCATTGGAATATACAATATAGAACAATAACTTCTTTCTAAAGAACCTTAGGAAAACATTGAAAAACTACTCATCTCTTTAACCTAGTGCTACCACTGACACATAGCATGTTACTGCTAAGAAAGCATCAGGGAAACCCGCGAAATTCAAATTTTCTAACGTTTTTTGCAATTTACAGGTCAGTTCATTTTTCAGCCTTGTGCAGTATTATGCCTTATTTTTCTGACTATATTCCAAAACCCTAGCCTCACGGTTTGCCTGTATTGAATGAGGAAGCTGGGGTGACGTCACTCTAGCTAACACACACTAAACGACTCACATTAACGAAGTTTTTATGGCAGCTAAATTAAGACTGGGAACTTTGATTGCAGCTATTATGCCTTAAATATTGGCATAGATAGAATTATTCTATCACATATGAGGAAGCTGGAGTTATGCACATCAGTATCAGGTTGTATATACAACATTACATGAAGCGGGTACTACATAGGTTGGAAGTGGGAAATGGCAAATTAGGACTTGCAATAAATAGGCAGAAAACCAAGCTATCGGGTGCCTATAACATCCAAAGCATCGATACTGTGGACAGTTTCATTTATCTGGGTTCTAATAATTATTAATAATGAAGCTGCGTTCCAGAAATATAACGAAAGATAGTCATGGCTAAAGATGCTATGACACGCCTCCAGAACATCGGGAAAAATCGTGGTACATGTTATAAAACCAAAGCCCGATTGGTCAAAGCACTAGTTTTCCGGATTTTCCTCTATGAAGTTCAGACGTGGTCAATCCGAGCAAGAGAAAGAAAGAGGATAGACGCAATCGAAATGTGGCGCTGGAGGTGGATACTCCGAATACCATGGACAGCCAAAAGCACATGTGTGTCTGTCTGGCCTTTCCCAACTCGAAATAAAGACCCAATTGTCTACAGTTTGCCAACAGCGTATTTTGACTTATTTCGGCCACTTATTGTGAAAGGGAAATAGCAGCCATGAAAAGCTGGCCATTGTTGGCAATACCGAAGGAAAGAAAGTAAGAGGCCGGTCGCCGATACAATGCTCTGACCAAGTAAAAGAAGCTACGTTCTCAAGCAAATTTCAGCAGATGGTGATGGCAGATTCTAATTCTTGCATCTGCATGCGCTGCGGCATAAAAACGAAATATCAGCTATCTTTTATGACAAACCTCCTAATACATTATTTATTTTCATACAATGTCAAGACAGCTAGTAAAAAACTCAAGCACGTGCCGACAAGCCGAGTAAACGACAATACTCTACTGCTATATCAATTTGCAAAAACGAAATCCTCATAATGGACTGTTGAATACAAAAAAAAATATATTATTCTGAAGGGATCACATTGCGGTAGCTCAGTGCCATCATGAGTCAGACAAGCTTTAGACGCGACAAAGATATAAAGCAAAATACTAATTATGTACAAATATCTTTTAGTGTTGTTTCAAAGTATTCTAAAGAAAAGGAAGCTTTATGTATTTTATTTATTTATCTTTTTTTATCTTAGATAAAATCGTTAGAGCGTGTTCATTGTGTCTTTAAATCAGGACATACGACAAAATTAAGATCTAGTCGCTTTTATGCACTAACTTTCTTACTTACTAGGCATAGGTACAAGAAGATTGGCAAATCTCTGTAGAATGTAGATAGTACTTAGACGATTCAAGAGATATGATCACTTATGATATATGTGTACTCGTAGATACGCCGCCCGTTCTCCCCGAGGAAACTCGCCCGCTGCGTTACTTATTGCTATGACATTCAAGTCAACAACACATTATTATTGTCTTTCCTGTGCGATGCTTTGTCGTACTGTTGCCCCTGACTATAATGTCGTTTGCCGTTTATGTTGTATAACCGTCCATTAAATAAACATACTAGAAATGCCAGCACAATCTGCATTTGTAAACTTTCCTATTAACACATTGCTATATTCTATGGTAACGATTAATAAAAACATTACCGTCCAATATAAAAAAACCTTACTAAAAAACTCACTGATTCAAAAACCTACACCACTTTTGCTTTTTAAAGAAAATTAGAATATGTTCACACTGAATTAAAATAAGTGGTAGAACTTTAAATTGTTCCCTTTATCGCACATTTTATTCGTTGGAATTAAACAATAAGAGCTTCAAGAATTAGACAATGTAGTGTGTTGCCCGAAGGAACTGTGAATTCGTGAGCACGAGGTAACTCGGCGCAAGGCTCGGCGGCGGAAGCACGGGCGACGAGCCGCGCGCTCGTGGGTCCCGCGGATGCTCGGGTTCATTACCCGCGCCCGTCCGATCACGGACCATCCACAATGGGGGCCATACCATACTTGAAAGTGGTAAACCACCGTCTTGGAACCGTTCCGTAGAAACAACAATGATAAACTATTTCAGTACACTAAATATATATCCGATATTTAGTGTCTAAATACTTGCAAGAATTTTTTATTGTAATATTAAGTATAATTTTGTAATCAACGTTAGCGTCGCCATCCGGATCGTAAAACGGTAGATTCGCGCGCCCACATTTAAGGACAAAGTCAATATTAGGCTTACATTATTGGTCATAAAATTTACTGTGTAGGCGAAATAATAGGGTGTGTCACGTTTGATATAGAAACAAAAGTTATAACGATCATAAGACCTAATCTCGTTTAATATAATTTTTATTTAATATAACGATCAAATGATATAATGAATTATTGATATAACTTCATTTTATCTAATTTCATATGGTATAATGAACAGTTTATATAATGCACATTTGAAATAATATTCACATAATATAATATTCAGTTGCTATAATATTCAAAATCTATAAGTAACGTTTAATATAATTTGGAAATGTCTACTTTTATTTTTGCAAAAAACACAGAAATACCGCCCCGCGAAGCGGGGCTCCGTCGACATAGGATGCAAGAGCGAGCGAAGGGCACCCCGAGGTTAGGTTGTGTTAGGTTACTTTAAACCCTTTACACAGAAATAGGGGCCCCGCGAAGCGGGGCTTCGTCGACATAGGGTGCAAGAGCGAGCGAAGGGCAACCCGAGGTTAGGTTATTTTAAACCCTTCACTCAGAAATAGAACACACACACATAGAACACAAGAGCGATTCTTTACTTAAAATGCAAGAGCGAGCGAAGGGCAGAAAATTAGTTAATAGGAATGTTAGGTCAAATGAACGTTATATAAAAGGAGCATTATACAATATGAAAATTATATGAAATGAACGTTATACTAAATGAAATTAGAGAAAAAGAAAATTATATCAAATATAACATTAGATCATATGAAATTAGGTGAAATGTTTTTATAGCATATGAAAATTATATCATATGAGAGTTATGTCAAACGAAATTAGACTATCTGTTGTTATACCAAACATTACACACCCGAAATAATACTGACCATTATTTTTAATGGCTTAACATTCACTGTAAGGCATTTATTTTGTGAACAGAACTATATAGTTAGAACGCTAACCTACTCGTCGTATATCCATCTGCTCCAAGTTAAGAGGCGTATTACAAAAATGCGCGTAGATATGGCGTAGATGCATGATTTCCTCGATGAAATTGAATACTATATTCGTTGGTTGGTATAAATAACAATTAATTGGTAAAGGTAGTTCGTTTTCTCTTCTACAATAATAATAAGGTGATTTTTTTATTATTTGCTTATTAGGCAAAAACTCATAGAGAGCTCATTTGAGAGCTCTATTTTGTTGAATCCATCAAAACGATTTGTTTCTTATCGCAAATATCGTATATTTTTATATAGAATATATTTTTGTTAATATGCCTCATAAATAAATAAAAATGACTGGACCTAATTCAATTTTCTACTGGAAACAAGTCTGAATATCTCCGAACTTCTACATCATTTTTACGTAGTATTTATACCAAAATAGTCTCAAATAATTGCTTAAACAATATCAATAATATATATATATATCTAATGATACTTTGATTTTTAATAAATAAAATAAAAATACTCTAAACACTGCGCCGGCGATGCGCGCTCGCCCTGGCTGGAGACCTTAATTTATTGAGGCATCCACAGGCAATCCCGGTTAAGCATCCATCTAAAATAAAAAAAACTGGCCAAGTGCGTGTCGGGCCACGCACAGTGTAGGGTTCCGTAGTAGCCCGCTATCACAATGTAGTACGATTTTGTTGTTCTTTATTCTGATATTTAAAAAAAAAACGTTCATATTTTGTTTTTCAATACAAGTTTTTACCCGTTATAAACAAGCAACTACTTCATTTTAGTCACTTTACAGGATTAATGCTAAGGATTTTGTATTTGGTACAAAATTATCCAACACCCAAATTCAACGACTATTACTGCTAAACTAATAAAGTTATCTTAACCGCTATAATTTTCCTTTAAAGTTCATGAAATGTACTGTCATCGTGAATTTTTCCAGATTTTTCAAGCCAGCAGTTTAGGTTTTAGAGGGGGGGGACGCCCTACTGGAACAAAAATTTGCACTTTAAAGTTTAATATTGCGTAAATGGAGCATTAAATCGAAAAATAATTTTAGCAACCCCCAAGTCATTTTAGAAGACCTATTCAACGATACTCCACAGGTAAAATAGTTAATATATCATTAATTAGGTGTGTGTACAACATGAAGTAATAATTAGCTGCGAAATATTTATAGAAGCTTTCCGGAAAATTATATCATTAATTAGGTGTGTGTACATGAAGTAATAACTACCTGCGAAATATTTACAGAAGCTTTCCGGAAAATATGCATCGGTGTCATTATTGCTTTGTTTTAATTCAAATAAGGAAATAGAGAACTTAATACACTACATTATAGATCGTAGAAAATAAGGACGACAGCTTCGTTCTGTAATTATTTAGCGAGCAATGTTTGCTAGTCTTTCAAACTGTTAGTTCAAGTGAAATTACGCGTATCAGTAAGATATATCAGGTGTTTTATTGGGCGCAGAGTCTATTTGTAGAGATCTCAAATTTCGATAGTTCTACTTTCTATTATTTATACAACCCGAGGTATGTGGAGTCTTTAACATTACAAAATACTATACTTACCACTGTAGTTATTTGTAGACACACATTTTGATCTACTTTATTAAAATCAATGTGCACCTACACTAAGTCACAAAGATGTTTCCGAAATTAATTACCCACCAAAAACATTTTCATGTAAAATGTTGCCAAGACGAGACCACATATGGCTCGCACTGCCAAAAAGTTATCAGATCTCATGCCATGTAGAGCCAAGCTTCTTACTCTACACGCCCTAACTTCACAAACTCTACACCTTAGTCAAAATATGAGGCTTGGCCCTTTCGTTACTACAAGAACTATTGTATAACAGAAAAGTAATGAACAGTGAATACATTTTTAGGGTTCCGTAGTAGGTACCTAGAAGGAACCCTTATAGTTTCGTCATGTCCGTCTGTCTGTCTGAGGTTTTGCTAAGAGACCGTAAGTACTAGAAAGCTGTAATTTTGCAGGAGTGTGTAATACAGGGTGGCAGGGACCCTGCCACCCTGTATATATTACGCCGACAAAGTGGTAAAATAAAATTTTGGAAAATATTTTTTTTAGGGTAGCTCCCCTACATGTGAAGTGGGCATGAATATTTTTTTTGTCGTCTACCCCATCGTGTGGAGTATCGTTGAATAGGTCTTCTAAAATGACTTGAGGGTTGCTAAAGATCCCGGAACGCGCCACCATCGGGATCCCAACTAACGGTAGGAGGGGTTCACATCGGCGTCGAGACAACGATGAGGTACCTGGGTCTCGTCCTCGACAGCCGGTGGAACTTCGTCGAGCATTTCCGACGTTTGGCCCCCAAACTGGAACGGGCCGGGGCCGCCTTCAAGCGGCTCTTGCCCAACCTGAGGGGGCCAAACGCCTCCTGCCGGAGGCTTTACGCGGGGGTCGTGCGGTCCATGGCCCTATACGGGGCCCCGGTGTGGGCGCGTTCACTGCGGCGGCGAGCCGCCCACTACCTGAACGCGCCCCAGAAGGTGGTAGCCATAAGGCTTATCCGGGGCTACCGCACGATCTCTGGCGAGGCGGCAAGCCTCATTGCCGGACTGCCGCCATGGGATCTGGAGGCGATAGTCCTCGCGCGCGTCTATGAGTGGCGCGCGGAGGCACTAAGCCGGGGGGAAGTTCCGCTTCCGCGGCAAATCGCTGCGGAGCGGACTGAGCTCCGGCGCGATCTCATGGCGACATGGAAGGAACGACTGTCGCAACCCAGCGCAGGGCACGCCGCGATAGCGGCGATAAGACCCCTCTTTGAGGAGTGGCTAGGGAGGCGCCACGGCGCCCTCACCTACCGCCTGACGCAGGTCCTCACCGGACACGGAAGTTTCGGGAGGTTCCTGCACATCATCAGGCGGGAGGAAACGCCCGGGTGTCACCATTGCCAGGATCGCCCAGAGGACACGGTGGAGCACACGGTGGAGGTCTGCCCCGCTTGGGCGGAGCACCGCCGTGTCCTCGTAGAGGCGATCGGCAGCGGCGGCGACCTCTCGCGCCCGGCCCTGGTGCAAGCCATGGTCCGGGGCGAGAGGGAGTGGGAGGCAGTCACCTCCTTCTGCGAAGCAGTCATGCTAGCGAAGGAGGTGGCGGGACGGCTCAGGGAGAGAGCCTCCCGTCCCAGCCGCCGCGGGAGACGCTCCGGGCGTCGGGAGCCGCGCGACGACTCCCGGCCACCGTAGGCGCGGGCCTGCGGGCGGAGAGTAATGGGTAGCTCACCGTCCGATCAGGACCAGGCCCGTGCCGGACGGCGAGTACGTGTTCCACGCGCGCCTCAAAGAGATGTCAGCATCGAGGAGGGGCCCCATAGGGCCGAAGCCTGCCGGGTCAGCGGGATTGTCCGAAAGGGTTACCGCTGGCCCGGAACATAAAGGGCTAAGGAAGGAACACGGGTGGGTTTTAGTCAGTAAGAGTCTGACACTCCCTTCCGCTCCACCCAGAGCGGGAGGGGTCATTTGATGATTTCCCATACGCAAAAAAAAAAAAAAAAAAAAAAAAAAAAGGTTGCTAAAGATATTTTTCAATTTAATGCTCCATTACGAAATATTAAACTTTAAAGTGAAAAATTTTGTTCCAGTAGGCCGTCCCCCCCCCTCTAAAAGCTAAACTGCTGGCTTGAAAAATCTGAACAAATTCAAGATGATAGTACATTTCATGAACTTTAAAGGAAAACTATAGGAATTAAGATAACTTTATTAGTTTAGCAGTAATAGTCGTTGAACTTGGGTGTTGGATCAAAATCCTTAGCATTAATCCTATATAGTGACATGATAGTGACTAAGACGAAGTAGTTACTTGTTTATGACGGGTAAAGACTTGCATTAAAAAACAAAATATGAAATAAAAAAAAACCATAATAAATTATCATAAGTTTCACAATACTGCCGCTAGATGGAATAATGGAATTACAATTTTGTGAATTGAAATAATAACTTGGCAGCAATCATACTCTTATTTTTTAGCTTTACAAAGTGGTTCTTATTAGTTAATGTCGAATCTGTTTAAATAATTATCTTCGAAAATCAATATTTTGTTGTGTTTCGTATCGCTATTCGATAACAGATGGCTTTGTGCCGTGACGTCACTTTTGTAGATCGCGGCGTTAAGATTTTCTTGCAAGGTATGACCTCCGTGGTTACGTTATGTGTTAAAGTTGTGATTTACTCTGGACACCCTTGCATATACTGTTATTATAACCATAAACTCCTAATATCTTTACCATTACATAATTATATTCATCATTTTCAGAATAAAGAACAACAGAATCGTACTATATAGTGATAGCGGGGCTACTACGGAACTCTACATTGTGCGTGGCCCGACACGCACTTGGCCGGTTTTTTACCGACTTCAAAAAAAAGGAGGTTATCAATTCGATACGTATGTATGTAATATTATTGGAATTGCATTATATTCACATATGATGATCTATTAGGGCTTCCAAACAAATATACAAAATTTCATAGACGTATGTATGTATGTATGTATGTATGTATGTATGTATGTATGTTTGTCCACGCATATCTCCGGAACTATTAATCGGATCGTGACCATTTTTTTTTATTGGCTTACATTTTCTTCAAGTTAGGGAACAGTGCAAGTTTCATCAAGATCGATTCAGTAATTTTCAAGATATGGACTAATACGTGTAAGTGTGACGGCCTGGCTTATTGATAAGAGCTACGGGTGTAGTGTCAAAGGGAAAACATCTCAAAACCTTGGTCAAATACTAGTGCAAAAACTAAAAATTACGAAATAAAAAGTAATTTAAAAAAATTAAACCGACTTCAAAAAGAAATTAACTCAAAATTATGAAATAACTTTAATTTCGGAAGTCGGTGTCTTGGGATCTGTATTTTAGTTTTATGTTTTATTTTAGTTTTTCACCTTACGCCCATGTGATGGTAGCGAAACGGCCAAGCCATATTATTTTGACTAAGGTGTAGAGTTTGTGAAGTTAGAGCGTGTAAAGTTAGAAGCTTGGCTCTACATGAGATCTAATAACTTTTTGGCAGTGCGAGCCATATGTAGTCTCGTCTTGGCAACATATTACATGAAAATGTTTTTGTTGGGATTTCACATCTTTTTGAAAGTCGCTTATGAATTTTTTTTTTTTTTTGGGGTTCTTTATTAAAAATCCTGAAATATGTATTTTATTATTTATTACAAGAAGTCCCTATATCAATTTTCAGAACTCTAGCATCAAAATTTGCGGAAGTCTCGTACAAACTTCCATCCCCTAGTTTAAGGGGTTGGAGGGTAAAAGTTCAAGTTTTAGAATTTTTTTGTTGTTTGTGTACTATTACTAGCTTACATACGAAATTTCAGCTTTCTAGGACTTCAGGAAGAACCTTAGAATATTGATGATGTTGTCGACTGAAATTTAATTTGATAAATGAGGTATTTGTTTTCTATTAATAAAATTTAATTTTAATGAAAAAAAATGGAGAACACCCATCGGTTTCTTACTAAATTTCAACTATATCCGACGATGCTGCATACTTATCTCTTTTGTTGACTGTACACTGAACCTACTTATTGTGTTTTAACAAACTCATTGTTCTTTGACCGACTTTGACGTTCCCAGACTGTAAAATACAATTCTTAGTGAACTTCAAATACCTACGTAGAGTTGCTATGTACCTACCGTGAAAAGTGAAAACGTTCGTATTTCTATTGACAAACGGGAAAGGATTATTTAACTAGTGAAGTATTTCAGGTAGGTATGCAAATAAAAAAGCTTTGTTCCGTAACTGTCGTAAATTTTAATATCAGCGATTTCAATCGGCCTGACTCTGAGTCAAGCTATTCATTTAAAAGTACCTAGAGTTTCCTATTGTGCAACACGTACTGCAATGTTCTGTGATTTATAAACATAAATTATCAAGACTTTCTTCAGTGATATGTGCTGTTCTATAAAAATCTTTCCATGTAATAAAATAGGTATAATTTCAGATTCAAGTTTTTTCGTTGTATCTATCATTTATGGTGATAATAGCAACCGAGTGTGGGATGTCAGGGAAATCATTCTAAATGTTTAGCGAAGACTGTGGGTAGCACCTATAAGGTCAGCCTTGCACCCACACACGCCTTTTATGTAGGTATCTCAACACTAAACAAGATAATATGATTTATACAAAAAGTCGAGTGTCGTTAGTTATTTTTATATTAATTTACACCTTAAATCTCAAAGGATAAAGTTGCAAATTGTATAGTTTTAATTCTAGCGATCGTTTTATTTAACTCGTGGCCATACCGTTTGCAACATTCACCTTTTCCTAAACAGGCAAGCGGATTTTAGAACGGCTGTTGTGGGCGACAATCGTGAGTGGAGTGGAGGGCGATACTTTGGTGAACATAACATTCATATTTTAACGAAATGATTTTTATTACTATTTTAAAAGGTGAACGTCAAAGGGCAGGTATATTTTATACCTTCCTTATCTTTCTTATACTCTGCATTATCGTGAATTCGCTAAGAGAGCAGTGATGGGCCAGTGCAAGTATTGGTCGGTCATGAGTTCGAACCGGGCAGGCACACATTTTACTTTATGCAATTAATTTATTTGTACCTAGGTAATTAATTATGAGATATTACAAGTCTTCCATAGAAAAATACTACCGTGCGCGGGGTCCTGGTTTCGTTCTGTGCCTAATATCTACCTGGTGGGTGTACTATGCCAAACGATCGAATATCAATTGATCGACCACTTGGTCGGCGATATAATGCGATTTTTCATTCGGAAATCACACAGGGAGGCCCGTTTAGTGGTTCAAAATGATTTTTTAGAAGCCTCTCTCCAAGAGCTTTTCAAAACTCTTTCATATCTATTCAGCTATTATTATACTTAGTTTAGGAGAAAGCTTAGCTCATAGGGTAACATTTTGTTCGACGTCCAAACTTACAGTCCCTAAAATGTATAAAATCCCAGCAGCAGCGTGGAAAAGATAAGACTTTCCAGCAGTTACTTTATAGTAGTAGATTGTTCCTCAAGGGGGCAAAGCAGTATCACGGGTGCTAGATATACCTACTGAATCCCGAGCGTACCTACCTGTCGAAGTAGGTATTGTTGTGCGCAGCGAGTTCAGAGTTTTTGGTCGATGTCAGGTTGTATCTTGATCAAAATTTGATTCGCGACTATAATAGGTAGGTACCTAACTACGTATTAACAGAATTAGAATCAATTCAATTCATGGAATTGAATTCCATGACGCGGCTAATGGTGTTGCAAATCAGCCCTTGACCACGGTATAATTATCTATACAGTATTCTATCTTCATACAAACGGTCGTCGTAACGAAAGTCATACCTACGCGCCTCGAGTTTAGGTTACACTCTCGAATGCTCCGTGGCAGTTTTCAGACTTTCAGTCTTTCAGTCTATCAAAAAGTACTCTGTGGCAGTGACGAACGGACGCCGGACGGTGTGATGGTTGTACTTAAGCGTGCGATTTGTGACAAAATATTCATTGAAATAAGTACTTACAAGTACTTACTTAATATGGCAAAGAGCAGACTATATTGTGCTGTTTTTGGTTGTTTGAATTCGTCATTAAGTTTTTTTATTAAATCTACTAATCAATAAACTACACAACATCTATTTTTATTGAACTCTTCTATTTTTTTTAAATAAAAAAATATATTTCCTATACAATCACAAAAAAAAACCGGGCAAGAGCGAGTCGCGATTCCGTACCATTATATGTTTTTAAATTTTCATCGACGAGGCCTATATTCGTCAGAGATTTTTAACACTGGCACTGCGGTGTAGAATATTGCAGTTTTATGTCAGCGCCATCTCTTGACCGATAGTGGAACTAATGTAACTTTTGTTGATGATTTCTGAAAATGTGCTATTTAGAGACTTCGTTTTATTTTTCCTCTAATCTTTACATAAACTTCTATCACATAGAATAATTTCAGATTTTTCTCTTTGCAAACTTCGGAGATAAGGGGGCGGAACGGTATTTTTTTTACATTTTTCATCAAAAGTCGAAAACTATGCTGCCTAAAAAAAATGTTGGAAAATGTGCAAACTGCGCTCTTTCATATGATGCCCCCCACATGCCCTAGTAGTCCCACTTCGAATTTTTCAGACGTTTCAGTTTTCCCTGTTGCAAAAAATATACATCCTATATTTTTTTCTTTCTTGCAAAATACATAGTTGCGCAAACTCCATCTAAAACTGTTCCAAATTTCAAGTTGATAGCATTTGAGATATCCAGCTGTGACAGACAGACTGAGTCTCACCATAAGGATTCCGTTTTACCATTTTGATACGGAACCCTAACTAGAAAGAAACTCAAGTAGGTTGATGAAATCAAAATACTGTAGGCGTTTACGTACCGCGCGGCTGTAGGTAATTATTTCTAGAACAGGGGGCCTAAAAAGGCCACTTTGGCAGAATCATAAAAACCTAACATAATGGACAGTTAACTGTTAAATTAATCGTATCAAATCACATTGGTGAAGCATTTTTCAGTTATTTTTTTTTGTCAGTGCTAAAATACCTTAGAGTAAGAAAGCTATAGATCATCGGGTAGCGTGGCCACACATGAGACAAAAAACTAACTTAAATAACATTGGCTACTTATGTAGCTGCCTTGAAAAAACGGGCACGCACTGAGAGACGGAAATAGTATAGCTTTATCCTTTTCTGTTACTTATAATAATAATAATTTATTTATCAGATTAATTACATCCATATTTGAAAAAAAAAAAAACCTATAATAAAATATAAATACTTTAATAAAAATAAAATAAAAAATAATTTAAAAAAATTAAACCGACTTCAAAAAGAAATTAACTCAAAATTATGAAATAACTTTAATTTCGGAAGTCGGTGTCTTGAGATCTGTATTTTAGTTTTTTTGCCACCGACTTCCGAAATTAAAGTTATTTCATAATTTTGAGTTAATTTCTTTTTGAAGTCGGTTTAATTTTTTTAAATTATTTTTTATTTCGTAATTTTTAGTTGTTGCGCTAGAATTCGACCAAGGTTTTGAGATGTTTTCCCTTTGACACTACACCCGTAGCTCGAATCAATAAGCCAGGCCGTCACACTCACACGTATTAGTCCATATCTTGAAAATTACTGAATCGATTTTGATGAAACTTGCACTGTTCCCTAAGTTGAAGTAAATGTAAGCCAATAAAAAAAATGGTCTCGATCCGATTAATAGTTGCGGAGATATGCGTGGACAAACATACATACATACGTATATAAAATTTTGTATATTTGTTTGGAAGCCCTAATAGATTGTCATATGTGAATATAATGCAATTCCAATAATATTACATATACAGTGTGTTACGTAAAGGGTATGGACATATCAAACACACTGATTCTTTTGGTGATAATGAACTACATGGCAACATTTTTTAATACCTATACCTACATAATTAGAAAGTTAAAAAACATTTAACTAAAGATAAAAATCCTTCCAATTGAATTCTACACATCACTAGACCAAGTCAGCTGATCGGTGTCAATAAACTACACACAAAAGAACAACTCGGTAAAAGATTTGTTTCTCTCGGTACTATTTGCTAAAAGGGGTTCCGCATGTTAGTTTTATTCCACAAAATATTACACATTTGAACACAAATGAGTTACTTGTTTTTTAGTAAAAAAAACGTGCTGCCTAGTATGTATCTACGTAATTATTAATACAGTATGAGTATTTTTTTTTCTTTCATAAAATCTTTTAAATATCAACTAAAACACTCCTAAAAGCTGTAGCCCAAATTTTCTATGAATTAAATGACTACATGCAGTCATCATCAGTTATCCAACTAAGTTCAATAAATTTTCTATGTCAGCAATAATAACAATTTTCCTGCAAATCTCCTTTAAGTTTAGCATAATCATCCTTTTTTGTTTTTTTGACATTGTAACTAACTGAGATAAATGGCTGTCAAAAGTGTGTTAAAACTGCAATAATAGGAAACTACAAAACCACTCAATACAAAAAAAAAATATTCGATAAAGTTGAAAATGAACCCTAGAAAACTTTCTTACGTAACTTATGTGTGTCCTGGTACAAATAATGCCAGAGGGTTCAGCACTTAATTTTATTTTTAGTAAATTTTTAAATTGAATATGTAGGTGTTATGGCTGTAGTTACTTCTTAACAACCGCTGACATCGCATACCGCTAATAATATCAAAAACAATTGAATTATTAAATGTATCCAAACACGTCACTTTGTTTACAGTTGTCCGATCGTCGATGACAGGCGCGTGCGCCGTGTTTGAACGGGAAGTGTTTAAATTTTCCGTAATCAGCGAATGTCTCCATCATATGCAAGAGAAGTTATTCACTTCATGAGTAACGGAAATTTTCACAGTAATAATACTGAACCCTAATTTCTGTACTTTTACAATCATGTAGGATAACAAAGGTTACCCACACAGTGATGTTTAGGGTCAATGAGGCAGTTTTCTGCTTTTTATGAAATTATTTTTTCATTTTGATTTAAAGCAGTTTTTGCTTAATTATGTTTTATGTTCAAAACTTTTGTTTATTTCCTGATTATCCCCAATATCCATGTAAGCAAAGTTTAGCAACTAAAACTTACTTGTTCATTTCAAAATAAACTTTTAGGGAACAATAATTACAATGTTTGTATTGTTCATTTAATTAAGGTTAATTTTCAAATGGATTTATCATTTTCGTGTATTAACGCATGAAAGATGCTTCTTATGACGTGTTTCGTGTCGTAAGTCGGTCAATTTATTATGAAAGAAAAAAAAATTCGAAAGCAATAATTGGGTCAGTTACCCTTAGTACTAGGATAATAGGATATCCGACTTTTTTCGTGTGCTTTTTAGTCGCTCTCTGTCTGTATCGGTGCGAAGTTGTGATTAGCAGATCAGTGATCGTTGTAGAAATTTTCGTGAAAATGTCGTCACGCAGTAATAGCGAATACTATGAGATGATGATGTGTACGCAGTGGAGTGTGATACCGTGCTCGAAATGGAAGTGCGAATTAAAAACGCCTTCAGGAGTGTAACGCCGGATATGCTCCGCAATGTTCAGCGAAATCTGAACGAGCGTGCGGCTTTGTGCGTACAACGCCAAGGCCAGCACATTGAACCTCACCTTTAAAATGTAAGTTACTTTAAAAAATTTCATTTATCAACTTATTCTTAATTTTTTACATAATTATTACGTTTCCCGTAACATCGTAGGCAAAGAAAGGGGCCGCGCCGCGCGCGGTGCTCTTTTACGATTCGCAGATCGGGGATTTCCCGATCGCCGCGGCGCCGCCGTGATGTGCGTGTGTGCTAGGCGCACAGACACGTAATGGATAATGTTAATGACCCTCGTAGTGCGGTGACACATTTGTTATGATTTCAATTTAATAAACTATCGAAATAAATAAAATATTATGCATTTTCAAAGTTATTGCTTTTGAGCTGAAACTTTGCACATAGATTCTGGACCAGATACACTCTTCAACCCGTTTGTATGGATATACCCTTTCCGTAACACGCTGTATACGTATCGAATTGATAACCTCCTTTTTTTTGAAGTCGGTAATAAAATAAAAATTCCAATTGAAAATTATACATTACGAATTACATTTAAATTGACAATATTAATATTTGAAAGTGAATTAATTATTATAGATCAATAAAATCAAAACAATATCTTAACACTAGTCAGCACGTGAACCATGCAGCAGTGGTTCACGTACTGACAGTCGAAACGTTCGGCAAAAGCGCTCAGGATACTGTTGGGACCTCTATGGTTGGGACTGGCCCGCACCCTACGCACCAGGGATGTGCTCAATACTTTATCCCTTTCTCGTGGAAATGAAATGGCGCTACCCGCCGTCTATACTTTTCTTTGTCTAAGTAAAATACCAATAAATCCTATCCAAATCCAATCCTAATCTCTTTGATTATACCTACGTAAAGCAGCAAAAAAAAAAACAAAAACACGGACTGTCTTCGCCATATTATGATTCATAAAGTTATCCTTTTATGATTCTCCAAAGTAGAGGCCACTTTGGAGAATCATAAAAGGATAACTTTTTTTGGAGAATCATAAAAGGATAACTTTAGGCCCCGAGGGCCGAGTCACTCCGTGGCTTGATCCTAGACTTATTCTACACTAGCTTCTGCCCGCGACTTCGTACGCGGATCCTGTTGGTTATGCCAGCGACAACGGGGTAGTCAAAATCGAAGATCTGAAACGTCTGATGTCGAATTCTAAGAACCCGGGGACTGGATAACAACGGGATGCGCGAGACGATTCGAGACGTCATTTTCAGGCAATAATGAACCAATAGGGTGGTAAACTTGGCCTTGCACTTTGAATGTTGGCATAAATGGGCCTTCTGAAATCTGTTTCGCAACAAAAGATGTCATTTGAAAGGCATTATTGTACGAACGTATGTTGTCCAAGAAATGTTTTGACTGTGATGGTCACCGATTAGCAGTGATCTTAATATTTCTGGAGGATTTTGTAATATTTCAATATGTACTTTCCCACCTGAGCAACACATACCGTTTGTTTCTTTTTGATATTTAACAGCTTCACAAAAAGTAAATTTTTTAACCATACCTCCGATGGCGGAATATGTGGCGTAGTCAATCATAGGAGTATACGTAAATGCACTCCGTTCCTTATCAACCCAAGGAAGGTCGCCATGCCCTACGGCTATATCTTGAGACACATCCGATTCTTCAGATGATATCGACATTCTGTTCAGAGAATGTCGAAGTCGATCAGAATTCAAACGTTCGTTGCGCTCTTCTTAATCTGTCTCTTCATGCCGTACTCCAGCAATTCTTTCTTTCTCACTTTCTGATTATGAATATTTTGTTGTGTGCGTGTTCGGAACAATGTATGATAATCTCACCGTATCAGCGGTCAGTCGCGCATCATATTCTTCACTGGTCTCTAGAGATCTGGATGTAGATGCGCTGAGAACGCAGGCGTGCTTCGCGATCCGAAGAGGTTTCCACGGAGCGAGTTGCAGCCTGATGTTCTCAAACAGCATCAAGTCTCTCCTGACGCTCTTCGGTAGATTCTTGGGATCTTATGATCCTCAATCTTTTAGCTCCTTTGGAACATTGGGAAAGATTTGACCTCTTTCTAGGCATGGTTATAGTTTTATTATGAAGATACCTGATCAATTAAAATCTAAGTGACTGCTCCCCTACCAAGGGTGCCCAGACACGGGATCGTCTGGCCCATGTGCTGGTTTGGTCCCTGGGGTGGTCACGGCGTGCTATGTGTTCTGGTGCACCGGTGATGGGGAGTACTCCCCAGCGGAGGGTCCGGTGACGGACAGCCGCGACGGGTTCACGGATGAGTGCTAACGCGTGCCCATGTTCCCGCCGTAAGCGGCAGAGGAGGACACAGTGGAGTTTTAGTGGGTTAGAGTCCCACATAACTGCACTATCTCCCCGTGGTAGTGCAGAATGCATGAGCATTTCTTCACGTTAAAAAAAAATAAATGGGAGTTTTGGCCAGTAGAGTCAAATTTTCAATGATATACCATCGTCATCGAAAATCAGTCCTAAACTGTTACCGCCTTCACCGCGTGGAGGTGAAATTAGAGATAGCTTAGATTTCCACATCAGATGTTTCTGATCTTCGATTTTTATAAGTCAACAGGAAATGCCCATCAGACCGAATAACTTTTACTAAGACGTCATTCCTATATGTGTTATGGTGTAGCTGGGCTCTTGGAGTTCCCCATCAGGTGTTCCAGATCTTCAAATTTATTCTCTCAGCAGAAAATCCTCATCACGTGGAACAATTTTTGCTATGGTACCATTTTTGTATCTCTTATAGTTAAGCTGGTCTGTTTCGGTTCTGCATCAGGTGTTCAAGTTTCCAAGAAACATTATAGCCTGAATGTTGTCCAGCCAGAATAACTATACAACAAAAAAAAATCATTCAAATCCGTCCAGTAGTTCCGAAGATCTGACGCGCAGGCCCGAGGCGTGTACGTACTCTGATAGAATACCTTAACAAATGTTCGCCGTGATTCTTTAAATTGACATAACTTTTTTATTTATGAACCGATTGACATGAAATAAACACTAAATGTTAAGTGAAGCCTACTACAATATATTAGTGAAAACCGCATCTAAATCGAATAAGCCGTTTCTGATATTAGCGTGCACAAACAAACAGACAAACAGACAAACAGACAAACCGACAAACAGACAAAAAAAATATTAATTACAATTTCGGGTTCGGCATCGATATAATAACAACCCCTGCTACTTTTTTTTTATATATTTCCATTGTACAGACACCACTTTTCTACAAATTTATTATATGTATATATAGACTAGTCTACCTCACTTTGCATTGCTCTATGGCTTGGGGATTTTTAGAAAGAGTGCGACATGAATCTAAATGAACGTGGCGAAGTAGAGAACTAACGTTACACTTACATGTTCTGGATTTGACTTTTCCTTACAAGCAGCGCCCCCGAAAGATGGAACAATAACAATAGTTATGTACAGTTGTAGCCCGCGAAATTCAATTTTTCTTAAGTTTCTTGAAATTTTCAGGTCAGTGTCAGGTTGTATCTTGATCAAAATATGATTCGCGACTATAACTGGTACCTACTTACATACAGAATAACAATAATTATAATCACACACATCACAGAACACATATAATCACAGAATTATAATAGGTAATTATAATCTTTACAAGTTAGATTTGTTCCTTATGAACAAATCTGTGGAAAAGTGTTATGGAACAAATTTAACGTACAGAGATGTATTAATTATTCTAATGTTATAATTCTGTAAATACGTACCTGTTATAGTCACGAATCATATTTTGATCAAGATAGAACCTGACACTGACCTACAAATTGCAAAAAACGTAAAAAAAATTAAATTTCGCGGTCTACCACTGCGTATTCACCTTAATCGTCATTTTTAGGATTCTGTAGCCAAATGGCAAAAACGTTGCATCCTGACCGTCTGTTCGCCATACACATATGTCACATTTTATAAGTTTCCTATTATGTTTGTTGTTTAAAGTTACTGTAAAAAGGACTACGTTATGGTTATGTTATATTTCTTAAAAACATCGCATTACGACCTTATTACTTACGAGTTGTATTAATGATTTCAATGATATTATTCTGTAAATGCCCTATCGGTAAATACATATTCGTTACTGTTGGAAATCATATTTCGAGTGTCATAATACAGAGCTCACTTTTGCTCTACGTGGCAAAAACGTAAGTTTGAATTTCGCGGGCTACATTAGCGTCATCATTCTTCATTACCAAACCATAAAGTAATAACTTTATGTCTTTCTGTACCTGTAGGTATTGAAATAAAAAAAAAAATTAATTTGTCTATTTATAAGATGGCGGGTGATGAAAGTGACAGGTTTGTAAATAGTAAATGAAATTACAAAAACCTAAGTTGTATTGATAAATTACAAAGTCACACATGAATTGTAAACCTTTGCTCATGAAACTCATAATATGATTTATTATAAGTATCCTAATTACATAACCGGGCTTTGTTTATAGTGATCTAAAGCCATCCAGTGTCGCGATCATAAGAGAAGTTTATGATAGTGAAAATGCTCACATCAAATTTGAAATGGAACTGGAAAGAGCACTGGAGGCCGGCGTTAGCGTTATTGTGATAGAACCAGAGCCACTGGGTGAAGAAACAGCACGTTGGATTTATGTAGGAAACCTCTTGCATAAGGTTTCTGTTTACAGTGGTCTCTGTAGCATTGCATCAGGTGTGTATGTTTTGTAAATTTGTGTACTTCTTAAAATGTACTATACTTAAAAAAACAAACTGACTATGTAGGTACTTAAAAAAATGCTGACCATGACCACAAAAAAATTGTTCTTTTATCTGTTTTGTGTGCAATGCAAAATGTAGCTAACAACAACTCCTATGTGTATCCTGTAATAGTGTGTTTGCGTTTACATGATAATGTAGTTGCATGGTTTAGGGTACTTACTTCAAACTCATTAATTTTTTTTACACTCACTAAAACTTGTCATATTATGGTCCTTAAATAAATTCAACATTAATCATTTCAGGTGTTGCTTGGAGTTCCCTAGCCTGCGCTCCCTTTGGAATTGTGTCAGTGCTTTGTGCAGGTTGCTACACACTGTCATGGCAGTGGGATCCTTGTTGCAAATATCAAGAAGAAAAGAACCGCAGACATTTATCTACATTACCAATGTTGAGTGACCTAACATCTGCGTCACCTGTTGTACTGGTACACACAGACAATAAAAGGAAAATAATATTACATACAACAGTGTCAATGACAGCAACAGCAATATGCTTATGGAGACTATACAACATCTTTAAGTAAAGATTTAGTCTGCAGCTAGCATAATAATGGCATTGAGCTTAAATTAGGAAGTCACACAATGCTCCATCAAAAGCATAAAAATATATTAGTGCTTTCTAGTAAGTTGTTTTTATGTCTGAAGTCTAATATTGTAATTATATAATTTGTTGTAGGATGCAGTGTAAAAATGTTATAAAGTTATTAATAGTAGAATTAGTATAAAAGCCTGTACAAAAGATATTTTCTTGTAATTTAAGGATGCTTTTTAGTTAATCAAATGTGATAGTGGTTTATGAAGGATTCTGTTACAGAGCTAACAGTGATCTCCAAAATATAATAACCTCACTGTTATCATGTAATAAAACAATGATGCAATTTAATAACGAATTTTATTCATTTTAGTAACATTTGAGTATTAATCATTTAAACTTGTAAATATTTTATTGTGCCCATATTTATATAAAATGATAATATTCACTTTTTTATAGAACTTATTTAAATGTTTAATTAAATATTTATATTATACTTACTTGCTATTATAAAAACCCCAAAATAGAAACATGCTGTCACCTGTACTAAACACACCTACACCACAATAAATGATAAACAATATAACTAACTATATTTTATGACAGTAGTTGGGAAAGTGAATTCTAGATCAACCGCTATTTGCACATCCAATTTCTTATAAATATTATATTACCTACATTCAATATTACAAAACAATTTACATTTATGGTATTTATTTTTCTATTGTTAATATGTATCTCCTAAAATTTTATTAAATTTAAAGACAAAAAAATTATGTCATGATTGCAGTTGGAATTTTTTTTTCTATGCTTTAGTACTTAATTAAAATGGTGTGTTGTCTAAAATGCAACTCCTTATTAAGTCTTATTTGCCCTTCTGGCCATAACCCAATGATATAAAGATGGTGCAGAATGTCTCAAAGTTATTGCCAAGTGTGGCACAAACTGGCTAATAACCAGATCTTTTTCTTTGTTGACTATTCCATCGAGTATCTTCTTTGCAGTATATTGGGGTGTAAATCCGGCAGCAGTACTCTTATCCATTACTGAAACAGAATATATTTAGAAACAACAATTTACCAGAAAGCTTGATGATTAAGTAACATTTGTATCTGAAAATTCTTTCACCTCCATGTGGTTCACCAGAATCAGTATAGGCATTCAGAGATATAGCAGTCTTTATGTACCCAGGGCTGACTACTGTTACATTAACATTATGCTGATGCATTTCCGCACGAAGTGAATCACCAAATGCTTGCATTGCATGTTTAGCTGCTGCATAAGCAGATCTATCTGGTATTGCAATAAGTCCTTGAACTGAACTCACAAGCACAATGTGACCTACTTTACGCTGAACCATTTTTGGTAGAAATTCTGAAAAAAAAATACAGATGTACATAAAAATCAATGTTAGTAAAAATCTAAGTTTCAAAATCAATTAATCTGCCTAGTCTTTTTACATCATCATTTATCGAACAAAAAATCAAACCCTGACATTAGTAACGTTAATTACCTATAGTCTAAAGTTCTAAACAATTCTTAGGTGTGTTTAATTCTATTTAATTTTTGGCTGTAAAATCTTATTTAAATTAGTAATCATACTAATCTATAATAATCATCACCTAGTCTCTGTTCATCAGTCATATCTATAAGTAATAATAATAAAGCTGAAGAGTTTGTTTGTTAATTTGAAGTTTGAACACGCTAATCCAGATTTGCAAAAATATTTTGCATTTGGTAGCTCAATAAAGTTCTTGAGGAAGGCTGTACGCTATATAACATTACGCTACGACTTTGCCGAACAAAAAGAAAAATAGTCCGTACGAACGCTAATCGCAGTGCCGTAACTAGGGCGGTGCCAGCGGTGCCCAGGCACAAGGCGCAGACCCTGGAGGGGCGCAGAAATTACCAGACCTGGGCCACTAACACTACCTATTATTTATTCTTTTATACGTGTGGATTCGCGTCGTCCGCGTATATTCTTCTTACAAATAAATAATATTATCAATATTAAAGACAATGAGATCGTAATAATAATCGTAAAAGTTTGTGAAGAATGTGATATCGAAGACGATTTTCCTGAAAAGCGTAAAAAGCGAGTAAAGAGACACGACTTGAGAGAAAGTTCAGACGCCAGCTACGATCTTACCCCACAACAAAACTTTAAAATTCATATAAATGAAGCAATTGATAAAATAATTTTTGAATTGGAATTTTCAAATAAACGTTTTTGACGACGGGGGACGCGGTGTCCCGGGGTGAGGTCGTCGTGGCGGTGTCACTCGACATCGCCAACGCGTTTAACACCCTGCCCTGGAGCTGCATTGTGGAGGCACTCCGGTATCACCGGGTGCCGACCTACCTCCGTCGAATAGTCGAGGCGTATTTGCCGGACAGAGCCGTCATCTACCCCGGTCGCGACGGGGAGTGGTGGATGGAGAGATGGCGTGCGGTGTCCCGCAGGGATCGATTCTGGGGCCGTTCCTGTAGGACATCGGCTACGACAGGGTGCTGCGGGCCGACCTCCCTGATGGCGTCAGCGTGGTTTGCTACGCTGACGACACGCTGGCCCTGGCGCAGGTCGCATCAGGTGGCGGCCGACGCGATGAAACGCGGGGTTGCGATAGTCGTGGAGAGGATCCGGCAGTTAGGTCTCGAGGTGGCATTGCACAAGTCCGAGGCCATGTCGTTTCATGGGCCCCGGAACGCGCCACCTTCGGGATCCCAACTAACGGTAGGAGGGGTTTACATCGGTATCGAGACGACGATGAAATACCTGGGTCTCGTCCTCGACAGCCGGTGGAACTTCGTCGAGCACTTTCAACGTTTGGCCCCCAAACTGGACCGGGCCGTGGCCGCCTTCAAGCGGCTCTTGCCCAACCTGAGGGGGCCAAACGCCTCCTGCCGGAGGCTTTACGCGGGGGTCGTGCGGTCCATGGCCCTATACGAGGCCCCGGTGTGGGCGTGTTCATTGCGGCGGCGAGCCGCCCACTATACCTGAACGCGCCCCAGAAGGTGGTAGCCGTAAGGCTTATCCGGGGCTACCGCACGATCTCGGGCGAGGCGGCAGGCCTCCTTGCCGGAATGCCGCCATGGGATCTGGAGGTGATAGTCCTCGCACGCCCATATGAGTGGCGCGCGGAGGCACTACGCCGGGGGGAAAGGGGGAGCGGAAGGATCTCCGGCGTGATCTCATGGCGACATGGAAAGAGCGACTGTCGCAACCCAGCGCAGGGCACGCCACGATAGCGGCAATAAGACCCCTCCTTGAGCAGTGGCTAGAGAGGCGCCACGGCGCCCTCACCTACCGCCTGACGCAGGTCCTCACCGGACACAGAAGTTTCGGGAGGTTCCTGCACATCATCAGGCGGGAGGAAACGTCCGGGTGTCACCATCGCCAGGATCGCCCAGAGGACACGGTGGAGCACACGGTAGAGGTCTGCCCCGCTTGGGCGGAGCACCGCCGTGTCCTCGTAGAGGCGATCGGGCAGCGGCGGCGACCTCTCGCGTCCGCCCTGGTGCAAGCCATGGTCCGGGTCGAAAGGGAGTGGGTGGCGGTCACCTCCCTCTGCGAAGCAGTCATGCTAGCAATGGAGGTGGCGGGACGGCTCAGGGAGAGAGCTTCGCGTCCCAGCCGCCGCGGGAGACGCTCCGGGTGTCGGGAGCCGCGTGACGACTCCCGGCCTCCGAAGGCGCGGGCCTGCGGGCGGAGAGTAATGGGTAGCTCACCGTCCGATCAGGACCAGGCCCGTGCCGGACGGCGCGTACGTGTTCCACGCGTGCCTCAAAGAGATGTCAGCATCGAGAAAGGGGCCCCTTAGGACCGAAGCCTGCCGGGTCACCGGGATTGTCCCAAAGGGTTACCGCTGGCCCGGAACATAAAGGGCTAAGGAAGGAACACGAGTGGGTTTTAGTCAGTAAGAGACTGACACTCCCTTCCGCTCCACCCAGAGCGGGAGGGTCATTTGATGATTTCCCATCCGCAAAAAAAAAAAAGGGCGCGGTTATAGCAGCTCGCACCGGGCGCATAAAAGGCTAATTACGGCACTGGCTAATCGTAAACGAAATAATGTCGAGGGCGGGCGATGCAATGCGACGGGGTGGGGGAACAAGAAATTAGACGCGGGCAAAAGCTAGTAAATATTATTAAAAATAATGAATGAAGTTATTAGCTGATTTAACTAAACAGGCATTAAAAACAGTGTTAACAGCTTTGTCCGTCAATTTGTTCCTGATATTTACCGACTTAAAAAAAAATAGGTTATCAATTCGACACGTATGTATGTAATATTATTGGAATTGCATTATATTCACATTTATGACAATCTATTAGGGCTTCCAAGCAAATATACCAGATTTTATAGACGTATGTTTGTATGTTTGTCCACGCATTTCTCCGCAACTATTAATCGTATCGTGACCATTTTTTGTTTATTGGCTTACATTTACTTCAACTTATGGAACAGTGCAAGTTTCATCAAAATGGATTCAGTCATTTTCAAGATATGGACTATAAATACGTGTAATTGTGACGGCCTGGCTTATTGATACGAGCTACGGGTGTAGTGTCAAAGGGAAAACTTCTCAAAACCTTGGTCAAATTCTAGTGCAAAAACAAAAAAATTCGAAATAAAAAAGTAATTTTTTAAAAAATTGTGACGGCCTGGCTTATTGATACGAGCTACGGGTGTAGTGTCAAAGGGAAAACTTCTCAAAACCTTGGTCAAATTCTAGTGTAAAAACAAAAAAAAATCGAAATAAAAAAGTAGGTACAGACGCCAGCAGGTCAACCTACCCGAAACTGTCAGATTTTCCCAATCGACCTTGAACCTTATGCTTTAGCAATAAAGTCGAAAATCTATTAAAGAAATCTGACAGATTGTAGTAACTTGATGTGCTGGCGTCTGTACCTACTTAGGTACTTAATTTTTAAAAAATAAACCGACTTCAAAAAGAAATTAACTCAAAATTATGAAATAACTTTAATTTCGGAAGTCGGTGGCAAAAACTAAAATACAGATCCCAAGTCACCGAGTCACCGACTTCCGAAAAATTTCGAGTTATTTTTTTTTTTAAAGTCGGTTTAATTTTTTAAAATTGCTTTTTGTTAATAAGTAAATACGACTCGTAGTTCCAAACTTTCAGTAGGTACGTTTTCTGGTTGCTTCAAAAAACTGGAACTCCTTTTTTAAAGTTTAAGACCTTTTGAAAATAAAAGTATTACTTGAATTCAACAATAAATTGAATCTCGAGACAACTACATTTATCTAAATGTATTGATCCCAGGACCCCAACCCAACGGCCGGCGGCGGCGGCACGGCGGCTGTGCCACGGAGCAAAGACATTAAATTATGTAGGTACAATAGACGGCACATAGCGAACAAATTCGTGACTTTTGTCCTAGTGGTCAAAAGTCTCTCAGTCTAGTGTGGAAGTGTGGGACGCCTGCGTGACAAGTCGCATTCGTGTCCACCAAAAGAAAATATTTTCTAAGGAAATAGTTGCGCATTACGATTTTGCAAATATCGATAATGTAAAACGACTGGACCTAACTTCAGTTTATTTTCGTATGAATTATTTATATTTACTCAGTAATTAGAATTAAATAATTTCCATAAAATAGATCTAGGAAATTTTGTAATAAACGCCCTCTATGGTTGAGTAGCTTTACTACTGCCGCATGCCGTACAGAGATCATGTTATGTTTTTCGATTTTGTTATCCATAATATTTATTACTAGCTGTGCCCCGCGGTTTCACCGTGTTAATTTGAGGAAAAAACCTACTAAAATAATTATATTCCATTACTGTTTTATGAGTATTACTTTTTTTTTTTTTTTTGCGGATGGGAAGTCGTCAAATGACCCCTCCCGCTCTGGGTGGAGCGGAAGGGAGTGTCAGACTCTTACTGACTAAAACCCACCCGTGTTCCTTCCTTAGCCCTTTATGTTCCGGGCCAGCGGTAACCCTTTCGGACAATCCCGCTGACCCGGCAGGCTTCGGCCCTATGGGGCCCCTCCTCGATGCTGACATCTCTTTGAGGCGCGCGTGGAACACGTACGCGCCGTCCGGCACGGGCCTGGTCCTGATCGGACGGTGAGCTACCCATTACTCTCCGCCCGCAGGCCCGCGCCTACGGTGGCCGGGAGACGTCGCGCGGCTCCCGACGCCCGGAGCGTCTCCCGCGGCGGCTGGGACGGGAGGCTCTCTCCCTGAGCCGTCCCGCCACCTCCTTCGCTAGCATGACTGCTTCGCAGAAGGAGGTGACTGCCTCCCACTCCCTCCCGCCCCGGACCATGGCTTGCACCAGGGCCGAGGAATGAGTACCTATTACTTAAGATTAGTCGCCGCCTTGCGAAGTTATTATAAAACTATGATAACTCCTAAAATATTCATTCATTAAATATAAAACAGTCAAAACGTCAATTATTAATTAAACAAATATGTTTTATTTCAAGGACAATAAATATTTGTAATTTACTTATCGTTTCATTTAACCATTTTACCTTTTATACTAATCCGACTTTAGTCCATTACATAAGATAAAAGATTTTAATTATTACATTGTACAGTCACGAGCACCAATATGTCAACACTTGGCAACTTTAAATTGCGATTTTTTCACGAAATAACCGACACTTTTCGAAAATACTGTTCCTACTAATATAAAATTTCATTCAAAAATAAAGGAGAAAATCGCCTTTGAATAAAGCCAAGTGTATACATACTTATGCTCGTGACTGTACAAACATCGTCATTAAATTATCGATATCTTGTCCTCATCCCTAGCTGAGTAGAAAAATAGATAACAGGTGCATACAAATATGACATCTATTTCAATAGAGTTAGCGTGCTAAATAGAGTAAATTGGTTACAGCACCCTCTACCGTTGAGTAGCTGAACTCGTCGTTGATTGCTCGAATTTCATTGTTAGATGGAGAAATGGTCCTCATTGATTTTGACATGTAAAATTAAAACCACATTCATGAGTTGTATTATGACTTATTTTTGAACAACAATAAATAAACTTTTCGCCAAAGTTGCATTTATAATTTGTAGCCAATTTTCTATTCCGTGATTATGACGCTCTAATTTTGTTATATTATGCTAGATGGCGTCACTGAGACATGGGATCACAGTTTTTCTATGACATTTCTTTGCTTAACCTCTCTATTGTACCTATCTTAGGAGCGTAGACGGGCTGCATTTTTTCCATACAAACGTATTCCCCTATTCTCTTCCTGGATAATGCCTCTAGAGTAATCATTTTTATTTATCAAAATCTAGGTCTATTGAAGGCATGCCCCTGGCATTTATTTTTTCAAAAAAATTATTACAAAAATAAATATGATTTTCCGAAAACCTAAAAAATTGCCCCGTTTTTACCTACGTAATCAGACGACTACCAAAGAAAATTGAAAAGTTTTTAAGATAAAAACAAATGATAGGGGCATAGATCTATTCTTCCTTTAAATTTTGATACCAAAAATATTTTAATCGGCTTAGGTTTCGAGGAGAAAACAGGGGAATACGAAACGTCGATCGGTCATGGTTTTTTCTAGGTAAAATCGTTCTGAGCTGCAGTTGTCCCTATCGCACTCTACGGGGGGAGACGAGAGAGAGAGAGAGAGAGACGGCAATAGTTTCTTCAAATACCTATTTCTCAATTCTCGCGCAACCCGTCTTTTTTTTTTTCGGATGTGAAATCATCAAATGACCCCTCCCGCTCTGGGTGGAGCGGAAGGGAGTGTCAGACTCTACTGACTAAAACCCACCCGTGTTCCTTCCTTAGCCCTTTATGTTCCGGGCCAGCGGTAACCCTTTCGGACAATCCCGCTGACCGGCAGGCTTCGGCCCTATGGGGCCCTCCTCGATGCTGACAACTCTTTGAGGCGCGCGTGGAACACGTACGCGCCGTCCGGCACGGGCCTGGTCCTGATCGGACGGTGAACTACCCATTACTCTCCGCCCGCAGGCCCGCGCCTACGGTGGCCGGGAGTCGTCACGCGGCTCCCGACGCCCGGAGCGTCTCCCGCGGCGGCTGGGCCGGGAGGCTCTCTCCCTGAGCCGTCCCGCCACCTCCTTCGCTAGCATGACTGCTTCGCAGAAGGAGGTGACTGCCACCCACTCCCTCTCGCCCCGGACCATGGCTTGCACCAGGGCCGGACGCGAGAGGTCGACGCCGCTGCCGATCGCCTCTACGAGGACACGGCGGTGCCGCAGCCCGTCTACGCTCTTGAATCTCTTTGATATAGAGAAGCTTTTAATCTTACTTTGAAAAAATTATGAATGTACGGTTTCTCCACTACTAGTCAAAGATCTTTTTAGGTGATGTTGTGTTGTTATATTTTTATTTTATCATGAGTATTTATTTTTTATATTTTTACCTTTTGTTAAAGCAACAGACCCAAAATAGTTAATGGCCATAATACTCTCAAATACATCTATATTTGTATTCAATATAGATCCTCGATGGGAGATACCACCATTGTTTATCAAAATATCAATATGGCCACAAGCATCATAAACATTTTGAACAAATGCACCCATTTCTACAAATTTTGCAAGGTCAAGCTCCAATACAAGTGGTTCCAAAGTTGCAGTAGGCTGAAACATAAATTAAATGTGCTTAAAATACCTTATTAATAGTCTTGATTGATATTAAAACTACAGGGTAAAAATGTTGTTTAACATTAGTTAAAACTAAATAAAAAAGTGGAAAATCAAGCACTTTAAAAGTTATCCCACGAAAATATCTAAGAAATTATCCCATGGGAACATACTACTAGGATAAAAAGTATTCCATGTCCTAACCCAGATCATCACAGACAGAGTTATTTTCACAATTATATTATTAGTATGGGTATTTTCTATTTACACAAATACGCTGCGCGCTGTGCTACACTGTTGCTTTAAAATATTGGATAAAAAGACCAAATTAACTCGCTTCTATTCAATACTGTGAAGTACTTACTGTCTGTCAGCTCTTCCTACTTACTACCGTTCTAAGGCAACATAAAGATTTGAATTATAACTCCAACCATCAAAGTAGGCGCAGGAATCAAATTGTGTGTACTCATAATCACCAACCACAGACATCTTTCATTGGAAGATTTTTGGTATTCTTGGGTCCCTATATCTATAATAAAATTAACTCCCACTTATTGGAGCGTTTTATGTAAACGAATACAATATGTCAAATGTCAAGTTTGTCAGTTGAGTTTGAAGTTTGAGACAGAACTATCTCTCTCTCTCTCTGCTAATGGCTGTCGATGTGAAACCTATGTATCTGGCTCTTTGAGATTACAATCATATTTAATCTAAGTATTGAGTTTACTTTTCGCTATAAAACCATCAGGTTATGGGCCCAGGGTGTTTGCTGCACCCTGCAAAATAATTATTTCGCGAGAAAAACAAAAATTCAATATAAGTCAGTTTTTTCACGACACGTCATCGTTCGGCACAATGACCATGTCTTCTATGGGACTGCAGATTGAAAAGCTGCGAGGCATCGAAGACTATAACCAGTGGAAATTCATTCTGAAAAACGTTCTTATGCACGAAGATCTATACGATTGCATAGAAACCGAAAAAGGGAACGAAGACCCTAAGAAGAATCAAAAGGCGTTGGCAAAAATTTGCTTATCGGTCGGTCCATCCGCGTTGCCACATATTCGTAACGCGAAGACGGCATATGAAGCGTGGAATAGCTTGCAACGCGCTTATGAGGATAAAGGTTTGTGCAGGAGACTTGGATTGCTAAGAGCGCTGTTTGGTGTGAGGCTGAGCGAGGCGGAGAGCATGCAGAGCTACCTAGCTAAAATAATTGAGCTTGGGCAGCAGCTTACAGACATTGGGAATGCATTTGATGACGAGTTTTTAGCTGTAATCATGTTGAGCGGTTTGACCCCGGACTTTGACCCCCTTATCATGGCTTTGGAGAATGCTAATACAAAGTTGACTAGTGATATGGTTAAGTCTAAGCTTTTACAGGAACAGCAGCGACGCGATGGTAAGCGTGATGACCATCAAGAGCTCAATGCGTTGGCGGTAAAGAAACCTCCTAAGTGTTTTCGCTGCAAGAAAATTGGTCATATACAGAAAGATTGCCCAAAGAAAGCTGAAAGTAAACCGAAGTCAACTCCCAAGGCGGAAAAGTCATGGTTAACAGCGTTATCTGTGAAACTGCAGAGTGATATCTGGTATGTGGATAGTGGTGCGACCAACCACATGACCAATAACAAGGAGATCATGCAGGATTTTCAGTGTACTAAATCGCTTGAAGTTAACGTGGCAAATGGAGAAAAAGTCAAGACTGAAGGACTTGGTAGTGTGCAAGTACAGTTAAAGAAGGGTTTAAAGACAATAAGTAATGTATACTATATTCCTAAACTTTCTGCAAATTTATTATCAGTTAGTGAGTTAATTAGGAAAGGTTTTAGTGTAATTTTTAATGAACAAGGTTGCAAAATCTTGGATGATGATGAGGTCATAGCTACTAGTACATGCTATAGCGGTGTTTATCAACTAGACACTGTACAAAATGTGAGTTCTAAGGTAAGATCAGAGAATGCCATGAACTCAGTCTGTGAGCAGGTTCAACCTAAGGAGCTGACAGTACACGATGAAGACATGACTGCTTTAGTGTCCGTTGGGGGTTCTGTGTCACATGAGGTTTGGCATAAGAGGTTAGGTCACCTGAACTCGAGGAGCATGAATGTTATGAAAAATGGAATGGTTAAAGGTATGAATTTTGATAATTCTTTGTTTAGTCCTTGTGTAGCTTGCATAGAAGGAAAGCAAACTAGATTGCCATTTCCTAAGAAAAGTCACAGTAGGTCTACTAAAATATTAGGGCTGGTGCATACTGACGTGTGTGGTCCTATGCAGGTTCCATCATACAGTGGATCGCGTTATTTTGTAACATTCATTGACGACTTCAGTAGAAAAACATTTATTTATTTCTTAAAGAAAAAGGATGAAGTGTTTGAAAAATTTAAAATATTCAAAGCACTAGTTGAAAATTTTACTACCAAGAAAATAAAAACTTTAAGAAGTGACAATGGCGGTGAATACATAAATATGTCTTTTCAGGAGTACTTAAGAAGCTGTGGGATTAGGCATGAAACTACTGTCCCACACTGCAGTGAACAGAATGGTGTAGCGGAGAGGGCTAACCGGACGATTATGGATAAAACCCGTTGTATGCTGCAAGATGCTGGACTGGGAAAACAGTATTGGGCTGAAGCGGCTAACACAGCGGTTTACCTAAAAAATCGTTCTCCCACCAAGGCTGTCATGGGTACAACACCTGAAGAAAAGTGGACTTCTAAAAAGGTGAATGTTGCACATTTACGTATTTTTGGATGCATAGCATATGCAGTTGATGAAAATGCCAGGAAGCTGGATCCTAGAAGTAAGAGATTTATCTTTGTAGGATACTGTGAAGAAAGTAAAGGCTACAGGCTCATAGATCCATCTTATCCTAGGAAGATCCATAAAGCAAGGCATGTCACTTTCGTGGAAAATATGTTTTTATGTAGTAAAATTGTGTCACATGATGATAATAAAAATACTGATGTTCAAGTATTGGATACATCTGTGTTATTGAGTGAAGATAGTACTGTACAACCAACTGAAGTACAACTATCACCAAAAGTAGTATCTGAGCCTACTCAGACTGTCCAGAGCGAACTGTCTCCACAAGTAAATACCTCTGTAGGTGACAATTTACTTTCTGATGGCACAAGAAATCCTCGCAGACAAACTATGTTTAGTTTGGATGGTGAAGAGGATTCTGAAAGTGCAGATAGTTTTTCGTCTGATGTAACTTACTTGCCAGGGAGGTCGAGCTTTGACTCTGAGGACAGTGAGCAGTCATCGTATCAAGATGTACTAGAAGCAGAGTATGCTGGGCTGACAGAGATAATGGTAGAGGAGCTGCCAACTAAACTGGAGGAGGCATTGAGTAGCAGTGAGGCTAAACACTGGAGTGATGCTATAGAAGATGAGTATAACTCTTTCATAAAAAATAAATGCTGGACTCTAGTTGACTTACCTGTGGGGCATAAGCCAGTAAAATGCAAGTGGGTTTTTAGCAAAAAGAGAGGATTGAATGGAGAGTTACTCAAGTATAAGGCTCGCTTGGTGGCGAAAGGATACACACAGAAGTATGGAGTAGATTACTACGAAACATTCTCTCCAGTTGTAAGGTACTCAAGTATTAGAATACTACTGACCCTGGCTGCTCAGTATGACATGGTGGTTGAGCATCTTGATGTAAAGACTGCATTTCTCAATGGAGACCTAGAAGAGTCTGTCTATATGGAACAACCAGTAGGTTATGTGGTAAAAGGATGTGAGAAGAAAGTTTATAAGCTAAATAAAGCAATATATGGCTTAAAACAGTCGGCGAAAGCATGGAATAAGAAAATTAATGATGTTTTAACCCAAAAATTGAAGTTTAACAGGTTATCTTCGGAACCATGTGTTTATGTATATAGTCATGATGGTGAAATAATGATTATTGCTCTTTATGTTGATGATATAATGTTGTTTACATTAAAAACATCACAACAAAGGAATATTATAAAGAAGAGACTGATGGATGAATTTGACATGAAAGATTTAGGTATAGCCCATCATGTTTTAGGCATGAAAATAGAAAAAACAGCTGATGGGAGCTTTATCTTGGATCAGTCGAGTTACATAAAGAAAATATTAGAAAAATTCAATATGGCGGATTGCAAACCAATGAAAACTCCTATGGAGGTTGGAATAAAGTTACAGAAGGAAAATAGTTCAAAATGTAACTTTGATTATAGAAGCCTTATTGGTTATTTAATGTATTTATCTGTATGTTCCAGGCCTGATATCTCTCACAGTGTGAGTTTCCTTAGCCAGTTCAACAACTGTTATGGTGAAAGTCACTGCAAAGCAGCAAAAAGGGTTTTGAGGTATTTGAAAGGAACAGTAGATTATTGTCTTATTTTTCAGAAAGGTGAAATGAATATTGTTGGTTTCACTGATGCAGACTGGGGGGCCAATCAGTTGGATCGTCGATCTTACACTGGCTACCTATTTCGGATTGGAAAGTCTATAGTTTCATGGGAAAGTCGTAAGCAACGTACAGTGGCACTCTCTAGTACAGAAGCTGAGTACATGGCAATCTCTGATTCTTGTAAAGAAGCTATGTTTTTGAAAACATTTATTTCCGAATGTACTGGCATTGTTTGTAAAGTGTTGATGTTAAATGACAATCAGTCAGCACATAAACTTTGTAATAATCCTGTATTTCATGCGAGGTCTAAGCATATCGATATAAGACATCACTTTGTAAAAGATTTGGTAACAAAGAAACAGGTTGAATTGGAATATCTTTGTACTAATGAAATGTTGGCTGATGTTTTAACAAAACCATTAACTGCCGAAAAACATTTAAAGTTTGTGTCTCAAATATTAAAATGTTAACTTTGTGTATTGACCATACATAATTATGTTTGTTATGTGTATTTTCAGATACAGTTATACTTTTGTTTTGAGGCCTAGTATTTGTTGCATAATATTGTATTAGTTTAAGGCCTAGTATTGGAGCGTTTTATGTAAACGAATACAATATGTCAAATGTCAAGTTTGTCAGTTGAGTTTGAAGTTTGAGACAGAACTATCTCTCTCTCTCTCTGCTAATGGCTGTCGATGTGAAACCTATGTATCTGGCTCTTTGAGATTACAATCATATTTAATCTAAGTATTGAGTTTACTTTTCGCTATAAAACCATCACCACTTACATAACTTTTCTCTAAACAAGACCCAGTGTAAAAATAAGGTGAAAGAGTACTTTTTGACACTATCTTATGAAGAGTCAGAAAAACTTTTAATCATTCCAGAGTGACCAGGTTTCCTTTAAGCACTTTTACATCTTAAACATCTTTTTACTACCTTCTCAATATTTACTATCTCACACACAGTGTGAAATACACACTTCATGCTCACACACCTACATGCACACTCACCCACACATACCAACTTACTCACTCCCATCCACACTACAACTCATAAGTGTAATCAATTTCTCTTTTTTAATAACTACAATACATGTATGGCACTGTATGCCGAGATACAGGTTTTTCACCTAGTTCGGTACAGATGCTCCCATGTTGTCTTTTTTATTATAGCCTGCAATTTTATTTATAAACAATAAAATTGTTATAATTTATTATTATTAATATATTATACTGCCCTACTTTATTGGATTATTTATCAGAATTTTATTCAAAATAATTAGAATAGGGACTTTTCTTAACACCAAAAACAAATGTTATTTTATTTTAATCCCTATTGTTATAATAGTTTAATCCACTTGATACTAAAAATATTGAATGCATAGCTACCAGATTCTTTGACATCAGGTCATTTTTCACCCTCTCCAATTCAGATTTTCTGCGGGAAGCTAGAACCACCTTGCTTCCATGCTCATAAAATACATGTGCCAAAGCTTCTCCTATTCCAGAACTCGCACCAGTTATAACTACAACCTGAAAAAAAATAATCTCAAATTATTACTTAATAGTAAATAATAAAATAAGAAGAGACATACTATAAAGGTGTAATTATTTAAAGGTCATTACCATGCACAGAGCTGCGTGCATGGCACAGCATGGTATGTCCTTTCACTTATTTACAATTAAATATATGCACAAATGGAAAGAAATACTGACAGTAAAAAAATACAATAAAAAAAAATACCTTTCCTTGTAGTGCAGCTCTTCGTCTTTTAGTAGTAATACAATTGAATAATTTGCACATTGTTACGCCAATTGCCAATGGTACACCGATGTACTTTAGGTACCAAGTAAGTGAGTGAACTGCAACTGCATTGCTGCTATGCATTTGCAAGTACTTCATTTTGTAGAATTTGTACTGACAGTAATAATTGTTCGAACTCAAATTGAAGCGTAGCTAATCAATTAAATGCTGAAGAGCATGCGAGATCCGAAGAGATATGTTTTGGTGATCCTCCACTAACCAAAGACTACAATAAACTTAATAAATTATCAAAAGTAACCAGTAGTACTAAACAGACAAATAAAATCGCTTTGAAAAGTTGAAAACAAACAAGACAAAAGTGACACTTGTATCTATCAATCATTATATATGTCTGCTACAATGACATACGTAGTATCTCTAAGTAGTCTGTGACACAGAACTGACAGAACACTATCAAGCCGCGATTACATTATCCAATTTTAAGGAATGCTAACTAGGAAATCGGCAGATGTAATCGCAGTTAGAACAGATTGGATCCAATTTAGTGGAAATTGGAGGTCCAATCTTTCTACTTCCTAAATTGGATCCAATCTAGGATAGTGTAATCACGGCGCTACGATTTAGAACGACTAGTCGGCGTCCGTGCTTTGAGCAAGGTGGACGAGTAGACCGCGCGCACGAATGCTACCAAAGAGTATTTTTAGGGTTCCGTACCCAAAGGGTAAGGGGTCCGTCCGTCTGTCTGTCACCAGGCTGTATCTCAAGAACCGCGATAGCTAGACAGTTGAAATTTTCACAAATTATGTATTTCTGTTCTGTTCGAGTCCGACTCTCACTTGGCCAGTTTTTTTTTATATAAATGCTACATACAACATGGCGACTGTATCGGAAACGACAGCATTGCCCACAGAAAAAAAAAATCCATGTGCTAAGAGTATTTAATTATACTATCCATACTATAATATCATACATTTAAAGTACATACATACCTAACTCTGTCTGTCTGTCTGTCTATATGTTACCTTTTTACGCCTAAACCACTGAACGGATTTCGATGGCAGAGAGATAGATTGCATCCCAGGAAAGGACAAAGGATAGTTTTTATCCCGATATTTGGTCAGCGTTATCGCAAGATGGCGCATGTCATGACGTCATCTATGACGATTCGCGGGACATCGTTATCGCGCTCACGCTAATTCGGTACGGGTTTAAGCACGCTCACATCGATTATTTCCCAACACGGAACGCAGGGACTGACGCATCCTCACACACACACTGTCATTTTTGACAGCGCTCACGGTGATATTATTCTAGGGCATGGTCGGCGACTCGGCGTTATCGCAAGATGGCGCATGTCATGACGTCATCTATGACGATTCACGGGACGTCGTTATCGCGCTCACGCTAATTCGGTACGGGTTTAAGCACGCTCACATCGATTATTTCCCAACTCGGAACGCTTACAACGCGGAATTTACGTCCATGCTCCTAGCCCAGATAGAACTTATAGAAGTAACCTCCTAAGTCCTAGCGGAGTCAATGATGACCACAGAACTTATATACTCTAAGGAGATGACAGCTCGAGGCGCTAGAAGTGTCGTCACGGTCGGTCGTCACACGACCATGGTCGTCACACTTTGGAGTTGGTACATTTAGTATTTTATCTATGGTTTGGACTTCGTTCGTATAATTTATTTTTTTAGATGTCAATGCCGCTGTCGGGCACGTAGGTTTCACGTGTACAGATACAGTGCACCCCATATATTTGTTTGAGGAGACAAACTGTGCATTATAAATGATATTGAGACACAGGGGGCTTAAGCAGGGCAGAAGTTGAACTGCACTACTTTTTTGTATACAAAAAAGTAGTGCAGTTCAACTTCTGCCCTGCTTTAAGAGGTGGACTGTATAACAATTTTAATATAATGAAAGACTCCCCGCTGTCCCCGCACCCGCACCCCTCGTTCACTGCCGCCAGCGCGCGGCGATGCATCGGCTATGTTGAGCGGAGCGCAAGCACGAGCCGTCTCAACATACTCCCCCCGTTGAAGAGTCTTCAACAGTCAGTGTATTGAGATAGCAAACCTATATCTATTAAACACTTGTATAATACAGGTCAGTGTACCAAACCCTTAGAATTACTCATAGTGCGGACTACTTCAACGAAGTATTGTGAATTTCGTGATATGTAAAGGAAATTATACTGCCAGGGTGGCCGGCGAAAATTAAAATCTATTTGCAATTTGCAGAATAGCGTATGATTTTTATTAATAAACAAGCTAATTATATGATATGTACTATAAAAATATACGCACCCATAACAAATATGTACAGACATCCCAAGATGCGCTTCAGGAAAGATCGTCTATCTTTGGAAATACGAACATAGTGTGATGATGACTGTTACAACCATCGAAGTACTTGCCCATTTTGTTCTATATTTCTTCTGTGTGTCACTTAAATATCTCGTCGATCGACTTTGATGAATTTTTTTGTATGTGCTATAGTGGGTCACATTATCATTGTATGTATAACATATTTAGAGAATTATAATCATTAGAATCACTGGTGGTTGGTGGTAGAAATCTAACTTAGAAATATATATTAATGATTATAATTCTCTAAATATGTACCTCTTACTGTCGCGAATCATATTTTGATCAAGATACAATCTGACACTGACCTGCAAATTGCAAAAAACGTAAGAAAATTTGAATTTCGCGGTCTACCACTATCCAAGCGCCAATTTATTATATCATTTTATTTAAAAATGACTAACGAAATCGCTGACTAGAAGAAAAATGCATTTGATATAGTGGTCAAATGGTCTTTCAGTGTAAATTTATGTTTTGGGTTATGGACCGTGGGCCCGAAATAGTGGGTCTAAGATTCTAAGATAGCAGCTAAAATTCGTATTGTCTATGCTATGACTGAAAAATATTTTTAGCGTCATGTGTATATTTTTTTGTTTGTTGGCAACACCATTCATAATTTCTTGATTATCTAAATGTTGGGATTATGTTTGATTTGTCCTGGATAAATAAATTAGACATAGTTATCATAATGTTTCAGTGAGTATTTGCTACATATTCAATCAAAATATAGTTTAGTGCCAGTTAAACTACTTTTCTCAGTTTCTCATGGGAGTGTCGTACAGATGCGCTGACCTTCGTTTTGATGCACAACGCACAACAAAGCATCAAATTGACGGCTGCCCCATTTTCACAACAATCTTTGGATTCGATGTAACTTTAAATATTAGTGAAACAATCCGCATTAGTATATAGTCAATTGGCTATGTTAAACCTTTCTTGTGTAAAGTGTTACGAAAGTAGTGGAAAGTAAAATGATAATGGAAACTACGACTACGCAAACAATTTTGTATGGTGTGTTTTAGAGTACCAGTACCACAGCAAAAGCTTTCTTTTTAACTTCTAGGAATATAATATTGAACCTGAGAAAATAACTTGTATAAATCAAGATGAATGAAAGGGATATCCCAAGTGTCCCTATTACAACATTAGCAGGAGTAGCCAGCTTGACAGACTGTAAGTATTATGAGCTACATGGTATGAGAGCATTTTGACAACTAACATTTACTTTACATAGAACAGTTACTTTTTCTTTGTAGATCATTAATGATGTGCTTTCTATGCATGTTTAAATAAATTATTTAAGCCTTGTTTTATATAAATGGTAATGTTAATTGCATAAAACAAGAATAAACATCTATAACAGTTTATTTATTTATTTACATACCAGAATTCTTCAGTACCTACCTAAACCTAATAATTTACCTTTACCTGCCTTAAAAAGATCACAATTTTATTATTGTTTAATAAATATAGCCAGATGATTAGTACTAGTTTAAATTGTTAAGGTAACATTATGTAGCAATATTGATAAAAAAGATGGTTGATCCCATTGGAAAAAATAGGTATAAGTATTATTATATTTTACTTTTAATTGATAATTAATAGTTAAACTTAGTCATCAAAACTTAGTGAAAGAGTCATAGTAAATTTACTCCTATTTTCTAAACAATCATAGTGTTTTTAAACACAGTAACTTTCACCTGTAGGTACTAAAGTTTAATTAGAATACTGAAGTAGAATATGTAAGAAGTCCAACAAGTCTTAACTGAAGTACTTTTTTTCAAACCATTTCTGTTTGCCTGCTAAAAGGAAACCACCTGTAAAATACCTATGAACATTGGTTGTTGCTGGATTGAGAATAGTATGACTTAAACAAAACAGACAACTTGTACTGAACATTTTTAGCCCACAGATAGAGCCATGTTAATTGAACTGATTTCTATTGATCCCGTAGTTCAACCAATCCAATTCAGTCCAGCATCCATTATCCATCAATGTAATTCAGTAACAGGGTGGCAGGGACATTGATGCGAAAACTGTAACAATGAAGTCAGCACATGATTTTAGATTCCCCTTAGCACTACAATTTTTTGCAGTAAAAAAATATAATGGGCTATTTCATATGGGCAATACCTACATGGTCAAAATGTATGAAACAGCTAAAGTTTTAACCAAAGGAAAATTTAAACCCACAGCAGGGCTAGCATGGCCGGAGACATTTTATCCACGGGGAGAGGACAAAATACTATTCCCCTCTGTCAATTTTGTCCACCCTCCGAGCATGGCGACATGGGTGGATAAACTATTCACGGTGGACAAACCAGCAGGGCTAGCATGGCCGGAGACATTTTATCCACGGGGAGAGGACAAAATACTATTCCCTCTGTCAATTTTGCTCGAATCGCGAATTGAACGCCGGTGTATTTTTCGCTCGATTTTCTCCCTTTCCGACGACAACACTAAGCTCCAGTAAGCACGAGACATTTTTATATTACAATTAATTATATTTTCTCCAAGAGATACACTTAAACCCACCATCTAAAGACGAGGACAAATTTCTCCCTTTGTTATGTCAAAATATCTGTAATTTTTCTCTTCCACTAGTCGCCATGCTATAGGCGGGGGGTGAGTATCCACGTCTAATGTCAAAAAGTGATATAATTCTCTTTCCCCCTGTTGCCGTGCTTTGGCAGGTGGATAAAATAATTTTATCCCTTGTCAGTGGAAATAACCGGTGGACAAAAGTTTTATCCCCAGCCCATGCTAGCCCTGCAGGAGATCAGAATCATGTACTGAATGGTAACAGATTGCATGTCAATGTTTCTGCCACCTTGTATAAAATTAAAAATAACAGTCTCCGTAAACATTGAAACAAGAGGAAATATAGCTACTTTCATTTTATGTATAACAGACATTAACTTAATTGTTAACACTTTTTGTTGTACACCGTCATAATACAAAAAGCAGAATCATTTTAAAACTAGTGTACAATGCGCAATTTTATCATCTTACGCTACAAGGTGATCTCTATCAGACAACCCTATGATGGACTGAAAGAAAGGAGAGACAGTTTAGGCCGACAGTGAACAGAAAATAGTATGCATAATATTACTTAGACATAATAAAGTAAAATACAGAACAATTCATAATTATAATATTACAAAAAAAAATCATAAAATTTACTAATAAATTTCATCAAATTTGCATCCCTCACTCCCTAAGGATAATGCATTCCATGAAGGAGCGGCTTGAATGGAAAAAGATTTGTAAGAAAGAAGTGGAAGCACACATCCTTCATTTTAGATTTTCCTATGATCTTAAGGACCAAGAATGTGTGTCACAGAGGAAGTGAAAGCATTTTCTAAGAAAGAAAGGAGTGGAACTAACTAATTAGTGACTTAAGCTTTTAAACTGAAATAATAAACAGGAATTCTGAAAACTACTAACTTACACCAAAAGAGTGAAAGGCAATGCCTTGGCATCTTAAAAAATTAAATTAGAAACTCTCAATGTTAATAACTAACACTATTAACAGTTTATTATTAACTTTGAAGAATTATTATCTATTTAGAATGTGATGGGAAAGTTTTTATTTTCAGTATTACCAGTGTTACCACTTCCGGCACCGTTGCCTGCAACACTCAACAACAAGTCCCAGTTGTTTCATCCACGTGTTGCTGAAGAGGCGGCCATTCTGCTCGCAACGCGCGATGAAAATCTAGTGTCGCTGCTAATTCAATCGCTTATGCAGACATCAGTATCGCACATGTAATGATTTAATTTCCTTCACATTTTTTAAATTCCTAGCAATAGAGCATTTTTTGCTAGAACTACAAGTAAATGTTGTTTGCTTATTTTTTACCCGTACGCAAAATACACACATTGACATTGACGTGAAGTTGCAGACACCAGCCCGTATTACCTATTTCCTACCCGGCTGTCTGGCAGTAATAACAGGACTATGGTTACAAACATATTTATGCATCTTTATAAATGGGATTCTTTATACCCTCGAAGCATCTTAACAACAATGAATTTTAATACACGAGGTGTCCATTGATTCACCTAGGTCATGCGATGAAAAATTAAAATAGCTGATTGTACATGTTAATAAATAATGTTTTGAAAATAAGTAAAGGGTTTGATGAGACAATTCCAAAAATATAACACACTAAAAGGTTGAAAATTTAAGAAATAACAAACACGTCTGCTGTTTTAATTGCCTTCAGGTTTTCTCATGTTTTTTTTTTTGTATAATAATCCTGTTTTTATCTTTTCAGAGATCTAAAAGATGATACCATGGCAAATTCATCAAATCCTCCAACACCGCAACCTCTGCCAGAACTGTTAAGGGCAATCTTAAACGTAAATCCTAACGTGTTTGAGCAGCAACCAAGGACTCATTGGGGCCCCAATTGCCACTCACACAATAAGTTTAATGGGATTTCCCCCAACACTGTACCTTCAAGCCCATCATCGCATGGTACAGCATCCATTCCGAACCAGCAGTTGTTAGCTACCCCATCTCAATCCTCACCCCATGTAAACATGGGATCTCCGCCTTCGCAAGCCAGGCCAGGGAACCAACTAAATAATACTGCTCAGAACAGTGTGTCCCCCATTTGGAACAGTGGTAACTCTTCCAACATGTATGCAAGCCCATTGTCGAATACATCCAGTTCTAATCCACAAAATGGTGGTTTCTATAATAGTTTAGTACAAGACAATAGGAGTTATGGTACTAATTTAAGTGAAGATAAGGATCCACTCTCTATGTCACCAAGCAACCAACCTGATCAACAGAGATTACTAATGCAATTACAAGAGAAAGCATTTGAGCAAGGTATTTACTGTTGTAATTATTGTTACTTAAACACTAATTACTGAACAGCTACTTTATATTTAGGTGTATTTGTAGATGGTAATGTGAGGACAGGCCAGTCTCCAGCACAAGCCAGCGTGGCTCCGTCGCCGCTACGTTTAGAACCGCAAGTGCCTCAACCGTCGATGGGTGCGCCATACACGCCTCAACAACAAGCTCAAAATAGCAACCAAGATAAGCAAGACCCAAGCAAAAGTACGGGCGTTATAAATAACAGATACCCTGTTGTGAAACTTGGACGTTTATCAGTAAGTTGTTACAAATTAGGCGAATATTTGAATTACTTACCTATATACTTCTCCCAGACGAAAGTAAAACGCTGTGCAACAGTAACTTTCAGTTTCATCATCACATATTAATTACTTACTACGATAATTTTGACCTATGAGTATGTGCCGCAAAGTGCGAAAACGTCTTCCGTGGTCTTCGCGGTGCGATCATAAATATTTCAAAATAGGCTAAAGCCCATTTCATCATCTTAATCTCACTTCACAAAACAATATCCGAACTTGGGTGTCCAACTGTCCAGTGAAACTCTTCACTTTCACCCACGTTAGGTTATTGTTTTTCAGTTTACATGTGTACCTATATATCATTTTTATAGGAGGGGTTATTGAAGAAGCACGATTTTACAACCGAAGAAAGACCTAGGAAAAATAGTGCACTAGAATCTGATTCTGATGATAATGTCCCACTGAAGACGAAATCGAGTAGCGGTACGCCGACTGTAGATAAAGAAAGAGAAGCAATAGATATAGCTAGAGAGAAAAATTGGGAAGCCGTGAAAAGGAAACATGAAGAAGCTAGCAAAAGGGAAGAAGCAGAGGCCGCAATAGGTACATGCGAGCATAAGATCTTTTTGTTGATGATGTTTGTATCCAATAGGTCTTCCCTTCTACAGGTATATAGACATGAGAAGCTGGGTTGATTGAAGGAATGTTGTCATTTGCGACGTGTATAATCTTCTTGAAATATGAATGTTTTTACTTAGGTAATTCAATACTAATAGACAGTGTAAATGTTTCAGTGCGGCCGAAGTTACGAAAGGTAGAACGGAGATTAGTACCTGTGCTAGAAATGCTATCTGTAGATGAATTAATGGAGACAAATACGTATCAACGTTTTAACAAATTGATCGAATCGGTTTTCGAAGCTATCGACGATGACATATTAATTACTGACGAAATGGGTAAGTATAAACTGCACAACCTAGAGGAAACAGCCAACTCACTATGACCATCGTGTGTGGTCACAGGTTTGAGTAAATATACGTTTGAATGATGTGGCGTGACTACGTGAGCTGGAAATATTCTTTAGCCTGTGAGATCTCTTTGTTATTTTTAAATGGACCTTAAATGACATCATCAATTTGTTATATTGCAGAAGGCACAGATATACCTGAAGAATTATTATTGCCACGTTATCAGCTTCAAGAGTTATGCTCAGAAGCAGCTAAATTAAAGAATCTTGGTGCTATGGAAGCTATACCAGCAGACAGATTAGTTCGATTGTTAAACATATTGGAGAAAAATATCAGGGCGGCGGAGAAAATGTCATTAGTGAGCGACCCTGTAAGTACTCTTACTACTCTTACTTGTAAGTCGCAAATATCTGTATTACATAACATACATAAAACTGAATGTTGACTTTTTAGGAGGACAGTGAAGAGATGCGGCAAATATGGTTGGAATCGGCATTGGAAAGGGTCATGTGTGCGTCGGACGCAAGTCTAACGTCTCTGTACGTAATGACGTCCCCGAACATGCCGAAGCGCATATTTCTAGAAGATGTTATAGATAGAATTATTATGTTCATAAAATTCCAGTTGAACAATACAATTTATTGTGTCTACGATCCTGTGTATAGCATTCAAAGTACTTCTAAGAAGAAAGGTAAATATAATCGAGTCTTGAAATTTGGCAGTCGCCAGGTATTTAATAATCATTTAGAATATACACTAAAACTACAAATATAAATTACTTTCTGCTGTTAATGTTTGTGGATGAAAAACCTAATAAAAATGCGTTTTGCGTAGTGGACGGTCGCAGGCGGCGCGGCGGCGGCGCCAGCAACTCGACGCGGCGCAGCGGCGCGGGCGGCGGCGCGGCGGGCGGCTCGGCGCGCGCGGCCCGCGAGCTGTACACGCATGCGCACGAGTGCGTGACGCTGCTGGCCGAGCTGTTCGCGGCGCACCACCTCACCGACACCACGGTGCTACACGCTTCCACCGTCGGCGTGTCGCCCTTCTTCGTCGAGAACGTCAGCGAGCTGCAGCTCAGTGCGCTCAAGCTCGTTACTACGGTCAGTGCATGACGTGACCCGCGTCTTTACACCGCGAAGTTATTGTATTCATACTTAAAGCGATACGCGGTCAGTTCTACTCTCGGATCATTCTAATATGAACACAATCCGGACCGTGTATGGGTTTTGATCCGGTCCGGTCAGATAGATCGTTCACGTGGCGATTTTATTCTATCAAGAATGAAATCGTTGATGTCCGATAGTTTCGTATATGTAAAAATTGCAATTGGCTAGATCGGATGTCAAGACAATCGCGGCTTTTACAGGTACCTACTGTTAGTGACGACTATAATCGACACTTTGTATTGTTTCCAGATATTCACAAAATACGAACAGCACCGGAGACTTTTGCTAGAAGATATACTAGCGTCGATAGCGCGCATTCCCAGTTCCAAGCACAACTTGCGATCGTTCCAACTGAGCTCGGACCAACAGATACAGATGCTGACGGCGCTTGTCCTGCAGCTGGTGCAGTGCGTGGTCACTCTGCCAGAGACACTGTGCAAATCGCATGATAAAGATAAAAATCCTGAGTCATCTGACAGTAAAAAAGTAAGTTACTGTCAAGAATCTAGAGATCGGTAACAATAGAAAAAGTAATTGTGTCTCATTAGTGACAATTGAGCTAATACGTACAATTCCCAAAAACATTTTAAAAGGCTGGTAATAAATATTATCTGGTATGTTATTGCGATTTTTAGACAACTGAACACAAGCAGCTATGGGCTTCCCGATTATTTAGGGCATCGAAACTTACATTTTGTTAACAATGTAATTGTATTTTTTACAGAATGCAGTAGATAAAGATCTCATGATAATATCTAAGTACGAAGCAGCGATCAGTGTGGGCGGTACATTCCTGACGTCATTCCTGAACAAGTGCCGGAGTCGTAACGAGGAGGTCGACTTCAGGCCCCTGTTCGAAAATTTCGTGCACGATTTGCTTACCACTGTGAACAAACCAGAGTGGCCTGCGACTGAACTACTGCTTAGCCTACTTGGAACTATGCTAGTGAGTTAACTGTATTTTTACCGTAAACTGACGGACGGTCCTGCAAAAGGTTTTTCGACCCGTATGTTTGTATGTCCGCGATTTTCTCAAAAAGTAATGAAGCAATTTTGATAATTCTTTCATTAATGTGATCTACATACTTTCCGGAAGGTTTTAGTATATAATACATTAGGCAATTATTCTTATGTACGAAGTTATATGCATAAATGTACAGCATCTCCGGCGTTTTTATGCGAATTTTGATGATTCTTCTAGTCGGTGTCTTCAAGTCTTCAATGCACTAGTGTTAATTGAATTTGTGTGGGGTAGGTACAACTAAAAAGTGAAAAATAAAAACATTTTTACAAAAAAAAAAAACAACCGACTTCAAAAAACACTACAAAGTGATAAATAACTTTCAATTTCAGAAGTCGGTGTCGTTGGTTCCACATTTTCGTTTAATGTTTTTTTTAAATCGCGAAAAAAAAAACTGTTCTTCCCTACATTTTGACGAGATAAACGAACATAAATGTAGGGACTAGCTGATTTTTTTTTTGTAATTTTAGGTTTGGTCCCATAGTAAAAGTTGTTCATAATGACCCCTTTAGAGGTTGTTGGTGTTTTTCCAATAACCCTGTATAGGGGGGCGCGAAATTCAAATCTTGCCAAAAGCGCTCGTGACTCTAGCTACGATGATGCCCACTACAAGCCATTTGCCCGATGGGATTTCTCGTCGGCAAAAATGAAGAACTTACATACAAACTTTCATCTCCTATTTAAACCCTTTAGGGGATGAATTTTCAAAAATGTTCGTTATATTTATTTATAAGGAACTCTTGTGCTAAATTTAATACTTGAAGACCCAGTGGTTTAGTTTGCGCGTTGTCTGTCAATGATTTTATTTTTTGTCTGTAGATATAGTCGTAAGAGGATAATAAATAAATCATTAATAAAAAATTTTAATAAGTACATTATTTATATTATATCGTTCAATACTAACCTAGAACATGTTACAGGTGAAGTACATGTCCGACAAGTCGATGGAGATGTCGGTGCGCGTGGCGTCGCTGGAGTACCTGGGGCTGGTGGCGGCGCGGCTGCGGCGCGACAGCGTGCAGTCGCGCGCCAAGCTCGCCACCATGGACGCCGTGGTGCGCGACATACGCGCCGAGGAGGAGAAGGACGGCAACCAGGCACAGGTGCGTCTTCTATCGTACAACTTTATTTTTTTATTTGTGTTTTACCGTCCAACCGTTGAAAGAAATCAACTAGTCTTTGAATCACTACCTATACGAAAATCCGTTTGTTTTTGTTTTATCGTGTATAGATATCGATAGCTATCACGTCTGTGAAGTTTGTAAAAAAGAAACTGATATTTCAACCCGCCGTTGTTGACTCTAAAAAAATCGTCGTTTTTTTTTTTTTTTTCTTCTTTTCTTCCTTCCTTCTATCTGCAATCAGCCCTTGAGCTTTAATCAGATTGGTTGTTTCTTCACTAGGCAGTTCGAGATTGTTCGCATCCAGCGATGCGTCATCTCTTTATTAGATTCATCAGTGATGGTTAGATTGACGCTATTCGATCTCTTTTGAGTCTGTAGGTAGAGTCTGAGGACTTAAGAAGTGTCACAGCGAGTTCATTTTTATGACGTTGGAGTCTTTCCTTGTAATTCTTGTAGGACTTTTCTACAACCTCCTTGATAGTTGGGATTTGTAGGTACTCATGTACTTCAATGTTTTTTGTAAACCAAGGTGCACCACTTAAGGTTTTAAGTGCCTTATTTTGGAAGCGCTGTAGTATCTCAATATTTGAGTGGCTTGCTGATCCCCAGAGCTCTATACCATATGTCCATATAGGTTTAAGGATGCATTTGTAGATAAGGAGTTTATTTTCCAAGCTTAGTGAAGACTGTCTGCCTATGAGCCAGTGAATGTTTCTTAGTTTTATATTTGCTTGCTCCCTTTTGGTTTTTATGTGTTCACGCCATGTAAGTCTTCTGTCGATGTGCATACCTAGGTATTTGACAGTACTTTTCTGTGGCAGAATGTCTTCACCGAGTTTTACTTGTGGACAGTATCCTCTTCTTAGGGCGAAGGTAATATGGACAGACTTGGCAGCACTAGCCTTGGTTCTCCACTTTTTCAGCCTTGATCCAATTTTGTTCAGGTGTTCTTGGAGATTCGTGGATGCTCTACTCTGGTCTTAAAAAAAAATCGTCGCTTAAAATTATTTTATTTATTATATTTAGGTATCGATACCTATCACTTCTGCGAAGTCTCGCTAGCTAATTTAATTTGACCCTTTATAAATGTGAAGTAAAATTAAAAAAATAAACTTTTTCTCTATAGAGTGCCACTTCAGGCTTAGACGAAGACGAAGAAAGGACGGAATTCCTGCAGCGGGTACTACTTGATTATCTTGCCATCAACGGGCAAAAAGATCAAGCTTGGAACTGCGCTCGCCATTTCTATATCACACAGTGGTACAGAGACATGGTAGTGCAACCAAAGAGTACATCGCCGACTAAGAAACCGAAGAACAAATTGAAGAAACGGTACATAAAGGACGATACGACTGACGAGGAGTCCGACGCAGACGACGACAGTGACGATGAAGGACGGCGCCTCAAGGACTTGAAAGCTGAAAAGAAGCTTGCCTCCAGTGCGCTCATATCTGCTGAAAAATTTAAAACAATGGAGAGACGGAAGCATTTCTTTTTGGAGAAAATCCGACCGTTTAGATATCAAGGTGGCACTCAGGTGCAAGTGATGCAATCATACATTGACTACAGTGGAGCAGAACTAATCTCTCAGTACTTAGCTTCGAAAAGGTCATTTTCTCAGAGTTTTGATAGATATCTGAGAAAGATCCTTGTAATTTTGTGTGAAAACACTATAGCGATCCGCACGAAGGCGATGAAGTGCCTCGCGATGATCGTGGAAGCGGACCCGGCGGTGCTAGCGCGGCCAGACATGCAGATCGGAGTGAACCGCTCGTTTCTCGACCAGTCCACCGCCGTGCGCGAGGCCGCCGTCGATCTCGTCGGCAAATTCGTGCTGAGTCGGCCCGACCTTATTGATAAGTATTATGGAATGCTCTCAAATAGAATATTGGTGAGTGCTATGCAGTTTATAAAGCCTTTTTTACTTGTGATTAATGTGTTGGTGATCAAATTAAAAATAATATTACATCTTTTAGGACACTGGTGTATCGGTGCGTAAACGTGTGATAAAAATTCTAAAAGACATCTGTATAGAGTGCCCAGAATTTCCTAAAATACCTGAGATTTGCGTTAAGATGATTAGGAGAGTGAACGATGAAGAAGGTATTAGGAAGTTAGTGATGGAAGTGTTTCAAAACATGTGGTTCAGTCCGTGCGCGAACACGACGCGGCCGGGCGCGCTCGACATGACGGCCGCGGCCGCAGACCCGCTCACCCGAAAGGTTCTCAACATCACCGATGTGGTCATATCGTCCAGAGACATCGGGCTCGAGTGGTTTCAGCAGTTGTTGACTAGTGTACGTACATTATCATTTAACTAACTAAATACTTTGTTAAAACTTGGACATCCATAAATTACTACATAATTTATAACATTTTTGCAGTTGTTCAAACCCAAGGAAGATAAAGATGATTCCACGAAAATTATTTATCAACCACCTAAGTCGCTTTTACTTGCTTGTCAGCAAATAGTAGACTGTCTTATTGAAAGTTTACTTCAGCTAGAAGAGACAAGTGCTGATGGTAAATAAATAATAAATTACATATAATTATGATTATTTTATGCAGTTTATTCATTTTAATGTTGACTGTTTTCAGGAACTGGTTCGTCGCAGCGCATTCTAGCTTGTCTCTCCACGTTGCATTTGTTTGCGAGAATTAGGCCCCAATTGTTAGTGAATCATGCATTAACTCTGCAGCCATATCTGAGCTTAAAGTGTCAGGTATGTATTTTTATATTTGGTTACACTTATTGCAGTAGAAATAAATTTGCCATCAAAACAGCAATCTAAAACATGTAAAATATAAAATAAATGTTTACCCTGTCACAGAATCAGTATGAGCAGCAGATAATGTCGACGGTGGCGTCAACGCTAGAATTAGTGGTTCCTCTAATGGAGCACCCGAGCGAGGTGTTCCTGGCTCAGCTGGAGGAGGACGCTGTGAAGCTGATCCTGCAGCGAGGACAGCTCGTCATCGCCTCGTGCATCGCCTGCCTCGCCGCCATCGTCAACAATCTCACGCACAACTACAAACTTATTAGGGACGTGTTCAATAAGTACCATGGTGAGTTTAACTGGTTTTAATCTATCGGTGATAATGTCTATGCGAAACAGGCAGAAATCGCCAGGCGATCGATCGCACTTACGTGATAAGGTCGAATTTTACCAATACAACTGAACGCGATCAGCACATCTAAACCGCGGTCACTAGATGTCAGTGTTCTTTCCGACTTTTTTTTTTACTCAGCTCTTAAGGGTCGTAGCATGATGTTAAATTGCCTATAATGTGCCTCAAGAACTGTGCTATCAAATGCAAAAATAATTTTTCAATTCCGACTGGTAGTTCCAGAGATTAGCGTATTCAAACAAACTCTTCAGCTTTCTTATTAGTAATAATAATAATATAGATATGACCGAAATATTGACATAGAGAGGTCTTGAACGCGGTTTCAATGATGAAATTCCCTCTAAAACCGATATCAGATGCTTCACTTGAATGAATGCTCACTTTGGTTTCACTCCACGAAATAAAAAAAACTCAAACTCAATAATGTATAATGGAATTACGACCAGAGTGTGCTACAGGCTGGGACGGCATTTCATCCACAGTTGTCAGGGAAAGTCGGAGCGTATTGACCCCCTCCCCCATCGCTCATATATGTAATCTTGCCATCAACACCGGTGTTTTCCCTGATGCTTTTAAAAAAGCCATAATCTACCCAATCTACAAGGGTGGCGACAGAAACTGTGTCAACAACTACCGCCCCATTTCAATTTTGACTGCAATCTCTAAGATCTTAGAAAGAATGCTAAATCGAGCTCTAAAGAAGTATCTGGACAAATTTATTACAGCCTCAAATCAATATGGCTTTCGCTCGGGTTATAGCACCGAAGATGCTGTAACTGACTTAACAAGTGCTATAGTTAAAAACTTGGATATTAAGAATACATGTATGTGTGTATTTCTAGATCTTTCCAAAGCATTTGACACAGTCTCTGTCCCGTTTCTTCTGGCTAAGTTGGAAAGGCTCGGTATAAGAGGTATCATCTACGCCATTTTTAAAGACTACCTAACAAATAGGATACAGCGAGTCAAGATAAATGATTTCCTCAGTGATGAGGACACAGTCACCTACGGAGTTCCGCAAGGAAGCGTACTCGGTCCCACGCTTTTCCAGCTGTATATTAATGACCTCTGCCAAATCGCTCTCCCTAATACTAAAATCTTTACTTACGCTGATGACACCGCTATCTTTGTATGGGGTCCAAATTGGACCGCGGTCAAGGAGACCGCTGAAAACTCTGTAGCTAAAATCATGAATTGGCTTTCAGACAACTTATTAACCCTTAACGTCAAAAAAACCCATTATGTGACCTTCTCCATCCAACCCGCACTGGGCCCGCGTGGTGGATTACGGCCCACTCCCTCTCACAGAGAGGGGGCCTGTGTCCCAGCACTGGGAACGTTATAGGCTGATTATGTTATGTTATGTGACCTTCTCCATCAGGAAAAACACCTCTCCTCCACAAGACTTCACTGTTAAAGCCCATGTCTGCTCATCTCGGGGTAAAAGTTGCACGTGTCCAGAACTTACCCGTGTTGACAGTGCAAAATACCTGGGTGTGTATTTGGATAGCAGACTGAGATGGGAAAAACACATAGAAACACTAACTTCAAGAGTGAGAAGGCTCATACATATTTTTAAATTACTCAGGGACTCTTCTCCTCCAGACAAGCTAAGACTAGTCTACTTGGCTCTGTGTCAGTCTGTTATCCAATACTGCATCCCTGTATGGGGCGGGGCAGGTAAAACGCTCCTTCTCAGGTTGGAGACGGCGCAAAGAGCTGTTCTACAAGTAATGAATAAAAACCGTACAGGTACCCCACCGCAACACTACTCGGAATGCAAAGTCCTGACTGTTAGGCAGCTCTATGTGCTGAAATCCACCTTGAGAAGACATCGAAAAGTTCCACCGACTGCCCCTAATGCTCGTAGAAGGATGAAGGCATGCGTTCGTTCCCCTACCAGCCTCAGCTAGCGTTCAGCCTTTGCTAGAGGACATAATTCAACAGTCAGTAACAGTAACAACAGTAGCTGCAAACTGTACGACCATATTAATAAGGAACTATAAATTGTAGGACTAAACAAACGCAAAGTAAAAGATATAGTTACTGATTGGCTACTCAAAATGGACTATCAAAAGATTTACTGTAATCCATGATCTGTCACCCACACATACACATAAAGACCCACACGCTCACACACTCACCTCTTCACCTGACTTTAACCCTTTAAAATTATTAAATAAATAAAAAATATTCATATTCACAACAAATGTACCTAAAGACACCAAATTGTATATATTGTCGCTGTGTCCCTAAATACAAACGATAGCTTAGTTTGGGAACCAGTATCACCAACCCCTGCGATTAACGTACCTTTTATTTAGAAATAATAATAATGTGTATGATTTTCTAGTACCTACCAATAAACAATTTTTTTTTTCTGTAATTTTCAAACGAAATAAAGCGAGCCTAATAGTAATAACTCTGTTTCAACTTTCATTTGCTAATTGACAATTTAAGCATTATTTTTCAGTGTTGTAAAGGTCTCATTTCTTGATGTCAGTGTCAACCTTACCGTATTTACTTAACCAAAGTCTTGAGTTCGTGTATTGTAGGCTTAATAATCATAAACAAAATTAAGAATCAACTACCATACTTAATTTACAGGTGTACTTCTTCAATGGAAGCATTGCTGGCAGCGGAATCCTGAAATGACGAGAGGGTTGCATTCAAGGCCTTATTTTAGACGTGCGTTATTTATCGTAGGATTGCTGTTGCGGTATTTCGATTTTACGGAAGCTAGAGTCATAGAAGGACTTCCAGTAAGTGACTCTCCGAAAAGTTTAAAAGCTAATTTTTTTTTTTAATCAGTATTATCACATTTAAAATGATTTTCTACAGGTGGACATAAAAGAACAGATATTCTCAACGTTAATGTTTTTCGTCGGTCTTGAAGACGAAGATTTTGTGTCACACACTCTCAAGGCGCTGGGTTCAGTTTGTGTGAGGCATTACGAGTTCATGTTGCGACCTGAACTAAAGGAGTTCTATCATCAACTCCTCACATCAGACTTAGCGCCAATAGAGATGAAAGCGGACGTGCTGAGAAATATTGAAATGTACTTACAAGAAGAAGAGCAGCGGATGATAAGACAGGATAAGGAATGTGAGTAGTTACTTCCATATTTTATGTCTTCATTTATGCTTATAATCCCATCTTAGGGTTCTATCTCCATGTTATTGTTTATAATACCCAAGTTAATTTAGGAGGATGTGGTATGGTAGCTCGCGAACCGTAACTATAAAATTATAATCAGTACAAGCCGTCTGCCCGATGGTAGTTCCCATCGGCAACTTCTCTTCTTCAGAACTTCAGAAGCCTTAGGGGATGACTTCTCAAAAAACAATGATACCACCTACCAATAATAAAAAGTCAGGAAGCGTAACTATGAACAAAATCAACGAGAAATTCGGCTCCAAACTTCACTACATTGACAAAATACTTCGAGTAGTCGAACGAAAGAACACAGCTGCAAATAAGCCAATCAGCTGCGCTCGCGTATAGCGGTGTATTCCGGCAAGCGCCGTGATTGGTTCTGGTGCGCAGTGGCCTTTTCGGCAACGCCCACTGCGTTAAACATTTGCGTGATGCCATTTTTGAGCTCGAGTTACATTTCTTGACTTTTATTATTCGTAGGATACAACTAACTTTTACTTATTAACGGAAGCGTAAACGTCAATTACTGCGTTACTCACTTTCGTTACAAAAGAATTTCAAGCTTCTAAGCCCCGCGGTTAAGCCTGTGCGTTGTCTGTCAGTGAAATAATGAATTTAAGATTTTTATTAAATATATAATCACAACCCTCTAGTTAGAGTTTGCCTCGAATGTTATGATTTCGTGAAAGTCATTCAATATGGCAATTTGAATGTGGAGTGTATTGATGATTTTAATCATTATAATTCTGTAAATACATATACGTAATGGTCGCATATTTTGATCAATATACAACCTGATACTGACCTGCAAATTGCAAAAAACGTATAAAAAATTAGAATTTAATTGTCTACCCTGGCGCTTTCGCTTTAAGAACATGTGCTCTCAGGGTCAAAGAGGTCAAAACACGAGAATCTCAAGGAGATGGGCGACGTGTCGTCGGGCATGGCGTCGACGGTGATCCAATTGTACCTAAAGGAGATCCTGGGGTCGTTCCTGCACCCCAGCACCATGGTGCGCTCCAGCGCCATGAAGGTGGTGCAGCTTGTGCTGGCCCAAGGTCTTGTGCATCCTGTGCAGGTATGTTCACATGTCTTATACAGACGGAATTTATTGTGTCTTTGATCTCATTGATTGCGTTAGTGATGTTGTAGTGCAAAGATAAATCAATGTATAAGATTTTGCCCATAAGGTGTTTCTTGTTCAGACAGATCCCTCTGTATCTAGAGTTAGAGGAGATTTATGGCTAACACACTTGGGTGTTCAAAGCTGTGAGTTAGCCCTACGCCCCCTACAGGTGGTGGATATAAATGAATACACAAATTACTTTGCAAAGACACGTTACGACGTTTATTAATCAACTTGCTACAATGACCTACTTAGTCCGAGGCGTGAGGCTAACTGCCCGCGTCGACAAGCCCCGCGTCGAACTATTCAATAATGTGTGCGTCAGCACCTTACATCATTCCCCCCCGTATTTTTAAATTTTTGGATTACAAAAAAAAATTTATATAAAACTTATTTGCTAATTTCCCGAAGCTTTTTACTTACAATTTGTTTCATATTTCTGTTCTTAGTTGTACGATATATTCTCTATTTATGATTACATGCTTCATTGTTACATACTTGTACTGGTTTAATTATCATTAAAGTGTTTTCATAGATCAACGTTTCTTTTATTATCTGATACCAATAATGGACATTTATTTAACATAACATCGGTCATACAAATATCTTGTATCTTATATCTATGCCTTAATTAACAAAACACTAAACATAATCGTGGTAATCTGGGTCTTGCTTCCCATTACAGCTGTGGGTTAGACCGCCCTTGAATTACATACATTGCATTACATTTATCCATGATCTTAATATTCATATCTCTAAACCTAAAAATTCATTTATTTGACCTTTATATGTCTATTTCATTTAGACATTTACTGTGTTTATTTTTACTTAAGGGTAGTTGCCATAATGGAATACTCTGCTATACTCAAATTATCACCGCTTAGGGCCTGCAGTACCCATTATGACAACGCCAACAACATACATTCATTATACTGCTCATTTGTACATACTATTACATCAATAAACACATTTAGTACTCACAATTGCACTTTTGCACTTAACGTCATCATGGTATTAGGGTTGTTGTAACATGCTTCCGAACCCGTCATTACTATTGGTACTGCGTTGTTATTGTCACTTCTATTTGTTGTTGTGTTATTCGATGTCCACTTGAGACGTACCCATTCGCCTTTGCTCCTTCATGTTACGATCCACATTACGCGAAACTTGCTTATATAACCATTTCTTAATGCTTGTTTGGCACCTGGTGCATGCCATAATCACTATGACTACTATTATGATTCCAAAAATTCCCAGTACTATGAGCCCAAATTTGTCTAACCTGTCAGTCACTTCTGTTTGGTTTGTAATTATCTTCGCCTGGGTCATGACAATTTGTTCATGGGGGTTATTAGGACTCTGAGTGTTACCCATCTTGGCTACTATTCTTTACTGTGTTCGCGTTTTACCTTACTGTGAATGACCTGTGTACCTACATGAATCGCACAGGTTTTTTGCTGACCCGGCCTGATCGTGTAACGCGTGGTACCGGTGACACGCTACGGGCGATTTCATCATTATTGCTACTAGTGCTTTCGTTTATTTCTTGGTTTACTAAATACGCCGGCTTAAGTCTATCTATCGAAATGTTAGTCTGTCTATTTGGCAACTGTATCGTATATACTTTATCTTTCCTTTGTAAAACTCGAAACGGACCATCATAATTAGGCTGTAACGGTTTCCTTACCGTATCATTTCTAATAAATACAAACTCCGCTTTTGGTAGATCTGGGTGCACAAACAAACTTTTTGTATTCTTATACCCTATTGGTACCGGTTTTAATTCACTAATCGCCTGACGTATCCTGTTTACGCATTCGTAATCGGACGTATAACCACCTTTATTATTCTCTACGTAGAAATCCGCTGGCATTCTTATCGTTTGACCATACACCATTTCCGCCGCGCTTATGCCGTTGTCCGAGCGTAATGCTGACCTAAGACCTAGCATGACTGTTGGCAACTCGGTTACCCATGATGATGCAATCGAATTTAATCTTGCTGTTAATGCTACTTTTAACGATCTGTGCCATCTTTCTACTGCCCCATTAGACTGTGGATGATACGGTGTAGTTCTACATTTGTGTATACCTAACATTTTTAATAGTGACATGAATAATGCGCTTTCGAACTGTCTCCCTTGGTCGCATGTCATTTTCACCGGGCACCCAAAACGTGCAATCCACCCTTCATAAACTATTTTAGCTACCGTTTCTGCCGTGATGTCCTTGATAGGAAACGCCTCTGGCCATCGTGTGCGCCTATCTACTATCGTTACTAAATACCTAAACCCCTCTTCTGTAGTAGTCAGTGGACCTACAATATCCACATGAATGTGTTCAAAACGATCGCAATTACTAAAATTCTCTAATTCTGAGTTAGTATGCCGAATGACTTTACTGCGTTGGCAATGTACACACGTCTTCGCCCATTGCCCTACATCTCGATTCATGTTTGGCCAAAAGAATTTATCCTGCATTAACTTGCGCGTGGTTCGAATGCCTGGATGACTTATGTTGTGTGTCGCATCGAACGCTTTTCTCCTTAAACTTTCGGGTAGGTACGGCCTCGCGTTTTTGGTTGATATTTCACAGGAAATTGTTTTCCCGCCTGTTTGCGGTACCTCAATTTCCTTAATAACGACATTGCTATTATTTGTTGGCCTTAACAAGTAACTATCCTTTGCCTGAGCTTCAGCTAATTCTGAGTAATCAATAGCCTGTGGGCAATATATTGTTTCTATTCGCGATAAGGCGTCTGCTACTGGGTTCTCGGAACCGTTGATGTGTCTTACATCCGTTGTAAATTCACTAATGTATGCCAACTGTCGTGTCCGCCTAGGTATTTCTTTACCGGAGTTACTTTTTGTAAACGCGAAGGTTATGGGCTTGTGATCAGTATAAACTATCAGTTGTCTGCCTTCCACCTGGTTCTGAAAATATTGGATCGCTAAGTATATCGCTAATAATTCCCTATCGTACGCTGAGTATTTTTGTTCCGTCTGACTCATTGCCTTAGAAAAATAACCTATAGGTAACCATTCATCGTTGCTACGTTGTTGCAAAACTGCACCCACACATGTATCCGACGCGTCAGTCATAAGTGCTAGCGTTGTATTTGGCAATGGGTGCGATAATGTGACCGCATTCTGTAAGCATGTTTTACATTGCAAGAATGCCTCGTCAGCTTCCGTTGACCATTGTATGAGTGTTTTGTCCCGTTTCTTTGCGCCTTTTAAATACTGATTTAATATTCTCTGCGATTTGACTGCCCCTGGAATGTGCGTCCTATAAAAATTTACCATCCCTAGAAAACGTCTTAATTGTTCTACCGTTTTTGGCTTGGGATATTTCGAAATTGCCTCTACTTTCTCTTTTAATGGCCTGATGCCCTGCGTGGATACCTCAAAACCCAGAAATTCAACGCTCTCTTGTCCAAAACTACTTTTAGCTAGGTTAATAGTTATCCCATAGTCATTGAAACGCTTGAAAACTTTCTCTAAGTCTGCTTCATGTTCCTCCCTCGTGGCGCTAGCTATTAATACGTCATCTATGTACCCAAAAACATTGCCTAAATCCTTTAAAACCGTCTGATCCATAAACCTTTGGAATGACTGCGCAGCGTTACATAAACCAAAAGTCATGCGGGGGAATTCAAATAGCCCGAATGGCGTTATTATCGCGGTTTTTTCGATGTCCTCCGGATTAATTGCTATGCAATGATACGCCCTATTTACATCTATTTTTGAAAATATCTTTTTATTGGCTAGCAAATATGTAAAATCATGAAGTCTGGGTATAGGGTACCGATCCGGTTTTGTAACCGTGTTTAACTTCCTATAATCCCCGCACGGTCGCAACTCGCCGTTTTTCTTCGGAACGACATGAAGTGGACTAGCCCACGGACTTTTGGAGGGCCTACAGATCCCCATTTCCTGCATTATGCGGAATTCTTCTTTAACTTTCCTATATTTGTCGGGCGGCAACGGGCGCGCCTTGGCATGCACAGGTGGACCCGTTGTTTCTATGTGGTGTAACACAGAGTGGCGTGGCGTTTCTCTAAAACACAATGGTTTTGTTATCTCCGGATATTTATTTAACAATTCTGCAAAAGCATGACCGCCCTCGACGGTTTTAATTGACTGATCCTTACAACAAACAACAGAGGCTATTACATTCAAGCTAGTTTCTTTATCTATTAGTCTTCTAGCCTTTACATCAACCAAAAGGCCATGATGACTTAAGAAATCTGCCCCTAATATTGGTTGCCTTACATTCGCAACCACAAAAGTCCACGTAAATGCCCGCCTTAATCCTAAACTTAAGGTCAAAGTCTTAGTGCCATACGTTTCTATAACCGTACCGTTAGCTGCATACAGCCTATAATCACTAGATTTCGAATACGTGCGCAATCTACTATTTATTGGGATCACTGAAACATTTGCTCCCGTATCTATTAGGTACCTGAATCCGCTGGCCTCGTCTGCTATACACAGGCGGTGAGAGGGTGTGACAGTGCAGGTGTCCGCCGTCGCTTGCACTGTTGCTAGTTTCCCGACGTTCCCTGCGTCCTCTTCCACGCACACGGCTCCAGACATCTATTTGCTCGTTGTCCGTACCTAAAATGATAATCACACAACCAATCAGGATCATTGCTGGAGCGTCGCTTCGGGACTGCCCCCTGTCTGCGCCCTGAGCCTGATCGTGGGCGGAATCGACCTCGCCCTGTTCCGCGCCATGGCTGTCTTCCTCGCAGCTGCACCACTTCCAACCGCAGTTCCTCCAGTTCTGCTGCCAAATCTCGCTCCTGTGGCTTTGATTTTTGGGATACCACTTCCGCAACTTCTATGGGTCGTGTCGTCTCCATGATTTTGTCAGCCAACTCCGCCAGTTTATCTAGTTCCTGTATTTCACTTACTGCTAGTACCGCTCTGACGGACGACGGTAAATGCCCCGTCCACATCATTTGAAGTGTCTCGTCTGGCAATTTCTTCCGAGCCAAATCCTTCATTTTCCTGAGTAGTTTCGACGGTTTCTGATCGCCTAACTCCATTTCGGATAGTAATCTCTGGAACTGCTTAGTCTCTGACTCTTCATACACTGTCATGAGCCGATTCTTTAATAATTCGTACCTTTTCGTTTCTGGAGGTGCTAGTAACACGTCACTTGCCTGCTCCACATTGTCCTTGACGAGTTTCGTTACGAGCATGTTGTATTTATCCCCGTCTGACATCTTTTGATTTGCGACAACAGCCTCAAACTGTACAAACCACAACCTGGGTTGATCGCTCCAGAAGGTAGGGATCTTTGATGTTAGAGAGACCGCCGCAACCTCCGTGTCATCTTGTTTCACGCTTTTCGCCATTTTTTGTTTCACTTTACAGTCCGTCACTAATTACTGTTTCCACCACCCTTAATTCTTAACACAGGGGTCACCAGTGTGAGTTAGCCCTACGCCCCCTACAAAGCTATGGTCTAGGCATACCGTAGCTAAATATATGAATCCTACCTATTACCCGCCTCAGATGGGCTCAGTAGTTGCATGCTGATGATAGGCAGAAAGATGGTTTAAAAGTATCCAATACTGGACTAGATAGAATCTGCTAATAATTATTCTTATGTAGTGTTGTTGTTAAAGGGTCAAGTAAATGTATACCTTCTATTTCTGTTTTAGATTGTTCCATATTTAATTTGCATGAGTACGGACCTGGAAGTGACAGTATCGCATACCGCTGACAAACATCTCCAAGAGATTGACAAGAAGTACCCTGGCTTCATTCACATGAAGGCACAACTTGGCATCAAACTGTCTTATCAGTTACAGAAAATATTACAAGTTAATGCAAACAAAGGAGTTATAAGAGGGTTTAGGTAAATATTTTTAATTTTATTATATCAGAATGTAAATAATACTTACTACGTCATTATTATGTACTAATTTAATTGTTGTTTGCAGGAAAAAGGATCAAGATGAGTTGCCAACTGCTCTCAACGGTTTTCTATATTCATTGCTTCGTAACACGCGACCACAACGACGTGCGTTGGTTTTGTCGCTACTCAAACAATTTGATGACGTTTCTGTAAGTAATGCCTTCAATCGAATGTCTGCTCACTTTGTTATTTCATGTGTTAAAATAAATTGTTGTTTCGTTTCAGACTGCTCCATTGGATCAGATGCTGTATCTAGCTGATAATTTAAGTTACTTTCCATTTCAAGTTCAAGATGAACCATTATTTATTATACATCACATTGACATCATTATTTCGACATCAGGATCAAACCTTTTGCAGCTTTTTCGTGAGGTAAGAGTTCCATCGCTAAATGATTAACCCGATTTAGTCAATTGACTGCCACGGCTGATCCAAACATTTTGGCCCCAGACGCCAAAAATTAAACAAAATAACATTACACGCACGCTGTGCTTGTAATTAATGACGTTTTAGGATGTTAATAAATGGCAAAGAGTTGTACAATGAAACATAAATGATCATTACACGTAAAATGCCAAAATAGTCCTCCCACCAGAACCACAATGAACGATAATGAGAAAAATACTCGACGTCTGAATATTCTTAAACAGGGACTTAACAAACCAGCTACAGAGGAAAAGACCGAGGAGCCACTAGATGAGGAGGAGGACGACGAGGAAGCGGAGACTCTACTCGCTCAGATGCCGGAGAGCACGCGGCCGCTGCAGGACGCCATGCGCCAGGCGCGCGGCTGTCTGCTGCTGCTCGTGCTCAAGCAACACCTCAAGCAGCTCTACGGCTTCACTGATGCGTGAGTTTTATTATTTCTGGTGGTTTTCTATGTCACATTTATGGTTTCAATGTCTATGCCCATTATCTTTAATAAATATCTAACGAAACATAATTTTTTGCAGAAAAATCAACCAGTACTCACCGTCCGAGAACGTGAAGGTTTACGAAAAGGCAGTGTCACGGCGGCACGCGCCCATTTTCGAGCCAAAAGCGACCATCGCACAGCTGCAAGACGCTGAGCGCGCTGCCGACGAGCTGGACGAGCGCGGCCGCCGCAGGCTCGTCGATGACTACCTCGAGGTGAGCGCCGCTCTGCTGCACCTACCACAACTAGCCACTGATAACGAGGCCTCGCACTCACACGTTCGCCTCTGTTTTACAGTTCAAGCAATTGATGCTGAAGTTCGACCCGGAAGAGGAGGAGGATGAAGAGCAGACTGGGCAAACCCCCGGCGCCGCCCCGAGCGACGCCGCGCCCGCCGCGCCGCCCGCGCCCCCGCCCGCCACCTAGCGCGCGCCCCTGGTCGCGCCCTAGCGCGCGCGCGCCTCCCTCGCGCTAGTGACGTCAGCCGGGCCGCGGGGCGCCCCGCGTCCACACCCTACTTGAAGTTCTTTATATAAGTTGTATTTGAGAAACTCGATTTTGTTTTTATATTAAAGTCTTGTGTGTAGATAATTTTTATGAGAATATAAAGTATATGTACCTACTCCGCCTCGAGTCTTTGCAAGTTCGCCCCGCCCCCCGACCCGGCCTGGCTCGGAGAGTCACCACGACGTCCGTTCGATTGATGTGTTATATTTGTACATATTTCAGTGTTAAGGGTATTAAAGTGATTACGCAACTTAAAAAATATCATTTTATATATTTACATTTTAAAGAGTACAAAACAAAATTTATATGATATGGTTATTAATAGTTAAAGTAATACTTGTAGTTTTTGGCGTGAACCTATCTTTAAACGACCACCTTCTTCTGCCGCTCGTCGGAAATGGCGAATTTATTACAAAGGAAAAATATAAGTGTCTCTGGAGTAGGCTTCACTTTGCCATCGGCGATGAGCTTTCGCAGGTTACGTATACGTTGCTTATGTGGGTACTCTCCTCGAGACTGTGGTTGCGGCTGAAATTATACAAAAAGATTAAATGGAGACTGATCGGCTACGTCAACTCAACATACCAATTTACAACCATGCTTTAATAGTACACAATGTTTTGTTATAATTATAATATTCAACGCAACGTATGTGATTTATGTATGTACATAATTATATAATATAATTACTTTATAGAAAAAAAACATTAAAGCAACTTCAACTCTGATGTGCAGTTCCTTTTATTTAATTTCGTAATATGTTCCGCTACATACATACGCTATAAATATTGTGTGCTATTAGCGTAGCATTTAGGCATACGGCAATGTTTTCGTATTGTCTGACATTGCATTGAGTTGTAATTCTAATATTAATAACGCTTACTCGGTACCGGCAAGAAACAATATTATAATGTAGGTACAGACGCCAGCACATCAAGTTACTACAATCTGTCAGATTTCTTTAATAGATTTTCGACTTTATTGCTAAAGCATAAGGTTCAAGGTTGCTTGGGAAAATCTGACAGTTTCGGGTAGGTTGACCTGCTGGCGTCTGTACCTATTTCCATCATATCACGTCATGATTAGAACCATGAACGTCAATACATCCAAGGCCTTTCCTGTTTACGAAGAACACTCGTGCCATAAAAAAAGTAATTTAATTAAACTATTTTGTCTAATCTTGCATAAACTATATCTGGAATCTGGACCAAAGTGCAGTGACGCTAAAAGCTACGATGTTGCGGGAGCACTAAAACTGTAACGGACTTTGTGATATTCATACTCGACCCAATTTTTTTTTAGCTTCGGATGTATCGTATCGCATATTGGCAATGAACAACGATATAAGCAGCTGTAAATAATGCACGTGGATATAGTATTTTTTTATGATACATGGATCGATCCCGGCTTGTAGACATGGTTTAGAAGCATAAAAATAACGCTTCGGCATGCAAGAAAGAGCTAATATTATATGCCTTTGGAGCCACAGATCAGTCGTAAATCAGGCGTTATAGACTTGACCAATAAAAAAAAACTTAAACGATGAGGGGTTCCTTAGAATCCTTGCTTCCTCTTCACACCCAGCTAATTATACCTAATTATAACCATATCTCCGACATTGTATATAATCGTGTTCTATTTGAACAAATGGCAGTCTTTGTAGTAAACGCTTGGCACATTCAACAAGTCGCATTAGTAAATCAACCTTAGCATGACAAGTGACATGCCCGTCGCCAGAAAATTTTAACACTAGAGCTTTGAAATAATTTGTATCGTCATTGTTTCCTTTACTGTTAGAAGTAAATAACATATTTTGTTTATGTATATTTGAAAAACACATTGGCACACACCCAGAATTAAATTCACAACACAATGATCATCATGTTCTGTTGAACGCCCAATTCGGCGTCTGTCATCGCTCTATCGAATGGTGCCTTCGCCTTTAAATTCTTAACTGGCACTGATGTCTGAAATAATATAGTAAGTCGGTATTGGTCCGGGCCTCGTATGGAATGGTAGCCACTACGCCTGTTTCGATCTCTACCAGCGTTATGTCATCCAGGCCCAATTTAAAGGGGCATTTAGCCGTTTAACGTAAAGCTGACCAGCTAATGGGTTTTGTCGCTAAATAGCTTGGGTATAAAATGGTAAACTGACTGACTGGGTGGTATATCAATGCACAGCCGAAACTACTGTGACTGTGAATCTTTTGTAAAACTATTGTCAGAAGGAGAACGGTTGCGCCTTGTGCATGTCGCACACCTTTCAAAAACAGTTCGTATTAGGTACCCGATTGCCCATAACAGTCGCCTAACTGTTTTTTCCAGAGCGTAATATTGCGAAGCCCGTGGCGCCATTCGACATGTTATGTCATGAATTATGGCACTAACATTATGCTCAAGACACATGATTATGGCATATGTGAGTACCTATGTAGTTACTCAGCGAATTCTAGAATTCTCTTTGATGAATAAGATCTGTAATGAGATCGAAAAATTGTGAATTGTGAAAGTGAATTCACCGACATGGCTTTAAAGAAGCAATGGGCTGACCATTTCTCTCTCGGAGTCTGTTGGAGTACGCGAGTTCTTGATTCGAGCTTTCTCGGCTTCGGCAAATGTAATGTATGGCGCCCCCCAGCTCGAACGACGGTCGACCTGCACAAAGCAGCTGAGGTAGACCAAAGAACTATTAAAGCGGAAATGATGTAGCTCATCATGAGACATTTGGTACTATAACGTGTGGTACTGGTCACCTGATGGATTTACTCTATTATGGATAGGTATGATAGAGGTAGGTATCTGAAGAAAATGTTTGTTGTTGAGTGTAAGTACTTAATGTTTTTTTATCACAAAACTGCTGCGATACCAACCTCGTATTATAACAATCATAGGCACCTAAGTTTTTAAAACAAACTGGTACCTTCAAGCACGCAGGACACATGCATAATATTATTATGGCACGGTTCACGTAGTGAATCAAGGTTTACTTCAGACAACTAAGGGTTGCGCGTTTTATTTCCGCTCAACACCTACAGTTTGTTCACAAAACATATCAAACATTTAGAAGCGTCAGAGGTGAAGTGTGTTTATACAAAATGTTTCTATAAACGACTAAACGTACAGTCAACATAGACAGTGCCTTGATGCTGTAGCAGTAAGAATGATTTTCGTAGTTTAAGTGTACCCATAATCAAATTCAAAATCTTTATTGCGAACTAAGTGTACAGAATTTTGAAGATGTTAATAATACGTAGGTTCTTAGGACTTAGTTGCCTGTTATGGCATTAATAATAATAATATTCCACAACTATCACACAACGCCGTCTAGTCTCAAGCTAAGCAGAGCTTGTGTTATGAGTACTAGACAACTGATAAACATACTTATATATTTCTAAATACATACATATATAGATAAATTACACCCAGACACAGAACAAATGATCATGCTCATCACACAAACATTTGTCCTGGGTGGGAATCGAACCCACGACCTCCGGCATAGCAGTCATAGTCACTGACCACTAGACCAACAGGCCAGTCGACATTGCAATATAAATAGTTATAAATATTTAAAAACGTATGTAGGTAATACTCACAGTTACCTACAGTTTACATAATTATCACTATTCAGACATTTTATATTATATCATAATAATTTAAATAATGAATCACAATAATTTTAATATTAAATGGTAATTATTTTTCATCAAGGAATTCTTTTACAGAGTATACCTTTTTAATCAGGAAGTATTTTAGCTTCCTTTTAAAAATACCAATTGAATGTTACCGATACCAATTGAATTGAATTAATGTCTATGGGTAGCTTATTATATATTTTTATACCCATATAAAAAATACTATTGCTATAAACTGCAGTGTGGGATGTTTTATTGCGTAATGTATTTTTAAGTCTACTGCTTGTAGATGCTGATGTTTGATGAGGCCGCGTAGATATACAGAGCAGGGAGGGTTAGGCTGCGTTTCCACCAGAGATGAGCGAGGATGCATAGCGAGGAATGTGTGTAAAACTAACCAATAACAACGCTAACTTAGTTCAAGCTATGAAAATGAAGCGATATTATGTTATTGGTTCGTTACACACACATCCCTCGCTACGCATCTCTCACACATCTCTGGTGGAAACGCAGCCTTAACCTATTATGTTCCCACTGCTGGGACACAGCCCTCCTTTTGGTAAAGGAGTGGGCCGTAATCCACCACGCGCGCCCAGTGCGGGTTGGTAGATGACACATATCTTCGAATTTTTAGTTCTTGGAGATACCAGTTTCCTCATGATGTTTTCTTTCACCGTTTTGAGAGCAGTGGTGATGAAATTTTACACAAAGTAAAGCGCCTATCTGGTTTCGAACCTAAGACCTCGTAAATCACGGCCGTTACCACTGGGCCTTTACTGCTCCTATTTTTTATCCGATTGCTTTTAAAGGAAGTTATTATTTCTCGGCTTAGATAATTATATGAATCTCTACGGGTCTACGGAATTATCCGGTTTTAGACGGACATAGTATTTAATACTTTTATTTACTTATAGGAGTAGTGTGGGAGTAGGGTAGGACTTGGGTAGGGTAGGGTAAGGGGTAGGGCACCACGCGAACGATAGCGCCAGGCAGCTAGAAAAAATATGTGAATCTCTACGGGTTGATCTTGATAGAGTTTAATAAATGAGGTGTCGTTGGATTCTTCTAATCTGCGGTTAGACTGCTTATTTGTAGCAACGGCAATGGGTATTGGTGACGTCACAAAAAATCAATAGATACAGCGGACTCTACCCAACGTAATGCGAAAAAAGGAAACCCGACTAATGTTTCAGACGGGACTTAAGGTCGTAGGTATTTGTCTATATTCAATGACCTATTAAAAAAGTCAGGTTTCTACACTAGTATTTTAGTACCTATGTTGCTTGTAGAATAATCTGACAAAAAATCAGAATGATTGTATGGTTTTTATTGTAAAAAAAAAGTTTTTAGTCTTCATGATTTTATTCCATCGTATCAAATTAGTTGTATTATGTATTCAATACACTATCTTCCTAGCATATATCCTGAAGAATACCATATATTTTTCTGATTTTATTTACTGTAGTCGATCATATACTTTTATTGTTTCTAAAACTTGCGTTTTTTATGTTTAGGTCTTGTAAGCCCCTTAGAGATAACTGGCGAAATGTGGGTGTAGGTACCTAATACCTATAGATAACTAAACCTCTGACTAACCCATCGGAGAATACCTACAGGCGAGATGTTATGTTATACAGTGTGAGTCTTCATAATGTGCACATATCGAAATGAGGGTAACTAAGCTTAATTTTATCGACGGAAAAAATATTTATTTATTACCTACTCTTTTTTATTACTTTAAATTATTCTCCATCGAATCAGATTTCTAAACGTAAAATTCCATGTTTATAACTCAATCACAACATTTCCTATCAACTGTTAAAGAAAGGCCTTGCAATTACCATACCTATACTTTAGCAGGTAAAGAATTAAAGATCCTTTTAAATATTTTTTTTCGTCGATAAAATTAAGCTATGTTTCCCTCATTTCGTTATGTGCACATTATGAAGACTCACACTGTATTTGATATGATTTGAATTCATCGGCAAACTGGTTAAATACCTCATCATCTGTGTCCCTGTGGTCATGTGAATGAATGCCAATGAGAGAGTCATCCCACATGACGGGGTGCCACGGCCGGCGCACCGCCTTCTCCGGTGGTATCATCGGCTGCGGCGGTCTTAGCGGCAGCGAATTTACGTCCACATAACCTTCCTCGTCAAACTCCTCGTTTTGCATGCTTTATTGACGAGTTGACTGAAAATTTCAAATACTTATTACACTGTAAGCAAAACAAGACAATAGTTTATTCATAGTTCACTGGTTTTTCTAGTTTTATAATCTATACCTATATCTATATACCTACATATAGTTATAAAACAAAGTCGGGTTAGTTACACCATTTATAACTAAAAAACGGCTGATCCGATTCTTATGATTTTTGATTTGTTGGATTTGTCTCCACCCCAAATAGCAGAATAACTATTACAACAATAAAAACAAACAAAAAAACGCTCAAGAGCGAGTCGGACTCGCGCACCGAAGGTTACGTACTATGTTTTTAAATTTTCATCGGCGAGGCCTCTAATCGTCAGAGAATTTTAAACGTTTTTTCTTTCTAACACTGCGCACTGCGGTGTAGAATATTGCAGTTTTAGGTTAGCGCCATCTCTTGGCCGATAGTGGAACTAATGTAACTTTTGTTGATGATTTCTGAAAAAGTGTGCTATTTAGAGACATCGTTTTATTTTTCCTGTAATCTTTACATAAACTTCTATCACATAGAATTATTTCAGATTTTTTTCTTTGCGAACTTCGGAGATAAGGTGGGGGAACGGTATTTCTTTTTATTTTTCATCAAAAGTCGAAAACTGCGGCCTAAAAAAAAAGAAACAATGTTTGAGAATGTGCAAGCTGCGCTCTTTCATAGGATACCCTACATGCCCTAGTAACCCCACCTCGAATGAACCTCTTTCAGTCCCTCTTATTTGCAAAATAGTTGGGAAAACCGCGTCGTCTAAAACTATTCTAAATTTCAAGTTGAAAGCATTAGTAGTTCTTGAGATACTTAGCTGTGACAGACAGACAAAGTCTCACTATAAGGGTTCCGTTCCGTTTTACCATTTTGGTACGGAACCCTAAAGATGAAAATTTCACTTTATTTAATTTTTTTTTTTTTAATTCATGAAATAATTCATTATAAAATGTATCATTATGTATTATTGACTAGGTATTGATTGTGATGCGGTACGAAGTTGGCCGGGGTCAGCTAGCTGCTAGTTTTAAGTATATATTTGTACGAAGCGCACATTATAGTCGCGTCGGGCCGTCGGTCGTAGGTACGTACCTATAGTGCATCGCATTTCATATCTACTATGCTATGAAACATCGAACACTGCAGGTGGATCGCAATTTTTTTGCCTTCATACAAAAAAAAACCGGTCAAGTGCCAGTCGGACTCGCGCACCGAGGCCGGGTTCCGTACAAATTTGTAGGTATGTAAATAGTTTATCACGGGGTTTTTTTTAAATCTATCTACTTGCAAATTGAGTGTTGAAATATACGTCTTTTTGCGGCATAAACGGCCGTATCTTTTTTTTACGTTAACTTAGAAGTTTGATTTATCATAGCTTCAAGAGACTGTAGACCTGAGTATATGGTTTTAATTTCAACTCGATACCTCCACGCGTTCCCGAGAAAAAGGGTCTTGCAGACAGACAGCCACAGACGGACAACAAAGTGATCCATAAGGGTTCCGTTTTTTCCTTTTGAGGTACGGAACCCTAAAAAGGTGCGAAAGTGATGTAGGAAGATTTTTGCAATGAGGTGCGACCCGCCTAAATCTGCGTCAGCTTTAATAGCCGTGCATCAGGTGCTCGCAAAGTCTGGGTGCACGCAACCATTTTATTGTATAGGTACATAGGTAATTAGTACCTACCTACTGCAGATAGTCATAAGCGATTAGCTTTGTTTAATAGTATAGTCGACCTCAAAATTACCTCTTTATCCTCCTAAGGCCGTTTGTCCACCGCCACGTCAACGAGAACGAGGTGACGGCGCCGGCGCCGAAGTAGCGATACATATATTTACTATGGCCGCGTGTCCACCGCGGGAACACCCAAATATTCCGAAATATTTTATTCCGAATTTCGAAGTTCCGATTTTCAAAAGTCCGAATTTCATAAATACCTAAGAATTATAATGTCTATTATTAAAAATCACGAAATTTATTTTACCGAAAGTCATAAAGCGTGGGAGCAATTGCTAACACACTAGCAATAGCACAATGCTTTCATTTTGACAGTGCAACAACATTCATTGCGTAATTTACGTTGTTGTACAGACAAGTTACGCAATTAGGGTGCGGGACGTCACCCTCGATTCGAATAATCGCGGTTCTCTTGACGGTGCACAAACAATGTTTTTTTTTTCCTTTAGGCAACTGAGCCGATGTCGACTATTCTGCCAGCTCACAAACAATGTTACTTGAACATCAAAAGTTTGTCTATGTGACAGTCAGTTATGTAGATTCGTTTTTTACTTGAAGTTTCAATTTAAATACTGGGAACTATTGACAAAAGTGGTGCCTAAGTACCTTAGAGTAAGAAAGCTATAGAGCATCAGGTAGCGTGGCGACACATGAGACAAAAAAGTAACTTAAATAACATTGGCTACATAAGTAGCTGCCTTGAAAAAACGATTTTCAACTTTATCGCTAAAAAATAAGGTTCAAAGTTCATTGGGAAAATTTTACAGTTTCGCGTAGCTAGATGTGCTGGCGTCTGTACTTAGGTACCACTTTTGTCAATAATTCCCAGTATTTAAATTGAAACTTCAAGTTAAAAGCATTACAGAACGAGACCGAAAACAAAATAAAGATCACAAAATAAGCTGTGTAAACGAATAATTTTTGCACTGAGGGTTATAAAATGATTCTTATACCTATAGGTACAATCGTTCTTCAACCAATAATGGAAAACCAACCAACCAACCTACCAACTGGTTAGGTCCAGAAATTGATTGCCCTAACATCGATACAATTGAAATGCATCGATACTATTAGAATGTACGCAATAAGCCTTTTTATACCCGAGTGACGTGGGTCTAAATACGATAAAAATAAAGTCTCGTAGCCAGCACTTCGAACCTCTGATGAAAACCGCTGTGCAATAATATAACCCCGTTTTTTATTCAATTGGTTTCTTGGCACAGCGACAATTATTTTTTTTTCGACATCGGTTGCCGGCTGTGAAAATCTTTGTATCGGTAAAGTTCTAAACTATTATTGAGTTTGCAATAAAGACGGCACTTTAAATTTGAGAGTGGGGGAAAATATTTAAAAGCCAAATTAAAGTAGGTATGTACTTAGGTACCTAGGTAATTAATTTGGCTATAAGTAGATACCTACCTAAGTGTTGTGGAAATTTAATTTAGGACAATATTGGGTATTATTACCTTTGTTGACTTAGGTAATTGGGTGGTTTTCTTTTTTATTATTTAAAATTTATTTTAACTTTATTGTATTATTCAATATTTAAATATATACTATTTTATATACATATGGTAAAAAAAGGAAAGGCAAGCATAAATAATTACTTACACAAACTTCAACAACACAAACTCAACAGTAACTGGCGTGCAATCGACTAGTGCGGTCACTACACAAAACAAACGAGATCTATCTATTTTATATTATTGGCTTCCGATCTTACACGCTTTATTTATATAAAGAACAGATACAGAACACTGTGCTGTTGTATGACCAGCTTACGACTGAAATTAATTACTTTCTTCCGAAGTCTGGCTGGTAGCCTGCTTGTGCTTAGGTATGCGAGATCATTCCTTAGTGACGTTCGTATCTTGGACAATTACCAGTAAAAATAGAAACATTAAAAACAGTATTGACATCTAGGACACTGACCGAATATCATGCCAACGATTGTGACTTGACTGCCTATATAATATCGGTACCTACTTTATTATATGCCTAAACTATATCGGCAGGTTTAACGACGCATGTTCATTACAAGATCATGTTTAAACAAATGCTAAAATTTAATCAGTAACTAGCAGCCATTTTTATGTTTGTACCTACATATATGTTTTACAGGGTAAGCAGACTGGACAGTCATACTGTCAGCCTACTAAATTGTTGGTATCGTCTATCTTCCAGGACGCATTCAAGACAGTCTATTTAACAACTAAGTATGTATCTTTAGAATAGACTATGTTTCGCACCATAGACGTAATTTTTCTTACGACCGATACCTATATATCTATCGACCAATCATTGTTTAGTACAATAGGTACATTCAACGTACGTTTAACTGCTATTGTACTAAACAATAATTCGTCCAAGGTAAAACGTAAGTCCATGGCAACAATTTGACATTGGCATCACCTTTATGTCGAAGAAGTAAGTAAGGGCGGTTATCGTAGTTCAAGTCTATACCACCATTGACGTGCGGTTGACCGTACCACTTCTTTTCTGCTGCAGGTGCAGCAGTGTACCTAAATAAGCGCCTGTATCCACGAGCGATTTTTATCGCGCGCTGGATTTTCAACGCACTGAGGACCGACAGTGGAAAATTCAATATAGTGATATGACTCGCTGGGATGTGCATCCCAGCGAGTCATATCAAAATTAATCAAATCAAAATTAAAAGGATTGAGACTCCAAAACAGTGCTGTTTTGGAGTCTCAATCCTTTTAATTTTCAACTCTCGGTGTTAAGCCGAGCAAACCGAGCGAACCGAGAGGTGAACATTTCAGCGCGATGAAAAATCGTCGCGATAAAGTCGGCCGTGCGACCCTGGGCAAATAATTCTACGGTCGGGTCGGTACCCTATCGGTAGTCTGGTGGTCATAACCGCAGACATCGATTGCATTGGATAGGTATTTGCTATAGCCTGCAGGTTTCAAAAGAAAGCCTCACTTTAGTCATCAGATTAAGTGAGAAGCTGGATTATAATATTTTTTCCACTCCTTTGGAGGAAAATATTTATATAGAATCCTTTGTTATTCTTAGTAAATAGGTATTCATTTGTATATACATATCAAAAGCAAAATAACAGGCTTAATGTTTTGGTCATTTATAAATTTAAAAACTTTTACTTGAAATCTTTATTTGCTTTGTATAACGAGCCGATAGGTATCAAATTAATTATGATTATGACAGTGGTTTAGTACGTTGATAAAGTGAAATGGTCTTAAAACATAAATAAAAGGCCAATAATATAATAACAATAACGTCAAATTTAATAATTTCATAACATCTATAACTAGTTAACAACGTAACATACGTACATCTGATAAAATGGACAGTCATTGTATAAAGTTCGTCAATACATCCTAATCATATTTTTGTATTACTACGCCTTACTGAACATTTCCACTTTATTCATTATTATTTAATAATAGCCAACAAAAACACTACCAATAATTTTATTTGTGGGCTGTAATTTTGTTTTTCATATCTGACTCGCCGCATGTCAGTCTGTGAAATCTTATTTTACTATTACGCAACAAATACCCGTTACCTTTAGTTCAGGTTTTATCTAAAGCGTTGTACAACCGACACGCTCTACTAATACTGAGTTTGTTGGCTAACAAATCAAGCCTCAGATATCTTTTACGCGCTCGCGACGATTTCATCAAACGAAAGTTCGTGCTCTGACCTTGCCAGCATGTATTCAGGCAGTGTAACGCCCAAAGTCGCGCTGTATCTTGGCATCGTGTCTGCCCAAAAAGCTCCCTTAGAATCAGCACCCGCGAATTCTTCAGGCGGGGCTATATTAGATTCATCTATAATTTGAGCATTTTTTTCGGCATCAGCCTCTACACTTCTCTTGATCTTACGCGTATTAGCAGCTACAAGTCCCGGTTTCACAGCACTGGCGATGGGAACGGTAGCAGCAGCAGCGATACTTTGCGGCGTCTTCTTACGCTTTAACTTTTTTCCGTAATTGGTATTGTCCACCACATATGCGGCAGATTTCTGTGCTGGAGGAGCACTTGTGGTCACTGTTTTGCTTTCAGCACCCTCGTTCCCTTGGTCGAGAGTGGCCGGCTTAGATGTAAATTCTTTGAGTTCTTGATAAGCTAAATGGCTTCGTTTGGGAGCAGATTCTGATACGAACATGCATTCCTCATTTTTCAAGCCATTTTTGTCAATACATTGGAAACAGGTCATTCCATTTTTCTGTACCCTTTTACATGAAGACCTGTCTTTTTTCTTGAATTCCGCTAAAACATGTTCCACGTCTTTTTTGGGTTCATTGTTAGTATAAAAACCAGGTAAAGCTTTTTTATAATCGTAAGCCTTGCCTGAAGAGCTGTCTCCCTCTTCTTCTGAACTTTGTTTGTCATCTGCCGCTCGCAAAGCTTCGCTTGGAGTGGGTTTTGATGTATGTTTGTAGTAAGCCTTGTACTTTTCACCGGAATCGTCCTCGCGGCTTGCTTCAGGTGCTGCTGATAACTTAGAGTACTTATGTTCACTGCTGTCATCAGCCTGGGTATATTTTTCTGATTTCTGTGCTGGTTCTGCTTGTTGTGGCGCCTCAGCTTCCTCAGGCTCATCGTTGCTGTCAAATTTCCTTTCCTTTGAATATGCATATTTGTTGTTCTTAGGTTCTGCGACATATGAACACGACTCAAAATTACCACCTGTCTTCGGGTCCTTGCAGGTCGTGCAGGTCATACCGTCTTTTTTTACTTCCTTGCAGTTTCCTGGGTTTTGTTTTATTTCTGCAGCCTGTTTCTCTGACAGATCCTTAATTCTATCGTATTCTTTATGGTCATAGCCCGAATCATAGCTGTAAGGATATTCATAATCTTTGTTAGGGTCCTTCTGTTCTTTATAAGCGCTGCTATACAGGGAGCTGTCGAACGCTTTGGGTTTAGAAATATATTCGACGTTGTAGTTATAGGGATCGTCCTCGTCATCGCTGCTCTTCTTCAGGTTTTCTCTTTGTCTTCCGCTAGTGTATCGTCGGATACGTGCTGGTCCTGGAATATAAGCATTAGGCTTGTAGTTCTGTTCAATTTCAGAGTTTTCGTTTAGTTCTTCCCGGCGATAATTTAGTGGATGAGCTACTTCAACATTGGTTTGTGCAGGTTTAAAATAAGCGGCCACACTAGGGTTTTTTCTCAAAGCAGCTAAAATCTCTTCCCCCTGTTCTTCCTCAGGTTTGTACACTTTATAGTCAGCGTCGTGTACGGTGCGGATATCATATCTTAAAGGAGAAAGCTGTTGCCCGATAGGTATCGCTTGCAGCTGACTATGCTGTTGTCTTGGTTGCGCAACTAATTTAGCAGATCTCCCTGGTGGCGGTAGAAAGCTTTGGCTCGCAATTGGGTTAAAACCAAAACTGTCGGCAGAAAATGCCTTTTGTATGGGCGCTACTCGAGTTTGCAAAGAATCGATGGAACTACTAACAAAAGTATCGAACAGTTGGGGATATTGGTTTTTATCTACTTTTAATACTGCTGCCGCAATAGGTTCTGAAGCCAGCGAAGTAACGCCTGAAAAGACGACAACTGTGATATAAAATACATAAATAAAATAAATATTGGCGTGTGAGCATAAGCGGTTGGTGACATTTGTGTTTACTACTTATATTCCATATAAAATAAACTATATCGGAACCGACAATACCTGAATCGAATAACGGCCCAAAGTCCAATGGCTGTACGAATCCATCTTGGTCTTCACTGGTAACCACTCCTTCACAAACCGCCCAGACTAACAACTGTAAAAAGGATTTAGGTATGAATTAAAATACTATTTCAATTGCACTTTAAATAAAAACTAAAAATAATAATTACGTACCAAACATCCGAGTTTGGACATTTTGAAAATGGGTTTACACCCAAATAAGATATTTTAACGAAAATTACTGTTCAGTTCGTCGAGTTGTATTCTTCGTTTGTGTTGGAATGAAAGTAACTTCACATTATTGAAATGACAAGGTTTTATAGGCGTCAATATTGCGAAGGTGAAAGATCGGCGCAACAGAGCGCGCACCACTCAAGCGTGTCATGCCGGACAATGTCCGCTTACTCCATCCGGCGCCTAACTGTTGCGGTCACTCTCGGCGCCGACGAGCGCTCGGCTGCTGCGACTGTAGCTGCCGACCATCTGCTGCCGGCGCCGGCGCATCTCACCTCACTACGACACCACTACATTGGTTCAAAAAGTAAGGAGCATTCACTTATTTACAAGACATCATCGCCACGCTATGTCCTAAATAGTTGGACGATAGAATGAACGTATAGGATGATAAACACATTGCACCTACTCCCCGAATCGGTATGAGTTATGGATCAGTTTCAAACCCCGGTTTCGAATCTACGACCTTAATAGGAACGTAGCAATTGAAACTATTAATAGGTAATAATACTTACTTGTTTCCCCCAATGAGGTGAAATTATGAAAGTTTTCGGCTATGTAAGTTCAATAAAGCTTATTGCTTCGACAATCACATTTAGGTACCTACTACACACACACAGGCTCCACTCAGTCCACTGTCTAATTGAGTGATAGTATTGCATTCACTGGTGCATTACCTATTCATCCATTACCCATCGGTAATGGTTGATCGGAATGGTAATGCACCGGATAAAGTCATCACTTTCTTTTAAACTATTCGCTAACGGGAAAGATCTAGATGACGCAGGTGTTAAATAAAATTGACAATTTTATTGTAAAGGAAACAGTGTCAGTATTAGTATAAACGAAAAAAAAAACATTTGTGAAGATTGATCTCAAAATAGCAGATGTTATTGAAATAGAATCAAAGGAGAATAAACACACTCAGACATATAAATCTATCAAATTATGTTTATTGGCAGTGACCATAATAATACATGATGCACTCATAATACACTTAATTAATATAATAATTAACCGTAAGTATACATTAAATCAATGGAATGATCAAAATAAATTTCAATTCTCACGAAAACAACAACATAGCTCAATGGGTCGAGATTTCCTAATTGTAACATTAACTTTAATTAAAGTAATTACAACACTTCCATTCAATATTGGCCGATATCACTATGACGCCAGATTTATAGAAAATAAATACTTAGTGCGAATCTTTCGAAACTACCATGTAGTTGGCGTACTAATTTCTCTTTAGATCGACTAGAGCAAAAAAAACCTTGGCGGTATAACGAAAAAATGATAGAAGTAACCAAAGATTGAAATCGTTAGATTTTCCCTCACAGTATTTACGTCGCGTAAAAGTGTCCACACTGAGAAGAGTGAGCTCACACACCAATGGCGTTTGCGACTGCGATATTGTGTGTGTCAGAGGTGTCAAAACGAAACAGAACTGCGACTATCTTTTGACGCGACAGGGCGAATCTAACCATTTCAATATTTGGAACTAACACAACATAATCAAGTTGCCTTTTTGCGACTAAAAACTTTATTATTACAAACTTTATACAATAAGACCATCAGATATCAGATCTTGATAATTTTAAGAACTTTTTACGCCTTCTTCCAGCTTTTGAAGCAAGGTACGAATATTTGGGTTGGTTTCTTGTTGTAATGCCGTTAGAATTGCTTTCTGTAACAAAAGATGCGCTCAAATTAAAATTGCACACCAATCACTAACGAAGCAATACCGCGATATGCTATTCTCATTAATTTGTTTTTGAGATACAATACCTACTCTCCAAAAATGGTAGTTTGAAAGAATACTTACACCAAATTTATTATTGGAATGTTGTGTTTTCTGCGACAACATCCACAGATTCCCCGCGAGGCTCATCATAGGGCGCTCCGTCAGCTGGCCGCGCCTCACAACCCGCCAGAACAGTTCCAACGACAAGTCATACTGCTTCTTAGCTTCCTTGTTGTCGCCAAGCATCTTCAGCACAACCAGCAGCTCTTGACAAATGTTAGTTGCGTATCTGTTTAACACATCTATGAATTCGGAATCGCATCCGTATAGTTCGTCGTTTGAGAGCACTGGAAACAAGCAAGCAAGTAAGTAAAATAATTAAGGGGGAAGCGCTAAGGTGGCCCGCGAAATTCAAATTTTCTTACGTTTTTTGCAATTTGCGGGTCAGTATTAAGTTGTACGTTGATTAAAATATGATTCGCGGTCGTAACAAATATGTATTTACAGAATTATAATCATTACAATCAGTAATACAACTTGTTAAGTTCGTATAATCCCCAAATGTCAAGATTTCATGAAATAGTCATTCTTGGGGATTACATGGTCATAGAGAGTTGTGTTGATGACTTTAATGATTATAATTCTGTAAATACATATTTGTTACGGCCGCGAATCATATTTTAATCAACGTACAACTTAATACTGACCAGCAAATTGCAAAAAACGTAAAAAAAAAAAAAAATATTTCGCGGGCTACTCTAGCGCTTTTGCCTTAACAGGACTAATACGGAATAGTTATCCATCATCATTCTCCTCTCCTGCCCTTATCCACATTCATACTGATGTCTACCCTTATCCACATTAATACTGATGTCTACCCTTATCCGCATTCATACTGATGTCTACCCTTATTCACATTCATACTGATGTCTAGCCTTATCCACATTCATACTGATGTCTACCCTTATCCACATTCATACTGATGTCTACCCTTATCCACATTCATACTGATGTGTACCCTTATCCACATTCATACTGATGTCTACCCTTATCCACATTCATACTGATGTCTACCCTTATCCACATTCATACTGATGTCTACCCTTATCCACATTCATACTGATGTCTACCCTTATCCACATTCATACTGATGTCTACTCTTATCCACATTCATACTGATGTCTACCCTTATCCACATTCATACTGATGTCTACCCTTATCCACATTCATACTGATGTCTACCCTTATCCACATTCATACTGATGTCTACCCTTATCCACATTCATACTTATGTCTACCCTTATCCACATTCATAGTGATGTCTACTCTTATCCACATTCATACTGATGTCTACCCTTATCCACATTCATACTGATGTCTACCGTTATCCACATTCATACTGATATCTACCCTTATACAGATTCATACTGATGTCTACCCTTATCCACATTCATACTGATGTCTACCCTTATCCACATTCATACTGATGTCTACCCTTATCCACATTCATACTTATGTCTACCCTTATCCACATTCATAGTGATGTCTACTCTTATCCACATTCATACTGATGTCTACCCTTATCCACATTCATACTGATGTCTACCCTTATCCACATTCATACTGATGTCTACCCTTATCCACATTCATACTGATGTCTACCCTTATCCACATTCATACTGATGTCTACCCTTATCCACATTCATACTTATGTCTACCCTTATCCACATTCATAGTGATGTCTACCCTTATCCACATTCATAGTGATGTCTACCCTTATCCACATTCATACTGATGTCTACCCTTATCCACATTCATACTGATATCTACCCTTATCCATATTGATCGTTAATTAATCCTTTATCCTGAAATTAGGCAGGTCTAAGTAATAAATTGTTTGTGTTTTCATGCATTATAATTGGTTGATTAAAGAACTTCCTTTTTAAGTCGATTAAAAATTATCTGCCAACCTGATTCTAAATGGTGCATGTAATTATCCTGCGTCATTTCACAGAGCAGGTCCAAGGTCCGAAGCAATGTGTTATAATACAGGGGCTCCGTTTTCTTCCAGTGTATCCTTTCCATAGTCTTTATAAAGCCGCTGAGTATGTACGCCTTACAGTTGCTCTCCACGTTATCCTACATTATGATGTGGGTTAATTTTCTAGAGATGACAGGGCGCACGAAGATGGGAATTTTATTGACTATGAAAAAAGGCTACAACTGATTTGTTTTTTTTAAAGCTTTATGCTGAAACTATTATTATAACTTACAAAATTATTTTTCAGCGAAATAGGGTTTCATGTCTTAAGGTGGCACTAGTCGATATTTTTTCCATACAAATTTCGGGAGGGTATTAACTCCACTGTTTGACATTGTGCATCCAAAGCTAAACATGATATCGTTTTGTCTTATTATTAATTTTGTCTGTACGGAAATAGTAAAATACAAAGCCATTAAAAAGTTATGCGTCAACAAAGATTTGTTTTTCTTGCTATTTTTAACGTAACTTTGGGTGTAAATAAGTAATAAAAAAAACTGCGAAATCTTCAAAACAAAGTCGGTACCGACAAAGCTCAATTATTCAATAAACTTTATTTGTAATTGACTTATGAAGTGGTTTTTTCATCAAACTCGATTTCCCAAAGGACTTTTTTACGCGCCTTTCAGTTCGGAACGGTGTTTGTGTGCGTGAGAACTAGACGTTGTGCGTGTAGAATAGCGTCTAACTGCTCATCACTGATACTATCTCTGTCGGACACGATGCCAGGTGAGACAGCGTGCTTTTTGGCCATGCCCACCAGTGAGTTCGAGCTCGCGACTAGTTCTACCTTAAAACGCATCAGAAATGGTGGATTCAAAATATAATTGAGAACCCGTTATACTATAAATACTCTAATCTACTGATTATGCAAAGACACTCACGGGTAATAATAATAACGTCGATAAGAAATCGCTCAGTATCCCTCCAACTTTGACATGCGTGGGCTTCTTTTGTCCGTCTTCTAATATGTAGTCCGGTATATCAGGTATCAAACCAATGAGAGCTTTGAAGTTGGCTTCCGCTAAAACAGAACTTAGTTATAGGGATAGAATCACGAAGTTGCAATTTCGAAAGCAATCGTATGATGTCGAACAGAAACGCCTCGTCAATTTCACAGAAGAACTAAAAATACACAATTATTGTTTGTTCAGGAAGCTTCACATGTCTTTCAAACGGTTTTTGTTCGGGGTGTCGTTACAACTAATCTGTTCTTTGTCGACGCCACGCACAACGCCGTATGTTTAATACGGCACTTTTGTTGATAGCGTAGGTACATTGTGTCCAAATGATGGGCAAAGGCCTCTTCTTTGTCCTTTCAAACCCAAACATAGCTTGAACGTGCATAGCAGGACACACGTCTTCGGAACACGGCAATTACGACGAAATACCATAACTGAGTAGCCTATTTGGAAAGCACTGAATCGATTGCGTACCCCAGTAAGCCGCTGCAAACATGATTTGGTGAAATGGGGATTATCGATTTATCCATCCTCCAGTACGAAAGCAGTGCTCCTGAACAGGCTATGCCCATCTGTTAGTGTCCCAAATGTCTATTCACCAATTAATGTGGCCACCCTCTGGGCCCACACATATGGCCCACGTATAAGTTACATAGATGCTGTCGAAACGAAAAATAAAGAAGAAATACCTACCTTGTCCAATACAATTGTTGATAAGTGCGACCTGTCCCGAGACGAGGTACAGCTGCGTCTTGGTGAGCGTGCAGTGCAGCGAGGGCACCGTCACGAAGCAGTAGGCTGCACACGCACGCTGCAGCCACTTGCCTCGCGCCGGACTAGCGCGGGCCGCTAGGGTGTTTACAGCCTAAACAAGAAAGGAACATTTAGCCCTCGTACCCACGGGCGGTGTTTATCGTGCACTAGATTTTCAACGCAATGCTTTTCGCCTAAAGTTGACTGCACTTGTACGTGCAATTCACTTTGTTGGATTCCAATGCTCAGCTCAAAACCAAGAGTTGAAAACCTAGAGCGCAATAAAAATCGTCGTGTTAAAAAATCACCCGTGCGTACCTGGCCTTATAATGACTTACCCTAGGCAAGTACTGCCAGGACGACAAGTCGAGATACTGCCCGTGTTTACAATATTCAGACAAATGCAATAACAGCTATAGTACAGCGTAGCATAAACCTAGCGCATGTGCTACGAACATGTGAACCAGAGCTACATGCTATGCTGACGGAAGCCTGAGATGCAAGTTCATGCGCCCAGGTGAAACTGAAGCTGACCGGACAAATGCGAGTAGGGCTCGCGCCCTGAGGGCTCCGTCTCGAAGCTGTGCCCGGTTGCCCGCGACTTCACTCAAGTGACAAACCCAAACTCAAAGCATTTATTTCAATTAAACCTTGTACAGGCACTTTTGAATTGTCAAAATTAAATAGTCTGTCAGTTAGTCAGAAAGTTGAAGCTAGTTGCATTCCAAAACTGAATTAATTTCCAATTCCAGATTGAAGAAGCAACTTAACTTTGCAATTGAAAAAAAAAAATCTTCTAAGTAATTCGCTCTACACGTCCGTCGAAGCCCCAACTAATATTTTTATGTGACAACAAATTAATATTAATCTTCGGATTTTTCCCTTAGCTTGTACTGTGAGACCTTGCTTCTTGTCAAATTTCATGCTGCCAGATCAACGGGAAGTACCCTATAGGTTTTTAAAGTGAGATAATCATCACATTGGAACGCGTTGTGCGCCCTGTAGAATAACTTGCACCGGTCGGTGTCAACCATAGTCTCATTAGACTCGAATCAGTCGATTCAAAAGGAGGAAGTTGCTTTATTGCTTACGTATTTACAGTGAAAAACCCGAACACATTCGTTTTGACACAAAATATGCCAATATGTGAAGAATGTTGCTTTAACCCAAAATCAATTTATAGCGAGTATTGACGTAGCAATGATATTAACATCCGGTCTCAAAGATTTCACAAGCTTTTTTTTAGCTTCACATTTTAGTTTTTGATAGTATACATTTTTATGAGCTATTTTAGATCATTTGAAACTTTGTATATTCGTTCTGTTTGATGACATTATTTATTTAGTCGACTCTTCACGTGACCAGAGGGCTGGCCTATTTCTTGGCCCAAGAATTAGCATTGCCATACAACGTGGCAATGCTGCCAGCCTTTTGGGCGCTGTTCCTGTTGACAGCGATGCGGACGAATTTTTTGATGCCCTATGATCATTTTGTTTATTTTTTTCATATAAATGTACATATTATTATTATTTAAATATTAGCATAGATTATGTAAATATGAGAATGCATAAATGTAATAAAAAAAAACATTTGGTAGAGGCGACCTGAAACTGCAGCCAGAATAGTCTCAGGATAGGCACGCAGGAACTGCGTAATTAGGGCGAATTTAGTGTAAACGTCGACGCAGCAAGATAAGTTGTTAACTAACAAGATGTATTGCTTATTTAAAGTATTTTTCTTTTTTTATACTTACGTGTACCAAAGTAATGAGTACGGCGTCAAGCTTGATGAACGAAGAGCGACATTCCACGTAGAAGTTCAGCTGCCGTTCGAGATCATCTTGATACGTAACCGCTTGTATGAACTTGTTGATCAGCTCGCCGCAGATTTTACTCTCGTCTTCAACAGTTACCGCACTGAAACATCATAGTGTATTACACAAACATAAAAACAATAACTTTCACAAATAAACCAAACAATTGCAATACAGATTTACTTAATATAAAATCAACTCCTTTAGAATCAGTTAATTATATTAACGAATATTTCGCGAACATTGGTAAGAGCCTTGCTCAAAAAATCCAGCCCACTTTAAACTATGATCAAAATGACCTGCACTGTTTAAAACGAACTCAACCCAACTCCTTCGCAATATTAGACACTGACGATGTTGAAGTGAATCATATCCTAATGAGTCTTAAATCCGACAGTGCGGCTGGTTGGGATAATGTTTCTACTGCATTTCTAAAATATATAAGAAAGGAGGTTGTTCCCATAATTACGCATCTTGCTAATCTTTGCTTCGGTGAGGGCGTCTTCCAGACTTCCTTAAAGTTAGCCATTATTACGCCAGTGTACAAGAGTGGGGACAGAGACGATGTCTCCAACTTCAGGCCCATATCTGTTTTACCCTCTGTATCAAAAATAATAGAAAAACTTATCAATATAAGGCTTTTAACATACCTAAAAGATTTCAATGTATTATCTGAGTCACAATTTGGATTTCGTCGAGGGATTTCCACGGAAGATGCAGTTACTTCACTAAGTACTCATATAACCGAACAGCTTGACAAAGGTAAAAAATGTATAACTGTATTCTTAGATCTTAAAAAAGCCTTTGACACCGTCTCTGTCCCAATCCTTGTAAGAAAGCTGGAAAGTATCGGAGTTCGCGGAGTGCCTCTTAGCCTTTTCAAGGATTATCTCAGAAATAGGAAGCAGAGGGTTAGAGTGGGTCACTACACTAGTGAAGACGCAAACACATCATACGGCGTCCCTCAAGGAAGCGTATTGGGACCTACATTGTTCCTTATTTATGTCAATGAACTTTGTAACATTAATATTGCAAACGCACAAGTCTTCTCTTACGCGGATGATACTGCTGTAGTCTTCACTGGTGATACTTGGCAGAATGTTAAGCTTAGTGCTGAGACAGGCTTGGCTAAAATAGCCAAGTGGTTAACAATTAATTTGCTTACATTAAACATCACAAAAACAAATTACATTTGCTTAAGTGTCTGCCAACGTACACAACCAGAGGAAGATTTTAATTTAAAAATTCATACTTGCAATAACTGTAATCGCAATAGTTGTGGCTGCTCAAAAATCAACAAAGTACCGCATATTAAGTACCTAGGTGTTATCGTGGACCAGAAACTATCATGGTACCCACACATTGAGCAGGTTGCCAATAGAGTCAGGAAATTAAGCTGGATGTTCAGGACCCTTAGATACGTCGTTCCCAAGACTGCCGGTAATCAAACAGGCCATCAAGAAGATTTCCTTAAGATGATTTATGTTGCGCTAGTCCAGTCAGTACTTTCCTATTGTATACCTGTCTGGGGTAGTGCAGCCAAAACAAAATTTTTAGCGGTGGAAAGGGCACAACGCGCTCTTATCAAGTGCATGTACTTTAAAAAAAAGAGATATCCTACTGAAGACCTATTTCGACTTAGTAACTTGCTCTCAGTCAGGAAACTTTACATTACACAACTTATTTTAAAAAAACATAAATCTATTTCCTATGATGCTGGCATAGTGACAAAAAGAAGAAAAGACATGATATTAAATATCCCTAGGACAAGGACTTTGCTTGCCAGTATGCAATTTAGCAAACGATCTGCTGCGCTGTATAACAAAATCAAGAAATACATCTACATTTACCCTAAAAACTACTATGACAGTAAAAAAAAAAATAATGGAATGGATACAAACGCTTACCTACAATGAAACCGAAACACTTCTGAAACCTTGAGACATACACACTCTCACAATCATGTACTCTCAGTCACACCTACAGGCTAACACTCTCACTCACATATACTCACACACATACATATACCCACTCATACACATATTTGATTTAAGTTAATGTTAATTTATGTAGTTTTAGCATAAAAATTGTACGATTTGCTTTTTATATAACACGTCTTGCTATGGAAGAGCGGACTCTCCTAATACAGGCACTGTCTGCCTAAAAGGAGGATCCAATCATAAAAAATTTGTTTATACCTAAACTTGTTTTACCAATAAACCAATTATTAAATATATATATTACGACATGCATGCTTGTGGCCCGAAGCCCGTCTGTGGCCGGAATTAGGAGCTAGGAAAAGCCTATTGCCGTTTCCCAAGTTTATGTTCAGCATTTAGGCTGGTTTTAACACTTTCTCAGTATAAGCAATATCGCTTGTCCTAACCTCTTTCAGTATAACCATGCTTGCAGCATCATTTATATATTTTTTATTAAAAAAATATAAGTAAACTATATCTTATTTTGCAATACTTCCAATAGTTTTTATGGCCGCCAATTATTTCAAAACTTCCTAAAAGAAAATCTCCAATTCGTTACCTACAAAAAGATATGTTTCTCAATCTGACTGGATCATTGCCACTTAGCATAATTACGCTAGTAAGCTTATAAAATCGATGTCTTTTTTATTTTCAAACGTTGTTCCGAGGCTGCATCGTTGTTGTTTTATACATCTTATATACACAAACAGTCACACCCTGTGTGACTATGGTAAGAGCAAAAATTTATTTCACATCCATACTAATATTATAAATTCGAAAGTAACTCTCTGTCTGTATGTTACCTTTTCACGCCTACACCACTGAACGAATTTCAATAAAATTCGGCAGAGAGATAGATTGCATCCCGGTGAAGGACATAGGATAGTTTTTATCTCGATATTCCCACGGGATCGACACTTATGCGGATGAAACCGCGAGGCGCTGCTAGTAAAATATATAATAAAACTGCAATACGTAGTAATGAAAACATTGAAATTGAGGCTATTAGCCGAGCAAGTAGGCCTTATGAAGCAGTGTGATAAAACCTGACCTCTAAAGACAAAACAAATGGACAGTCGTCACCATTAGCACTGGATCGAAATAGCTGAAAGTCACGAGGAGATGTCTTCGCCGAACATTGGGATGATGCAGGCTGACAGTAACTACCTAGTAACCTCTAAAGAACGAAAGTAACATGTTTGCCTTTTAAACCCTAAGATCAAAATTGTCTGCTGTTGCAAAACATGAATCATACTGAGTATAAATTTAAGAACAAACAAAATCTAAAGAAATAAAGTAAACAAAAATCAATTAAATTGATATTTAATTTTAGGCTCTGTCTCGTATAGGGTCTTAGCATTATGCTGAGTGTTGGCCATTTTGAGTAGAAGTGACGCATATTTTCTTCCAAATTGTTATTTTTTTTTTTTTTTTATGCGTTATGTTTGCCGCAAATAAACGTAGAAAATACGTTTATTTTCTTTCTTCTTTCTTTAAATTATCATTAATCGGGGCACAAGCTTAACTTGCAAGTTGTGATGATTTTTTTCAGGTCAAATAAATTCAATAACACTTTTCACGATTGCGACCGTAAAGTTGTGGCGGTAAATTAAAAAATAATAATAGCAAAGCATCAAGTACTTGATGGAATCGTGTAGTATGCAGCAGAGCCTCATCAAACTGGAGATGACAATGTGGTCCTCAATATGCACGGAGTTGTATCGTGAGAAAAAAACGGACAGCACTGTCTTAGCCATCATCGTGCGCGCGCTCGATGTTTGTACCAACTCCACCAGAGGCATGAATGCGTCCTGTAACAAACAGATCATTATAGTACAGTAGATAAGGGTCATTATTGCAATCAAAGATTTGTTGCATAATAACCGCCCGCAAAAATAAATAAAAGCATTAATAATTTTGCGTAATTGATAATATGAACCGTTTTCCTCTAAGTGGTGAAATACTAACAGGGTGAAATAGCAACAAATGCATGAAATTACATACTGGCAAGGGTCAGCCAATTAAATTTTTCAATTACAGAGCTTAGCTGGTCTTTTCGCTAAAAAAGTTGTATGTGGAAATAACAATAAGTTTTAAGACCTTATTGCATTAAGTTTGAAAATAATTGAATTTTGAATCTGATAACTATGTTTAGTCCAGGATCATATGGTCAACCGCCTGTCAGTACTAAACTCAAAGCATTTATTAAATAAATTAATAGTTTGAAAAACACTAGAAAAACACGCTTTTATAAATGCACGTTAAAACAAAAAATATGATTCGATCTTCCATCATGAAGTTCCAGTTCATATCTTCCGGCTCCATCATCAGATCAGTTCGACAGTACCATATTATTGTATTGTCATCAGAACTACATACAGCTGCCAATTTTCATTACGCTACGACACTTGGAAAATGGTTAAATTAGTTACCTTAGATTCCATTACATAGTTAGTTACATACAGGTCCACCTAATAAAAGCGTGTTAAAAAAAAACATTTACAGGCACTTTTGACATGTCAAGGAGTCGGTCAGTCATAAAGATGAAGTTAGGTGCCCATTCCAAAGCGTATTAGGTTCCTATGAAGAAGAAATCCATTGACACTCTTTTAAATCATAATATTGTTTACATCATCCATGTTAAAATTGTAGGTACATATTGTGAGAAAGATTTGCACGTTAAAAGTGTCTAGAGCGAAAAGTAAAAAACTAATTTTATATAAAGTAAGTAATTCATGTATCGCTTAAACAAAAAAAACCCTCACTACTGCTAGGAAATAAAAGCGCTGTTATTTTCAAATTCATATCATTTTTTTTTTTTTAAACGTTGCCACACACTAGGAATTTCTCCTGTATTGTGGGTGCGTTTACAAACATTTAAACTCACATACACAAACACCCATGGACAAACATCATGGATGGTTGGCTCATGGATGTACAATGCTACCACTTATTTTCTAATTCTATGTTTGCTAGTAAACATGCAACCTTACCATTAGGAAAAGTTCTTCGACGTCAGGAACAGACTTGAGCATCCTTTTGATAACGAACTGGAAGTTCCCGGAGAATTCGTCGGCTGGCTTGCCGCACTTGATCATGTAACGTATCGTGCCTCGCAGTATTATGTTCACGTGTTGAGTCTAAAGGGAAAGGCAAATACATTATTTTATTAAAAACTTTACTTTTATTATTTACAAGGCAGATGAGTGGAAACGCCGCCGGGAGGGCATGCCCTAGAAGGACATAATATAGTGCTATTATTGGTGATCTTCTTCAAAAAGGTGAGGTGCGTAGTGATCATATGTGCACAGATGTATGAACGTAAACGAAGCAAAAGGAGTATGTAAGGATCATACCAGGTGGCGTTCTGTTGTTTTAGCCTACCCCCATGGGAAGACGCCGTTAGTTTAGGTATGTAAAAAAAACTTTTTAATACAGTTGCTCAAAAAGTGGTGTATTGCAGGGACGTATAGCGTTCGGGATGTGGGCTATTACATACTAGTGCTTTTTTTTTACCTTTCCCGAACTCGTGCGTCTCTTTCCCAACTGTCAAAATAATGTCTATTAAAAAGAAAAACCAACCATGAAGTTTTTACTAAAGAGTTTTTATGATTCATACAAATACTTATATTTCTAAAAAGAAGCTACTAATTTATTTCAATATCAGATTTAATGATTTAATTGAATGAGTTAGGTTAGGTTTCATTTCATTTCATCTCATTAAATTTCATTTTCATTTCATATCAATTAAAAAAATATACTGAAGACTAAGCTGTATGGATAGTTCCCTTTGCCTACCAAAATGGGTGAAGAAAAAAAAACTCTGCTTATATTCTACGGTTGGCGCCATTTTCCAGAAAAAAATATTAGTTAGTTGAGTTTATTGTACTTATGTGTTTTTATTATTTTATTAAATTGCTTCATTTTTTCGCAACTGTATTAAAAATAGTCGTTCAGTACACCTGCGGAACCGTCATTGCAACTTGTTCCGACCATTGATATACATACACTAGATTAGCAATTACCGCGCCAAGGCGTTGCCACTGGGATCAAGGCCACAGCCTCAATCGTAGCTAATGTCAGTTCAGTGCTCTGTGTGACGCCAACCGAAGTTAGCCGAGTGAAAATTACCGCCGAAATGGGAAAATGCGTAGTGAAAGAGTGCGATTCGAGGTCACAAAAACACAATAAATTAACCGGAATTACTTTCCACGCATAAGTTTATTGTTTCTGTGTTTATATGAACGTAAAAACGCAATTAAAATAAATAAAATGTAGAATTTTGTAAATTAGGTTCAATGTTGCCACTAAAAACTTAGTTTTAGTTTCCCACATTATGTGGGAGTTTTTAACTTATAGAGCACTTATTTGACTTAAAATATTTTATAAAACTAAATGTGTGACAATGTGTAACAAAAAAAATAACATTGTAACATAAAAATAATGGTTTTTAAATATTTAAATACATAATTCAAAAATAACGTTCATAACGTTTAATGTTTTTTTTTGCGTTTTTTATGGCTTAAAAAGTTGGGTAAAATTTCGCATGGCTAGGCAACACCCTCCCGCCATTGCATGTTTATATTGCGGTCTTTGTCTAATCTAAGCGACGGTATTATTCCTGCGACTTGTGTAAGTGAGGCAGATATATATTATGTTTACTTTTAAATATGTAGTGGTTTCAAAGCTACGTCGTCGCGTTTAAATAGTGGTTACATTTTTTTGACACATTTTAATGAGGTTTGCTTCTCTAGTTATTTAGCTCAATGGTTCCGACTGTCAACCCTCGCCTTCGGCTGCGCCTCGGCTCGAGTAGACATTTGTCGGAACTCTTTGCTTGCAATGACAGCCTTTCCGCACTTGTAATGAAATATACTATTAATATGCTATACGACGGCTGGATTGTGTGTAAGAAGATATGCTAGGAAGGATTGAATACTGACAACAGCTGATGCACCAACCGAAAATAAATTAAGATACGAGCAGAAGGATGACGACTGGACAAACTGATTAGTAATGTGAGGTCGGTCAATTATAATTAAGATACGAGCAGAAGGATGACGACTGGACAAACTGATTAGTAATGTGAGGTCGGTCAATTATAATTTTGTACCGGCAACGTTACGCTGTGTGATTGCCGGTACAACATTTCTAGTCATAATTTCTTACTCAAAAGCGCCTGACTAAAAAAACAAATAATTTACCGATAAATGTGTACAGGCGAACTGAAGCCACGGTTCCAACACTTGCAGAAATTGGTTGGTAGATTTCATGCTGCTCGCTATTTTCCACCATGTCTGAATTAACGACTCGGACGCCACCTGGCGATGGGTATCAGCTTTGCACAAATGTTCGCCCAGGGAAGCTAAGACTTCGTTCATCAATACTGTAACAAAATAATTTTTATAATGATTTAATTTACGCAATTTTGCATCACCACAATGTTCTGTTAAATTCGATGTACACACGTCTACACATCAAGCTATACATTTCCAGTTTTAGCTGACCTCGAATTGTGTAGGTTTTTCGTACAATCAGAAGTTAGCTTATAACTATATACTGGTTATGTGTAGCCGTGCGTACGAATAAAAAGATAAGCACCTTATTTTTGACTACGTACTGCAAACATTTTTAAAGCAAAATAATCACAAAGTTTGAAAAGCTGTCATTCACCCTATGTGCGAAAGGGATGTGTTTTTGAATATTGCTAAACCATTTAACTCCGCAACTAATACAAATATGCTTACCCATTTTATCAGCATAAATCTGAACCATCTCCAGAATTTTCGGTGCCTTTTTGATTATAGAAGGAGAGTCGAAGGCAGATACAATACAACATAGAAATAATTCACTGAAACAATACGTCATATAAATAATAAAAAATCATAAGCAGTTAAGAGCGGGCCCAATGATAGGATAAAATCTGATTTCACCCGCGCGTCTCCCAACACCCGCATAAGTACAAATAACAACCACGGGTGGCGTGACGACGCGCGCAACGAAACTCTGTACTCCACTTCAAGTGCAGTGCGTAGTATATGCAGGACATTCAAATAAAAATTGGCCAAGTGCATGTCGGACCACGCACAATGAAGAGTTCCGTAGTTGAAATGAATTTACCCAAGAACAAACTTAACATTGTAGTTGAAAATCATGTTCTCCCATACATGTAAGTTGGTCGACTATTATTCGTAAACTTGTAAAGCCTACTTAGCGGTGATAGTTTTCCTTTAATCTGTGATTTTCAATCCTTCGTTCTTCTTGTGTTTCATTATATCTGTGTACTGGTTTGGAACGTATTATACATATAAGTTAGCTACAATACTTACCCGAAGACTTTCATTCCATCGCCCAGAATCACACCTACCTACTTAAAGAAGGAAACAACCACAGCGAGAAGGTAGGATTTTACAAATCTTTTCATTCGAGTACCCACTGCAGTGCCCACACGGCCCACAGTCTAAACTATGTTGGATCGTAAAGAAAACCCGATGTATCGCATTTCTCCCACCCAGTGATGCGACATATATATCCATGCCAAATTATAGCTATTCAGTACTAAGAGTCTCTGAGCTAAGCTGCGGACAGACGAAACTATAAGGGTTCCTTGTTGACTACGGAACCCTAAAAATAAAGACTTTTTTTTAAAGTCTATTTTTAAATTTCTTTGGACAAAATAGCGCATAAGCTCTCGGTTTCACAAAATCATCAATTCGCAAAATGTACTTTTATCATGACTGTACTTTTATTGTGTGCAGGGATAAGAATGTCTTTACTTGTGTAATAAATATACAATGCAATCCTATTTTGTGTTTGTATGTTGTGAAATAAAAGTTCTGTATACTCCATTCCACATTAAAAAAAATAGAAGTGATGAAATAGGTGATACAAAATCCAAAAGGTATAAAAGCAAATCAAACACAATGATAAGAAATATCTTATAATCATCACAATAATATTTTTTTAATTTATTTTTCGCCAGGTCCTTAATTCAGTGTCGATTCAATGGATGAAAAAGTCATCATCAGTTATCAATCTGCTGACAGACAACCTTGTTCAGCTATACGATGTTCACGCTCAATTCATGCAGTAAAAATCTAGCATTTGCGACGATATTAGAAGCATCATGCATAAGAAAGCTGTAACTAAAACAAAATGTAAGTATCGGCCTTCGTCGTCAAACCTCCTTGTGGATGCTCGCAATCGCTGCAATAAGGTGTGTAGAGATTCCCAACGCCGCCATATACACACATCACTTGAAAACGGAGATCCAGGTAAAGTCTGGAAATTTCATAAATCCATGGGAGTTAAAATCACGGCAAGAATCGATTCCTAAATACTTAAATATTGATCTACTGAATTAACACTTCTCATCTTCACCCTACTGTAATGGGACCATAAAAGCAGCTACAGTAAACTATCTTTCAAATGTTCCAACTTCGGACCATCCCCCATTTATTTTTCGTCAATTTTCTGATTGTGATTTTAAGAAGAGCGTTGTTTCAATCACATCTAATGCGGTTGGTAGTGACTGTGTCAGTAGGAAAATGATACTCCCTGTCCTCGACGAAATCCTTCCTATTCTATACTATATCCTAAACTACTCTATATCCTATGGTGTCTTTCCTTCGACGTGGAAAGAGGCAAAAATCACTCCTTTACCTAAAAATCCAATCCTGCTTCCTTTTCAGAATACCGACCTACCTCCTCCTCCTATCTTGCCTTTCCTCTCCAAAGTCCTTGGACACCTTGTTTACAATCAGCTTAGTACATTTCTTTGCAAGAATAGTCTGCTGAATATTTTCCAATCCGGATTTCATCTTGGTCACAGCACCACTACTGTAGGCTAGTGAACGTTACTGATGTCATACGCTTAGGCATGGGGGAGGAAATCTGACGATTCTTTGCTTATTGGATTTTAGCATTGCGTTTAATATCGTCAATTGCGATATCCTGCTTGGCATGCTTCGCTCGCTTCGTAGTTACCTGTATGGGCGCCGGCAACGTATATGCATAGAAGAGTCGTGTTCTTCTTGATGTTATACTTCGGTGTACCTCAGGGTGGTGGTTTCAAATTGTTTTCGACCTCAATGGTACTACCGATAGAACCATCAACAAACTCGATCACTCGATTAATATCCTTTTCCGGGAACTGATACCTAAAACAAGCGAGTTTTTGGAACTGTCTTATATTCTATGTTTTAATACCTCACTCGACTAATTGTAAAAAAGTAACAAACAAAGAAAGAGACGGGGCGAGAGGAAGGCATATCGTAATACTTTCGTATTTCTAATTTTAGTGAGGAAGCGTGGACAACACTCACATAAATCAAAATAAATTCTAGCAAAATTATATCATTTCGCACGAAAACAATACACGATTATATCGAGCGGTCAAATCATCTGTTTATTTTGCGTATACTATACGCATAAGCACCTTGATATAAATACAAAAAAATACAAACCTTCGACTTCGGCAATTAGCAATCATTTGAGTCTTCAAGTGTTTCAGTTCTCGCTTTTTCATTGTATTTTTTTGTTTCCCATTTATTATTCAACAAAAATGTCGATAATAATAATGGTTGCTAGGCGCGGAGAAAACTGTCATATACTTCCCGTCTCAACAGAGCGAGGGGTACTGACTGGCGAAACAAACGGATGTCTCAAGCTAGTGTCACGCGAGACCAGCGTATCTCTTATCTTTTAAAATAGACATTATTTTAAAAAATCGCTTGGGTGAGCTCTAGGTTAAAATAAGTGTTATTATTTATCTAATTTGTGGTTCAGTAATATGCACCAAAATAGTTGAAAATTAGAGGTAACTTTGTGATAGTTTTCTATCGATAAAATTTTATCGGTCGACTCTTACATTTATAATGAAGTTTCCTGCCATATACTTTTTTTTCAATTTGAACATGATTTACTGCTGTTTAAATCTAATCTAAGATTGAAGATTTTCCTTTGGGCCCGCTCTTAAATAAAATTGTGCATTTTTTTTTTTTGTTTTTACTTACTTATTTTCTATTTGTTCGCATTTTTGAATGAACTCGTCCAAAAGATCATTTTTACATTTATTAGAGTTAAGTGTCCCAAACAACAACCAATCCAGGGCCGGAACGAAAAGATTCAAATACTTGTCTTGTGTGAGTAGTTGTACTTCATATTTTTTCCTCATTGCTGTTAAGAAAATCTGAAAACATTTTTTTTTTTAAGTATAAATATTATGGAAATTAAGTGCGCAGTGGAGGAATTAAATAGTTAACCACCTTAAAAAAATACTTATACCATGTATGGGACAAGAGGTTAAACTGAGTCTATATCATTCCATGAATCATAAATACTTATACGTCATTAGAATTATGCCAGCCGATACAGAGGAGCGGAAAGTTTCCACTCCTCTGTATCGGGTATATATGCTGTCGCCAAACTTACACATTTCTTACACATTTCTCGAATATGAGAGAGTCAAGCTAGAATTGAAGGAGTTTCCTAGCTAAACCAGCACATAAACTAGCCATAGCAGTTGCAATCAATTTAGAAGAAATAAGAAGGAAAATTAATTTAGAAGAAGAATTTTTAGTTTTATTGTAATTGAATAAAAAACAAACATTTACCTGTTGATATTCCTCAAGAAATTCTTTCAAATTAGCATAAAAATAGTTCTCACTGTCTTTGCCTAGCAGTTTAGAGGCATTGTGACATAAATATACTCGTAAGTATGCTGCAACCAACGGGTTCCCTATTCCTCTTATCATAGTGGAAATTCTTGCTATGGCTGGCTTTATTTCATCTTTAGATATAAACACGTAGCATTTCAGCAAAGCCATCTCCATATACAGTCGCGGTAATATTTCTCTGATTGACGCCATCTTGTACATCCAGTTTTGGCATGTCTCTTTAGCTGACTCTGGAACTGTCCTTGGATCAATATTGTTAATATTTACGAGATTATTGTTTCTGTAAAAAAATATCAACAAATACTTTAGAGATTTCTATAAATATATTACAACAAAGAACCTTTAATTGTGACTCACCCAAAACTTTTTTCTTTGAGACGGTTGAACACCAAGTTACCAAATGTGTCCAGTGTATCAGTGATCAATATAAACTTGCTAGGATAAAACTGCATTACACTTATATCAGACAATAGTTTTGAGCACTGGATTCCTATTTTAAATGCTTTCACTCTTTGTTCTGATTCCCAAGCCTGTAATCAGAATTTAAGAAAAAAAATTATATTTGTACACTGTCTATCTGTCTTCTATACTTGTGTACTTGTTACTGGCAAAAATAAAAGAGTCACTCACCAGCAGCATACCGAAAATGGAATTTTACAAAAAAAATAAGTCCAATTTACGAAAAAAGTTATGATAAAGGCCTTTAAAAATACCAAATTACCTTTCTAATTTCATCATTGAGCAAGTTAATTTTTGTAACAAATTCTTGTTGGCTTAAACCCATTGTTTTTCTTACTGAGCCTTCATCAAAATCATCCAACTGCTCTAGCCTGTGTTTCACCTTCTCATTCAAATTAGATACCTGTCTAATAAGAGCTGAAAAGGAGCTAACTTAAAATAAAATAAAAAGAAAAGAGAAAAAGATACACTATTAGTTTTATAATATGTTATAAGTTTAATATCAAAGATCATATTAATAAGCAATTTAATTATTAACTAACTTTTGTTTGCAACTTCGCACACGTGGGTGTCGGAAATTAGGAACGTGCTAGACCGAGATAAAAAAAATCTTATGTCCTAACCGCATGTAACTGTTCCTAAATTACCATAGGCGTAGCCCTAGGCCGATAAAATTTTCGTTTTTCCTAATCATGTTTATTTTAGTTTAGTTTTAAATCGGCCTTCCCTTGTGATTTGGCGTGAAAAGGAAACATATAGACAGAGTTACGCTCGGAGTTATGATATCAGTAAGTGTGTATAATATTGTCCAAATATATTTATTTTACTAAATAGGTATTCGAAGACATGTGACATCTCCCCGCACTGGGCCCGCGTGGTGGACTACAGCCCACTCACTCTCGAAGAGAGGAGGCCTGTGTCCCAGCAGTGGGAACATTATAGGCTGATTATGTTACTAAATAGGAACCCTGGAAAATACATACTTTTTTCTCCACCCGGTAGGTAGCTGCTAACAATTGTTAGTTTTTCACCAGTTGTGTATTTACTGAGGATACCAGCACGCTTAGTACTCCAAGCTTTGGAATAATTCACACCCTCAATCTTTTCTACCTCCAAAGGATTGATATCCTAAAAATGTTCAATGTGACATTATTTTAAATTCTTAACCCTTTGAACGCCAGAGCATAAACGCACGCGCGTGCCTTCCACGCCAAGCCACAATTTTAAATATTTATGGTATACAAATAAAAACACACAAAAGTAATGATTTAATTGTTTATTTCGTGATAAAGTGCACCGCATTTTTTACCACATATTTGTGTCGCTCGTAATAGGATAGGCGACACACGACTGGCGTACAGGGCACGCGCTTGCTTGTCACGTATATGTGACAATGGCGTTCAAAAGGTTAATAAAAATCAAAGAAAATTGTGGGCAGTGACTTACTTCCTCTAGATTCATTTGTTCAAATCTCAACAATGGGTCCACTTCTTCAAAGCCTAAACTCCATTTATTGATGTGGTCAATGATACTGGAGCTAGACGACTCCTTCTGCAATATGAAATAAATAAATTAAGCTGCATGAAGAAGCAATACGAAATATTGAACTTTGCCCATGCCTGTGTGTTGCTTTGCCTCTTTTTCTAAGCAGGTACAGACGCCAGCAGGTCAACCTACCCGAAACTGTCAGATTTTCCCAATCAACCTTGAACCTTATGCTTTAGCAATAAAGTCGAAAATCTATTAAAGAAATCTGACAGATTGTAGTAACTTGATGTGCTGGCGTCCGTACAAAAAAAAACTGCAGTATATACAAAGTACATTGTCGAAAACACATGGAAACGCAAATCTGTTTTTTTTTATTTTTATTCAAATGAAACTGGTTTGATTGTGACAGGTTTTTTTATTTTATTTTTCTGCAGTGCCTGAGTCTTACACAATGATTTCAGCGCTTTTTGAATTATTAATTATAAGTGCGCTCCACGCTTTTAGAATTCAATTTAAGTCAGTTTAGTTATTTTATCATTTTTAGTGCATTTAAAAGCGTGTTTTTTAGACTTCACCAGTAATGATTCCGACCGGCGATATGGTCACCCTACTCAACGTTTTCCTCAAGGATCGTAAAAAATTATTTATCTTTTTAAGTATAACACTTACAGGGACGACTGATTCGTCAAATTTTAGTACAACATTTTTCACAATTTCTGATGTATCTACCTTCTACCTATAAGTTTTGGTTTATTAAATATAGTTCAAAATAATGATCTCTCAGTTGGGACGATCGACAAAAAACAAGATTTCCATTTCTCTTGAACCTTTTGTTTCACAATTTTTCCCAGAAGCATATTTTGCAATAAACATGATAATTATTCATACTTAGGTCGTGTTTTACAAGATCACTAATTTTTCCCAGAAGCATATTTTGCAATAAACATGATAATTATTCATACTTAGGTCGTGTTTTACAAGATCACTCAATTGAAAATTGTCCACTCTGAGTGATCCATATAAACCGTTATAAATCTTAAACGTGGCTTTGAAACGAATCGAAATTTTGTTTAGCAGCTTTCACAAATCCTTCACAATTAATTAAAATGCAAATTATAAACACATAGGCAATATATTCTTGGATACGCGTTATGGCTTTTTCTTCAGTTGTCCAGATTGAGAGATCCAGTTAATGAGTTCTAACTTTCTTTGTTTAGGTTTCACAAATTTTATACCTTACCATGCAGTTTACACAATTATTTCCTAAATTCTCTTATAATTTGGTTGGGATTGGAAGAGTTTTTCGAAAAGATCTCTCAATCCACACGCACATGGCGTGTAGAGTTAGAAGCTTGGCTCTACATGAGATCTGATAACTTTTTGGCAGTGCGAGCCATATGTGGTCTCGTCTTGGCAACATTTTACATGAAAATGTTTTTGGTGGGATTTCACATCTTTTTGAAAGTTGAATAAGATATATTTTATTTTTTTATTTTGGGGGGTTCTTTACTAAATATCCTGAAATATGTATTTTATTACAAGGAGTCCCTATATCAATTTTCAGAACTCTAGCATCAAATTTTGCGGAAGTCTCGTACAAACTTCCATCCCCTAGTTTAAGGGGTTGGAGGGTAAAAGTTCCAAGTTTTAGAATTGTTTTGTTGTTTGTGTACTATTACTAGCTTACATACCAAATTTCAGCTTTCTAGGACTTCAGGAAGAACCTTAGAATATTGATGATCATCAGTGAGTCAGTGACGAAATCGGGGTATTTTAGATATCAATAAAATCTAAAGTATAAGAGCTATGCAATTGAAACTTTATAGGTTTAATAAGTCAACCACTGACATCATATTCCGAAAATTTTGTTTATCTGGTATAAAACATGTAACATAAAATATCTAGGGGTTCAAATAGACGAGTTGCTCTCTTTTAGACCACATATTGACAGTTTGGTTACAAGAGTGCGCAGGTTAATTTTTGTTTTTAAAAAATTGCGAGCAATAGGCTATTTGACAATGTAAAAAATAAGGTCATAATTATTGACACTCGTATAGATTATCGCTTTTAAAATCGATTTGCATTAATTTTACTACAAAACAATGTATTATTTATAGAAAAAATCCCGAAAAAACTTCATCTTTTTAAATCTGGCGCCACGTAATCGAAAACGGTCTGGATTGGCTGAACTTAAGATGACGTCATGATTTTGTAAATTTCTGTCTATCGTTGACAGAACAGATGACTTTTGTCTAGTATCTCGACCGTTTCAACGTTTGTTTACGTGAATCGTGACGTCACGACGCCATATTGTTAAAGATAGCGTTTTGGCGGCTTATTTAAACAGTACATTTTTATTTACTATTTTTTAAAAGAAATACATTATGCAATTTGAAGTAATAGGTTTTTGTGGGCTCGTTAGACACCATTAAATAATCTGAGATGTTTATCAGAAACCAGTCAAATAGCCTATTGCAGATAAAAAATTGGTGTCACAAGTTTACTTGGCCCTAGGTCAATCTGTAATACAGTACTGTATTACTTCATGGGGTGGAGCACCTAAAACTTACTTACTGCCTCTTGAAAGAGCACAGAGAGCAATTTTAAAAGTAGCAAACTTCCATCCCTTTCTCTATCCTACAGATCTGCTATACAAATCCTGTAACGTGCTGACAGTTCGCCAGCTTTTCATAACGCACTTGGTATTAAAACAGCACACCGTGCTGTCCTATAACATTGAAAGTACTAATAAGAGACGAAAGGATATTGTATGCGAGTCAAATGCATCTTCTAAATATGTCTTTGTAAACAGATTTTATACATTTTTAGGCCCATTTCTATACAATAAATTAAATAAGAAATTAAGTATCTATAAATAAAATAATTACGACTGTAAAAAGATTATTCTGCAATTTTTACTTAGCATATCATACAGTGAGACTGAGGAATTACTCGTTGTCTGTAAATAAAACATGTTAGTCTTTTAAGTTAATGTTAGTTTATAATTAGTTTTCTCAGTTGTTAATTATATATTTTAAATTTCTAAGCACCTTTCTAGCCTGAAACACAGGTCCTACCTAGTTCAGGCAAATGAGCAACTGTGTTCTTTATAATTTTTAAGATAAGTTATTGTAAATCTGCACCATTTTTATAAATAAACGATATTATTATTATTATTAATCCAAACCCAAGTTAAGAAGGTTCAAAAATACGGCGAAGTGCTTCAAGAAAAGGTAGATAGTGCCCTTGCGCTTCGCTTGGCTCGTCTTGGCGGGTGCACTCCCGTGCCCCCAGATTTTGTAGGAGTGTGTATATCAATTACGCCGACCAAGTGGTAAAATAAAACTTTGGAAAATATTTTTTTTTAGGGTAGCTCCCCTGCATGTGTGAAGTATGGGTGAATATTTTTTTTGTCGCCTACCCGATCGTGTGGGGTATCGTTGAATAGGTCTTCTAAAATGACTTGGGGTTGCTAAAATTATTTTTCGATTTAATGCTCCATTTACGAAATATTAAACTTTAAAGTGAAAATTTTTGTTCTAACTAAACAGCTTGAAAAATTCTCGATAATAGTGCATTTCATGAACTTTAAGTAAAATTATAGTGGTTAAGATAACTTTATTAGTTTAGCAGTATTAGTAGTCAAACTTGGGTGTTAGATAATTTTGTAGCAAATACAAAATCCTTAGCATTAATCTTAACTATTTTTAATCTTTATTTTTTAAATATTTTACATTTTGTGAATGTGAGAATGTTGTAGTTGAATGCTGGGCAGTGAAGAAGACGAATGAAAAAAGATTGCATGCAGCGGAAATGAGAATGTTGAGATGGATGTGTGGAGTGACGAGAATGGATAAAGTAAGAAATGAGTATATAAGAGGAAGTTTGAAAGTGGCGCCAGTGACAGAAAAGTTGAAAGGAAATCGTTTATCTTGGTATGGGCATGTAATGAGAAGGGACAAAACACATGTGACTAAAAGAGTGATGAATATACTGCCGTACATTGTTTAAAATACGGTTAAACCCATAAAGTAGTTTCAGAGATATCGGACAAAAACCTGCGAAATGATGTCTCTTCCAAACGAATAAAGATATAAAAATCTTGTATTATAATAAATTAATATCGCTTGGAACGATCCGTGATAATAACGTTACCATCCTTTTGCCGTGTTATAACATAAATTTGAGGAATAGCTGTTAAATAATAAAGTAAACTGTAAAAAATATGTTACTTAACGGTTCACACCCGCTCTATATCTCGGAAAGTAAAAGTCGTACAGTAATGGGACCCAGCACAAAAGATAGAGAATTTTTCAAAACGTAATGTGTGATTCAAAACTAAAAAATGGCAGTTTGAGGCTTAACCGTGTTTTAAGTAACGTACGGCAGTATACATGTTGTGTGTTTTCTCGGACCTAAACTAGGAAAATAAAAAAACATAAATCACAGTACTTACTATTGTTATAACGTTTGTCTTTAGAGGATAACTAGTCACTTCAAATCTGGGAGAATCATGTTTAATTCGACTAGATTTCTTTGTTGATGTCCTGAAATGAGGTATAGCAATTAATTACAGAAAATTTGGGATTGAAATTCGATTTCAATTTTAATAAAGGTTAGATTATGATAATAACCATTCATAATAAACAGGCATAGTTAAATGTTTGTAGAATTACTGTAACCGAACCGTAACTCTAAAATTATTTCAAGTTCCACGTTCTGTTCTATTTTTTTAACTTCAACTCTTCATTAGTGGCTTTTGTGGAAAGATAAAACAATTATGCCAATATCGCGATCGAAAAAGGACTCTATGATCGCGATTTGATAGACCAATAAACGCTGGGACGCTGGGATCAGTGAATGTTTTTTTGAAACATGAATACAAAATGACAAAAAATGTAAACAGCAGGATTTGATGATCTTCACCTGGGATGATTAGATTAGTTAGGTGTCAAATCTGTCAATGTCAGATTCCCTGCGTTCCGAGTTGCGAAATAATCGATTTGTGCGTGCTTAAACGTGCTTAAATTAGCGTGAGCGCGATAACGATATCCCGTGAATCGTCATCGATGACGTCAGTCATGACTTTCAGTCTTAGACAAAGAAAAGTATAGACGGCGGGTAGCGCCATTTCATTTCCACAAGAAAGGGATAAAGTATTGAGTTATTACAACCCACACAGCACATAATATCTAGTAGATGTCCAATATTAGTCTACTGAGATCTAAGATATCTAAGATCATAATGGAACGTTTAGTAGATGTCTACAACTGGTCTTGAAATCATCTCTTAGTTAAGATATTACATAATATCTAGAAGACATCTACAGCTGATCATCTCTTAGGGAAGATATTGCATAACGTCTAGTAGATATCTTGAATCATTTAGAAAACGTCTAGAAAATATTCAGCATACTTTCTATTAGACATATAGCAGATAATCTAGAAGATGTCTATACGACACTCTCGAATCATCTAGAAGATGTCTAGACGATATTTTGCAAAATTCCTACTGTAGCAAACCTTATTTTTTAATCTACCAACGCCACCTATTACTTATGAGAGACACTACAACTTGTCGCAACTCTACGCTAGATGGCGCTGACGCAAAACGCCACGTTTCTGAATCGCGGTGTCGAGATTCTCCGATGGTTAATGACCTCCGCTAGTATATTTTATTTTATTTGAGAAAACTGAACTAGTGGTGCATCCGTGGATTACGTCCTACCTTGGAATAGTCACACGGGACATCGCTACTTAGTTAGCCTAACTGTAGACCTAGTGTCCTTTTTGGTTTAGAGGACACCTTTCCCCCTCCTTCGTCCCTTCTGGGAAAAGGTTGTGTGGATTCATCTTATATATATACAATTATACTCTGTACGTTGTGTAATAAATCCTCCGGCGACGACTACTAGATATTTTGTAGATAATCTAGAAGATATCTTCTAAAGTTTACTAGTAGACATCTAGAAGACATGTCTAGTAGATGTGTAGTAGATGTGCATTTAAAATGTCTAGAAGACATTTAGGAGGCGGACATAGAGTCATCTTCTAGATATCTACTATAGTACTTGTAAATATCAGCAGAGGTCTCCTAGATGTTTGTATGAATATTTAAAAGATGTTTACTAGATATTCTTTAGACATTGTGTGCTGTGTGGGAAGTAACAGAAAAGGATAAAGCTATACTATTTCCGTCTCTCAGTGCGTGCCCGTTTTTTCAAGGCAGCTACATAAGTAGCCCATGTTATTTAAGTTAGTTTTTTGACTCATGTGTGGCCATGCTACCCGGTGCTCTATAGCTTTCTTACTCTAAGCTTTCAGTATACTATAGTGTACTCTGTGGTCATGACATGCGCCATCTTGCGATAACGCCGACCATGCCTCTACGCCTTAGAATAATAATAAATCACCGTGAGCGCTGTCAAAAATGACAGTGTGTGTTTGAGGAACTGAGGATGTGTCAGTGTGTGTTTTGTTTTGAGTTGCATCATTTCCCAAATCATTACTATACTCTATGGCATCATCTTTAAATTAAACTAATTGTTGTGCTTCTGGCTGACAGTCGCCACCTAACCAAAGAAGAAGAACTGAAGGAGAAACGTGGTGTTTATACAAAGAAATACTGTACTAATATCGTTTTTACATTGAGTAAGTACTGTGAGCGCGTTCACGAGTGTTCCGAATTGTTGACAGCTCTCAGCTGTCATAATCGTAATATCTAAATCGGAACGCATGTGAGATGATGTGAGCGCATCGCGCCTGTAAGCGATTATAGCTAATTCGGAAAGCGGGCATGGGCCGCACGCGTTCCATTTAGATAAATTAGATCACAGAACACTATTACTCCTAGCGGAGAAGAACGTCATCTTCATACAAAAATGTTGGTCTAAAAGTATGACTACTAGCGTCGCCTGTGGAACCCTTTGGCAACTTTGACATGGCGCGGAATTTGAAAGTGTGTATGTGTGTATACATGTGTGTGTATGCATGTGTGTATGATGTTGTTTGTGTGAGTGTTCTTTGGTGATTTGAATTTGTAGTTTATCAGGAAGAGCTCGCTCTAAAACAAATTACTAATTCATATTATTAACGAGTTTCTGATAATAATAGGAATCGGTAATTTATTTAGAACGTGCTCATCATGTTACTTGAAGTTCAAAAACAGAATTAAATAAAAGCACAGTTACTGTTTATTGTATACAATTATATTTTGCACATTTTCGGTTATTGTCCCTCATAATTTTTCACCGATTCACTGATCAAACAACACAAATAAACACAAAATAAGAGTCACTAGGCTAAAAAGTTACTAGGCTTCTAAAACAACAAAATGCAGCGGTATGGTATCCCGTATTCGGAGTCTCGAGGAGAATACTCAACTCGACGCAATTTGAACGGAAAATCACACGAAATACAGCAAAAACAACAACAAAAACTAATTAACACACACCGTTTGAAAAAATTTAAACGCCATTTTGAATTTTTTATACTTTGACGTCTGACTGAAAACGTTGATGTTGCCATTTACCATCGAATTTTTAACATTTGTTTTTTAGTACTGGAAGCCCTATATCAAACCCACCTACTAAGCCATCCAATCATAACACAGTTGACTCCCCCTGAATTAGATATTACGATTATGACAGCTGAGAGAACAATTCGAGACTCGCGAACTGATGCCAATACATCGCTTAAAGTCAAGTGACGGTCGCGGTCTCCGGTCTCGGTCTCCTGTCTCGGTCGCTTGTGTCTGTCGCGAACGCGAACCGCCATCCGCCACCTCGACCGGCGTTATCGCAAGATGGCGCATGTCATGCATGACGTCATCTATGACGATTCGATTATTTCCCAACTCGGAACGCAAGGTTGGTCTGTGCCAGGGTTGGACTTTGTACATCGAAGGATAGTACATACGTTAAAATAATATAATTTAAAGTTTGCTCCCGAATGCTTAGTTTTACGTCATATGAATATTTCGACCGTGCGTGTATTTTACTGAATTCTGATCTTGCGATGTTTTCTGTGTCGATGGCCGGAGATTCCCCGATTATCCTCCGCAGTACTTCTCTCTTACCACTAATCTCGTTCCTTCCATTCCATTAGAAATTTAATCAAAGTGACAACAATCGCTTGCGAATTTTTGTGTAAAATAATACGTTTTTAGTGTTGCAGTGATGTGATGGTCATGAAAATTACGATAGACCGGAAGTATCCACCCCAAAGAAAAAACGTCTGAGTAGAATGTTAATGACTATTATAAAGAGTCAATAAGGCTATATTTTTATTTATATATAATTAACTATTTTACAATTTAACACTTAATTAAACATAATAAATAGTATATACAAGTATATAAAAAAAGGAAAAGAAAAAGACAGGAGCTCATTGGGCATCAAAAAATTCGTCCGCATCGTTGTCAATGGCTGTGGGCTGGCATAACATAAGTGCCCAAAAGGCTGGCAGCATTACCACGTTGGATGGCAATGCTTATTCTTTGGGCTAAAAATGACTATTAGGGTCAGTTCACACCGAGACGCGACGCGACGCGCAGTTTTCAAAATAGAAATTCAATTACAGACCTTATCTACTACACTAAAAGGTACACAATGCAGGGTTCACTACGTCGAGCTACGCCGCGCTGCGCAGCGCTGCGTAGCTCACTGAATCGTGTACCTTTTTGTGTTGTTTGTACCATATTTCTTATAAATACTATCCTTTTCATTTTTTTGTGCTATCTTTTTCAACGTACAATGTACATACCTAAATCCAACCCTGTGCTGTCAGCTGTGCCTTCCACTTCTCGTGGTCAAAATCATGGTCAAAGTCAAACTGATTATTTTGGCCTTGATGAACTGTGCAATTAGTTATATCTAGAACGAAATGCAGTTCAGTTTTGTGCTATAGTATATTGATATTCTACCAGGAAATTTCGCAGTACGTCGTTTCCTTTAGAATTATGAACTTACGAACAAGTTGGTCTGTTATTTGTTAAAGTATGGGGGCTTACAGCAAAATTTTCAATGCCTTCAAGAAATATCCTCTCTTACGAGGTATGGCATCTTATAGCATTATCTGGCCTGTTTCTAGTTTAGTACAACAAACATTTGAAGGTAAAACAGTTGGTAAGTACCTACATTATTCTTAATTTCGTTGTCTAGGAAGTATAATATATCAATTCAACTCTGATGGACTAACCAACAATAAAATAATCCTTTCTTAAATTACAGAAAATTATGATTTGTGGCGCTGTGCTCGATATGGTCTCTATGGGTCCTGCTTTGTTGCTCCTACTTTGTATAGTTGGCTAACAATTGCCAATATAATGTGGCCTGGGAATTCAATAAGAGCGGGTATAATTAAGGTAAAGAGTTGTTGAAATGATGTTATTATTTATTACACAATAGTTGTAGTGCTTGATAATAATAAAAAAAAATATTTAAAATTATTAATACTAAATTAATAATTTAAAAAAAAAAAAACATTTTTCAGTCTAATTTATTAATCTAATTCAAATCATGCATGAGTTATGTACACCTTTCTATATTTACACAGAATGAAAATCCTATAAAAAAATAAATGTAAAATGTGTTGTAAAGATGTAGTTGGTGTTCCTAATAAATACATAATTAATATTGCTTTAGTATGCTAGATAATTAATGAATCATAGTTATTTTACATGAACAACCCAATGAAATATCGCTACTGCCATCATTGTAATTATTTTGTTTAGATAATATGAAAGTAATGTTTATCATAATTGCAAAGGATCTTATATACCAATGTTTTTATTTCTTTTGTAGACGTTTGTGGAATCACTCACTTATGCACCATTCGCAATGTGCAGCTTCTATTTTATTATGAGCTTACTTGAATCAAAGCCTTTTCATGAAGCTGTTGCAGAAGTTGAAGCCAAATTTCTGCCAACTTATAAGGTATATGAACAACACATAATGTATTTTTAATAAGGCTGTGTTTAGAATATTTTTCATTTTATTGTTTTCTTATACCTATTTCTATATTTCAGATTGGTATCTCCATTTGGCCAGTTATTGCCATGGTTAATTTCTGCCTCATTCCTCCAAGACACAGGGTGCCTTTTATTAGTCTATGTAGTCTTGTGTGGACATGCTACCTTGCATATATGAAACACAAAGATAAAGAAACACTTGTGGCAACATCAAGTGCAAATCGTTTGAAATTAATTAAAGCTAATTTATGATTAGGTAAGAGTTAGCCAATTTATTAGCCAAATTATAAGTTATCTTAGATGGTGTTATTTTATAGTAAATTCTAGTTCAATTACTAATCTATATAATATATAATAATGAAATGATGTTTGTAAGTCTTACTAAAACTCGAGAACGGCTGGCCCGATTTGGCTAATTTTGGTTTTGAAATATTTATAGAAGTCGAAGGAAGGTTCAGCAGGTGAGAAAAGTAAGTGTAAGGAAAATAGTACAATTTTATTATCCCATACAAACTATCTGCCCCCCTATCAGTGATAGGGGGACAGATGAAACCGTTAAGGAGTGAATAAAGTTCGAACTGTCCCCTCATTGCTAACAGGGGGACAGATCAAACTTTTTTTTCCAATCTGTCCCCCTAAGGGGGGGACAAGGCGGGGTGACAGATCGGAATAATTCCTGTCAAACAGGGTGCGTTTGTACATACTTTTAGTATTTTTATCTATGGGGTGCGTTCAGAAATTAAATAATACGGAGGTGTTAAGAATGTATGGTTTTGTTTTATTCAATTGTTTGGTATGTCCTTTACTCTGTTATTTTATTTCTATTTTAATTTATTATCAAGACAGACATTTTTTATGTAGCTTGATATATTATGTTTCTAAGTTTAGTCACAAAATAAATATCTGAATGCACTATAAATATTTGACAACAAACAAAATATCTGCCATTTACCATTTTTTTTAGTTTAGTGGTTTTAGTGTATTAGTGAAATAGTTTAGTGTATTTACAATGCCAAGGAGAAGAATACCCTGACTTAGGTCGTAGAAGTCATTATTATTATTGCGCAGGTGTAGCCCGCGAACCGCGAAATTCAAATTTTCTTACGTTTTTTGCAATTTTCAGGTCAGTGCAGTGTTAGGTTGTATCTTTTTTTTTTTCTTTGTCCTCGCACGTTTTGTGCATTTTGCCAATGTCACGTAGGTTGCATCTTGGTCAAAATTTGATACGCAACTATAAGACGGAGGTTACACGCTCATTCTGGCGTCAGTTCAGTCTGTGACCTTGATCACGTCTAGACTGATGGCTGAATGATGGACTGACGCGCGGTATTACACGGTAAGTCAGACTGACGATCAGTCCAACCGAAAACTTCTACGCGATAACACGCATAGGCATTTGGTATGGATTTTAACAAGAATAAATTAAAAGTAAAAAAACTTTTTTAAAAACAAGCTTTGCGATGGGGGTTCCCTACTTGAAATCGAATGACGTGTGCTCGAATAACACTTGCTCGAAAACGTTAACTCGATAGTAAATGAAATCGATGAATTATGAGCGCGACAGTTCACTACCTCGATGCATCAAAATCTCGAATAACTATAAGCTCGAATCATCGGCAGCGCGAAGGCCCATTATCTATAAACATCATTTCTCGAACGACCATCTAATCGATTTACAGATAAGTTTTAAGGATTTTTATTAGAGTACAATATAATGAAACAAGTCAACACTAAACATGCCATAGAAAAAGCCAATACCGCAGCAGACAAGTCACCACGTAAAAAGAAAATGAGACAACGCAATGCCTCTATTATGTGGTTATGTGAGAGTAAAGGGAAAATGAGTTTACTCGAATTTTTGAGAGGTATTGCAAATCATACAAAATTATAATTCTTTTTTTTAATACTTAAGACATTTATTCCATATTTTGTACAAAGATTTGTTTTTTCCTACCTATTTGGTAAAGTTACTGTAGGTATTTGTGTATAATGTTATTTTATTGCCATAATTATCGTACATGATTAATTACGGCGTCGTTTAATTACGGAGTTCCTATGGCCACCTTCCAGCTCCATCATCAGACCCTGGTTACCATATAGTATCAAAGTACTTGTCAAGACGAATTAAACGAGCCCAAACTCGATGGGGTTGCGTTGTTTATTTACGGAATTCCTATATGGCCACCTTCCAGTTCCATCATCAGACCCTGCTTACCATATAGTATCCAAGTACTCGTCAAGACGAATTAAACGAGCCCAAACTCGATGGGGTTGAGTCGTTTAAGTACGGAGTTCCTATGGCCACCTTCCAGCTCCATCATCAGACCCTGCTTACCATATAGTATCCAAGTACACGTCAAGACGAATTAAACGAGCCCAAACTCGATGGGGTTGCGTAGTTTAACTACGGAGTTCCTATGGCCACCTTCCAGCTCCATCATCAGACCCTGCTTACCATATAGTATCCAAGTACTCGTCAAGACGAATTAAACGAGCCCAAACTCGATGGGGTTGCGTCGTTTAAGTACGGAGTTCCTATGGCCACCTTCCAGCTCCATCATCAGATCAGCTCTATTTCATAATAATATTGCATTGTCATCCGCTTTATACATGCATGCAAAATTTCAGCTCAATCGAAAACCGGGAAGTGGATCTTTATCTTGCAAGATATGATTACAGACAACGGGACAGGTGAAACTAAATAAAAGCTTGTAAAAATGCTTGTGTTGCTATAATATTAGCTCTGTCTACGAAGAATCGTAGAAAAAGAAAGCGGTGGTATAAAAAGTGGCTAATGAAAAGAGAATTCTACACACACTTAAATTTACTGAATGAGATAAGAGAGGAGAAGAAGATGACTATGCTAAATATTATCGAATGAATGATTTTTTTTTTTTTTTTTTTATTCCAAAGAATAGGTAACATTTCTAATGTAAGAATAAATTCTTTCTCCGGGGCTAATGGCTGAGAGGGGGACGTCGGGGGCGGCGAGGGAGTCTGCGCGGCGGCGGCGGCGCAGGCGGCGACATGTCGTACGACTCCATCGCTGTCTAGTGTTGTACGTCGTAGCACGACCATGAACGCATTCATTATAACTTTTGATGGTAATAAAATCCTTTTAATTTATACTATTTTATACCACTAATTAGAAATTTTATACCTGTCAATTATCCTAGATATATAAATAATAAAATATAAAAATATAAAAAAAAAAAAATATTAAAATAATCATTTAAATATTTTAATAATTTTTGTCAGTCTGGTCAGACTGATGCCAGACTGAACGTGTGTTTATTAAATATTAGCTATCAATCTGATGTCAGTCACTGCTTAGACAGCGATGGAGTCGCACGACATGTCGCCGCCTGCGCCGACTCCCTCGCCGCTCCCGACATCCAAAGAGTAAAGTAACTATCCGACGTCCCCATCTCTACCATTAGCCCCGGAGAAAGAATTTATTCTTACATTAGAAATGTTACCTATTCTTTGGAATAAAACGAATAAAAAAAATAAAATAAAAATCTTTAATTCGATAATAATCAGCATAGTCATCTTCTTCTCCTGTGTCTAAATATTCGGAAACAATATAAATATGACATTAATTTACCAGTTATTAACAATATGATGTAATATAAAAGTACCTATGTTACTGCTATTCGTGTGTGGAAATATGTTTAAAAATAAATTGAAGAAAATGTTAATTGATAAGGTATTTTATAATCTGCACTAGTTTTTTGATAAAAAATAGAATTTGTAAGTACCCAAGACTCGGGTAGACTGTTGAAACAAAAAAAAATTATGTATAAGAACTTTATGTACACAGATATGCAATAAATATATCTTTATCTGTCTCATATCTCATTCAGTAAATTTAAGTGAATTTATGGTCTTTTCATTAACCACTTTTTACACCACCGCTTTCTTTTTCTACGATTCCTCGTAGACAGGGCTAATATTATAATATTAGCCCTGTCTACGAGGAATATATTATAATATTAGCCCTGTCTACGAAGGCAACGGGAGCATATTATTTTTCTTGTTAAAATCCATACCAAATGCATAAGCGTGTTATCGCGTAGAAGTTGTCGGTTGGACTGATCGTCAGTCTGACTTACCGTGTAATACCGCCCGTCATTCCATCATTCAGCCATCAATCTATACGTGATCAAGGTCACAGACTGAACTGACGCCAGAATGAGCGTGTAACCTCCGTCTTAGAAGTTTTTACCCGACTGCGCCAGAAGGAGGGTTATGTTTTTCGAGTGTATTATGTATAATATTATTTCTTTGGCACGCTCTGTAGCCTAAACGGCTTGATTGATTTCAGCTTGAGAGGTGCGGTTAGATTCGTCTTGTGACAGTGGGTAGGTAATGTAGCCCCGCGTTCCGAGATGGGAAATAATCGATGTGAGCGTGCTTAAACCCGTACCGAATTAGCGTGAGCGCGATAACGACGTTCCGTGAATCGTCATAGATGACGTCATGACATGCGCCATCTTGCGATAACGCCGACCATACCCTAGAATAATATCACCGTGAGCGCTGTCAAAAATGACAGTGTGTGTGTGAGGATGTGTCAGTGTGTGTTTTGTTTTGATTTGCATCTTATCATAAAATTAAACTAACGTGGCATTTTCGAAATTGTGCTTCTGGCTGATAGTCGCCACCTGACCAAAGAAGAAGAAATGTGGTGTTTATACAAAGAAATACTGTAATAATATCGTTTTTACATTGAGTAAGCACTGTGAGCGCGCTCACGGGCGTTCCGAATTGTTGACAGCTCTCAGCTGTCATAATCGTGATATCTAAATCGGAACGCATGTGAGCGCTGTGAGCGATTATAGCTAATTCGGAAAGCGCCCTAGGTAGGTATATCATTGAGATAGGAAAACAAGGTATATTAAAATTGAAAAAAAAATGCCCGATTTTTGGCGGCATATTTGTAAGTCTTCAATTTTTTCACAGAGCATGTAACCTTTTTTTAACTTTTTTTTTTTCGCAAATCTATCTTGTGGTGTATCAAAAACAATCTTTCACAATTGTAAACTAAAAAGCTGGAAATAAAAAAGTACCTAATTAAAAAACGAAAAAATCCGACTGCGGTAAAAAAACTAAAAAAACTGAAAAGCTAGAAACAAAACTTGGAAGCAGGCGGGCGGGACCCATTCAATTATTATATTTCTAACTCAATTAGGCCCCGCCTGCTTCCAACTTTTGTTTTTAGCTTTTCAGTTTTTTTTGACTTAAGGTGAAAGCGCCAGGGTAGCCCGCGAAATTCAATTTTTTTTAGGTTTTTTGCAATTTGCTGGTCAGTATTAAGTTGTACGATGATTAAAATATGATTCGCGGCCGTAACAAATATGTATTTACAGAATTATAATCATTAAAGTCATCAACACAACTCTCTAAGACTATGTAATCCCCAAGAATGACTATTTCATGAAATCTTGACATTTGGGGATTACATGGTCTTAGAGAGTTGTATTGATGACTTTAATGATTATAATTCTGTAAATACATATTTGTTACGATCGCGAATCATATTTTAATCAACGTACGACTTAATACTGACCAGCAAATTGCAAAAAACGTAAAAAAATTTGAATTTCGCGGGCCACCTTAGAGCTTCTCCCTTAAGTTTTTTACCGCAGTCGGGTTTTGTAGTTTTTTTTTTTAATGTTTGTTTTTGTAACTCCAAAATCTATTGTTTATTTCTGTCAGCTGTTGATTGTCAATGTCACCTTTACTTCCCACTTCCCTGTCTTTCTATTCCACACTTCCACAGTACAGCAGCCAGTGCTGCCAACTTAGCATTTTTTTGGCTAAATTTAGCATATTCCCCAGTGATTTAGCACGAAAAAATTCAGTTTAGCCTATAGCATATTTTTTAGCATTTTACCCTGATAAGATAAAGTCTGCATTTTGTCTGCATATATTTTTTTAATTTTTACCATTAAACTTGTAACAGAATTACAAGCCAGATTGCCTACGAAACAACGAACTTTGCTGTTCTACGAAAAATGTAAATATTTTGAGCACAAGAAATGCTAAAAGTTGTCAAACTACCAATCGTTGAAATAGTCCAAGAATTTAAAACAGATGCAACAGGAATTGATAAACTTATCACAATGGCGAAACATTGTTTTTATACAATGCAATTTTATAATGTAAGATTCGGATTAAAAAGGGTTAAGAAATGCCGTTTTTCCTACGAGGTCTCTGACTCAAACTTGCGAAAAATAGGGATATATTATAAGGCTTATGCATCTACGTCTTCCGCGCTATATCTACCGGCTGCGGCTGCTTCTATTCAAGAGGATACCGACGATGTTTTCTGTGTCACAAAATTAGTGCTTCTTTTACACCAGGTATTGTAAAGATTTTATAATAAATGCTCTTTTTCTCTCTATTGGCATTTTTTTTATATTTTCCGAAAAATTTTAGCATATTTTTGGCATTTTTCGAACGTAGATTTAGCATAAAATAATTTTTAGAGTTGGCAGCACTGACAGCAGCAGACTTTGGTCTGTGTTTCTCGCTTCTCATGGTCAAAACTCTTCAAATTCAAATTGTTACAAGAACTACAATTGACTAGAACCAAATGTAGTTCAGTTTTGTGTAGAAGCGTTTGGTTGTACTTTCATCAACTTTATTTATAGGTGCTATATTGGCATTCTACCAGAAAATTTCTCAGTGCGACGTTTCCGTGTATCTCTTCTGCAGTGGTTTTAGAATTATGAACTTACATAAGAACAATTCGGTCTGCTATTTCTTAGAGTATGGGTGCCTACAGCAAATTTTTCAATGCTTTCAAAAAATATCCTCTCTTACGAGGAATGGCATCTTATAGCATTATCTGGCCTAGTTCTAGTTTAATACAACAAACCTTTGAAGGTAAAACACTTGGTAAGTACATGATTATTAATTTTGTTGTTTAGGAAGTGTATCATTTTAACTTCGATGGACTAACCAACATTAAAATAATCTTTTCTTAAATTACAGAAGATTATGATTTGTGGCGCTGTGCTCGATATGGTCTCTATGGGTCCTGCTATGTTGCTCCTACTTTGTATAGTTGGCTAACAATTGCCAATATAATGTGGCCTGGGAATACAATAAAAGCGGGTATAATTAAGGTAAAATTATAATTACTACTACTACTATACCTGTGCTCCTTCTACGAAACAACCACACAAAAACATGCTGTAATGATGCAAAAGTTGTTGTATTGTATTGCTTTTAATAATATTGCTCATCCTTGATAATAATTGAATCATAGTTATTTTACTTACATGAACAACCCAATGGACTTGAAGCTAGTGTTATCATTATAATTATTTTATTTAGATATTATGAGAGGAATGGTTGGAATATTCACCATAATTTAATGAAAGGACTACCTACTAATGTTCTTATTTCTTTTGTAGACATTTACGGAAACACTCACATACACACCATTTGCAATGTGCAGCTTCTATTTTTTTATGAGCTTACTTGAATCAAAGCCTTTTCACGAAGCTGTTGCAGAAGTTGAAGCCAAATTTCTGCCAACTTATAAGGTAAGTATATAAAAAAAGAAAAATTTTCTAAACACAGCCTAAATAAAAATACACAACATTGTGTATTTTTATTTAGGCTGTGTTTAGAAAATTTTTCTTTTTATTGTTTTCTCATACCTGCCTATTTCTATATTTCAGGTTGGTGCGTCCGTTTGGCCAGTCATTGCCATGATTAATTTCTGTCTCATTCCTCCAAGAAACAGGGTGCCTTTTATTAGTGTATGTAGCCTTGTGTGGACATGCTTCCTTGCATATATGAAACACAAAGAAAAAGAAGCAAAGGTTGGAACATCAAGTGCAAATCCTATGAAATTATTGAAAGCTAATTTATGATTAGGAAATAGTTACCCAAGTTATTAGCCAAATTGAATATTTTATAAGACATCTTAGGTGGTATTATTTATTCTAGTCCAATTATTAATTATTTAATCTCAAATATGTGTGATATTTAAATAGTCCATAGTTGCTTTGCAAAGATCTTGTTATTATTTATTTCAATGTTATTATTTATACAAACAGCCGGTCGATTCTGTAAAAATCTCACTGTGAATACTTAGGTGAAGTGAGTTTGTTTTTGCTAGGAATTGACACTATTGACAGCTCACTCCACGCTCACTTCACCTAAGTTTTCACGGTGAGATTTTTACAGAATAGCACCGCAGTATTTACAAAATACCTGTTATAGTAATATATTATACAGTACAATAGGCTTAGTTTTGACAAGAACTATTGGGTTAACACATATTTATTTAATAACAAAAAAATATATTGATGGAGTCAATTATTATGATGATGACTATGAAAATATTTATTGCCATAAAACATTGACTCATAAGCAAAACACTAATCCAAAAAGTTTGTCATTGTGAAAAGGAAAAAACAAAAGTAAAAGTTTTAGTTTTTTTTTTAAATTCAAATGAACCCAATAGTTCTATAAAGATTTGATGTTATGTAATTTTTATACTTAAGTATAATTTTAATACATGGTATTAGTTTCTGCATGTTTTCATACAATGAAATTATGTAAGAGACTAGAAACAGGGTGATAAATAAATACATTTCAATTAGATCTACACAACATAGGTATAAGGAAAAGTGTGATGGGCAATTAAAAACTTGTATTGACAATATATTTTCTATGATAATGTGCTTGTTTTCAGTTAAACCTTGTTCATTCCTATTCAATACCTAACTATTCAGTAATTTCATTGACATACACCTGTGAGCCACGACTCTCGAACTCACGAGTTACACGTGGCGAGCACATAATAATAATTATATATTATTATAAGCATGTACCTAAGTTGCTAAATAGAGCTGTCACCAGTGCCAACTATAGGTAGGTACATAATTGACTGAATACCAGAGCAAAATATTCAATCCCCTGACTATAGGTAGCGTGATTGAATTGTCTGAGGTACAGGTACCTAGGTATAGTTGCTTCAACTTTCTGACTAACTGACAGACTATTTAATTTTGACAATTCAAAAGTGCCTGTACAAGGTTTAATTGAAATAAATGATTTGAGTTTGAGTTGCAGTGCTGGTGTAAAAGTAAAGGAAGAAATATAAAACTTTTTTACAAAAAAAAAACAACCAACTTCCAAAAAAAAACGACATTTTCAAAAAATGAAAAACAACTTTTTTTTAAAGTACTTATATATTTATTTGTCAAAAACGTGTAGGTTCACAATCAGTTGGAACGATTAAGTACAAAAAAAAGTTTCAGCACGTTCGTTTTGCCTTGAAAGGCGTACAAATATGGTAATAATAATATAATTCAAAGTACTTACATACAAAAAAAAATCATAAAGTTAAATTAATATAAATAATAATGTCTAAAGTAAGTATGTAGGTACATACATACATCATTTACATAGACTTCGGCAACATCATAGTAGCATTTATTTATTAAGTTTTTCTTAAAACTATTAATATTCAAATCTTTGTATGCCTTTGGTATCTTGTTGTATAGGTAATGTTTTTCTTTAATTTCAGAAGTCGGTGTCGTTGGTTCCGCATTTTCGTTTATTGACACCGACTTCCGAAATTAAAGTTATTTTTCACATTGTAGTGCTTTTTTTGGAAGTATTTTGTTAAGTTAAAGTTTAAGTTTTTTAGTTGTGCCTACCCTGTGAGGGGAGAGGTACCCCAATAAGAACTTTAGCAGAAATGTGGGTGTACCGTGGTATTCTATTCCGTGGTGGTATACTGAACACATCTACGGTGATCTGCGTACCCCTTCAGTGGGCACAGGCGTGATGTTACTCAATATCTTTATTGCTTTACCATAATGTGTACTTGACTTAGGTGATTGATTTTTTATAAATCAATGACTTTGGTGTATATAATTTAGATCATTATGGACCCTGTAGGGCACAGCAAGAGGGAAGCCCTGAGGAGATAATATTATTATGTTTGTTATATTATTTATTCATTATGATATTATTTATTAATAATTATTATCGTAGGTACCAAACATGGTCCCTACGGATAAAAGAAGAACACAAACTCGGAGTTATGCTAAGTCAGATGGCGTCAGTGAGACATGGGATCACAGTTTTTCTAAGACATTTCTTTGCATAGCCCCTCTATTGTACGGTGTAGGTACTTACCTATCTCTTTGCTATTTATTTATTTCAGGCATCAAGGCCCATATAAATACATACAATACAATATTAATATAACTTAAAAATACTATAAATACATACAACATTATGTTAACACTTAAAACTAACGTACACGAAGTGTCGGCGTCGTGTTTCGCTGACTGGTGTCATGTAGGCCGGCCACGAAACCGGCGGTACACAACACCCTTCGGCCAGAACTCTTCCTTGAGGAACTTCTCGAGATGCTGTGTCGGAACACGCACCACGAACGACTTGAAGTTCGTGTTGTGACGCGACTCCAACTTCTCGACCCTCAAAGTCCAGTTGGTCTTGACACGCATGTACTCCACAATCTCCTCAACCTTCGTGGAGTGGTGCAGTCTGGACACGTACAGCTGCGTCGACGGGATCGCTGGACGCAGCACTCAGCATATGGGTCCTGCCTGCCCGGTGCCGCACTGGTTCTGACAAGGAGGCTTCTTCTTATTCTTCTCCACCTTGGTGAAACCATCCTTGTCGCACGTGTCCTTCTCTGGACCCTGCCTTTTCAAAACCTTGTTTGGTTTCGACCGGCTCCGTTTACCCCCTTTTGGCTTTTCCGCCAGTTTTACCTGCAAGTTTTGCGACTCAGCAGGCTTGTTAGCGGCTACTATTGCTGCGTAGGCTCGTTTGGGGGTCGACGAACCTACACACATCGTTGTCTCTACCTGTGTCGAGACAGGGACGGCCACGGCACGCGTTGCAACGCATGCATTCTCTGCAGTTAGTGACGCATTCGAGCTCGCCGACTCGAAAATGCAGATGGAGGCGTTTTGTGCCCCGCGACACGTGTCCACATTTGCGGTGTCGTCGGTAGGTGACCTACTTGCAGAAATTGCGTTGCGCAAGAGCACTACTTCTGCCTGTAGATCACTGATGGTGTTGTTGGACACCTCCAGCTTATGCTGCATCTCGGCCTGGAATGTAATGTCCTTCAGCAGCCTGGTGACATCAACGTGATCGAACGTGACGGGAAGCAGCTTGTGCAGATCCTTCGCCACGAATTCAGGCACGTCGTCCGGGTCGGTCTCCTTCATCAGCGTTTGATGTCCTGGAGACTCTTCGCTGTACCGTCCCTTCGACGAGACGGCATCTGGCTGACTTTGCCGAGCGTCGTGAACAGCAGCAACTTGGCACTGCTAATCTCTTCCTCCTTATACGATGACTTGCAGATCTGCAAGATGCTGATCTTGTCCATATAGTCGATGGCATGTTTGATGAATGCCAATACTTCGTTGGCTATGAGAGTGGGAACTCATAGCGGAAAACGGGCAGCGGCTATAGCCGCGCAATTCGCGAATATAATATTCGTACAGTGCAGCGCAAACGCGACCGTACTCGACCGCGTATCGCAGCGCAGAGCGCGCTATATAATAAGGTTTCAAGTTAGTCTTTGGAGCGTTTATTGGAAGTGCTAGGACCTATTAAAGCATATTTCTATTTACTAAAATAACTTCAAAACGGTGCATTTTTAGGGTTCCTTGTAGGTACTACGGAACCCTAAAAATTAAGCCTCTTTCAAAGGCTTCCTTCAAGAAACATTATATTGTAGTCTGTCAACACCCCCATTCAAGGTCAGCGATTATTTATAGTTTCAATATTTTGTGGGAAAATCCCACTAAAAATAATGTCCGTCAAAAAATCATCCAAAGTGACAAAAGTCGAAGCAACTTAGCCCAAAGGGAAAATAAGGCATATTATTATAGCTATTGCCGACCCCAAACGTAGGGTACTTGTCAGTGAAATCACATCACTAATTATTTATTTATGTACCGCCGCCAGCACATATGTGCTGCCGTCTGTACTATTTATTTTTACCGACTTCAAAAAAAAGGAGGTTATCAATTCGATACGTATGTATGTAATATTATTGGAATTGCATTATATTCACATATGATCTACTAAGGCTTCCAAACAAATATACAAAATTTCATAGACGTATGTATGTATGTATGTTTGTCCACGCATTTCTCAGCAACTATTAATCGGATCGTGACAATTTTTTTTGTATTAGCTTACATTTACTTCAACTTAGGGAACAGTGCAAGTTTCATCAAAATCGGTTCAGAAATTTTCAAGATATGGACTAATACGTGTAAGTGTGACGGCACGGGGGCGTATTGGTACGAGCTACGGGTGTAGTGTCAAAGGGAAAACATCTCAAAACCTTGGTCAAATTCTAGTGTAAAAACTAAAAATTACGAAATAAAAGTAATTTAAAAAAATTAAACCGACTTCAAAAAGAAATCAACTCAAAATTATGAAATAACTTTAATTTCGGAAGTCGGTGGCAAAAAACTAAAATACAGATCCCAAGACACCGACTTCCGAAATTAAAGTTATTTCATAATTTTGAGTTGATTTCTTTTTGAAGTCGGTTTAATTTTTTTAAATTACTTTTTTATTTTACTAATCTGTGAACTGTCACTGTCAAGTGTCATCAGCTGCAGGTTTAACTCAAAAAATAGATCAAAAGGTACTCTGTGTAGAAAACTTCGCGAAATACTGCCTGTGTTCAATAAATAAACTTCATTGTGCTGTGCTGTAAATTACAATTACACCGATCCGTATTAATCGGGGAGGGAGTGAATAAAACAAAAAAGAGGCAACGCGGACATGATTACAAGCTAATATTAAATACACCTTTTATGTTTAGCGAAGTCAAACAGAATACAATGAATTATAAACATAGAGAGTAGTATATTCCTTGATTATAAACAAGAGCTTGCGGTGTATTCGCTATGCTTTTGTGTATAAGCTAATAATTCATTATGTCTAGCAATTCATTATTGTTTTCCATTAACAATGAAGGCAAAGTTTACGCCTTGTCAACAAGTGGGTCATGTTGGAGAGAATTCATGTATTTAGGCTTAGAATTCAAAACATTGTCTGCTGTTCCACATTTCCTATGGGCTGTAGGAGGCGACCGACAAATCTACCTCCATGTGCATGGCTTGGAAATACCCATACGAGTCAAAGAAGAGTCCTACGAAAACGAAAGGTGGTTACCACTTGAAGGATTTAGTGGCAGATTGCTTCCCACAGACAGGTATCATTTTTCTTCTCAAGATGGCACAAAAGACAGAGCAATTGATCGCATAAGGTTACCATCAATGGCCTGGCAATGGGAGGGTGATTGGCAACTTGAACTAACATTAGATGGTCAACCCTTGGATCATGATGGATGGACATATGCAGTAGACTTTCCAGCACAATTTGGCCCCTCAAAACAGTGGAAGTCTTGTGTAAGAAGAAGAAAGTGGATAAGGTACAGAAAATTTAGTGCTATGAATTCATGGTGTGCAATTGCTCCCTTACACAAAGATCCAACACAGGAGCCATTCATAGATGTCAGCATTGGTGGTAATCAGATCCCATATGCTTCCCCTGGAACATTGTCGGTTTGGGCTATAACTGCTCATGGGCGCGTTATGTATAGGGCTGGTGTCAGTGCTACTTCTCCTGAAGGATTGAAATGGATCAACATAAGCATTCCTCCTAATTGTGATATTAGACAGATTTCTGTGGGACCTACTGGGTTAGTTTGGGCTCTTTTGTGGACAGGAAGGGCTATTGTTAGAAAAGGCATAACCAAAGACTGTGCCACAGGTGAAGCTTGGATGGAAGTTAAATCTCCTAATGATACTAAACTAGTGTCTCTTTCAGTTGGATTCAATTCCATTTGGGCTGTGAGTTCTGATACAAGAGTTTGGTTTAGAAAAGGCGTAGATGGGAATACAGCTGGAAATTCTGAAGTAGCTGCAATGGGAAGTGGATGGCTAGAAATCACTGGTCATATGAGCTATATTTCAGTTGGCATCAATGATCAAGTGTTTGCTATTGGTGATTCAGATAAGTCTATTTACTGGCGCAGTGGTATCACTCCCGCAGAGCAAACTGGCAAAAGATGGAGAATGGTTCAAGCAAATATGCAACTTAGCCGGACATCTAGCTCAGCAAGTGTTGTGTCTTCAACATCCAATGCCAAACATCACAGTCTCAACATGCTCAATGAAACGACAACAGAGCTTAAATCCAATATAAATCTGAACAATTCCTGGGAAGAGTCACATTCAGCACCAATTGAACATACATTACCTGTGAAACCAAAAGAAGCTCGGCAAAAACGGAATGAACAAATAGACAATATTGATTATACAGGAAAAAGTTATGAAACAACATTAAAGAACCCAAGAGCATGGAGCCCTGTAAGAAGTGTTGGCTCAGTTGTGGGCATGGAGGCTCAGCCGGATAGTGACAGTAGTGTGTTTGATGTTGACTCAGGAATGTTTTTTGATGATGAGATAAGCCAAACTGCTTGGGGTACTTGTGAAACTACTTGGGCATTTGTAGAAGCCGGGGCTTGTTCTGTAGATGTAATGCAGGTGCCCCACTGGTTTACAGACTCCCATAATGCATTTAATATGGATCTAACTGCTAAATGGCGAATTCAGATTTTGGATTATCTAAAAACTAGAAACAATAATGTAACATTGGATCTATCTAATTATGGTCTAGCTGTGGAAGAAAAAGGTTGGACACGGAGCTGTGAGTCAAGACTAATAAATGCAAATCATTCCAGTGAAGACTGTATATTATCTTTATATTGGCATGACTTAGAAAATATAGGTACCTTGTCTGTTTTTCAACCGGATGGTACTATAAAATTTATTTTGAACCTAGGTGAAGTCACCAGTGTTATAACATCATCAGAACCTGGAAGTCCCAGAATAACTTTGTCTGTTCCAAGTCAAAACAAGAGTCCCATAAAAGTTCAGTTCATATCAGAAATGGAACAGGAAGAATGGTTTAATGTTTTAGTTGATATCACATCACAGATCAATGGGGTTACTGGTAAACCATCAGCCAATTCAGTATGGGCAATTGCTAATTCTGGAGATATACTAAATTGGGATCCCATGCCTGCAAAACTGAATACTGCAAATAATGGTAAATATATTAAGGAGATTCAAGTCTTTGGAAAAGATATAGTATCTGGTTTTACAACACCTTTGCATAACAATTTTCCACCTGGGAGTACATTAAAAATCTTGGGCTGTTTAAATGATGAAATCAACAGATTTCATATTAATTTAGAAGGTCCAGAAATTAAGAAACAGAGACATAAAATTGAGACAGAGGTGACCGAAATACCTTTGCACTTCAATGTGAGATTTGAAGAGAGAGTTGTTGTGTGCAATTCAAAAATATTTGGTAGTTGGGGTGTTGAAGAAAGACATGAATTACCAATGTCTCCAGGGCAAGAGTTTTGTATAACGATTATTTGTGATATCAATGCTTTTAAGATACTGGTAAATGATAAACTTTATTGCTTCTTTGAACATAGACTCAGTCCTAAAACTATTACATCAGTTGCCGTAAAGGGACCTTTAAAACTTTATTCCATGGAATATTCAACAACAAATGCTATAATTGGATCAGAAGAAATGTATTGGCGGATTATAGGGGGCTACTTGCGGCGAGTCGAGTCTTGCCAGAATGGTATCGTTTGGGGGATATCTCACGATCACCGTGTTTGGGTATATACAGGAGGATGGGGAGGAGGTATTCTCAAAGGTAGCAATCTATTTTATTTGACTGTACCAGATCCTACTTATATTTTGTGGAATACATATTGTAGAAACTAAACTTGTCATTTTAGGTATAGGAAGCAAAGAAGGCATACATTCTATGACAGATACTCAAACTTACTGCGTCTACGAAAACCAGAGATGGAATCCTCTTTCAGGCTACACATCCACTGGCTTGCCTACTGATCGTTACATGTGGAGTGACATCACCGGAAAACACAAAAGAACTCGAGAACATACTAAACTTCTTAATCGTCATTGGCATTGGGTAACTTACAACTCATTATTTTGCTAAAAACAAAAAAATTAAGTACCTAATACAACGTGCCTCCACCAGAGACTGCGCGAAGTCGACCAACCCCGCACGACTTGTTGTGAGACATGAGTATGGCGACGTGAGACGTTGCCTGACTTTGCGTGTTATATTTGAGTGCACGGGTCACAGGATGACGGGACATTTATCTCCTAACGAGTACAGACGCCAGCAGGTCAACCTACCCGAAACTGTCAGATTTTCCCAATCAACCTTGAACCATATACTTACTTTAGCAATAAAGTCGAAAATCTATTAAAGAAATCTGACAGATTGTAGTAACTTGATGTGCTGGCGTCTGTACATAAGTTAAGATGATTTGTTATCATGTTATACCTTATTTAATTGCGACAAACATCTGCTGTCTCCAGATATCCGAATGGATGATCGACTACAACACACCTGGTGGTGTTGATTCTGATGGATGGCAGTACGCAACCGATTTCCCAGCACCCTATCACGGAAAAAAAATATTTACCGATTGCGTCCGTCGACGAAGGTGGTATAGAAAAGCTCAAATTATTACAGAAGGCCCATGGATTCGGGCCGGAAGTACTGCATTGTTAGATATTTCTATATGGGTGAGATTTTAAATTATTGTATGTACTTATAAATATTATATGTACGAAGGCGACGTGTCGTGAATTACACTCAAGCGGCGCGGCGGCGGGCGGCGCCTTCGTAAATTTTGCATGAAAACGTTTTGAAGCGGCATCATGCCTGCGCCGCCCGGCGCGGCGCCGCGCCTTCTCCTTACGCCGTCTCTGTATAATTCACGCCTAAGAAGTTGGCTGGGACAGACTGGATGCGGAAAACGGAAGACAGGGTGTTGTGGCGCAGCCTGGGAGAGGCCTATGTCCAGCAATGAAAACGTTTTGAAGCGGCGTCATCCCTGCGCCGCGCCTTCACCTTACGCCGTCTCTGTGTAATTCGCGCCTTAGGTTGCCCGTCCTTCTAGCTGGGGGGCGTCCCACACTACGCTTGCCGATACGCGGTCTCCACTCCAGAAATAGTCGAATTGATTTTATACATAATCATAATTATAAGCTTGATTTGAAATGAATGTATGTAGGTGGTTACTTTAGTACGAATGACTCATAGAACGTGCAAAAGCTGCAAGTTGTTGGTACATTCCTATTGTTACTGACGTTTATGACCACACGACTCACAGATACTGACAAGTACGGCAGTCATTATCTGAGTTGTAAGTATAAACATAATGTATTATGTATGTTAAAATATTCTTTTACTTATAGGCCAATGGCGACGATGCATCAGTCTGGGCAATTACATTGGCAGGTGACGCCATTTATCGAACTGGAGTTACAGTTACAGCACCCACGGTAGGAATTAAGCAATATTTTATCAGTGTACAATCAATCAATATTAATTATGATTTTACATTTCACAAATACGCGTCAATCATTCCAATTTATACTTTACTAGCTGCGCCCCGCGGTTTTACCCGTATAAGTTTTGATCCCGTGGGAATTTCGGAATGAAAAGTAGTCTATGTGTTAATCCAGGGTGTCAGCTACCTCCATACCAAATTTTTGCTTGAAGAAGTAACAAACATAAACACACACACACTCACAAACTTTCGCCTTTATAATATTAGTGTGATATATCGCTTAGGTCACAATTACAATTTTAATATGTTGCAACAAAGAAAACATTCCGTTTGTTTTTTTTAGGGTGCGCATTGGGAACACGTTAACAACCCTCAATCACTCATAGCAATTAGCACATGCAATAATATAGTTTGGGTAGTTGGCCGAAAAGGAGAACTCTATTACAGAGAAGATATTACTAGAGAGAATCCATCTGGAAGCAATTGGAAGTTGATAGAGACTCCTAAATTTAGCCATCCCTACAACCACAAGTCTGGCGCGGGCGCTAAGGCAGTGTCATTGACCAAATCATCCGCATGGGTGTTACTCTTGAATGGTGCTGTGGCTGTTAGAACAGATATTTCTAGAAATCAGCAGGATGGTAAAGAATGGAAGCATTTAACAGGTAAATATTTAGTACTCTAAAGTCAGAAAACACATAACTTCACACATCAGCATGAAGCTCCTTCTGGCAGAGCACCTATGAGTGATATGAATTATGATTGGAAACAAAAAAAAATGCAGTCGGCAGCTACACAACGCTGTTGTGTAGCTGCCAAAGTATAATAAGTAATACAACAATAATCAAGTAGTTTTCAAACTATAATGATTTTTAAAATGTTTCCAGAATGTGATTTGACTTTCAAACATTTATCGGCTGAAGAGAACGAGGTATGGGCAGTTACGACAGAAGGAGTTCTTCAGCGCCGAGTCGGTATAACCGCAGATAATGTTGTCGGTTCCACCTGGCAGCCAATATTATTAAGCAGCTTAGCTCACGTGACGGCCAGAGGAGGTTGTTTACAATGAAATACTTGAATGATCCTTCTGTCCCACGATTAATTGATATTTAACTCGTAAAGGCTCTATATATCTAACAGACTCTGTATGAAGTAGCGAAATTTAACAAAGTGTATCTTGAGAAGTTCGGTCAAAGGATCGACTCAGGGTTTTGTTCCGCCACGAGCTTACTTTGCTACTTCGGAAATTCTCCTATAAGTTATCGATCTCATTTATTTTAAAGATTTTACTGGGAAAATGCTGAAATTTCCATTATCGTCATAACTACTAATATTACAACTGACTGGCACAGAGAGCTTCGTTCGGCATAAAACACCATAATTAATTAATAAGAATACCTAAGCTGAGGTGAAAATCTGCGATTGCTTTCTCATTTAGTAGGTAGGTAGTAAAGTAGATTAGAATTGCGAAACTAAATATAATATAAAATGTTAATTACTTAGTATTTAGTCCTGTATATGCATAAACAGCTTTGGTATTCTTTCTGTAACAAATATACCTGTGTAATCATTTTAGTATTCACGAACGGATAAACTCTTTACAAATATCTACTTCCAAGCATTCGTAGCACTTATACAATAAGAACATGCACTAGCTCCGCGTCTCTTCAAGAGGGCCTTCCCGATATCGTCATATTTTAACGACGAATTACAAGATTACTAGATTACCAATCTTATTACAGAAATCAAAAGCTGGGTTGCCTACCTATATAGACCTAGCATTAGATCTAAAGCACCATATTCATTGTAAACAAATCTTAACATTGTTGCAGCATCTTGTTTCTATGTTGTTTGAAACATGTTGCTGGCAGCATGCCGACTTGTTGCCGATTTTTCCAGACTGGACAAGAACACCTGAAGTAAATATTGTTTCCAGCAACATATAAGGTTCAAATAAGCAGTTCTGAGCAACTGATGCACAAGATTGGTTTACTACGATTACTTAATATTCACTATCGCAGCAAAATGATGCCTATCGAATTGTGAATGATATTGTAGAAACAAAAATACTCTTGTGATTGTACAAAATTCGGAACACATTCTTGCGGAATAGTTCATGACCGGTTGGGGTAATTACGGGTCTCCCTTGTTTCATCAAAAAGAAATTGCCAAATTATCACTTCCCAAACAATTTCCGCATAATTTCATTTGCTAAATCAAAATTTTTCACAAAAAATTGTAACGCAAACCTAATGTTTGGCAAGTGAACGTTTAAACAATAACTTGCTTACCAACTAGTACTTTTATCAATTTTAATTTAGTAAAATATTTCAGTGGGTAACATATTTTACGCAAAATAAAATAAGCCAAATATTTAGTACCGTCGTACAGAAATAGGGGTACCTATTTCTGTCTGCCTATGATTTCAATTAGCCCTGTTTAATATGATATGAGGTAAAGGTATTTGCATTCTTATTCGCTCGCTCTTGCATCCAATGTCGACGGAGCCCCGACACGCGGGGCTCCTATTTCTGTGAAAAGGGTTTAAAGTAACTTAACAAAACCGGAGTGCCCTTCGCTCGCTCTAGAATCCTACGTCGCCTATCGACCGACCGCAACCATGCAATGTAATTATGTAACTAAAACCAGGTAATTCCCAAAAAAAAAATATTTTTGTCTATTTTTCATAACAAATCGCTTGACTAAATGTTTATTGTCTAAAGATTGTTTGCTGTAATAAAGCGTTAGATTAAAGACCAAGACTGCCAAGTAAAAATTTTACCAAATGAAAATTTGCGTACTACTCGTGCCCAGTGGGAACGCGGGGCGGGGACGACCGGTAATAAACGAAATCATTCCAAACATTGCATTGTTATAAAAAAGGTTGCTAAAATTTGTTTGGATAGTGAAATTTTGGCAAAATCTTTTCGGCAAAACGGCAGGATCCCTGTAATTACATCTAGAATGTTAAATTAATAGTTTTCGTGATTTTTCTAATAATTTATTAAATAGACTGGGGCTATATTTTTTTTGTTATATTTAATGTTAGCAACATATTATGCAACATTCCAAATTAGTAAACTTGAATATCCTATTAAGTAAGTAATTCGTAAGTGAAAAGATATTATTTTCTAGTCATTGGTGTTTATTATATTAAAACTTATGTAAATCAAATATATACCAAAAATAAAAGCTTTCGCTTAAATTACAGAGGGACATATTAAATAATAAAACTGCTATGTAATTGTAATGCCTTTTTAATAACTAAAACCTGGTTTATCTCAATTGAATGAAGTTCTTTCTTAGAGCAAAAGCCATACTAACTTTTTGACTTATAGATCTATAATTTATGTTATGTCAAAATTTTTGCATATTTGTAAATGGTTTTTTTATGTTGTAGTAGTGGCCCTTGTTCTACAATGGAACAACATGTTTTTATTTATACTATACGAATTAAACAAAACTATACCACGACATATTATATCATACAATAGTTATAATATTAGAGCAAATAATCTAGTTCGTATCTCAAATAGTGATTATTTGGATCATTCTGTATTCTTGGGTATCCAGCGACCAACGCGTCTTGTCCTCCTATGTAAAGGGTATTGTATATTTTCCAGTACACGTCGCGAACTTTCCTTGCAGGATGAAATAGTCCCTAAAAAATAATAATTCATGTACAGTATGTATGAAAAGCTTGTGTTCACGACACGATGTTTACTTGCGCCCAAATTTATTGCAGGTCATCATCATCCTCATCCATCGCTTTGGCCCATTTAGCAATAAACAAAAAATAATTGCAGGTCCATGACAATCGGTGTTTTTAGTTTTCAAGACCATAAACAGCTACTTTTCTAGTCACTAGCTATATAACTAGCTGACAAATACTATTCGGGCGCAGTAAGTCATCAATCAACTTTATCTTTGTTGACTAACTTGTTGAGGTAGGTATAGTCGACCTCGTAATAGCATAACCACTTTTAACAAATACTCCCAGTTTCAAACTTCACTAAGGTTGAAACTTATATCCCTGGGTGGATCCCTTTCCAGTTTGATATGTGTGCTATGACCTTTAAGGTGAATGAGTGGTAGACCGCAAAATTCAAATTTTCTTACGTTTTTTTGCAATTTGCAGGTATCTTGATCAAAATATGATTTGCGACTATAATAGATATGTATTTATTTACAGAATTAGTCATTAAAATATCTCTTTAAGTTGGACTTGTACCATAAGCACTTTTCCATATGATTGTGCGTAAGGTACAAATCTAACTTAAAAAGATGTATTAATTATTCTAATGACTATAATTCTGTAAATACCTACCTGTTACTAGTCGCGAATCATATTTTGATCAAGATACAACCTGACACTTTCTGTAAATTGCAAAAAAAGTAAGAAACTTTGATTTTCGCGATCTACCACTGTGCATTCACCTTATGCATTCAAATAATTATCAAAGCACTCAATTTGTAAGTGACACTACATATTGGCATCCACAGGAACGTTTTTTTTTTTCATCAGATACTTTTGGAACAGACTATATTATTTAGACATGTTAGCTAAGTTGCCGTTTTTTATGAGACTGATTTTAATTGTTCATCATAATAATCAGCCTATAATGCTCCCACAGCTGGGACACAGGCCTCCTCTCTGTGAGAGGGAGTGGGCCGTAATCCACCACACGAGGCCTGTGCGGGATGGTAGATGTCACATGTCTTCGAATTTTTGGTTCTAGGACATGCCGGTTTCCTCACGTTGTTTTCTTTCACCGTTTTGAGAGCAGTAGTGATGAAATAAGTAAAGCAAACACAACAAAGACAAAGTAAAGCGCTGTCTGGGCGAACCTACGACCCTACAACTCGTAAGTCGCGGCCGATACCACTGGGTCACCACTGCTCTCATTATTTTAATTGTTTAGAATGTAAATACACTTACGAGCAACAAACGATACATACCTGTAGAGCGTACTGTAGGATTTTAACGGGACCAAGAGCTACTCTCATGCCCTCCACAGCGTCCATGAATGCTTGCACTAAATGCGGCGAAGTTTCGAAGATGTTCGGCCACACGTGGTTGAGCAGATGCACTAAAGCATCTTCGCATCCAAATCCGTACACGCCCAAAGCCATATGCTTTATGGCAGCACATGCTGTCTGTCGATGCACCAGATCTCTGTTATCAAATAAAATAAAAATGAGTTGATAATTTAATTGCTTGGTTTTTTATTTAATCATCAAATACTTTAGGAAACAAGACAAACTATTTAAAATAATTTTGCAGTACCTGTCCATAAGTGCATCTTCTAGCAAAGGACAAACTGCATAAATGTAATCTTTGCCCATTTCTCCAATGTACTCAAATAAGAAAGATAATGATTTCAGCACTCCATTCTGTACATTTAATTCTGGTACCCGGTATTCATTCATCAGAGCCGGTAATACTGTGAATGGCGAGCAGGTTTCCGCTACTATGGCGATAGCAACTGTTGTACACACTCTAAAAATAAAAACAAATGTTATTAGGGAATTATCACAAATACATACATATTCAAAATTGTACACAATAATAAAGTTTATTTTCATTACCGATTCTGCCTTTCCTGTACTTTCAAATTGTTGAGCAAAGTCGCTAGCACATCATGGGGACCAATAGCTTTAGCAATATAACCGAAGGTATTTACAGTCGCCCTTCGGATTGCTTTTTTGTGGGCCTTCAGAAGTTCTAGAAGTTCAAAACATATCCTCATCCATTCCCTTGCAGAGACGAACTCGGGTCCTCTGTCTGCAATACGTCCAACCAAATCGATACAATTTTCTTGTACTTTTTCGTGTCTAAAACAGACAACAGAAAACATTAAATATATACAAAAAAAAATAAGCAATACAAAACACTTTCTAACTTTAGGCCACTTACCTGTTCTTGAGAATCGGTGTAAGCCTAGGTAGTAGATCTTTAATGGGCGGTGTCATCTTCGTCATACCAATCACATTAACAATAGCTTTTAGAGCGCCCAGAATAGAACCCAGTACTTCTGGATATTCTTCACCCAAGTATTCATAAAGTACTACGCCAAGATGTCCCATCAATTTTTCCTGTTAATATTGACATTTAAGTGACAAAGGATTATTATCAAGAAATAAAAAAGGAGAAAATAAACTTGTAGCATATCAGTATAATACTGACCTCTTGGCAAGTTTTCATGACGACAGCAATACGTGAAATGAGATCGGCAGCTTGTTGACGGACTTTAGCGGATTTATTGTTCATACGCCATAATATTATACCGCAGATCTGTGGCAGGTACGGCTTCACTCGCTTACCCAATTGATTCACTATGGTGCCGAACCCGTTCAACATTACTACGTCCTGTAAAACGTAATATAATTTTTAATAGTAATAAATTATTATACAAATCGAATGCTAAATCGAGACCGTGCCACTTGTCATCGGAATAAGTTGAGCAAAACCCATGCATTGCCACAACCAGGCAATACTATAAATACTCTTACTTCAGTAGTCTGTTCCTGGAATGCGTACAGTATACCGTCGATAAGTGCTTCTTCCAACTTAGAATCAATGTCAGCTGCGCCTAAATTGGCGAGGATTTTTTCAATTGACTCCATCACCATTTTTCTGTATTGCTCGTTGTCATCTTTGAGATCATCCACGATTCTGTTAATTATTTCAGATGCTCCAACCTGTGGAATAATTTACAAATGTTACATAAATAACTAACTGCAAAATAATTACATAAATAAAGTAATATAAAACAAGGAACAATGCATTGTTTGTACTTATTGAGTTCTTACTTTGTTGGCGATTTCAACAGTAGTGTCTACAAGCTGGCGATAATTACGTCTATCGAGGGCCATACGGTGGTTCCAGAAATGTTTGAAGAAGTGTGGCAGTATCTCATCCATTATGTACTGCGGCTCCACACCATCCGTACCGCAACACTGTTTTACTACCTGAAAATTAACACATTATATTAGAAACATGAAAATTTATTGGATTTGTCTAAATATACTATTTTCTACATACCTTCAATACAATCTTCTTCATTTCCTCATCTGGGGACTGGAACTCACGGATAAGAATGAGCATCACTTCACGCGTATAATAGTTGGCGTATTCGGCGTCCATGAGCGGGATGAGATAACCGATGGCCTTCAGGAAGGCGGCTAGACCCTTGCCTCGGTGGGTCCTGATACCCTTCCAGAGAGGCTTGAGCACGGAATCGAAGGACTCGATACCATATGGAGTAGCAGCTTCAGCGAGGGCCGCGCTGGCTAAGGCTGTGATGGTACGCACTTTTTGTTGTTCGTCCACCAATCCTATAATCAATTCAAATATTAACATTTAAGCTTACCCTTTAAAGGTGCAAATTCCACTGTAGATTAGCCCTAAAAGGCACAGTGTGACATACAACAAAACTGTAGACAACCAATATTAAAAAAATATAGACTTACCATGTTCAATAATTTCCACTAAAGATTTGAGATGGGGCAATATAGCACAGCCCATAAGAATAGCAATTTGCTGAACAATTTTTATTCCAGTATGTCTAGCTTGCCAAGATTTCTTTGATCTACATACAGCCTTCAAGAACGGAAGAAGAGATGGAATACCTGTAATGAACAGACTTAGATTAGTATAAATTTCGACATATTTATGATAATTTTAGTTTTTTTTTGTATTACTTACCCAAAGCAGATGCGACAACAGCAAAGGCTCTGGCAGTTGTGTTACGAACGTATTCATCAATGTTGTCAATATCAGGCCTCATTGTAGATATCATAGTAGCTAGACCGGCAGCTTTAGCCAGGTTAGAGATAATCTCTCGACCTTCAACACGTGCGTAGTAATCTTCGTCAATCAACAGGGGTTCAATTACGACAAGGATCTGTAAATAACATATAAATAGGAATATTTTCACATTTCACGATATAAATTCTACCAACTAAGTAATGTCAAAAGAATGGTAATAGATTATGAATATTTTAGCATTTTATTTCCATTTTTTGGTCCCACAGGGCAATTCTCAAATCTCAGAAATTTTTCACAATGTCTGATGTCTTTTAAGCTACGGTCTTATAATCTAAAATTCAGACTTCATACCTTGTGTACGTAGGGACGGACCAAATCATCCAATTTGTAGAGAATTCTATCAATAACTTTGACAAGCAAATGTCTCTCTTGGTCTTCTAAAGTTGGACTCATAAGGAGTGGTAGGATCTGGTTAAAAAGGGGCCCCGCGCCGAATTCACGAGCCTTGTCTGTTATTTGACGAAGCGCAGCTTTGCACATGGGTGGAGTTCCGTTCTGAAAACAAGTAAAACATTTTTGTATACTAAGATTCCAAAATATCTTTACTGGCTCTTTCATTCTGGCAAAGACGACCGGCAATCTTATACTTATTCCACAATGCATAGAAAAATAAACCGTACCTTGATTTTCAATAGAAGTTTCATGATCTTCCTCTCTTTGAGTTCTTCTGGGGAGAGAGTGTCCTCGTCGACGTCAATGAGCAGTTTATCAAAGTACTGTGCGTCTTCTGGTTTCATGAAGGGCAGTTGCTGGCTACCCTTGGGCTGCGGGTCGAGCAGGCGCGCGGCGGCGGCGGCCGAGCCTCCCAGTTCCTCCGTCTGCATGAAAAAGCCGATAGGGGTACCACCCAGTGGAGTAGGAGTTGCGGTCAGCTTTCGGGCCGGGGTCCGAATCGGAACATAACCTGGGTAACAATGCATCAAGTTAACAAATTGCTACAGTCGCATGCCGCACTGAATTCTATTATCTTGTAAACATGCAGTTTAACGTAGTACACAATCAGCAACTGACAAAATATTTAAGCTCAATCTGGCAGTATATCCAACGGCATGAGACTGTAAAGCCATATTGTCATCATTCATCTGAAAGAAAAATTGAGTATTAAAACGTAGGTATAATATTCTATCATTTCAAATTTGATAACACATGTATTGGACAACACTTAGTTACGTCGATAGATTTCCACATGCCGTAGGCTTTGTATAATACATGTGTCCTGAAACTAAAGTGGTTATTAATAACTATGTGTAAACCCTTAACATTGTAAGTCTTAAACATAGCAACTTAATTAGCGTAGTCCCACATTAACGTGTACATACCGGCAGGGGGCGGTAAAACCTTGTACCCAGGTGGGAACATGGCATCTAACTCTTCATCAGTGTAAGGACGGTTTCGCTCGTCGATTTCTTTCTCCCAGCGGTAGGCTTGCAGCTGCTCTGGGGTCATCGCGGCCACATGACCAGGTGTAGGAGTTGCCATTGCCATAGCCTTCATTCCCACTGGTGTTGACTGTAAAACAAAAAATGTAAGTAATGGTGGTCGTTGCGAATGTCGTGTTTTATTAGGTTAATTGCTTTTTATCCGACAGGTTCTATAATGAAACAAAAGAACAACGATAAAAAACATTACTCACTCCTCCAGGTGTGAACATGGGCGTATGAGGCGTATGAGTGGGCGTCGCGTGTGAAGGCGTGGCGTGCGAGGGCGTGGTGTGTGTGGGCGTGGCATGGGACGGCGTGGGCGTGGCCGCGGCCGGAGTGGCGCCGGGCGTCTCGTCCCAGCGCGAGCGCCGCTTAGTGCCGGGCGTCGGCGTCTCTTGGATAGTGTCCACACCAGTGCCGCGGTCAGTGCGGGGTGTTTCAGCCCAACCACTGTTATGTCCAGGAGTTTCTACACACAAAATTTCATTATTATGTAATGAATTTCGAAAGAGCGAAATTTCTGAACTTTTATAGTAAACATGCAATTATTTTCAACGATATACAGATTTCTGTGCTATATCAAAGTTAAATATTAATCGACTCCCATATTATGAAGAGGCAAAGTTTGGATGTTACCTGTGGATTCAGTACATGATTCTGGACTGCTCAGCGTTGACATTATTCGTTGGTTATTAAAAAATAATGTTGTTCAATACATTTTTACCACTTTTGTAGGAAACAGCAGATTTTTTTGTAACCAACGAAAAATTTTTAATTATGATTTGAAAGTTTTTCGTCGGTCTCGTCGGTCAACGCTGAGCGGTCCAGAATCATGGACTGAAATCATGGTAACAGATTGTGTGTCAATATCCCTGCCACCCTGTATAATTATCCTGTTAAAAAATACTAGCCAAGTGCGAGTCAGACTCGCACACGAAGGCTTCTCCGTACCACAAGGCAAAAACGCCGAAAAAAAACACGTTTGTTGTATGGTTTAAATATTTATTTTATTCTGTTTTTAGTACCCCACGCACAACGGACCGAATGAGAGTCATAAGCCCGGTTTCCACCGCGAGCGGAACGGACCCATTAATGACTTCGTTAAACTTGCAAACGCAAACTACATACTTGTATTTCCTTCAACAGTGGAAATACAAGCATGCAGTTAACTATTAACAGTTAACAGTCAATTTCATACTTGTATTTTCACTGTTGGTGGAAATACAAGTATGCAGTTGCGTTTGCGAGTCATTAATGGGTCCGTTCCGCTCGCGGTGGAAACCGGGCTTAAGCGCGGAAAAGGGAGTCCTATCATCATCATCTGTTTTTAGTATTTGTTGTTATAGAGGCAACAGAAATACATCATCTGTGAAAATTTCAACTGTCTAACTATCACGGTTCATGAGATACAGCCTGGTGACAGACGGACAGTGGTCTTAGTAATAGGGTTCTGTACCAAAATGGTAAAACGGAACCCGGTGAGACTCATTCTGAATGTCTGTCTGAAAGAGACAAAAACACATATCTATTTTTTGCAATAGGGACTGCGAAGTGGGGTATCATATCATATCTAGGGAAAGAGCGCAGTTTGCATATTCTCAAACATTTTTTCTTTTTTAAGGCCGCATAGTTTTCGACTTTTCATGAAAAATGTAAAAAAAATACCCCCCCCCCCCCCCTCCTTATCTCCGTAGTTTGCAAAGAGAAAAATCTAACTAAATTATTCTATGTGATAGAAGTTTATGTAAAGATTACAGGAAAAATAAAATGAAGTCTCTAAATAGCACACTTTTTCAGAAATCATGAACAAAATTTACATTGGTACCCAAGATACAGGCTTGCCTAGTTTGGGGCCAATGTAAAATCTTTGTAATCTTTTGAGCAATAAAGTTTTATTATATTATTATATATATATTAGTTCTACTGTCGGTCAAGAGATGGCGCTGACATAAAACTGCAATATTCTACACCGCAGTGCACATTGTTAAAATTCTCTGACGAATATAGGCCTCCGCGATGAAAATTTAAAAACATGATGGTACGAAACCCTCGGTGCGCGAGTCCGACTCGCTCTTGCCCGGTTTTACCCTTTGGGTACGGAACCCTAAAAAAAGGACTTTTCGCGGAGAACAATTACGAAAAAACGGTCGAGCGAATGCGTTTCTTACGAAACGCTGCCTTAACAGTAAGAGATAATTATGCTCTATAAAGAAAAGTTGTTGAGCTTAACACGATTAGTACCGGGAGCCGCTGCGCGCTGTTAAAAAGGCATGTAAAAAAAGTCCGCCATGACATAATGTCTCTAAGTAAAGGTTAATTCACAAATTGATAAACTGTGATAAAATATTTATATTTAAAATTAATTTAAATCTGTAGGGAGCAATTTAAGTAGGTAATGTTAAATTATGCTTATCTATATACTAATAATAAAGCTGAAGAGTTTGTTTGTTTGAACGCGATAATCTCTGGAACTACCGGTCAGATTTGAAAAAATCTTTTTGCATTTGATATCCCAATTCTTGAGTCGTCCATTCCAAAAGGTAGTTTTCGTATGGAGAAGAATGGGCAAGAAACTCCACCGTTACTCTTTTAAAATGTTTTACAAGGTTTTGTATACATAATATAATTATATGTGAACACGATGCACCCATAATAAAATTAGTCTACCAGTAGCAGCAGTCTTCTACAAGTAGTTTCGATTTTACGATCGTGTTTTTGCAAAAAAATACGCGTTGATTAAACATGTGCCAATTTCTCGCTTAAAATAATGAATATCTTTTGTCCCGTAAGCGTTTCTAAAACATTCTTAGGAATTAAAAGATATTATCAAGGTCACAGTTTTTTAATGACCTATAACTATACATATTATGTATAGTATGTATAGATATAAATATTTTTAATGATGGATCAGTAACCTCTGTCTGTTTTGGGCGTCTCGTCCCAGCGATTGCGCCTGGAGGCATGTTGCGCTGGAGTGTCTCTGCCGGGCGTGGCGTGTCCTGGGGTGATGTGTCCAGGCGTAGCGTCCCACACACGCGCTGATGGCGTCGCACCGGGGGTTTCACCACCTCGTCCCGGTGCACTAGGTGTTTCCTCCCAAGCCCCCCTCTGTAACAAATAATAATAGTAATAAATATTTTTTATTTCCTTTAGTAATGTATAGAGTAGGCAGCAGTTACAGCGTAAATAATTATACAATTGCCATTACATAATCAGCCTATAATGTTCCCACTGCTGGGACACGGGCCTCCTCTCTGTGAGAGGGAGTGGGCCGTAATCCACCACGCGGGTCCAGTGCGGGTTGGTAGATGTCACATGTCTTCGAATTTTTGGTTCTAGGACATGCCGGTTTCCTCACGATGTTTTCCTTCACCGTTTTGAGAGCAGTGGTGATGATTTAATTTACACAAAGTAAAGCGCCTGTCTGGGTTCGAACCTACGACCTACAACTCGTAAGTCGCTGCCGTCACCACTCGGTCACCACTGCCATTAAGCTACTTAATTACGACGAGTTACATATAACATTCATAATGTTCCATTCTTCAAGCAAATTATCACATTACCTCTTGATCCCAAGATGGTGTGGTTTGAGAGGTTGGCGTGGCTGAAATAGACTTCTTGGCTACTGGAGTGTCTTCAGAGCTCTGGTCCCAGCGGCCCTTGCGCTTAGAAGGCGGTTTTACAGCCTCGCCATTGGATTGAGCCACTGGTTTAAGAGTGCCTTCCCTAGCCCTTTCTAGCAGCTTTTTCCTTAACTGTAAATAAAAAGCAATTGTTTAACATTTCAAATTCACTATAGGTGTTAACATAACAACACAAAATAACATAACATCATGCCTATTTTCCTAAAGATTTAGGCAGAAGTGTAGGTAATATATCCACATTTTGCCAGTTATGTTAAACCCCATATAATAGGGGAGGATGTAAGCTATAAATTATTATAACCTTTGTTGATGAAAAAATAACAATTGTACTAATTAGTGTCATATATACCTCTGTTTCTTCAGCTCGCAAGTACTGCTCTTTCATAATTTCTGTATATGTCCTAGACCCAACATCTGGTGTTTTTCCACCTGAAAAATAAGAAAGCATTAAAATTACATGTCAACTGCCATTGATGGCTGCTCTCCGAGAGTCCCAGAACAATGCTGTGGGTGATAACGAGAAGAAGTGAGCTTGAGTCATGTACGAGAGCATGGCAGCTTACGACAGTCATGGTTTCATAATTCCTTGGATATATTTCTGAAGAGAAATGAGATTGATAAGCAAATCCAGTATGGCTACAATGGATTTATTAGTTATTTTAGAGTGTAATATTTGTGTTACTTATAGTGCTAGTAGTGTATATAATGTTTTAATGTCTTCACATTTCCAGTGGGAGAGAGAGATGGAGCTATATGGGTCATTTTCAAAATTAATGTACATTTTGTTGTAATTGCGTGTCCATGATACTTATTTATAAATAAAATAAAATACAGTTCAAAATATAAACATGTAAATCAACATTCAGATTAATTAGTAATAAAAAGCAAACATAGAAATGGTTTTAAATATTAAAATTAGTCTATTGTTTTAAAAAACTAAATTTAATTCCCGTCGTAATTTGTTTCTCATACAAAAGTGCAATGTCAATAGTCGCGCGTATTTCAAAAATGCAGCAGATATTTCCAAATTTATGCAATAAGTACCTTGATATAACAATATTTTGATAGGTTAGCGGTTAAATTACAAGGGTTGTACTCTATAACAATGTAATTATAATAAATCATCGATTTATTTGCCTATATACACGAGTCTCATATTTCATTCTTCTGTGTTATTCTTTCTTGTAACGTTGATATTTTAAAATTATAGAAGTAAATTCCAAATTTAGTATGACAACTCTATGCGTCAAAATAGTTACAACAAGAGGGCGTTGGTTTCTTTCGGCTGCGCCATTTTGTTTTGTAGCTGGTGGATTTACTTCGTGCGCGTCGTTAAAAGGACTATAAGAATTTATTTAAAAGTGCCAAACTACGTGAATTTGGTAAGTACTATGTTTTACAGTGCAGCATGTCAGTGTAGTTGATGGTAAATTCTATTCAAAAATACGACGAAGTGCTTCGAGAAAAGGTAGGTAGTGCCCTTGCGCTTCGCTTGGCTCGTCTTGGCGGGGGCACTCCCGTGCCCCCAGATTCAAATGCATGTTTCACGAGTAACTCGAGGGTAAAATTACAAGAATATTATTATTTGTAGGTTAGGGACACGTTAATTTTGTTCATATGTGTGACCATTGTGTTATTGTTTTTGTGTCACGTTACACAATGGAATGGGTTAGGGCTTGTTTACAGTATCTTTACTTACGTGACTATTAATTCCATTTTCCATTTTAGGAAAGATGCCGTATAACGCCTGCTGAACGGCAAAGGCGTTATCGAGACCGTTTAAAATCAAATAATCCACAAAAATAGAAGGAAGTACAAGAAAAGAATTTGTGACTCTGCCCTTACTCTTCATTTGTGTTACTTTTGTGTCACGGTAACACAAAATAAACACAAAGGAAATGTACACTATTTTTGAAAACTACCCATACATGACCTATAGCAGTCTCTTTTTCGGACTGAAATCATGATGGCATTAATACTTCATAATAAGGTCCCTGTCTATCAGTACTTCTGTATGAGTCCTGTTTCTATAAATTAATCTTAATAATAACCTTCTGCAAATGGATCCGTGCGCTCTGGAGATATTATCATCCTACGCCTCTTTTGGCGGTACTCATCTTCTCTGTCAGCAATAGTTGGTCTCCTTTTATCAGCAAATGGGTCATAGTCCTTGTCACTCTAGAAAAGTAAAATTCTATGTTATACAAAAACTAATCACTAAAAAATATATACGGTCGAATTGAGAAACCTCCTCCTTTTTTTACGTCGGTTAAAAAGAAACATGTAAATGAATGTAAGACTTGTTGATGAAAAAAAAACAAAATTTACTAGTATTATTGAATACAGTGTAAACTCTATAGATAACAAACTTCTATTTATGGAAAAACTCCTTAAAACATATAAATTGCTATGGTTTGCTTGGCTTACACCATACCCTTATATTGGAACACTCTTTATAGTGTAGCAAGCACTCTCAATAGCGAAACAATACATCATTATTTAGACCCCAATAAACTTTAATTTGACTGACCTTTACTGATATAGAGTCTAAATATTTCTTATGAACAATGGAATTCTCAGAAATGTGTTCATTTGTTTGTTGTAATTGCCTGGCATGTGTTTACTTACTTTACTTCCTACTAATCATCTTTGTGCCCTGGGTTGTGTATCTTATTCTTAGTTGCTTTCAAATTTTTGAACTGTAAACATGGCCGGTAAATGAAAGACCGTGTATTGACGAAAAAATTATATTGTTTTCGTTTAACAAAATCTCTTTATAAAGCTATAAAATACCCGGTCCTTTCAATTTCTCTACATAGAGTTTACATTGTATTTAGGTTCAGACAGTTATTCCGAAGAATATAAAAGTTTATAATAAGTATTATCTTAGATAGTTTTGATTGCATTACACCAGAGGTGCCCTACGTGGTCGATCGCGAGAGGTTTTAAGGTCGATCGCCGTGGATAGCTAAAATTATTTGTAAATATGTGAGCACCATGTATCTATCACTTATTTGATTTACCTGTCATTGCTTAATGTTTAATTCTTTTTACCTTTTGTGGTAGACTAATTTTATTATGGGTGCATCGTGTTCACATATAATTATATTATGTATACAAGACCTTGTAAAACATTTTAAAAGAGTAACGGTGGAGTTTCTTGCCCATTCTTCTCCATACGAAAACTACCTTTTGGAATGGGCAACTAGAATAATTTCTATTTAGATTCTTTTTTTTTGACGTTCAAAAGTGCCTATTTGAAATAAATGATTTGACTTTATTAAAGACGCTTTACAGATGTTAATAAAATTGAGAATATTATGTCAATTAAGTCATACCCATTTAACTGCATGAACATACAAGCAATCTCTTCTAGCAGTAGTGATTTGTTCAACATGAAACATACAGCACTTGAAGATGAAATGTTGAAGTTCATTTCGGATATCAACTTAAAAGCTAGAGCTGGCGACAATAATCCTTCCTGGTCATATATATCCGAAATGAAATATCCGTTAATAAAGCAAATAGCACTGCAAATAACTGCTTTCTTTCTGTGCGAGTCTGCATTTTCTCATATGAAAGTAATAAAATCAAAATATCATACTCATCTCACAAATGACCACCTGACAGCCTGCTTCCGTCTAGCTTTAACTGAGAATATTCCTAACTACGGACATTTTGCAGAAGACCACCAATGTCACGCTTCGACATCAGCTTTGAATTTTTTTTTATAATATAGGATGATTAAAAATTTAATACAGATTTGACACTTTGCACCCAATGTAGTTTTACTTATGCAAATTTTTTTCTTGATAAATATTTAGTGGGTTAAATGGATAAAATGTCGATCTCTTATTCATAATATTTTGCTAGGTCAATCTCCTTAAGAAAAAGTATGGGCACCGCTGCATTACACAATATCATGAAATGTGTTATTAATGAATTGAATACCTGTGCAATATCATTTAACAATGAAGCTGGTGCAGTATATCCTGATCGCTTTTGAGCGATTGGTACATTTTCCACATCATCATCTTCCACTTCATCATTAGCGGCAATTGATGTCACGTAACCATCATAACGTGATTTCCCTCCTTGCCCCGCATTATCATAAATATCACTGTCATAGTATGTTTCACCTAGAGATACACCTTTATTGGCACCATTCTCCGGTAATTCATTTTTCTTTGCTTGGATTTCTCTTATCTGAGCTTCAATAGCTGAAAAACATAAACAAATGGTTGTTGTAATTTATTTATTTGAGTAACCAGTAAAAAACAGAGAAACAACATAAAACTTTAGTGTACAAAGGTACTTATGGATGTGAATACCTGGTCAAATATTAGGTAAAACAAAAACAAACGCAAGGTAGGATAAGATTGTTTATCAGTTAAGTAGATTTAATAAATATTAGTTAATTGTGTCAATATTAAATACACTAAATAAATATCAACAAATAAAACTTTGGATCCAGTTTCAATGCATAAAGCTTCAAAATACCAATTTATAGCCTGCAACAAAAAGTGTGTGGAAGCATTTCATCTTCATCACTCGAGTTTCACTGTCCACTCTTCAGACTTCAGAAGGCGTGGTTATCAATAGCATTGGTCAATCAACAATTAGACATACATATAAATCCATAAAACATTTTGTTTCTTTGAATTGTAGCATATTCAAGCTTTATTGTAATAATCAGTTAAAAAGACGATCCGCGATCGAATCCGAAGATGTAAATTGCAAAATAGGCTGTACACAACACAACAAAATATGGCTACACAACAGAATCGATTAATTACCTTCGTGTGTCCTAGGAATCTTATCCATTATTCAAATGACATGAGGAATAATCACACTAAAATAAATACAAGTGCAAAAGGGACGCTCTTGCTAAAATTTAACACGAATTTCAACAAAACCAATCACACTCAAACTCTACCCATTGAATAGGAATTAAAATTAAGGGTTACCATTTCGCAAATTATAACTCTCAATAGTTTATTGTCTATGCTAAAGTTCATTTATGTAGTAAGTACGTCTATGGACTGTGATTATTGCATGGAATTAGTGTGTACTAACTACAGTGTTGTACTAGGGCGACTTTCTCCTAGTGGTAGTCCTATGGTTCACTGACGAGGTGGCGATCGGGGGGTGGCTTACAAGTATGCGGGCAGTGGGACTTCGTGGTGGGCAGTGGGACTTCATGGCTCGAGCGTCACCTGCAATGCAAGTCGTCGTGGGAGGCTCGAACCCGTGCTCCTCGTGCTCTCATTAGAGAGTAGTATATTCCTTACCATATAGGGAGAGCAGTGGTGGCCAAGTGGTAACGGCCGCGACTTACGAGTTGTAGGTCGTAGGTTCGAACCCAGACAGAGTAGTTCTCGCGGCCCACCCATCAAGGCGAAAGTAGGTGCACAGGTGGAGTTTTAGTGGGTGCAAGTCCCACATAACCTCGTCGTCTCCCCGGACGACGTGGTATGCGTTAGGCATTTTCTCCACCCAAAAAAAAAAAAAAAGGCCCAATATACCAAGAGACGGCGTAAGGTGAAGGTTGTTTGCCGCGCCATTACCTTACGCCGCGCCGCGCCGTCTCGGTGTAAACCAAAGCGGATCAATTGCCGCGCCGCGCGATCGGACGATGCGTTAGGTTGACGCCTCTTCGACGGCGAGGCGAAAGGCGATACGGTGCCAATTCCTTTACGATTTGATACGTGTGCTTTGACCTTGAAGGGGCTGTGCCAGTGTTGCCAACTCCAAAAGTTCAAATTATCTAGTTCCCACGTCGAAATTATCGTTCTGTGGGCAAAATTATCGTACAAAAGACAAAATCCCAAAAAAAAGAAAAAAACGTAAAACAATTCAAGTTGATAACAAACGACAATGAACTTTAAAAAGTAAAAGAAGTGGAAGTATGTGCCAAGTTTCACCACTAGCAGTATCTCTAGATAGTCTTTGACCACTAGACCTACCTAGTGTCCGTCTATTGTTGTTACAACGTCAGCACATTAAGCTATCCGAAACTGTCAAATTTTCCCAATCAACTTGAACCATATACTGTAGCGATAAAGTTAAAAATCTATTAAAGAAATTTGACACGGAATTTCGGATGGATGGAAACGCAAGTGAAAGAAATGTGAGGGAAAGAGAGAGAAACAATTACAAATTACTCTGTGACATTTAAAACTTACTTGTTGACTTTATGTGACATTGACATTTTGTTGATTTTTTATTAGCGTTTAATTTTGTCTGACAAATACGCTTTGGAACTTTTTTTTCTTCACTACTCTCGTACGTTAGACATTCACTATCGTATGTTCATCGTACCATTGCCAAAATTATCGTACGCCCCCATAATTATCGTACGGGTTGGCAACACTGGGCTGTGCATGATCGGATTCGGTCATTTCACACTTCACACTAATATTATAAAGGCTAAAGTTTGTGAGTGCGTGTGTGTGTTTGTGTGTGGGGGTGTGTGTGTGTGTTTATATGTTTGTTACTTCTTCACGTTCAAACGGCTGGGCCAATTTTGATAAAATTTTGTATAGAGGTAGCTGATACTCTGGATTAATATATAGGCTACTTTTTATCCCGATATTCCCACGGGATCGACATTTACGCGGGTGAAACCGCGGAGCGCAGCTAGTTTATTTTATAAACAAATGAGCAGAATGTATAAGAGGAAATTTTTCAGACAGAAATAGTGCTGGTAAGGGGCGCGGAAAGTTGTAAGTAAATAATTATAGTTCAAGGTAACTGGTAATATGGGCTGGTGGTAAATTTTAGTACATACAATCTGATGTAACTAATTTAAGGTCAAAGTCTTCTGTCTAAAGCCTCTGTCTAAAGCTGCGGTTTTCTAGAATGTATACGTAATGTCCGCAATTTACCGGTGGGTTACGTCACTCAAACGTTATTTATGTAAGAAAAATTAGTGTGCTTTTCTAGAGCAACAACTACTACAACCTTATAGGTTAAACTGCGAGATGCCATTCCCAAAAAAAGTGTTTTCCTAGAGAGCATTTTTGACACCGTAAAGTCTCTTCCCCACAGGTGCGACCATAGACTACTATACTATTACAATACTAGAGAGACTATCGGATGCGTTATTGCGATAATGCGTCCTGAATCCCGATTCTTTGCCACACAGCTGCGTTTTTATCGTCAGATATTTCTTACGTGTGCGTGTAACGGTGTAATGTAACCTACACTACAGGCCCCTCACCCAGGGACCGAATTACCGTTATTTTATTGGTATCGTTATACCAATTACCGTTATGATAACGATAAAAAAGTAACGATATTTATAACGATACCCATCAGTCAGTTAACGTTATCTAAGAGGATTAGTACCGGTAAACATTACAATTTGTTATACCGGTAATTTATACGCCTATCTCTTTCTATCAATAATAATATAATAATTGTTTATTCAGTATTAAAATTGGTAAAATTATTACAGAAAGTCTAAGAAATTATATTTACAAAGGTATAATAATGTTTGATGCCTGTACTAGGTTAAACCTGTATCACAGGCGGCAAGAGCATACCTAAAAGTCAATGACGGTGTCTAGCATATTTTAGTATTAAGTACGACTAGTTTCAGCGTGTATAAAATAAATATTGTTTCTGTGCTGCATCCTGCAACATGTACTTAACAAAACCGGTCAAGTGCGAGTCGGACTCGCGCACCGAGGGCTCCGTATACATTTTTAGATATGTACAGACGCCAGCAGGTCAACCTACCCGAAACTGTCAGATTTTCCCAATCAACCTTGAACCTTATGCTTTAGCAATAAAGTCGAATATCTATTAAAGAAATCTGACAGATTGTAGTAACTTGATGTGCTGGCGTCTGTACTTAAATAGTTTTGTATTTTTTTTTTTTTGTAATTTACGAATTTACGGTTTTCAGATAGTTTCCTTTACTGGTGCTATATGACATTGCTTCTTGCCAAATTTCATGATTCTACGTCAAGGAAGTCGGGAAGTATCCTACAATAGGTTTTGATTTCGGAACATATAGGGCGTATTTTTTTATTGCGTTGACTTAGAAGTTTGATTTTCTCACTGCTTCAAGGGATTGCAGCCTTGAGTAATTGATTTTAATTTCAACTTGATAACTCTACGCATTCCTGAGAAAAAGGGTCTTGACTGACGGACAGACAGACGGACAACGAAATGATCTTATAAGGGTTCGGTTTTTCCTTTTGTTGTACGGAACCTTAAAAAAGAGAGATTACGAGAACCGTATAATGTGTAAGTACATACATAATATTTAAATTTTCTGACTAAAACATCGGCCTGTAAACATATTTATAGGTATAGACTGAACAGTCAACCACACGTCTCTGTATACAATTTGATCTTGACTTGTTTTTGGCGAAATAACGTTATTAGTATCGCTATTTTAATACCGGTAATTCCTGTGTTATAACGTTATTTTTAACGTTAAATATTTAACGTAACAGAACGAAATGTTTTGGTAATTTTTTGGTAACGGTAACCGTCCCTGCCCTCACCACACTACTTGTTACTGCGTTATTAACGCAGGCGTCTGTAATAATTAAATCATAGTCGTCATAATACAAAATATCCATTCTTTTTGCGGCGAAGCCCACAGCCAAGCATAATTTTTGTATTTAACTTGGCTCTCCTTTTTTAACCGATTTCAAAAAGGAGGAGGTTCTCAATTCGTCGGAACCTTTTTTTTTTATTTTTTTTTTTTATGTATGTTCCCCGATTACTCGGAGACGGCTGAACCGATTTCAAAAATTATTTTTTTGTTTGAAAGGGTATACTTTCCAGGTGGTCCCATTGTCATCAGGTCAGGATCTGATGATGGGATCCTGGAGAAATCGAAGGAACTCTTCAAGTATTATAGGCACACCTATAGCGATTTGGGTATTTTTTATAGTAACTCGTGCATTTGCTCTCGGAAAGCATCATTTGGTGAAGTGGAACTGATGATGAAGCCCACAGATGGCCACCCGAACTACTCAATAATAAGTATTTACCGGTTTGCGATTCGATTACTTACTTTAATATGGTTGCTAAGCAAGTTATGCTCGTCACAATGCGAATGGTGAAACGGAGCTGATGGTGGAGCACCAGGAGAACTCCTCAACAATTAACATCCCTGCATCGGGAAAAGCAATATTTTGTAAAAGGCGATGAGCAAGTTGGCATTATGCTATTGTAACTTAGATACATTATAAACAGACACACTAAAAAGCGAGAAATAAAAACTTTTTAACAAAAAAAAACCGACTTCCAAAAAAAACACTACAAAGTGAAAAATAACTTTTATTTCGGAAGTCGGTGGCAAAACACTAAAATACAGATCCAAAGACACCGACTTCCGAAATAAAAGTTATTTTTCACTTTGTAGTGTTTTTTTTGGAAGTCGGTTTTTTTTTACATTTATGTTTTTGGTGCGTACAAAATATACTGAAAACGCATCCGATATTATCGACCGATAATAATTCACCTGTAGGGCGTGAATTATACACAGACCCCTTCGTAAATTTTGTATGAAAACGTTTTGAAGCGGCATCATGCCTACGCCGCGCCTTCTTCTTACGCCCGTCTCTGTGTAATTCGCGCCTTAGGTAGGGTAAATCTTTGGGCAGCGGGGTTAGGCGAAAGCGCCAGGGTAGCCCGCAAAATTCAATTTTTTTTAGGTTTTTTGCAATTTGCTGGTCAGTATTAAGTTGTACGTTGCTTAAAATATGATTCGCGGCCGTAACAAATATGTATTTACAGAATTATAATCATTAAAGTCATCAACACAACTCTCTAAGACCATATAATCCCCATCTATGTCCCCAAGAATGACTATTTCATGAAATCTTGACATTTGGGGATTACATGGTCTTAGAGAGTTGTGTTGATGACTTTAATGATTATAAATATGTAAATACATGTTACGACCGCGAATCATATTTTAATCAACGTACAACTTAATACTGACCAGCAAATTGCAAAAAACGTAAGAAAATTTGAATTTCGCGGGCCATCTTAGAGCTTCCCCCTTACCGCTGCCCAAAGATTTAAATCGCTAGATTTGCCCTTACCGCACATAGTCACGCAAAAAAAAAAAATGTCCATACTAAGAAGAGTGACGTAACACATTATAGCGTTTCCATTATCAAGTCAAGTCCACAGAACACTATTACTCATAGGTCAAGTCACAGAAACGCGACTCTCTTTTGACGCGGTAGAGCGAATCTAACTATATAAATATTTTGTCGAATTTTCACTGTCATCATTTTCATGACAGCCGTCCCCGTCACTATAACCGCCACACCTCTGACTCACAATGACGAAGTGGCTTGATTGGTACTATTATTGATCGAAGCTTGATTGTTACGGAAACGCTATTTAATAATGTGTGAGCTCACTCTTCTCATTATGGAGACTTTTTCGCGTGACTACGGCGAGATCAAACCTAGCGATTTAAATTCAAATCTTTGGTGATGACAGATTTACATGACGGCCGTTATAATAAATGACAAGAAATAAATAATAAATGACGTTATAACAATTGATTTTAATACAAATACAGTGTGTCAGTTTTTCGACCTAGCTAGATATTTTTTTTTACAAAATCTACCACCACGAAAAAGAAAGTGCACCATATACATACACAACCCGACATGTCGACTTTCATCGCTTTTTTTATTTTATTATCAAAAATGTTGCTACATTGTAAAAAGAATTGATAAAGTCTATTTAATTTCTCTTTATAGTCTGTGGTATTTCTCTCGCTACTGCAGCTGGGTACGTGCGTGTCCGTCTACAGAAATTTAATTTTAATGCTATAATAATAGTTCTTTAATAATTATGTTAATTTCTGCACAGGAGAAAACAAAATCGATCCTGGCGACTAAAGGGTAATCTTCCAGATTGATTTGCTACGGTACTTTCGGTGAGTGTTATTGTATTTTGTTAAGACGAGTTCCACGTCAAATGTGCTGGAAGGTGACACGTATTATCAAAATCGGGATGCCAATTTTTTAAGTCTTGATTTTTTTTTTGCGTTTATTTTGATGTAATTTCGAAATGAATACCACACTTAACATTGAAATTATTCATGTTAGGTATGTACTTGTACTTGCGGGCGGCGAGCAATGGGCAGCTCGCCGCCCGGTAAGGACCAGGCCCGGGTCGACGGCGCGTTGTGTTCCACGCGCGCCTCAAGGAGATGTCAGCACCAACTGACGGGGTCCGCTAGGGCCGATGCCCGCCAGGGTCGCGGGTTGTTCGAAAGAGATACCGTGGCCCCTGGCACAGGCAACTGAAGGAACACGGGTGGGTTTTAGTCAGTAAGAGTCTGACACTCCCTTCCGCTCCGCCCAGAGCGGGAGGGGTCATTTGATGATTTCCCACCCAAAAAAAAAAAAAAAAAAAAAAAAGGTATGTACTTGTATCAGTTTTCGTTCATTGTAAGAAATATTGATATTAGCTTGTTCATTGTAACGTGCACTCCTCGTACATGTGTTGGAAGAGTAAATATATCACAGACAGAGGATCATACAGGCTCTCCTTCTGATTCGGATTCTGTAAATTATATTCCTTACTATCCTTTTCTATCATTTAGAGGTTTATACTTTGTATCAAAGGAACTTTTATCACAATAATAATACTCTTCCATTCTAATTCATTCCCTATGAGCAAAAAAGGATACATTTTTCTGTTTTGTCATTTTGGTAGGAAAATTACATGAAATTGGCTCCATAATAATCTATCTATTTAGCCCATTATGTCCCACTGCTGGGCTGCTGCTGGGCAAAGGCATACCTTTTCCACACATTATCTGTCCTTTGCCATTCATCATCATCATTTTAGCCCGGAATCACCCACTGCTACCCAGTAGTCAGCAGCAGCAGAAGTATGGCAGAAAAAAGGGAGGTCTATGCCCATAGGCCTCCCTTATTTCTGCCATACTTCCCGGTTTTGTGTGTCCCTCATCCAGGTTTTTCCCACGACTTTGACAATAATATCCTCTGACACTGCGGGCCATAAATAATATTCAAAGAACTAATAGGACCCCTACTTATAAAAAAATCAGACTCAAGAACCCTTTCTAGCTAAATATTTAATCTTAAATTTTTTTATCTAAAGTTGGAGTTTTTTTTTTATAAAAACGTTGCCCCACACTAGGAATTTCTCCTGTATTGTGGGTGCGTTTACAAACATTTAAATTCACGTGCACAAACAGCCAGACCCGGAACAACTACTTGTAGGTCATACAAATATTTGTTCCGTGCGGGAATCGAACCCGCGACACGCAGCGCAGCAGTAAAGAGTTGTGTGTTGACATAAACATTTTTTCTAATTACAACAAAACATGCTCACAACACAATTGTTTAATAAATATTTTGCTTACTGGTAATAAGTTAAAACAATTACATTGAATTTGACATATCATCATATTATTTTAAACATTTCGATCCAAAATAGTGTAGCACCAATGATCCCTGTTCACAACATGGTAGGTGTTGAGAACAGTAAAAGATAACTTTTTCTATTTAGTGTTCTGTGATTAGTAGTGATTTAAAATGTATACTAGCAATCTTTTTTTATAATGTAACATGTGATTATTTTCTCGGATATCATTGTTACAGTCAAAATGCTTATCACACATCCGTAATAATTAGCCTAGTCCTGGCCCATATTATTATAAGATGTAACTATGACAACTGTTAAAAAAGTAAACAAAGCATGATAAAATATTAATCCAGTAATTGCTAAAAATAAAAAACATTTCAAAATGTTTTGGGGAGTTGCACAATTTGTGTAATAATTCTGTAAACCTATGGTTTGGTTTGGTATGGTTCTTATGATTGTGTTAGCCTATTGTAATTTCACTTCATTGAGATAAAAATTACAAAGATAATTATGTAGAGTTAGCATTTCCAAAAAGTTTTATCCTGGGGATAAGTCAAGATATAACTGAGCTTGAAAATCATAAAAGTTTAATTTCTCCCCATCGAGACTCAAGTATTTATAAAATAAAATATTAGTTTTGAAAGTTCACTCATTGTTTATGTGTTTTTAAATTAATTATTTTTTAATTAATTATCTGTTGTATTGTCAGTTAAATTAGAAAGCAAATTTTAGTGCTATTCTTTTGTTTCCTACATTTAAATGATTTCATTTTCATAGTATGCAACAAAAAAATAGTATTGTTCATTATATCTACCTTAACAGTTATACAATTCAAGTAATTTTGTATTCAATAATGGAAATAATGAACACAAGTTTAGACTGAATGGGTTTTGAAACAATTGTTCAAATAAATGATAATGCAAATAAAATTAAATGGCTGGTAGGTATTGTGTGAACTGACTTCATTATCAGTAAAAATGTGCTCTATTTTAATTGTTCAGTACTGTAACGACTTGGCGCGAACAAGGACTGCTGGAGGAGACGAAAATGATGCATCAGCAATCCATGATGGTTGGAGATATGATTCCTGTACACTCTGAGATACCCGTGCATGTTGAGGAGATGAATAATGTGAATGTGACCTACGAGAATAATGCTTCTTACGCGTATGACGATCTGTTTCCGGCGCTACCGCACTCGCAGCCGCCGGTCCAACGCAGCATTCAGCAAGCTACCAATAAGCTTCGAGTGGGGTCGTCACTGCATACCCAGGTAATATTACAGCTTTATTCATGAAATTGTGAGGAAACCGTCATGTCCTAGAACCAAAAATTCGAAGACATGTGACATCTGCCAATCCGCACTGGGCCCGCGTGGTGGATTACGGCCCACTCCCTCTCACCGAGAGGAGGCCTGTGTCCCAGCAGTGGGAACATTGTAGGCTGATTATGGATGGATGGATGGATGGATTCATGAAATTTATTGTTTATCCATGTATGGTCAGTATGTTCATGCCTATTCACATTTAACAACACCTATTGCAATAAGCTCTTAAACATAATATTAGTTATATACACTATACACGTGGACACCACATGCGTGTTTAAATCTTACGTAATCAGTAATGGCTAGTGATAAGTATAATAAATGTTGTGTGTAATAATATTTCAGTTCTTTCAGATAATAAAAAGCAAATGAGTTGATAAGTTTCATTATTATCACTAAACAGTTGTGCTTTACTATCATTAGTTAAATAACCATTTTTATTTTCTAGTAAATCTTATAATTTCCAACATTCCAAATCAACCAAGATATTGTAAAAAAGTCAGCCATTTGTTAACCTACTGATAATTCGAGCTGATTAACAACTTAGGTAAACAAATCTTCATCAAAATAAACAAAAATGGTTGACATAATTTTTTGAAAATTAACTTAATCAAATTATATTTTAGACATTGAAATAAAACACACCAACTGTTGTAAAAATATCAAAATATTTGAAGAAGCATTTAATTTCTTTGGACGCATACAATTATCATAATATATTATTTATATGCATCCCTAATTTTATTGTTATTACATATAATCAACTCTCCATTATTTCAAGGTTTTCCATGTGCCATACGAAGAGAGGAAATTGGACAACGCGAACACTTTCGGCGAGGGTGAGTCCTTGAGAACCTGTCAATCCATCACTAAGGACACCGGAGCGCACATCGAAATATCTACTAGTAAAGATGGCAGCTTGACTTTCTTGATAACTGGCAAACATAGCGCAGTGCTTGATGCAAGGCGCCTAATCTTGACCCATTTTCAACAACAGGTAAATATAACAACAATATTAAAAAAAATACTTTTCATAATAAGCGCGATTCTAACGAACTTTATTTCTTTCATTAACAGGCCAGCAAGCAAATTAATATCCCGAAGGAACATCACCGTTGGATATTAGGAAAACAAGGCCAGAAGTTGAAAGAGTTGGAAAAAGTGACAGCTACGAAAATCAGTGTACCTGGTATTGCCGATACTAGTGAGACCCTCACTATTACTGGTACTAAGGAGGGCATTGAGAAAGCTGAACATGAGATCAGAGTGTGCTCTGAAGAACAGGTAAACTAACTTATGTACTTGTTACTATCGAATTATTAGTTACGAGAAAATACGTATTAAGTGAATTAGCTTTATAATATTAGTCGTAATTAGTGCTAACTGTAACTGATTTATTATTTTCCAGTCGCGTAAGGCTATGGAGCGCGTCAAGATCCCGAAGATTTACCACCCGTTCATCCAGGGTCCCTACGGCGAGCGTGCGGCTGCGCTTACCGCAGAGACGGGCGCGCGTATCCACATTCCGCCCGCGTCCACCCAAAGCGATGAAATCGTCATTGCTGGCGAGAAAAATGGTGTACTTGCTGCCAAAGCGCAAATTGAGCAAATCTATGAAGACATGGTAAATATTAATATGTATCAAACAAATCAAACCAAAACACTTTTTACAAAAAAAAACCGACTTCCAAAAAAACTACAAAGTGAAAAATAATTTTAATTTCGGAAGTCTTTGGATCTGTATTTTCGTTTTTTGCCAACGACTTCCGAAATTAAAGTTATTTTTCACTTTGTAGTGTTTTTTATGGAAGCTGGTTGTTTTTTTTTTTGTAGAAAGTTTGTTATTATTCACTTTTTAGTGGAAGAGTTTGTAATTTTTTATCTAAGCTACAATAGCGTAATGTCATCTGCTCATCACCTTTTACAAAATATTGCCTTCCCCGATGCAGAGACATTAATTTTTGAGGAGTTCTCCTAGTAAGAACCAGAACATAAATTCAAATCTTTTATACCTATAGCGAAAACTATGTCAGAAAGCCTATTATACTGTAATAGACTATATTGAGGACAAAAAAAAAGACTTGGGATTGAGCTGCTCCAATAGGTTTAGACAATGAATGTGGTTTTTATTTTGCTATTTTACACTTTTATTCTTTTTCTTTTTAGGGTTCCGTACCAAAATAGTAAAAACGGAACCCTTATGGTGAGACTAAGTCTGTCTGTCTGTCTGACTGTCTGTCTGTCTGTCACAGCTGGATATCTCAAGAACTACTAATGCTATCAACTTGAAATTTGGAATAGTTTAGATGACGTTTGCCCAACTATTTTGCAAATAAGAAAGAAATAAAAATATATGTATTTTTTGCAACGGGGACTGAAAGGGGGTCTGAAAAATTCGAAGTGGGGCTACTAGGGCATGTGGTGTATCATATGAAAGAGGGCAGTTTGCACATTCTCAAACATATTTTCTTTTATTTTTAGGCCTCATAGTTTTCGACTTTTGATGAAAAATATAAAAAAAATACCGTCCCCCCCGCCTTATCTCCGAAATTTGCAAAGAGAAAAATCTGAAATAATTATATGTGATAGAAGTTTACGTAAAGATTATAGGAAAAATAAAACGATGTCTCTAAATAGCACACTTTTTCTCAGAAATCATCAACAAAAGTTACACTGGTTCCACTATCGGTCAAGAGACGGCGCGCCGTCTGACCTAAAATTGCAATATTCTACACCGCATTGCGCAGTGTTAAAATTCTCTAATTCTCTAATGAAAAAGCCTTGACGGCGACGGTGAAAGTTTAAAAACATATGGTGGTACGGAACCCTCGGTGCGCGAGTCCGACTCGCTCTAGCCCGGTTTTTTTAAGTATCTATTTACTTAAACAATGACATGTACTAACAACAATACAATGTGTATGTAAGTTACTGTATAAAGTATTATATTATTTTAATTATTGTGAATGTGAGGACTATGTGGGTCATTGTTTCCGTTTTAATCATGGTCTGGCAATTTGAGTAGTTTATGCGGACTACCCAAGTGTCCTGTCTTTGATATTGTTCGTCGAATCGTTGAGCTCCTCAAGTTCTGAGTTGAGCTGCACGATTTCTGACATGTGCACTGATTGGACTGGTCCGCTCAATCTGTGTGGTTCTTTCCTTAAAAGACCATTTCAGACACCAATCTACATGGTCTTCACACAATCTGACCAAGATTTTTTCTGGACTTTAAAAGAGACTGTGACTTCTGAGTTTGTTTCGGCCTTTCTTCTCAGAATAGTCAGATAGGAAACGCCAACCTCATCTAGTTTAAAAAAAAAAAAAGTTAAAAGTGTTTGTACAAACCTACTTACAGAAAATAAATCATTTATCATTGAAGAACTGAAGCTGATTGAGAAGTTACCATCACCTCCGCTTCTTCATACGCATTGTGACGAGCATAAATTGCTTAGCAATCACATTAAATTATCTAATCGAATCGCAACCTGTGAAATACTTATTATTGAGTTGTACCGATGACCATCTGTGCTCTTCATCATCGGTTCCGCTTCATCAAATGGTACTTTCCGAGAGCAAATGCACGAGTTATTATAAAAAATACCCAAATCGCTATAGGTGTACCTATAAAATTTGAGGGTTTCCCTTGATTTCCATGAGACTCCCTCATCAAATTCCGACATGGAGACAATGGGACCACCTCGAGACTTCGAGAGCATAACCTTTCAAACAAAAAAAGAATTTTTAAAATAGGTGACAGAGAAATCGGTGAACATACATAAAAAAAATCCGGGCAAGAGCGAGTCGGACTCGCGCACCGAGGGTTCCGTACCATCATATGTTTTTAAATTTTCACCGGCGAGCTACTTACTAGATCTCGTTCAAACCAATTTTCGATGGAAGCTTACATGATAATATACATCATATATATTTTTTAGTTTTATCATTCTCTTTTTTTAGACATTTTACCACTTTGGAAGTGTCTCTCGCGCAAACTATTCAGTTTAGAAAAAAATGATATTAGAAACCTCAATATCATTTTTGAAGACCTATCCTATCCTAACACGTAAGGGTTTGATGAAAAAAAAATTTTTTGAGTTTCAGTTCTAAGTATGGGGAACCCTCATAATTTATTGTCTTTTTCTATTTTTTTGTGAAAATCTTAATGCGGTTCACAGAATACATCTACTTACCAAGTTTCAACAGTGTAGCTCTTATAGTTTCGGAAAAAAGTGGCTGTGACATACGGACGGACAGACAGACAGACATGACGAATCCATAAGGGTTCCGTTTTTTGCCATTTGGCAACGGAACCCTAAAAACATACATAAAGTCGAACATATATACCCTCCTCATTGTAAGTCGGTTAAAAATTTTCCCTAGTTATTCTCTAAAAATATTTACTCACTTGATTTTTTTTACAGGTAAAGAAATGTTCAACTGTTCGTGTTGAGGTACCTAAATCTCAGCACAAATACGTGATTGGAGCTCGTGGAACGACTATTCAGGAGATTCTGAAGGAAACTGAAGTCTCTGTAGAGATGCCTCCTCCAGACTCTCCTACGGGCACCATCACTCTCCATGGACCTCATAACAAAATTGGCCTGGGTTGGTAAAATTAACTGCTTATTTTTCGTATTAAACTCAATAGAGTGAGGACTGACAGCGGAGAATGGCAGACAAATCGTAATGCGCCGACCCCAAGTAACATGGGACAAGCGCGGAAGAAGATAATGAAACTCTAGTGTTTGAAGTATGTACACAATAGTTTGCATCCATTATTAAACACAATTTTTAACCCAACAGCTCTCTCAAAGGTATGCGAAAAAGCGAACTCTGTGAAAACTGCCACTGTGGATGCGCCTACTTGGATCCATAAATACATCATCGGAAAGAACGGCTCTAATATTAAAAAGATAACCCAAGATTTCTCTAAGGTATGATCTATTTTATTATAATGAACTTTATTATTTTGATTATTTGGCATTTGCATAATATCACGAAAGACTATTGTTTTAAAAGGCTGATTATGATGAATTGTTTTTTTTTTTTAATTTTGGCACATAGGTACACGTTGACATAACCCATTCTGAAGACAAAGTGAAGATCGATGGTCCCCCAGAGGAAGTGGAGCGCGCTCAAGTGGAGCTGGATGACTTTGTGAAGAACTTATTAGCTACTCTTACCTATGTTGAACTATCGGTTGACCCCAAATTCTTCAAACACATTATTGGAAAGAATGGAACTAACAGTAAGTTGGCCTTATCATAAGAAAATACTTCTATTTATGTTGCAGTTTTAAACTCTAATAAAATTCTTAAATTATTATTTTTTAGTTAATAGACTGAAGGATGAGACTGGGGTAGTTATTAACATTATTGAAAACGAAGGCAACAATATTATTCGCATTGAAGGCAGCCATCAAGGTGTAGCTGACGCTGAAAGAGAATTAAGAGAAATGGTAATGAAATTAGAGAATGAAAGGACAAAGGAAGTCTATGTTGACCATAGATATATTAAATCTCTTATTGGAGTTAGGGGAGAAAAAATAAAGGAACTTCGCGAAAAGTTCGAACGTGTGCTTATTTCTCTACCCGATCAGGGGCAAAAGAGGAGTCCCATTAAGCTAAGAGGTCCCCAGGAAGATATTGAAAAATGCGAAAAGTATCTTCACAAGGTTATAAAAGAAATAGCCGAGTCATCTTTCGTCCAGGAAGTGCCGATTTTCAAGCAATTCCACAAGTTTATTATTGGCAAAGGTGGTGCGAATTTGAGGAAAATTCGGGACGAAACTCAAACCGTGATCGATCTTCCAGCAGAAGGAGATGATAGCGATGTTATAACCGTACGAGGTAAACGGGAGAATGTTGAAGAGGCAGTTAAAAGAATTCAGCAAATTCACAACGAAAAAGCGAATGTTGTAACAGAGGAGGTCACCATTGCTCCTAAATACTATAATTCTTTGATTGGGGCCGGTGGAAAACTTATTCATTCCATTATGGAGGAGTGTGGTGGCGTACTGATAAAGTTCCCGCCTGCGGAAAGTGACAGTGACAAGGTGGTTATTAAAGGGCCCATCGAAGATGTTGAGAAAGCCAAGCAACAACTACTTGCGCACGCTTCGGAACGAGAACTGACCTCCCACACCGCTCACGTGCGTGCTAAGCCAGAACACCACAAATTCCTGATAGGCAAGAATGGTGCTAACATTAAGAAAATTCGTGAGCAAACTGGCGCTCGCATTATCTTCCCGACTGAGAAAGACGAAGACAAGGAAGCTATATTTATCATAGGTAAGTTTGTGTGCTGCTATTATAATCTACATAATTATATACTTACCCCCTTACTAATAAACGTATAATATCAGATGAATTTCTCTCTCTTTCAGTCGTCAGTAATTTGACATTCGTTTATTAGTAATGGGGTTATTATAAAACTAGCTGACCCGGCGAACATTGTACCGCCTCGGAATCAATAAATACAAATATAAGATATTTGTTTCGTGAAATTTTTCCATGTTTAAATAGTTATTCTGCTATTCAGGGCGGAGACAAATCCAACAAATCAAAGATCATAAATCGGTTGTCGTTTTTGAGTTATAAATGGTGTAACTAACCCGACTTTGATTTATTTATACACTAGCTGACCCGGCAAACGTTGTTTTGCCATATAAATTAGTTCTAGCTGCCCGGCGCGACTTCGTTCGCGTGGTGTCCTACCCCTTACCCTACCCTACTCCTACACTACTTCTACCCTACTCCAAACGTACTCCTACCCTATTCCTAATCTACTCTTACACTACTCCTACCCTACTCCTATAAGTAAATAAAAGTATTTTTAAAAAAATGTATCTTATGTCCGTCTCCTGGTTCTAAGCTACCTCCCCACCAATTTTCTCTTGAGTTATAAATAGTGTAACTAACACGACTTTCTTTTATATATATAGATTTACCATTTTATGTATATAGATAGATTAATGTCAGTTTTTGTGCCCGTATGTGTGATGTCGATAGGAAACCATTACTTTATGATTATATTCTTAATTCAGGTCGCGAGGAGCAGGTAGAGGCAGCTCGCAAGCAGCTAGAAGCAGCAGTAGCAGAGATCAGTAACGTGTCTGAAGGCGAGATGGCGGTGGCGCCGCGTCACCACCGACACTTCGTGGCGCGGCGCGGCGAGGTGCTGCGTCGCATCGCCGACGACTGCGGCGGTGTGCTAATCTCCTTCCCGAGGCAGGGAGTCAACAGCGACCGCGTTGTCCTCAAAGGCCCCAAGGATTGCATAGAAGCAGCTAAAATTCGCATCAACGAAATCATCGAAGATTTGGAAGCAAAGGTTTTTATTTTTCAATATACTTTTTGTCTGCTCATCACATTATATTTTGTAAAACATCTAATAATAATAATAAATTATTTATTTTGAGTTACTATGTTAGTAGTATTTACAAAACATTATGACAAACAACTAAGTTAAGCACATCAAAGTTTACTGGTCACATACATACAAATAAAAACGAATACAGTAGAGGTAATTATGATGTCCTGACTTCCAATGCTATAATTTACACAGGTAACAGTAGAATGCGTGATATCTCAAAGGCACCATCGTACAGTGATGGGTGCCCGTGGTGCTAAGGTAAAGGATATCACTGCTGAACACGACGTGCAAATCAAATTCCCCGAGCGAGACACGACTGAGGGCGCGGATGTTCCCTTAAAGGAAATCAATGAGAACGGTGAGCCCGGGCCTAACGACATCATCAGGATCACTGGTCGCCCAGAGAATTGCGAGGCAGCTAAGAAAGCTTTACTGGAGCAGGTAACGAGTTCATTTATTCAATGACAAGTGTGGTTCATGTTTCGATTAATCTACAACAAAAATAGACTTAAATGAAATAATTCTTTATTAGGTGCCAATCACGATCGACGTAGAAGTTCCGAATGAATTGCACCGTTTGCTTTCTGGTCAAAAGAGGCGGGAACTGATGCAAACATATGATGTGCACATTCTACTTCCACTCAATGATGACCCTAGTGACTTGGTTAAGGTAAGAAGAATCCTCAAATAGAATTTTTTATTTAATTATTACTAAGTTTTGTTTGTACTGAATAATTATCATCTAATATACATTTTTAAGTAATTAACAATAATTATTTTTGTTTAGGTAACAGGCACCCCAACAAATGTTGAAAAGGCCAAACTTGCTTTGGCCGACAGAATTGTTGACATGGAAAAAGAGAAAGAAGACAGACTTCTCAGGTGAGCCCGCATTTCCATCAAATCAGAATTTACAATTTCTTATCATTTTATAGTGGCGTTTAGATGTTTCCATACCTATCCATTAATATTAATAATAAATATGCAATAATAATTACAGGTCATTTGAACTGAAATTCAAAGTGGATCCCGAATATCATCCTCTAGTTATTGGTAAGGGTGGTTCTGTCATCACAAAGATTCGCACTGATTATGGAGTACAAATAAACTTGCCTAAACGTGGTGAGGCTGATGATGACATCATTACAATCCAAGGCTATGAAGACAAGGCATTGCAAGCCAAGGAAGCTATTATGGCTATTGTACATCAACTGGTGAGTCCCTATTCTTTTACAATGTTAAGACGCGTGCATTATTTGAGCCCCCTAACACATTCAATACCTAAAGTAATCCATTTACAACCATTTGGAAGGATCAGTCTTCGTGACAATTGGCGTCACGAAGACTTATTGCGCGCTTTATTATGTCGAAAGAGAAAAAAAATGTTAGGGAGTTAGCTAAATATCTTCATAATTATACCAATATGGCCTAAAGGGCTTTGAAGATCCGTGGCATACCTACTGTTGCGCCATTTTGTTTTTGTGTTAAAAATTGCGGCCACGCATGAACGCTTGCTTACATCTTGTTGCTTAAATGTTTGATTACTTTAAACTTTCAGAGTGGTTATTTCAAACATCTAAGCAACAAGAACACGCAAGTTCAAAAAAAAAATGGATGCACGTGATGAACTTTGAATGTTAATATCTCGGAAACGTGACGTTTTTAGGGGATTCTGAATCACTTTGAAAGTTTAAAAGTAATAAAAAAAAATGCAACAAGATGTAAGCAAGTTAACCCATCATCATACAATTCATACTACCGCATCACTAAACCATAGATAATCGGAATCGTAACGTAGGTAATCGCCTGGCCTCGGGACAAGCTCACGAACCGTGCTGTACGTTACGGCGCGTTACGGCTCGTGGTCCCCGCGCTTACGTCTCTCCGTACCCGAGCTTACGTCTCTTCGCCCATCCTTGCCCTCTAAAGCCCGGTTTCCACCGCGAGCGGAACGGTTGTTTGCGTTTGCGAGTTTAACGAAGTCATTAATGGGTCCGTTCCGCTCGCGGTGGAAACCGGGCTTCACCCTTTCCGCGGCCTGCCCGCTGCACCGTCAACCAGCGGTCGCATCGTCTAGCCGTAGCCGAGTCGACGTATCGGAGCTTCTGATCCGCTTTGGTTACGTGCTTACGTTAGGTTGACGCCTGTTTGACGCCGAGGCGAAAGGCCGGCGACGATCCTTTTCCGAGCGATTTCATGACGTGGGACTTCAATTCAGTTGTAATCTGCTTAATAGCTAATTTAATAAAACCACGTTGCGTTGATCTTGAAAAGACGAGTATTTCCAACGTCATGATTCAATAGATTTTAAATTCAATAAAAGCGATTGACGTTTGTGTAACGCCATTAGTCAAGAGTGCAGTACCTTACATGTTCTACAAGCTGAATCTTCACCTCTTTTTTTTATATATAACTCGCAAATAATATTACTATCTCATAAATATACTATGTTGCTGCAGGACAATCAATGTCGAGAGGAGGTCGACATTGATCCACGAGTTCACAGGAGGTTGATCGGCCTCCGAGGCAAAAACATCAGACGCATTATGGACGATTACAAGGTCGACATACGTTTCCCGAAACAAGGTGATGACAGCATCGTTGTCATTACCGGAGACGAGGATAACGTACTTGATGCGAAGGACCATCTCCTCAACCTAGCCGAAGAATACGTAAGCATTCCAATATAACACGAACATGTGTTGAGTAGTGTGTTTTTTATGTTATGTCCCTAATTTATAATCAATCTCCAGATTCAAGACGTCGCCGACCGCTACACGCGACCTGCGGCGCCTTCCCTGGGTGACTTCGGTGATGTGCTCGAGCAAGCAAACAGTAGCGCAGCGGCCGCTGCCGGCGCAGCCGCAGGCCCCGGACCCGCGGGCTTCGTCGTGAAAGGGGGCCCCTGGGAGCAGCGCGCGCCCGACACGGCGTCCACGCAGGAATTCCCCACCATGCCGGGGGGCCCGCGCGCCGTGCAGCCTGCCGCGCCCACGCCTTCAGCCGCATGGGGCCCTCGTCGCTAGTAACCCCCGACGACTCGTCCTATGTACTCGCATGCGTGCATACTTTTAAGCCTATAGTGTATAGTAGAGTGTGCCGCGTTTTATTTCGGGTGTTTCGACGCGACGACGAGTGCGTCAACTTAGATCGTATTGTCGTCGCTTTGCGGCACCCGCTAATAATCCTTGTAATCTTTAAACTGCAGATCTCTCTCGTACTAGCGAGTACGAGAGTTATCTGATAATATAATATCATATTATTGCGAAAGTGGGTAGCCAGCTGTATTTTATTGGTGATTAATCGGAGGAGGTCGCCGCTGTTTGTGGCACATAATCAGCCTTTAATGTTCCCACTGCTGGGACACAGGCCTCCTCTCTTCGAGAGGGAGTGAGCTGTAATCCACCACGCGGGCCCAGTGAGGGTTGTTAGATGTCGCATGTCTCCGAATTTTTGGTTCTAGGGCATGCCGGTTTCCTCACAATGTTTTCCTTCACCGTTTTGAGAGCAGTGGTGATGAAATAATTTACACAAAGTAAAGCGCCTGCCTGGGTACGAACCCACGACCTACAACTCGTAAGTGGGGGCCGTTACCACTGGGCCACCAGCTGTTTGTAGAGCGATCTCTCTGAATTATAAATAACGCGAGGTTGAGCCGAACTATTAACATATAAGTATTCGGTTACGCGATTTCGTTATTTTTTATGAATTATTATTATGTATCTATGAGTATAAATGCCATTCTACTAAGTTGTTATTTACTTTGATATTTATAATGAAATACATGCCGATGTATTTATAATTTATGCATCTTTATAGTATGCATACTGATTCCGTGTACTTATTTAAAATTATAATGAAATTTCTATTTTTCATACATAATAGTTTTCACGTTTTTTTATCATGTTTATAATGTTGTCTATAAAATAATGAATCAATAAATGATAAGACAAGAATGAATATTTTTACAAAGTAATGTGTACATAGTAAATAAATTGTGTTTGAAAATATTAATAAAATCTTTTACATGAATACAATTTTTTTTTGGTCCTATTCCATTGTTATGTAGGTAGCTGTTCTGGAGAACTCTGTTCATGGAACACTAATCTCTAGTGTTTATAATAGTAGTCTATGCACCTAAGGGTTCATGCGGTCGGAGAGACTTGAAAAAGCTTAAGTAAAAAGTCATAATTCGAGGTTTGGCTCGCCTATCCTCCTCCAAATTTTCCCGATGCATGGACGTTAGTTGTTGAGAAGTTCTCGTAGTAAGAACCAGGAGAACTGATTGAGAAGTCATCATCAGCTCCACTTCACCATACGCATTGTGAACCGAATCGCAACCCGTGAAATACTTATTATTGAGTAGTTCCGATGGGCATCTGTGGTTTCATCCTCAGTTTCACTTCACCAAATTGTGCTCTCCGAGAGCAAATGCACGAGTTACTACAAAAAATTCCACAGACTTATAAGTCTGAAAAATACCCAAATCGCTATAGGTGTGCCTATCAAATTTGAGGGTTTCCCTCGATTTTCATAGGATTCCCTCATCAGATTCCGACTTGGTGAGTGACAATAGGACCACATCGAGAGCATAACCTTTCATACAAAAAAAATAATATTAAAACCTAGACGGAGAAATCGGTGAACATACAACCTCCTCCTTTTTGGAAGTCGGTTAAAGAGGAAAACAAGGACATACAAGTAGTTAATATTTATTATTCTGTCATTGTTAGATGGTTAATAACTAGAAAGAAAACAGCCGAGAGCGTTTCTATGGAGAAACGACCACCCGCATTTCCTCATACAGGTGAACTTACCAGTGCTCCGCAACCCACACACGGCACACAACGTATTGAACGGATTTGCTGATGGTATGCGTCCATATCTGTATCTGGATATTATGTATTGTTTGCAAAAGAAGGGTATTGAAGATTTTTTATGGAGCCTGGCAGCATACCTATACGTGTCCGCCATTTTTTTTTAAATGGCGCCCACGCGTAGTAGGTACCTACTTACAGTACCTACTTACCTATAAATAAATCGATAGCTGGTATCAATGCAAACAGAAAACATAATAGGGGGAGCAAACCCCGTAAAGCGCCACGTTTCCGATATTACTTACACACAAAATCATTGACATATTTACTTTTAAAATCATTGCACAAAATAATATAACTTTCGTTCGTTTCAACTTTGAACGTTAATATATTTCGGAAATGTGACATTATGGGGTTGGTCATAATAAATTATATGTTTTCTGTTTGCATTTTCATGCGTGGCCGGGAAACAGGTACCTAAATGTTTGGGTGCTCTTGCCCATTCTTACGACATTTCTTAATAACATTAGGCTCGTCGTACATCTGATCGTAGAGCCATGGTTTTACCGCGTTCGCCTTTGCTCGTTTTCCATCACTGATCCAAATACGCGCTTGAGCTAAGGGGTTTCTGTTCGAATACCAACGAAAGCGTACACAGAGTAATCTATAGACTCATGGTATCCGTGTCGCAGAAAGGGACAAAAAATTCCGGCAATCTTCATCATACTACCATTTTTACAGCTTATTACACTACACCTTAACATTTTCATAGTTGCGCACATGTATGTACTATTATTGAATTATTACGAAAAAGGTCTTATTTTCCGTTTAATCGCGGTGTAGTTTTTATTATTTCATTCATAAACGTCAAACTTGTTGTGCACATTGATGTGCTTAGCCGACACCCAGTAAGGGACAGAAATATTCTTGCTCTGTCTCTTTTCTTTGCTAGTGACATTAATATATTTCTCTTTTTCTTGTGCGAATGAAAAAGCAGATTTGCAGCAGTCTATAGTTTACTCTGTCGACGAACGAAAGATTTCTCGTCTTTTTACCCGACTGCGTCAGAAGGAGGGTTATGGTTTTTGCTTAGAACCCAGCATTTCGAGCCCAATATCAGTTTTAGTTATATTAGTACAGTCTTCTTCTCGGGTACCTATTTTGAACGAAAATATCTTAGCATGGCTGATAGTATTTTGGCCGCCATTTTCTCCTACATAACAATTCAGAAGATTTATCGTTTTAGTCCGTTAGTAAGAGCCGAAATACACGAATGCTGACACATACAAAGGTGTTATCGTTAATGGTAATATCGTGCGGCAGCTCGTGCAGATCGATGGATACTCTTAAATATTTAGTCTTGGTCGTGTTACCCGAAGACCAGTCACCACTAATGATTTTACTAGGGCCCGAAAAGCTAAAGCAGGCAGGCTCTTTTTTACCCGACTGCGCCAGAAGGTGGGTTATGTTATTCGAGTGTATGCGCTATGGCGCGAGGTACTTACACGATAAGTGACCGTGGACCGCTGAGTTTGGAGTATTAAGATACTTAATTATGTAAATACAAGTCTCTTAACTCCATATGGATAAAAATAAAAATTGCCAATGAAGGCACTAGACAATGAGAAAGTAAATGTATTGCTTTATTAAAATATTTCTTATTACAGGTACTGCAATGATCGGATGATGGGTGTAAGAGTTAGGCTTCGAGAACGGAGCCTGGGCAGGAAGGCCGTGACAGCCACACATATGTAGTTATGTGTAGGTTAAGCTTAATATAAACAATTGAAAAATTAAGATAAGTAATAGTAACTTGTAGCGTGTGTTTTAGTCTAATAAAATACTTCGTAGTGTAAAGACGTTCTTTTTCATTTACTTTGGACCCCTTCTGTCATCATATTTCTTTGGCACGCTCTGTAGCCTAAACGGCTTGATCGATTTCAGTTTGAGAGGTGCCGTTAGATTCGTCTTACATCGTTATCGCACTCACGCTGATTCGGTACGGGTTCAAGCACGCTCACATAGATTATTTCCCAACTCGGAACGCAGGGTAATATATAGAGTTACTTCTATATATTACGTCCATGACTGTTTGTCCATTTGTTGATGACATTGACACTTGACTTGCAAATGATGGATGACTGACAGTCAGTCTGACACATGACGAACAGTGCTGCCAACTTAGCATTTTTTTGGCTAAATTTAGCACATTCCCCAGTGATTTAGCACGAAAAAATTCAGTTTAGCATATAGCATATTTTTTAGCATTTTACCCTGATAAGATAAAGTCTGCATTTTGTATATTTTTTTAAATTTTACCATTAAACTTGTAACAGAATTACAAGCCAAACACAACAAGTTAACAAATGCCATTTTTCCTACGAGGTCTCTGTCTCAAACTTGCGAAAAATAGGGACATATTATAAGGCTTATGCATCTACGTCTTCCGCGCTATATCTACCGGCTGCTTCTATTCAAGAGGATACCGACGATGTTTTATGTGTCAGAAAATTGGTGCTTCTTTTACACTAGGTATTGTAAAGATTTTATAATAAATGCTCTTTTTCTCCCTATTGGCATTTTTTTAATATTTTCCGAAAAATTTTAGCATATTTTTAGCATTTTTCGAATGTATATTTAGCATAAAATAATTTTTAGAGTTGGCAGCACTGATTAGGTATGGGTCGTTACGTGATTTTCGCGAAACGTAACGTAACTAGTTACTTTAAAGGCGTAACCTGTTTTGAAAACTAGTGATTTTTGTAACTAGTTATTTGTCATATTCTATTCAGTGATTCAAAATGGTGTTACCGAAGTATTTGCGAAACGAACATTTACCTGTTTTGAAAACTAGTGATTTTTGTAACTAGTTATTTGTCATATTCTATTCAGTGATTCAAAATGGTGTTACCGAAGTATTTGCGAAACGAACATTTATATGGTTACCTACGTAATCGTTACATGTCACAAGCTGTAGGTTTTTTGAACGAATTAGTTTTTGTAGTTACCTTAAGCAGTTACATCATTAATGCTATAACGTGATACGAGATGTTTCCTCTTCAAATGCGTTTTTAAATTGGCGGTTGAGGATTTGAAGCTATATAATTCACCACACTTGTTGCATTTTTTTTTTCTTGTTATTTTTGTTTTGTTTTTTTTTTTTGCTTTTTTTTCATTATGTAGTTTTTGGAAGAACTTCCACAGGACACTCGAATTGCATCGAGACATGACGAAAAAGTTATTTATTCACAGTTTTTTTTAAACGTACTACACTATTCACAATTTATTCAAAAATATTACGAAAACATGCATGGAAGTCACTTTCACGATAAATGCAACATACATAGGTACATACTTGTGCAATATTCACCAACGAACTAAACAAGGTTTACTTGTCAAAGTAATCATAAACAAATACTAAAACAATTTCAAATTTGTGTTCGTACGCCGCCCGTCGAAGGTTAAAAATAATGACCAATCTAAATTAATCTCTAAGTCCTAAGTAATACGTATGGAAATTATACGCATCATTTTCGTAGTTGGCGACTTGGTGTGTGCATGTTCGGATTTCATCGTGTCATCACTCGTGATTTCGGGAAGTCTCGGCTCGCTTTGCCGGTCAGTACAAAGAAGTAGGCACACAGGCACAGAGTAGTAACCATGTAGAAACGACTCGCAACGTACTTTTGTTTCGTGTCTCGCTTTTCATTCGATCACTGCATTGGTAATGTAACTAGTTACAAAAATCACTAGTTTATGTGTGACTCGAAACTAGTGATTCGGTTACATGCCCCATAATCAGTTATTGTAACTAGTGACGTGAAATAACGCTCATACCTAGCACTGATGACGAATGACATTAATGACAACTGACTGTGTTAAGGTTAAGATGAAATTATAGATAGCTTTTTGATTGTAAATAATATTATAACCATTACATTTATCTGTAATTAAAAATTACGACCACCCCCCTCTTTTACATGTCCATTTTTTATAAAGGTACGTGTTATGAAAATTTAGATAGGTAACCTAAAACCTAATAGGAATAGCACAGAGTACTTTTTATATCTGGAATAGGCAGCTTCGTATTGATGCCGATCTACACAATCTTATTGATTTCTGATTAAAACATGGATATGTGAGTATAACAAGTTAACCGTTAATGTACATACTTTATACATCATGTAATGCGGGATGAGCTGGACTCTTTAATTAAAGGATTGACCCACAATCGTAGTAGATGGAAAAAAGTGGAAACAGAGGGGAGGCCTTTGTCCTGTAATGGGACAACACGGGCATATATATAATACTGATACACCATGTAAACATATTAAAAGGTATTGTTACTACACCCAATGACTGCAATATTATCTTCGATTTCAGATGTGTGACTATTCCTTTTCCTTCACCGGAGTCTGCTTCATTAGCATGTGATGTACTAAATGTTGATAAGGAGTTAAAAAGAAGTGGCGTGCAGAGAAAAATAGAAACCAATTCAGAAAATCTTGTAATGTAAGTTGGTAACAGTTTATCTTCTGTTTTCAAAACAACATGTGGTATATTGGTACCTAGTACTTCCTATCAAAAATTGGTGTTGTAAAAAAAATATTAGTAGGTAAAGAAAGATTAGTACTTAGGTACCTTAATTTTTTATTTAAAATAATAGAAGTCAGCGATGTGCGTAAGCTTAACCAAGGCTAATTATGTAAAAATAAACAGATTGACATTTTATAACTGCATGTTTTTTTATTTAGGATTTCCAACAACTTTTAGGCAATTTGTAATGGTTTACTAAATAGACAGTCTACATTTTAAACTAATCTTGATGTGCTCTGCTATGACCACTTATCAATACTGTGAGTCTTGCACCTCAACCTCAACCAGTCCTTAGCATGTGGGCTGGTTGAGTTATAACTCAAAGAATAAATTATAATAAATAAAATCAATAAATAGGTACTTAATTTCATCTGTTACAGAATTTTTAATGGAGAGGATCTGAAAAAGCTTCGGGTAGCAGTAAATGGGTTAATTCAAAACATTTTATTAGTTCTTAAAACAATAGATCAGTTTTAGAAGCAGAATAAAAGTTTTGAAAATGCCAGAGCACACGCCAGCCCCAACTCCAGCAAGATCTTTATATGGGTTTTTCATGTATTTGTTTAATAAAACAATGTTATTTATTTATTGCATATGGGCAATCACACCTGATCCCTACCTACACTACTTCAATATGTATTACTATCCACAAAAATATTGGTCCACAGCCATTCCCATACAATGCTTAGTTGCATTAACAATTTTTGCTTTTTTAATATATCCTAGTTCTAACCTAATGTTAACAGCTAATATAGATAGTATAAATACAATAAGCGATCCTCACGCTCATTATACATGCGAAACAAATGAGACTAACAATAATATACTGGAAAGTTGCATTTGTACTGATGCAAATAAGTGTGTTAAATACTGTCATGTGACGTCACTAGAAGAGTTGGAAGAGAATACAGTGCCTCAATTGCGTGATTTAAATATACGCTTAGTTTGTAAGAAATTGTACTTTAACGAATATAGTACTTAGAGACTGGTGTCATTAAATACTTTTGTGCTTGTAATTACTTTATTTTACGTACCTAACAATAGAACCATAGAAAAATAAACAACTACTTGAGAGGCAGTTGTAATAGCTAAGGAATTGACGTGGTTTCGAAGTAAGGAATCAAAGTAAGGATCTCAAAACGAAGGAAAACATAAGGAAATCGGCATGCCTGGAACCAAAAAATCAAAGCCACCAACCCACAGGGGTCCGCGTGGTGGACTATGTGTGTCCCAGCGGTAGGTAACATTAACATTAACATCCAGGGACCAGAGAAGGACACGTGTGACAAGGATGGTTTCATCTCATCAAGGTGGAGATGAAGAAAAAGAAGAAGCCTCCTTGTCGGAACCAGTGCGGCACCGCGCTGGTAGGACCCAACATGCTGCTGCGTCCAGCAATCCCGACGACGCAGCTATACGTGTCCAGACTGCAACACTCCACGAAGGTTGAGGAGATTGTGGAGTACATGCGTGTCAAGACCAACTGGACTTTGAGGGTCGACAAGTTGGAGTCGCGTCACAACACGAACTTCAAGTCGTTCGTGGTGCGTGTTCCAACACATCATCTCGAGAAGTTCCTCAAGGAAGAGTTCTGGCCGAAGGGTGTTGTGTACCGCCGGTTTCGTGGCCGGCTACATGACACCAGTCAGCGAAACACGACGCAGACACTTCGTGTGCGTTAGTTTTTATTGTAAATATAATGTTGTATGTATTTATAGTGTTTTTAAGTTATATTAATATTGTATTGTATGTGTTTATATGGGCCTTGATGCCTGAAATAAATGGATAAATAAATAAATAATAATTATTCGGAGTAGGTATTTTTGGATTTTTCAGTTACCTATAGGTAAGTACCTACTAGTCATTCTGAAATAAAATTTATGTACAGTCAACAAAAGAGATAAGTATGCAGGATCGTCGGATATAGTTGATGTTTAGTAAGAAACCGATGGATGTTCTAGAATAAAATTTAATTTAATTAAGTAATAGAAAACAAACAGCTCATTTATCAAATTTAATTTCAGTCGACAACATCCATCGGTTTCTTACTAAACTTCAACTATACCCGACCATCCTGCATACCTACTTAGTGGGCGTTGTAAGGTACACCTCTGCCCAATCCCTCGGGGAAACAAGGCGTGATGGTGTATATGTTTAGTGTATTAGTTTGCATAATGTAACTTCTGTCCTCGAGTAGTTGCTGACCTTAGGTACCTTTGCCAATAGTACACTTCATTAAGTATAATGAACTGATTAGATTTAAATAAATACGTGCATTTTATTTTATACGTAGGTCGGTGCTTGTATTAAATAATTAACCGAACCTTATTTTCCTGGTTGCTGAATAGCAATATGCTTCAATATCCGAACAAATACCTACCTACAGCTCTTATCTGTGTAAATCTATACATATAATAAATTTGTAGAAAAGTGGTGTCTGTACAATGGAAATATATAAAAAAAAAGTAGCAGGGGTTGTTATTATATCGATGCCGAACCCGAAATTGTAATTAATTTTTTTTTTGTCTGTTTGTCTGTTTGTCTGTTTGTTTGTGCACGCTAATATCAGAAACGGCTTATTCGATTTAGATGCGGTTTTCACTAATATATTGTAGTAGGCTTAACTTAACATTTAGTGTTTATTTCATGTCAATCGGTTCATAAATAAAAAAGTTATGTCAATTTAAATAATCACGGCGAACATTTGTTAAGGTATTCTATCAGAGTACGTACACGCCTCGGGCCTGCGCGTCCGATCTTCGGAACTACTGGACGGATTTGAATGATTTTTTTTTGTTGTATAGTTATTATATGGCTGGACAACATTCCGGCTATAATGTTTCTTGGAAACTTGAACACCTGATGCAGAACCGAAACAGACCAGCTTAACTATAAGAGATACAAAAATGGTACCATAGCAAAAATTGTTCCACGTGATGAGGATTTTCTGCCGAGAGAATAAATTTGAAGATCTGGAACACCTGATGGGGAACTCCAAGAGCCCAGCTACACCATAACACATATAGGAATGACGTCTTAGTAAAAGTTATTCGGTCTGATGGGCATTTCCTGTTGACTTATAAAAATCGAAGATCAGAAACATCTGATGTGGAAATCTAAGCTATCACTAATTTCACCTCCACGCGGTGAAGGCGGTAACAGTTTAGGACTGATTTTCGATGACGATGGTATATCATTGAAAATTTGACTCTACTGGCCAAAACTCCCATTTATTTTTTTTTAACGTGAAGAAATGCTCATGCATTCTGCACTACCACGGGGAGATAGTGCAGTTATGTGGGACTCTAACCCACTAAAACTCCACTGTGTCCTCCTCTGCCGCTTACGGCGGGAACATGGGCACGCGTTAGCACTCATCCGTGAACCCGCCGCGGCTGTCCGTCACCGGACCCTCCGCTGGGGAGTACTCCCCATCACCGGCGCACCAGAACACATAGCACGCCGTGACCACCCCAGGGACCAAACCAGCACATGGGCCAGACGATGCCGTGTCTGGGCACCCTTGGTAGGGGAGCAGTCACTTAGATTTTAATTGATCAGGTATCTTCATAATAAAACTATAACCATGCCTAGAAAGAGGTCAAATCTTTCCCAATGTTCCAAAGGAGCTAAAAGATTGAGGATCATAAGATCCCAAGAATCTACCGAAGAGCGTCAGGAGAGACTTGATGCTGTTTGAGAACATCAGGCTGCAACTCGCTCCGTGGAAACCTCTTCGGATCGCGAAGCACGCCTGCCTTCTCAGCGTATTTACGCATCTACATCCAGATCTCTAGAGACCAGTGAAGAATATGATGCGCGACTGACCGCTGATACGGTGAGATTATCATACATTTTTCCGAACACGCACACAACAAAATATTCATAATCAGAAAGTGAGAAAGAAAGAATTGCTGGAGTACGGCATGAAGAGACAGATTAAGAAGAGCGCAACGAACGTTTGAATTCTGATCGACTTCGACATTCTCTGAACAGAATGTCGATATCATCTGAAGAATCGGATGTGTCTCAAGATATAGCCGTAGGGCATGGCGACCTTCCTTGGGTTGATAAGGAACGGAGTGCATTTACGTATACTCCTATGATTGACTACGCCACATATTCCGCTATCGGAGGTATGGTTAAAAATTTTACTTTTTGTGAAGCTGTTAAATAGCAAAAAGAAACAAACGGTATGTGTTGCTCAGGTGGGAAAGTACATATTGAAATATTACAAAATCCTCCAGAAATATTAAGATCACTGCTAATCGGTGACCATCACAGTCAAAACATTTCTTGGACAACATACGTTCGTACAATAATGCCTTTCAAATGACATCTTTTGTTGCGAAACAGATTTCAGAAAGCCCATTTATGCCAACATTCAAAGTGCAAGGCCCAGTTTACCACCCTATTGGTTCATTATATTGCCTGAAAATGACGTCTCGAATCAATTCGACATCAGACGTTTCAGATCTTCGATTTTGACTACCCCGTTGTCGCTGGCATAACCAACAGGATCCGCGTACGAAGTCGCGGGCAGAAGCTAGTTCTAAATATAAAAGTGCTATGCCAACATTGCCAACTAAACTAGGTACCTAATTAATATTTATATGATTTCGATTTTTTATGTTAACAATTTGTTTTTTATAGATTCGATGAACGGACGTGGCTGATCAGCCTACCTATAACTATGATCTCTATACGTAAAATAATTACTTAATACTAATTTACAAGTTCAAATTAAATTAGGTAGCGAAACTCCGTTCTTTGCTAGTTAATTTATTTTGACCCTGTATTTTTATTTTCTAAACACTCACTCAAAACAACTATAAGTATCGTATTTCGTTTTATCTACGCATTCAATTATGGCTGTGTTGTCGTCCGCAAATAATGCCATTGGATGATGGATATGGCTATAGGTAGGTCGTTGATATAAAGTAAAAATAATAAAGGTCCAACGACACTACCTTGCGGAACCCCAAATTTAGTTATTCTGCAAGAATAAAATTTCCCACGTACGTTTTTAAAAATTTTATTATACTGGAGTTCGTGTACCTTAGCCTACTTATAGGTATAGGTAATGCTTGTATAGTGTAATGTTTGTTTACCTACAGCCTCGGTAAGCCTAAGTTTAATCTGAAATCACACGGTGGTTCATGCTGTTTACACAATTTTAATCTCATGCCTTGTGTCTAAAACATTATTTAGTAGTAATTCGCATTGGTAATTCGGCAGACACCAATACAGGAATCGCGTAATTTTGATAATAATGCGCTTTCGTATCTAACTAATTATTTTATCTTCTTCTGGATTTTTAGATAAAGTAGGTATGTCCCATAATACCTTTTTAACCTGTTGACCTAACCCCTTAGTCTGCCTTAGAGATGCAATTATTGGAAAAAGGTAATAAACAGAATGTATAGAGCGTTGATTTTTCTTGGCGCCAATTAATGAAAGTAAAACTTAAAAAAAAAATGGTACCGGTATTTTACACTCGCCAGCACATCAAGCTACTACAATCTGTCAAATTTCATTAGTAGATTTTCAACTTTATCGCTACAGTACCTATAAGGTTCAAAGTTGATTGGGAAAATTTTACAGTTTATAATTTTACGCTTTCTTTTGCGGGGTAGCCAGAGAGGATCGAACGGCACATAGGTAAGCGTGTGGGGACCACCCCACACCTGTTTCCTGTTTCTGTTTATTAAAAATACCAATTTTTTCATCCCATAATTAAAAAGATCTTTGAAATCATTGTGTGCACTTTGTTATTCATCCCAAATTGGCCGGTTTTCATAACGTTACCTATAAAAAAAATAAAAATTGTAAAATCGTGCACTTGGATTTTACAAAATAATGTTCCTTTGCATTTTTGCAACACCCCCTCCCTATTTCATTTTATTGAAAATCCCAAGTTAAAATATGTTTTCAAAATTGTTTGAAAACATATTTTAACTTGGGATACCAGCAGGAATCGATTTTGCAAGCAATCGGCCCAAAGACAAAATAAAAAAAATAGCGGCCACGTTTTTCAATTTATTCTGTCCAATTTAACATTCGTAAGTATTTGAAGAACAAGTAGGTACTTACCTACTTAATTTAAAAAATTAAACCGACTTCAAAAAGAAATTAACTCAAAATTATGAAACAACTTTAATATCGGAAGTCGGTCTCTTGGGATCTGTATTTTAGTTATAATTTTTTTGCCACCGACTTCCGAAATTAAAGTTGTTTCATGGTTGTTTCATAATTTTGAGTTCATTTCTTTTTGAAGTCGGTTTAAATTTTTTTAAATAACTTTTTTATTTCGTAATTTTTAGTTTGAAGTAAAAACTGGAATATTTGTTTGAAATAAGTAGGTTTGGTGGGTTTTGTTGTAAATATTGCACTAGAATTTGACCAAGGTTTTGAGATGTTTTCCCTTTGACACAAAAAGCCAGGCCGTCACACTAGTCCATATCTTGAAAATTACTAAATCGATTTTAATGAAACTTGCACTGTTCCCTAAGTTGAAGTAAATGTAAGTCAATAAAAAAAAACCGGGCAAGAGCGAGTCGGACTCGCGCACCGAGGGTTCCGTACCATCATATGTTTTTAAATTTTCATCGGCGAGCTACTTACTAGATCTCGTTCAAACCAATTTTCGGTGCAAGTTTACATGATAATTATTACATCACATATTTTTTTTAGTTTTATCATTCTCTTATTTTAAAAGTTACAGGGGGGGGGGACACATTTTACCACTTTGGAAGTCTCTCGCGCATAGAAAAAAATTATATTAGAAACCTCAATATCATTTTTGAAGACCTATCCATAGATACCTACCGGATACCCCACACGTATGGCTTTGAAGAAAAAAATTTTTTTGAGTTTCCAGTTCTAAGTATGGGGAACCCCCATAGGTAATTTATTGGTTTTTTCTATTTTTTTGAAATCTATATTTCTGTGAAAATCTTAATGCGGTTCACAAAATACATCTACTTGCCAAGTTTCAACAATGTAGGTAGTTCTTATAGTTTCGGAAAAAAGTGGCTGTGACATACGGACGGACAGACAGACAGACAGACATGACGAATCTATAAGGGTTCCGTTTTTGCCATTTGGCTACGGAACCCTAAAAATGGTCACGATCCAATTAATAGTTGCGGACAAATGCTTGGACAAACATTTGTACATACATACGTCTCTAAAATTTTGTACCTATAGGTATTTGTTTGGAAGCCCTAATAGATTGTCATAAATGTGAATATAATGCAATTCCAATAATACTACATACATAGGTACGTGTCGAATTGATAACCTCCTTTTTTTTTAAGTCGGTAAAAAGGCAAAATCAATCAATCATTTTGAGACGTTCATGGACGGGTCCACTTCTCTTCTTAGTCTGTGGACGGGTCATAATTTTAACTAGGTACCTACTAAAAATGTCAATAATATGTCAACTGTGAGGTGACACTGCACTGACAAGTTAGAATAGCAATGGAGCCACAGACATGTGAATGGAGCGCTTACCAGTCAGGACGCAGCGGCCGGCACAGAATAGATTATTAGTAGGTAGCGGGTGAGTGTCTTCGCGTACCTATGCGCATTCCGATGGCTGCGACCGACCATAGGCATCGCTGAGGGCGGAAGTGCATCCCCAGCAGGTACTCTCGATTGACAGCAGGAACGTATTATTATTATACTCTGAGCAGGAACACCTCGTGCGCCTTAGTGTTGGCGGCAGACGGGACGCCACCGATGGAGTAGGGCGCGTGCTCTGTGGTCGCAATTCCGTAGCATAGGCCTTTATCTACAACTAGCTTCTGCCCGCGACTTCGTACGCGGATCCTGTTGGTTATGCCAGCGACAACGGGGTAGTCAACATCGAAGATCTGAAACGTCTGATGTCGAATTCTAAGAACCCGGGGACTGGATAACAACGGGATGCGCGAGACGATTCGAGACGTCATTTTCAGGCAATAATGAACCAATAGGGTGGTAAACTTGGCCTTGCACTTTGAATGTTGGCATAAATGGGCCTTCTGAAATCTGTTTCGCAACAAAAGATGTCATTTGAAAGGCATTATTGTACGAACGTATGTTGTCCAAGAAATGTTTTGACTGTGATGGTCACCGATTAGCAGTGATCTTAATATTTCTGGAGGATTTTGTAATATTTCAATATGTACTTTCCCACCTGAGCAACACATACCGTTTGTTTCTTTTTGCTATTTAACAGCTTCACAAAAAGTAAAATTTTTAACCATACCTCCGATGGCGGAATATGTGGCGTAGTCAATCATAGGAGTATATGTAAATGCACTCCGTTCCTTATCAACCCAAGGAAGGTCGCCATGCCCTACGGCTATATCTTGAGACACATCCGATTCTTCAGATGATATCGACATTCTGTTCAGAGAATGTCGAAGTCGATCAGAATTCAAACGTTCGTTGCGCTCTTCTTAATCTGTCTCTTCATGCCGTACTCCAGCAATTCTTTCTTTCTCACTTTCTGATTATGAATATTTTGTTGTGTGCGTGTTCGGAAAAATGTATGATAATCTCACCGTATCAGCGGTCAGTCGCGCATCATATTCTTCACTGGTCTCTAGAGATCTGGATGTAGATGCGTAAATACGCTGAGAAGGCAGGCGTGCTTCGCGATCCGAAGAGGTTTCCACGGAGCGAGTTGCAGCCTGATGTTCTCAAACAGCATCAAGTCTCTCCTGACGCTCTTCGGTAGATTCTTGGGATCTTATGATCCTCAATCTTTTAGCTCCTTTGGAACATTGGGAAAGATTTGACCTCTTTCTAGGCATGGTTATAGTTTTATTATGAAGATACCTGATCAATTAAAATCTAAGTGACTGCTCCCCTACCAAGGGTGCCCAGACACGGCATCGTCTGGCCCATGTGCTGGTTTGGTCCCTGGGGTGGTCACGGCGTGCTATGTGTTCTGGTGCGCCGGTGATGGGGAGTACTCCCCAGCGGAGGGTCCGGTGACGGACAGCCGCGGCGGGTTCACGGATGAGTGCTAACGCGTGCCCATGTTCCCGCCGTAAGCGGCAGAGGAGGACACAGTGGAGTTTTAGTGGGTTAGAGTCCCACATAACTGCACTATCTCCCCGTGGTAGTGCAGAATGCATGAGCATTTCTTCACGTTAAAAAAAAATAAATGGGAGTTTTGGCCAGTAGAGTCAAATTTTCAATGATATACCATCGTCATCGAAAATCAGTCCTAAACTGTTACCGCCTTCACCGCGTGGAGGTGAAATTAGTGATAGCTTAGATTTCCACATCAGATGTTTCTGATCTTCGATTTTTATAAGTCAACAGGAAATGCCCATCAGACCGAATAACTTTTACTAAGACGTCATTCCTATATGTGTTATGGTGTAGCTGGGCTCTTGGAGTTCCCCATCAGGTGTTCCAGATCTTCAAATTTATTCTCTCGGCAGAAAATCCTCATCACGTGGAACAATTTTTGCTATGGTACCATTTTTGTATCTCTTATAGTTAAGCTGGTCTGTTTCGGTTCTGCATCAGGTGTTCAAGTTTCCAAGAAACATTATAGCCGGAATGTTGTCCAGCCATATAATAACTATACAACAAAAAAAAATCATTCAAATCCGTCCAGTAGTTCCGAAGATCGGACGCGCAGGCCCGAGGCGTGTACGTACTCTGATAGAATACCTTAACAAATGTTCGCCGTGATTATTTAAATTGACATAACTTTTTTATTTATGAACCGATTGACATGAAATAAACACTAAATGTTAAGTTAAGCCTACTACAATATATTAGTGAAAACCGCATCTAAATCGAATAAGCCGTTTCTGATATTAGCGTGCACAAACAAACAGACAAACAGACAAACAGACAAAAAAAAAATTAATTACAATTTCGGGTTCGGCATCGATATAATAACAACCCCTGCTACTTTTTTTTTATATATTTCCATTGTACAGACACCACTTTTCTACAAATTTATTATATGTATAGATTTCCGTTGCAGCTCGTCGGTTATGGCCGGAGTTGGGCGCACACCATGGACATCGGAAAGGCTCCGGATATCGGCAAGCTAGCTAAATCAACCATAGTCCATACCTAATCGTCAGACATTTTAAATTAATATGTATACAGGGTCAAATTAAATTAGGTAGCGAAACTCCGCAGACTTGAATGGTATCGATATTATCTAAACACAACAAAACAAAAAAAAAATTGGGGTCAACAACCTTTGGTTGTTTTGTTACTTGAAGTATGAGTTGAGAAAATCAGTTTTTTTTTATCGATTTCCCATCACATCTGCGAAGTTTACACAAAGAAAGCTGATATTTCAAATTACTACTACACCACCTGCGATTGATAACCTCAAAAAAAAACTGAAATTAATTTATTTTTTGTTTGAGTTGATCGTATTTAGATATCAATACCCATCACGTCGGCGGAGTTTTGCTAGCTAATTCAATTTGATCCTGTAAACAAGTAGGTAAGTGTAGTATAACGACAACCGACTAACACGATATTTAAGTAATATGTTTTTTACACGATCCGGATTTACGTAAAGGGCCCCTGAATATTGTGTAGTGTAATTTGTGTGAGGTGCTAATACCTACACTACAAATGTCAGAATAGTTTGAAGTGTTTTGATGTATCAACATCAAATTGAAGATTGACCCAATCTAAAAAGTCTTATGGTCTACAGATTTGCTCGTTTTTTGACAATCGAGAATGTCGCTCGATATGCCGCGATTTGACGATCAAGTATAATGATCTGTCTGTCAGTTTTTACGGATTTGCTCGATTGTATCGTTCGACAATATCAAAGTTAAAAATTCGAGTACGTCAGTATACGACGATCGCGATCGACAGAAACGGCCCACAGTGGCGATCGACATCGTAGGTATATTTTTTTTGTCAATCGCCTCTGGGGATCGTTTATGTAATTTGTTGCTTACACATTTATTCTATTTTATTTATTTATTTGATCAGTCTATCGTCAAAAACATTAAAAAAAAAAAAAAAACAACCGACTTCCAAAAAAAACACTACAAACTGAAAAATAACTTTAATTTCGGAAGTCGGTGTCAATAAACGAAAATGTGGAACCAAAGACACCGACTTCCGAAATTAAAGTTATTTTTCAATTTGTAGTGTTTTTTTTGGAAATCGGTTGTTTTTTTTTTGTAAAAAAGTTTTTATTTTTCACTTTTTAGTGGGTCAGTTTGTAATTTATCTAAGATAGCCTAATGTCAACTGCTCATCACCTTTTACAAAATATTGCTTTTCCCGGTGCTGGGACGTCTCTTGGTAAGAACCAGGAGAACTCCTCAACAACCACTCACCATACCTACGCATACCTGACGAGCATAAATTGCTTAGCAACCATATTATTAAAGTAATCGAATCGCAACCCGTGAAATATTTGTCATTGAGTAGTTCCGATGGCCATCTGTGGTCTTCATCATCAGCTCCACTTTACCAAATGATGATTTCCGAGAGCAAATGCTCAAGTTACTTTAAAAAATACCCAAATCGCTACAGGTTTGCCTATAAAATTTGAGGGTTTCCCTCGATTTCCATGGGATCCTCTCATCAGATTCCAACTTGAAGATAAGGGGACCACCTCGATAGTATAGCCTTTCAAATAAAAAAAGAATTTTTGGAATCGGTCCAGCCGTCTTCGAGTAATCGGTGAACATAGGTACTTACATAAAAAAAAAAACATTATATAGAGTCGAACATAATATAACCTCCTCCTTTTTGGAAGTCGGTTAAAAATCAAGCTTTGTAGGCACATTTAGAGGTCTTATTATTCTAAGTGGTATGTATTCTGTTGCATAATTTCTAGTAACCATACCACCGAATAATACCTATTTAAGTACCTAATGATCATAAATCACTGCTACGTTAAACCTTGCGCCAATCGCCACAAGTTCAGAATTTATCTGATATTATCATCTAACCTAACACCAGTCAATTATCTACCAATCAATAATTTCGGATTTGGAATTCGGAAAACAACATAATCGGACTAAGTACCTACCTACCAGTACCTACACAGCTGTTTAATCATACCCTGATTTGTACCTATATCTGCATAATAAAGAGGTCACCTAGTCGGGTATCACGGGATCCACTAAGTACTAAGCCACACCCAATCCCACTTTTAAAAATATTTAAGTATACAAATAGCTAGTGTCAATGACTGGCAGAGCCACCATCAGGGATTTTAATTTTGATAACACAAAAAATTTGTCGCTAATTAGTCGCCAAATATCAGAATTGGTCGGTCACTGGTTCAAAAGATATAGTGGGTTTATAGGTGACCGATCTGGAGAGTCTCCCCAGCAGGGGCCACATTTATATCTCAAAAACTAGGGCACCTAGCGAAGATCTGTTTTCTCCCATATTTTGTCGCTAATTAATCGGGATCAGTCGCCAAGTCACAGATTTAATCGGGTCTTAGTTTAAGAGATATAATTAGTTCAATTAGTAAGGTATAGTCCAAGAGGTAGTCGAAGAGTTTTTTCGTGAACTCTTCGATCTAGCTCTTGGACTATACCTACACCTATAAACCCTTTTTAGGGTTCCGTAGTACCTACAAGGAACCCTTATAGTTTCGTCATGTCCATCTGTCTGTCCGAGGTTTTGCTAAGAGACCGTTATGCGTTAGTACTAGAAAGCTGTAATTTTGCAGGAGTGTGTATATAAACTGCGCCGACAAAGTGGTAAAATAAAATTTTGGAATTATTTTTTTTAGGGTAGCTCCCCCCTTCTTGTGAAGTGGGAATGAATATTTTTTTCGTCGTCTACCCCATCGTGTGGGGTATCGTTGAATAGGTCTTCTAAAATTACTAGAGGGTTGCTGAAGATATTTTTCGATTTAATGCTCCATTTACGAAATATTCAACTTTAAAGTGAACATTTTTGTTCCAGTAGGGCGTCCGGCCCCTCTAAAAGCTAAACTGCTGGCTTGAAAAATCTGGAAAAATTCAAGACGATAGTGCATTTCATGAACTTTAAATGAAAACTATAGGAATTATGATAACTTTATTAGTTTAGCAGTAATAGTCGTTGAACTTGGGTGTTGGATAATTTTGTACCGAATACAAAATCCTTAGCATTAATCCTATATAGTGACTAAGACGAAGTAGTTACTTGTTTATGACGGGTAAAGACTTGCATTAAAAAACAAAATATGAAATTAAAAAACCATAATAAATTATCATAAGTTTCATAATACTGCCGCTAGATGGAATGATGGAATTACAATTTTGTGAATTGAAATAATAACTTGGCAGCAATCGTACTCTTATTTTTTAGCTTTACAAGGAAGAAAGTGGTTCTTATTAGTTAATGTCTAATCTGTTTAAATAATTATCTTCGAATATCAATATTTTGTTGTGTTTAGTATCGCTATTCGATAACAGATGGCGTTGTGCCGTGACGTCACTTTTGTAGATCACGGTGTTAAGATTTTCTTGCAAGGTATGACCTCCGTGGTTACGTTATGTATTAAAGTCTTGTTTTACTCTGGACACCCTTGCATATATTGTTAATATAACCATTAACTCCTAATATCTTTACCATTACATAATTATATTCATTATATTCAGAATAAAGAACAACAGAATCGTACTATATAGTGATAACGGGGCTACTACGGAACCCTACATTGTGCGTGGCCCGACACGCACTTGGCCGGTTTTTTTATTTTGAACCAGTGACCGACAAATTCTGACATTTAGCGACTGTTTCCGACTAATTGGCGACTAAATATAGGAGAAAACAGATCTTCGCTAGGTGCCCTAGTTTTTGAGATATAAATGTGGCCCTGCTGGGCAGACTCTCCAGATCGGCCACCTATAAACCCTTATATCTTTTGAACCAGTGACCGACAAATTCTAATATTTGGCGACAAATTTCGACTAATTAGCGACAAATTTTTTGTGTTATCAAAATTAAAATCCCTGATGGTGGCTCTGCCAGAGTCAGTGACACAAATAGCTACACAGCAAAAAAAATATTGAAATCGTCCAGCCGTATTTACTTGACGCTGCTGTGGCAAAATACGCGACATATTTTATTTTATATTATGATAGATTTGAGCCGGTTTTCTTGAAATATTTTAATTATGAGGGCAATAAGCAACAATACCTTTAAGTTTCTTTGAAAACTGAAAGGTAGGTAGATCTACTTAGAACAAGCATTCTGAATTGATTTTGCGCAAAGTTCATACGGGTATCTTAAGGCAGCTATGTAGGTCGTGGTCTCATTAATTAGGTAGGTAGTAGTTCAAGTTTTCTTTTCAACTGTAAAGTCGGCATTTCCTTTGAACTTGAAAAGTTGAAAGGAAATCGTTTGTCTTGGTATGGGCATGTGATGAGAAGGGACGAAACGCATGTGACTAAAAGAGTGATGGATATACATGTTGATGGATGGAGAGGGAGAGGAAGGCCGAAGAAAAGATGGATGGATTGTGTGAGGAATGATATGAAAGAGAAGGGAGTGAATGATAGCGTGACGGTTGACAGGGGCGAATGGAAGAAGAAAACGTGTTGCGCCGACCCCAAGTAAACATGGGATAAGGGCAGGAAGATGATGATGATGAAAGTCGGCAGGTACCTACGTTAATAAAGACGCTAAATTAACTAGTACACATATTAAAACGACCCTTGCAAACAATCGTAGTCGTTACAAGTTATTTAGATAAGTACCCATTTACGGGCTCATTTTTAGGGTTCCGTACCCAAATGGTAAAACCGGGTTAAAACAAAACTAAGACTCCACTGTCCGTCACCAGGCTGTATCTCATGAACCGTGATAGCTAGACAGTTGATATTTTCACAAATGATGTATTTCTGTTGCTGCTATAACAAACACTAAAAACAGAATAAAATAAATATTTAAGGGGGCTCCCATACAACCTGTTTTTTTTCGGCGTTTTTGCCTTGTGGTATGGAACCCTTCGTGTGCGAGTCAGACTCGCACTTGGCCAGTTTTTTATTTATTTAACTCGGTAGGTAGGTACTTTAGCTTGATAAGTTGTAAAGTAGTGACTACAACCCATCAACCGAAACAATTGTCAAATATTTGTAACTTTCCGCCTTAAAATACCAAACCAATAAAAATAACTAATGTAAATGACTACAAACGATGCTTAGCATAACAACAGTCTCCATCGTCAAGGTTACAGCGTTAAGATATTCGCGCGCTCGCGTTTAAGATCGTTATTGTCCACATTGCCCTGCGCGGTTGTTAAATCTTACTGTACGCGAGACATCGTCCGATTATGTTAACGAGTCACGATTTACCTATGTAATAGTAGTGTCTACTACTACAATATTCAAATCCAAGAAGATAAGTCAAGTACGCGACTAGGTACTAATGAGATTTCTCCTTTGCTCATATTTCGATCCCTTTAGGCGTCTACTCGCTAGCATAATCTTATCTGAATACATAATTATTTATATTTAGTGTTTTGTATTTATTGCGAAGGACTTATTGAAACCATAATATTATGGAGCTCAATGTTAATATATTTTTAAGGATAAAACAACACTTCCCATGATTAGTACAAAATAAAATTAAATATATTGTTAGTTTTTTACATAGGTAAAATTTATTTAAAAGTACAGAACATATGAAGGACTACACACTGAATTGAGATAAAATACTTAGTACTGACTTTGAAAATGATGTAAGCCACTTTTAGTATTCACAATATGAACTTATTGCATCAATTAATGATTATTTGGCAGACCAAAAGAGATTTTCCAACAGTGCACAGGTCATTAAACCTTATATTTATTATATAAGTGAAATTTGGAATAGAAGCTGTAAGAAAATCTGCAATTAGACCAGCCACTACACCTTATATACCGAAACATTATGGCTAAGAAACTTTAATATGTGATGTTCCAGCATACAAGTTCAGCTGCATGCAGGCAACAAGGGGCCAGCATACACCCAAATATATTATTATAAATTAATTTTAAGTAATATTTCATAGATAGTAATTTTAATATATTTTGTACAATAAAATACAATTAAGTACAACTTGTAGCAAAGATATTAAAGAGAGTAATATTTATCTCAAGTGTTAAAGCTGCAATAACGTGTGTGTACGCACAAGGCATATTTACACAGCACACACGCTCGGCAACAACACACCATGTGCTGCACACTATAGTACATAATTAATTTTATTACTTAATAGAATATAAAGACACGCCCAAGCTGAGAACTTCTCCACTTATTTTACAGATTTCAATGCATGATTAGCCAATGAACATGCCTGTACTCCACTAGCAGATTGCTATTAAATAATACATTGATCGTCGCTTAATATCACAGCTAATTATGCTTTGAAAATTATAGACATGTCTAATTTTCACTAATGTAGATAACAATGTAGAGTATAAGTAGACAATCTGAATTAATTTACATTACAATATCATGTCTTTTCATATGAAAAATTTAAAATTACATTACCAAAAATTAAACAGTGCAGCGCATTATAAATAAATGTGCATACCTTATTATTTAATTGACTAAATAAATTTGTTGCCTGCAGATCTGACATATTATTTTATTTAAATATCGAGAGGTAATATCTTAAGAGAAATTTTAACTTCAACTATTGAAAAAAAGTTAAATCCAAATTTAAAAATATTTTGTATTTTATTACGACAATTCCCTTCAAATCCACCTAGTTATTATGAATGTGAAATATCATTCCAAAAGCTGAGTCTCCGTCACACATATTTCACTACCACTATAATTGTGGATCAAAATGTAAGGATCGAAGAGAAGTAGAAGCTAGCACTTCACGAATGTGCGTTGCTGTTTACATGCGCCTTCTTTTCCTGTGCATCTGGCGTACGCTGGCCGTCACGCCTAGGAGGCATGCGCTCATTGATGGCATCCAGCCCCTTTGCCTCAGCAAATGAAGTTATCTTATGATTTGGAGAGAAGCCCTGCAGGGCATTCTTGAGAGAAGTTTTACCACCAGAAAGAGCACCCAATGGCAAAGCACCAGTGGGAGTGAGCCCCTTCAGCTGTAGCACAGATTCACTTTCCTCGCGAAGCACAGAGAACACATGAGCCATTTTGCCAATAGCACGGATTTTGTTACGAATGACTTCTTTCCTGAGATTTGCTTCCTCCAATGCATCATCTCCTTCGGTCATCAATTCATCATCAGAGCAAATGTTTAGCACATTGACCAGCATTTCTGTAACCTTCTCGCCGACAAATGGAAGAGACCAGGTAAAGACATCCATGAAGTTGGGCAGCCAGTATGGGTGGGGAGAACAGTTAAACTGTCTAATGTTCATTACATTGTTCTCATACTTTAGAACAGCAGCCTTGTTATTATAGACATCCAAGTAGTTAGGTGCAGAAAAAATAGTAATGAGACTGGGAAATCCTGTGGTCTGGCTTTTACGATACATCCGGTATCCAGCATCTTGGGCTTCGTGAGCACGTATGATGGAAAGTAAATTGTTTCTTTGTAGAAAATCACAACAAGCTGCATAGCTATAGAAGTATGAACAACCTCTGACTGAGTTGTGCGAGAAGTGTTCTGCATTTTTTTCATTTCCAAAGTCTTCCAATGGATCAGACCAAAGCAGGTCACACATAGCTCCAAATGCTGGTGGTTCTTTGAATCTATCTAGTTTACGAATATCATCTAAGCTGTTGATCTCAGGAGAAAGCCCTCCATGCACACATAGGAACTGCTGGTTCATAAGAGCAGCAAGAGGTAAGCAGTCAAACGCGTCCATACATGCATCATACACCTTCTCAGAATATTTGATTTTGCATTCTTGTTTGAAAGTGAAATACTCTGTCAAATGTCGGCATTCATGGTTACCGCGTAATAGGAATAACGTCTTCGGATAACACAACTTCAAAGCCCAGAGGTAGAGAACACATTCTATACTGAAATAACCTCGGTCGACATAATCACCTAAGAATAAATACTTGGTACAAGAAGGAGAGCCTCCCACCTCGAACAATTTCATCAAATCATAAAACTGACCATGGACGTCTCCGCACACAGTCACCGGTGAATCGATCTCGATCATAGTTTTTTCTGATCGTAATAAGGTGGCACCATCTTGGATGATTCGTAAAGCTGCATTTTCCTCGATCCGACCTTCTAAGATAAAATGTTGCTTCAACACCTCAGGTAGAGGCTTTCCACTTTTTTCTTCGAATACTTCCGATACAGTGAGCTTGCGACTGGGAGGGAAAGCAACACTTTGAATCATACGCTGCGTAGTCGACACTTTATCATTGCTCCCGGACATATTTGTCACATAAAAAACACTAGGTCTAATCCATACACGCCACTATTTTCAAAATGGCAGAATAGATATAATACTAAAACAGAATCCCGATTTCACGACAGAGAAACTACTGCGCACTGGAAAACAATGCGCAAACATCTGGCGAGTGGTCAATAAAATAAACAGGGATATCGAGCGCGTTTTATTACTTTTGAAAATATCATTAAATAGTAACACTGGCAATATAAGGAACAGTTGCCAGTATGGTCTTTAAATAAACCATTACCAAGCACACGTGTGTTTATGTAACATACAAATTCGTAAAATACTAAAGGAACAAAGTTAAAATTAACATAATTTTTTATAAAATTATTATGTAAAACTTGTTTTTTTTTTTAATAAAACGATTTCAATTGAAAAAAAAAACTAATTCGCTCGTTAAATAGTCGTTTTTGATTTTTCGTTTTTTTTTTTTGCGATATCGTCATCATATAACATTACTTTGTTGAAATTTCTTTTTTCGAATGTTTTGGCTATCCTCATTGATAATTTTGATAAATGCCCCAAATTGAAACAAAAGTCAAAATATTTTTAAAGGTGCAGCCAGACTGCGGTTGGTCAACGTCAAGCGTCTTCAACGAACTTAACTACCTCGGTAGCGGAAAGAGGAACTAACTAAATCACTATGTAAAGTGACAAGGTCTGTCAGTTGTTGTTCACCGACAGCGCCGTCCGCTTTCAAAATTACCGGGCCAGATGTCATAGTTGGTACAGTCAGGATCAGGACTGTATCAATTACGTAGATAGAGTAAACTATAGACTGCTGCATATCTTCTTTTTCATTCGCACAAGAAAAAGAGAAATATATTAACGTCACTAGCAAAGAAAAGAGACAGAGTAAGAATATTTCTGTCCCTTACTGCGCGTCGGCTAAGCACATCAATGTGCACAACAAGTTTGACGTTAATGAATGAAATAATAAAAATTATGAATGAAATTTTCGTGCATAATTCAATAATAGTACAGACGCCAGCAGGTCAACCTACCCGAAACTGTCAGATTTTCCCAATCAACCTTGAACCTTATGCTTTAGCAATAAAGTCGAAAATCTATTAAAGAAATCTGACAGATTGTAGTAACTTGATGTGCTGGCGTCCGTACATTTATTTTGCGCAACTGTGAAAATGGAAAGGTGCAGTGCAATAAGCTGTAAAAATGATGAAGATTGCCGAAATTTTTTGTCCCTTTCGGTGACACGGATACCATGAGTCTATAGATTACTCTGGCTACGACCAATTACAAGACTAAGTATAATAAGTTGCCAGGCGCACTGTTGTCGTCGAGAGACTGCGGTCTGGGTGCACCCTAATACCGCGGCGGCGACATGCAGTTTACGATTGTCATTTTGAAACGAGGGCGAGGCCATTGTATGTTAGGCTTAAAAAACATAGGCAATTGTTGGAATATATCGAAGTTTTCAAATACGATCAGAAATTCATGGTTATAATATACCTAATCTATATTTGTGGCACAGTCACGAGCCTAAATACATCTCAGCCCTCAAGATAGGCATAGAGGAAATATTCAATGACAACTTAGTCAGTGCATAATGTTGAAATTCAATGCTGCTGTTTGTATTTTAAAACATATTTACATTTCTTTCGGCTCGGTCTTCTCGTGGTACGGGTACACGAACCACTGAACGTCAAAAATTTAGGATACAGGCTCATCGTCATCTGCCTAGCCTTTTCCCAACTATGTTGACCTCCGTGTCTCGTTGGTCCCGGCTGTCATTAGTGGATCTTTGACAGTCGTTACCAAAGACTACAATATGATGCTGTATAAGTCGTTACGGGTAGTCAGAAGCCCGAAAGGCTGACAACCAAGTCTTACCAAGGGGTATCGTATTGTGGGTTGTGGAGGTCAGATAGGCAGTCATCATTGTGTGCCTAGCCTTTTCCCAACCATGTTGGGGTCGGGTTCCAGTCTAAGCGGATGCAGCTGAATACCAGTATTTTATGTGGAGCGACTGCCTATCTGACAACCCGTAACGCCTGTCAAAGATCTACGAATGACAGCCGGGACCAACGGCTTACAACAAGAACAACAACGCAACGGGCAACGGCGGGCGGGCGCACGGTGGCAACGGCGGCGGCGCGGCGGTAGGATACAGGCTAAGGCTACAGACCATTATTGTTTGGCTATGTATATTGTATACCTAACTATCATGTGTGTACAGTATTCAGCTGGAAATTCGATTGATTCGTCATCAATCTGACTGATTATTATTTGGGTGGCATGGCCTATAATGGTAATCTCGTACATAAAGACAAATGAATTACTGTCATAAGGGGGAATCTGCTAAAATTTTGACAGTTTCTTTGATCAGTGATCTACCATTAGAACGTCATTGTGCAGTCATACCAAAGAGTAAAGTAACTATATAGGAAAGTCATACGAGTATCGACATCGTTTAAGTTCTGTGCCATTGACCGACCAATGATCGACCATTATGAATTTAGTAGATTACGAACTTTTAGCAAAATGACAATGGGGTAGTGACGTCGTGTTGGAATGACGAATTTATAAAAATAGCAGACTTAGGCCCCTGCTGGTGACGCGATGACGTCTCAGAGTAGGCTTAGAAAACGCTGACGAGATGAATAAGATACCGCGACAAATTAGCAACACAACAAAAGTGTGAAAGGATATGCAGGAAAACTTTGCCTTAACTTGTGGAAAAACGGAATGAGAAGAAAAATATGATCTACGTGGGGTGTTTCAAGTATAGCCTTCTTTCTATTTTTGCGGGATTTTTAGAGTACCTATAGGTTCGAAATGATGTGAATAATTAATTGGCTTGTTCTATTTGCAGAATACGTAAAATGTAATGAAACACAAGGCAAATTTATTAACTTAATGTTTGGCAGTAGTTCTAAGAACTATGAAACAATTCAGAAATGAAACTGATAAAAAACTAAAAATAACTAGGTACTTACATTAAACAGGTTACTGGTACTTCTCTATTACTATTTTCTAATGAGTCTTATTTACCACCGTTCGACCAAATTTTTGGGTCAGAAGATTGCTTCAGGCCAGGAAACATTTTAGCTATTGGGCCTGGTTTTTCGGATGTAACAAAAAGGTACTTATTTGTGTTTATTACACGCAAACCCTTCATTATCGCATTACGGTTGTAACGTGCATTGCAAGATTTTGCATCATAGTACTAATTTCAATTAGGCTGTTCTGTTCAGAAGACTGAACACCCAAATCGAAATAAGCATAGAGTATAGCTGCGACATTTTCTGCATTTTAATATTTTAAATCAGCTTCTTATTAAAAAATATGCGATGCACCACGGTACCTATATAAAATTGTTATATCTATGGTTTAACATGGGTTTAACCTCCTCTGACCTTAGAATGGGTAGAACTCTCATTCCAGCCCTCTCGGCAACGCCCTTGGACCTTAGTGTTGCTATTCGAGAAATTTCACTTGATCAGAAAAAGGAAAAATGCTTTACATCATTTTCTATTAATATGTGGGTATTAGTATTAGTTTCAAATAACGGTAGTAGGTAACTGTAAAGCTCCAAGCTCCAAGTTACAGTTGTTTTAAAAATAAACGTTACAAAAAAAAACCTTTTTTACCCGACTGCGCCAGAAGGCGGGTTATGTTTTTCGAGTGTATGTACCTATGTATGTGCATTTCTTTGGCACGGTCTGCTCTGTAGCCTAAACGGCTTCATCGATTTCAGCTTGAGAGGTGCCGTTAGATTCGGTTAATAAAAAAAAAAAATTACAATGGCCGATTTTTGGAACCATCATGGCTTCAAAAAAATTTGTTTTTCTCAAAACCTGTCGAGTGGGGTATCAAAATAAAGGGTTTTAAAAGGTGATTACAAAAACCTAAACAACTTATATGGTTAAAAGTAAATTCAAAGTGACAAATCGTAAAAAACACGAACCAAGAACTAAATTCGTCTGCGAAATCTTTCACATTTTGTAAACTAAAAAGCTGGAAATAAAAAAAAAGTAAAAAAAATAAAAACCCGACTGCAAACTTTAGTTAAAAAAACTGGCCAAGTGCGAGTCGGACTCGCACACGAAGGCTTCCGTACCACAAGGCAAAAACGCCGAAAAAAACACGTTTGTTGTATGGGAGCCCCCCTTAAATATTTATTTTATTCTGTTTTTAGTATTTGTTGTTATAGCGGCAACAGAAATACATCATCTGTGAAAATTTCAACTGTCAGCTATCACGGTTCATGAGATACACTTCATATTATATATAAGTACAATAAAATTGTACAAAGGTATGTACAGTCAGCAAAAGAGTTTAGGTATGCAGGATCGTCGGATATAGTTGAAGCTTAGTAATAAACCGATGGATGTTGTCGAATAAAATTTAATTTTATTAATAGAAAACAAACAGCTCATTTATCAAATTAAATTTCTGTCGACAACATCCATCGGTTTATTACTAAACTTCAACTATAACCGACGATCCTGCATACCTCTTCTGCTGACTGTACCTACCGTATTTTATTTTTCTTTCCAGACAGCCCTAGCAGGTACTCGGTTAAGCGGCGGCGTAGGTAGGGTTCCCAACTCTCCCGGATTGCCCGGGAGACTCCGCTAATAATCGACCTCCCGGGGTGCAATAATTTCTCCGGGTTTTCTAAAATTATATGCATCCGTCGCTCGCACGTCGCTACTCGCTCGGTATGCCACCATGCCGTGCGCCGCTGCTGTTCATCTTGTCGTCGACGATGTCATAGTCATAGTAAAAACAAATAAGTAAGCCAACTCGAGCCCCGAGCGAGCGATAAATAGCTTAAACACGTAGGGCTGTCACTTATAGCATAGGTTTTGTGGTAACAAACCGTCAAAATAATATAAGATGCTGGTCGAAAGCAAAGTAAATATTAATTTAAATACTAATAAATGATTGAGATTTTCCTTTAACTCCCCCCCCCCCTACTCTTAAATTCTCCCGGGTTGGTCCTTCCGAGAGTTGTGGAAACTATAGGCGTAAAAAGTTTTTTCCTACTTGTTCACATGGCTGATATTCGAATTAAGCAAAACCTGGGGCCCAAGTCTGCTATTTTTATAAATTCGTCATTCCAACACGATCCCATGTCATTTTGCTAAAAGTTCGTAATCTGTTATATTCATAATGGTCGATCATCGGTCGGTCAATGGCACAGAACATAATTATACGATACTCGTAACGAATTAAAAGCAATGACTGCACAATGATGTTCATTGGTAGGTCACTGATCAAAGGAACTGTCAAAATTTTAGCAGATTACCGCCCAGTTATTCATTTGTCATTTTGTACGAGATTACCATTCTACACCATTTCTTTCAATGCACAGAGCATGTAACTGTTTCAATGGAGTGTCAGTGGTTGACGTTGACCATTGGAAAGTCATAATGACGCCATTATATTAGTAGATTACCAAACTTGTCAAAATCAACAATAAATTATGAAATCAATGATAGACCATTCTGACACTATTGTAACAGACTTGAGGCCCAGCATACGAACCTACAATAATTTGCTTGGTTTTGTAATAAGACTTATATCATTGTATGGTTCAATTTTAAATAATAATATGCTTGCTAGGCAACAGTTTTAGCTAATAACATTTACCTATGTTGGTACAGACGCCAGCACATCAAGCTACTACAATCTGTCAAATTTCTAGATATATTTTCAACTTTTTTCCAAACCTTAAGGTTCAAAGTTGATTGAGAAAATTTGACAGTTTCGGGTAGCTTGATGTGCTGGCGTCTGTACCTTAAAATAAATAGATGAGACTGTTGATGCTGAATCTACTAATGTGGGTCAGTCGTAAGTAATGAGAACTATAGTTAGTTGGTTATCGGGCTGATGCCCAAACAACAGCTAGATACATACCTACCTACTAAAATTATTTTTATCGCTCTAGCGACTATTTTTACATTTTATTTCAGGGGTATGTAGGTATTGCATGTAGGTACCAAACAATTGTTTGGTATTATTAACTGTCAAATGTCTATTCTTGCCACTATACTGGGATGTTACTAGGTTACGAAGTTATTAGGCTAAAATTAGAGGGCATGCTGGATAGCACCGTAAATTATTAACTACCACTATAACGTTGTGTACTTACCTAGTTATTTCTGGAAATTGTTCCCTAGACGTGTAGTGTGTCAGCTTTGATTAGGCCTGACCTGACTCATTGATCTTTATTGTCGTGAGTTACCTGAAAATAATTACTTTGTTTGTGGTGTGTTAATTTTTGCCAGTGGAGTACTTTGCAAATAGGCATGTGAGCAGAAAAGCAGTGCTGCCAATTTATGAAGTAGGTCCCTACAGATGGTCAATTTTTTGTACTTTTGAAAAGGCTCTAGCGGGGCTACCGAGCAGGGTATTGGAATGCAACCAAAAATACGCGGTTCTCTGGCTCTTGGATATGAAGCTTCGTTATTTTGCTTTACGAAAGAATAATAGGTGTAAAATTAAGCTTTTTATAAAAACCATGGTTTCTACACTTACATGACCTAAAGCGCGCTCACTGTCGGACTGCATAGAAAAGAAAGAGAAACGCGATGACACAATTATTGCAAAATATGAAGCAATTATTTATTTACAAAAAATCTATTGTTTGGACTAACAAATTAAAACACTAGTGCTTTAGTATGTTGCTTGTAGAATAATCTGACAAAAAATCAGAATGATTGTATGTTGTTTTTAGAGGTTACACCTATCTTAATGATTTTTTCTATCGTATGAAATTAGTTGTATTATTAACACACTATCTACCTAGCATATATCCTGAAGAATATCATATATTTTCTGCTTTTGTTTACTGTAGTCGATCTTATACTTTTATTGCTTCTAAAACTTGCGTTTTTTGCGTTTAGGTCGTGTAATCTCCAGTTTTATGAATTACACAGTAAGTACCAACCTACTTCAGAGCTGAAGTGAAAGAGCAGGAAGACATACAGAGCGGCTACGTCACGGAGCATGGAGAACTGAGATGACACGCGGTCACGGAAGTTCACGCGTCTGAACGAGGCGATCCGAAATTGACGACGCCCTTGCTCTCAGACGCTCGGATGATCATCAGAATAGTGAAGTTTAAAAGTAGTGAAGGATGAAATTGGGTTTAATATTACATACATCGGTATACGGTAGTTGAATCTCAAGAAAAATTGTTCAAGAAGAACCGTAGTCCAGGATTTTTCTAGAAAAATCGTGGACTACGGTTAATTAAATTTAACGATTCTACGACAAATCGACCTCGAGTCAACTCAACCCTAGAAAAAATTTGCCCCATACAATTCGGCCCAGACAACTCTACTCCCACGTTGGAACCATTTCTATTTTAATTATAATCGTCGGCTTGAGTAGGTACGGTCAACATGAAGAACCTAACACAAAGGGAATCGAATCTAACATGACATCGTAGTATCGTACCTAACCTTTCCGTGTCGGGGTGGCCTAAGGTCCCAAATCGCTTCGGGCGCTCTTGGACTGATTACTTCAACAGCAGTTGGAATCGATTTCTCATGGACTGGGTCGAGTTGTCTCGGGGTCGAACTGTCGCCATACCAATTCATCATTTTCTTTTGGACGTAGTCGGTCCATTCCACCTAAACGGGCATGTAAACAAGATTAGATAGGTAGGTACATAAATAAACCAGCCACAACAATCTAACTTATGGTGAAATTCATCCCGAGGTCGCCATTATACTTTTCTGTGTATTTTGACGTGAATACGTCTTTAAAATTGCTTCCATAGTGGGAGGCAAATAAAAAAAACGAATAACAAAATCCGGGGATCGGTACACTTTGGTGTTGGCAGCTTCATATCTACCATCTCCATCCTAAATTCAATTAGGTACACCATTGGATAGCTAAAGCACAAAATAGTAAAGAAGGCAATCTACATAAAAAGTGCGCTCGAGCAACGCACACATAGACACCGCTCACGGACACGTTATCTCGGACGGGTTGGGAGTAGTGCGAGCGCGGGTGCCATCCGCTTGAGAAACGCGTCTGTGAAGTGCAAAAATGGAGCAACAAAAAAAATGGCTATCTAAGCTTGATTTATATAATAGTTTCCTATTTTGAATCAGTATAACTTACGAAGTAACTTTTTTGTAAGGCAAATTCACGCCACCAACTATTACGTAAGTTGAAAACATGATTTTTTGTTTGTGTAGATATTGTGTTGTTTTTAGTGTCATTTGATAAGTTTAGGTCTAAAACGGATAGGGCAAAATAAATTGTGTAAATAGGGTAATCCGTTTTGAAGTTATTAGGGATTTTCGATAGTGAAAATTGACAAATGTAAAATTTTATGTTTTTGTTCTGTAAACTTTTTGTATTGTAATACTATGTTTATTGTTTTGTTTAAATATTGTAGAATAAGCTCAACAATAAATCAAACAACTAGATACAGGTGCCACTACCACGATAGTTTTTTGTGCATAAGCCAAAGTTGACAACCCTAGTGCGACCGCCGAGCGTACGTATGAAAAGTGAAGTAACATACATGTTTATTGCTTGATTGCCTTCTGTACTCTCTGTATTTTGTGGCTAAAGGATCAAAGAATTCATTACACCAAGTGAGGACTGTGACGCATCGCGCGCGGTGTAGGGAGAAGCGTCGCCATTTTGAGGTCATTTTGCTGCGTATTGAGATTTCCACATAATTATATAACTTTTGACTCTGAAAAGCTACGACGTTCGTTTAAGTTTCCAGCGTCAGCTCTCGTCAAAATCTATCGATTGTATACAAAACATTAGTGTAAAATAGTGACAGTGAATATAATGTGTTAAAATAAAAAGAAAAATAATATGAAAAATATATAATGTCGAGCTATGCGCTATACGCGTTAAAAAGCCAAATCAAAATAAAGAGATCGTTTAAGGTTGGAAAGGGCTTCTCAAGAGCAATCGAATGGTACCAATACTACCAATAAAACACTATAATATGACCGAGTCAAGCAGTGCCGGGAACGTAAAAGAATGAATGCGGCCGAGCGGATCACGTGTAAACGTATTCACGTACAACACACGGCCGTGTCCATGACACAGCCACACCCCATTTGGGTTCCGTACCCAAAGGGTAACGGGACCCTATTACTAAGGCTTCGCTGTCTGTCCGTCCGTCCGTCTGTCTGTCACCAGGCTGTATCTCAAGAACCGCGATAGCTAGACAGTTGAAATTTTCACAAATTATGTATTTCTGTTGCCGCTATAACAACAAATACTAAAAACAAAATAAAATATAAGTTGTATTTTTACTTTATTAATAAAGTTAAAATAAAATAAATATTTAAGGGGGACTCCCATACAACAAACGTGTTTTTGCCTTGTGGTATGGAACCCTTCGTGTGCGAGTCCGACTCGCACTTGGCCAGTTTTTTTTAAATACCTCTTGTTAAAGAACTACGACATCAATTTGGGAGTGACCTGATTTACTTATTAGTTTAGAGCCCAGGTTTTGAGATATGGGATATTTTCGGTTACAAGTTTACAACCGCAGAAATAACTTTTGTTTTTAACCGACTTCAAAACAGGAGGAGGTTCTCAATTAATTGGGATGTTTTTTTTTTTAAGTTTGTTCGGGCATAAAGACGGATTTGCAAATTTCTTTTTTTGTTCGAAAGAGGTTTATTCCGAAATGGTCCCATTTAAATTTCGTAAAGATCTGGTGATGAGTTTCGGAGACAGACAACGGAACTCTTCAATAAATGCCAGGAAATCAACCGCGATTGCTGCTATCGCATATGTATGCATTGTTTACGCAATCACACAACATAACATCACGCCTGTACCCTCTAAAGGGGTACGCAGAAGCAGATGTGTTCAATAGCTTCCTGTCACTAATATTCACATAGCAAGTAGTGTTATCTGCATTTGTGTGGGGTAGATGGGTACAACTTAAAAGCAAAAATAAAAACTATTTTACAAAAAAAAAATTCGAAGTCGGTGTCAAAAAAAAACCGGGCAAGAGCGAGCCAGACTCGCACACCGAGGGTTCCGTACCATCATTGTTTTTCAATTTTCATCGGGGAGGCCTATGTTTGTCAGAGAATATTTTAACACTGCACTGCGGTGTAGAATATTGCAGTTTTATGACAGCGCCATCTCATGACCGATAGCGGAACTAATGTAACTTTTGTTGATGATTTCTGAAAAAGGGTGCTATTTAGAGACTTCGTTTTATTTTTCCTGTAATCTTTACATAAACTTCTATCACGTAGACTAATTTGCAAACTTCGGAGATAAGGGTACAGGCGTGTAACGATAGGCGATAACGAGAGGCGATAACGGTATTTTTTTTACATTTTTCATCAAAAGTTGAAAACTATGCGGCCTAAAAAATAAAGAAAAATGTTTGAGAATGTGCAAACTGCGCTCTTTCATATTATACCCGCATGCCCTAGTAGCCCCACTTCGAGTTTTTCAGATCCCCTTTCAGTCCCTGTTGCAAGAAATATATATATTTTTATTTCTTTCTTATTTGAAAAATAATTGGGCAAACGTCATCTAAAACTATTCCAAATTTCAAGTTGATAGCATTAGTAGTTCTTGAGATATCCATCTGTGACAGACAGACAGACTGAGTCTCACCATAAGGGTTCCGTTTTACCATTTTGGTAAGGAACCCTAAAAACGAAAATGCGGTACCAACGTCACTGACTTCCGAAATTAAAGTTATTTTTCATAGCTTCTTTGACAAAATAGACACTATGATGAAACTTGTCTTTGCTGTCGATATAATTCAATATTGTGCATGTCTAAATATTCATCTCGACTACAGAACCCTTCATTGTACGTGGTAAGACATGCAGTAGACCGGTTTTTTTTTATTTTGAATATATTTTTATGATGGGTAGGTACACTAAAGGGTTATCTGAGTGTAACATCTAAAGAAATCTCAGTTAAGTATAATAAATTCATAACGTTCTATCGTAAAAAACATATTTGCAATTGTCAAACCATTTACTTAACTTATAATAAAAATAACTTAAACATGAGAAAACATGCAATAAAAACTGTATTTCTAGAAATATTTGCATACAACAGTTTTTAAGTTAATTAAACTAAGACTCTTCCAGGTTCTTATTTTTTACACAAACGTATATCGTCAGTTCACAGTAATAGTAGAATCAACAGTTTTGTACTTTGGTTTGCTATGAGTAAAAGGTAGATACCGGTACTTGATCATATGCTGTGGAGAAAAAAAAAAACATATTAATTAATGCACTTCTTAACATAAAATGTTATACGTCATATTTCAGCTGCTATTTCGGAGTAATTTGCTGAGCTTCCGCCTTACACAGAGGAATAAAATGACTCCCTGATTCTCCATATTATTATATACGTACACTGCCTCATTTAATTAAAAGCGTCTAACGGGATTACGGGAGTTATCGACGATTATCTCTATATATGAAAGTGCAGCCCAGATTGGTGTAGGAGTATTGCAGGGCACAAAACAAAGACAAAGATATTGGACTATGGTTTTGGATGGCTAAAGTGGACTGGTGACCTAGAGAACTATGGCCCTTGCCTGATATATTTATTATATAAACATAAAATGGCAGGGGAACCAGCATACTCGCAAAATGTGCCCCCCCCGAAAAATGTCGCTAGCAGTGACGTAGCGGCAAGGAGGCAACATATCTTGAGGTGCTTGAGGAGTGGAGAGGTATTTCACGGCAATCAGGTTTATCTCGGAAGTACAATCAAGATCCCTACCAGTATCTTACTACTGGATAATGGGAATACTTCCTTCCTCCGAGCATGTTTGCTTTTGCGAATCTCCATTCAAGTTGTTCAAAATTGACCCCTTTTCGGGTTTAGTATAAACAAAAACTAATGTTGTATATTATGAGGTCTAAGATGGGACGAGCATGCTGCTCACTCTTGCATTGAAGGCTGACGGTTACAGGTGGAAGGGAAGGGCACAGACGCTGGTCAGCGCTTCTCCCTCACACTTATTATGCGCACAGCCAAAGTATGGACCTCTGGCGCATAATAAATGTTGGGGAGGAGCGCTGAGTACGACTAGTCGGGATATGAACCAAGTGCAGATGGTACCCTGCAGTACGTCTGGTAGTCCGGTATAGAAAGGGAGATGATGGGATCAGGTCGTGGGGCTCCTAGCATACTCTCTGAAATACTATCTGTAGAAGACTGACGAAAATGAGTAAGGCTGGATTAAAATCAATTGTGACCATCAGAACGACAGCCCAAAATGACCGATCAGCTTTAAAATATTACCAAAATCTAATACCTATTTGCTACTATTTGATACCTTTGTTTAAATAATTGGTATCTAATTAATAACTGAGAAAATGAATTTAAAAAATGGCCAGTCATTCTGACATCAGGATGACTGCCCACATTTGGAATCTTCACGTAAGGGCTCCAAAATTTCAATTCTCCTTCACAAAAATTTTGTACCTATTTGATACCTAAACATATATTTTTTCTAGATTTTTAGGATAAAGAATAAAGATGTTATTAGAGATTTTTTTTATCAGACTCTGGTTCAAAAGCAATCACATCTTTTAAATTATAATCAATAGTGTTTGTGCCATTGCAACCAAACTACTACAACTACTACAAAAAATATCGTTCTACCCACATGTTAGCTTTTAACAGTATCTCGTAGTCGGAAATTGTTAAGTTGACATTAGTAGTATTATTCATTATTCTAATATAATGTCAACTTAACTTCGTTTTATTTTTCCTGTAATCTTTACATACACTTCTATCACATAGAATAATTTCAGATTTTTCTCTGCAAACTTCGGAAATAATGGGGGGGGGGGGCGGTAGTTTTTTTTACATTTTTCATCAAAAGTCGAAAACTATGAGGCCTAAAAAAAAAAATGTTTGAGAATGTGCAAATTGCGCTCTTTCATAATATGATACCCCACATGCCCTAGTAACCCCACATAGAATTTTTCAGTCCCTGTCACAAAAAATATACATATATTTTTATTTCTTTCTTATTTGCAAAATAGTTGGGCAAACGTCATCTAAAACTATTTTAAATTTCAAGTTGATAGCATTAGTAGTTCTTGAGATATCCAGCTGTGACAGACAGACAAACAGACTTAGTCTCACCATAAATAAGGGTTCCGTTTTTACCATTTTGGTACGGAACCCTAAAAAATGTAATGCTAATATTTTATATGACTTTCTGTATTAGTTAACTTAGGGCTGATTTTTCAATCGACAGATAATTTTTATTCGTGGAATAAAATTAACGACTAACAGATTTTCTTGGAAGAACTGTCAAAAATTTATTCCTTAAATAAAATTATCTGGCGTTGGAAAAATCAGCCCTTTGTAAACAAAAAATCTCTAATAAAATTCATTTTCTCAGTTATTAATTAGGTACCAATTATATAAACAAAGGTATCAAATAGTAGCAAATAGGTATTAGATTTTGGTAATATTTTAAAGCTGATCGGTCATTTTGGGCTGTCATTCTGATGGTCACAAATCAATTGCGATATTTTTTAAAGACAAAATATGCAATCAGGAGTATTTTAGTTTAACTAAAGGATAATATTAAATTGAACCATAGAACACAGAGACGCCTCGACGGCCGCTGCTAGAGACGGCATTGTCAGCATTTTCCACACAAATCGAGCTTGTCACCATTAAGGCGGATCTCACACTACTACGCGCCACGCGACAAGGTACGGGAAACTGAGACCCGCGCGAAAACTCGTTTTTATTGAATTTGTACATATGTATGTAAAGACCGGTCAAGAGCGAGTTGGACTCGCGCACCGAAGGTTCCGTACCATCATAATAATATGTTTTTAAATTTTCATCGGCAAGGCCTATATTCGTCAGAGAATTTTAACACTGCGCGCTGCGGTGTAGAATATTGCAGTTTTAAGTCAGCGCCATCTGTTGACCGATAGTGGAACTAATGTAACTTTTGTTGACGATTTCTAAAAAAGTGTGCTATTTAGAGACATCGTTTTATATTTCCTGTAATCTTTACATAAACTTCTATCACATAGAATTATTTCAGATTTTTCTCTTTCTAAGGGGGGAACGGTATTTTTTTTACATTTTTCATCAAAAGTCGAAAACTATACGGCCTAAAAAAAATATTTGATAATGTGCAAACTGCACTCTTTTAGTAGCCCCGTCATCTAAAACTATTCCAAATTTCAAGTTGATAGCATTAGTAGTTCTTGAGATATCCAGCTGTCAACTCAAAGCATTTATTTCAATTAAACCATGTACAGGCAGTTTTGAATTGTCAAAATTAAATAGTCTGTCAGTTAGTCAGAAAGTTGAAGCTAGTTACCCATTCGAAAACGTAGATCTCTATGGAGAAGAATGGGCAAGAAATCCCATGGACACTCTTTTAAGTCAAGATATTACAAAATCCTGGGTACATTATACTTGTTGCTTCTTTATGTGAGAACAATGTAAAAAAAAAGACACAAATGAAGAAACAATTCAAAATAAGCCTTGGCAGTTAAGAGATGACCAGTCTTAACCGACGGCGCCCGTTCACGAACATGACGCGTGGATCAGCACCATCCAGCTCAACCATTTTGTAGGGAACCGAATGATCCAACACACGCACCACCATCAGTGAGACATTTAAGTGAGCATGACACGTTCTCAACTGCCATGCTCTTTCAAGTAAACATCAAAAAATCTTAATACACGGATCCATGGTTCTTACATTTACAAACTTTAAAAAATGCTTCTAAATTAAACAAAACTACAGTTTGCAATTTATTTAAGAGATTAATAAAATTTTACTACCAAACAGGAAGAGGTATTTATGTCATTACTTCCCAGAATTCGATCTTTATCAGCGACACTATTGAATGGTGTAATAATAGTGATTTTTTTTTTCAAAATCAACTCTTTCGATTCCTGGCTAGAAATATTGATTTTGCAAAAATCCAATGATGCAGTTTTAGTTCTCATCCAAATCGAGCCCGCGACTCCTTTGAGTACTTTTCGCTATTCCTCATAGTTTCGGATTTGGCCATCCACGCCCACTTGGAAAATTCACCCTGTATATTGACAAGGAACCGTCATGATGTTAATTTTTTTAAACATTTCTCGTAGATATTCGCGTCTGCTAAGCTTGTAGATAGCTCTGACAGCCCTCATTTGCAGAATGAAGATAGAATCAATATCTGCAGCAACAAAATACCGTAAGACATGATGCTATGAAAGTAACTAAAATAGACCAGTCTCGTGGTATCCACGTCTGTTAATTGACGAACTTAGCCGCCCTGCAAGTGATGTTAAGTGCGGACCCCACTGTAGCTTTGAGTCAAGCGTGATCCTCAGGAAAACCGTATTTTCGACGAATTCAAGTATCTCTTTATTCAATATAACGTGACATTCACTACTTCTAAGATTGTGACAGACAGACAGATTGAGTTGCACCATAAGGGTTCCTTTTTACCATTTTGGTACGGAACCCTAAAAATCGCGTGTAACGCGCATCGGAGCGTGGCGCGTGGTAGTGTGAGATCCGCCTTACTCGAACTACGAACTACGAAAGAGACAGCAGTACTTATTAGTACTGCTGTCTCTTTTTATTAGTAAGTACTAATGTGGTCTATGAAATTTAATCAACCATCTAAATTTTTTATGGTTAAAAAGTAAAATAGCATTTATACAAATTCTTACCTTGATTTGTCTCTTCATAGTAATACAGAACAGGGTTATAAAATACATAACTAATATTGGCCAAAATACTGGAATATTGAAAGCATCTATGAATGTACAGCAGAAACCTATCAATGTGCTCTTGGTAACAGAAAGCCAAAATTTAAATTCTGGCAATCTTCGGATAAATGGTCGGAATTCTTCAGTAGCTCTGGTTGGCAAGGCAGGACCATTATCATCATCACCTAAAACATTGCCAAATTATTAATTACACAGTGTTGGTTTAACATAATTTTTATCCTGCAGTTTGATTACTTTATTTCAGTGAGATTACCAATAGGTAAACATTATAATTTGTTACAGAAAATATTTAATAATGTTAGTTTTTAAAATAAAAACTAACATTATTATTTTTAATAAACCTTCCAACCAAGCTTAACAAAATGCTTGTGCAAGGCCAAGGATAAGCTTAACTAACTAAGTAACTGTAACAACAGTAAGATGTTTGAGGTTCAAATCACAACCTCGCCTTTCGGAGGCCAATGCCTTATTAATCAGTGGACTAGTGCCATTTACAAAACTATATGTACACTCAAATTTTTGACAGTTGAAAAACATAAAATATGTACCTATCCAATGAAAAATCTTACCATCAAAGTCCATAGCAGGATCAATCTTCGGTGTCAGGAATGCAATAAACAAGTTTAAATGATAAATACCCAATGCATATGTGACAATATACCACCCCTGGAAAATATAGAAAATATGTATAAATATTATATTATCCATACTAATATTATAAATTCGAAAGTAAATCTGTTTGTCTGTCTGCTGTCTCTGTTTAGGTTAAACCACTGAACGGATTTCAATCAAATTTGGCAGAGAGATAGATTGCATCCCAAGGAAGGACATAGGATAGTTTTTATCGACATACCTCGCGGGCGAAGCCGCGGGCGGAAGCTAGTGTGTATATACTCAAATAGAATCTTCTGGATAAATTCTTCAGCCAAGATAGCTTTGATTTGGAATTCAATCAGAATCAACAATTTGCATGTTATGTGAGCCCATTTTGAATACATTATACCCATTATGGACATGACATGATTAGTTTTCCTAAAATATTTAACCTAATTATTATTTTTAAAACCTAAACTTATATTTTGTCAGCAGCATATGAATAATGATAACAGTAGCCTTTAATAATAATAATATTGAGATATTGATTTGATTAATCAACACATTCCTAAAGTGATAAATGTATGTTCCTGGTGGCTTCATTGCCAGTCTCAATAAGGCAATGAGTGAGACCATACATTCCATTAACCTTTTGACTGCCACAGTCATGTATAGATGACAAACCAAAATGTGCCCAGCATGCCACAATTCGACTACATGACAGTCTTTGACGCCGAGGGCACGTTTTTGATTTTGACTAGTGGCGGTCACGTTTTTTATTTTTTGACTAGTATTACAAACTGAATTGAGCAATAGAACAGAACAAGCTGTTGAGTGTAATGAAAATGTCACTGTGTATGTTTTATATTTCATATGTAGCAACATCCTTAAAATTATTTAAAAATAACATAAGGATTTCCTTCTAACAATTACATCACATTTATCAGCAGGTTGGTTGGTTTGTATTGAATGAAAGAGTACAACACAGAGATAAGATAAGCATAACTTACTTGCTTTGTGAATATTCGGAGCATAAACAAAAGTAGGAGTACAAAACTTCCAACCCATCGAGACCTGGTGTGGGGTGTCCATCTATCTAGCGTTCCTTGGTAAACCTGTAACAACAAGGAAAATATTATTTTTCAATAACACATATATTATTTCATACATAGGTAAATAGTAGGTACTGTTACCTATGTAATAAATAATATATGTATGTATTAAAATTTTATTGGGTCTTGTCTTCTTGGTAAACATGGCAGTGTGTAAAAGCGGTCCAGCTCTTTAGCTAGGTAAGTACTAAGAATCAATGTCACTCAAATCAGGGTCTCAGGAGTGATCTAGATAATGTAAGTAAAAAGACAATGCTATGAATATTGCAAATATTACAATTACTTATTCAAATTCTTGGGTATTTTTGTAATTGGCGGCATAGAGACGACAACTCGTGAAAGATTAGTGTACCCTAACCAAATGTAAGAGTGTACTGTCATCATCTAATCAAATAGTATGCATTAAGATAATAACCCCAAAAACTAAAATTACCTGAGAAATCCGCGTCCACGCTTGTGAAATAATCCCTCTTCTTGAAGGTTCAGTAACTAAATCATTTCCGTCCATCATTTTATATTCGTGAGTTTCCTGTATCGTAAACTGTTTCTAATATTCGATGTACATTACTGACACGTTAAATTAAAGGCGAGTAGGGTGATAATAATTATATACACGTAATGATAACTTACAAGTTGTATTTACAACTCAAACTTGTATTTTATTTAGCACTATGTTCCCTTTTTTTTCTATCAAAAGTTAGAATAGAAAAGACTAGTTGGAACCTAGTTTTTTCTCTGTGGCCAATAAGGATGGGACTTGTATAAAAAGTATCGATGTTTGTTATTAACTGAGTAAAATCGCGTCTACTAATTTTTATTTATAAACGGGTTAAAAAATTTAAGCTTTAGCAGCAATACTGCTGAATATACTTGTTATAAATACAAGTACATAATAAAAAAAAATGAAAATAAACAGGCAGGAGCTCATTGGGCATCAAAAAATTCGTCCGCATCGCTATCAATGGGATAAGTGCCCAAAAGCTGGCAGCATTACCACGTTGCATGGCAATGCTTATTCTTTGGGCTAAAAATAGGCCAGCCCTCTGGTCACGCGTAGAGTCTACCAACCGCTAAAAAATAAAAAAAATGGTTGCCTGTAAAGTCGGTTTTACGGGCGAAGATTTTACGTGACAACGACCGATCATCCGATCATAGTTGAGTGGGAGAGAGACGCAAGGCATTCGGCGGGCCTCTCTCTCGTTCGGTGACTCATCGTAACGTTACCGAGCGTTACACTTTTTCATAAGTGACTCCCAGCCGCAACCTAATTTAAGACGTTGTCACGTCAAAAGTAAATAAAAATGGTTGCCTGTAAAGTCGGTTTTACGGGCGAAGATTTTACGTGACAACGTCTTTTTCTCGGTAGAATATTTATTGATATGAATATAATTAAATTGCACAATAGGAACAAGGAATTAAATGAAAATAAGAACGTAACGTTACCGAGCGTTACACTTTTTCATAAGTGACTCCCAGCCGCAACCTAATTTAAGACGTTGTCACGTCAAAAATGTATTTTGATTACTGCCGCTACCCGCTTTGCCAGGACTTGCTTGATGCTAATGCTAATACAGGTTTTGACAGCCGATTTGTTGCCAGCGAAGTTGAACGTGAGAAATGGGAGAATCGTGAGAAAGCCGCTGCGATAAGAATGCTTTTTGAGAAAAACTATAATTGGTTTTTCCCACTCATTTAGTTTATTTAAATTTATCAGTTTCTCAAAAATACTTCATTTATTTTTTCTGATAGAAGCGATTAATCAATCTAACTCGATTTTTATTTTAAACTTTTTAAATAATGCATCTTGGCACCAACACTAGTAATTATACGCCTTGACGTCGACAGTCTATTCGATTTGTCATTTGAGACGAAAAGACGTATGATGTTTAGTGTTGCCATGAATAGCATAATATCTTGTTTTAAGAGAGACTTTAGACGATCAATCTGGTATAAAATATATTCGGCCTAAGTCGTCTTCGGTTCAGCTTTTAAATGAGATTCACTGAGCATTACAGTCGACCCGAAAAACATTGAGACATAAAACTGACAATGCAATGTTTTGAGTCAAACGACAAGCAGTGCCGTCTGTTCATAACTTTGCATTTTCTTCTTCACATCCAGCCATGCAGTGGCCGTAGCGGTTTTGTCCACCACAGCTACTACTTCGGTGTGGACGGCGCATTATGATGCTAGATTGACGCCCATACATTTTTATTTTGTCTCAATAAATAATTTAATGGTGCTCAGATCTGGTCGCTCACCGAGTCGCAAAAGTTCCGCCTTGGCGTTTGTCAAAGAGCGATGGAGCGCAGCATCGGTGTAACAAGACAGGACAAAATTCGGAACACTATGCTGCGTTCCAAAACGGGTATAATAGACGTAGGCAAGAAGGCTGCCAGGCTCAAGTGGGATTGGGCGGGTCACATCAGCCGCATGCAGAATTACCGCTGGGCAAAAGTTTCCACACAATGGGTGCTTGAAGATGGACGGCGCCGCCGAGGTCGACCCAGAAAGCGGTGGCGAGATGACCTGGACGCGTACCGCGAGGGCTGATTCGAGGCGGCGCAGGAAAAGAGTTCCTGGAAGGACTTGGGGTGGCCTTTGCCCAGCAGTGGGACAGCATAGGCTAAACAAAAAAATAATTAATGGTTTTAGACAAGAACTATGTTGATATGTGGGGCAATTCTCTTAATTTTAAGAACGTTCACAGCAGTTCACAGTCTGGTCTGTCTCAATCTGTCAAAAATACCTGTAATTTCCCTACATTTTGACAGTTTTTGACATTTGTTTGTCGCCGAAATGAGACTGCGACTAGATTTTGAACGTTTTAAATTACGAGAATTGGCCTTCGGTATTGCCCTCTTGGTGTAGCTATGCTATGCATGCTGTGACCTCATTGTTGTTGTTGGTTGCGGGTGACAGGAACGGAAAAAATAGTTTTAGACGGAAGAAACGGATTACATGGTCTAGAGTTGTGTTAATGACTTTAATGATTATAATTCTGTAAATACATATTTGTTACGGCCGAGAATCATATTTTAATCAAGGTACAACTTAATAATGATCAGCAAATTGCAAAAAACGTAAAAAAAAAAATTAATTTCGCGGGCTACCCTGGCGCTTTCGCCTTAAGTCGAGCGTGATTCCTAGGAAAACAGTGTTATCGACGAATTCTAGTTTCTTATGATTCAATATTATCTCACAATCACTACCCTTGACATTTGGCAAATAAATCTTATGCAATTTGTTTTTCCATTTAATACTAAATTATTAGCAGTGAACCAATTTTGGACCTGCGGTCCTGCGGTGCTATTCTGTAAAAATCGGTGAAGTAGGTGAAGTGAGCGTGGAGTGAGCTGTCAATATAGTCAAACTCAAAGCATTTATTTCAATTAAACCATTTTACAGGCACTTTTGAATTGTCAAGAAGTAGGTCAGTCAGAAAAATGTGAAGCTAGTTGCCCATTCCAAAGCGTAGGTATAGTGTCAATTCCTAGCAAAAACAAACTCACTTCACCTAACTTTTCACGGTGAGATTTTTACAGAATCGACCGGCTGCAGTAGGGCGATATTTACGTCGTTAAAATTTGTAGCACGTCTATTATTACCTTAAAAATTAAGGCTGTATCTTCAGCCTATATAGCCAGCCATTTGTGGTTGGTTTTTTAATAAATGGAGTGGATCATTATAATAATAATAATGTATAGTCGGGGTGGGTCAGTTCTCGATTAAAAGGGCTTTGTTATCGGCATAAACTTTAATAAAACACGAAAATACTGTACATCAATCTAACACCAGTTAAAACGTTTGCCATTCTCTCTCAATTCTACCAACCTAAAACTACAAAAACTACTAAGCCAATCAGCGGCCGAGTAGCGGCGCGACGACAAATCCGTGATTGGTCGGCGCGAGGCGCGGGAGCAAACATGCTAACGCGTTGGCGAATATCGGTCGGGCGCTTTACCTCTATTGGCCCTCTTACGTCCAGGGAAATGGGAGCGTTCGGAAACGTCTTCCGCTATAAATGTTAAATACCGAACACCAAGAATGGTACTCAGTACTTAAATGTTGACCTTATGTGTATACTACAAAGACTACAATATGATGCTGTATAAGTATACTAGTAGGGTTGATTATGTAAATAAAACAACTAAACTGTATACTGTTCTATAGCTGTTAATTATATTTGATAAAATTCACAACAGCCCCACCAAATCGTTGTAACACAACGCTTGCGAGTTCTGATTCGACGTCAACGCCATCTAGTTACGTCATGTACAACTCTTGTTAAATATTAAGTATTTTGTTGAACTAATAATTAATAAAATAACAATGGCAACACCAATGTCAACGAGTCGTCATTTTTAACCATTTTCCGAAATTAATTTATAAAAGCAGTTTTTAGAAGTATTTTAAAATACTACAGCCATAGCCCAAATACCATATATATATACCAAAATAGTACTTACAATGACCATCATTTTGATAAATTTAAATCAAAAATTGCCGAACCAGAGGAGGTGACATTTGTCATGTCACCTCCGATAAAAACGAAGAAGGACACAAAATAGAAAATACGAAAATGTTGACAAGATCTGCCGCCGCTAGACGTGCACGCCTCACCTCCGGACTCTTCGCTCAGCTCCGCCTCACCGCCGCCGGTACCCAGCCCCACTGTGAGCGCTGTGACGACACCGACCGCGGCAGTTGCGTCGAGCTCGAGCGACGAGTATTTCTCTCCGCCCACGACGCCACCACCTGCTCGTCGACGGGGAGGACGCCGGCCGCCGGACGGCTTAGGACCTCGAGGCCCACCGGCCTCTGATAGGGTCCCAGCTCCCGGCGGAAGTGTGCAGCGCATGAGATGGACACGATCCATCAATGAAAATGTCATGCGCTCATACTATGGGGCTACAGAGGGGGGAAACAATCTGACCGCGTACCGTGTTCGGATGCTCTCTCTGTTTCAGGTGCTTGAACCAGCTGTCAACGTTTCGGCACAACGATTATCGGATCAGGTGCGTGTCATTCAGCGTAACCATATGTTGGATGACACTGTACTTGATCGCCTGCGAAGTGAAATGCAGAGTAGAGTAGCCATGTCATCATCCCCCAGTCGCAGACTGCTGTACTACTACCGCAGTCTGATACAAGTCATGCTGACGAGGGGAGTAATGACAGGGCTACAAACGTAAGTACCCAATGTAATGAGGAATTGAGGAGTGCTTTGGAGGATGCGATTCAGGAATATCGCTTCATGTCACCCGAACTTAGGCCACGCTTATCTCGTTTGCCCATGCATTACAAAAATAGGGCGCTGGTGGCGGTTCTGGATTCGCAGTTGTCAAACTATTTTGATGGCTGCGAAGACCTCACCGATGCTCATTCGATTCTGTACTGCGCGGCTGCAGCGGCATGTCGTGTAGCTCACGTCAAATTTGCCAATGACTCTAGACACGACCGAAACCAGCCGTACCAGCTTGGCAGTGCAGAATTGAACGCCGTATTGGTGGGGCCAGAGCGCTCATTGGTAAACTAATCTGCTTCAGGGAGGGCAATACTCGCCCTAGAGTGATGCGCTTTGTGAGACGGGCATTCTTGGGGACTGATATCAGTCCTCAAGACTATATGTCTTGTGTCACGGAGCGCATCGACTTCCTGAAGCAGAAAGTGTATGCATGGGCGAACCGTATTCGTCGGTACAGGCGGCGAGTGGAGCGATACACTCAGAATCGCACATTCCAAAGTGATGAAAGGTGGGTTTATAGGGCTTGGGAGCGACCGGACCAAGGTGTTACTGACACGTGCCTACCGGATGATGACGCCATGTGCTCGTTCTGGCGAAACATCTGGTCGGTGCCTGTCAGTCACACCGAGGGTGATTGGACGGGGAAGATTGAGAGAGCGTGCGATCTAATACCAGAAATGGGGGTACTTACCATCAGCCCCCAAGATGTTGCTCGTGCAGTCCGACCGTTGCCTAACTGGAAATCTCCAGGGCCGGACGGGCTGCACAACTTTTGGATAAAATGGTTCCAAGGGTCGCACGCCTGCTTGGCATCCCAGTTCCAGTCAGCCTTAGAGTCAGGGTCGCTGCCCCAGTTCCTAACGACAGGAATAACCCACCTGCTCCATAAATCAGGTAGTACCGCGGATCCCAAAAATTATAGACCGATCACTTGTTTACCGACGGTCTATAAAGTTCTTACATCCATTTTGAGAACTAAAATTAACAAACATATAGACACCAACTCCATCATGTCTGTCTCTCAAAATGGATGTAAGAACGGGTCCCGGGGTACTAAGGAGCTGCTCCTCATTGATATGGCCATTAGCCAACAGGTTCGTCGTTCCCGAAAGGATCTGTCGACATGTTGGATAGATTACAAGAAGGCCTATGACTCGGTGCCACATACATGGCTCATGAGGGTGTTGGAGTTGTACAAAGTAGATGCAACTCTGCGCACCTTCCTGATGTCTTGTATGGGGCAATGGAGGACGGTCCTTCGATATCCAGGATGTCGAAATATTCAGAGGAATAGCGAACCGATAAGGATCGAGCGAGGCATATTTCAGGGTGATAGTTTGAGTCCGCTTTGGTTCTGCTTAGCCTTGAATCCCCTAAGCACGCTGCTGGAGGATTCAGGTCTAGGCTATCGGCTGAGGAGAGGTGGTCAGGTTATATCGCACCTCCTCTACATGGATGACCTAAAACTCTTTGCCCCCAACAATTTGCAACTGATGGAGCTACTGAAAGTAACTCAAACTTTCAGTAGCGCCATCAGGATGGAATTTGGTGTGGACAAATGTGCGGTTATGCATGTAAAGCGAGGGGAGATTGTTGAATCCGTGGGAACCCAACTCTCGGATTCCACAAACCTTAGAACCCTCTCCGCATCCGAAACCTATAAGTATTTGGGTATGTCGGAAGCGTTAGGCATCAATGTTACTGACATGAAGCAATCGTTGAAGGAGCGCTTCTTTGGCCGCCTGAAAAAAGTACTTAATAGTCTTCTATCAGGCGGAAACAAGGTGCGCGCCTTCAACGGTTGGGTCATGCCGGTTTTGATGTACTCTTTTGGCATACTCAAATGGACTCAGACCGAACTCGACGCCCTGGATAGGAGGGTCCGTACGTTGCTGACTGCAAATCGAATGCATCACCCACGGTCATCGGTAATGAGGCTGTATATCCCGCGAAAGTGTGGAGGTCGAGGGTTTTTAAACGCTAAGACCAAGTCAAAATATGTGGCTTGGCCGTTTCGCTACCACCACATGGGCGTAAAGTGAAAAATTAATTCACGGTTCATTACTTTTCTAGTTTTTGTAGTAACGAAACGGCCAAGCCTCATATTTTGACTAAGGTGTAGAGTTTGTGAAGTTAGGGCGTGTAGAGTTAGAAGCTTGGCTCTACATGAGATCTGATAACTTTTTGGCAGTGCGAGCCATATGTGGTCTCGTCTTGGCAACATTTTACATGAAAATGTTTTTGGTGGGATATGTATTTACAGGATTGTAATCATTAGTAACAAATATGTATTTACAGGATTGTAATCATTACAATCAGGTAAAAGGTCAGGTTAAAGGTATTACAGGCCATGGGTAGCGATAGGTTTTTTTTTTCTTAATAAGTAACTAGATACAGTTTATAAAAAAATTTAGATATTGAACTGTTGTTAATACTATTCCGACATCCATAAAATGTATGTGCTCGAGTGTACATCTCTTAAACAGCTCAATACCATTGACAACTTAATTTGGTCGGGTATACGCGAAGATTTAGCATGGAAAAGAAATGAAAGCAAATTTCTTTTAAAATACAATACTTAGGAATCTGAATTTTTGGTCGCTATAACTTCTTTAGGAGTACTAATTTTTGTATAAATTTGGGAAGAAATCACAGAGTTTTTAACAGGAAAATCTTGAAATGAAAATTTGGCACCGTGACTACCGCCACCCCACCAATGGCATAATATATCTCGTAAACTATTGGACTACTAATTTTGAATTTTCGGTACTAATTTTATCTTACATGGTACTAATTTTCTATGTAGGTTTGAGGAAAGCGACAAGCTTCTCTAACATGGAATCAACATTCAAAGTCGTGGTCCTGCTGAACAATTGCGAGAAAGTCATCAATTCATCATCGTTGATTTCTCGGAAATACAAATGTTACATTCTGTTTTTTTTTTTACGAAATAAATCACATAATATAAGCACAGTCTATACATCATACAGTCGTTCGACGAAGCCGTCTAGACAGGGCAATCGTGCGGGGTGTGAGGGGCGAGACGCGGGAGGTGCGAGACCGAACTGCATACTGCCACCGTGTTAGTAGTTCGGGACATAACTTTCAGGGTTGATGATTTCGACTTTTCGGTATTGATTTTATTATTGGGATACTATTTTCAAAAATGTGATGGTACACATTTTATTTAATTTTTAATTTATGAAGACAAATACAGAGATACGACAGGTAACATTTGAGTGCTTGCTTATTTGTTAAGTTTTTTTATTTTCTAATTATTTTTCTTTTCAGTTTATTTTTTTTTACTTGACATTTCCATGGCTTTTGAGGACGCTAAAGCCGATAGTGCAGTCAAAACGAAAATCCAAAATGGCGGCAGCAAAAATTTTCAAATTTTTCATCATGGGTGTCGTTTCCAAGGATTTCAAGGGTGCTGACAACGAATATGAGGTCATAATCAAAATTCAAGATGGCGGCTGCGAAAATTTTCAAATTTTTCATCATGGGTGTCGTTTCCAAGGATTTCGAGGGTGCTGACAACGAATATGAGGTCATAATCAAAATTCAAGATGGCGGCTTTGAAAATTTTCAAATTTCATCATGGGTGTCGTTTCCAAGGATTTCAAGGGTGCTGACAACGAATATGAGGTCATAATCAAAATTCAAGATGGCGGCTGCGAAAATTTAAAAATTTTTCATCATGGGTGTCGTTTCCAAGGATTTCGAGGGTGCTGACATCGAATATGAGGTCATAATCAAAATTCAAGATGGCGGCTGCGAAAATTTTCAAATTTCGTCATGGGTGTCGTTTCCAAAGATTTCGAGGGTGCTGACAGCGAATATGAGGTCAAAATCAAAATTCAAGATGGCGGCTGCGAAACAATGTAATTTTTCATCATAGATGTCGTTTGGCCTGTTGTTTGAAAATGGGACTGCGACACTATCTGATGTAGAAAAACGTATGTTAAGTAGAATAATTCCATTCGTAAAAATGGTCACACTCAGCAGTCGTAGGTACCAGTCATCACTCCAGTTTCCTCATCAATCTAGGAAAAAAATAATTTTCAAGTTTTACTTAATATTCCTCATTCCCTTTCAATATAGTGTACATTATTCTACATGTCAAGCCCTTGCATTTGATACTTACCTTATATTGAAGGAGTTGTGAAAAAAACATTGATTTATTTATTTAATTATCCTCCTACTGGTACGCCTTACAGCAATTACACCAGGCGGAGCGAAAAATTACTTCATGTGCTGCTTTAATAATATAAGTCAATGGCTGCTTTCCATCCATCCTGTAAACAATGTAATTCGCCATTTTGTGGTGGCGGCCATCTTGGATTTGAAATTTATCATAGTGTATAGTATTCCACTAGTCAAGCCCTTTCATTTGATACCCATATTGAGGAAGTTGTGAAAAATTATGTAATCCGCCATTTTGTGGTGGGGGCCATCTTGAACCGATTTTCATCAAACATAGCTAAGAACACTTCCGATTAATTCACCATCGGTTTAAAATCGGTTCATCCGTTCGGGAGCTACGATGCCACAGACAGACACACAACACACAGACACGTCAAACTTGTAACACCCCGTCGTTTTTGCGTGGGGGGTTAAAAAGACGATATTTTGATAATTGTTAATTATTGTTTATGATAATAGTAATGTTGATGACGATGTTGATCTCAAATAAATTAATTAATAAATTAATATTGTTTACTTGAGACAAGTGACAACCCTAGCTGTCGCGATAATGTCTAGATGTTGTCGGCATTTACCACGAGATCAAAGGCGTCGACCTACTGTATGGTTTTTAAACTGTGATATAAGGGTACAATTATTTGTATACTTAGAATAGCTGTAGCGTGCCCCCTTTTTCGGCGGTCATGGTGGTCCTGCTGAAGGGAGCGTGACTACCGGACCACCTTCAAAGATTTTCTCAAAACTACTAAGGTACCAATTTTTTTGTTCGAGTACTAATTAGTACCAATTGAGTACTAATTATTTACCAAATATGGAAGCGATTGGCGCTAGTGGTCCGGCGATAGTCACGGACATACTTTCGTGAGATATTTTTGGACCAAAGTACCCACATCTATCCGTTGCTGCATCAGCTGACTGAAACTGACCAACTGGGTGACAGGACAAACGAACTAACACACTACTCTGTGAACACCAGAACACACTAGCAAGGATGGATGATGCCCTATCCATAGCGCTCTAGTACAGTTGTGATACTGACCAAGAATTAAATTATCGGGCCAGCTCGTAAAACAATAGACTGCTAGCAGTAGCCCTGGAAATCCGGAATCCTGGTATTCAATCAAACACCTTACAAATTAAGTATGGTTGCAGGCAGCAGGTGCGTGATTATTTGAAATGTGATGATATTAGTGAAAATAATAAAAATGCTATTATGCTGTTTAAGAAATTTAATGGAATCACTTTTCTAATTACAATTTATACATTGTTATATTTTACATTTTTTTAATATAACTTTTATCTAAATAGGTAGTTCTAATGAGACTACTAAATAAATAACATGAAATAAAAAAAATATGCCTTATGTAGTCTCTACGTCTACGTCTATTATTGCGAGTGTTTATTTACAATTACATCACTATATCATAAGGTATTGGACATACAATTTGATACAATAAAACATATTTTATCTTAAAATATTATCATCGCTTTGAATATAAAGAAAATTTTGGTCCAGCTAAATCCTATCATACTAAACGCAACTCCTACAGAAATGGGTAAATATTGCTATTAGGTTCATAGTTAGAAATTTACAATGCAATAAAGTATTAAATGTAACTTGCTAATTATAACCATAATGTATTTACTAATTTTAAGAAAAATACGATACAATCGCAAAATTTATCGTCAATATCCTTATTAACAATTATTATAACTTCACCCATGCCATAATAGGTGCTAATTTCCGAATCTAAATCGGCGTTCGCTCTATAGCCTCAACGAAGAATTTTATTGTGACGACGATTGCCATTTAAACATTTTACAAGAAGAATAAATGCTATATTTAAAAATAATAATTTAATAATCCTGCAAATTAATAAACAACAAGTTTATTTTAATAAAAATGCACCGCCTTCTGGTTTTTCGAGCGATTTATTTAATTTACACTAATATTTTAGAGTATGAAATAATTGGAAGTATTTTTAGCACTCATCAATAACCGTTATTGCATTCAATTAATACTATCGATCTATTTTTATGTAAGAACATTATTATGAAAAATAGTCTTAACTAACAGTCCTTTAATATGAATATTTTGGGTAATAACTGAAATATTTTCAGTAGTTTTTAACGTATTTTATACTACTACATTGTGCTTTGTATTTCACAGCAGTACTTTGTTAAAAAACGATACCTTGTAGAGATTCATAACGAGAATATCTATACATGTAGAGCTAAATTTAAATGAGATGGGGTGTTGCATTATTTATTCCTGGACAGAACACTATTCAACACAGTACTGCACATGAGTGTTACCAGAAATGTGTATTTCATAATATATTTCCTTTAATAAGTAATATAATTATTGCTGGCGTACCAAAGTTCCACTACTCCGAATGGAAATGAAGTTATTATAGATAAGTAAATAATAAGTTCTACACTTCTACCGAATTTAGCAAAATTAATTAATAGTAAAAATGTACAAAATATAACTTAGAAAAACTGCTCCAAATGAATGTATGTTAATAAAAGATGGGTCTTAGAATTGTATCACAAAATATAAAATTAATAATACACTTAAACAATAAATTCAGGATTCTTAAAGAGTAAAGATTTATTCCGAAGTTACTAGAGTGAATTTATTAAATTTGATATGTACCTATACAGTTATGTTGTTTATTTCACTGCAGAGAAATTTTGAATTTGGTTACTGTTATTGGATGCCACCCACGAACTGAAGACGTCTCTGGAAGTTACAAAGTAAATTAAGTTAAAGTAAATAATATGTTGTAACAAAGAGTTTTTGAGCAAATCTAGCGACGCGTTGCATTCTCTTTTATTATTTGTTGAACCAATGGTTTATGTCAGCATAATTTTTATCAGTAATTTCCTTGTAATTTAATCCAAAACTATCAAGTAACCCTCCATAGCTAAAGAAATAGATAATATTACCTGCAGTGGCTAACAACACATTCATTGGAGCAGTATTCGTCTTCCCATTCACTGTTTGCTATAGCCGGGTTTGTGCACCCCTGCCGGATGCATGATGGTGTACTTCGGTTTTCATTTTGCTGTAATCACATATTTCTGTTAATTCATTGTGAACAATTCTTTTTTCATCTTTTGAAAGTAACACTATACCGATAATACTTTTCATTTCATTTGTGATGATAATATTTCGATTCTAGAAATGGATTGTGTTGAAGTTTCAGTTCAGGGCAATCAAAGTTACTTTAGTGACATTATGTATAAAAATAATTGGTGCAATTTGCTATTGGGTAACAATTAATATTAAATGTTACATATAAACCCGTGTTAAGAGAAAGTTATTTACATCAGATGATTGTTGTGGAACACCAGAGTTCCCATTGCTGTTAGAAGATGGTTGTTCATTTTTTGAAATTTGATTCTGCTGTTGTTGCTGTTGTGTTGGTTGCTGTGACTGCTGCTGCTGTTGCTGCTGTTGTTGTTGTTGCTGCTGCTGTTGTTGTTGTTGTTGCTGCTGGTGAAGTTGCTGCTGCTGTTGTTGTTGCTGCTGCTGTTGTTGCTGCTGCTGCTGCTGTTGGTATTGCTGCACTTGGTGCGCCTGTTGCATTTGTTGATGAGTTTGCTGCATGTGCTAAAATAATAAAAATACATTATAGTAAACTAGCGACCCACCCCTGCTTCGCACAATTTTACGACTTCACAGAACATCGAGGTTTCTTTATTATACGTCAATTTAATAAGTATGTTTTTATCACATCTATTCAAAAGAGCTAGTGTACTCTTCATAAACAGGGACTAAAATAGCTCTTTAATCCCTAGGGACTAAAAGTGATACTAAAATAGCTCTTTAATCCCTAGGGACTAAAAGTGATTTGAATTTGGAATGTGGATATTGTTAGTAAAAGTTCCAATCACCAAAGAGATCAATCACGAACATTGTATGAACAAGTTACAGGCTGTATGATAAAGAAAACAACTGGCAGTCAACTTTATTTATGTTTTGCATAGTTCTTCTTTCACTGTTGGTATTTTTAAGTGCTCGTGTATTTCGGTGTTTCTGACAAACCAGGGTGCGCTTGAGATTGTTTTTAGAGCAAAATTTTGGAACCTTTTGTAAAATTACGATATTGGAGTTGCTATAGCCTGAGGTCTATTCCGTAAATCCATATTGGTTTTCCTACCACTTTGTAAACCAGTAACTTGTATTTTGTTACTAAGAGATAACTTGGTTTGTTTTCCTAAGAGCCAGGGAAGACTTTTCATCTCAATGGAAGCTGTCTTTTTCTTGGCCTTAATGTGATTGGCCCAGGTAAGCCTTTTGTCTAGATGTAGCCCCAGGTATTTTACTGTGTTACTGTTTGGCAGTGGTTTACTTTCCATGTACACTGGGGCACAATCGCCCTTCCGAAGAGTGAAAATCACTTGAAATGACTTAGTTATACTCGGTTGAATTCTCTATTTTTTCAGCCAAAGATCAATTTTATTCAACTGGACTTGTAATTTCTGAGATACCTGCGTTGGATTCTTGTCACTTGCAAGGCATGCAGTCGTCTGCATAGGTCGCCGTTACCACGTCATCAGTATTAGGCAAATCTGCAGTAAAGATCGAGTAGAGTACGGGCCCGAGCACAGAGCCTTGTGGGACTGAGGCTTTCATTTCCCAAATATTAGACAGTTCGTCCTCGTACTTAACTTGGAATTTTATTTGGTCTAAGTAAGATTTTAAAAGTATATAAAAAGAGTTAAGTAGAAGAGATTTCATTTTATATCAAAGTCCCTTGTGCCAGACCCTGTCGAATGCCGAATGAAATTGATGGTCTGGTATTATCACCTTCTCGTCATGGACTGGTTTTAATCTACGTAGAAATATCTTCTCAAAAACCTTCGATATGATTGGAAGGAGGCTTATGGGTCCGTATGAGCTTGGTTCGGTTGGTGGTTTTCCCGGCTTCTCTATCATACATATCTGTGATATCTTCCACATTTTTGGGTAGTATTGTAATCGAAAGACAGCATTGATCAGCATTGTTAGAAAGACTAGCTTCAACTTTCTGACTAACTGACAGACTATTTAATTTTGACAATTCAAAAGTGCCTTTACAAGGTTTAATTGAAATAAATGCTGTATCCCCCTTGTTCCCCAGCTTCCTAATTCGGGACAAGGCAAAACCCTTCTTGGGAATTCATTACAATCGGTGGGAGAGTGTCCAGTCTGGAGACGAGCTCAGTTTGAAAAGACGCTAACTTTTGTAGGCGCTTGAGTATGGTGTTTTTTGTTGGGCGTGGAAAGTTATTATTTTTGTCTTATTGTAGTTAATTTCAAGGTTGTGTTCGTTCATCCAGTGTGTGGCAGTGTCAAGTATAGAACTCAATCACATATCACATATGTTAAGATAGAGATAATATCATCTGCGAACAATACGCACGACTCTAGGGAGATTGTTTATGTAAACAAGGAATAGCAGGCATATCACACTTCCTTGTGGTATAGAAGCGTGAGATCGAATTAAATCTATTTCTTCTGATTTATGATTGTAATGTTCAATTTCTACAACTTGTTCTCTGTTTTTTAAATAAGATGTGAACCATTCGTACCTTTTTCCAGGATATCGATGATAAATAGTGTATTTAATAATATATCAAATTGCACTTTATCATAAACAAAACTGTCACTGTTACTCTACTGTGTGTGTGTGTTCTGTGTACTCTTTTGAGTGTAATCTCCTGAGGTTTGAGCTCGTTTAACAGCTTCACTGTATAATTTGAGGTCCCCATCGTTATTTTGATGTACCTTAGGTAGTACATTATCTGGATTCAATTTAGTGTTCTGTTTTTCAGGGTGTGTCTTGCCGTGTTTCCATGTATGATGTGACTTTTGTTTGTGTTTGTTTTTGGTTATTTCCCCATTTTCTTGCAGCAATTTCTTTGTATACTTGACATCCTTTATAGCTAGCGGGGTGGCTTCCTGAGCACAGAGTACATACTGCAGGGTATTCCTGTCCACGGTACATGCAGTCGTTTTGTGTTCATCAGAACTCTTTACACACATCACATGCACTGTACCACTGTATTTTTTTCTTTTTGGATATTCTATTGTGATTTTTTGATGATATAATATATTTAATCTGTTTAACCTTTCCGCTGTTTTCGTGATGGAATAGGTTAACAAAGAATGTGTTTAGTGGCTCCTTTGACCCATTGGCACGTGCTGTCACTATTTCACCTTTCACTTTATTGCCAGTTTTTTCTATCGCTTCTACTATGGAGTCTTTGGGAGTGCTAAAGTGCAGGTGTTTATTGACAATTCTCATGCCCTTTACATCCTTTTTGGTGAAAGTGGGCCCTATGAGTCCTTTTGCTAATAAAATAGAATGCATAAGAGGTTGTGGAAATAATTAACTGCTTTTTAGTAACCACTTTGTATGTGTAGCCGGTTTTTTTAACCACTTCTTCGAGAAACTCAGTTAATTTCTCTAGGTCATTAATGCCATAGAGCATTAGGTATGGGCGGAGGTTTGGAAGGTTTTCTGATTTCATTGGATTCGGCGGGGACCTGAGCCGGCACATCTACGTTTAACAACGAGAAACTGTTACTGTGTTTAATTCTGGCACTGCAGCTTCTTGAATATTTTGAGTGTTAATTCCTCAGAGTTTTTTTAGTTTTTGATCTCTTGACTGTATTCATTTAGCAGAGATTTTATTTGTTTCTGTCTCATCAGGTGATCAAATCTCTTTTGGTTTAGTAAGGGGACTCTTTGCCATGGCACTGATTGGGTACAAGGCGTACTTGCTATGTCTTTGCTTGTACTAGGTTGACAAGCCGTCGCGGTGATAGGGATTTGGTTAACATTAGCTGGTTTTGATTGATTGACAGGATTGCTACTGTCAGTCTTTTGTCAATAAACCAGGGTGGAATATTTGATGCATGAGATTTTTATTTGGATTCATTTTGGTGGAGATTTAAATTACTATTGTGGCAACACTTTTTCAAATGTCAGACAACATTTTGACATTGAAATAACTGAAATAACAACCTAAGGCTGGCCGCATACGCCCGGTTTCCGGATCAGGAATTCAGATTCGGAAACCTGAATGCTTCATTTACATACAAAATGTTCAACAAGGCGCACACGTCCTTACTATTTCCGGACGGAAAAAAACCCCACGTTCGTTTCGGAGTTCGAAAAAACGGATGTTTGCGCTAGGCACACGGAATTCCGAATCTGAATTCCTGATCCGGAAACCGAATCAGGAAACCGAGCGTATGCGCCCAGCCTATACCTTGGTTTTTTTAATGTACTAAATTGTCCAAAAGAACTGTTTCATCCTTGTGTAGACTGAGACTCAGCCACTGCTGCAGTCCAGTATTCCTGAATAAGATTTGTGTATGTGACAGTTCCCTGTGCGAATGCGGTCTTAATGATGGTACTCTGGATCATATATTTTTTTCACATCCTTCAAATTCCCAATCTTTTGATTTGTACCATAAGCTTCCCAAAATTAAAATCACACTTCCTACTTCCATTCCCTCTTAACTAACTTTTCCCATGAACTAATCCAAGTCCTAACCAAATTTTTAAATGACAATGACATAAAAATGTAACTTGGTGTGTAATTGTAAAAATCTGTGTCGTTTTATAGTAGAGTAATAATTAGTATTTTATGTATTAAAAAAATCATTTTAACTAACAAAATTTGTATTGTCTTTTCAGCTACTAACATAAAAAAATAACAACTACAACAAAGTGCAACGTTCAACGGCTCATCTTGCTGTGGTGTTGTCACTACATGATGCTGGCAGAATAGTCGACATCGCCTCAGTTGCCAAAAAGAAAAAAAAAAAAACGCACAAAATCACTAAATAACCAACAGCGTGTCTACACTTGTTGACAGCTTATGAAAATATAGAAGATTAATGGAGGTTGAGTTTAACACCTAAACAATTATGGTGTAAATGGCTACATACCTGCTGTGAGTGATGGTACTGCATTGCAGCATGTACTGGGCCCATCGGAGGCGACTGAGACTGTACTTGTCTATATCCAGGAGGTGATAAGGCTGAGTTAGCAGTGTAGTTAGTAGGGGATTGCGTAGGCTGGTAGTTCCTCGGCGACTGGGCAAGATTAGGCTGGCAACCTTGAGGTGAAGTGGATGGGTTCACTTGGTATCCTTGTGGGGATTGACCTGGCACACCCTGCTGAAGACAAAACGTGAAAATAAGCAATTGACTGTCAAGGTTAGGAAACAGAATATTATTATTAGTTGATTCAATGACTGTCTACACATTTTACTGTATTAAATAATATTTATTTATTCAATATTCAAACAGTAAAATGTGTAGACAGTAATTGAATCAACTATAAAAACAAAGCAAGTATATAGGTTTACCATGACTTGAGAAACAATAAAAATGGTAAAAAAAAAACTACTGCCTTTCTAAATCCATAATAATTTAATAAGTTTGATTAGAATATGTCTGCTTACCTGGTATGTTTGAGGTGTCATTGTCATATTGCCCTGATAATTTTGAGGAGACTGTTGAGGATTAGGTGGGTAACCCTGTGGTGTCTGAGCGGGATAGGGGGCTTGATTCTGGTTTCCCGAGTAGTTTTGTGGTGAGTATCCCTGTGGTGCAGGGTTTGGCACATATCCTTGAGGTGAATGGCCATTACCATATGTTTGTCCTTGGTAATAATTACCATAGGATGAATTGGCACTATTGGTGTGATTATACATTGGTTGGCTCTCCTGTTCTCCTCCCTTAAAAAAGAGTATGTTAGTTTATTAACAACATAAAACAATACAAAATTAAGTGTATTGACGGAAGACTACTGCTATCAGTCATGAAATAAAATCTCTAAATCAATGACCTTACTCTCTCATTTAGAGGAACTTTCAAAACCTTGAAAACATTGGGACATAGAATGTAAATAACATGAAATTTAAAAGACAAAATGAAGTCTAATTACGGCTGCTTTTGATAATTTAATGTTGTTTTATATTTAAATAATGTTATCTAAAACACTGTACGCCAAACACCTTTGTATACAAATAAGCTCTCTTGACTCTCTTCATAAGTACCTAACCTCAAAATAAACATCGTAAGCTCCACCAAATTATTCTTACCAAAATGATGCGACATTAGAGTTCACTGTATGACTGTAGTTTTAATAATATATGAAGAAGATATATGACTACTATTAAAGGTTAAAGGATCCAGAATACGTACGAGTAAAACTATATCCGCAATAGAGAGAAACTGAGAAAGCTACCCAACCAACCAGCATTATATTGTAGTCTTTGTACAATCTGTGCTTTGTACCCATTTACCCAACCAAAAGCTCAAGAACCAACTGTCAAATGTGTATTTGAGAACAGCGCCATCTACATGAAAATGTATTGTACTATGGTAAAAGTTTACAGTCGGACTATTTGGCGTAGACAGATGGCGCTACATATCCAAGATATTGTCAAAACAGTTTTTATATTGTAATTAAAATGAAGAGGAAACATTTTAATACATAGTTTTGCTATAAATTTGATCGTTTGGAATTATTATATTGGTCTACGCCACGACTGCCGTGGCAAGCGTCGCTCCGCCAGGCGGCCAGCCGTGTAACTTGGTCGGGTCGGCGTTAATCGGCTCGGCACAGCCGGGTGGCAAGGGCAACATTGAATATGTAGTAATTGCTTCGGGTCGGCTTTGTTGTTCAACAAATACTGCCGAATCGAATTTATCTGGCACGCCTCAGCAATCCTTTCAATGCTTCTATTAGCTACAACTACACTGCCTAAAATTTAAATACCAAATATTTAAATGTTTGTTTAGCGTGCCATCGTTAAGGCCCACATATCAGCTGTTGTTTGCTATACAAAACTTTATCTATGTCCTTTATCTCATCATCATCTGCTGATGATGTCGTTTATCTATGGATACTAAAATAATAAACAATGTTAAATTTACCTTAGATACTAAGCTAGCTCTGTAGGCAGCAAGTGCTTTCAGATATTCCTTCTTGGCTACTTCAGTTTTCTGTTTATAGACCTGTAATAAAATGTTTATTTTAGCTGTTGCAATTTTACAGCATATATATTGAGCAAGAACATAAAAATTTTGATAACAGAATACTTACACTTTTATGTTCAGAGTCTAATCCATCCCACATGGACGCTACGATTTTAGACACTTCACCAAAGCTTGCATTTGGGTTTTGACCTTTAATTGCAGCTTGAGTGTCCCGAAAGAACAACGCGTACGCTGATACAGGCCTGTAATATACACTTAGTTTAATACCTAGTACTATAATATATTTCACAGGTTACTTTTTTACTACTTTGTAATATGACTAAGTTTGATCCTTAATAAAATCTGTAACTCATTTAAAGCAAACTTACTTTTGAGGTTCATTAGGATCTCGTTTTTTCTTCTTTTTCTGAACTTTAGGCTTTTTTTGCATCTGTCCACGATTCATACCATTGTCTATGGGTTCAGGTGATGATCTTTTTACGGCCATGTTGCCAACGCCCATCTATAACAACAGATTGAATTACAATTTCGTTCATTACTTGAAATATGTGATACAATAATATGATTCTAAAATACAGTTCATTGGCAACATAAATATGTAGGTAACAAAAGTGTGAATATGTTCCTAAAGATATGTAGGTTATGTAAAGCGATAAAATTTGCCTATACCTGATGAAGCGTAGTTTGTTGCTGCCGGCTCGCTGAGCAATAATGGATAGGCAGAAGGCTTTCCGCATCACCAGGCAACTACCAACAAACAACCAATTCATTAGAATTTTATACTAGTGTTACTACTGTTTGATTTGTTTATTTTTAACTACAAATTAAAATAAAATGCCAATGAACTATATTTCTATGAAATAGACTACACTCTATCTACAAAAACACTTATTTGGGTAAAAAGTATAGTCAATGCATTGTATAGCAATAAGCAATGCATTTGCAACATTGAAAGTAAATAAATAAAATTCTTTTTTTTTTAAGGTCCTTAATTTTTTCTTAGTGATATGGAAGCAGACATGGTTTGGTTATCATGCTCAGATAATTTGAATGAAAAAAAAAAATTATATCATGTAGATTTTTAGACCTTTCAAAGCATAGTTTGAGCTCTTGAATTATGAATTATGGGAATCATTTAATTGTATTAGGATGAAAGTTCATCTTCTATAAAACATAGAGGGGATATTGCTTGGACTTCAGCTTACTCCCATAGAAATTGTTATAGAACATATAATTAGGACATACAATTTTAATTCATTTTGCACATGCTATATTTGTTAGAATAAGTATAAGCATTTCTTTACTACTGTTGGATGATGCAACAAATCATTTAAAAAATGTACACAATGTAAAGTAGAAAATCAACTGTTTGTTTAGATTTCAATTGTTTATGAGGTTGTATGAGTTAGTTAAAAAAATATTTCATAAACAATCCATCTAAACAATCAACTAATTCATTAAAAGATATTCTATGAACTACTAACATAACCAGCAATAAAAAAAAAACTCAATGAATCAATATATTCTACCAATCAATACATAAGAGAAACATAAGGCAAGAAGCAAAAATACTATAACTAATGTTGAAAGGACTATTTACCTGTGAATGATGTGAAGGAACACTATCATCAGAATCGTCACTAGTTGTGCCAGGTGGTGAGGCCCTCTGTGGTGAGCCATATACGGGGCCTGAGGGTGCCGTGGGCGTGCTCGGGGTTGGTGGGCCACTCATGACTTGAGTTGGTTGTAGCATCAATAGTCTCTGCTGTCCTCCAGGTTGTTGCTGGATCATGTAGTTACCAGCTGGTGCACCTGCCCCACTGCAAGGAAATATTCTTGTTATAATTTTGTATAAAATTTGAGTCAAAATGGACAATTTATTTTGTACTATTTATTTTAATTCAAATAAGTAGTAAGTATTTATTAAAGTCTGTAAACTTACATTTTAATCATGACATTGTCTGTGTGTTTCCATGCAGATCTGGGAATTAAAGAAAAAACAGTGTACCCGATACATAATTATATAGTTTGCATGGTAAATAGATATCATAATAAAATATTTTGCATAAGGATAATATTGTGATAGATTTTTATGGGGAAGTAGAAGATTTAGTCCAAGGAGTAATAAGAGTAACATTGGTGGAAGCATACAAATTTTGCGTGAATATAGAGAAAAGAGGTTATTCTTGAGAGAAAGGAAAGGTAACACACAAATATGTAGACTTTCTACCACTACTAAAATTTAAATAAAAAAATAACAGCATGAAAAGGTTTTAAATTTTCCTACTTCACATTTATCAAACTGCCTGGTTATTATGTTACAAGTAGACACTATTGCATCTGTTAAAGTAGAGCAAGCCTAATCAATGAAGAAGTTAATTATTCCATAACCAACTTAAATATAAGTGGGCAAATGAAATAATAATATGTGAGGCCATTGTATGGCACTACATAACACAGCAATAGGGATAATATTGCTAAAATGTAATAAAAAGTAAAGAAGGCCAGTGTCCATGTCAATGATGCTCATGTGTTCTTTGGATGCCTTCTATCTATTTTCTTTAATTTCCAGATCAGTATGGTAATGTTCATGGTTTGTAATAATAATAATATGACCTTGATGCATATGATGTCAGTCACACCCCTATGAAATATATAATAGATAAAATAAAAAAACAAGGTATAATGACTTGGTGCATGTGCAATTTTGTTGAATGTTGCATTGCAGCACACAATGTTTGTTTTTACTGTGGTTTGCTTGGACAAACGATAAAGTGAGCATCGTGTAAATTCTTAGGTTTAAATTTGTATGATTTGCAATACGTAACTTTAATTAATAAAAGTAAATACTTATAAAATACTCACCTATGTGATGTGACTGGGGTATGCGGTTCTTGTAAATAAAGCGGCTGTTGGTAAGAGGGAGCTCCGCCGGGTGGTGCTAAGCCATCTTGTGCCGGGTTCATCATACCAACCTAAGATAGACAATGTGTTTTATCATCTCTCGTGAATTCAACATTTTTTCTCTTATAGAGTTGACAGTCTTCCAAGAATAAATACTTTATTGCTTTTACAGTCATTCAGTGGTTGTAACAGTTAACATATAAGTTAAAACTAATTATTACAATAGTGTGAAATAATTGGAACAACGGCAATGTGCAGACAGAATTGGTTAGTATCTGTATGGAAGACGTAAGTTTCTAAAGTATATCGAAGCACTTATAGTTTGTTCTAAACGAAATCAAGTCTAATTAACAAGAAGAACAATAAAAAAAAAGGAACGGAAAAGAAAATTGTTGGTAGCAGAGAAGGACAAAATCCGTCACATTATTGTAACTTTGTTAATGACAGCATCATTTCTTCTGTCAGTGTCAACTGTCAACTGTGACATACTTTCGGTCATTCATTCATTTTTGTCTAGTGATGCGCGGATTCATATCCGCTTCGTTTTAAATTGAAATTATTGCATCCATCACACAGGTTCCTTAGAAAAGGGAAAGGGACTAATTAATCAAATCGAAAAACATCAAATCGTACAAGGAATCAGGGGGCTTACCATCACCTCTTAAAGCAGGGCAGAAGTTGAACTGCACTACTTTTTTGTATGACGGCTTAGTAATAATAACCAGTATTACGTAAGTTACAGTTTTGTGTTTTGTTCTTCGACAGTTTTCAATCGAATGGTATCTGTCTAATACATATTCATTAAAAATCCACAAAATGTAATTATTCATGTCATTTATCTACACTACGTAAAAAGTAGACATAGGTAATAAATTGTATTTACTTTAGCTAATCTGCTAGCATATTTTCAAACAAAATACGTACCTACATAGGTGCATTTAAAAAAAACCGGCCAAGTGCGAGTCGACTCGCACACGAAGGGTTCCGTACCACAAGGCATAAAACGCCGAAAAAAAAAAAGTTTCTTTTATAAACCCTTTTATATTTTTAACTTTATTTTATTTTTATTATTTGTTGTTAAAGCGGCAACAGAAATACATCATCTGTGAAAATTTCAACTGTCTAGTTATCACGGTTCATGAGATACAGCCTCGTGACAGACAGACGGAGAGTGGAGTCTTAGTAATAGGGTCCCGTTTTTACCCTTTGGGTACGGAACCCTAAATACGAAAATTCAACTTGTAGAACAGAAATATCAGAAACAGAATATTCTAAGTAAGTAGGTAGGTACCTACCTACATTAGAAACAGTATTAGCACAGGTATTAGTTGTTATGTTATTAAATTTATGACGCACGAAAAAATCGCTTCGGTTAACAGGTTTTATGTTAACTTATGTAGGTAATTGACAATATAAAATTAAATGTTGTGCGGCATCGCCCAACATATAATTTTGTAATCAAATCATATCAGTTATCATTTCATGTAGGTAATTGAGTCATATCAGTATTGATATGATTTGATTAAATCCTAATTAATGATTGCTTGTCTTGACTGATGGCGATAAGAAAATTCTGTACCTACCATGGACGTAATATATAGAAGTAACGTACCTACTAAGAAGGTAGGTACTAGCACATAATACAATCTGTATTTTGTGGTACTACTTTGTGATCCCTTCTCTCAACCCAAAGCATGTGTATCAGGAATTTTTACATTTTGACTGACACATTTATTTTCGTGATAATAATATGTTTACCTACTTGCCTATCTTTAGCTAGACTATACAAGGTTAAATTTATTTATATAGTCATAATGATGAGTACAATGACCCCTGAAGAGGTCCAGAACGACTTAAATTTAAACGTGTATAAATATACCCGTATACTCGTATATCTATACAATATTATATTGACTGATTTTCGAGTCGTTCTATTTGTAAAATGTAGAGTGGTACCTAAACTGTAGGTACAGTCAACAGCAAAAGTAGATGATCAAAATCAGAAATTCAATAGGAGTCAAAACTGATCACGAATATATGGCAGCTGTAGGTACTAGTAGTAAATGTTTGGTATAATTTACAATCACATACTTTTGAATCACTTCGAGGCCACACAGCTCACAGTTCTGACGCGAACTCCGTTCATTAGTATTGAATTTCTGATTTTGATCATCTACTTTTGCTGTTGACTGTACCTATCCACTGACAGGCAATTCAATAAAACCAATCTAAAAAGTAGGACAGATATCGAACGTTGAGTAACTTGCGGGTTCAGAGATGTGCTTTAAAAATATTGTAATTATTTTCTATTCATATTCCGTGTAGGTATACCTACTACATATGATAATTTATGACTTTATAAATGATCAGGACTTGGTTATTTTATAAATCAACTTTTTCTTATAATCTCCAAAACGGCTAAACCTTACGTTTTAACTATGCTAGGTTTAGTGTTTGCTAACAGATTATTTGTAACTTTTTTGGAAGATAGGTATATCTTTAGATTAAATGCAGCACTGCAGCCTATCCTCTCAGGATGGACTGCAGGCTGCAGTTGTCTTCTGTTATAAGTTGTGAAAGGTTACAAAAGAGGATTTTGCGACTATCCCGTTGCCATCTACATCTACCACAGGAGACGGGCCGATCAATTCTTACTTTACCTAAAATGCGATTGCCAATCAGAGGTCTTATTTTCTAGCAGTAGGTTATTATAGGCCGATATGATCTCATTTAGGGACTCTAAGTCATACTATAGTCACGCTTGATAGATATCCAGATTGTTATCAGCATTGCCTTGTCTTCTGAAGAAACAACTTTGATACTAACCTGAGGAGCAGAATGGTGTAATTGCGTATACTGTATATGTGAGTTTTGCACGCCGGCGTTTGTGGCATGCTGCCCATGAATTAGTGGAATGTCAAACTCTTCGTCGCCAAAGGATGGTGTGTGAAATGTCTGAAACAAAGAACGAACACATTCATGAGTTATTATTACTGAAATTGCACTCTCTCCGTTTTAAATTAATCTACTGCAAAAAATAATGGGCCACTATAAAATGTTAAATCATCTGCATTAAATAATTATGTTTACCTATTGTAACTCGACATTATTGGTTAAAACTGCCTATTTTCATTTAGTTTGGTTTTCACAGTTATTCTTATTGAATATCATGAATGATTCTAATAAAGGCATTTCACACATCAGTACCTACACGCAAATACACACTTGGGTATTACACACTTGGGTATAATGTTTTATTTTCCTCTAACTAGATAGAATTTGTGCACTGTAATTCTAGTGCACAAATTCAACCTGGAAGCCTAGGCTTCCAGGTTGAATTTGTTTATCGAGTCTGCATTCGTAAACTGCAACGTTCGCCGTTCGCCGTAGGATGCTTTTGATTGACGACCACATTTGTCCTGGGAATGAATTAAGCCTAGTTGGTTCCTCCAGAACATGAAGAAGATAGTGTTTGACATGATTTTAGGACATTAAAGATTATACCATTTTAAACCCTATGTTTTTATTTTATTAGGTATCGAGAGACTATCCAAGTTCAGTCATGTCAACCACATGCAAAACATGCGGGGGATCGGATCATACACGAAAAAGTTTCAAAAAGTGCAAGGAATATTTGCCTCCGATTCGAAAACGGCACTTATTATACTTAACGGATATACACCGTCAAACGGGGTTTGGTTTCGATGCTATGTCCTCTGCTAGAACCCGAGAAACGGTCGAGACTATTGACGGAGATTCGCCGCGACGTTCGAGACCTGTCTCGAGTCTACATCGAGCTCGGCATTTGGATCAACTATTACCTGAAAACGGCTCTACAATTACCACAGAAGCCGGACACGTTGAATTTTTTGTACGCCATGAAAGGAAAGGTCCCTACGCCGACGCATACCGTCCTATGTTTGACGCCAGAAAATACGACGACAAGTTACGCACGTTTGTCGTTCAAGAGATGGCCAAACAATACGAGACTGTGCTACATACCAACATTAGCACACACGCATACGCCCGACTGGCTCGTTATTTCGACGTAAAACGCAATGATCCCGCGCTGTTTGCGGCGTTTTTCAAGAAACAGCTTCCCGAAAACAACAAAGAGATGCTCCGTGTGTGCACCATCATCAACGCAGACACCGTTAAAGGTACCAAGTGGTGGTCCACTATACCTGAATGGCTTAGAATCCAAGCAAAACTTGAAGATTTCAAACTATTCCCCCAGCCGTCGCATGACCTAAAGCACATTACGTATACGTCGAGGGGTTGGCAGGAGCTGTTACGCAGAGTGGATCCCGCGTCCATCACAAGTATCTGGTCGCGGATAACCGATCATCGACGAGAGCTATGGAGTCCTTGGTTGGACGTGGATGTCAAAAAATTTGGATGCTCCCTTCAAACGGACGGCGTCAGCGTCAGTATGTCAATGAACCGCTTCAAGAAGGCAGCAGAAGTTCCAAGAAAGCGCACTAAACAAACGTACGATCGCATAATCGCAGTGGACCCTGGCTCTCGGATACCCGTAGCGGCGGTCGATTCTAAACGCTTTCAGTTCAGGCGCATCACCAAAAAGTTTGTTCGATCCCATACGCTCGAGTGGAAGCGTGAACGAGTGCGCACCAAGCTATGCACGCGTAGCGAGGAAACAGAGCAGAGGGCGCGTGAAAAGCTAAACTTTACACTATCGTCGAAGAATACGAGTCATGTCATCGAATATACGGTGTTCCGCATGACTTGGTTCGATGTACGGCAAGAACCGTACGAAAAGCACGCTAAACTAACTCGCCTAAAGCTCGACAAGTATATCCGTACGGCGAAATGTGAAGAAAAAAATGTTAAACAAGTCTTTGACGGGGGTGGTGTAGAATCAACTCTGGTCTTGTACGGAGCTGGAAGCACGTTCATGAATACGGCGTCGTTCAGCGGCCGCAAATTCAAACACGATTCTCTCGTCAAGCGTTTGAGAAGTAAGCGCAACATTGACGTCGAAATCGTAGATGAACACTACACGTCGCAAGCGTGCTCAACGTGCAACGTACAGACGGGCGAGTTTCACAAGGTGCTCATGAACCACAAGCTGCGCTGGGGAGTTTGCCGAAACTGCAATAGCGAGTTTGACCGTCACGCCAACGCCGCTAAGAACATACTCGTCAACTATACACGGTCTGCCATCTGTAGGCCAGAATGTTCCACGAACGGAGCATCGTAACGCCCTCGTAATTCTTGTAGTGTCCATGCAATAAGGTTCAATTTACGAATCGAATCGGATTGCAGTGGGCACACGAGGGGTTAAGGGTTAGTGTTATTAGTGATTCAAATAATATTGCGAAAAGGTCGACGCTCTTTACCTCCAGCTTGCGAAAGTTCGTTGACTTTTCCTTTAGTTTTGTTAACTGAGTGCTGTGCACCAATTTAAAAATAATAACTTTGTTTTATTGTTCGTCAGGTTACTTCTTTTTAACCGACTTCAAAAAAAGGAGGAGGTTCTCAATTCGATTGTTTTTTTTTTTTTTTTTTTTATGTTTGTTACCTCAGTACGCCGTCATTTATAAACCGATTTGGATTTTTTTTTTATTTAAAAGGATATACTTCCAAATTGATCCCATTTTTATGAAAATCCAGTTCTGATGATGGGATCCACGAGGAATTGAGGGAACTCCTCAAATATTATAGGGACACCTATAGCGATTTGGGTATTTTTTACAGTAACTCATGCATTTGCTCTCGGAAACCATCATTTGGTGAAGTTGAACTGATAAAGAAGACCACAGATGGCCAACGAAACTACTTAATAATAAGTATTTCACGGGTTGCGATTCGATTACTTTAATATGGTTGCTAAGCAATTTATGCTCGTCACAATGCGAATGGTGAAATGGAGCTGATGGTGGAATAGTAGGAGAAGTCCTCAACAATTAACGTCCCTGCATCGGGAAAACCAATATTTTGTAAAAGGCGTTGGGCAAGTTGACATTAGGCTATTGTAACTTAGACACATTATAAACAGACCCACTTAAAAGCGAGAAATGAAAACTTTTTAACAAAAAAAAACCGACTTCCAAAAAAACACTACAAAGTGAAAAATAACTTTAATTTCGGAAGTCGGTGGCAAAAACTAAAATAGGTACAGATCCAAAGACACCGACTTCCGTAATTAAAGTTATTTTTCACTTTGTAAGTAGTGTTTTTTTGGAAGTCGGTTTTTTTTAGTAAACTTGTTTTCAAAATAAATACTTAGTAAAGTAGGTAATTTATGATCTGTTGTTTTGTTATTTAATTTACTTATAAACTCACGCACACGGGCAGGCAACATCCTATTACTTTTCATCATCATCATTTCAGCCGAAAGACGTCCACTGCTGGACATAGGCCTCCCCCAAGCACCTCCAATACTTTTAAATGTTTTCAATTTCGAATGAATAAATAATAAGTAGGTATGTACCTATAGCTCAATGGTCGATTATTATAAAGTAGGTACCTTGAACTAGAAGGTAAGAATTCGACAGAATGCGTGATAAGGGTTTCCTACACCTGTCCTTGAAATATTCGCAAACTTTATGGCTGCTTCCAAAACGAATAAAACGTTATTGCTTTGCCTTCGTAACTTAAAGGCTAGGTAGTGTGTTGGATGAAATCTATGGAAATATCTGCCTATCAGTGCTTTTAAGCAAAAAACGGAACGAGTTTGGGAACCTGAAAAAGGTCTGAGGAATAAGTTCGTAAGTGCAGATACAAGTGAGTGAGTGGTGAGTGAGTTCAGATGTGAACGATAAGTTTAGGAGAGCATCGCTCGAGCAGGGACCCAAGTCTGCTATTTTTATAAATTCGTCATTCCAACACGATCCCATTGTCATTTTGCTAAAAGTTCGTAATCTGCTAAATTCATAATGGTCGATCATTGGTCGGTCAATGGCACAGAATTTAAGTTCTGTGCCATTGACCGATACTCGTAACGAATTAAAAGCAATGACTGCACAATGACGGTCTAGTGCTAGGTCACTGATCAAAGGAACAGTCAAAATTTTAGCAGATTAACGCCTAAGTCAGTCATTCATTTGATGCTTCAATATATGAGATTACCATTCTATGCCATTTCTTTCAATGAAGTGTCAGTGGTTGACCATTGGAAAGTCATAATGACGCCATTATAGCAGTAGATTACCAAACTTGTCAAAATCAACAATTATGAAATCAATGATAGACCATTCTGTCGCTATTGTAATAGCAGACTTGAGACACACTACACACACACAACACCACACACACTTGACTACAGTCATCTTCCCTGTCAGTTCTGGTGGTGTGCTAGTCTAACCGATCCCTATCTATTCGCTGTTTAAGTAAATGAAATTAACAATCGTAGGGATTCAAATGTAGATAGGTACTCTAGAAAGTAGCAGGCTAAAACAAAACACACACATTAGTATCTTCGTCATCAACTAATTTAGCCTACGTTAGGCCGTCTCTCAAAACAAATGATGTTGCCAGGCGTGCATAATGCAATAATTTGTAACTAATTTATACCTTATTGACACGATTGTAAGAAAGTCTCTGAGAATAACAGAAGGCAACAAGAAGTTTCCATACAATGTTAATGACTATAAAAAGCTCTCAGTGTAATTGTACCATTGTATGGTGTTCTCTTGTCGTCGTGCCTCGTTGTGTTGTTTACGTATTCTACTAGGTAATCATTATTTTAATGTTAATTTGCCTAAATAAATTATTTTGCATTTTTTTGTTTTATTTAATTACTTATTGAAATGAATGAAAGTTTTAAATAGAACTTAAAAATGGACTTTTATACAGAAACTTAGTTTAACTAATCTGTAAGATTAGGTATATCTATACAGTATACATATTATAAACAGCTGTGCCCGCGAGTTCCCGTGCTTGTCGGAAAACAAATTGGATTTCATTTTCATTACTTTTAATTTTTTTTGCGGAACCTTTAGTTACTTACTCCTTATAACTTATAACATCAGCTATTGGTCAGTGAAAGTCGTTTCAGAGATTAGCCGGGCCCGGACGCGACAAACAGACAGATAGACATTTTTTTTTAATTGTTTTGTTTAGACCGTACTTAAATAGGTACTTTCATAATTATGCATTTAGTAAAAAGCTGTTATTTTGACATTACCAAACAGACCTTTCAATTTTATTTATTTGTATAGATTAAGGTCGCTTTTCGTGTCAGTCTGTGTGACCGCGTTGTTCTTCTGAACAACGCGGTCACACAGACAGACAGAAAAAACCGCATCAAAATTTTGATGCAGTTTTCGACATCATTGAGATAATTTGTTCCGGAAGGTTCACTTGTATAATAAATTAATATTAAACTTACATATAATAAAGAAATCGCGATGTTTTGTCAAGCCGTAAAACTTTGTGAAGCAGGAGCGGGTCGGAATAAATAGTCTAAAAATAAAAACTTTCATCTTTAGAAGGGTCGGTACAGAGTTTTGCTAGTCCCATAAAAAGCGACCTTAAGCGATCATGAGGTCGCTTTTTTCTTATTTTGAAGATAGCAATTGGATTATTTCAACTGATTGCAACAAATCAGCTGAATGGGGCAAACGTATGCATTGATTAGATTATTTTACTCTCACATGGAAAATGAAAGCTGACTGTAAAAGATAAAAATAATTTAACGAGTGGAAATAAAAAACATGAATCTGATTCAGAAACTGTTTCGTGTAATTGTAAACCAACCTGATCATTCATAATGTAGATGCTGTTCTTTGCGTCGCGAGGAACAGGCAGCGGAGATTCGAGGTTTTCTGGTCTCTGAAACAATGAAAGTACAGATGTAGTAATAATGTATTATTAAGAAAACAAGATTGATACTTTACGTGCAGTTTTAGAAAAAGTTTCTGATAACTTTCACATTTTATACCTACTCGAAGGCTTAGAGAAAACAAGAACAGTCGATATGATTATTTATATTATGTTCAGTTTAGCATAAAACCTTTACTTTTCTTTTTTAGGGTTCCGTACCCAAAGGGTAAAAACGGAACCCTATTACTAAGACTTCGCTGTCCGTCCGTCCGTCCGTCTGTCTGTCACCAGGCTGTATCTCATGAACCGTGATAGCTAGACAGTTGAAATTTTCACAGATGATGTATTTCTGTTGCCGCTATAACAACAAATACTAAAAACAAAATAAAATAAATTTTTAAGGGGGGCTCCCATACAACAAACGTGTTTTTTTCTGCGTTTATGCCTTGTGGTACGGAACCCTTCGTGTGCGAGTCCGACTCGCACTTGTTTAAGTTATGAAATGTCTATATCGAATATTATATTAAAATGAGGAATAGAGCCTTCAGTCCGTAATATCTACCACTAGCTTTTGCCCGCGACTTCGTCCGCGTGAAATTTCATCCTCCCCGCGTTCACCCTCTTAGGGGTTGAATTTCGAAAAATCCTTCCTTATTCCTTGTCTACATTATAAAGGGAACCTCTGTGCAAAATTTCAGCTTTCTAGGTCCAAGGGTTTGGGCTGGGCGTTGATGAGTCAGTCAATCAGCCAGTCAGGACTTTTCTTTTTATTTATACAGATAGATAGATTTAAAGGAAATAGTTAATGTTAAAAAAAAATTAAAGTAGATTGAAGATAATTTCAATATACATTAATATAGATGTATATTGACTATATTTGATCTTCAATCAGTTTTTATTTAAATATATATACCTACATAAGCTGACCTGACGAAACTTATAAGGCTGCCTTTTTCACCAGAGATGAGCGAGGATGCGTAGCGAGGGATGTGTGTGAAACCAACCAATAACATCGCTTCATTTAAGTTGCTGTTGCTTTGGTATTAGTTAGTTTTACACACATCCCTCGCTACGCATCCTCGCTCATCTTTGGTGGAAAGGCAGCCTTAGGGTCTACATTTCATTCCGTTTCAAATCCTTAAAGATTTGCGATTCACTTTTGAAAACTAGGTACCAAGTACCAACATAAGCTTTAAAGCTCTGAGTTCTCTAGGATATCCTACCCTCTAATAATAATTTATCGTAATTATAATAGGCAAGTATGTTGTTAGACATGGCCGCAAGAGATATTTCCTGTGCTATGATGAGCGGGGCGGGTACAATTTCGCGATCACAAGTCTAATACCAATAACCGTGGTACACAACAAGCTCGTTAGCTTCCCAACATGATAGTTACGATCAATTTTTATTGCTTTTTACTTTTTATACAAAATTAAGTTTCCTGCGGCCCCTATTGGGTAAATTGTTGATTATAATCTCAGGAAAGTAAATTATTCTAAGCTAAGATTGTGGTGTAGCTCAGTTAAAATTCCTCGTGGAACATTATGTAACCAACTCAACTCGATCTCAATTACCAAGAGGGTAAGAACTGTTTTTTTTTTACAATTTATGATATAATGTTTAATACTTTTTTTTTTTCATTATTCTGCCTCAAATTCTCAGTTTAAAAAGTAGTAATAATATTTATTTCGTATTACTTATTGCAAGTCGGTGCGCCAATTCTTGATCCAGTTACTATTTCTTAACATTGCGATATTGAATGGCGAGAGTTGCGCACACAAATGGCATTCTCTCTATTAAAGCATTCGTTCGAACAGTACCACAGTACCACCCATTAATTAATTTACAGTGCTTTTATCTCATTGTATTTTTCTATAAAAAAATTCTTCTTCTTCTTATAAAAAAATGACCACAGTAACTATTTCATATTTACTTGAGACTATCTGGGGGCACGGGAGTGCCCCCGCCAAGACGAGCCAAGCGAAGCGCAAGGGCACTACCTACCTTTTCTCGAAGCACTTCGTCGTATTTTTGAACGTTCTTAATTTGGGTTTGGATTATACCAGATACACAAAATTTTCAGGATATGATTTCAGTGGTTGACTTATTAAACCTATAAAGTTTCAATTGCATAGCTGTTATACTTTAGATTTTATTGATATCTAAAATACCCCGATTTCGTCACTGATTCACTGACTCACTGATGATCATTCATATTCTAAGGTTCTTCCTGAAGTCCTAGAAAGCTGAAATTTGGTATGTAAGCTAGTAATAGTACACAAACAACAAAAAAAAATCTAAAACTTGTAACTTTTACCCTCCAACCCCTTAAACTAGGGGATGGAAGTTTGTACGAGACTTCCGCAAATTTTGATGCCAGAGTTCTGAAAATTGATATAGGGAATCCTTGTTATAAATAATAAAACACGTATTTCAGGATTTTTAGTAAAGAATCCCCTAAATTTTTTTTTTTGTATTTCATAAGCAACTTTCAAAAAGGTGTGAAATCCCACCAAAAACATTTTCATGTAAAATGTTGCCAAGACGAGACCACATATGGCTCGCACTGCCAAAAAGTTATCAGATCTCATGTAGAGCCAAGCTTCTAACTCTACACGCCCTAACTTCACAAACTCTACACCTTAGTCAAGATATGTGGCTTGGCCGTTTCGCTACCATCACATTGGCGCGTAAGGTGAAAAATTTATTCACTGTTCATTACTTTTCTGTTATACAATAGTTCTTATAGCAACGAAACGGCCAAGCCTCATATTTTGACCAAGGTGAAGATTTTGTGAAGTTAGGGCGTGTAGAGTTAAAAGCTTGGCTCTACATGAGATCTGATAACTTTTTGGCCGTGCGAGCCATATGTGGTCGTCTTGGCAACATTTTACATGAAAATGTTTTGCTGGGATTACCTATAATAACTGGACGGCCTAAGAAAGACCGGGATGTATGTAGAATGGATAATACTAAGAACTTTCACAGGATGAAGTGTATTGACTACAGATTTTTCAGATTTAATTTTTTTAAATCAGTATTGTTTTAAGAATTTGGTCCACGCAGTCTCCACTCATACGGGAGTAGGTATATCCATCAAAGATTGACAATGTCAATCTTTGATGTTTTCCTGGTGCCATTGCATATACTACCACCTCAAAACGAATCTATCATGAAGCCAGCAACACGTGTTCAGAAAGTAGGTAAGAATAATTATGTAGGTACAGTCAACAAAGGAGTTAAGTATACAGGAGCGTCGGATATTGTTGAAGTTTACTAAGAAACCGATGGATATTCTCGAATAAAATTTTAGTTTATTAATAGAAAACAAACAGCTCATTTATTAAATTAAATTTCAGTCTAGAACATCCATCGGTTTCTTAGTAAACTTCAACTATATCCGACGCTCCTGTATACTTAACTCTTTTGTTGACTGTACATTGGCCGCAAAATATATTAGAGTAGGTACTGAAGTGACAAGAATGATCTTATAAACGTTACGTTGACCGAGTCGAATGCTTTAGATAAGTCGATAAAGTCGTTTTAGGCATGGCTGCATTGAGGAACCCTTGAACTTTTTAGATGTAATGGCGTACTATCAGGATTTTATAATGGTAACTTTAAGGAAGCTAGTGTATTTCTGTACAATTAGTGCCAGTATTTAATACCATGTGATAGGTAATTGAGCACTTTAGCCAAAATAGAGCATGGAGCGTTGTTCTTTCAAAAGATCTACATACCTACGTTTTGGAACGGGCAACTAGCTTAAATTTTCTGACTAACTGGCCGACTTCATGACAATTTAAAAGTGCCAATAAATGTTTATATTGAAATACGAGATTTATATTTAGTACTAGCTGTTCCCCGCGGTGTCGCACGCTGCGCGGCTCCTAAGGGTCGTAGCGTGATGTTATATAGCCTATAGCCTTCCTCGATAAATGGGCTATCCAACACAAAAATAATTTTTCAATTCGAACTCGCAGTTCCTGAGATTAGCGCGTTCAAACAAACAAACTCTTCAGCTTTATAATATTAGTATAGATTGGTCTTGTGCGACCCGATAAATGATAGGCATAAATTGATTTGTGCATACCTAATTTAACAGCGAATCAATTTTATATTTCCGGCTACAATAAATTAATTTAATCAAAAGAATTTATAAGTAGACATTGGAATCTCTTTCTTGAATAGGTAACTATTCTTAATATGAGAACCGTTTTAATCGTTGTTCCAAAATGCGATTGATCAACATTGTAATAGTACCTTGAGCCACAAGTCGGTCTCATGCCTCTCGGACCGGTTTCTGTAGCACACCGGCTGCGGTCCCACAGGGCCTTTAGACACACACCACTATCAACAAGTAAGTGAAAGGACACGCCGATAATTGCTTTCTGTACGATTCGATTTTGTAACAACTTAGTAGTTAGTATCAATAAAATATTAATGAATACCACCCGGTAACAATACCTGTGCTGCCAAACTATTTTGCATCTTTACGATATCAACGAACGTAAAAGTTAAATTCACTTCCTAAACTAATATTTTTATTCAATTATCTCATTAGAGGTAAAACATAAATACCAATAAACAATTTTGTAGCTGATAAATCTAAGTAATGGTCGATTATAATGTGGCATCCATAACGATACGATGTTTCTAATATGTTTTTAGAGCGTGGAAAGTAGAAAGTTTTAAAAGTAGGCAAGAAGTTAAATACAGTTCGGAAAGTACCTACATAACTGGTATATTTGTTTTAAATATTTCATAACTTAACAGGATATAAAACAGATTTTTACAATATTTTAGTTTTTTTAAGACTATATAACTTTTTATTTTACCAAATGCTGATAAAACATCGGTTTGGCTATTTACTACAATATTGTCATTGTTGGTATCCTTTTATATCTCTAATTCGATAAAATAAAAAAATTACGTTACCTACTACAGCTACATGTAACATTATGATACTAAGATTTGAATCAATTACCTTACTGTTGTGGAATGGACGAGTCTCTAGGAGGACGTAATTGCCGGTCAGTGACCTCGTTTTGTTCCTTCCACTAAAATAGCATTAAATCAATTGATGTTATTACAATTGGAACCCAACTCTCATCATAACTTACAATTTGTGGGGGAGACACGTCTTAAAATAAAAGAGCAGGTGTTTATTTTTTGATAGTCTTTATATAGAAATATGTAGTGTTTGGTTCCGGTTATCTATTCAAAGCCATTGTTTATTCAAAGTACCCATCTTTATATAGATTATTTGTAAATCGATTTTGTAAAAGAATGCATTCAATTCCCGTCATGTCAATCGTTAATGCTTCAAAATTCTTGGCATTCTTAAACTATTTTTATTTATCATTGGCCTGTAAATTGCCGTTATTTGACTCGCTTACGATGCCTTCATAAGGTTTCACCATCGCCGTTCATTGCTCTTGTTTTTAGGGCAACTTACTGCCCTGTATGTGTTATAATGTGTAAGTACATGCATTTTTGTTCCTTTAACTACATCGTGTTCCTTTAACTACATCGAGTAAGTTATTAATCGTCGTCGTCTATGATTAATCTTACTGTAACGTAAACGTAACCGGTTATGAAAGAAACATATATACTTAATGTACTTAGGTATCTTTTTTACATTAGAATTAAATAACAATAAAGTACTCTGATTTTCAGAGGTTTCAAAATACAATTTTAATCATATCGTCTCAATAGCTTCTATTGAAAGGTTAGCATAGGTTCCTTCGCTTAATTCTTATTTCTGAGGTTTTGTCGTTGTTGTTTCGAATTTCTTAATTAGGGATATTGACGTACTCTTCGTGATAAAAGTGACGCACACGCTTATTACATTGTTTTACATTAGGTACGTTACTATGTAATTTAGAGTAAATTTGACCAAATTAATCTGTATCTTGCTTCTTCTTCTAAGTAGGTACTTAGTTTATATGTATAGGAACTGGAAAGCTAAATGAAAAGGATCTAACATGGTAAATGTGGCGAAAGATATACATATAGGTACCTTATATTTATTAAGCCCGATTCCTGTTTTTTGCTTCGGTCCGATCTGTTTTTAGGGATTGGTTGACTACAGAACTTGGAGGTCATGGGGACTCAACGTTTTTTGTTTTTAATGTTTTATTCCAGTCTGCTCTCTAACCTTAGTTATGCTGGTTAGAGGTTTGGGCTTGTTGTGCAAAGAAGTCCTCAAGTCCTTTCGTATCTCGGGAAACTGATAGCAGTAAATGTAAAACGAATGCAAGATTTGATTTTAGAAGAAAAAAGCTTGTTTTTGATACCTACTTAATTTTTTTATTAAGTGCACCTGTTTTATATAAATATTGAATAGGTGTCGTTCAACCTTACACGAAAGGTGTGAAACTTGTTTCTACTAAGAAATACATAAGGCGTAAGTTAATAAAACCATATTGTTAGCAATACAATGAAAAAATTAAATGCTAAAAGTATTAAATCGGTTTTAATGATAAATAATGGTAGGTACGCATAAAATAAGCAGCCAGCGGGCATGACTTCCACTTGGTAGGTTTATATATCTTTTTTTATTTTTTATTGATGAATGGGCCCTCTTTTGACCTCGATCATGCCTGATGGAAAGCGATGGATGAGGTATATGATGGAACGAGCGTACCCAGAAGATGCCTAAGGCATTGGAACTCCTACGCATCGACGAAACACAGCAGGCTGCTTGACGCCGGACTCTGGTGGGAGGATGGTCGCAAACCAGGTGGGCGTTAGCCCTACCACCGCAAGGGAAGAATTGGCCAGTCAAATAAGGTGTTGGGTATGATTGACTGTCCAGGATGTGCCGAGCGCTTGGTTCAGTTGAGTAACTGGCGGAACAAACTGCGCTACACGAGGAGGCTCCTTCATGCATCCCCAAATATCAATTTATGAATAAAATTATAGTAGGTAGGTACCCAGGGTAATCATATCTAACGTGGAACGTAAATATTAACGTAAACAGATATCTGTTGTAAAAGTAGGTCGCTAATGTCTTCGCTTTTCTATTTAATTACGTATAATAAACTGTGATACAAGATTTATTGTCTAGGTGCTTGAAATTTAAAAAAATATATTTTTATCTATCAAATTCGCCACGTTTATTTTTTGTTATAATTTTGGAAGCATGCCATCTGCCGGTCAATGGCAGAGGCTTACCGAGCGAGGTGAATGTGGATGGGGAAACTGAATTTTATACACGTTCCTCTATCACCCTCGTAGTCGTACATTTTAAGTAGGTACCGAGTAAGCCGAATTCCAATCGCAGAGCTAAAATTCTTAATTTTTTTTCATCAAAGCTAACATAACTGGCAGGCAAGTCAGTGATGCAAAAAAGGTTGTAGCTACCTAATAAAGGGAAGGAATCGTTTAGGTAAATGTACAGTCAACAAAAGAGATAAGAATGCAGGATCGTCGGATATAGGTAGTTGAAGTTTAGTAAGAAACCGATAGATGTTCTCGAATAAAATTTAGTTTTATTAATAGAAAACAAACAGCTCATTTATCAAATTAAATTTCAGTCGACAACATTCATCGGTTTCTTACTAAACTTCAACTATCTATATCCGACGATCCTGCATACTTATCTCTTTTGTTGACTGTACATAGTTTAAGGATCTAATTTGAAGGGAACCTATTGGTTAGTTATTAATTTAGGCAATCTCCGCAGTTTTTGGATCAAACTCCCAATTGTACTTTGGCCGGACCAACTCGTTAGCTCAATTGTATCCAGGACCGCAGCCATCCATGCTCTACATTTGTAGAGCACATAGTAGCAAATCTGTAATCTAACTAATTATTACAGTAATTAAGGTGCTTAAGATTGTGAAACCGCTGATTGCCTTAGGGGAGTAACCTGGTTTTTCTCCGTAAACGCTTAAATATTAGTGTCTAAACACACTATGCCGAAGTTACGCGACCGAAGTTCGGCATGATTACGCCTGCAATGCTATTTAATGCAACGTAATTTCGGCTTATTGTGTCGTCAGTAATTAAAATAGCAATGCAGGCGTAATCATGCCGAACTTTGGTCGCGTAACTTCGACCTAGTGTGTTTAGACACTTACACGGAAAAAGCTGCATTTAGAACATTATTGTTGATATAAAATAAAAAAACTAATTTGAAATAACTACTGTAGGTACTTCATTGAAATTAAATGAAGGTAATAGTATAATTACACATCAAACAATTATGGAATCCTAATAACCCTACGTCTCTATCTTATCTTTATACCAATATCTATGCTCCAGTTTGCTACAGATAGTGTAAAATTTATCAACCACGGAACAGCTTTATAAATATTATGAATTGTAATTTAAGACAAATTATCATTAAAATATATTACGACATTTATTTAAAAAAATTAACATCGTGAATGTCACAGCACTATCTCATTTTGAAATATTTTCAGCATAGATTTATAAGAACATCATCTATGATTTTCAGAGATGAAAATTATAAGAGTATCCATTATACATTTATGTAATCAATGGACAAAACTAAAATCTTCGCTACAAATTTATTTTATTCGTCCAGGAAGCACTTCTGGTTAGAACGTAGGCAAACAAACTATCTTTTTCGTAATCGGGTTATTCTAAAACAGGCTTCGCTGGGTCTGATTGTATCAGATTTGAAATTACTTCCGCAATCATTTAAATATGTAGGTCTGTACTACAAACGCACGATGCGATGTAGCAATTTAAATTTTCTTAAATTAAATAACATTATGGCACATTTAGGCAATATTCACTAATCAAATCAATTTTAACGACAAGACAAGAGTAAGAGATTCTAATTATAGTACTGAAAATCCAATTCTGACTTTCTATCATAGTTATAAATAAGTTACAAATTTATACGAGTATGTAAAGAAAGTTTGTACCCACCATTTAAATATTTAATTAGCTGCCATAGAGATATTCCATCCAACGAGACGAATTGGGTTTAGTAAACATACATTAATGTATACGTTCCGGTCCCATGTAAGATCTAATTAATCTACGGAGGAAATAGAAAATAATACAATTTCAACTTTAATTGATAGAGCACTGAAGTCATTCATTACACAGTAGGTACAAGTTAAACTACCGGAACGACAGATTGGACTGCTCTGGTCCTGCACGAAATAGAAACACAATCAATTTCTGTTAATATTAATTTGTTCCACTTGAATATAGACCTATTTCGAGTTCGTACGGAAACATTTAGTAGAAGCGCGATAGAAAGGCACGCTAGACGCACGTGCGAACCGCGCGGGAAGACTGCGTGGCGGTCGTGGCGCGCGCTGCGGTGGGGCGCCGCGCCGCGCCTCGCCAGCCTCGCCTCCATCTAGTACAGACAACCGCCGCAACATGCCGATGGCGCTATATCCATCCTATTCCTAAAGCAACATTGCTTTTTTGCCTTTTACTGACATACGGAACCACAAGAGCTTAGAGACTTCCACCATTTAATTTTGGATGCCATGCGAAAATCAGGGAATTGTATTATCAAAATCGACTCTCCAACGGTTAAGAGGGTTGAACATGTGATGCTGTATGCAGTAATATTGTATAGCCTGGGACTCTTAAAATTCCAAAGAGATGTTTAAAAATCTGTCGTTTCAATTGTCATCACTTCTGAAGCTTATTCCCGAATAGCAAAAGAAATCAAAACTTTTTAATAACAAGCTATGTGCCCGCTCCTTATAGCATATTTACATTCATTACGATCCATATGAAAATTGTTAGATGTGGAGATAGAGGGCGTACCTTTCGGGAAAATAAGAGTGCACCCTATTGTACTTCCGCTGTAGAAAGGTATCGTACAACCACTGTTTACCCGAAAGTTCTGCATGGTCTTGAACGGGAATGGGACATGGTAAAACCATAGGTACTAGAGAGACAAAACTAATAAGGGCTATTAGCAATTGGTTGAAGATATTCGTGAGGACCAAGATGGATCTAGAATGTATTTAGCTGATTCTTCTTCAAGAATCAGCTATACTCGTGTAATCGACCTGAATAATATTGATGGCACATCAATGGATTTGAGTCAGATAGGATACATAATATTTGATTTTGTTGGTTGTATTAGGTACCGGCCAACTTTGTTTTTAGATTGACTATTTGTTGTTGAGTATTTTCTGTAATTTGTTTATGGCTTTTGATTGTGTATCGATATAAATAAATAATTTCGTGAAAATGTATCTTTGTGACATTCCGAATGATTATTTGAAGCCTCTTGATTTTTATTCAAATACTATTACTAATCAGAGGATGCCGCAAGGCTCAATTCTCGGCCCTTTCTAGAATTTTGACCTTTAAACCGATAAATGCGAGGAAATGTACAGACGCCAGCACATCAAGTTACTACAATCTGTCAAATTTCTTTAATAGATTTTCAACTTTATCGCTAAATCATAAGGTTCAAAGTTGATTGGGAAAATGTGACAGTTTCGGGTAGCTTGATGTGCTGGCGTCTGTACAACCATTCGTTCTGCTTTGAGGTTGAACTTAAAAACTGCGATGTAAAAATCTAGTGAACTAGTTTTGAACCCAGCATGTAACTTACCTACCACGATATCGTTATTAATAATAGGCAGATTATTATGTACTGCAGTCTGCAGTGCGATTCTGTAACCATCTCATCGTGAAAACTTAGGTGAAGTGAGCGTGGAGTGGGCTGTCAATAGTGTCAATTCCTAGCAAAAACAAACTCACATCACCTAAGTTTTCACTGTGAGATTTTTACCTGCGGTGCTATTCTGTAAAAATCTCATTGTGAAAACTTAGGTGAAGTGGGCGTGGAGTGAGCTGTCAATAGTGTCAATTCCTAGCAAAAACAAACTCATTTCACCTAAGTTTTCACGGTGAGATTTTTACAGAATCGACCGGCTGTTGTTTAAAGCTGAGGTGCACTGGCACTGTTGGATATAATTAGTTGATCTTCTCTAATCACTTTATATGTTATTCAATCTTCGGCCACTTCCATTCAGCTCGACAAGCCTTCATTAATGCTGATGGCACTTTTTTCATACATCTCTCCTCCTCCCTAGGCTTATGCTTCTAGCGACTTTGTCATGAGTGATTGTCATTGATATATATAGTACTCGTAGCATTGTAAAACGGACTGGTGTCCGCAACTCCACGCCCAAGCGCGTATTTTGCGTACGGCAGTGATATACATAAACCAAGTGTAATTTTTAAGTAGCACATTAATTTCTTTGCCTACCTCTTTTTTATCGTCAACTACGATGACCCGACAGATTCTGTCTTGTCTTTTCAGTATGGGCTTGAGTTCATACAAAAATCCTATAGAAAACAGGACGTCCATTCTCAAATTTGAACATTTTCCGTTAAACTTTTCCAATTGTTTTTTCCATAAAATTTTAACTCGTACTATTACGAGCATTTAAAAATATATATAGCCAAATCGGTTCAGCTGTTCTCAAGTGATGCGCTTACCAACGAACGGCATCTCATTTTTATTATATAGATGTCTTCGAAGGTAGTACCATAGTCCCTGAGAAAGAAGATATTCTCTTATGACATTATGTATTGTCCCACTGCAAATGTCCTGTATTCCTTTATTCCCAGTATTTTGCAATTTGTGGGATCCATCATCTCCTGTTGCCGTGTTCTGGCTATTCTGGATCTACTCTGATATGGATTTTAGCTATTGCTCTTCCAACATGCGGCAGGGGCTCGTACTACTTGTATTCTAATGAATAATAATTGTTATTGGAAAAATAAGATAGCCGACTATTTGCAGATCGAAGTTTAGCGCACCTATCTTGGTTTCATATCTCTTTTAACATGGTAAATGATGTATTTTCATTATTAAAGCTAAGATCAAATCTTTTCACAACTTTAATGCTAGCATTTGTAGCATGCTTCAGTGACTGAACTAAAACAAGTTAAATTTTTTGTCCGTCTGCAAAAATCTTTAAACATGTACTTAGCTGTAGAATGAAGATCTTACTTTATGATAATGACAAATTAATAATGCAAAATGTAGAGACATAATAAAAAGACGACTATTATATAGCAGTTTCACATTATGTTACGTTATGTACGATTGTTAGATATATTAAAATAGTTTTGTGAAACTAGAAAAACAATGACATCCAGAGAAAGGAAGGGGCTTGTGGCTAAGTAACAACATCCGCACGGGTCGATCGATTTGGTTAAGTTACGCTTGCCGCGGTGGTTCCGTGGATGGGTGACCATCTTTTACATACCAAGACCCCTCCGCGCCTCGGAAAGCACGTTAAGCTGTTGGTTCCGGCTGTTATTCGTGGATCTTTGACAGTCGTTACGGGTGATCAGAAGCCCGCAAGTCTGACAACCAGTCTTACCAAGGGGTAACGTATTAGGTACTCAGAGTAACTAGGTTGTGGAGGTCAGATAGGCAGTCACTCCATGTAAAATACTGGTATTCAGCTGCATTCGGTTAGACTGGAAGCCGACCCCAATATAGTTGGGAAAAGACTAGACAGATGACGAAGGACATCCAGAGAACGTGACCGATTTTCTTTTATTGTTTTATTAGTGTTACCTATGTTATTAATGATAAGATTCATTTTGCAGCCTAGGTACACTAGTTTAAGTATATTTGCCCTTGAAATATGAACTATCTCTAAGGGCAAAGATATAAATTTATTAACCGGCCTGCAAATGTCACTGCTGGGCAAAGGCCTCTTCTCATACTGAGAAGAAACGAGCAAATATCAGCCTTGTTCGTTTTCTAAATGTTGGCGATTTCAGATGATTAAAAGCTAAGCTGTACTTCACCATCAGTGAATGGATGATGGGCTTAATGAGAAAGTACATTATATGAAATTGAAAAATTCACTTAGGTACTTGGTGGGTTCATATCCGATTTTTCATGCTCTAGAAGCGGATCCCTTAACTCTTGGGGGGCGATATAATACCAGTAAGGGTCAGTTCACACCGAGACGCGACGCGACGCGCAGTTTTCAAGATAGATATACAATTACAGACCTTATCTACTACACTAAAAGGTACACAATTCAGTGTCTACCTACTACGTCGAGCACCGCAGCGCGGCGCCGCCGCCGCGCGGCGTAGCTCACTGAATCGTGTACCTTTTTGTGTAGTAGATAAGGTCTGTAATTGTATTTCTATTTTGAAAACTGCGCGTCGCGACGCGTCTCGTTGTGAACTGACCCTAAGTTCTAGTGATTTTGCTATAACCTCAACAGATTTGAAAAAAAAACCGGCCAAGTGCGTGTCGGGCCACGCACAGTGTAGGGTTCCGTAGTAGCCCGTTATCACAATGTAAATTACGATTCTGTTATTCTTTATTCTGAATATAAAATAAAAATAAGTATTTTAAAATATTTTTTTTTTTCATATTTTATTTTTCAATACAAGTCTTTACCCGTTATAAACTAGCAACTACTTAATCTTAATCACTTTAAAGGATTAATGCTAAGGATTTTGCATTTTGTACAAAATTATCCAACACCCAAGTTCAACGACTGTTACTGCTAAACTAATAAAGTTATCTTAACCGCTATAATTTTCCTATAAAGTTCATGAAATGCACTATCATTGTGAATTTTTCCAGATTTTCAAGCCAGCAATTTAGGTTTTAGAGGGGGGGGGGGGGACGCCCTACTGGAACAAAAATTTGCACTTTAAAGTTAAATATTTCGTAAATGGAGCATTAAATCGAAAAATAATTTTAGCAACCCCCAAGTCATTTTGGAAGACCTATTCAACGATACCCCCACACGATGGGGTAGACGACAAAAAAAATTATTCATCCCCACTTCAGATGTAGGGGAGCTAACATAAAAAATTATGTTTTTGAAAATTTTATTTTACCACTTTGTCGGCGTAATTGAAAAACCTCCGACAGACAGACAGACAGACGGACGGACATGACGAAACTATAAGGGTTCCTTGTAGGAACTACGGAACCATAAAAATAGGATTTATGGCCTTCCTAAACACTGGCTACACCAATCGCAGGCTACACCTAGTGCGCTAGAAATGATAGCGGTGTCTTTCCTTACTAATCTTACTTCCATCATTAAAGTTACTAGCTAAACGTTTTTCTAAGTGAAAATCGAAACGTTTCAAGAGATTATTCCCAAGAGGATCAAACCCAAGTCTGGAAAATTTCGCTGACCCGAAACCGTGTTTGTAACGCGTCATTGAAACATATTTTTAGCGCGTATTTTTAGGTATGTAAAACGTTTTATGATCGCCGATTAAAAGTCCTGTATAAAATAAAACAACAAAGATATAAACTACGCTATTTTTAAGTTTTTACCAGGAAGGTCTAGGATCGTGCAAGTCAATTCTAGACCTCACATAGGTAATCATGTTTTAAAGCCCATGAAAACAAAAACTTCAGCATGAAGCTCTACGCTGTAAATTAACAGCAAGATACAGTAAGTACCTACAGAAAAATAACAAGTATCTTGCATAGTTTGTTTGTAAAGCTTACCTTGTACATACTGTAGAGTTTGTAAGCTCTCTCTTGGTCGTCCGGTGTAGCTTGCACTGACTCCATGCTGTCTCATCGACTGCGGAATCGGGCACTAAATCCAAAACGTTACTAAGACGGTCCATTTACTGCCTTAAACAGATTACAGTTCTTGCACAATCATTCGATCTTGCCGTTCTGAAGTATTCTCATAACGATCTTCTTATACAACTATTTAGTCATAAACGCCTTTAATAATAAAATCATAATTACTTATACGTTAATTAAATTATGATAATATTATTGAGATTGGTGTGAATTAAGTAATTATAAAATTCATATTTATTATAAGTATGCATAAATTTAATATCTAAATACTATAAATACTATGATCTTATCTAGGTATCTTCTAGTATCTTATCTTATTGATTGTCTACAAACCAATAATACCTATATTTTTTTAAATAGTGTTTAATAGCATTCAAACAATATTATATTCAGAAACAAAACTGTACTATAACTATTTAAACATAAGGTAGCTATTTCCTCATCAAACTACTTACCTATCGTTTTTCCTCTTTCAAAATTAAATATTCTCCGAATAGATACTAGTTTTTTAAATCCAGGTAGTGCTGGGACCCTTTTAAGATTTGCAAAGTATGATTCGTTTTACATTGCCGACGGCAACTTTCCCGAACTTATCCACTTTAATGGACCAATTCCTTACTTATACGAATTAATATCATTTAGCCAGGGATCATTTGAACAAACAACGTCTTTTTTTGTGTTTTGTGTCGAGTCAACTTTGCTAATGTTTTCATTAAGTTTAAAAGCTATCGTTATAAGGGGACTATTTTCTTGACTTCCGTAAGTGTTTCATGAGGACTTATAGCACTATTATATAATTTAATTATTACGTAATCTTAACTATCTTATTTTTAATTTATACATGAAAGTGCACTTAATTACAAAAAGTGTGATTTACTTTAATAGGCGATACTTAATTAGAAGTGTTTTATCAATGGAGTGCGCGTAAAAAAGCGGGGTGTCGCCAGTAGGTGAGCGGAGGCCACGTGGCCGGCACGCGGGCCCGGCGCGGCGGGATACACTTGCGAATCCGCGAGGGAGCACCCGCCGGAAACCGAGGTGTACCGGGGCTCCTCGAGTACAGAGAAGTGGCGGCCCGCGGCGCGCCTGCCCGCGCCCGCGCCCCGCTCACCCCCGCGCCACACACCCGCACATGCACTGACTCCGCAGCCTTCGTCTCCACACCACCACTCACCCCGCGCACTATGTTTGCCTTAATCGCGAATTAAGGTTCCAGTAATGTTTTCTGTTAAGCTTAGAGCTTAACTTGACGTCATTCATTAGAGATCCCGTTTGTGAAACAGACGAAGGGATTGCGGTACCCACCGAATGTATGTTCATGTCTCTCTTTTAATGCAAGATGATGAAACATTCTTTACTCATGAATGTAGCATGAAATATATGCCAGAGACGTAATTTTATTTATTACATTAAATTAACCATAAAACGAACCTGATTTTTAATGGCATGTTAAAAGTTCAAGGTTCTGAAAGGCATGGTTCCTACTTAGCCACGAATGCGAAATATTTCTGTTACATTTAAGGTTCTTGCATTATTTCAGGTTTCCCACTAAAGAAGTGATTTAGTCATTATAGTAATCGTTAAGTAATGAGTATGATTGATTCAAGTTACGACTTAGATGGGCTGAAAGAGTTAAACCAAAATAATTATTGGCCCTGAAAAAAAAACTAAATATTTTCCTCCAGAGTGGTCAGGAATTAATCATATAAGTAGTTAACCTTAATCTGAAATCCTCAACATCTTCGAGCTTTAGCAAATTTCCGTACTTAGTTTCTAACGTAAGTCAGTTGCCTTGAAAAAGTAGAATATTTCAATTTGATTTGTGTGTCCGTTTCGTAGAACTTAATTTGATTGATATTTAACCGAGTTCATTTGTTTATAGGTACTAAAATGTTGAAATAGTGACGCAATTTTTAATAGCTTTAAGCTTTAAGAGCTTTCACCATCATTACAGTACCATGAGAAAAAAACTTTCAATCAAACTGGGATACTAGAATGATGTAGTACCTAATACGAAAGTGAATGAAATTTTCATTTCAAGCATGAAAAGAATATTACTTAAGAAAGTAACAATGCAAACGATAAGAGCATTGAAGAAAATTAATTTCCCACGGGCATAAAGCATGTAATTATGTAGTCTTATCAAGTACATTATATTATCAGGAATTTTTATTTATTTTAGGAAGTACTGCGAGTATCTTTTGATTTAAAAGTTACTTGTAGAAAAGAAAGAAACCTATGTGCGCCTGTCCACCTGTGACAGTCGTTAGACAGTTTCGGTTGTCCAGGACCAAAATAAGATTGTAGAATCTACTGCATCTAACTGTTGCATAACAGAATCCGGTTTTTATGGTGCCTGTTAGACAAAACGATCAAGATCTTATTCCTGAAATCCATGTTTTCATGTAGTTAACCTGCAATGGTTTCATACATGAATGTTCTTGACAACTCCTCGAGGTGGTGTTACGCGAACTTATATGTATAAATTGTGCTTTGAACTTATAAAACTGATCTTATATAACAACGAAGTCATGCATTGTAGTTCAGCAGAATTTAGGAAAAAATTGAAACGAGCAGCTTTAAACTGTTGCTTAATCACCACTCTGCGGTGTGGAACAAGTGTGTCCTGTCTCCTACGCCAAAAAAAACTTGTCGTGCGTAGTGCCGGCGCCGTAGTGGGCTCGTGTCGAGTTGTTGCGGTAGATCACAGTGGTGTAGAGTAGGTCGGTCTATTTGTGGTGACAGGAGAGGCGTGGGTGCCGCGTGTACTGAGCTGGAGTGGCAATGACCTTGACACTAAGCGAGTGGCCTTGGGTAGCACGTGGCGGCTGACACCCGCTGTCTGTTGTCGGAACGCCGCCGCCGCCTTTCCCAGGGGAGCCTATTGTGGACATGCCCTGCAACTAATACCGTTATTTGCTACTGGTTTTGAGTGCATCTCTTAGCATAGTTTTCTTTATTCTAAGTTTTAGTATTTTCTGGAATTTCATTAGGTTTTTATTGCAGTTTGCGTTTAAAATCATGTAAAGTCAAACTACATGGTTTTTAATTTGTCTGAAATACATTTTTGTCAAAAGGCACTAAACTTATATATCTAAAATACGTTTTGAATCAATAGAAGATCTATTCGACGATCGATCCGTCGATTGGAATCACAGACATGTATGTATACATGTAAGATAATTATAAATCTGTCTCTCAGTGTTGGTATCTTCTGAAAAACGAAAGTAATTTTTATTTTCTCATTTATAAGAGAGCTACATAGCAAACGTTGCTATGTTGTAGCTGTCGACGTGTGCCAAAGTTGAACGCGTCACAAAATTAAAAAATTAGTAAATATCTAGTTGGCATATCCACAGTAAGATAGCGTGTGAATGGGTGCGATTCAGAGCGTCGGCGACGTGCGGCAGCGTGTCGAGTGCGGTCGCCGCGGGGCGGCGGCGGCGGCGCGCGGCGGCGAGCGTTCAGTAGCCCCCGCCTGGCCGATACGTTTACGAGCCGACACTAACTTTAAGTGACCCCGCCCGCACTCGTGCGCCACAGCCTTGTTTATATCCCATCTCAATGAAAATAAAAGCGACGTCATTTCCTTGACTTTTCGTAGCACCGCGAGATTTGACGACGTCCATCAAGCTTTTTCAAAGCAGCTACGAAAGCGATGGAGCTTCCCAATTTTCGACATTTCGTGGACACAACGATATCTCAGAACGTGCATTCATAAGCATAAAATATTCTATTGGCTTGTAAATTCATTTCTAAAACTAAATATGCTAAAACATGATACAACAATTCACAAACATTCTGGAAATAATAATATTCGGAATCCAATATGCATATCGTAACATACAGGTACAGAATATTTATCGAACAATTTTTTTTACTTAGTTCTGCAATCAAAAGACAATCATTTTATGTGACACACCTTAGCAACACGTACTCGACATACCCTGACAGGTTTTCATCATTGAATAGCGAGCAAATATTCCAGCGGGTAGTGGCATTTGTCGGAAAGAATGCAAAGGTAATCGACGAGGTAACAGTTGTCAAAGAATGCGTGTGACGTGACACGATCTGTGTGCAGGCGATGACGCCGGCACGCCGCGCCAGCCGCGCCGGCCGCTCCGAACATGAATGAACGCGCTAACTTGCTTTTTATCGCCATTTTCTCGGTACCGAAAGTGACGGTTTAGCTTCGGACACCTGTAATTTGCTTGTTTGTAAATGCCAATCATTTTGATTGACGACTACTGTCGGTAATTAAGGCGTTAAGCATTCTGTGAATATATAGCAAAAAAAGCTGTTTCTATGTTGGATATTGTAGGTATGTTAATCTATTTTAAATGTAAATAAATAATTCTAATCATTAATTTATCATTAACACGTGGTTGAAGATATTATGTCCATTAAAAGTTTTTGTTGGTAATTGTAATAGAAATTAGAAAATGTGCTGCCGCAAGTTATTTAGTCTGTTCACAATTTTTAAAATTATTCTATAAAATAGGAAACAGTTACAAATCATGTTATGAAGACGACGGCATTTATGTTCGTGGTGACAAATGTGACAATGAACATTTTCCACAGAAATTATAATTTAACACATGCATCGCAGCTGCGTTATTCTGGCTCTACGTCGGGTGCTACGAATTTGCTACGGCGTAGTACTGGTCAAATGCTTATTTATTATTTATTTATATTAATATAACACTACGTAAATCGTCAAAGGTGTAATATAATATCTATAACTATTAAAATAAAAGTCACTTTCTGTGTCTGTCAGTGTAAACGCGTACTTTTTCTGTTCTACGGAACGGATTTTGTAGCGGTTTTACCTTGATTTAGACAATTTTTTCCGGAAGGTTTATGTGTATATTATCTACATGAATATTAAAACTTACATTTAATAAAGAAATCTCGATGTTCTGTCCAATCGATATAACATTGCGAAGCAGGGACAGGTCGCTAGTTTACTACTTTTTACCGACTTCACAAAAAGGAGGAGGTACTATGTTCGGATGCTTGTGTTTTTTTTTTTTATGTTTGTTCTTCGAATACTCCGCCAATTATCGACGGATTTTCAAAATTCTTTTTTTGTTCGAAAGTAGATAGTTCTGAGGTGGTCCCACTATCACCAAGTTAGGATCTGATGATGGGATCTTAGAGAAATCGAGGGCAACCCTCAAATTTTATAGGCTCACTTATTATTTTTCGCATATTTTATGAAGTATCTTATGTAAATACATAAGATACTTCATAAAATATGCGAAAAATAATAAGTGAATGCGTATGGTTCTCACCATCTCAGGTAGCTGGGCTGATGATGGAAGGTACAACTCCTTAACAGTAAGAAGTTACTCGAACAGGCAAGGACTGTTTTAGTAAATTGTTTTGATATTTGATAGGGCATTTGCCACATTTGGTCTCATGATCATCAAGTCATGACCTGATGCTGCAGTCAGGATAGTCTGCAGAGTACCTAACTCCTCGACAACTAACAGCAGATATATCGTGTTTAGGCTCATTGAAAAGGGCTCGATGTGCGGATAAACGTACTGTTAATGAGGAACACCGAAGTACATAGAGACCTGATGCTGAAGCCAGGAGCATCAGAAAAAGTACAAACCTTGAAATTACAGCACCGTAGTCGTGTTTGGGCTCATTTTAAACAGGACTAAATTTTAAGTTCAATGCAATGTTGACATAAGTCTGGCCTGATGCTGCAGCCAGGATTATCAGCTAGGAGAGTGGAATACTAGGAGAACTCCTCAACAATTAACATCCCTGCATCGGGAAAAGCAATATTTTATAAAAGGTGATCAGCAGTTGACATTAGGCTATTGTAACTTAGATAAATTACAAACTGACCCACTAAAAAGTAAAAAATAAAAACTTTTTTACAAAAAAAAAAACAACCGACTTCCAAAAAACACTATAAAGTGAAAAATAACTTTAATTTCGGAAGTCGGTGGCGAAAAACAAAAATACAAATCCAAAGACACCGACTTCCGAAATTAAAGTTATTTTTCACTTCATAGTGTTTTTTGGAAGTCGGTTGTTTTTTTTGAGTACTAGAAATGCTGTCTGAATTGAATTGGTATTTTTTAAATTGCTACAGCAATAGCCGAGCGATGGCCGATTTGCGCGTATGATTTTATGGTTTTTCAATCTTTTAACACGTAGCATAATATCACGCTTCTTTTCCTGATGGGTTAGGCAGAGGTGTACCTATAGTACACCCACATTTCACCAGTTATGTTTGTATAAATATTTAAATTGTATCTTTTAACTTATGTTGGCTATGCTTTCTTTCTGTCTAAATACATGTAAATGATGTGTTGATAATGTATGAAGACACTTGCCCACATGTTTACAAAAGCTAGATTGAACCAGTCAGTGTCTTTGTCCCTCTCAGAGTTGACCGGTTTTATTATCGCAGGCGTTTATAGCCTGTCTTACTTGATGACGTTATGACAGCTTTTTTCAATTTTGTTCCTAGGGGAGTAAAAAGTGGTTAGGATTGGAATTCTTTTACAAGATTTGTATTCGATGTTAATAGGTAGACAGTTTATGGCTGGAAATATTTTAGTTGTTTAGGATAATAAACTTATGTGGATTAAACATTTCTATATGGACAACTCTTCCTCGTGTGCAATTACAACTTAAAGAAACAACACGCAATTGAAAAAAAAGATGATGATTAATTAGTAAGACCGTTTTACAATAAAGATTATTGTCGATCGGTCAACTCAGAGTATAATAGCATAATACCACGTTGGGATAGGCAGGCTTCGTCGATCTTTCGGGGTGGGCTAGGGCCAGTCGACCATGCCTCCTACATTTGTCAATTTTGAGCAACATTCGGACAACTACTTCAGCAGCTCATTGCACGATTCACTGGAACTCATTCGTAGCACAGGCATATTTAATTGTTTAGCTTACTTTGAAGGGTTCCGCAATATTAGTAAAGTGCAATCCACCACGCTATACAACACTTTCGTTATGATGATGTAATCGGCAAAGTGAAGACGTGAGATGTGCTGACCGTCCATGTTTATTATGGAGGTGGTTTTATTGAGACCGAATCCGAGGATTTAAATCAATCAGAAGTTCCCACCTTTCGGAGTGGGGATGGGAGCTCCAAAATTCTGTAATGTTTATGTCACTTATATAATGTGATATGAGTGGTAAGGCAATGTAGAGGTTTAAAAGGAGATGTAGTGACAAAAATTGAAAAGAGTAGGTATGCTTAAATACTTTGGTCATATTGAGAGGATAAATATATGGCGACTAACAAAAGGTATTAACAAGGCAGATGTGGGTGGAAACGCCGGCGGCGCCCTAGAAGGACATGAAGTGACCTTCTTTTTATATTTCTTTAGAAAGGTGCGTAGTACTCACAATCGGCGTGCGTGTATGACCAGATGTATGAAAGTAAACGAAGCAAAAGGAGTATGTAAGGATCTTGTCTGGACTTTAAAAGAGACTGTGACCTCTGAGTTAGTTTCGGCCTTTCTTCTCAGAGTAGTCAGATAGGAAACGCCGACTTCATCTAGTTTTAAAAAAACATGATTGACCTACTTACAAAAATAAAATCATTTATCACTTAGCAGGTGGCGTTCTGTAGTTTCTGCCTACCCCCATGGGAAAAAGGCGTAATTTTATGTATTTGTGTATAATGTGAAAAAACAAACTGTTGATTAATTCACATATCTATTATAATAGGGTTCATAATAAGCCTCTACTTATTATGAAGGATTGGAGTGGATTGGGGTTGTTTACGTATAGTATTGGATGTGTTTTGCTGATTGTCGGACGGCACTATTTGACACTTGGTGCGTGTTTGCAGCTTTTGGTCGGGTGGGAATTTACTTCATGTTACTCTTTTTGTAAGCTTTGATTGACTTATTGTGTTGGAGAGAGGCTCGTGGCAAAATGATAATAGCCGCACGGTCAATCGAAGGTCAAGCTACGCATGCCGGCGTCAGTTCGTGGATGGGAGACAATCCATTACATACCCTCCATGTCTCGGAAAGCACGTTAAGCCTTTGGTCTCGGGTATCATTCGTAGATCTTTGAAAGTCGTTACGGGTCAGAAGTCAGAAGCCCAAAAGTCTGACAACCAGTCTTACCAAGGGGTATCTTGTTACACAATAAGTGGGTTGTGGAGGTCAGATAAGCAGTCACTCCATGTAAAATATAGGTATTCAACTGCATCGAGTAAGACTGTAAGATGACCAAAAGGCTAGGGAGATTGATTGATTTTGTTGTTTTCCATTCATTCAGACATGTATCATATTTGATTGTAGCAGTTTGTAAGTTAAAATACAAAAAATCTCAGTATATTTGCATGGTGTTGTATCGAAATATGCCGTGGAAAAATGTTGTTGGCTACTCGTTATTTCGCCTTTTAACAATATTTTGTCGGAAATGGTAAACTATTAATATTTATTTTTCCCTTTAAAAATTTTAAGGTACCGGCGCCATTTCTTCGAGAAAATCTCGTCTGGTCTCCAAAATCTCGTCTGGCGGATTTAAAGTTTCGATTATTAGATTACAATAGTGCCATTTACGGAAATGAATATTTCAGCAGAAATTTCATTTAACGAACTTTCAAAATATGTTTAAGTTCATGTTGTGTAGACCTTGCTACGCCACGCCTACGACGGCGTAGAGGCTCTCTAATCCACTCAAAGTCAAAGATTTGCAAGTAAATGTATCAAATTCAGAAAAATATATCTGTCTCTCTTATTTACACATAGTTAAAATGTTTAAAATAACCAGCATTATTTTGTAGATATCACGTTTAGTAAACTAATTTCAGATTTTATTTATAGTCCTTGCGGAACTAGTTGGCCGCGCCTTAGGTGGGGACGGGGTGAGGGCGGCGGGGTTGCCTAGTGTTCGCCACGCACGTACCGAGTAATGACAAAGTTTCCTCTCCCCTCCGTCCCACCGCTCACATACCTAAGGCACGGCCAACTAGTTCCGCGCGGACTATAGTAAAACTATGGTTTGCGTAGATAATGGTAAAGTAAAATGATGTTCTGGTATAAAATATGATATAATGACTACAATACGTTGGTGTGATTGAGGTTTGACAAGACTGGCTCTTAGAAATCCACCAACCATTTACAATCACGGCAAAAATGTGTTTTTTACAAAAGTAGGCCCTAAATGGGTGATCGAATTTATGATAATGTTCCGTGATTCCGTCTGCATGAAATCGAGAGGAAAGTCAGAAAATAAGATATTCAATGACACTCACCGATGGTGTTGTATGGAATCACCACATCATAATCTTGGTGGTATGTTAAAACAGCTGTTGGAAGCAGTGAGGTAAAAGCACTGACCTCTATCATACAATGTATAATACAGGTCAGTGGGTAAAAGACAGATCGCCTAAAATAGATAGCGAAAACTGAGGATGATGAATATAAAGACATCATTATTTTTACCGGATAAAACGAAAAAAAACAAGTGAAGCCCAAAAGGAGGGTAACCTTTTTTTATCGCTTATTAGCACAGTATATATTATATCGGGTAGTATTCGAACTTATGACCTCTCACTAGTCACTCATAGTCTGAGGATTAATCATTAAGCTTTTGTTTTTAAACATATATTTTCGTACTTTAAATATTTGCTTATTATAGGTATTTTTAACCGATTACACAAATAATCACAATTGTAGAATTTATTAAGGATACCACTATCCTCTTCCTTATTGTTTCAATTCGGTTTGTAATTGATCATCAGACACCGAACAACCCCTCTAAGTTCGCTTTTAGTTGCGCCCCTTCACTTCAACACAATTAAATATGTATACATTCGGAATTCGAAAAAAATGGAGTCTTTGACTCCATTTTGTAACTTCACAAATTATGAAATGTGGGTGTAGGTATACACACACATGATGTAATGATTAATAATATGGGTGGTACACCACTGCATAACCCTTCGGGGAATACCGGCGTGATGTTGTTATATGTTCATAAAAATGTAATTTTAATAAAGTTATTAAAATTACATTTTACAATCTCAAATATTTTCATACACATAAATGTCATTATATTTTTGCGCTTCCAAAAGAATTAGGTAGGTAAGCATGGGCCACCCAATTACCCTTGGTTCCGGGGAGCCCCCAAGCCACGTCAAATTAGGGTTCTATCCAACAATTTTATTTCATAACGTTTCCGGCCGCAATACTTAAAAAAATACCTTTACACGAGAGTCGAGACTATTAACTGATACTAGGTACGTATCTATAGTTTCAAGGTTTTACGCATATTTTTTCGAAGAGTTTGAGTATGGATGTGCGTTTCATAACTAATATCTAACACAAGAGCCACTGCAAGTCTTTTTAAAGAAATGCTCAGTACCTTACCTAGTGTACAAAAAATTCACTAACACGAGTAATTACATTTGTAAAGGGATATATTAAACTGATCCTCTAAATACTTATTGGTGCCCTTCTGATGATGTACGCTTTTTTATATGCTCCTTTAAAAAGTGTTCTTACGAGTAAGTGCTACTTCCATTTAAATTATCTAAGTTAAGTATCCCATACTGTTTGCTTGTTTTTATTGCATGATGTGGTCTCCTATAATTGAGGGAGCACATAGATTTTTACCGACTTCAAAAAAAAGGAGGTTATTATCAATTCGATACGTATGTATGTAATATTATTGGAATTGCATTATATTCACATAATGACAATCTATTAGGGCTTCCAAACAAATATACAAAATTTTATAGACGTATGTATGTATGTATGTTTGTCCACGCATATCTCCGTAACTATTAATCAGATCGTGACCATTCTTTTTTTATTGGCTTACATTTACTTCAACTTAGGGAACAGTGCAAGTTTCATCAAAATCGATTCAGTAATTTTCAAGATATGGACTAAGACGTGAAAGTGTGACGGCCTGGCTTATTGATACGAGCTACGGGTGTAGTGTCAAAGCGAAAACATCTCAAAACCTTGGTCAAATTCTAGTGCAACAACTAAAAATTACCAAATAAAAAGTAATTTAAAAAAATTAAACCGACTTCAAAAAGAAATGATGAAATAATGAAAATCAAAATTATGAAATAACTTTAATTTCGGAAGTCGGTGGAAAAAAACTAAAACTAAAATACAGATCCCAAGACACCGACTTCCGAAATTAAAGTTATTTCATAATTTTGATTTTCATTATTTCATCATTTCTTTTTGAAGTCGGTTTAATTTTTTTAAATTACTTTTTTTGTTCTTGTCCTTTATAATATAGCATGTAAGGTGTATTCTTTGTTGGAGATCTTAATTAAATAAAACTTTTTGGGCTTCTAATGATGGACACATTTTTAAATAAATGAGCATCCAAGTTGGTCGCAGTTACTTGTCTGGATATTTAGGACCCAAAAATAGGAATTATCTAAGGTTCACAAAAGGAGGCGCATTCATTATATTAGATTGTTCAATAATATTTTTAGGAAAACAAAATGGGAATTATTTAAGGTTTGATTAAATACATACTATTTGTAATTAGAAGATGAAAGAAATCTTTTAAAATATTTAAGTGCTAGAATTTGTTTAGATGCCTCTTTGTGTGGCTAGGGTTGACTTTATGACCTCATTAACAGTAAATTAGTCTGAAAAGCGCTTTCAATTTAAACTCAAACTTACAAGTCGCTCTTAATCCTAGTGATTCGAAAGTTTTGATGGATATTGGCTTCCTAAAACTTTGTTCCTACGCTATGCTGTTCTAATACAAACCTCCTACAGCGCTCAGTCATGATATTTAGGAAGAAAGATATAGAAAACATAAATAATACATACATAATCAGCCTATAATGTTCCCACTGCTGGGACACAGGCCTCCTCTAGGTGAGAGGGAGTGGGCCGTAATCCACCACGCGGGCCCAGTGCGGGTTGGCAGATGTCACATGTCTTCGAATTTTTGGTTCTAGGAAATGCCGGTTTCCTCACGATGTTTTCCTTCACCGTTAAAAAAAAACATAAATACTTAGTTAAATATTTTATGCAAAACTGGATGTGGAATTAGGTTATACTGTCTATTATGTTAAGGGGATTACAGGACCTAAACGTAAAAAACGCAAGTTTTAGAAGCAATAAGTATATGATCGACTACAGAAAACAAAATCAGAAAAATATATGATTTTCTTCAGGATATATGCTAGTTTGATAGTGTGTTGAAAACATAAAACAACTAATTTGATACGATAGAAAAAAATCATGAAGATACCTCATAAAACTTTCGTTTTACAATAACAACCATACTAATAGGTATACATACAATCATTCTGATTTTTTGTCAAATTATTCTACAAGCAACATACTAAAGCACTAGTGTTTTAATGTTTTAGTCCAAACAATAGTTTTTTTTATAAATAGATATTTGCTTCATATTTTGAAATAAATTAACAGTAGAGTTGTGTCATCGCGCTTCTCTTTCTTTTCTATGCAGTCAGACAGTGACCGCGCTTTAGGTAATGCAGTCCCTTTAAACTGTCTATTTCTCAAGAATTATTGTTATAACCCACTCTATGCCACCATTTGGGAGAGCATTATTACCATCAGTAGTAGCATCATCAAGGCCGCGATAACCATATTACCTAATACGGTTCAAAATTCTTAAATGAGTTCTATAAAATGTAACCATAAACACACTTATAAAAATATAAGTACTTGTTCCTTTCATCTAAATATATTTTGTGTACGAACTTCTTCTCGACTGAAGTCGGAAAATTGTGATCTTTGCAATGCAATTGAGTTTAATATTATTCCCTTCCACGTTGAGAGCTTTAAATTTAATTACATGGGGACAACAGCGATAACGCTGACTTGGCAGAAGCAGACAAACTTCTGTAATATTTACCTAACGGAGATGTATACTAAATAATAGTTAAAACGTAATGGGTCCCTCATTATAAAGAATATTTTAATCTAATCAAGGCTAAGTACGTCATTAGAACAAATTCAATTCCATACAAATACATAGTTGCCGTCTACCTACGTGTTCATATAGCGATACACATACAGAGCACTCTAAATGTGATACAGATAATATAATAAAATAAAATTGCGATACGAATTCGTGAGAAAATTTAAATAAATGACTTTTCTGTTTGCACATAAAAAGAAATATATTGCGGCACAATGAATGTTGGGGGTGGTGTGGGTAGTGGGGACAGTCGCGAGGCGGACGAGAGACGGTGCCGGGGGCGGGGGTCGGGCCGCTCGCCCCCGCTAGGGGGTGACCCACTTTAACGGGACAAGTAATATTACTTTTTACTTTTAGGCAACTATTTCATGTTTTATCGCGATAATAACATATATTACCTATTGTTATAACCTTACCCTTTCTTATGAATGTAACAACGTGTTTCAAACATCAAATGATCGACTGTAAATATCGAACAAAATATGTTTCCTGTTTCCATAACCGTAACTTCATTTTCCTCATATCTTTTCACTTTTTATATTAGGGCTATAAATCTGCGTTATGGAAAAGGCAGTTTTAATATTATAAGAACCGATAGTCTCTACAAGAGGTTATTTTAATTATTATCAAACCAAACAATCAAAAATCGAAACTAGCAATGCGCAGGAAAAATAAGAAAGCATTGAAAGCAATCGTACGTGTGATCTAAACAAACACAATGCCTATACAAATTGTATGCTTACTTATATGTATGAGCTTATATGTTATTGACGTAGCTTGTTTTCATACGAGTGTAGTATAAATGTATGTATGTTGGTTATTCCACACTCTTGTTTTGCGTAACAGGATGAATATTTGTTTGAATTAATTAATATCAATTATTACGATCGCCCACGTTTCCGCCCGCGGAATTACATAGTGGATCTTGCTTGCTGTACAATTGGAACTTGCATTTAGGAAGCAAATTAAAAAACAACTGTACCTATTCTGTCGAATGTTCATCGTTAGTAGCTTCATAAGAGAAAAGATTTCCTAAATTAACACTTTAGTAGCATAAAAAAATTACTGTAATGTTGTTAGTATTTAATTACAACATCAATATTTAATCAAAAGAATTACACGTTTAATAAATTCAGTAAATATACACTAAATTCCTGTTTTCGTTCGTGTAATGGATTGAAAGGGGCCCTTGTGCCCAATCTCAGAGTCGGGACTTAAAGCAGCTTTTTAATTTTCAAACATTTTTGATGAACTTTTTAAGGGTCATGAGGATATTTTGATTTCATTTTATAATATACTAGCTTCTGCCCGCGACTTCGTCCGCGTCAAATTTCACCCTCTTAGGGGTGGAATTTCGAAAAACCCTTTCTTAGTGGATACCTACTCTTCACAAAGAACACACCCTCCAAATTTCATGTCTCTAGGAGCAGCTGTTTAGGCTGTGCGTTGATATATCAGTCAGTCAGTCAGTTTACCATTTTATATATATAGCAGATATAGATAGATATATTTTTATACGCCGCATTTGATACAAAAATGATAATATAACTAGTAGTCAATTGTTTTTATCTAAAATAAGTACGAAAAAGAAGTTATAATGAGAAGACACGTAGGATTGTATCACATGTAAGAGGCTGGAAATACTTCCGCAAAATCAATTATTGGGAGATTCCGATATCCTAGACAGACTTTCGGCTTCTGACTGCTATTACCAATTGCTATTCGCAGGGCAATACGCCGTGTTCACAACACAACTGAGTAGACTTCATGTCTGTGCGAAGGTTATCAATCCAAAACTCGTATTTATGTAGAGGCCTAAATATTTGGTTTGGTCGTTCTTCAAAGTAACCTTTTATTTGCCTACCTAAACCTTTGATTTATTCAGTCTGTGTTAGTTAGCTTTATTGGAACAAGCTACTAGGTAATTAATTATATTTGATTCTGATTCATTAACTAATTAAGCTTGTAGTTTTATCATTTCTATCATAGAAAGTTTACTTGGAACAGTTTTTCCCAGAAGATACCCAATGCTACATAAAACTTCAAGTACTACGATTTTGATTTTCATTATTTACTAGATGAAGGAAAACTGGCCAAGTGCGAGTCGGACTCGCACACGAAGGGTTCCGTACCACAAGGCAAAAACGCCGATAAAAACACGTTTGTTGTATGGGAGTCCGCCTTAAATATTTATTTTATTTTATTATTTATTTTTAAAGTAAAAATACAACTGAGAATTTTGTGAATATTTCAAGTAAAGCAAAACAGGGCAAAAAAATCGCGTTTTTTGTATGGAAGCCTCCCTTAAATATTTATTTTATTTTGTTTTTAGTATTTGTTGTTATAGCGGCAACAGAAATACATCACACATCACATACACTATCGCGGTTCTTGAGATGCAGCCTGGTGACAGACAGACGGACGGACAGACAGCGAAGTCTTAGTAATAGGGTCTCGTTTATACCCTTTGGGTACGGAACCATATTAAATGAGTTAAAGAGGAAGTTAAGAGTTATTTTTTTTAAGAATTTTCGATCACATCGTATCTGTAACTACTATATAGGTATATGATTCGCTTTCATAGATTAAAAAAAAATCTAACTTATGAAATGTAGGTATTGTACTTAGGGCATACTGAAAGTTTCTGGATTCTGATAAATAAGACTAGATATAAGACTTATGATACATTTATTGTTTTTCAAAGTATATTCCCTCGCTATTAATGCATTTTTGCATTCGCTGAAGCCACTGTACAAAGCAGTTGGACCAGTCTTCCTTAAGGGACCTCTTCAATGGCTTCATGGTGCCTCTAAGTTTGTCTTTAATTTTTGAAAACAAAAAGAAGTTGCAGGGTGCGAGGTCCGGGCTGTAAGGCGGATGCGTCATCAGTTCTACATTTGAAGCCTTCAAATAGGCTTCTGTTACCTTAGCGACATGTGAGGATGCGTTATCATGGTGAAGGAGGACATTGCTTCGAGGACGCTTTTCGCGAACTTTTTCTAAGACTCTGGGCAAGCAAATGTCGACGTACTAATCTGCAGTCACTGTCCTTTGATCTTCAAACGATACTGTAGTGTAATGTCCTGATTGGCCGATAAAAGAAGCAACCATGTTTTTACCAATGCTTCAACTTTTCTTAACTTTCATAATAATCATAATCATTTATTCATTGTAAAACATAGGTACATTCTAAGTTCTTATTTGTTGATACGTTGTGGGTGCTATGCTTTGCCTCTAGGGCGTACAAGAGTAGGTAGTAAAGCAGTGCATGGCATGCAATATAATTAAAATTAAAACAATAAATTAATATAGACATTACATGAACCACAACAAGTAAATAAATTAGATCATCTCACTGAACAATGTCGACAAGTTAGCTTGATAAATTATGTCTTGTGTAGTGAGAAAATTAAAAAATGTCACAGTTATTATACTAAAATGAAAATTGTCAGCACTTACTTATTTATAGAATGTTAAAGAAATTGAATGATGTCATAAATTAAAATTAAATGTCATTATGGAAGATCAATAATAATTGTTACATAAGAAATGTCAAAAAAATTTATAACATCATGTCATTCAAATATTCGGCGATTGAATAATAGCAAACCAAACCAAACCGGCAAACCTTCAAAAGGAAAGACCCACTCTGCCGACTGGCTTTTTCTTTCGGGTTCAAAGCAGTACACCCCAGGTCTTGTCACCTGCCACGATATTATAGATAGCCAATGACTGTCCTCCGTTAAACTTTTTATCATTTTACGGCACCACTGGTTATGCAGTCGTTTCTGGTCCTCCGTTAAGTCATGCAGTATCCATCGAGTGCGAAGCTTACGAACCTTTAGATGCACATATAAAATGTTTTGCACTTGGCTCTTTCCAATGCCTAACAAAGCACGAATTTGCTGGCAAGTAATTTTTTTGTCAGTTTCAATAAGTTGTACGGTGTAAATATTAGAGTCTGTAACCGCAGTCGCCGGCCGACCTTCACGTACCTCGTCATGGAGATGATCGTGTCCACGTCTAAATTCTCCAAACCACGAATATTTGGTGATGAAGCACCATGACGCAGCTCTGTATCTGCGTCATGGTGCTTCATCACCAAATGCCAATTGAAGTCTCTCTTGTTGACTTAAGCCACAACGAAAATCTTAAAAAATCATTGAACGAAAATGTTCACGAGTTAAATTCATTTTGATAGCGACACACAATTTTGGAAAGGACATCACAATGAAAAACAAATGACAGTCTCGCAAATTAAAAAGTAACATGTTCCCAAAGAGTTCCATTTTCGAATTCCATAATTGTTTTTTCATTCTTTTACTGTATGCTCCACGTTATCACAAACCTAATAAGGATCTACGGTTAGTAGCTGTTAGTAGCAGTACTTTAAAAACATTATGTTTTATCAATTTTTTTTATCAAAGTGAAAACCAAACTTTTCCATCGAATGTATTACATTACTAGAAAGATTCTGTCCTCAAACCACTAAAGAAATATAGACAGTCCGCAGCTAAACCGCCTATCGCTATAGGTAATATAATTTTATTTCATTTCTTTCCTTATTCCTTCATACTGGGCTAAGCGTTTAAGCTTTCGATATTATAGTAATACATAAGGCCTTAAGGCTTTATTAGATTTACTGAAATTATATGGTGCACAGTGTTTTTTACTAATGATAAGACCGCAATAAAGCAGCACATTCACGATCATATGATCAACTTTGAGGTGAATCCAATCCATCCAACAATGCAACTCATATCTCCGTGTAATATGGTATAAATTAGAAAAAAAGGCAAAGAGTTTGATCAAACTCTCGGCAATCATTCTAATTTATACCTTATCACAAGTAGATAAGAATTATATATATTATAGAGACTGAAAACAAATGGATTGAATGGTCGCGCGGATGTCCGGTAGTCGTGGCGACGTGTGTTGGGTCGTCGGGTGCCAACCTTTATAATTGATCCAATCAAAGCGAATAAAATGTGTAGGTAGAGTTGTGAACTTGTGAACTCGTGCTATCTTTAGGGACTGCTTTGTATTTTATTGACTATTTCAAAAACATAGGAACTATCCTCATAAATATAAGCATGAAGAAAGGAAATTTGCGGATTTTTGTATGTGTGTATGTACGAGTAGATACTTTTAATAAATTTCTACACTACCCCCTAGTGTAGTAGTCTAGACTCATGTGCTGAATAATCAAGGTTACAATCTTTGCGTCTATATCCCTGCCACCCTGTTTATTTATCGATAAGAATTTATTAAAAAGTCAATAAACACAAACCCTAATTTAGAACGAACTCTGAATTTATAATACAAAAAAAAAATCTTATCTAAAAGTCAACAGGCCCCTAGTTTGTTTCCCCAAAGGGAACAGTTTGCTCACCGAGAAAAAAGGATTAACCTACTAAATGTCAGCTTTTTATGCTTAATTATTTTCCGACTTTTAACTGTTTGCTGACCAGTTTTTATATCTTCAAGTTAAAGTAATTTCTGCTTCATAAATTCAAAATATTAAACTTAGAACCTGCATATCTTAGAATTCTCCGCTATTTAGATAGTAGCGTAAGACATAGAATAACGTTGCTCTCCCGTTGAGGTATTCAGATAATATCCATTAAATAAACGTATACTATAAAAAAGAGCATCCAAAATAGTGTGGAATACACAATGATGTACCACATAGATATTTATACATCTACGGTGCGTAGACAGTTTAACTCTTATGTTTTTGTCGCTTGTACACGGGAATTTTAATGAAAACTAAACTCGTATACTTGAGCAATTTCAGGAATGAAACGAAGACGAGTGCTCGTTTATAAGCGTGATTTAACAACTCCAGCATATTGATTTTTACGTCGCCGTGGGCCCACCCCCTCCCCCGCGGGAAGAGTTGTGCACGGGGGTAATGCTAAAATGCTTGTTCCCCTATTTGAGAGTACATGCTGGAGGGACGTTCAACTGCGACCGCGATAATGTTCAGTTTTTCTTATTCATTTAATACATATTTTTACTTTATCTAGTGAATACTTTACGTAAGATTTACGACCGGATGCGTCTTCATTGGAACGTGAATGTGACACACTTTCTATCGTACACTCTTATCTGTATTGTAGTTTAACAACTAGTTTAGTGGCGCTATTGTAATGCTTTGTTTTTACAATAACTGTATTTTGAAAGAATACTCAAATCACTATTAACATTGTTATTGGCATGGCTATACAATATTTAAATGTGTTAATGACACGAATTGTTGAAAAGAATCTTAATATTTTATCCTAGCCTAGTACAGCGCCTACAATTTTCAGTACAGGAGGTCTCGTTTCTGTTTTAAATACAGTTATTTTTATTTCATTTATACTTTACAGCCTCAATAATCAACATGTAGCGGAAAATTATTGACATGACTTACTAGCAACACTCTTTTTACGAATAACGCTTCCTTTTACATTTGAATGATATTTTGTATTGATTGGAAGTGTACCTATAAGATATTTGAAAGTCGGCGGCCGCAGTTGTATGTCCCCGCGAGTTTGTTCAGCCCCACCCGCGCACTTTTCAGTGGGCCGCCCCGCGCCGCACCCTTCACTGCACCCCATGTGTTATTCTCCACTCCGTCCCGCGCCGGGACGCTCCTTCATTTTACTCCAATTTACAACCAAAAAAATTCAAACAAACATTCCCTAAATTAAATTTAATATTAGGCCTGGGATTGAATCCGATGTTCTACTGTACGATACTTAAACGCAGTGTTAGGTTAGATTGGAGTATTTCTTGAAAGCCTCCTTATCTGTCGTCTTTCAGGCGTAACTAATTACTGGCGCTGTCAAACAACATTTCGTTCCGTCAGTCAGTACGTATGCTTGTAATTTGTTACCACATTCGCGACACTTGCGGGATTTATGTCAAGTTATAAAGTTGTCCAGCGGCTTCTGGTTGGTCTTTTATTTAGTACTATTTCAGTGTTCTGTATTTTACTGAAATGGTTACCGTTTACTTTTATAGTCACCGTCTTGTAAAACTGAACGGTTTTCACATTTTACTTTTAGTGCCTTGTATTTATTGAAGCTATCGTTTTATTATTTCATACGGAGTTCAAGCACAGTGGCTTTAATTGTATCAATCCAAACATGTACTATGATAATACGGAATCCAGAACGTAAAATATCACAGATATACACTAACTAAGTACAACGTATAAGTACTCAGAATGGAATATATTTTAGTTTGGTAGGTATAATAATTGAGGGGCGCCACCCCAACCCTACCGAGTTTGAAAAGGAAAGCTTTTAAGAGCTTTTTGTTTTGTAATTAATTATGTTTATTTATAATGTTTTAATACGGCTTTATTGGGAACAGTTCTTAAAAACCTTGAAATAATAAGGTGACTTACGTTTCTAAAACAATGTTCCCTTATATTACATTACTTATACATTACCCTGTATATTACTTAACACATTATAATTATTAAAGAAAAATATTTAAATCCAAGTGCAAGTTTACCTGGAGCTTCCAGTGTCAATTCTTAATTGGGAAACATAAAATTGCGATTATTCCAGTTCAATACAAAGTGCGTTCAATTTCCCATCCGTTTAAACAACTTTCTAACTAACAGATCAATCTTGTGATCGATGTTTCACCCTTAGTTTATAACACAACATAAAAACTGACTGCCTCGTTGCTCTGGTGGTCACAAGAGCGACTGCGGAGCATGTGGTTCCGTTCTAGGTTCAATCCCCAAGTCAGGCAATGGGTTTACATTGGGAATTTCACAGTAGCGATGCGCATGGCTAAATAATAACAGCCGCAAGGGTCGATCGAAGGTTAACTTACACTTGCCGCTGTTGGTTCGTAGATGGGTGACGGTTCATTACATACCAAGATCCCTACGTGTCTCGGAAAGCACGTTACGCCATTGGTCTCGGCTGTCATTCGTAGATCTTTGACAGTCGTTACGGGTAGTCAGAAGCCCAAAAGTCTGACAACTATTCCTACCAAGGGGTATCGTGTTACCCAGTACTCAGCCCGGAGTCTGCATTTGTGCCCGGTTGTCTATCCATTCAGAAAAAACGGGCGTAATCTTATGCACGCACTTGATACGAGTACCTTACTTACAAAATTATTAGGGTCAACGAGTTTTCGTTTAAAAATCTTTGGTAGGTACGGGGGGAGGACAAAAAGTTCGCGAAAACAAAAAGGGTATGAAATCTTATCATTAAAATGATATTTTAATTATATATATTTTATTTATAAGTAACTAGCTTCCGCTCGCGGCTTCGCCCGCAAGGCATGTCGATAAAAACTATCTTATGTCCTTCCCCGGGATGCAATCTATCTGTCTACCAAATTTTATCGAAATCGGTTCAGTGGTTCAGGCGTGAAAAGGTAACATACAGACAGACAGACAGACATAAAGAGATACATTCGAATTTAAAATATTAGTATAGGATTACGGAAGTGGTAACCTATCAGTATTGTCCTTAGGATTCCAAACGCAAAGGGTGCCATAGGCCTGTATCGTTTGAACCGTGATAAATAGGTATGCAGCATAGATTTTTGAGACGGGGCAGTAAGGGCAGGTATACCGTAATACCTCAACCGTTGTAACTACAGGAAAACGGTCTTAGAAGATTTTGATCTGCATTCACTGATTTTGAAAAAAATGTACAGCCCGCAAGAAAATGGGCAGTTTTCTCAAAAACTTTTTTTGATGCCAATCGATCTTGTTTCTAATAAGGATCAAAAAACTCTATAGGACCAACAGCACCCTAATTGCATAACACACTATCAATCATAACATGAATCATTTTGAAGGATATTGCTAATCCATTGCTTCATATGTTCGAAAAAATTGTCTGCTCAACAAAGTAAATTACACAATGAATGTTGTTGAACTGTCAAAATGAAAACTATTGCCACTATTAGTGTGTTACGCAATTACGCCGTAGGCTTGAGTACTAAAAATTCAAAGAATCTCTATCTTAGTGATAGACTACTCAGCTACTCGTGTGTAGATTTTATCATTGAGGTCCTCTCGCATCTAATCAGCAATCACCTCCAAACCCCTAATGCGTTTCATCGCTGTTTCGATGGTTTTGGGGTTAAAGGAAGCGAATATGGCGGAGGCTTTTCCGTTTGAAATCTGGTTTCACTGAATATTTTGAAGAGAAGCTACTTGAGACACCGTAGACCATGTGCTAGTGAAGAAATATCCCGTGACGACTCGAATTCGGGGTGTGGAGGTGATCTCTGCTTAGATAGAAGAGGACCTTACTGAGCTGAGTAGTACACCGCTAAGATAGAGATTCTCCAAAAAAAAAAAGACCTTACTTTAAATGGCAAAATAAATATGATTTAGAAAGGATGATTACAAAACAATCGTTGTGTAAGTAATACCTCGTATCTTAAGGAGAAAAGCTAAAAGGAGTAACTCCGAATCAGTTGTAGATACTTGCTGAGGGGTTTTCGAATGACGATAGCTTCTTCCGCCCTAAAGTCACCATCAAGACTGAGGGTTAAATTAATACTTATGATTTAACATTGTTGTGGAGGTACGATTATTATTTGTTCTTTCAGCACGGTAATTGCGTAACACACTATCAGTAGCAATGGGTTTCATTTTGACAGTTCAACAACATTCATTGCGTTATTTACGTTGTTGAGCAGACACATTTTTCGAACTTATGGAGCAATGGATTAGCAATATGTTAGAAAATGATTCAAATTGAGAGTAATAGTGTGTTACGCAATAAGGGTGCAAGTCTAAACTCGTACGGCAAACAAACTGACGTTTTCAGCCGTTGACAAACAACTAGTAAAAAGGCACACCAGGACACAGTACTTAAATAACTACCTACTTTTATGAAAACTGGAAAAATGCCTAGGAGTTCTGGCAGACGGTAAGTCATGCTTCGTATTTGTAGACCACGAGACGAGAATCATAATTATTACAATTCGCACACCTAGATCTAAACAGCGATTAACTAAAAAAAAAAATTTTTTACAGAAAAGTTGAGAAACTGATTACTATGTGCACTGCAGGAGTTTGCTGTTTTGATCAATACTTTTTAAGTTGAGTAATGGAACTATTTTTGAATCTGTTTTGTTGGTCGCTAGGTAGTGAGTTAGGGAATTCGATGGTATGCATACCTCAAAAATTGAGATTTTAGAGTTAGCTCTCTTTAGATCTAGGTGTGCGAATTATCATGTGATTGTAAAGAAACAAAAACAATTGTTGAATCATTTTAGAATTTTGCTTACTTATCTACTTTTATCTACACAGGGGCCATCATTTTAGAATTTTGCTTTTCTACACAGGGCCCCGTGATCCTTATGTGACCAGGGCCTCCAATAGGTTAAAGACGGCCCTGGATAGAAGTATTGGTATTTGTTTGTGGTTACTACCAGTCAGGCAGGCAAAGCTCTGTCGTGATAGCCAGTGGTCAAAGGCCTCGCTTCTTATGAATGAGGTTGTGGATTCAAATTCTGGCTAGTAACAATGTGACGGTTTTTATTCCCACACACACACATTTCTATTCCCGGTACTCTGGTCATTATGATACTGAGGGAATTCTCTAATTCGGTAAAGGGTATTTATTATCAGTCATTATCACTCCATAGAGTTGCTGCGTGTTGGTATCGTGTAAGAAAATTATTGTTTTCATACTTTATTAAACAATTCTCTTTATAATAACTTGCATAGTAACTTCGACGTGTTCCTAGAGGCTTTGTATTATTTTCCTCCGACGTCAAGGCTAACGCTGTTACCTATTAATGTAATATTTTCTATAAGCTCGTTATTTTGACCTCGCAGCCTTGTACACAGCTATAATTAAAGATGTGTATTAACGGTGATTATTCTGATAGGTACCACTAAACAACTTAAATGATAATTGTAATTATGCAATTGACTTTACCTCAGATAATTTTATTTAAAACCATTATTTAAAAAGCATTACAATTTATGAGTAATAATAACATATCATGTTTAGTAGGTACTTACTTATAAAATAATCTGGTATCAAGAAGGTTTCCCAAAACCACTTTACTTCAATTACATTATGATAATAAAATACACAGAATATTAAATTAGAAACATTTAGAGCATCTCTTATGGGCAAGCAATAACTTTATAATAGCATAAGTACATTTCCATTCATCATGAATCGCTCATGGGCCGTCTAAAGAAAGGGTTTTAAATTGTTTCTCGATGTTAATAAATTTTAAACAGATAAACCTGTACATCTCGAGCTCGCGGCTTAAAAAACGAGTATCGTGAGTATAGAATCCAGACGAAAAAAGTAGTCGTGCAACATTTCACAAGGCACAACGGCCCGCTGCACTCGCATTGTGTGCCTTAACAATATCCACAGGCCCACAGAACACTACACAATAAATACAACACGTCTACGACGTCATTTCAACAAATCAAATACCCTACGCAAACAAACTCAAATCGACAATTCCAGCCAATTTAAATTTTATGCCCTCCCTATAAGCAGGCACGGCGACGGGAATAACATGTTCATATACAGATATAGTCGGACATTTTGAAATAAACAACTATTTGTATCAACACAGTAACATTCGGTAAATCTTATATGCACAGGGTTAACTTATTGGTGTTCATAAAACTGCTACGACATTTCGCTGTAGCAAATTGTGTAGAAGTGGACGCTTCTACGTGTGATTACGAATGAGTAGGTAACTATTGTTACCTATATCAGTTTTATAAAATTAGATACTAGGTATACATATGTGTATTAGTTTTAATTGTCAAGCGATATAAATGCCTGACAAAACAAATTCTGATAGTAGGGTAAGTATGTTGGGTTTGTACCTATTTAGTTTTAGAAAGCACCTCTCCTCTATCGTCATGAAAATGAATATCCGTGCATAACTTACTAATAATAGTGTAACTAATAAAATTATAAACTTAACCTAGGTGTTGATTTTTTTTGTTCTTGTTGCGGTGAGTATAGAGAGGCTTCAAAATAAATAATTATTTTGATTGTTCACTAGTTGGAGCCCGGGTCACTAGAGTACACGGAGCGCCCGCGGTCCCGCAGGGAGGGGTCGCAAACAGGTTATGACCCCGACAAGTTACTTGTTCGAAGCCTCGAATGTAGCCACGTTTAAAAAGCTCCTGCGTCTGTTGAAACATCCCCGGCGACGGCCGCGGCGAGCGGGCCGCGCGGGGGGCGCGCGCTCCCTCTAGCCTGGCCGCAGCCACCACCGACTGCGATCCTTTCTGTCCCAAACCAGGATAAGATAAAAAATATCTTGACGTTAAGTGTTGATTTCTGTCACGCGTACCTTTGATTAAACAATTAGCCACTTCAATTTATATGTATACCTGTGTGTGCATTGTTTAAGACACATTTCCCTCCATTTTATTCGAATATAAAAGCTCTATGTCGCGGATGGCGATCGGCTGGATGAAATTTTGTGAAAAATGAATAATGGTTTGCAACAAAGGTATATTTGCTGATACGCATTATTCACATGTATGGGCTCGAGCACTCTCGACCCTGTCGAGTATAACAATGCTGCGATTTGTTTAGATACTTTTTTCCACGCATAAGCAAACGAATATATTTCTAATATTACCACATAATACTCCATTGTTCTCCAGTTCGTTGATATTTCTCCAGCATTTCCAACGCTTGGTCGCTATTTAAGTGATACACATACCTAGCGAAGCATGAATACCATAAAACAATATTACGGTTTGCAATTAAATGCCTGACCATCGTTTTACGAGTACCGTACTTAGCAAGTTTTTGCGCACATTGGAAATGTTATAATATTATATTCAATGTTCGGTTTTAGATAACTATAGGTAATTGTTTATTTGTCTTTTACAATTCAGCACAATTACTACCCAATAATTCAGTGCGCCATCAGGCCTGATTGTGTTGCCAGTAAAAGTGTTCTATATTCAAGTTGATCTTATTCGCATTAGCGATCTCTTACTTCGCGATAGTAAACGAGTATTATATGAGAGGGCTGGTTTAACTACATATTTCCGTTTATATAACATCAGAAACATTGGTTGAAAATAATAATGTGGGAAAGTTGGTAAGTTACTTTTTTATTAGGTTTGCAAATTATAGAGATTAGATGGATTTACAAAATTAGAATAAACGGAAACATGTATTTCGGTTATTAATACCTAATGAATATACATAGGCCGCGGGAACCCGTTGGATGTGAGAAGCACAGAACCGGTCGAAGTGGAGGTGCTTGGGGGAGGCCTATGTCCAGCAGTGGACGTCTTTCGGCTGAAATGATGATGATGAATATACATATCTTGCTGTGTAGGGAACTTACAGGTTTATAAGCAACTTGATGAGTTTCTATGAGCAGATACAAACTTTCTAACCTAAATAACTATTGTGTGTGAGTACTGTGAGTATAAAAAAACCGGGCAAGAGCGAGTCGGACTCGCGCACCGAGGGTTCCGTACCATCATATGTTTTTAAATTTTCACCGGCGAGCTACTTACTAGATCTCGTTCAAACCAATTTTCGGTGGAAGTTTACATGGTATTGGCGCCGATTCTGTTGTTCACAAACTAAACTAAATTTAAGTTCAAGTTACAGGGGGGGGACACACATTTTACCACTTTGGAAGTGTCTCTCGCGCAAACTATTCAGTTTAGAAAAAAATTCTATTAGAAACCTCAATACCATTTTTGAAAAGCTATCCATAGATACCCCACACGTACCTATGGGTATGATGAAAAAAAAATTTTTGAGTTTCAGTTCTAAGAATGGGGAACCCCAAAATTTATTGTTTTTTTTTCTATTTTCTTGTGAAAATCTTAATGCGGTTCACAGAATACATCTACTTACCAAGTTTCAACAGTATAGTTCTTATAGTTTCGGAAAAAAGTGGCTGTGACATACGGACGGACAGACAGACAGACATGACGAATCCATAAAAAACATGTAAAAGCCGTATCTGAATTTTAAAATTACCTAAACTATAAGTATTTTGAATCAATTTGGTTTTTGAGTTCACCTGTAAACCATCTAACAATACATTGTATAACTTAGTATCATCCAATCGTGTACTTTATTAAGTTTTGGTGACTTAAGGACTCATAGAGTTTAGTTTATTTCCTTCACGATGAGCGAGTCTAATTTAACATTGTAATTTTATTTTATTTCCCTACCTCCTAAACCCAACTTTCAATCAATCATCTAAATTACCATTCAATACAAAAGTTTAAGAGAATCTTGAACAGGTCACGAAATTCAGTAAGTCCATCAGCAGTTCAGACGAAGGCCCTCTCAAAATGCCTGAGAATGCGTCGGTTAGACATTCAAATTTCGAATACTGGCGCGTACCAGCCAAGCGTTCTCTAAGAAATGTCGTTATTTTCGAAGAAATGAACGCTTATCTCCTAAGTTTATACCTAACTGCCCTAATTGCTGGATGATTTGCTGTAGAATATCGTATTTACCTGCAGCATTCGGATGTAATGTAACAGCTCGAGTTTGAGCTTTACTGACATCAAATGTTACAACCTTGAACATTGCAATGGCAATTGCGAGTAAGTACGTTTAGCCAAGCACACGACTTTTAACATACTACGCTACTTCTGTACATCACTCGCCTTGTTGGCCTACGAATGTTAGCAGTTTGTGACGCTCAACATCGTCGAGAGGTTAAAAAGCTAATGCTAAAGAAATGCTCCTCGGTCAGTACTTACGTTGAGCTGACGCACTATAGCAATGTTATGCTCGACATCATTTTGCATTGGTATGTTACATATACGAATGCTTAAGCGGTTACGTCTCTCCTTGTACCCGATTAGTAGAAGAATTGACTATAAGTACTTTAAAATCAATTTAACCTTTCTTTGCAGACGGGTAAAAAGAAGGCATAGGTAATCTGGGGGCACGGGAGTGCCCCCGCCAAGACGAGCCAAGCGAAGAGCAAGGGCACTACCTACCTTTTCTCGAAGCACTTCGTCGTATTTTTGAACCTTCATAACTTGGGTTTGGATTATACCAGATAACCAAAGTTTTCGGGATATGATGTCAGTGGTTGACTTATTAAACCTATAAAGTTTCAATTGCATAGCTCTTATACTTTAGATTTTATTGATATCTAAAATACTCCGATTTCGTCACTGACTCACTGACTCACTGATGATCATCAATATTCTAAGGGTCTTCCTGAAGTCTTAGAAAGCTGAAATTTGGTATGTAAGCTAGTAATAGTACACAAACAACAAAACAATTCTAAAACTTGGAAATTTTACCCTCCAACCCCTTCAACTAGGGGATGGAAGTTTGTACGAGACTTCCGCAAATTTTGATGCTAGAGTTCTGAAAATTGATATAGGGACTCCTTGTAATAAATAATAAAATACATATTTCAGGATTTTTAGTAAAGAACCCCCCCCAAAAAAAAAATATTTCAAAAGCAACTTTCAAAAAGATGTGAAATCCCACCAAAAACATTTTCATGTAAAATGTTGCCAAGACGAGACCACATATGGCTCGCACTGCCAAAAAGTTATCAGATCTCATGGAGAGCCAAGCTTCTAACTCTACACGCCCTAACTTCACAAACTCTACACCTTAGTCAAAATATGTGGCTTGGCCGTTTCGCTACCATCACATGGGCGTAAGGTGAAAAATTTATTCACTGTTCATTACTTTTCTGTTATACAATAGTTTTTGTAGTAACGAAAGTTTGTGGGAAGCATTTTGGGACCAATATTATTTTTTCTAACAACTTATCAGGGATCACCACATACCTAAATATTTCCTGACGATGTTTAATCTACTGTGTTTTAAATGAAATATAAAATCAAATTAATAACTTTTTATGTAGTATAATTCTGTCGTTAAAGGATAATGCGAACGAGGTCATGTATAACCAATGTTCAACAGATTTAAATACCTAGTGTGTACTAGTTTTGATTTTGCATTATGCACGTCTCGAATCATTTATAGAGCTGATCTTCCTAACTAACATAAAAAATTCTTGAAAGATCTATTCTTGATTTTGTCCTTGAGATTCTTGATTAATTTTCAGTGTTCAGAACTTTCTCTAGGCGCTAGCGGGACTGCCAGGACTAAAGATTCAGAATATTATTATGCTTTCGTCCGGCCATAGTGGGGTTTTATGAAAGGAACTTGTGGAATCCTTGTATTTTTTAAAGAGCAGTAAATGACAATAAAAATACTTTCATAATACATAATATTTCGAAACAACATAACACTCAAAAACCTAAGCATGATTGATATGCGATCATAGGAAAAGTAAGATTGTTTGCAATAAGTTAAGGAAGTCCAGCACCCTAATTACGTAACACACTTTCAATGACTATCTGAATTATTTTGTAGGATTGTAGGTAATATATTTTATTTTTTGGTTTTGCTAATCCATTGCTTCATAATTATTTTCGAAAAATTGGCCTGCTCAACACGTAACACAATTAATGTTGTTGAACTGTTAAAATAAAAGCCATTGCTAATACAAATACAAAAAAAAAATAGAAAAATGTTTTATTCCAGAAATTTGTTACAACTATGGGTGGTTGTGTTTGGGGACTCCTTTTAAGCAATTTTTGCCTGTTTTGGGAATCCCCGCTCTTCCATAGCAAAATTGTAATTACAACAGTAACAAATATGTGGGTAATTAGACTTATAATTAATTACTTATTTCTATTGATAATATTTATTTTTAATTTATAAAAAATAATAAAAAAATAAAAGCGTATTAACAGCAAAAACAAGAAAAATTGTGTAAGAGTGTGTGTGTGACGAGTGTGAGTGGGAGTGTGTATGAGTGTGAGCGTGCGTGTGTGTGTGTTTCTATTTGATTTTTAAGTGCCAGTTTTTGTGAGATTGTATGTATGTGTGTAACAATTGAGTAATATATTGTTATTATGTATCTTGCTATTTAATGTAGGTACTGTAGAAGTGCCTCAGTCTCTTCATACGTGAGTTTTTTGATCCATTTTGTTACGGCTTTCTTACAATTATATGTGCTTTTGGTGTATATGAATATTTTTTTGTTTACCTTTTTGTATAATTCGGCTGAGCGTTCATTGAATTGTCTGCATGCAAACACGGTTTTAGTGTGGAAAACTGGTGCTACTAGGTCTTTCCTTCTTTTGGTTAATTTTTCTGAATCAAATGGTAGGGTTTTATGTTTTTTCAAGACGGTTTGGATTATGTACAACTTTCTTATCAAGATTAAATTACTGATAGTATAAACGCTATTATTTGTAGGGTATACACGCTAGGATCGCTCTAATTATATAAGCTTGGTTTTAGTTGCACCTCCCCAAACCATGATACAATTATACAGTAAAACCGATTGCACTAGAGCCAAGTATTCCTCATTCAGAATGTTTCCAGAGGATGCATGTTTACTAATTATATCTTTTGGAGCAATGTGACACAGTGATTTAAATATCCAGCTCAATCTCCTAACTATATTTGTAACCTGTTCTAGATGCTGGTACCATGATAGACGTTGATCAATTACTACAACTCCCAGGTACTTAGTTTGCGAAATTTTGCACATAAACAGGCACCACATCTATTTATTGGATCTCCGTAAACATGCATTTTTATGTTAAGATCGTCACTTGGTTGTGTCCTGTTACTTACGCTAAAGCATACGTAATTCGTCTTGGATGTGTTTAGCGTGAGCAGGTTATTACCTTGGGTCATGCCCATATCTGTTTTTAGTGTTACGTCGTGCCATGAGTTCCCAATAAAAACGACGGAGGTGTCATCGGCGTACAAGAAGACTTTTGCATTTTCGATGTTCATGTTGCATAGGTCATTAATATAAAAAAGAAAGAGGGTAGGACCCAGTAGGCTTCCCTGTGGGACACCATATGTCACCTCCGCATCTTCACTGCCATATTGTTCCATCTTGACCCGCTGCCTCCTTCTTGAGAGGTAGTCCTTGAATAATTTCAGAGGAATATCTCTTACTCCAGCATTTTCGAGTTTGTTCACAAGGTTTGGGACAGAGACAGTGTCAAATGCATTGTTAAGGTCTAATGTTAGTGTTTTAGGTAATTACCCTGCTGTTTCATAGTTAATTATTTTATTTTGGCTTATTTTCGTAAATTAATTTTACACAAATGTGTAACGGCGTTATATTTAAGAATAAATATATCAAACAGGATGGTTTCAGTATAAAATAACTAAGTTTAAAACGGAATTTCATTCCTATTCATAATATGTTAATGTAAACTATGCAAAAACTATAACTATCTTTTCTACAATTGCCAGTGTTTCATCGGGAAAACCCCACAACAATCTTAACGATTACATTTGTGTAAATTGTGGGGCTATTTACAGTCTGTGTGTGTGTAAAATTCCATAGCGAGAGAAGAGGGTGCCATGTTTATAGCTGTTAAGAAATGAAACCATACAGTATCCACGGCGTGAACACACTGAACACTATAGCACGCCATCTGGTGGCCATCAACCATTCCACAAAAAATAAACTTTGAGTAAAAATAAATAAACTCCGTAGGTATCATAAATAGACAGAGCTGTTGAATTTAAACAATTTCTATATTTTGATTTATTACATTTATGGACATGGTCGACAGGAAGATGTGCTTTGATATAACGATATATTTTATGTGCTATATAGGCAGTTCAATAAAAACATAATTGTCGATTCATGTCTTTATTGAAAAAAGACTTTGCATTTTGAATGGGTTAAAAGATTTAATAACCATCAATTTATTCAATCTCGAGCAAGGTGTTAAATAATTCATGAACAAGAGGATTTCTACCTAGATATATCTGAACTATAGGATTCAATATTGAATCATGAATGTAGGTTGTAATAAAATGCCTACATTTAAATCTAATTTTAAACTCAATAACATCAAAATTCATATTAAATTATTTCAGTTGACCACGCAGTAAAAGTTAATTCGATGCTGACTCGTATAAACATTGTTTAGTCTCAGCGTCGTGTATACAAAAATGAAAATAAAAAGAGACTAAAAATTGTAGAACCGGTCCCGGGTATCGTGGCTCGGAGAGCGTCGGAGGACTGACCTCACTTGGCCTTGACAGCTGCGCTCACTCCGTCCAACGTGAGCCTCTCGGCTGATTCAACCACTAATAACTTCACTATAACATTATAATGCTCTCGATGCAACTATGCGTTACATTATATTACATGCGCTCACATCCTCATACAAGCTCGCGACTGAACAGTCAACCTCTCGTCTAAACATGATTTGTTGTTGTTCATTTGTCTTCAAGATAAACTATGGTGTTGTATTGTACTGTGGCGTGGCGACTGTGGCGAGGTACTAGCTCATAGAAGTCTTTTATCTGACTTGCTGAGGCACGTTTTGTTGTTAATGTTTAGCATTACGTATACATAATTTTGTACCGGTGTTTACATTTTACAGCAGTAAAATAAAACATGGAAATTCTCTCAAAAAAATGGCCTAGGTTAAATACTATGTTTAAAAAATGACGGATTTTAAAATCCCAAAGTCAGTGAGAAGCCTTTTGATTTATTAAATCGGTAAGACCATCTGCGCATAAATAAACAAAAAACCTTAACGCTTTTTCAAATTGAACTTGAGACCCAAATCTGATAGAATCTTGTTAGACATTTGCTTATCTCATCTATAGCTAGTAAGTAGTAGGTATTCATTTTAGCTTTTAATCATAATAGTCCAAAATCCAAAACAAGTACGTAAGGTACTATTATATACTACTATGTCGAAAAATAGATATTAGTTTAGCACTTATTAATTTAAGTTCAGGAAAATCATATACCTGACTTGGTTCCGACAAACATGTTCAACTTTAATGTTTAAACTTTTTTTAAACTTTACTACTTTAAACAAAATTATTTAATACAACTGACGGAGTGCCTATTACGCTAGCAAATAATATGCAGAACGATCTGTCTTTATTAAAGCCAAGGAACTATACACTAATGCGTGCTCGACACGCACTTAGCAATTTTCTTATATTGTTATCAGTTGTAGTACAAAAGAACCTAGCTAGATAAGAGAGAGCCAAATGTTTATTATGAAATCCATTAAGGATTCTATCTTATTTTGTGTAGAATAATTGAACTGTAAATAAAATATTAAATTTCCGATTTTTTTAATATTTTCCAGTTTGAATGTGTAAGGTGCGTCATGGAGTGGGGTAAAATAACGTTGAACTTTCCAAAAACCTTAAACAAAAACGAGTTTATTAATTAAAAGTTTTAAGAATGTTTGGAATTAATAAAATTCATAGTTCATAACTTCTTACAAACAAATGTAGCTATTGACATAAGTGGCTTGGCAATACTTGGCATAACATCATATCGACGGGACAATGGGCATTCCAGCGCGGGCAGGCAAGGGGGCCGATGGCGGGGGCGCGGGGCGCGGGGCGGGATCGACGTGTCCCGTCCTATCCTATTGTACAAGTCGACGTTTCCCGGACACCAACTTATTAATTAAGTACACAATGTTAGTAACAACAATATCTGCCTTTGCTTTATCTCTTGTCGTTACTCAGTGATTGCAATGCAGGTTGAATGCGTAGCATAGAGCGTAGACTACCCCTAATGTAGCGTAGTCTGTACTTAACAAAAAATCGGGATTTCTGGTTAACTAGCCCAAGAATTTGAATTTTGCGTTATTTAATAAAAGCTTTCTAGCCATAAAAGTACTTTTCCGGCTAGTCTTCAATACAGCCAATATTTTCACGTGAAGTTTCGTTAGACAATTTTTAAATCTGTTTTTAAATTCGGTCCGTTGATGCGCAGGTTTCTTGATAAACTCGTTCAGCGATGTTGGGAACGCGCCCAACTCGTATTAATATGTAGGTAAGTGGGTATTCAAATAGATTGAGTGCGGGTGGTTCATTAGCAAGCAAATTGTCTTTTAAATTCATACTAGGAATGATGTAGTAACAAATGGCTGACATGGAAGTTGTTGATGCACGTTTTTAACCGACTTCTAAAAAGGAGGAGGTCAAAAAAAAAAAAAAAAATAAAAAAAAAAAAAATTCTCTAATTTTTTAATGGATAAGGTATGCCTCAGGCTAAACAAGCTGTCTCTCAATCAGTTAAATCATGAATTTTTCTAACGACGTATGCTGCGGAGCTAAGCTTCTTTGATTATTTATATAGGGGTCCCATTGAATCTTGGCATCCAAAGTTATGCCCATGAACACGGTGGTATCTTCGGGATTCAACACTTCACCCTTTATAAGCACACTAGTTTTTACTTGTCTAACATGTAGTATCGTAAACTACATTAATACATTTAGTTTTTTTCTAAGTAGGTTATTAACAATAAACCAGATAGCTACTTTATCGAGGGCGCTATTTACATTGTCAGTAACCAGCTGCTGACGATTGAGTTTAAATAAAAGTGAAGTGTCATCTGCAGGCAACACTATATCATGATTATACTTTATGAGGTAAGGCAAGTCATTAATATAAATAAGAAACAAAGATGGACCAAGAATTGAGCCCTGGGGGACCCCCATTGTTACTACAGATCCGGGTGATCTTTTTCCGTTAACATCAACTCTCTGAATCCTATTACCTAAGTATGAAGTAAGAAAAGTTCCATAGTGGTGCAGTTTCCTGATTAATGTTTCATGAAAAACGCAATTGAATGCCTTGGGCAAATCAAAATCAAAATATTTTATTTCACATAAACCTACATGGGCACTTATGAAACGTCAGAAGCTAGGTGCACGGTTCCAATTGGTCGTTTCCTATGGAGAAGAGCCGGCAAGAAATTCCAAGGTTACTCTTTTTAAAAACTAATTGGCTTTTACAATGTTTTCAAATTACAGTAGGTATGGGAGGACAGCGTAGGCCTGTCAACAAGTACCAGGTACTTGATAAAATAAAAAATGCTCAGCTCTAAAGTCTACAAGACCTACTTATAACCAAGTGATATGATTGCCATTACAACCACTAATAAAGAAGTGACAAAATAAAAAAATCGCAAAAGATGCCCAAAGCATCGCATTTATCCTCCCATGCATTATAAACATATCCTAAAAGTTCAACACCAGGTAGTCGAACGACCCCTTGTAAAACCAAACTGTTTGTTATGTAGTAAATTGTGTTAATAAAAAAATCTTTGCATATGATCTAAGTTTATCAAAAATTTTGCTAAAGGTAGGTAGCACTGAAATAGATCTATAATTAGTAGGGTCTGATCGAATCGATTTAAACAACGGTATTATTTTACTGTTTTTCTTAAGATCAGGGGGCCTAAAAAGGCCACTTTGGAGAATCATAAAAGGATAACATTGTGAATGGCGAAATATGCCGAAGACAGCCTGTGTTTTTCTTTTTTTTCGCTGCACTATGTAGGTACAATCAAAGAGATTGGGGTTGGATTTGGATTGGATTGATTGGTATTTTTTGCACAAACAAAAAAAAATAACTGAAAAATGCTTCACCAATGGGATTTGATACGATTAACTTAACAGTTAACTGTCCATTATGTTATCCTTTTATGATTCTGCCAAAGTGGCATTTTTAGGCCCCCAGGAAACTCACCATGGTCAATACAATTATTAAAAATGACATAGCTGTCATTTTTAATAATTGTATTGAGTAGGTGCAGCAATGTTTATAATCGACTTCGCAACGTCCACAGTATTACTCCATAGATCTGGGGGTCTTTTTAACATTTAACGTGTAAAAGGTTTTAATTATATCTTTACAAGTGACATATTGAAAAAAAATCAGAATCACAAACTGGAACGTTTTCTTTAAGTAAAGACTCTGCAGCAAAGGGTGATGAGTTGAGGGATTTAGTAGTCGATACGGGAATCTCAGCAAAGATTTTCAAAGCCGCGGCGATTTGAGAATCTGAGTCATCAAATAGCTGTTGTGATGTTTTAATAGCTTCCTGTCACTGATATTTACATAGCAATTAGTAGTGTTATATGAATTTGTGTGGGATAGGTACAACTAAAAAGTAAAAATAAAAACTATTTTACAAAAAAAAAAGACCGACTTTAAAAAAAAAACACTAGGTACAAATTGAAAAATAACTTTAATTTCGGAAAAGAAAGAAGTCGGTGTCAAAAACCGAAAATGCGGAACCAACGACACCGACTTCCGAAATTAAAGTTATTTTTCACTTTGTAGTGTTTTTTTTGGAAGTCGTTTTTTTTTACGCGCCCCCATTTACGCGTCTTTATTATTCAACAATTAATCAAAATTCAATTTGCTTGCTCGGTTTTTTACCGTTTTAAAGGTAGGTCAATGAACATAACAATATCTTTATAACTTACTTAAAATTAACCAGTCCCAAGTCATAAAGCGTACATAAGTAAGTTTGTTCAAACTTAAGAACCGGTCCGTAAGAGAAATTGTTAACTGTACTTGATGACTTCGTAACTAAACACATATTACGGAATATTGAGATTATATATCTCGTTGTTTTGTTGAAATCTTTTTTTACCGACTTCAAAAAAAAGGAGGTTATCAGTTCGATACGTATGTATGTAATATTATTGGAATTGCATTATATTCACATATGACAATCTATTAGGGCTTCCAAACAAATATACAAAATTTTATAGACGTATGTATGTATGTATGTATGTATGTATGTTTGTCCACGCATATCTCCGTAACTATTTATCGGATCGTGACCATTCTTTTTTTATTGGCTTACATTTACTTCAACTTAGGGAACAGTGCAAGTTTCATCAAAATCGATTCAGTAATTTTCAAGATATGGACTAAGACGTGAAAGTGTGACGGCCTGGCTTATTGATACGAGCTACGGGTGTAGTGTCAAAGGGAAAACATCTCAAAACCTTGGTCAAATTCTAGTGCAACAACTAAAAATTACCAAATAAAAAGTAATTTAAAAAAATTAAACCGACTTCAAAAAGAAATTAACTCAAAATTATGAAATAACTTTAATTTCGGAAGTCGGTGGCAAAAAACTAAAATACAGATCCCAAGACACCGACTTCCGAAATTAAAGTTATTTCATAATTTTGAGTTAATTTCTTTTTGAAGTCGGTTTAATTTTTTTAAATTACTTTTTTCATACTTCTCCTTTAATCTATATACTAATAATAAAGCTGACGAGTTTGTTTGTTTGAACGCGCTAATCTCTGGGACTACCAGTCGGATCCGAGAAAATCTTTTAGCATTTGATAGCCCAAATTTTGAGGAAGGCTATAGGCTATTTAAATCACGCTAGAACCCTTAGAAACCCAGCCAAACTAAAATAAGTCAGAAAGAATGCTAAATGTAAACGAAGTAACAGCGCCGGCAGGCGATGCGATGCGACGGGTAGGTCTGAGGAACAAGAAATTTTCCACGGCCGAAATCGCGGGTAGCTAGTGTTTCATATATATGTTTCAAAATAAGAGATCTCGAAGAGATTATTTCAGCTCGGACACAATCCTACACTTTTATTGACATATCATTTTCTTATTCCACAAGAGTGTAAGATTTTAATGACTTTTATCAACGTATATCTGTTTGTAAAGACGTGTTGTGTATTAATGGTTTATATATATTTAACTTGCAGTAAGATTATATGTACGTAATAATGCAGACTAGTGATTTAGTGCAGGTTTTGCTCGCGAGGATCTATATTTCTTAGTTCGCATCGAGGGAAGACGTTATGACTGAAACTTAAATCGGTAGAATAGTGTTTCACTATTTTCGTTTTGGGTAACTATTTTTTCTACTCGGTGTTCGGAATTCGGTGGTATAGGTAATTTGATATCAGGTAAATAGTGAATATTATAGACCTTGAGTTTAAAGGGGGTAACTATTAATTTAAACCTTAGATTTCCTTACTGATCTTGTATCTAAATGGTGATGTATTTTTTAATTCAAATTTATTTATTCAAATCTTTATAAATTATCTACATAGTACCAAGTTAAAGTTATTCGATAAGGTTTTGATAGAGAGGGTGAGCGCCATCATCCAATATACAAATAATAATAAATGGTGATGTAGTTGTATCTTCGCACTAATCCGAGCCTACCAGCTCTGAGTCTATGACGTGCTATGACCGATGTCAATGTGTCCTATCACAATAACAGGTTTAATACTTTACAAGACATACCATGAGGACCTACTATATTCTCAAAATTATGTTGGCAACATAAGCTTAAATTACCTAAGGAATAAGTTCTGAGTCGTTTTATATTAATATTTCATGAATCTCCAAGGTTTTCCTGTTCTCTTTGCAAAAGTAGGTTTACTCACACTAGGGAAAATCCAATTCGCTGTGTCGTGCACACGCTCGCACACAGGCGCGCGTGACTTGAGGGAAAAATAAAATTTCTCGCTAAGTTTATAATGGGAAAACTTTGAGAACCACTTAATTATGTTAATGTTTGAAACAAAATTTAGAAGAGACGTTTAAACACGAGAATGATTTAATTTAAAAATAGTAATGTATTGATATTAGTAAGTATATACATCATTCAGTTTTCCCCTATATGGAGATCCACAATATCACCGTAGGCAGGTATTTGGCCTTTTATCTTCTTGAAACTGAAACCAGGTTGTTCCATTTGAAAGATCTGTTGGCCATGATGGTTCGGATGAGTTAATTGGTGTATGGGATGGGATACGAAGAATTATCATTTAACTATCTAAGGCATTTTTGTCAGAATTCACACTTTAGTGACACTCATAGACTTGACATAATTCCCCGCAAAGATTAATATAATTACAAATAAGCATACCACAATCAGAGTAGGTACCTACAGTATAAGTTACTCACTTATAATATAAACACATCAAGCTAAAGTAACATTGCACAGCTTTAATTGCATTTTAGTATAGGTGGGAAATTAATATCTCGAACTAATCAAAGTTTAGTCGGTGTTTCCGAAGCACGAGCCATGTCTAACTATCTAGTTTGTTTTCTTATTTCTAGCTACCTATTACGTATCCTTTTGTTTTGTGGAGACTGCTTACATTAGAGCTTCTGTTGTATTTTGCATGCATATACCTACCTACTTGTTTTTATGAATACCTACTTCATTTTTTTGATACTAACTATTCATGTTGAAAATATTCCAACATAAAGTTCACATCTCCCTGCAATCACAGTGTATGCATTCCGACATCTCTTTGAACAAAAATATACGAGGACGATGGCTCATTAGGACCAATATTAGGAGAAGCTTCAACCGCATATGTTTTAAAGAAAAAAAATATTGAACCTCATTTTCATTTTAATGAAAATATCATTTCCTTCCAAGGAGGTATATCCAAAGTTTACATCCGTCATTTTGCATGGGCCAACGGTCGAGTGGCGGTGGCAGGGGTGCTGGGGGGTCGGCGCGGCGGGTGGAGCGGTGCCACCCCGCGAGCACCCCCCGCCCCCTCCGCGGGATCGATACGTCATTTGAGCTGGTCGCCATGGAGACCGCGAACGGAGCGGGGCGGCGCCGCGGCTTCGGATGGTGGGTGCACGGCGCTCCGCGGAGCCGCGAGCCCTCGCCAAATGAAAAAATAGATACAACCTTATTTGGGACAAATCCCTCTATAAAAATTGCCATTTTGAAGATTTCTTCAAATTTTATCTCGTGTTTGTATTATTTCATCTGGCACGTATTAGTGTTCCTGAAATAGAGTCTTTGTATAGTCGTACTCGTAGAGTTGAGTTTATGTTAAATAATGAAAAGTTATTAAAACTTATACACAGACAGTCGTAATGACTGCCTTCAATGAAATGTTCTCTTAAATGAATAGTTTTTATAGAAATAACGAGAGAAGTAGGTACATTTATGCATGCTTTTTTTGAGCTAATCTTTGCAACCGTTTAATTACGTTCAATTTGCATTAGTTGTTTGAATGTAATTTTTTCTTTTCTTCAATGTTGAGAGCCATTTAATGTTGAGAGCCACCCATAATAATTATGGCGACATTCATAGCTCTACATCAGACGTGGTAGACATTACAGTTTGCAATGTTTTTTAAGTTGTGTCATTGCCCTGTGGAAATATATGTGTAAGAGGGTAGTTGAAATAAGTAAGTACTCGTAGTTTTGCGTCATTTATGATTTTGTATTTCCTAGTCCCTGTAGCGGTCTTTTTGGAGAATGAAGAGTGTCAATTTTTCTCTTTCTATGCAGCGACGACTACTAGAAGTTTGTTGTGTTCATAAAGAATATTGCATCTACTTTTTCTCTTTATGCAAGAATTTAATTGATGGCTCTACAAATTGAAACGTTTGAGTAGGTAAGACCCGTGTTATCGCGTTATTCGGGTTAAACCTTAGGACGGACACGTGTTCTGAGTGTCAGAGGTTGGGATGCAAACATAATATATATTCCTGCTACCTTATATCGAATAGGTTGTAAACTTGTTTTTTTTTTTGTAATTGGTTCGCTTATTTTTTTTGTTGTGGGATTGTATTAATTATTTGATTTAATTAAGTTGTAAACTTGTTTGTTTTGGGATTTTATATAGGTGAGTAGTTTGTGGTATCCTGTAAAGGAGAAATATAAAAAGGATATTCGCAATAGGAAGGTGGTTTAAGGTAGACTAGACAGTCTTTCACTGCCGTCAAACTCGATCGATGGTTGGTGGGGTCACCAACGTTCTTCTTTATGAGTACAGTATTAAAACAACGGCAGTTTGATCATTATTTCGTGTATTTGATAGGGTTTTAATAGATGTTTTGAAACCAAATGTAGGCAACTCTTCTGAGGAGGGTTTCTGTGTATTTTATCTATCTATGGATGCTTTCGAGTGTTAATTATTTTTAGCACGTAGGCATGGAAACAATCTGTGTTTGTTTATAGCTTAGTTGTCGATTCTTCAGAATGAGTTAGAAGCCCGTTTGATTTTAAACAGCTGTTTTCGGGATAATCTTTATGTTTTCCATCACTTAAATCTTTAAGATTCTTGGTTTTCGTACGTAAGTATTATGAAAATATAGGTACTTGTTATTTTGTAAATTAGAAATATTTTAATGGTTTTTTGTACCTACTTAGGTACTTAGATACATTATTTTAGCGTCTTTAACTTATAAATAAAAGATGACTTGATATTTAAAGCTCACTGAAAGATTAGACACAAGCAGATAAAAGCCCGTTCCACGGTACTAAGTTATCAATACGTAATGAGGGAATACAAAGCGAGGGAGAACACTGAATTCGAAGTTGCTTATTTTTCCTTCATCTAAACATTTTATGTGTACCTATATTCCCGCCGTTACTATTAAATGTTTGTTGAATGTAGAATTATTTTTTGCGTTCTTGTGAAAATGTATGATTGCAGACACTTGTAAAGAGTAAAAACATTAGGCAATTGGGGCTTTAATTGTTCACCTGTAGGGGAAGACCTTTTCTCATATCAGTAGGCCTAAGGCAAGGTCTGTAAAAACTGATGATGTTTAAGAAAGCTGTTTACATACCATAAACAAGTTTAGCATGACTTGAAGTGTTCAGCTACGAAATAATTATCCTTAGTCAGCAATTCAGCATTTATCGGAAAATCGACGACAGTTAATATTCGTTGCGGTATATTTTGTGAAGATGACCAATAGACTTATGTTTATTTATTGAACTCATTAAATAAAAGAAAGCCATTGAACTAAATATGTAGTCTAATAAAACATTGAAATCTTTAAAACTGTGCGTACAGACATTTACCTAACATTGTACAATACAATCTACAAATATACAAACTTTCAAATACGTGTATTTGCTTATACAAACAAGAAAGTTAGCGAACAATATAAAAGTAATGGGATAGAGTGAGAGGGCATGGCCAGGCGGGTGGTTGTGGAAGAGAGATGGAGTTATTCAAATTGAGGGTACATATTTCTACATAGGTAACAAATAGCTTGTTGAGAAAAATATGGATATTCCATTTGCGGACTTCCAGTCTCTATTTATGAATTATAAATAAAATAACCTACTTTTATTTATAACTCAAGGTTGGTGCTAGTGGCGTTAAGCCAATTCTACTTAGTTTTTAAAACGAACGCCTTGGTGAGTTTCTATGGTACATCGCCGTTGAATCCTACCAAATTCTTTACAAAAAGAGGTCTGATGATGGCATGCAATTGGTTTTAGTGGCTATTATAGACAATAAATATTTTTTTCGATTCAACGTTAAGCATCACATTAATGCGGTTAGGAATAATAAGCTATTATCACGCGGAATGAGCCCTCCCACCGACAACGTCTATAGAGAAAATATTTATCCATCTACTTTATAAGGCTTTACTTGTACTTAATCGATCCTATTTGTTACAACGTTGTGGACAAGTTCATTAATTTCGTTACATAACTTTATCAAGCAATATCGATATTATGACGTAAGTAGTTAATTGATGAAATTCTAGAAAATAACTTAATAAGAATTTTTCATAACAAAATATTTAAGTAGGTACTTCTAATAAAAGTAATAATATTAACTTCTTTACAGACATGGACAGTTTAAGAATATTACGATGCTAAGTGCACACTGCACATCTGTTGGTAAACATTGTATAATAAAATGTGATCACATTCACATCTAAGCTGGCAGCGCGGTATTTCCACGTTATGATTATTGAACAAAAAGTAGAAAAGTTGAAGAGAGTTGCAGGAGCAACTTCAAGAACAGGTATTTACACTGTTTGAATATGTAGGTTGTGCAGGTAGTTTAAAATTATTTTCTATAAATTTGTCAAATGAAAATATGATTTAATCGGTGTTTTGATTATAAAATATAAATTGGATTGAAGGAATGTAGGTACTGTTCAAACAATGAGTAGGAAGGAATGAATGTGTTTCCGTATTTTATTTCTCCCTTGTTTGCTGGAGAATCGTCTTTATTGATATGCCTTTTTGTAAGTAGCTACCTAATAGATGCTTACAAATCGTGGAATTATATGGGTTCCTAGTATGAGCCGTTGGCAAATTGTAGCTAAACTTTGAGTAAATATGTAATCATCATAATTATCACATCACTAATCCGTTTTCCAATTGGGGTTTGATAAATCGTTTTGTATCTTTCTATTAGCACTAGACACTGCCGTGCTATAGAATTTTGAGAAAACATGATCTCATGCTGTACATACTTAATTACCACTGCTACCGTCATTTGTCTCACGTACAATTTATAGTATTGACAATGCCGTAATTTAATTACTCCAATAAATGCTTTAATTGTTTCAATTAGGTACTCATAGATTGACTACATCGTTCTAGCACTTATAGTGCTATTAATTTAATACAAAATGCCGTGTTTACTTCAAAATTTAATTGTCTTTATTTACTGAGATGATTAATTAATAAATTAAAGCCGGCAGCCAGTCCTCAAAGTTTAGTAGATTTTGTAAGGTTTTGACCGCCACCTACCGGCTACTTTGTGTATTAGCAGTTGGAGAGGAATCTCCACAGATGGTGGAGCCATCTATGTTTAAGATACTTTATTGTTAGAATGTACCTCTCTTGACTTTTTACGAAGAACCCTTGCAACGCTCCGTGCGTCGATGGTAGCTTCGAAAGTAGATAAATGTATACAATGTATGTCTAAGTATCTATGTTTTCTCATATCTGGTATTAAAGGTCTGTGTATTGCGACATAGTAGCAAAACATGGAATACCTACAGTTCGATTGACGAACCCTTAGATATGGGAGAAATACAATAAGAGACTAAATTTAAAGAAATACAGAAACTGCCGTTTGTGTAATATTATTTACGATTTCGGAAGGATATTTTACTCAAAAAATACTTAGAACTCAAACTTCGACCATTGAGTATCACAAAACAGACAAGGTTTTCACATATTATTCCTGAGAGTCATATTCACTGAAAACCTTCCTAGGTGAAGGTGATTGAGATAAAATTTTCTGTAAGTTATGGGTTTCTTAAGTTTGCAATGTAAAGTTATGTGTGCTCACTGTTGAAGAGCCTTAATGAAGTAAAACACGATCTTGCTAGGTAAAGACTGATTTATTGATCCGTACGGTGTATGAACAAAACATTATTGTGAGGTTACCCTCAATGTTAAAATAAATAAACTCTGAATCAAAAATATTGACAAAATAAGGGCGACTTCATCACTTCGTCGTGTCGCAGCGGCCCCTTACAAACTCGCTTGAGTGCACGCGCAGGGCTCTTGCTATCTCAATACTAGCAGGCGAACTATAAATGAAATACTTCTCCCTTTAATGCCCGCTATTTACTATGAGAATTTAAATTGTAGTAATCCTTCTATAATTATTACCACAAAACTTAATGCGTTTAATGTGAAAAAAAAATCTGTCTCTAAATATAATTCCCATTACAACAACAAAATAAACTTGTAAGTAAATAAATGTTATACAATATACATTTGGCTTTCTTATGATTAAGCTGCAATTATTTACAAATACTTACTTTACTAGACTAGTCCCGCAGCTGAAATAAAAACAGTGGCACTCCGGGAGTGCCGACAGAAGTGAAAACTTGAACAATTACGTGTGTATTTTTTTTAATCGTCTTATAAACAAAACACGCGCGGTCTCGGTTACGGTAACAGTGTCGCGAGTTCAATGGTATTTTCCCATCTCAAAAAATGCCCAACGCGCCTGAAAAAGTTTTCACTTCAAAAACAAATGTTAATGATGAAGAAGAGGAGAATGTAATTAAAAGTAAAAAACATAATCGTTAGCTGTTCGTTAGTAAGAACAAAATAAAATTGTTGTGCATTTTTTCCCTACGAAAACCCTTTGTATTCACTACGAAAACCCTTTGTATTTACTACGAAAACACTAACTAACCCTAGGGTTTCAGTAGTGTTTTCCTAGTGTTGCGGCTAGTATATAGGCTACGAAAACTTTATGCAAGCGCTACACAATCGCTACGCCGAGCTACGAAGATGCTAAGCACAAAATTCGTAGACGCTACGAAATCGCTACGAATACGCTACGCTCGCTGCTACAAAGACGCAACGCGCCTACTTCGTAAACGTTTGAAGTAGTACGAAAACCGTATGAAAATACTAAGAAACCACTACGAATACGCTACGCAGTTACGAAGATTTTGCGATGTGCATCTGGACTGCGGGGACCCATTTTTTTAATACTTGCAAAAAAAATGAGACTTAAAAAAATCGAAAAATAAAATTAAATGATTTGCCATATATATGTAAGCTAGCACACGCCAATATACCAACAAAAACTATACTTAAGCAGAAATAAATAATAAAAACGTAAACAGAACTTAAAACCTAAATAAAAGCCTCCAAGCATAAAGGGCGTGTCCGCTTACATTCGATTAATCGAATGAACTCCAAGATTCGCACTAGCTCCTGTAGCCTCATGTTCATGGTGCTACAGCGACCGTTGCATATCAAGGAATAGACCGCGGGGCGCGGATTTTTATTTTTATTTTTTATATTTTTAAATGTTTTTATATTCTAATATTGTAACATATACATTTGTAGTAGGGTGATTTTCAAAATTTTTGTACATTTTGTGTTGTAAAAACGTCCACGTGAATACTGTCCAGAAAAAACACATTAAAGTTTTATTATCTTTGAACAACACTTTTTCTAGATGGGTTTCAACATTTCAGATCAAATTAATAGGGAATTACTAAAAAAAAGAAGGCTTTCATCTTTAGTCTCATAACATTTTCATACATCAGTCCCGTGTCTTTAAGCACGAGCGCGTTACAAAAACTTTAATTAAAAAAAACTACTCACATATTTACATGTTCTCATTGCGCAATATCTTTATGATTCTAATTATGATATAAATGATATAAAATATAAATAAATAACCTAATGCATAATAATAATAACATTCAATGTATGTCTTCCATTTCGTTCATTTTTGTTAGTCTTTATTGTAACACCAATATTAGTAGATATGTGGGGGTTTTCAACTGACAATATACTCCATTTAAAACCGTCCAATCAGATGACAATAGAACATCTGTTCACCATTTTGAAAGCGGGTGTCACCAACCAGAAAAGTGTGTTTGTTCCTGTGCAGTGCTTTTTCCACAATAAATCTTTCATTTTGGTTGTTCAGTAAAAAACAACGGTAAGACTATCTCTTATTACTTTTGCGTAAATTTAAAGAATAATTTTAACCAACTACTAAAAAGAAGCTGGATAAATGCAATAAGATTATTTCTAATCTCCAAATGCTTGAGGTTGTAATTAAACGCATGGTTGATTTCATTTTTCTAACGATTTGTTGCGTAACAAAAATAATGTCACAAAAATGAAGTAAAGCCGATTTCATACAGAATTATTGTTTTTATATAATTTGACGGATAATGCTCATATAATATAAATTGTGTATTATAAGAAATACACAAATTTGAAACTGATTTTATGACTGTAATTCAAAAGACTGATTATATTATTAATAAATAATTAAAACGATTTCGTTGTTTCAATTATCTATTGTGAAATAGCCCTAATATTTCCTTTTTGTTATTTTTTTGTGACATTGTTCATTTTTGTAACGGTAGGTATTCGTTTTTATTTCATTTTTGTAACTACAAAAATTTTGAAAATCACCCTAATTGATATTTTTCCTTTACCTCAAACCTCTCTCAAATTAAACTATCAATAAAAAAAAGTTTTGCTGAATATATTGAAAACACCCTACAAATAAACTGTCTAAAATATGTACGTTTACCTCCCTTAATTTTTGTAATTTTTTTTTGACATGAGATTATGATTTTGAACCATTTAAAGATGTTTTTATAAATGAGAACTACAAAATTTTGAAAAAAAATAAATAGCCTTATTTTTACCTGACTGCGGCGAAGCCCAAAAGGAGGGTTATGTGTTTGATCTGTATGTAAGTATGTACGTCCGTTTCTTTGTTCCCTCGTAACTCCTAAACGAATGATCGGATTTGGATAAATTCATTGACTTGTATTATAATAAATTACTAAATAATAACAGCCGCACAGTTCGATCGATCAGGTTAAGCTACGCTTGCCGTGGTTGGTCTGTGGATGGGTGACCATCTTTACATACTGAGACCCCTCCGTGCCTCGGAAAGCACGTTAAGCCGTTGGTCCCGGCTGTAATTCGTGGATCTTTGACAGTCGTTACGGGTAGTCAGAAGCCCGAAAATCTGACAACCAGTCATACCAAAGGGTATCGTATTACCCAGTAACTGGGTTGTGGAGTTCAGATAGGCAGTCGCTCCATGTAAAATACTGGTATTCAGCTGCATCCGGTTAGACTGGAAGCCGACCCCAACATAGTTGGGAAAAGGCTAGGCAGATGATGATAGGTCTTTAGATTTGTCTTGGTAGCGCGAGTGTCACTGGCTACATTAAAATAAAAACTTAATATAATGGCGGATTTGGGGTGCCTTATTGTGGAGTTCGAATTTTTTTTTTCTAATAATAATAGTTAATTTATCACTCCTGAAATTACAAATTTCTCTTAATCTATGCAAAATCATGGCAATGCCATTCTACTTTTTACGTTGACGACTAATACTAGTATAATCTGTGTCACAGTCGTCAGCGTCTTGCACACTTATTTATTTAAAACCACAATTCATTGTTCTAGGCACAATATCTGTAATATTGATGAAATGGAACGATTGTAAAATGAAATTAATAAAATAAAATTTACAGGGAAAACAAACTACTCAGAATAAGTACGTTACCACAATGATGAGTGAAGAAAGTGAGCGTAGTGTGATAAGGAGTCAGGGTGTGTAATGTGTGTGAGGGTGTGCATGTAAAGTCGGTGTAAAGGAGTTGGTGTCTTTCTTTAAACATGTTTAACTTTTAGTAATTTCTTCAGTTTCATTATAGTTTAATCGTAGGAGCCAGTCTCGTATTACATCCTTACATTTATTATTCCCGAGTCAGTCTCGTATTACATCCTTACATTTATTATTGAGCAGTGGTGGCCAAGTGCTAACGGCCGCGACTTACGAGTTGTAGGTCGTAGATTCGAACCCAGACAGGCGCGTTACTTTGTGTAAATTATTACATCACCACTGCTCTCAAAACGGTGAAGGAAAACATCGTGAGGAAACCGGCATGTCCTAGAATCAAAAATTTGTGGACATGTGACATCTGCCAATCCGCACTGGGCCCGCGTGGTGGATAACGGCCCACTCCCTCTCACCGAGAGGAGGCCTGTGTCCCAGCAGTGGGAACATTATAGGCTGATTATGATTTATTATTCGGAAGTGCATAAATGTTGTTATAACAGTTTGCTACGTTGTAAAAAATATTACTTGCAATATAATACCTATTGTTGTCTAGCAAGTACCTACAGTTCTGTGAGGTGTCCCTGAGCAAACTCTTGTTTTGTCTCGCTTTGAAATCGGGATTATATACCTATTCAATGTTTTTATGCTTACGGAGTATTGTAGATAATATATAAAGCTGTCTAAGGGTCAGTTCACACCGAGACGCGACGCGACGCGCAGTTTTCAAAATAGAAATACAATTACAGACCTTATCTACTACACTAAAAGGTACGCAATGCAGGGTACACCACGTCGAGCTACGCCGCGCAGCGCCGCGCGGCGCAGCGCTGCGTAGCTCACTGCATCGTGTACCTTTTTGTGTAGTAGATTAGGTCTGTAATTGTATTTCTATCTTGAAAACTGCGCGTCGCGTCGAGTCTCGGTGTGAGCTGACGCTAACAGTTAAAACAGAGCACTCACTATACAAAAGATCGGGCCTCAAGTCTGCCATTACAATAGTGTCAGAATGGTCTATCATTGATTTCATAAATGTTGATTTTGACAAGTTTGGTAATCTACTAATATAATGGCGTCATTATGAACCACTGACACTCCATTGAAAGAAATGGCATATAATGGTAATCTAGTACTCTGCTAAAATTTTGACAGTTCCTTAGATCAGTGACCTACCATTAGAACGTCATTTTGTAGTCATTGATTTTAATTCGTTACGAGTATCGTATTATGTTCTGTGCCATTGACCGACCAATGATCGACCATTATAAATTTAGCAGATTACGAACTTTAAGCAAAATGACAATGGGATCGTGTTGGAATGACGGATTTATAAAAATAGCAGACTAAGGGCCCAGTGCTGTACCTTCGTGGTCGTTCAAGCATGACCTTCAATATAGCTCTTTGTGAACGCTCTAAGGGAAGTAGGATAGTCTTGCCAACCCCTCCCCATACAACGACCCAGTATTGCAGTAAACTTTGAGCAAGGGCATAATACACACATAATAAAGTTTCGTATTCAGCTGAGTTCCCGAGTTTTCTAAAGACTGGCATCAACTTTCTTACTCGGCCAATTAACTGGATTTTATGTGCAGTCCCTTTTAGGGAGTTGTCTAATAATACCAAGATATTTTATATAGGTAGTACGAATTAGTTTAGGGCAATCACAATTTTCTTTTAAGTCACAAGAATGTACCATATCATCGAATTCTGGTGGAGGCTGGGTATTGTCACGGTGAGTAAAAGTGATATATCTGGTCTTGTCAACATTCAATTTCAAAAGGTTATCATTAAGCCAGTAGTTTCCCTAATCGCATGCCCTGTGTAATGCTGAGCCTCTGAGCTTCCGCTCTAATACCTTCGAGTAGGATAAAAATGAAGGGTTTTAAAAGGTGATTACAAAAATATAACTTATATGGTTAAAAAAAATTCGAAGTAACACAGGTTTCCCCGCACCTCACCCCCTCAATTCGGTTACTAATAACAATACCATGGTCAGCAAGACAACCTGTCACTACATGAAGCACCCGTTCACGAGCATAACGCAAAGATCAGCCATTACCCCCTCTCGCCATATTTGTGGGTCTACAGCTACGAAGGCGCACGTATTCATCGACGTAGTAGTGGCGTTACGCAAACGCTTAGAGATCGCTATGAAAACGCTACGCAGTAGTTACGGAGATGCTATGCACACACTTTGTAGAAGCTTCGAAACCGCTACGAAATCGCTACGAAGACGCTACGAGATTACTACGAATCACTAGTGTACGCCGAGGCTTTAATAAATTTAATTAGATAAGCTTACATGATTATCATCTCCAGAAGTATTTCTAATGCAAAATTCTTTCTTTACAGGAGGGCTACTTTATGCCCAATTTCGTCATTTATAATTGTTCAACAAACTTGCTCGTAAAGTGGCTCATATTGAACCACTTTTAGGTCCATAATACAGTGTATTAAAAACGCGTGCTTTTTCTTTACGTTAATCCACTAGTGCTTTATTGCCACAGATAACTATTTACTAGTCGGAGATGCGCGCTTTTTTAATCTCATCAAAAAGACTTCATGCCAAAAGAAATCCGCAGGCTATATTTAACTTTTTTTTAAAATAGTCTACTGTCCTTGGCCGCAAAATAAACTAATATTTATTTACCTTAAGGTGAATGAGCAGGGACCACGGAAAATTTAAGGTGAATGCGCAGTGGTAGACCTCGAAATTCAAATTTTCTTAGGTTTTTTGCAATTTTCTGGTCAGTGTCAGGTTGTATCTTGATCAAAATATGATTTGCGGCTATAACAGGTACCTCTTTACAGAATTATAATCATTAGAATCATTAATACATATTTCTAAGTTAGATTTGTTTCATAGGAACAATCTCTTATGGAAAAGTTCTTAGGGAACAAATCTAACTTAAAGATTCTATTCTAATGACTATAATTCTATAAATACATATATATTATAGTCGCGAATCATATTTGATCAAGATACAACCTGATATATAATAAGGTGAATACCTTTAATTGTCCGTGGCCCCTTCCGAAACCAAACGGAAAAGACCCTGACTGGCGTTCTATTATTGCGGATTCTCACTGAACGAATGTATATTTCTCTATGCCAATAGTACTTTCTAATTCCATACTAACTAAACTACAATTTGACATACGACAACACTACGATCAGTCTAAACATTACCTATTTTGTGTTTATTATATATTTTCTATAGGCTGTTTAGCGGTTTTGTCAGTGCCATAGACTAATATATTTAAAATGAGAGTCAGTGCTTTTATTGACACCTGCGCGCATCGCTAATGCTGGTTAGCACGGCGCGCGGAAAAACAAAACCAGCGCGCCATTTTTCATACAAGTTAATATTTAACAATACAGGTCTGTTTTTTTTTCCTCGCGTTTTTATGTTTAAAAACGTCGTATGAAACGCGTGTGCTTTGATCAATATATACTCGGCTTTCTTATCGCGAATAATACCGCCTCGAGTATAATGATCAAAGTAGCACACATGTATCATATTGTATTATTATCTTTAAACCCTCTTTAATCGGAGATGCAACTCGGAGATGACCATAGTTCGGACGGTTAATTCGTATTGCGTAGTGACTGTTGATTTACGTATGGTAGGTACGTTTAACCTGTTACGAAACAAATTTTTTTTTGAACTTTACATTTGTTTTTGATTGAGGGTTAGGAATTAACAAAACATAATTTTCATTTGAAATATTTTATTCAAAACTCATTCGCACAGTTGTACAGACAGCTAGATCGTCGCTAGTCTTGGTAAAATATCATAAACAAATAAAATATGATTTTAATGATATACTTTGTTGTGATTGAATGTATTTCTTTAAAAAATCGGTGAAATATTCAATTCACAATAAAATTTTAGACCAATACTTCTATTGCTACGACTTTAAATAAATAAGAAGAAATATAACTACAACTTGCGTACAGATGGAGGTTGGTACGAATTAATGCGAGCTGGCGTTGTGAGCACCTCCCGGGTGCGGAAACGGTCGCAACAGTCTTCTAAACTTTCGTATCCACCTCGATCTGCTTTATTTATAAACCTACCAGCACTTTAATATCAAAAGTTACAAAAGATCCTACAATATGTTTCATGTTATCATATTGTAAAGTTTTTTACAAAATGATTAAAATATTGGCCACTATCACTGAGTAAGTGCTAGTAAAAATCACGCGTCTTCCACGAATTAAAGAAAACAAGGACAGTCACTTTCTGTAAAACGTGCAAGAAGGAAAAGCAGGGGCCAAGGATAACACGTCGACCGGAGCTTTTCTCATTATAGTAAACGGCCTTTTTACTCTAAAATTATAATAGTCACTGGTCTCAAAACATGGCTTAAGTACTATACACCTAAAATATATAAATTATTACAAATTAAGTAAGGCATTTACAACATCAGGGATCCTTAAGATAACTTTATATTTACACGATACTAAATCGCTTTCAGTAGCATCGTGTAAAAACAAAGAAATTGACTAAGCTTATATCGGTAAAACAATTAAGTTTACATTTAAAATGGTCAAGATTTCGGCGATCTAATTGACCTGTGAAGCTTGATCTTGGTCGAAATTTATTTATTTGAGAGTTTATTAGCTTCGCTTTGGTCAATACGAATTTTAATTTATGAGTGACATTTGATAATTTTGAACTTTTTTATCATAAAGGCCTAGTCGTTTACAACTTAGCACTATCGTTTGGCACTGACTTTTGTTAGAAAAGATAAATAATATAATAAATTAGCCCTAAATTGAAGACTCAAAATTCGTTAAAATTTTAGTTTCAGAAATTAACATTTAAATTTAATATTTTAATCACAGTCATGAACAGTTATTTCCTTAATAATTGAGTTGCGCGTGCCACGACATTTTATGAAAAGTAAAGAAAAATCAATAACATAGATTACTACATATGACACGAAATCTTAAACTACTCCATGGGGATAATTTGAGTTGAGCATTATTCTTGTGCATAGAAGAGTAGATGGAATTAATTATCACATAGGCGCTTCATCCTTGTGACGGCGTGTAACGAGACAGATTGGAATTTCTCGTAGGGCTTCACCTTCGTCGCTTGGCGGACACAGCAGCTGCTATCATTTGTCTTAACATCGGCTCTGGGGTGCACGCCTTAGGATCACATTTCATCTGACCGTCTCCTCCACATCTGAAAACAGGTAAAAATACAGGTATAAGTATTAGATCCGTGTACAAATTCTACTTTGTTTTGTTTTAAGCCATTGATAGCAGAACCGTTTTAAAAAAGCTAAGAATAGTCGAATTACTCACGTGCAGTGTAAACATGGTCCTGACGATGAGCGTACGACTTCTCCTACTTTGTACGTGTGTCCTTTTATTTGACAGCCTCTCCTTTGTGCCGCACCCTTGTATGAGTGGGTCGGGAAGTGAGGAGGCAGTGTAGTCGTTGTTGTGGTCGTCGTTGTTGTAACATTGACTGTGGTTGCCATTGAAACAGGACATTCATATCGAGGACAGCAGAACCCTTGAATGGGTTCTTCGTGGCATCCATGAATAGGAGGTGGACAACTTTGTTGTAAACAGATAATATCACTTCTGAAGCAGAAGCAGAAGTCACATGGGTCATCTCTTGGTATCTGTTGGGCCGAAACGTACACTTTGCCTCCGTAGCGGCAAGTTCCCGGTCCGAAAGCTTGATCTTCTTCAACATAGTCAGGTTCACCATATCCGCTAGTTCCACTTGGAGGGATTTGTCCATCTTCATCGGGAACTGGTATCTCATCTGTAGGTTGCAAATCTGGAATACTTGGTTTCGAAACTTCAGTTGTCGTACTCGATGGAGGAACTTCACTAGTCTCACTAGGTTTTTCTTCCGGTTTAACAAACTTGTCATCTGGAATAGGAGTCACAATATCCTCTCCTTGGCGTATGGTTGTTGCTTTGGTTGTGGAGAATATAAATTCTTCCTCTGGTGCGGTGGTTTCATGCGATACAATTGGATGTGATGGTTTCTCGCTGGTAGAAATTTCCTTTTCTGTTGGTACTACGATGTCTGATTCAGAAGTTGGCAATTTTTCGGACTCTGTGTCAAGAACAGGCGTAGATTCTTCAATAATTTGAGTGGGTGCTGCAGTTGTATATTCTTTATGATCAGCAGTATACTTAGTATCTTCACCTTGAACAACAGCCGGTGTTGTGTCTTCTACTGGTACCGATTCTGATACCTTTTCAGACACGTCTTCAGGCTCTCCACTAAACTTCGTAGGACCGTCTGTTTCCTTTGTTGCGGTTTCAATTTCTTCGTCAGTCTTCTTAGTGGTTAGTTCGGACACTTTCTGTCCAGCCTCTGGTTGCACAGTTGTGGGTTTTTCGTCGAGAGGTGACACAGTCGACACGTGCTCTTCAATCTTGGGTGTATATTCTTCTGCGGGAGGTGATGATGTGGAAGTATCTTCCACAGGTTTATGAGAATGCTCTTCATCGGAAGGTGGTGACGTTGAAATGTCGCCTACAGGCTTGTGCGAGTGTTCCTCATCGGACGGTGACGATGTTGAGATGTCTTCTATAGGCTTGTGCAAATCTTCCTCTTTGGTAGGTGATGATGTTGAGATATCTTCTACCGGCTTGTAAGAGTGTTCTTCATCAGATGGAGCTGACGTTGAAATGTCTTCTACAGGCTTTTGAGAGTGTTCCTCTTCAGAAGGTGATGATGTTGATTTATCTTCTTCAGGTTTGTAAGAGTGTTCTTCTTCAGAAGGCGACACTGTTGTGAGGTCTTCTATAATCTTGTGAGTGTGTTCTTCTAATTCAATCAAATATGGCGTCGTCTCTGAGAATTCAGTCTGAGCAGATGTGTGTTCTGTAGATTTCATGACTTCGATTTCTTCAGTTACTGTAGGAGATTCTCGCAACGTAGTTGCAGTATCTTGTTTTTCTGGTACAGTATCCTCGGAAACGTGAGTTACTTTGTCATCTTGTTCAGGTTCTTTTACTTCTACGGGTTCAGTTATGAGAACGGGTGTTTCTGTTTGATTTTCTCCCTGTCCCGGGACGTGTTGTTCTGGAGCTTTAGAAATTTCTTCAGACTGTGTTGTTAGTAATTCAGGTTTATATGTTGATTCCTCTTTCGGTATACCTGACACTGTCGTTTGTTCACCAGGACCCTCTTTTTGTTCAGTTACAAGTGATTCTGGAACTTCACTTGATGATTGTACACCTGGCAAATCTGTATGTACATCTTCAATCGGCAAATCAGTAGACACTTCTTCCGTGATAGATGGTTCTTTCTTGTCTAGATCATGCGATTCAGTATGCATTAGTTCTGGTGCTGTTGTTCCAGCCTCTCCTTGTTTTTCTGATGTTATTGGGATGTCTGTTGTTATCGTTTGGGAGTCCTTTACCTCTTGTTCTCCTGATTTTGTGCTAGTTTCTTGAGGTTCAGTTACATGTGGCTCTATCACATAAGGTCCAGTTGCTTTATTTGCATCCTCCATTGTTGTTACATGATGTTGAGGAATTTCCGTACTTGGTTCTTGTTGTTTTGTATATCCTTCTGGTGGAGTTGTAGTTTTGTCTTTATGGTCCGATAAGTCTGGAATGACTGTAGTTTTCTCTTCGTAGCTAGTAACGTCCTTTTCAAGGACATCAAAGATTTGTTGAGATTCTGTAACAACCGAAATTGGTATTTCTGTGGCAGGAGATTCAAATTCGTCAGTTTGCTTTTCTTTTTCAGCTTCTGGTGTCTGTTGACCTTCTTCAGGCATCTTTGTCACAGGTTTATCAGAATCTGAACTCTTTTCAGGTAATTCTGACTCCATATCTGTTAGTAGTGGCTTTTCTGTGCTTGTTATACCAACGTCTCCACTTTCATCTATTTTGTCGGTACCGGAAGGTACATGATCTGTCGTTTCTTCAGGATATTCGGTTGCTATCTCTTCTTGTACGGTAAAGGATGGATCTTTGATTTCTGTAAACCTTCTTACAGGTTCAGTGACAGAATAATCTGGAGTTACCGTTATTGTTTCCACTTTTTCAGAACTGTGTATCTCAGGATGATCTGTTTTAATTTCGACAAGTGGAACCTGCGTAGTCTTTTCATCTGATTCAGTGCCGTACACAGGTAATTCAGGTTCAGGTTTGTGTTCATCTGTAATTTCTGATACATCAGTGACTCCATCAGAAGGTGAAGTAGAAGAAGCTTCAGTTACATGTGACTCTGCAAAAGGTTTAATCTTCTCTTCTTCATACACTTTAGTCGTACCCTCGTCTTCCGATTTACTAGTAACGTGCAGTTCAGGTTCTATTTCTTCTTGGGGTTCATTCATATCTGAGCCAGTACCAGGTGCTTTAGTTGTTGAGGATTTAATATCTGATGTATCTGTCGATACTTCTTCTTGTTCGCTTGTAGATCCCGTTTCAGTTGTTTTTTCAACAGACTCTGACGTTTTGTGTAATTCCGGAGCTTGAGTGGTCAATGCTGGTTCCTCACTTATCAAATCTTGTCCTACTGTGCTGCTTTCGTCCTTGACGTCTGTAGTATCTACTTTGACAGTAGTTACTTCGATGTCTTGTTCAGAAATAGTTGCATTTTCATGGGTTGGTACAGATGTCTTCGTAGTAATTTCTTGTTCGGGCAGAGATTCTGTAGTGATTCCAGGAGTGCGCGAAGGGTCATGAACAATCGGTTCTTTACTATAGCCGCCTTCAGTAGTATACGCATGTGCAACTTCTTCAGTAACAGTGGCTTGAGATTCAGAATATGGTGTTTTGGTAGTTCTTTCGATTTCGGTAACGGTTGCCTCTGTGGGTTGCACAGTAATTTCTGGTGATTTCACTTCGTCTTCCGGTTCAAAAGTATGCGGTGCTTCAGGTATCTTGGTGCCCGGTCCTTCTACTTCATGAGTTTTAGGTTCTTCTGTGCTCAAAACTTCATTATCAGCAGGTTTATCTGTAACTTCCTCATCAATTATCAAGGGTTTTTCTCCTTCTTTATCGGCAACAGGTTTTTTAGCATCAACTTCGCTGACAGGTTTCATGTTGCCTTCTTCATCGATCAAAACAGGTTTGTCTGTGCCTTCTATGTCAAATATTAAAGGTGCGTCCGTGCCTTCTTCGGAAACACCTGGTTTTTCAGTTCCTTCTTCAACTATAGCAGGTGTCTTTGTGCTTTCTTGGTCAGCCAAGTCAGGTTTTCTTTTAGTTTCCTCATCAATTATTTCAGGTTTCTCCGTGGCTTGTTCTCCGTCGACAGCAGGTAACTCTGTGCCTTGTTTTTCAATTCCGACAGGTTTCATCGGGTCTTCAATTTCAATAATGCTAGGTTCCTCTGTACCTTCATCAATGATAACTGGTTTAGCTGTACCTTCCTCTTCAGTGATGTCTGGTGCCCCAGTACTTTCCTCTTCAATGGTAAATGGCTTCATGATATCGTCTTCTGTAACAGGTTTCTTAATGCCTGGTTCATTAAATATATCAGGCTTTTTGGTGTTTTCCTCTCCGACAAAAACAGGTAACTCTGTACCCTCTCTTTCAATATCAATAGGCTTCTTTGTGCTTTCCATTTCAACGACAGCGGGTTTTTCTTTGTCATCCTCATCAACTATGGCAGGTTTTTCCGTATCTTTGTCAACAATAGCAGGTTCTTCTGTACCTTCGTAAATATCCGGCCTTTCCGAGTTCTTGTCTTCATCGACTAAATCTGGTTTTACTGTGCTTCCCTTAGCAACTAAAGGTTTGTCTTTGTGTTCCTCTTCAATTTCCGGTGATTTTTCAGGTTTTGAATCATCAGATGTGATAGATTTTTCTGTGCTTTCTTGCTCAACCACTGCAGGTTCTTTGTCGCCATCTTGGTCGACTAAAGGTTTTTCTGTGATCTCTTTGTCAACAACGGTAGGGTTTTCTGTATCTTGTTCATCAATAACAGCAGGTTTTTCCATGCCCTTTACACCACTTATATCAGGTTTTTCTTTGTCATCTTCTTCCGTCATAGTTGGTTTCTTGTCACCATCTTCAGTAACCATGGCGGGCTCTTCTGTGCCCTTTTCTTCAACATCAGTCGGTTTTTCTGATACTTCGTCTTCACCGTAACCAGGCTTTTCTTTTTTGTCCTCATCCGTCACAACAGCCTTTGCAGTGGTTTCCTCTTTTATGACATCAGGATTCTCTGTAGCTTCCACTTCAATAGCAGGTTTATCTGTGCCTTCTTTGTCAGTAAGAGCAGGTTTTTCAGAGCCAAACTCTTCAATAGGTTCCTGTCCAGGTTTGTCTGTGTCTTTCATATCAACATCTGTGGGTTTTCCTTCCTCATCAACTATAATGGGTTTCTCTGTACCGTCTTCTGTGACTGAAGGTTTATCTGTGTTATCTTTTTCAATGTCCACAGGCTTATCTTTGCTATCTCCATCAATTAATGAAGGTTTCTCCGTGTCTATATCTGCAACAGATGTTATATCAGTGCTTGATTGATCTTTAATAGCGGGTACATCTGTAGTTTTCTCTCCAGAAACTGCTATTGTGGTGGCTTCCTCTTCAGTGAATACTGGTTTGGTCGTGCCCTCTTCTTCAACTAGGTCTGGTTTATTAGTGATTTCCTCGGCAACCACAGGCTTTTCTTTATTATTCTCATCAATTATGGTAGGTTCTTTTGTACTTTCCTCGTCAACCACAGGCTTTTCTTTACCATCCTCATCAACGATGGCAGGTTCTGTTGTAATTTCCTCGTCAACCACAGGCTTTTCTTTACCTTCCTCATCTATGATGGCAGGTTCATTTGTGGTTTCCTCGTCAATAACCGACTTTTCTTTATCATCGTCATCAATTATGGTAGGTGCTTTCGTGCTTTCCTCGTCGACCACAGGTTTTTCTTTACCTTCCTCATCAACGATGGCTGGTTCTTTTGTGGTTTCCTCGTCAATAACCGGCTTTTCTTTATCATCCTCATCAACGATGGCAGGTTCTTTTGTGGTTTCCTCGCTAACAACAGGCTTTTCTTTGTCATCCTCATCAATTATGGCAGGTTTCTTTGTACCTTCCTCACTATCGATAGTTGGTGGCTCTGTGCCTTCTTTTTCAGTATCAGCAGGTTTCTCTATACCTTCATCACCAATCAAAGAAGGTTCCTCAGTGCTTTTGTCTTCATTCAAAATAGGTTTTTCGGTGTAATGTTCTTCATCTACTGTGGGTTTTTCTTTATCTTCCTCACCTAACATGGCGGGTTTAGTTGTTTCCTCTTCAATAACATCAGGAATTTCTGTTCCTTCCTTTTCAATCATTGTTGGTTTCTTTGTGATTTCTTCTTCCAGAACAGGTTTTTCCTTATCTCCCTCCTCCACGGCAGCAGGCATCTCCGTTTCTTTGTCTTCATCTGTCGTTGGTTTTTTAGTGGCTTCACCTTCAATTATAGGTTTCTCCTTTTGAATTTCAGCGCTTGTAACTGCTTCAGCAGTTTGACCTTCAGTTGTATACGTACCCGTTTCCTGTGTTTCTTTCACTGGAATCTTTTCATCGACTGGTTTTGAAATGTGGTCATCAGGTAATTTCGTTGCCGTCTCTTCCTTAGCGGGTACTATTTTTTCTGTTGATTCCTCAGAAGGCGTTTCCTCGGTTTTAGGTAACTCAGTACTTAAATCAGTGGCACCTTGAGCAACTGTTGTTTCTTCTTCACTAATGCAATTAGGACCTTCACAAGTCGTTGGTAGCTTGGTGTCACTAGTTGATACTTCTTTCCTTCTACAAGGTTCGTCTCCTGTACATTCTGGAATAGGAATATCCTGAGGTTTGCAGCCATTTTCTTCTTTACATGATTCAAGTTGGTGATCTGGTGGAGATGCAATAACGTCAGGACCACAACCGCCATCTCCACAATCAATTTTGTTACATGATTCACCTTCACAAGGAGCGGCTTCAATGGTAGGGATTTCCACAGATTTGCAATCTTCTCCATTTTTACATTGCTGTGACGATTCAGATACGACTTCATGAGTTTTCTCACAATGTTCGCCATCGCAAGGGGTAACTGGAGATACTTGAGTATGTGGTAACTGACATTCACCGTTAGAACAACTTTCTGGTTTGCATTTACCGTCAGAGCATTCTTCAGTATTTTCCACAGTAGGTACTGATGTGTCTGGTTTTTGTTGAACATCACCACAATCTTCTGACCCACATTCAGTTTCAGCTTTATGATCATCCGCAGTTAAACAACTACCAGAAGTACAGGGTCCAGATGGTCCTATGGGTTGTTTTGTTGGTTCACTAATTTCACATTGATCGCCACGGCATTCAATGGTAGGAGAAGGCATGGGAGATTCTGTTCCAGACATGTGGTTATCGGATTGAGGTGGTACTGTTTCTCTTGGATGATCACATACAAATGTAGGACAGCAAGAATCAGGAGAGTCGTATATTGATTGGCAGTTATCCATGTAATCAGGTGGTGGACTGCATATAATGGGGTCACACTTGATAATGCTGCTGGCACACCTACAACCAGTGTGGCAATTATTTGTGCTAGGTACAATTGTGTTATTCCTATATGTTACGCCATTCAGGAGGCAGTCGCCTTCACCTGGAATTCGGCTTGGTTCTTCATGGGTTTCAACGAGAGGTGTGATTTCAGTAATTTTTTCTGTACTAGATGGTAAATCACCATCCTGTTCAGATGAAGGCTCTGAAACTTTTTCGGGTAGAATTTCAGTAACAACCGAAGTTTCTTTAGGCGATTCAGTCGTTGTTTGTTTGGATCCGATTGTTTCTGCTATTTCTGTAACATATTCTGGAACTGAAGTAGTAAACTCTTCCTCTGTTGTTGGAACATCGGAACTTGTATCAATCTTGTCATCATGCGACGATGTGGGAATCAATCCTTCATCTACAAACTCAGACTTAACTGTGGTTGGTTCAATTTCTTTAGTTTTTTCAGTAGAAACAATACCTTCGTCTTCTTTTCTGAATGATGGTTCCGTTGTGACAGTGAATTGATCACCTTTAGTAACAATACCCTCTGGAAGCGGTGTCGTTAGTTCAGAGACACTCGATGTCGATTTTTGCATGTCGTCAGTTATGATAGATGGTTCAGTTTCTTTGGTTTCTTCAGAAAGTGTTGTTCTTCCTGGTAGAGACGGTTCGAAACTAGTCTCTTCATACATCTCACTTGGAATAGTGTTTAATCCTCTATCAGGTTCTGCAGTAGTGAATTCAGTGTCTTCCATAGCGGGTGCTGCTGTTGTAACGTGTTCAGGAACGTCTTCTTTAATTACTTTATCAGTAACAACGTCTTGTTCTAGATTTAATCCAGTAGTGCTTTCTTCTTCAACCGCAGGTGATGCCATAGTAGGTGGAATATGGGAATGAGGATGAGTACTGTCCTCTTCAGCAACAGCAACCGTGTTCTGTGCATGATCTGGTTCCGTAGTTAATTTTTCTTCTTTTTCCAGTGGACTACTTGTTGTAATAGGACCAAATTCTTCAGGTTTAGAACTTTCTTTGTCTTCTTCAGCTGGGCTGCTTGTAGTACCAGGAGCAAATTCTTCAGGTTTAGAACTTTCTTTGTCCTCTTCAGCTGGGCTACTTGTAGTACCAGGAGCAAATTCTTCAGGTTTAGAACTTTCTCTGTCTTCTTCAGCTGGGCTACTTGTAGTACCAGGAGCAAATTCTTCAGGCTTAGAACTTTCTTTGTCTTCTTCTGCTGGGCTACTTGTAGAACCAGGTGCAAATTCTTCAGGTTTAGAACTTTCTTTGTCTTCTTCAGCTGGGCTACTTGTAGAACCAGGAGCAAATTCTTCAGGTTTAGAACTTTCTTTGTCCTCTTCAGCTGGGCTACTTGTAGTACCAGGAGCAAATTCTTCAGGCTTAGAACTTTCTTTGTCTTCTTCAGCTGGGTTGCTTGTAGTACCAGGAGCAAATACTTCAGGTTTTGAACTTTCTTTTTCTTCTGCATCTGGGTTTATTGTCGTACTGGGAGCTAATAATTCAGGTTTAGAAGTTTCTTTGTCTCCTTCAGCTGGGCTTTCTTCTGCTGAAGTCGCACTCGTTGTTTTTGTAATATCATCGTAAGAATATTCTTTTTCAGTCATTACTTCGGGAGTAACGTTTGATATATCAGCTGGCGGAGCAGTTTCTTTTTCAATTTCATCCGAAGTAATTGAGCTGGTGGCAGTGTATTCAGGTTTAGAAGTTGGGATACTAGTAACATCTTGTTCTTTTTGTGATGTTATTAGTTTATCATCTTCACCTTCGCTCGGTGGTAGGCTTACACTTTCGCTTGTAGGAGCGTTTGTTGTGCCATGAGGTTTAGCGATGTCTTTGTCAGGAATAACATCAGGGACTGTATTTTGTAAGTCTCCTGGTTCAGTCGTAGCACTTTCATAAATTTCGGGAGCCATTGTAGCAGGAACATCCTTATGAGGTTCTAAAATGTCTTCTTCAATCGGTTTGGTAGTAGTAAGTTTCTCAACTTCTTCACTAATAGGAGCATTTGTCGAAACAGGAGGTTTGACAGTTTTATCTTTCATGTCTGGAATCATGATTTTATCGATTGCTACTGTTGTCTTTTCATGTTCGTCATAAGCAGGACCTTTAGTAGTAACATAAATATATTGATCATCATCTCCAGGAGTAGGTATTAATCCGTCAGGTCCAAGCGGTTTTGGTGTTTCTTCATCGTCACCACTACCTTCCTCATCAGTTTGTATAATTGGCATATCTGTATATGGTGCTTCATCAGGTTCATTCCTATATCCACTACCTTCGACGCTAGTTCTCCTTGGAGGTGACAATGTTGTTAGTTTTTCCAAAATCGATTCAGTCGTAGATTCAGTTGGTAGGTCAGAGGGAAGCTCATCACCTTCACAAATGTAAGTATCTGGGCAGCATTGACCTTCACGAGGTGGCATTGAGGAACAGTTTTTGCCTTCATTCTCCATTGGTGCACCACATTCCTGTACGACACAAACTATATCTCCTTTCATGCAGTAACAATGTTCACATGCTTTTTCTGTTTTTATTAAAGCACCATCCGAAAATACTCTGTCATCGTGTACACAATCTTGTGTCATTTGTGTAACTGGTGCGATAGTTGTTGTCGTGAGTAAAAATCCTGGTGTCGGTCGCACGGTAGTTGACATGTCGTCCAAAAGAGGTAATTCGTCTTCGGGATGATCTGAAAATTATAACTTTTATATAAATATATGGACAGTGGTCGCAATAATTATAATGAAGTGATATAAATTTCATCTAAAACATTATGCAGATTTGTGGAATATCTTTTTTTGTTCTTTGGCCACGTGCCTGTATTTATGGTTTCAATTTCCGTTACTTTCTTTTATGATACAGGCATGTTGTACTTGGAAATGTATACAAAGTCAATATAATAATTGAATGTAAAAAAATATTAAAGAGAAAAACTCACCACAAGAATAACGGACCGGGCAGCAGACGTCTTTATGGTAAATAGGCGTACAACCATCAACATGCAGAGTACATTCTTGCATAACGCAAGTCGTCATATTTCGAATACAGTAGCAATGTTCGCAGGGTTTGTTCGGTGTCGGGGGTACTTTAGATCCTTCGGGGAAATATTTTCCGCTGATACTGCAACCATATTTATCCAGTTTGCCAATTCCAGTTGCTCCATATTCAGCTGGAGACGTGGTCGACGTAGATGTGAGTAGGTCAACTGGAACTGTTAATAAAATAAATATTAAAATCAGGCCGCTTGCACATAATTATGACAGTTCAAATAAAATTATATGAAAGCCAGTGAAAAAGTATGTGGATATATTTAAAGATTACTAATATCCGATATTTATTTTTGTCTGTAAATGTATAATTAGATGTCATGGGTACCTCTATCGCAACGTCTGATATTGTACTAGGGCTGTTTATAGAAGATCGAATGGTCCACCATTTTAAATCTTACTTATTTACATGAATTATGTTTGAAGCGTTAAATATAACCGGTATCTTAGACAGTTCCAAAATGATATTTTAAAAAGTATTTGCTTTTTTCCAACAATACATTAGTTACCTACTTAATGAAAAAAACCAAAGTCAATATGATTACTACACCGTAGTTGTGAGATATAGAGTTTTAATCAACTTACCATCAGGGCATGTAACGATAGGACAGCACTGGTCCGCTCGCTTTTCAACGGTGCAGTCCTGACCGATGGCTTTGGTGAAAGGACAGACCCTTAGGTAGCACATCAGCATTCGGTTGTGGCAGGTGCAGTTGAGGCATGGTTCGTTGGTCATAATTCGGTCGCCCTCGCCATAATGCTGGAAGTTGTAGTAACAACCCTCCGGAGCGCCTGAAATTGTATAAATACAAACAATATTTTAACATGATTGGACCTTTTCATTAAAATATAGTAGTGCGGTTTCACAATACAGGAACGGTGGCGCGTTAGCTATCTACTGCTAAATGACACCTCAGAAACCCAGGGTTATTTGAGTTTTTCGAATTGATAATTACAAATTTTTTTGCTGAAAAAAAAACAACTATTTAACCGCCAAGCAAGAAACTAAGGCGGCTCATGCATGACAGAGCTAAGCCTCGCAGAGCGGCACTCTATCAGTCTTTATGAAGTGTCAGCTACGAGATCGCTTTACGTAGTTAACTTAGGGTATCACAAAAACACTTAAGTAGTAATTTTCTTAATAATCTTTGCATCAATTAAACTGGTAGGCTTTCTTATTAGGCAAAATATCTACGTCCAAAATCAACTTACCTTCATACAAATCTAAAGCGGTCTGATTACTTGCTGTAGGAGCTGAAAGTGAAAAAAAAAACATGTCAGTCTTATAAAATTCATACATTCTTATATTATTTATTTTCATATTTAAATTATATCATTAATTAAGATCGTTTCTCTACTGCTTCTCTGTGTTAATTTAATTTTTCCTTTTCTCGTAATTTTCTTATCGGATTTTGCTGTAAAGTGACTCGTGTAAAATATGTTCCGCTTGCATGTTGCCGGATTATATATTTTCTTCAATCATTCTCAATGTCATGTTAAGTCACATGAACCCATGTAAAAGTAACAACCTTATTTCACGTGCTCAATGCCGATTCGTGTAGATAACATTTTGCCAAGTCTTGCACCGTATATGCACTGTTTTTAGGAGAAATGTGAAAAAAGATAAGCTATTCTGTTGTTTTTTGTTTATATGTATTAATATTTTCGTTCGACATCAACTGCTGTTAAGAGAAAAATATCGATACAGACATTAAAGGCAGAGCGTTCTGAGAATGTTTTACTGCTGTTTTTACGACTGACTTATTAAGCACGTTACAGCTGGGCAGGATATTAGCTGCAAATCGCTCGAGACCCGTGATCGGTCATCGTCTTAAAGTCGTTTTACATATCCGTTTTACTGCGTATAATTACTGAAGCTTAGCGGCGACGCGACAAAGCTGTAATTAAACTAACGGAGAGTGTCGTTAACACCGAAACCGCGACTACTCTCTCGATTGTACTTAGGGCTAAATCATAACACTGAAATAGAGGAAATTATTATACGCATACCTAATCATCCAGAAGCGGATATTAAATTTTAAACTACAGGGTAACGTATTACTTAAGTTAATGCCAATAATTATTAAAATAATAAAAGGTTTGTAAAGCCTATAATATCTAGATATATAGGCTCTACAAACCTTTTAGTATTTTAATAATTAGGTAGGTACTCCCCGGAAACGCATATTTAAAATATAATGAACGATACTAAAGTGCAGCGATTGCCTAATTCTAAAGAAAGAAGAAAAGGTAACAAGGTGAATTTGGGCAAATAAACTAAAATGATAAATCTATTTTTTATACTCTGGGTAAATATCTCATCTACATAATCCAATTAAAGCAAGTACTTAAACAGAAATTAAAAAAAACGAGACATGAAAAGTAAATGATTTCCGCGATTAGGTAGATTTTAAAGAGCAAAAGCCATCTTGTATAATTGATGATGTCGGTGACTGCAGTATGCGTTGTGCTTATCACAGCTCTCGGCGCATGGAGGCGCGGGCGGCGCGCGGCGGCAACACCGTTAGCGCGAGCCGCGCTCGGCGCGCCTGTTTATGGCGGGTGCGCTGGCGCCGCAGCCAGATCGTCCACCTAACGGTCGCCAGGAATGTCGTTAGCATCCAGTTTTTGCCAACTGAGATTTCAATTATACTATTTCCACTCTCACGATTAAATTGATCGTAAAAAACAACGGAACAAAGTCGTAACGGATAAAATCAAACATCCTGTTTTGAATATTTTTTAAATATTAATAATTATTAAGACATCACCAGATTTTTTAAACGATTTAAATAAAGTGGGTTACTCCCACGTAGAGAGAGTAGGTGTTGGTGTTGGTGCGCGACGAAATGTCCAAATACCAAGTTGCCTGACTGAATAATAATTATGTACCGAATCATACCCGAGTTTTCGAGAGTACCTACGTGACGTAGCATTTCTAATTCCCATGATACCTAATGAATCGCTTTTACGTATAAGTGTGACGTTATAAATGGCTTTGCATGAACAAAAAACTACTTAATGCAAAATCGTGCGCTTAGAAACACGGGTCGAGGCAATCGAAATGAGGAGCTAGCATGAATTTAAAATTTGCACTACATTAATATGGATTGTTGTTTCAATGAATGAATGTTGGCGTGGTCGCCATGCGTGATGAAGTTCACACGGGTAGACCTAAACATTGTAGGCCGCATTTAAATATACTTCCTATGTATAACATAAATTCAATACAAATTCTTTGAAGGAACCGTGCTGCGGATACTAAATCTGCGCGGACCAAAATAGCCTCATCTAATAACATGCATCGCGAAACAGACACGCACAGACCTTTGTACTGTTAGTTGCGGGTACGGGAAGATACCGTCACGACCGCGGCCTTCCTGCGGGAGGGAGCCGGAGAGGCTTACAGCCAATCATAATACGTACAGGAAAACTAATCACATTATTCGATAAACGAAGAAAATACGATGGGTTTACGGCGCGGTTAATTTAATGGTATAGCTTATAAAAAATGCTATAACTCGAGATGGGATGAAACGGTACACTTTATTGCACTTTCATTCGTGAATAATTTGTGAGCTCTTAATAAATTATTATGTAGAGCTCAACTTTTTCGTATTTAATGAAATACGGAAAAGTTGAGTTGAAATTGTATTTTCAACAATGGTTGAAAATACAATTTTCGAGTAGAAAAACTTTAAAAATTAATTGACATAGTTTTAAGTCTATTAAATATGAGTCAGTAACTTAACATCAAACACCTATAAACCTACAAATGGTTGTACGTTGTTTTCAAGACAACTGTTTCTTAGAATTTTGTTTCACATACATACATTTTTAGGGTTCCGTACCAAAATGGTAAAACGGAACCCTTATGGTGAGACTCAGTAGGTATGTCACAGCTGTATATCTCAAGAACTACTATCAACTTGAAATTGGGAATAGTTTTAGAATGACATTTGCCCAACTATTGCAAATAAGAAAGAAATAAAAATATATGTAGATATATTTTTTGCAACAGGGACTGAAAGGGGGTCTGAAAAATTCGAAATTGGGCCACTAGGGCATGTGGGCATATGAAATAGTTTGCACATTCTTAAAGATTTTTTGTTTTTTGCAAAGAGAAAAATCTGAAATAATTCTATGTGATAGAAGTTTATGTAAAGATTACAGGAAAAATAAAACGAAGTCTCCAAATAGCACAGTTTTTCAGAAATCATCAACAAAAGTTACATTAGTTCCACTATCGGTTAAGAGATGGCGCTGACATAAAACTTCAATATTATACACCGCACTGCACAGTGTTAAAATTTTCTGACGAATATAGGCTTCGTCGATGAAAATTTAAAAACATGATGGGTCGGAACCCTCGGTGCGCGAGTCCGACTCGCTCTTGCCCTGTTTTTTCTCATATTATCATTTCATAGAATATAATCAATACGCAGAATACTTAGTTTGAAAAAAATTAAATCATAGTTTTTTGTTACAAATAAAATGTAATGTTTTGATATTCCTAACATAGAATAACAAATCAAATATTGTTTAGTTAATATAAAACTTATTACCAAGAAAAACATTTTACCGAGTGACAGTTTCTAAACGTTTCAATTCGTGGGGAAGATCACGTGGCGGGTCTAAGTTGGTTTACCAAGTAATAATATTAAGACGTAGTCGACGGAGCCCGGCTTACCGCTATTTCTGTCTACAGGGTTTAAAGGAACCTAACCTAACCCAAGTCGGGGTGCCCCCAGTCCCGAGATCGCTTATAGAAACCATTATTTTTATAGTTAATTCAAATACAATGGAAAAATACACCGAACAAACAATATTCGTTAAAAAAAATCTACTGTTTGATTAGTTTGTTAAATAAAAAAAAATGGTTGCCTGTAAAGTCGGTTTTACGGGCGAAGATTTTACGTGACAACGTCTTTTTCTCGGTAGAATAGTTGAGTGGGAGAGAGACGCAAGGCATTCGGCGGGCCTCTCTCTCGTTCGGTGACTCATCGTAACGTTACCGAGCGTTACACTTTTTCATAAGTGACTCCCAGCCGCAACCTAATTTAAGACGTTGTCACGTCAAAAACGTGATTGTAAATTTTATTGAATTGTGTTTCTGTGAAATACATTTCATTCAAATAAATAGTCGTTAAAACAATAATATTCGAAATAAACATACAAGGACCAAATATTATACTTATTAAACTTTTTCTGCGAAACGAAATTTTATGAAATTTCTGTCTGCGAAACAGGGAAAAAACCTCTACAAATACATGGATGAAAATATTTTTTTTTGCAAAAATTGCGATGGAAGATGAAGCGAGAATGTAAGAAGCAGCGGAAGTTGTTGCAATCGCGAGAACAATCTTCTCACGAGCACACTGGGTCCCAGACGACGCAACGGTAGATACTAGTTTAGCAGCTCCATCAAAATATAATAAATAAAAATTAGTGTAACGCCAAGTCTAACATTAACATATTACTAGGTTGGAATGTTTTCCTAGTAATATACATTGTCATAATCACAAATTCAGCACTCAATATTATTGATATGTTATGTATTTGCAATTCATATGTTTACAGGCTTATAAATAACTAGGTGTACTATAAATACATACATATTAATGAATAAGAAGAAAGGAAGACTAAATTACGTTGTGGATTGCATAATGATGGCATGTAGATGAGTGTGTCCATCGAATCACTCTTTATAGTTACCAATTAGATGAATTATTTACCACTAACTTTTTAATATACATAGGCATTAAAGGAGTCTAGACTAGGTACATAGATTTTTAACAGTCTATCCTAACTTTAATATTATAAATGCGAAATTATGTTTGTTTGTTACCTTTTCACGCCTAAACCACTGAACCGATCATCCTGAAAATTTGCAAATACGTAACGTAGGTACGTTTTGCGTTTCTATACGCTGTACAGAAACGGGCATAGGGTACCTTTCATCCCGAAAAAAAGTGCTGTTCCCGAGGAAAACAACAATAACTTTATTATGATAATAGATGGCGCCACGTGTCTTTTGAACGGGATCGACACTTATGCGGGTGAAACCGCGGGGCGCTTCTAGTTTACTTTATAATAGCTTACACATGAGAGAACCATGGAATTGAAGTTTTCTTAGATTATCTTTTCACGTCTTAATTGAATAAGTATGCATTTAATATCTAATGCCAGTACCTAACTACCAATTATTTTTTTGGGTCCTGAAGCAGCAATAAAGTAGGAGAACGTACGTATAAACTTTTCTTCCGTTTAGAACATTTATTATAAAATAGTTTTCCTTCATCCGAGAGTACCTATAGGAGCATGGTTCCACTATGAGAACAGCCGATCTGTTTTTTACAAATCTCACCGTGAAAAATGAAGTAATGTGAGCTGTCAATAGTGTCAGTCCCTAGAATTAAGTGACAGCTCACCTCAAACTCACTTCACTTAAGTTTTCACGATGAGAATTTTACAGAATAGTAATACAGGGCAACGCAATGCGAGCAGCCCCACGGAGCATCAACCCTTGCTTGTAACACTCACCCGCAGCTGAGCACGCGAAGCACGCGGCCAGCGCTAGCAGCGCTCCCGCCGCTCGCCGATCCATCTGACCCCGTCCTCTGCAACAACACAATACAATCAATTACTGTCGCGTCCTGTCACCTCCACCACTACTACACTCTCGTCACAATCACATTATGGGGATTATAGTTCGATTTAATTTCCTGCGTCTATGACAACACAAAGATAAACAGCTCTTCGAATATAGAGATACGCCAACTTATATTTAGTTAGAGTATGCCAAATCGTTAAAAGCACCGATTTTCTATAAAACAGCTTCCCATAGTTAAAAGAATTTTATTTCGTACAAGAACAAGGTAACAGCCGGAGCAAAGATGCCTAATGACGCGGAAAAAAACAATTATTTTATCTCCATAACGCGGACTACCTATAAAAACGAGGTGGAACAAACAATTCGGACTGCAGACACATTTAATTTGCTTTTTGCTTTACGCTAAAGGTTAACAGTTGGATAGATAGAGCGCGTAACTGATCCACTTATGATTAGATCAGGTTATGTAAGGGGGTATAAAATTAATGTAATATGGTCGGTATGCAATAACAATCTTAATATAATATGCTCAAGAGAGTCCGTATTTGCGTATCCGCGTAGCGACGCGCGACGCGTGCTTGAGTGGGAGTAATGTTAAGGATCAAGCATCATTATGCATGTTCCAACACTTTCAGCACATACCGACTTATTTTCCCTGATATTCCATGCGAAGTAGTTTCCGTATTTATCGTTTAACTTGAGCTTAAACATAACAATTACAAGAGGTAATGTCAACATTTACCTACATCTTGCTGCTATCTTATCTAAGTTAGTAATGACGATCATATAAAACGATAATTAAGAATGCTACTTAGTATTGATGAACGGTACATTTTAGCCCAGAGCTAGGCCAAGGAACGCGGAAACGTGAGGTTCGCACAAAAATGTGCCCATTTAGCTGTGAGTGAATGGGAACTTTAACTGTCCATTCAGAGTGGCTGGAACGACGGCAATTCAAAACAATGTTAGCAGTGGGCAGTTTTAAAGGATTTTCAATGAAATACGACGTATGTGCTAACATATTTCCAGAAACCGCTGTGAATATTAAATGGCCACTCCTGACACCTCAAAGAACGGTCAACCACCACATATTATGTACTTTATAGGCTTACTGTTATAGCTCCTACGTTCGGTCGCCTACCAATAAAAAATAAACCCTTTCTGAATGATTGTGTACCTTTGCGGTTTACGTACTGAACCATCGTCATAATTTTATCAATGACATAATGGTTTTTTGGTTGTTTAAAGCGTCATTTTAAATCATTAAGGGTTTTAGGCAAAACATAAATGTGTGGTCATAGATTGTTCTCAACTAATACAAAAATAACCGTTTATAAGAAACGGTAAGGTAAGTATTCGTATTTACGGTCCGAGGCTGAAACAGTCAATAGGTGTGGAGCAAATTATTGTAACTCCAGAGTCCGTAGCGTAAGGCGAGCGTTACCGTGGGAACGCATCCGCGCCCGACTTCTGCACACAACCATACACACACACACCTACTCATCATTACGTACTACACACTACACCTTACACGCATTTTTCAACAACCTCCCTTGCCTTCTCTGCCAGTCGTTCGAAAGCTTTCTCTATTTTTTCTTGTCATGAGAGTACCTACCTGTGCAAATACGTCTACCTACAATGTTATATGTGATTATGTAAGTGCCTCTCATAAAGCTTCCTTAGATAATAGCTCTTTGTCTTCTCGTATTTTTATTGAAAAACCTTTTTAGACGACTTTATTTCCATCAAATTATAAAGTACCCTCTTAGAAAAAGGTGCGCAAATATCTATATAAGATATAATCTATATGGTTATTGTAGGGGTCCCTCCGTCTAGACACTCTATGCAAGTCACCTCCGCAGCTCCGTCAAGAGGGTGAGGGTGCGGAGAGTTCACCACTATCTATTTATTTGCTTTACTAAAATACCACGTGTTCCGGACGTTGAGAGCCATTCACATTGTCGTGTTGATATCTTTTTTCGTCATTTTTTCTGACTATGTCAGTTCGTAAATAGCGTCACAAAGTGCCTCGTACTCTCTGACGATCATTATCATGTTATGTATGCGAGTACCGAAATAATTAACTCCAAGCTAATGTTGTGATTACGAATACCTATTTGTGTCGGGGAGCTCCAGTTCTTTCATCGTATACAATAGGAACCCACTTCCCAAGCATAATTTGGCATACCGTTTTTTCCAGCGGTATGACGTCAAAAGTAACAGTTAATCCGATTAAAATAAACCTGAATTTAAAACGCAGTCAGTTGGAAAGCCACAAAATATGTGCCGCACTTAATTGTTATTGTGAACTCGTAACTGTAGAGCTTGAGACGAGTGGTTACGCCGTCATTGATCAAGCGCACTCATCTACAACGCTTCAAGGGCTACGCGGCGCTACGCGATCTGAAGCCTACGCTTCTTGTTAGTTTGTGAACACTCTTACTGTGTCTAGTATTTCTAATTGTTATTCTAAAGAAATATAGATAGCAGACGGTGTATAACTGTATAATATTCTTGTTTATTATTGAATTGTATATATTTATAGTAGGTACCTCTCATATGTATATAGGGGACGGCCTTCACAATATAAAAATATATATTACTTAAGCCTTTGTAAAATAGATTTCTCATTGCAAATGTGATAGTAATAGGGAATGCAACGGATTGTGCACTATTATTATGGTGGGAATAAGTAAAGTGATTGAATCAGATCAGAAGGGCGTATTGGGCATACGGCGATTGGGCGCGGAGCGGCATGTCCGCGTTGCGATGTTGCCCAACACATAATTTCGGAACACTGCAACCGCAGCGAGCATTGACACCAATTTCTTGAACATTGAACAACAGCTTTGAGATCGGGAATCTAAATACATTATTATTTAAACATAAAATGCTTATGTGGATGATAATAATTTGGTTATTTTATTGCCCAATTAGATCAGATTTTGTAAAATTCAGTTGCAGTGGAATAAATTACTTAATATTTTTTTGTTCGACTGTGATCGGGACATTTATTACTTATATATTTTATATAAGTAGGTATTCGAGCGATAAATGTCACCAACGAAATATGTTTAAATCTCTGGTTATTTCATGATATTATGTGGAACTCTCGGTAGCTATTGATTTGACTTGTACCAATTTATCCCCGTAAAGAACTCAAAAGTTCTATAAATTATGAAAATGCAAGAGATGATTTATGCATTATATTTGTCCATAAAAGTGATAAGGTAGACCCGGATCGTATAGTAAGAGGCAGCGTACTAGATACGAGCCGCGATGACCGGCGGGTCACTCGGCAGGAGGGCACAGAGTCACGGAGCACTCCCGCCTCCTCCGCGAATGCTGCGCGCGTACCATACAACTTTTATATTCTCGGTTTAGATAGCAATCTAAAACCTGTGCATGTAAAATTATATTGTAGAATAGCTGTATCGATTTGTAAGTTCTCACAGGACGTTCTCACAGGCCTAACGTTCAAGCGCAGCCACATATTCGCGAAGCACTCAGTTATCCAAGGCGCGCGCGCCGTTCGCACAATGCGCGCACGTACGCGTGTTGCGATTATCGGTCGTCGTAAATTACAAGTGATTAGCATAGAAGTCGTGTACACGGCGACGGAGCGACGTTATTAGATTCGGCTACAAGCGACACTGCGTCATTATTAGGCGATAATTGTCACTGAAGTGTAGCGGTCGATTAACGGCAGACGCGGGCAACCACGTCCATACTAAGTAGCTGCATGCCCACCTCGCATACCGCATGTAATGTACTAACTCGTTTATGGCTATTATTTTATACTTCCCGTGAATTAATTCACGGCAACTATAAAATAATTGCCATAAACGCCATAATACACAGTATGCTTTATAAATATTTTCAATAAATAATATCAAACAACATCTACTGACTTAATACGGATCATATTATACCGATGAGCAGATAATAATAATCGAAAAAGGACAGGACTATCCTCTTTACAAAAGTAGAAGCACAGTGTAGTGGAAGTAACTCAACGTGGCAGGGTTTGTGTGCCTCAAGGGAACGGGAGGAAGATAGCAAATATTAGTTTCCTTCATGAGGTACTCGCGGTTCGTTGACCCGCGCAAATTTTGTGCCAGGAGATACCTACACATAAGTATAAACTATCTAGACCGCTTCATCAAGATACATATAACAGCGCTTTTTTGGTACATTATATAAGTTAACGATATGAAACTATTAAAATAAAAAGATCTACAGTAAGTAGTAAGTTTTTATTTTTGAGGGTTCGATGATGAAGAGGAGCAGAACAAGAAGAGTTGAATTCGTTTCAGTCACATTCGTAAGAAAAAAATAATGACCCATTTAGAGACATCATTAAAATGCCAAATCAATATCGCGTTATTAATGCAAAAGGATATTTTTAACAACACAAATAACCTGAACATGTCAGATCTATTCAAGGATTGGAGGGAAAGCTAATTTAATAGAATATGGGATCGTGCACGGAGGCACGCATTCATCGCTAACGTAGTCCGAATAATTTAGGTAAATCCGCTCTAGACGTCTCCGTCACCGTTACACTCGCGTTAACATTCCACTCAGGCGCTCCTACGAATTATCTTATTTCCATGCTATTCCGTGATTTCGATTCGATCTACAAGAAATATCCATCTATTTTGTGTGATTTTTTCCTTAACATTATTTCAAAGGCAACGGTCCTGAGGTGGTGACATAAAACCTGCAAAATGTGTTCCTAAGATTTATTTTACGAGGAAAGCTCACTTTCAATGTCACAAAGACCATCAAAGCTCAAAATTCTTAAGTACATTCTATGTCTGTGTGGCCGAAGAAAGCCACCGTTAGTGTGAGTGGCTGTTGCTAGGCATACCTAGCTTGAATTCGCGATTGTTGGTCCGCGGCCGCGTCGCTCACACGATGAGCGTTGCCCCCGTACGTCGCCTGCTGCTTACTTAGCTATAACTCCGCTCAGCTACGTTCCAGGTTGCCGTTTACTGACACCTCTCACGGTGAACTATATACATTGTGTTCAGCAATATAATTAAGTACAGTGTACCTTTATGAAAAAAGTCTTGGGGAAGATTGATGTCTTACACAACCGTTTTTTAATAGATATAAGATTTGCTTTCGCATAATATTTAGAGTAATAATTTGAACTTTGAAAGATGGTTAATATGGTTACTTGATGTGTAACAATGAAAGATGGTTATTTTTTAAGATGTGTAACGATGAAAGAAAAGAGTGCGATATGAGTGATGGGATGTCGATGCACCCTCCGACGCGCGACGCCGCACGCCGCCCTACGCGCCGCCCTGCGACCGCTCTCTGACACTCGCTATTAGGGCGACCGCTGACCCATGCTAGTCCGCACCCCTAACACGTACGAGGAAACCATGTGTGTCTCATTGCCCACTAAATCAGTGACCTTTGCGTTCCGTATCCTTTTTATGTGCAGATATAATTAAATTCAGCTAAACATTTACGACATCGGCGCTCGGGGTGTGTGGGCTCTATGGCCGTGTGGGACATAACAGTTAGGCTCTCGGACCAGGAAGTGAGCGCCCTCGGCATGATGTCTATTGACTTGTATTCGCAGCCATGTTCGAATGCTTCGTGTCGAACACTGTTTACGAGCGTCTGGCGATAGCTGACCGACCGGCCAGTCATTACCAGCCATATCTCTATGTAAGGAATGAATGGCAAGTACTTACAAACGAACCTCAGAGTTTAGCTTTAAACGAGTGAGCACAGGCACGTAGTACGGTTTAAAGTCTTCGGATATTTCCCCGTTACCTGTTTTACGGCTTGAAACATGATTTTCAAGAAAACCTTGACAGCTTTTGTTTTGTTTAGACGAAACACTTGTTTAAATCTACTGACACTAACCTAACCTAACCTACGCGAGCAGTTCCTCACCTCGAAGTGCCAGGAATGCCCTAGAATAAACTTACTTATCTAATGCGCATCGAGGTGACTAAAAAAATAACAATAGTAGCTAAGTATAGGGCTCCTGTTTACGCTGTAGAACTGCATTGTGGAGAACTGGTTATTGCGCAAAAACGATAATAAAGAGCCCTAGACATGAAATATTTATACATCGCATTATCATATTACACGGGAATCGTGGTCATCGTTTAGAAAATTATACTATTCGTTTTCACTTGGAAACCACATCAACAGGGCAAAAAAATGCATCTGAATAAAAAACTTGACTGAGGTGAAGCTAGCAAAGGGGAACGTGACCCTCGTCCCGTTTCTTCACTTGGATAATTATCATAGGTATACATGATAGCAAAGGCTGGGCAAGCAATTACACATGTATGATAGCTTAGAACTATGGGAGTGTAGTTACGCTGTAATACACTTTGTGAGAAAAAGTTTGGCATGGAATAATGATTGCGGGTGAAATTATTCGATTCACGAACTCGGCGGTTCGAAACTTATATCGAGGTTGATATTTCGAACTCTACTATATTATACGTATTGAGATGCGCCATCAATTTGAATGAATTACCCTTCAGCACAGCACGGCCGGGGTCAACTAATGCGTGCGGCACCGACCCACATTTGAAGGATTACAAGTAGCTGCCGAGAAAATTTACCGCTAACATTGCCATATAAGCTGTATGAATTTTAGGTCGGTACAAGCATAGCATGCTCTTGCGCCGACATCTGCGCAAATATTGATTTAGTAAGTGGGAGCCACAATGGCGGCGGTCGGCCGCTTGCACCCAGCGCTGCGCCCGCGCCGGCAACCTTCCTCCTAAAGTCATTCTTTCACCAACATACAACTGGGATAATCAATGTCAAGTAAATAATCATTGATTTTTCTCACGGTTTGTTCACTTGCGGGATACTTTATATAATATTTATTCAAGGGTCAAGAGCTTGTTTTTACAGCGGAACAAGTATTGCCGGAGACGTAGTCACAGTTATTTACTGTAAGTAGGTGGTTATATCTAAATCCAATATTTTTTTAAGAAATATTCAATTTGAATTTATCACAAAACGAGCCGAGGCTGAATCAAAATCGGTACAATGACCGCGTCCGGAGACCACCGTGAGGATCGTGTTTACCCGTCGATTATATAGTTGCAGCCATTTCAGACGCTTTGAGTCATCACTTAACAATATATCGATCGAATTCACTTAAAAAGCTGTTAACTTTGGGTTACTTGACTTCCGTAAACTTAATTTTGAATGTTCATAATCATACAAAGCTGAATACCTATTTGTTGAAACCTTACAACGCTAAGATGTCCTCATAAAATGTGGCAACAAACTTGCGAGGCTCACATTAAATGTTTACCATCAAGAGAACATGAAAAAGTCAGTCCAAAGCAGGAAATTAGCTTGTTTTACTTGCACGGGTCCGAAATTGAGGCAGTTTAGTACCGTTACAGCAATGCCACAGTTTTTAAATAACCACTTACTGAGACGATGTGCATTTATGTGTAATAAGTGTTATTTTTCAGACGCATAAACGAGATACTGCCAATGAAATAAAATTGAATTGCTGTACTCGGTAAACGTTATTTGTAAAAAAAGTAGGCATAAAAAGATAACACGTTATATTTTATTTTTAAGCTAGTATCAAAAGCTGCAGTTATATTTTATCTGTTTTTATTCGTGAATTAAATACATTTGTTGGCCAAATAAATGAAGGGTATAACAACCTGCGGGGCTCCGCCCGTCTATCTCAATTGTGCTGAACCAAACTGTTGTCACAGTTTCTTTTGTTGACCTCTTGTCATTTTAAAGTGGCAGACAGACGTCTGTTCACAAATAAATATACAGTTGATTAATTAAGTTAATTTAATTCGACGACGCGGGCTAGATATTTTCGGAAAAGAGACCTTTTCAGTTTTTCAAAAACAATATGGCTTCAATTACCAAGATTTCAGAAGTGGGAGTATTTTAACTATGCTGTAGATTGAATATGATTTAACACATTTACAACATCAAAACCACCCTCTGTTTCCAGGTTTACGTTATAGTATCGATATTGATTACGCTTTTCCCGAAATTAATCACCGTAATTTAAAAATGTATGCAAGTTTAATAACAATATGATTTACTTATTAGATTTAAAGTGATTGATTGGCTACTAAAATAAAAGAAATCAAAGTAAGGAAGCGTATAAAAGATTACGTCAGTTCTATAGTTATCAAAGGTCCATAATCACCATCAGGCATGATGATTTTTTTCAAATCTTATAAGAACAGCGATGTTCGTGATTAGCTCAGCATCAAGATATTGAATGAATACTTCTAAAAATTATCATTATTGGCATGGAAAAAACAGACGTGAAAAAAAAGCCTATGTTCTTTCAAGGTGAAGATGTCGGCGCACGAATGTTTAAAAGCAAATTCAGGGAAGCGCCACGAATCAGGAAGTACTACGCCACAAATAATCCTAATAACCTAACGATCATTTCGACGCGTAGACACGGAGCTACGTAAATAAATAAACATGACAACTATTGTCACTCCGACAGATACATTAAACGTTGTTTATTTGGTGAATTATTTTGATTACGATTTTATGTACAGAGGTAATGGCGAGATGGTGTACTTAAATATTTTAAAAAGATAGGTGTTCTCCTCCCGCTATTGACTGTGTCTTTAACTTTATGTTATTCAGATCGTTTTAGGATATTTTCTTCTAGTAGGTACCTTTATATAGTTTAACTGTGTAAATGTATTCGTGGATTTTTTGTGAAATAGCTTGCAGTAATAGCTTATTGTGCCAGCCCGCATAATACAAAAATATAATCTTCACGTTAGAAACTGTTCATCTCGAGAATTTGCTATTGATTTTTCGGTATTAATTTCCTTTGGGCATTCTTCTAATGTGAATAATTCATGTGGGGCCTTCGTTGACATATTACTTCCGAGACCCTCTCAAGATTAAAGAAAAAACAAAGGAAAACAAAGTGGGTAGGTAGGTGTACTTCATGCAAATTGTTAGAGGGTGAATATCTCATTCTAAAAAGAGGATTTATATACTTTTACACATTACTTATTTATTCCTGTTTGCTGCTTTTTTGCTTCAACGCAAAAACTACTGAACTGTTTCGATCGGATCAACATAAACACAGCCTAGAATCCACTTAAGCGTGAGTAAGTAAAAAATGCTAATTTATCGAGATCGTGAACACTGTACGCCATGTTTAGCTTTTGTGAATATAAAACGGTTTAGATTTATATTTTATTCTATTTCGAAGTGAACCGCGGGAAAATTTTGCGTGCCATAAAAATGTAACGGCTCTAAGTTGAACATATAAAAATGTGAAAAAGCTTTGGCGCTGAGAGGCGCTTGCGAGTCGACGATGGTGGCGGCGCGGCGGCGGCCGAGCGCGGCGGAGCTGCAGCGCCTTACCCACTCGTAGGACAATGACATCGCACGTTCCGCACCATAAAACAACCTGGACATTATGAAGTGTTGCCTGAGCCTTTTTTTTAGCGTATAAATGTAGACACTGCTTATAATTGCTTCATTAAAACTTCCATGCTAGTTTTGTAAACGCTCAAATATTTCAGAACATTCAACAATGATACGCAGGATTTACGGTAGATACTCATATCAATGACCCAAAGATAATTAAAACCTCAAAAAGAATCCTGTTTGTTGGTCACGAGAAGAGGTAAAGGTTCTTTGAAATGTAAGACGTGAAGTAACAATTTATATTTTAAAGGCGATCGATCTTCCATTGCAATGGCACAACGATTTTCCTTTTTTGTCATTGCCATGACCTCCCAAAAACCGCTGTGAAATTCAAATCCTTTTGATCGTCAATTTTTTTTAATATTTCACATGAAAGTTCAAAACGACTGGTGTTTGAACATAAACAATGGACTGTTAGTCGAGGAGTCATTCTCTCACATTAGATCGACACGCAAGGGTCGCGGCCACTACAGTGCTCCATGAGCAACAGACAAACCTTAACCCTCATATATCGGTCGGTATAAATACTAATTGGTAAAAGACCTATTCAAACAATACATGGGAATTTTTACTCGGTAAATGGTAAAGTGGACATGTCTATTTGTCTTGTTGTTTAGAGTGTGGGTGCCATGAGCGTGGGCACCGAGCAGATACTCTTTAGGGAAGGTAGCTAAATGCATCGCTTTAACCGAGACCAGCCGGAATATCGAAACGATAAATTTAAGCTCTGGTTATAAATTTTGTCAGTAGTATACGTCTACTCCATTCTTTATTGTTACGTGAATTTAATGGCGATACTTGTGGGATAGTGCGAAATGTGGAAATGAAATGAGCACTCTAGCACTGATATTATCATATCTTATTGTTAGACCCACGTATGAATATGTCTGCCTGACAAAGCTCGACGAAGCAATGGGCTCTTTTTACGTTATTATAAATCATAATTTTGTTGGAATTCCAACCAAAGAAAGGAAGGGAAATTATTGTGCGTACTTATAATTTTTACATTGAAGTAATTAATTGAATTTTAAAATTGCTAATTAAAATGAAAAAGTGATATTTTACCTAATGGAGTACCATTGTTTTGCTGTCTGTAGGTATGTATACAATTAAATCTGAAATTTATAATAATTTGTTTTAATATAGGTACAAGTGACACGAATCACTGATTAAATCAATAGAAATTAAAGAGAGAGTCATTTGGTTAAAATGGCGCCTATTTCAACACAGTTACACAAAAGCTTAAGGCTTGATCTCAATAACATAGCCGCAGGTAACACTTCATTGAACCACTAAATTTAGCACAGTGACGTCAATACTTTCACGCCTTATATGAGATTGATTGGCATGGAAATAGATAACTATTACCTATTGTAAGTAATATAAAAACTTGGTGCCGGCAAAAAACTTGGGCTAAATAACATCATAACCTACATTCCGATTGGTCGCACCGAGCACCAAGCAAAGTGTTAACACTGAATGTGAATTTTAAACAGACTTGGTTTAGGGCCATATTCGTGTGTTTCTCTTTTATCGGTCATTGTGACTGGCATCGCGGCTTGGTTATATTCTGATATTGATATTCAGACGGCGACGGGACGCGAGGTTTCTTACACACTTGCACCAGTGCTATGTACATCGGAAACCAATAACCATCCCGTAATATAACAATACTTTCATTGTGTGTTTACGTCACTTGATATGTCGCCAAGGTGCACGGATATTTGCAACATTGCAAATCTAATCAAAACCACACCTTACATAGATATACAACCAATTGGTTGTACGTATCAGTACAACAATAAAAGAAATGATTAAATGAAAACCTCAGACGGTGAATTTTACAATCAACAAAATCACGAAGTACACGCTTTGATTATTGCATAATTGTACACGAGAGCTGTCTATTGTTGTTAAATCTCCTTAAATATACCATGAAATAAAAGCACGTCACACAATTACAATATAACAAGTGAAACAGAAACGGTTTACGAGCTTTTTTGCGACATTTTTGTGGTCCGGTAACGGTTTCAGCTCCTACACCGGCGACGACGTTGGCGCGGCTGGACGGACGCACTGCGCTCGAGCAGTCGAGCCCGGAGCCGACAATACCGAGATTCGATGCCGTCTACAAAGCTACCGCGTTCTGGACACACCACTTCATTTTCTAGCCAGATAGATGTCATTGTGCCACAATTCAATTCTTTTCATGATTTGTAGAACAACGAAGATTCTAAAACTGTCATTAATGGTACCTATGTGTTAAGCACCCTACACTAAGAAAATAAACGTTGAGTGAAGATCGTGAGGAATCGATCCACCGCAGTCATTAAACCACTGGCTATTCCGCTCCATTGTGGCTTTCGATTCTTACGAGTCTATAAACCTATATAAAGTGGAGGTATGTGGGTAAATAATAAATGTGAATGGCAACACATGTGCGTCGAGTGTGGCAGGTTGCGCGGGTCAATGGCACCTGCGAGGCCCAGATTCAGTTCCCCATAAGTTGCCATTTTCTCAGGAAGCGGCGGCGGCGCGTGGCACGCAGGTCTGTCGACGACGCCGCGAGCGCATTCTGTCACGGCGGACTGCGCGCGCGCATATTGACGCGCGCTTTCATTAATGCGGAGTCACTGGAGTCGCCAAAGACGTTGCTAACTTTTAAGGATGCTTAGTTTATAGCTGCCTTCCATATAACGGCTTTGTTTCAGAATGGATGAGGAGAATTACCGTAAGCTATATTCTACTGGCTCAGTTTCGGATTCTAACATGGTTTGGTAGGTAGGTATGTAAGTAATTAGTGTAGCCACCTTTGTTAAAATCCATGAACTTAAAGTGTTAGAATTTGTATTGTTTTTATCGTTGCTAAAAAAGTGTAGTTAACATCACGGCCATTTGGTAGGTATATTTAAAGGAGGAGCGTCATCCAGTCGTTTAGCTCCCGTCAACTAGGCGTATTTCCGCGCTCTAAGTGCTAAACACTAAACAAAAGAATCGGAAGCTCGCCGACCTTGTAGGTACCATCATCAATGATTGCGGCTATTTAATTTTGATTTGCCATTTAATTTTTGTTCGTCACGTATGCAAAATCATTTTTATTTATTTGTTTCCTTTGTACGTTTAAAACATTGCTGAATTTACGAAAAGTTATTATCGTTGACATATTATTTCAATATTTTGCCGCTGTCGGAAGACCACACAATACTTATTGACTGATCTTTCAATGTGGTATCTAGGTATGAAATTGGCTATGGCGTAGCGCTAAATTAATACAGAGCTATTTTTGAATGCCGGTAACATAATTCATCAACAAATATCGTGCTCATTAGCATTACCTACTAAAAATAATATTGCTTAAAAAAAAACAAAGTAAATTATGAAATAATTAACACTTTCGCAAAAACCTCTTGGTATTACGTTTTCAGGGGCACATTTAAGTTTTCTGCGCCAAAAATCAAACACTGACCCGTAACAAGATGAGCTGTCCGCCGAAAATGACAAAAAAAGAGAAAAAGTTTGCTAACAATGGCTAAGCTGACAAGTATATACAACATACAAAGTGACCAGAGCGGTACTAAGGTGCCAAAAAACTTTTGGTTCCGAAACTCCGTTTTTTCACGCAACTTATAAATGGGGTCCGCTTTCAATAGAACAGGAAGAAGAATTGCAAGTAAAGTTGGATGTCTATGTAGCTAACAAAAGCACGGATGCGGACGGCGGTGGCGGCGGTGGCGGCGGCGTCGGTAGCGGCGCTCGCCAGCCGCGGAACCTTCACCCTGCACTTGAACTCGAGGCGCGCGAGCCCACCCGCGCCGTCCGCCGCGCCGGCGCAATCAACCGAACCGAAACCGACAATTCGTACACCACATTCACCGACTTACGTTACCAATTTTCGGAAGTAGGCGCAGTACCTTGTATCTACTTATACGATGAGGAAATCCCTAAAGACAAATTCTTTAACTTCAAGGAAAGATAGCCGACAGAGTCTACAGGGAAATATAACATTTGCAACTTCGCACGAGTTTTACTGCGGAAAATTATTTCCCTAAAACTGTTTGCAATAAAATGAACGATCAACTCACAAAAATCTACGTGGACGACCGGCTGTTGATGTGGTTTTATTATTCCAGCCAGTGTAACTTCTGAGTCAGAATTCGCAGAGGCAACACACTGACCCCGAATAATAAATTTCGCTGCTAAATGAGCCCCGAGGGGGCTGGGACTTCGCAACGAACTCGACTCAAGATAAACATGAGCAATGGGACACAGTCGTTCGACTTCTTAACTTAGGCAAGATAGATTAAAACATAAATTGTATGAAATACTTAAAAGTATTGGAACTTTGATATGAGAACAAGGAAAATCTAAAACCAAACTGCAGGAGAGACACAATTTGAAAAAAAATCATATTGAAATCAATTTGAAAGAAAGTACGATATTGTCTGAATGAGTTGAAATAATTAAAAGTGCTTTAATATAAAAAGCTCAGAAGGAAAACATGAAAACATAGTTATACAAACTTTTGGTAGAATCAGTTACTATGAACTTTGTGAAGGGCTAAAGTAAAGGGTGCCTTGCGCCGAGAGCAAGCGTTTCCTTCTTCAAGTGTACGTGACGTCGAACTCTCCGGAAACTTTTGTTGAGATGAGGGAAGCAAGCCTACTTTTACCATTAATTCTGCATAGTATTATTAACTTTGTCTTATTTGCGTGTTAATTTATTATAATATTTTTATACGAGTACGACATTATAAAACAGCAACATTAAATATTTTAGATTTTGTTTAAATAATTGTCTTGTTGTGATGTTATTTATATAACTCAATTGTGAAAAATACCCTTTGTATGCAACAACTGCTTGATTTGATTTCAATCTACTTTGTAAGTACAATCGTGAATGATTAGTGGTGGTGACTGTGAAATATTGAATCCGCCACGCTCGTTGTTGTGGCACGCGGCTGTATCCGATTCACTCACGCTATACTATGTATTTCATCTTTATTAAATTATGCCAATTCATGTCATTAATTATTCAGTAAAGTTATATTAAGTAATCTGTCTAAGCAATTATTAAACTAATCATCAAATTTAATATGCAAATTGTGACGGGAATATGCACAACAATTTTACTTGAAAATATCAGCTCTTTATGAAAAAACGGTAAAAAAAAACAGAAAATGCTTTAAAAAAAATTTAACTAAACATTTAAGCAACATTCAGAGTTACCAACGTAGTGTTTTATTCTTGTATTTGATAATGTACCATGGAAAATGAATTATTATAAACATACAAATATTCCACAAAGAAATAGGAAAAAAATGCAATTATAGTTATTTACTATTACTTTATAAAACAATGTTAACTATTAGTAGAAGACACATTTTATTTAAAATGTGTACCTAACCTTAATGGAAAATGTATCACCTAAAACACACACGGCAATACGCTCTCTGGCCTGAACAGTGGAAAAGCTCACAGACCGGCTTTTTCAGACGCCGCGCTTGTGCGCGCTGCGCATCAATATAGGTATTACAATCTTTCGCATTTCTTCTTTGGGTACTTATTCCAAGTTACTTTTTATTTTATTATGCCAAAAATTGAAACTTTAAAATATACTAAAATTGTCCTTTTAAAGTTAAAAATATAAAAATAAACAAGAAAACTCACCAGTCTTTCACAATAAATATATTCTCGAACACTAGACGGCCGGCAGGGTATAATTCAAAGTTGTTGATACAGAGTGTGTATCAGTGTCCAGCAGTTTACAGTTAGATCGTATCGTTGCCGGAGCGTGGTGCTATCGGCACGGCCGGGCCGGCACTGACGCGGAGCGGGAGCTCGCCCGATGCCGCCGCTCTCGGAGGCTTCGCGGCGCGAGCTTTCAGACACAAGACCCGCACGCACTGCACACTGCACTCGCCCTCGTCTACCCACGCGTTGCGATTCTCTCGATCGTCTACTGTTCCGAACGCCCGACGCACGTTTGAACTCTTAGCGGCGTCCGCTTTAGCGTATAAATATGAGGTCCGGTGGCGGGGGCCGGCGTCGGAACCCGACGCATCGCGAATCCACATCGGCATAAATTGAAGATGCAGCCGATGTCCTCCCCATTGATTTTATTGCTTATCTATTAGATATAGCCAATTAGCAAAGTTCTCACCACAGTTGTCGTGACCGTTTCCGTAATCAATGCGCGTGCTACGTATAAATTATTAGATAACAGATAACGATCATTACTTACATTGTTATGAGTCAATGAGCGTAGTGATTGTTTGTGTTTGACAATCCATGCAGGTATGACAAGAAGCGCCACACCTACCTACCCTTGTTTATTAACAAACATTTATCATCAAATCTAATGTTATGAGTAATTATTATTAACCGAAAAATAAATTATGAACAAAATAGTAAACTGTTTCAGCTAGTTTTCTTCGTTTCAACTTATGACAACTCTATGTTAGGAAAATTGAACAATACATGCAGCTATCACAGTGGATGCAGTTAATAAATCGTTTTCCAATACCAAAAGCTCGCACCCTGCACCCTCCTTATATAATTCGAGTATAATGGTAATGAGATATGATGTGCAGCGAGTGCCGAGGACACGTCAAGACGCACACATGCGCTCCACAAGTACCACAATATTCGATACGCATCAACACGTCAATTACCTCATACTTTTTATTCTGTCATATAATTTCATAAAAAGTACCTTCTCAAGGTACCTACCGCATTAAAAATGCAAATAAACTCGTAAAATGAAAGAGTAAATTAATCAAAATAACAACTTCAGCATGTTAATAGGTATACTGTTTATAAATTATAATGTAAACTTTGACTGAAGATGTTTTATTTTGTTTTGATCTATGTTGGCACAGGGTAAAATAGTAAATAAATAAAAAATACTAATGTGTGATGAAACGCTGACAAATAATCGTTCATGAAAATTTATCAAGATTACAGTAGAAAACTGAAAGGACAAACTACGTACGGTGTCTAATGAAACACGTGTTCTAAATTCACCGTGACATAAGAACTAATGCATCTAATTATACAATCAATTTCTGAGGATTATATAACAGCGCTAATATTAAGTTATGGAAATAGAAATATTTATTTACCTAACATTGTCGTTCTTTTGTATGCTATTTCAAAACTGAAATGACAGTGTTTCGTTGTTGTATAATGTTCATAATAATTTAAGCTTATCAATTATACCTACCTCTTAAATTATTTCAGAACTGTAAATAACTTTTGATATATATATTTTAATTGAGTAGTAGTAGTTTAGTAGGTAGGTAGGTACTATATTTTAACCTAAATTTTATTGTAAGTAATTTGTCAATGGCGGTGATTCCAAACAATACAGCCAGTAATGTTCTTGAATATTGTTAGCACAGGTGATTGTTTCTAGATCTGTCACCTTCTGGGGAAATCACGTAACAGACGCGTCACATCGTGTACACTTTCGATCAATGTAACACAATAAAATTATCGGAGCGATTGTTATGCTCACTTTATTTTCAAACAAGTTGCACATTATGATGTTTATTTCATCTTTTACAAGAACTTCTAAATATTTTAGTACCTACCTTCTTTGGAGAAATAAACGCGACAATGCTCTACATATCATTTGTACTTAATTTTAATAATATTAGGTATAAATTAGTGATCAGTGATGTTGTACCTAAAGCTCTGTCGTCGCCTGCATTTCAGCAGAATGGTTGGTGGTCAACCAGACATCCGACGTTATTTCCCGTGTAAACTGTTAAGTAATAAATGTTTAATTGCAACGCTATTCCATACACTAGTATAGGTAGTAGGCGTCGGTCAATATTACGGTATTTTACAAAATTGTCCGGACCAATCTGTACCTAATGTCGAAGTAAATAATCACCGTTACTAGAAGATAAATGTTTCTTTAATTAAGACTTTTATATTTTCCGGAAGGACACTAATTAATTCCTAGAAATTCCTCGTTAAGTATCGACATCATTATCGAATTTAAATAACTTGTTCCAGCCTTACAACTAGCCACTAAACACTATAATTTAACGATCAATAAACATAAGGAATCACAAATAAGATTATTAACAGTGAAGCGTTTTTATTTCAAGAAATAATAAAGAAATAAACACGGAAATATTACAATATATTACTGCAAAATATCACTAAATAATATGCATCCACATGATACAAGCTAACCAAATTATAAATAATCCCTAGTGTTCTAAATATCATTCACAAAGCCGCCGGTCACTTTAAGAATGACTCAAACCCAAAAGTAACACTCGTATGCTCATAATCAGGGAATTCAACAAAAACATATCGTGTGTAAGCTACTTACACTCTCGTCATAATAGCTAGAGTCAACGGAGGGAAATGGAGTAGAATGGAGGCAGCAGGCGCGAACCAGCCAGCTATCTACATGTGCGGTATCTATTACGACTACATCTACATAATATCGGTATTATTATCCTTAACGGGTTAAACTGTTATATTTAGTGCCAAAGCTCTACTTGGCACCAACATGGACACTTGGAAGAGGATACAATTTCACAGTATATGGTGATTTCGCCAGATTTTATCAGATAGATACTGTACCTATGTACTGATAAATGCTATTCCCTATCTTATTCTAGTGTAGTGATCTAGAAATCACAGGTGGTTGATGTTTTCTTTTCGACGTAAAGGTACTGCTATTGTGTAAGTATATACCTAACACAAGCTTCATTCCCGGGTTGCACATTGGACACCTCGTTTATGCTGTTAACCATGCAAGAATAGACTAATTACCGTTTGTAACATGAATTTGAAACTACATGTACCTACATCCTGTATATATATTAATAACAACAAGTTTTTCTTCTCAGTACGAGATATGGTTAGTGTCGAATCTGCTAAGGCCAGTGACACTACGTAGCGCCACTTTTTTATATTAATTAAAGCGCTCTCAATCCTAACATAACGGCCGCAAACATTACTATGCTAATTTATTATTAGGGTATTTTCTTGACATCCGCAATGTGACATACATTTTTTTAAGACTTAACTGTAGCGGAAATATGATTGATAGTTGACCGTTCAAGTACGCTTCAGTCGCCCGTAGCTCTGCATGCTCATTCAGTGTGCAAATCTTAATCTGTGTGCCAAATCGTAGAGGGACAGCTGAATAATCAAAATACTTATTTATTAGATGGCCGAACACACGACATCTTATCTGTATGATTTAGAAATGTAATTTATTATTTATTATGTGATAGCGACTGACGTATTTATTCCGAGATGCATTCGCGATACTAAGCTCTACTAGATATTGATTCAAAGCCCACATCTTAAAAAATTGAACAGAATATGTACCAAACACAATTTACAATATTTTATGTAACCTAATTCCTCCAGGTACTCAGGTAAAAAATGTAAAAACGCGAGGCTTCTAAAGCCACTTGTAGAGACTCATAAATACGCCACCCCATGCTGGTGTAACTTTATAAAAATGTGCATACGTATGGAAGCCGCAGTATTATGTTCATCATAAGCGCCACCTGCTTGAAGACAATCATTTCGTTCGTGTGTTCGGGCGGATATGAGCCGAATAAAGAATCGCGATGTGTGCAGATTTCACGGGTGTAGTGGTAGCTATTCGTAGGTAGCGACTATTGATTTTGTCCACCCCAGACCGCACAGCCGCCGAACTGCATCCAATTCCGCTGCCTAACACTTAATACCCATCTATTATTATCAATTTATTGACTGCTTCCATAATATTAGCTTCATAGTCCCAGACGGTAAATCATTTAAAATGTAAGGAATGTTGTTAAGCTTACGGAGAGCAGTATTTGGTTTATTGAAAGTGTATTCGTGTTTTAGTAATAGCTGACTGTGTTTAGGTCGAGTAAAATGTATTTTTTTTTTATTTAAAAGTTGTTGAAATGGATAAGCATTTTATAAACATATCAAATTAAGTAGGTGAGTGTAGGTAGGTACCTAAGATAGGTAGCAAGTATTTGTTACGCAAAAGGTTAAAAGCTCGAGTGACCCAGCTTACCCGAGTTATTTTAGTAAATGCCTTAGATCTTTGGGGTGAAATGAAGATCTCAATATATAATACAGTATCTCGTCTGTTGCTACAATCTATAGTTATGTATATGTATTAAGCAACTGTTGCTTCAGATACATACCTACTATCACAGGAATTAGGGGTGACGGATCATCCCTAAATCCTTTAATTACCTTGTGGTTACCTTGGGCTATGTGCAAGTAAATTAAGCAGATTGCTTCCCAGGATGTTACGATATTGTTCAATTTATTTCATCGTACCTCCATTTTTTCATGGTAAAGTTTCGATTTCGTAAGTTTCATTCTGAGCTTAATTTAATTTGTAACACAACCAATTTCGGGGAACGTATGTCTAGGGGACCGTAAGTATAAAGGATGCTGACGGTAAGTGTCAGCGCGATAGGTAGCGGCGGTAGGTATATTGTATGTGTGTGTAAAAATTTGGTTTCATTTTCTTTTATTCTCCATTTTCTTATTTACGTACGTGGTAGGTACCCTTTCAATCCACACAATCATAAAGCTTGTGTGAGCTATATACTACACTACTAATACAGTAGTATAAACAGATAGGTACTTGGCAGGCACTTAAAGGCACTTCAACAATTCCGATTAAAAAATATAAATAAGAATAAGCAGCCATAGGCATTATTATAGAATAAGCCCAATCATACCACCGTGTAGAACTCCAAACTAAAACCCCTTTACCAACTTGGAATAAGTCTAAGTTACTAACGAGGTGCGTCAAAGAAAAAAAACCATATGGGAAATACACATGGAAAGTTGAATTATGTTAAAAAATGTTTATAATATGAGACACATATTGTCAGAGGTGTGACGAAGAATGCAGCAGCACAACCAAATAAAAATTCTACTGTTAGCCAGACAGCGGTGGATATATTCTCAGCGGCCTGTGTCCGGTCAAAAACTGAAAAGCTTCTCAGAAATCAGGGTTTTTCAAAGTGGTTTAAAAAAAACTATGAATTAGGAACAACTCTCTGATGGATGACACAACAAATATCTTTGTTGATCAGTTCACCATTGAGCAGGTACCTACTGACCTTATGAATCAGAAATTCTTCAAATTATGTTGCGGACTTTATACAGGGACTTTTTGTAATAGTAAATTGCCTTACTAGACGCAGAATTTTATCGTAATTGACAGGCACTCTGTCAATACATCGTCATTATTTATTAGTGCCATTTAAATAAACATTTAGCCTACCCTAGCGGGTAAACACGTCATATGCTTATTATTGATACCGCGTAAAAATTCTCCTTATTACTGTATGTATACTGTGTGAGTAATACAAGCAGGTATCTGTAAGTATTACGTCGATTTTCCTCGCTGAGTGCAAAAAGATGGCGTGTATGAAGAGAGTGAGCACTCGAATTCAAGCGGGTCGCCGCGAGCCTTCCACGAATTTCCCGATTATAAAACCGGTCAAGCCTGGGAATTGTTCACCGATGTCTCGATGAAACGTGATACGTGTTCGAACTTCGTTTCTGAAAAACAGTTAGCGCATTACCTCCTAATGAAACGGCCTACTACTTCATAAAGTTAGCAAACATTTTTCTTTACACAGTTCATTGAAATAAAATTAGTGCATAATTATATTTGCGTCTTGATACGAGGGCAATGTCACCGCGCACTGTTCCGTTAATCCCAAATGAGATGTTTGTACTCTCCTCCAATCAAATAGGCTTATCTTGTCAACAGTTAAGGATGACATAAATCGAATAATTAACTTAATACGGTACCTAACTAAACCTAGCCCAACCTGAGAGTAGCTGGAAATACTGTTTTTGATTTCGTTTTTGTTGTCGAATTAGTCATCAACTTACCGTTGAAAACGAGAATTTTATTCTCCTTTAAGAACTTGTCAGTGTTCTACATAACGCTAAATTATAACGGGTTTCCTTATTTTTCAAGCAAAAGTTAATTAATACGTAGATACCCAATTTACAGAATATTCTCACGCTTTGCATACACGATGTAACTTGTGAAACTGGAATACTTTTATTATGACTCATTTAAAGTGTAACACCCGAGTATATCTATCGATGTATTAATAGGCCGGCGAAGTCAGCTATACGTGCAACATAAATTTTATGGAATCTCCAGATACACTTGCACCTGTACTTAAGTGGAATATGAAACTGCGTACATAAACATCACTCCTGTAAAAAGGTATATGGAGCTCTACGACAATGTATTTATAATGAATATCTTAAGCGAGGGGCATAATGTGTATCGTTAAAAGTTAGATACTTCACAAGCTTTTACCTGTGTAAAATTACATTTTGTAAACAATTTGAATGCTTATATATTCTTCGGAAATATTCTTATTCTGTGAAGAACCCTTTTTTTGGGCTTTAGTTGTTAGTAAGAGTACCTATCTAAACATTTATTTTCTTTTCAAAATCTAAGAACTGGCCAAGTGGTAGTCGGACTCGCACACGAAGGGTTCCGTACACGTATGTTGTATGGGAGCCTCCCTTAAATATTTATTTTATTTTAATTTTATTATTAAAGTAAAAATACAACTGAGTATATTGTGAATATTTCAAGGGCCTACCTGTTGCCATTATTGATATCGAGCAAAAAAGGCAAAATAATCGCGTTGGTTGTATGGGAGCCCCCCTTAAATATTTAATTTATTTTGTTTTTAGTATTTGTTGTTATAGCGGCAACAGAAATACATAATTTGTGAAAATTTCAACTGTCTAGCTACCGCGGTTCTTGAGATACAGCCTGGTACGACGCCTGGACGGACGGACGGACGGACAGACAGCGAAGTCTTAGTAATAGGGTTCCGTTTTTACCCTTTGGGTACGGAACCCTAAAAAATGATTTTAAAATGACAATTTTATGTAAAAACTTGCGGTCAAGTTAAGTTAAAGTATTTGACAAGAAAATACTGCTCCACTTGTTGGGATTATTAATTGTTGGTTCGGTATTTTTGATTTTTTCCTGTAGTTGCAACAAACTTGTAAAGTATGATGTTCAAAAGTAAAGTGTAGATACATTCGGTTAATAATCTATACTAATATAACAGTTTGTTTGTTTGGACGCGTTAGTCTTTGGAACTCACTTTTGGATTTGAAAAAATCTTTTTGCATTTGTAGCCCTATTCTTGAGGAAGGCATAGGCTACTTAACATCACGCTAGGGCCCTAAGGAGCACTGGCAAGCGATGCGATGTGACATGGGTCGGAGGAACAAGAAATTTCACGCGTACGACCTCGCGGGTAGAAGCTAGTTCTTACATACAGAATATGTGCAGTTTAGTGATAGGTACACATGTTTCTTTGTATCGTAAAAACACCCCCAACAGAAGTTAATTTAATATAAAAGCTAATCTTTATTAATTGTTAAAAGCGATCAGAATTGTGTATACGTTCAGATGAGTGATCTTATAATTATCAAAGCAATATGTTATTAATGCCGTCTGTTCACAAGTGCCAGAAAAAATCGACAAAATTATCGACTCCACCTAAGGCTATAAACTATCTTTCCGCGCTAGCGCTGCGCGCGCAGGTGTAAATAAAAGCACTGGCAAAACCGCTAAACAGCCTATATAAAAAATATAATAAACACAAAATAATGTTTAGACTGATCGTAGTGTTGTCGTATGTCAAATTGTAGTTTAGTTAGTATGGAATTAGAAAGTACCGACTATTGTCATAGAGAAATATACGTGAGTTCAGTGAGAATCCGCAATAATAGAACGCCAGTCAGGGTCTTTTCCGTTTGGTTCCGGGAGGGATTACGGACAATTTAAGGTAAATAAATTTTAGTTCATTTTGGGACCAAGGACAATTCAGACTATTTAAAAAAAAGTAAAATATGGCCCGCGGATTCCTTTTGGCATGAAGTCTCTTTGATGAGATTAAAAAAAGCGCGCATCTCCGACTAGTAAATAGTTATTTGTCGCGTTACCGCACTAGTGCGATAACGTATAGTAAAAAGCACACGTGTTTAATACTCTGCATTATGAACCTAAAAGCGATTCATTAAGAGCCACTTTACGAGCAAGTGAGTTGAAAATGTTATTTAAATAGTGTCATAAAAACTTTTTCAACACACTTGCTCGTAAAGTACTTAGCTCTTATTGAACCGCTTTTAGGTCCATAATGGCGTGTATTACGAACGCGTGCTTTGAATTTCTGATTTTGATCATCTACTTTTGCTGTTGACTGTACTATTATTGTGCCTATTATAAACGCATTATCAAAACTAAAACAGAGTGTAGATAAGATTATTTTCATTCTAATTGATTTGAATTCATTAATAATAATCAGTTCATTAATAATAGAATACCTACCTAAAATATTTGGCAAAATTTGTGTTTTTGGGAAATTATTTGATTTTTGTTGATTTCTAATACGAATTATTGGTATTCAATACTACATTATTAAAGACCATTTACCAGATCACTCGAGGATTCTGAAAATCGGATTAAGTACTTCTATATAGGTACTTACGAAGTTTATTTATGCGGTTTATATTATTAGATCTGTTCGAGTATGCTAGTCTTGTCACGTAGGTTCTCCCTATAAATAAACTATAGAAAACCTGCCAGTGCAAGTCTCTCGAAGAATATTAAGACTGTTTCCAAAATATAAAATAAACATCATCACACGTAGACAGGACTGCAATTTCATGAAGAATATTCAGTTATCTCAAGATATTTAAGTAACTAGTACTGTACTTTATACTGGCATGGGATAAGATGTCATAAGTTTTTATTATGGATGTAGTTGGTATATTGCAGGGAGCAGTCTGGGCGAGGCGCGGCGCCGGCGACGATTCTCGTTTGCGCGATGGCTATCAGAAGCGCAATCCCCTATTCCTCGCAGTGCTAATCAATGAATAATTACTCTGTTTAAGGGGCACCTCTATAAATAGCCGGCTGGAGCGCTGACCTGGAGCGACGGGTTAGTCCGGCCTGACAGCCGCGGACACTCGCAGCAGCCTCGCTCGCCGCACCCCCCGCGCTCGCCGCACCACACCCTCCGCCGCTGCCGCGCACAGGGCTGCCTCCACCACTAAGCTTTTCCTTAGCTCTAAGGAAATGTAACCACTTATCGTTTCTCTTCGCTATTCATTATAATTGTGACAAGTTTAATAAGACGCCAGATTCTCTCCGCCTAACATGGGAGATGATTCATTGCTCACATATTGATAAGCCTCTTTTCGAATCGATTAGTTTCCAGGCGCCTTCTAATTGCATGGCCGTGTCTTCCAGCGGGTGCAGCCCTACGCCGTCGCCGCTCTACTCGACACGCCTCCGACTCCGCATCCTGCCGTTTTTTGCAAAATTAACTACAAAAGAATCTTTATAGGCAAAATGTGGACACAGTTTTTCCAAAATATTTCATCTCAATAGTCTAGTTACTTACTTTTTATAGGATCGACTTTTTAAGTTGAATTTTATTTACCACTTGTATAGGTATCTATAATTAGAAATAGAATTCCCGATGCATCGATAGCTGGTAAGCGCCGCAGCACAATGCAAGGAGGATTGTGCGTGTGATTTTACAAGTAACGGCAGTTCTAACCGAGCTATCGGCTCAGGTACCTACGGTGCCAAGAGGTTATCGGTTATCGAGCTGTCTATAAAGAGATAACCACATATATGGTGCCTATAAGAATTTCCGATTGAAATTGCTTATGGATAAACTTGGCGAAATAAATATATACTACTGTCATTGCTCGAGTGTTTCATGCGCACAAACTTCGAATGACTGCAACTAATACGTTACATGTAAGTGTTGTTTTGACCATAACTTGCAGTGACAAGATAAAGACAAAGGTTGTAACATGAAACAACCCGGTGGTGCCCGTGATTCGGTTTAGTAAACGCAAACAAGTTGATTTGTGTTTAATCTAGTGAATCAGGTCCCTGTTTTGGCAAAACAAATGACAACGACATAGACATTGGCGAGATAGCCAAAAGGCTGAACGTGGCGCTGCGCGCTGGTCGGAGCGGCCCGACCCGACGCCGACGCCCGGCGCCCGGCGTGGCGCGCGGCGGCGTGGAACAAATGCACAAACCACGCCAATTTGCCACTCGTCATGACAGACACTCGCCACCTTATTTGTAACATGCTCCACTACAACTGTATTGGTTTCTGTTCCCAATACATAAAAGGCTTCGAAGTTTTCAATTCATTTTCAATTACCTGCGTACAGTATAAATGAAAAATCTTAACAGGTAAGTACGTACCTCTATTCAGCGTGTTGATGAAAGATTAAGTTCTAAGTAAACCTATTGTAAGTGAGTACATAAGAACTGGTCCTTAACAGCTTTGAACAGAGAGAAGTGGAAAGAAAGTAGGGAGGCCCTGCAGTGGAACAGCACAGGCTAAGCAGACATCACAGGCTAATAATAATAACCCCATAGCCGTATCTCTACGTTGACGTCGTGGTGGGGCTTGCGCGCTCCGAACTCTAGGCCTATGCCGGAAGAGTTTACTTTGCCGGAACAGGTCTAAGGTATGGAGCCAGACCAAGAGAGATACAGAAACCCGCAGGGCAGCATGTGGCGAGCTGTTGGGCAATAGCGACCCCACGTACCCTATCTCCTGGGAGAAGTCTTGTTCCTCAGCTCTGGCTTGCCTTTATTGGCCGGCTGGAGTGAACAATGACGAGGAACAGAGCTCCCACCTCATTCTTGCCTTTATTGGCCGGCTTGAGTGGAGATTCGCAAGAGCAAACGTGCTTGGAGGAAGGAAGTATTCCAGTAAGATGCTGGTAGGGATCTTGACCGTACTTCCGGGATTGTCCTGATAGCCGTGGAATACCACTCCACTCCTCATAAACATCTCAGGACTTGTTGCTCCCTTGTCGCTACGTCACTATGTGCTAGCAACCGTTTCCGGGGGCCCATTATTGAGTGTGCAAGTCACCCCCTGCCATTTTATCCGTGTATATGTTACTGTAAAAGACCGAACTGCGGTAAATCTTAGGATTTACTGGTAAATCATAAGATTTACGAAGTCTCGCCGGTAAAAGTCCGAATTGTTCTATAATAATCTTTAATTTCAAACTTTTACCGGCCGATTCAGTCGGTAAATCCTAGGTTTTACCGCAAACACCGGTAAAAGTCAGAAATTGATGTTTTTTTTTTTATTTAAAAACTTTGCCCCACACTAGGAATTTCTCCTGTATTGTGGGTGCGTTTACAAACATTTAATGTCACATACACAAACAGCCAGACCCGGAACAACCGGTATTATAGAACAATTCGGACTTTTACCGGTGCGACTTGCTAAATCTTAGGATTTACCGGTAAATCCTAAGATTTACCGCAGTTCGGGCTTTTACAGTAACATATATACAAAACATTGATCAGGCAGGGGTCATAGTTCTTCCATAGTTCTTGGTAACCAGTCCACTTTAGCCAGCCAAACCCATAGTCCAACTTTTTATTTTTCCATATCCTGCAATAGTCCTACACCAACCGGGGGTTATCCTTAGGTGCACTTGCATACAGGGATAATCGTCGGTTGGTGCCGCATTTCATTAAAATTTCCTATGGGGCCTCTGCGAGTTGGCTTCAGCCCCTCGTACGCCTTCCAAAGGACCGGGACCCCATGGTCCCGAGATATGAAAATAAAATAATAATAAGTGAGTACATAGCGACTGGAGCCGTTTAGGTAGAGACCACTTACAACACTCAATTAATCTGTTCGACAATATTATATATGCCATTTCTGTCAAGGCTCCAGACCGTCCGTAATTAAGGTCGCTAAAGTGGCCTTGGATATAAGACATGATAGAACCTGTAAGGGAGAAAAATGATAAAAATGACTGCACAGCGATTAAACTTGTTGTAATGAATTACGGCATTGCAAGGACGCAGTAAAGTTGAATATTGCATCAGAATGGTTACGAACACAGGGAGGCAACGATCGCGTGGAATGTTGGCGCGCCGCCGCTGCAGGCTGCGCGGGCACAGGCCGCTGCTGGCGGGCGCCGCGTGCGAATACGCGCCCGCGCCCGCCGCCGCCCGTGACTCACCGCCTCGCGATCTCACCACAGCTCACCGTCAGATTGGGGAAGTACGTGCTTAATGCGTCGGTCCAAGAGTTCTTGCAAGCCTTCCACTTACCACGCACGTTGACGTCACATACGTAACTACGCAGATTTATCTCATTAGGTCAGGTATTTTCCTTTTGTAGATGAATCATAGAAAATTAAGCTTACCTATCGATACAAAGTTTAAATTAAAGTTATTTTTCATTTTTATGACTCTACCTATGCCAAAAAAACCCACGTTTCTGTGTCTTCGTGGACGACAGAAGAAGGATACCTACAATTTATCTACATAACAGTTTGCGCATTTCATAGATTATATAGTATACTTTTCCAAATTTCCTCGTCGACAAACTATAACTTATCAGTTACATTACCTACCTAAATACGGAGATGAAGCATTGTTTTTCAGTGATATCAATAGAATCGCTACCTGAAAATTTCTAAATGATCATGAAATAATCCTCTTTGTTTGTCAATGTAGATGTATCAAAGCGCGAGAAAACTAAAATGAGAAAGATTTTGTCATTTCAAACTACCTACCTAAATGAAAAGACCACTCAACATACTTTTTAGCTTCTCACACATGCGTGAAACGTGGCAGAAATTGGCCACTTCGCTCACATGTCACGCTTGAATTCAACCGACTCACTTCCAAAAGTTAATCAAAGAACTTTACGAGCCGCCGACCGGAGTAAAGTTGTTAGAATTATTTAAAGACGGGATTGCTAATCATTTAACGAAAAGGCTTGCTTCATATATAGATTTCGTGCAATGGGGCCGTTCAGGTCCGGGTAGTCTGGACATACGCGTTTTGAGGGGTAATTTTACCTCTCCTTATTCATAGTTTGGGTAGCTGCAGTCATTTGCCAAGTACTTACTTAGATGATAATGTTTTTTTAGTATTCATTATTTAATACATTGGATAAACAGAGAAACATAATGGATACTCAGTTAATGTACACATCAGAAGAGTAATAACCAGGATACAGGCAATAATGAGATAACGCGAAGAAAATATTTGTGACAAAAAATACTACCAAATCGTAATAGCAAACCTGACCTCACTCTTAGAATTCGATTGGGTTTGCTTAAAAATGCTCAGGACATTTAAAGTGTCCACGAAGAAGAAGAATAAATAGCATCCATTTATTTTGAACTGTTCATCCATTACATATGTACCAATTTAGTGATGAACGAGAGTTTTCCCAAACTTTATTTTCATGCTTATACTCTGTTTTGTTGTTTGCATGATGTAGTATTTATACTACTCTGAAAGTTTATGTTTCGCCAAGAAAAGTTATTAATACAATCGTATTGATCCATTTCTTATTACTTACATGTTTTCAAAACAAAAAAGTATTTCAGCTGTATGATGTTAATTACATGCTTAGATTCGGTTTATAGGCGCTTACAATAACAGCTCTTATTTCATATTATCAATCTAAAATAATTGGCGTACTTTTATAAAATAAAACAATACAATAGGTAATATATTCAATTATAAGTATTATAACATAGTTTACTCGTCCGTATTCAAGAGGGATAAATATTTTTTAAATTAAAGTCCGTAAGCAAGATAACTTTATGTTTTATGAAGTGCATTTTATATATTTCTTGTATCTTGATGATTGTAAGCAGGTATGATGATTCGTCATGAGAAAAACAAATAAAGAAGTAAGAAGCAACCTTCCCAAAAATCATTCAAATTAAATAAATAGTAGATTAGAAGAGTAATTAAATAGTAAACTTCAAGTGGAATATTCTTGTAAATGCGAGACGTCATCGATATCTAACCTACTATCAGTCTATTGATGATGAATCATTGTGAAGTAGGATAGAGTGCAAGTGTCGGGCGCGGGCAGCGAGCGCGAGTGGCCGGTATAACGCCAGGCCGCCCGGCTGCCGCGCGCCGTATCACCGATATATCTCTCGGTTGCTAAATAATATCGATTTTATGGCGCGGCAGATGGCCGGCCAGGAGCCCGAGACCGCCGTCTGCGACCCTCCCGCGCTGCACCGCCAGGCACTCCTCACCCCCGATTGAGATTTATCCTCCCAAAACAGCCCCTGCACACAAGAATGGATTATTCGGTTTCCGCAATTTCTATTTAGAGGGTTCCCAAAGCGAGGTAAGCATTTGCGCGACTGATTTGGTGTTCCTTTGTAAACATTTGGAAGGGCATGTCACCGAGCGACGGTCATTAATAATAACAATGGGTGATGTTAGTGGGCTAATTTCCAATCGTTGCTTGTGCCATCTGCCGTTCCTCCTACGCATTTTTTGCTTGTTTATGTTGAACACAAAACAATTTCGTCAACAAACGTGATTATAAGAGATAAGTGCCAATTCGTACTTTGTTGATAACGAAATGGTTAATACCTACTTATTATAAAAAATTTGGTTGGTACTCCTAAAAGTAACTGAAAGAAAACTCATCCTCAAAGTTAGTCAAACGAAAACATATTGATTGAAGCATAAACAAAATCAAAGCTGCGTTTAATAAGGGTAAAAATACCTCCCATGTTTTTATTCAAAGCGGAATCCCAGCAATCCAAACATCGGAACACAAACAGGGGTATTTCAATATGATACCAGACATAAGTCCGCGGAAACATCCCAATAAAAATAAACGAGTGTCAATATCCAAGTCCGTAATGCAAATTTGCTATTGCGATAAAGGGCCGTGAAAAACGAATAGGCTTAGGATATTCCATTTTACATAATCTCCGTCTAGACGGAAGCTGACCGCCCCGCTCGTACCTACGGTTGGCGTTCTCTTATTGAGTGCGGAGTGTGGCTGTGCCGTGTGCGGGCTGGGGCTCGGGCCTGCACACACCGCACACCCGAGCCCGGGATTTGCATCCCACGTTTGTTGGTGAACTACGGATGAATTACGAGCGATTTTCACAGCTTCATAAGTACTTTTCATCCAGGAGGGCTCGTAAACTTATCTCTTCGTTCGACTTTTTCATTCATTACAAAGGGAGTTTAGAGGTGTAGCTTGTGACTGGTCCTGCCTGTCGTAAATTGTACATATAATAGGAATTTTCTCTTTCGCGTTGCATGCTCATGTGTGATTTAGAAAATAAAGGATAGAAATACAAAAAGGAGCTCATTGATCTGTGGCGGTGCGGCGATAATGTATCAGGTTTCGTTGTCAACGGACGCCTCTGTCCATTTCTCATTAATTCTAATTACGCTCAAATGTTTAGGGTTTCACAGGGATCGTTACACAATAAACCCTTTGAGCTCAGAGACGTTAATTTTCATTAATTATAACAACTAAAGATGTACCTACAATACAGTTATTATCAAAGAAATCTTTTACGCTTTGTTACTTTGTTGCCTGAGCTGTAACACGATATTTTTGAAAACACTGAATAAAGTTATGTAATGTAGGTAATTGTTCAGCTATTACAACATGTTTTGGAAAAGACAAAAAAAATCAGCGGTTCCCTACATTTTGACGAGTTATAAGTAGGTACGGACATAAATGTAGGGAACACCAGATTTTTTTTTGCGATTTCAGGTTTGGTCCCATAGTAAAAGTTGTTCATAATGATGAGTACAATGACCTCTTAAGAGGTTGTTAATGTTTTACCAATAACCCTGTATATAGATAGGCAAATTTACAAACATCTGTGTTTTTTTAGATTAAAGCAGGTAACAAAAACAAACACACGATTTGTCTTTCATTAAAAGAAAATATTACTTCACTTCAGGCTCAAGTTTAAATTACTGATAAATTACTATTTATTTGCAATATTCTCGTTTGCTCGCAGCTGCATTTGTACGTACTTATTTTATTTATTTTGTTGTTTTCTACGGAAACTTCTATTTTTTTGAGATGGCAATCTGCACGCGGGCAGACATTTCGCGAAATAGTTTTATTAATGGACGTTTTATTACAGCTCCGTAAAGCGTTAGCCCAAGCTGCTCCATGTATTTAATTTAAAGATCTTAAGTTCAAATCCTACCATCCTATTGTGGCTTCTAACATTTCATACAAATTGTTGTCAGAACAGGAACAAAACTAATAGTTTAATTTTTGATAATAACATAAATATAAAAGCACAGACAATAATTTGCATCTGCAAAAATTGTTTCGCCACCGATCAAAACAAAGCCCGGCTTCTCAGAAGCATGCCAGCAACACATTTGGTAATGGTTTGCACTTCCGCTTGTTCCCATACGCTTTTTAGTAAGCCCTCATGCGTCGTACGCAGTTCAACGAATTAATTTAGCCAATGAAAAACGCCACCAGCCTCACAACAACCGCGTGTCTCATTAAATTGAATGATACAAACAGCCAGTGTCCAACTTGTCACTTGTACATTTAGGATTTATTTTTTCTCTGCCCCTGCTCGAAACACATTAAAATCGCAATTTATTGTTTTCAATTACATATAGTATGTTGGAACAGCTTGCAGTGACAATAATCTATTCGCATTCAAGTAATAAATAATAATAATAATATGGAAAATTAAGAGTTTGAATTTTTCCGCAAAGGTTCCAAAAACTTTCAAATTCTTGTTTGGGTATTAACGCTTGTGGTTTTCCCCATGCGAAGTGTTCAGATTCCAACCGGTAGGTATCAATCGTAGTAGGTTTTTTGGTTTCTCATGGGCTACTTATAGTCTGATGTTCTGATTTCGAACGACAATAGCGCTCGATAGGCCGGTTAAAATTTGAATAAACACTTCATTTTCACTCTTTCACCCAGAAACGAATTGAAAACGTTATTTGGATTGGTAACACATATAGTTAGGTACGTTGGGAACTCAATAATTAGGAGTCGACACCCCGGAGAACAAAGAGCTGACAGCCCACCATTGCTCGGGCGCCGTTTAGGTCGTCAAGGTTGTTAGCCCTCCGCCTACGAGTGAGATGATATATAACTCGTTTCCTTCAGTAACTCTTACGACTGAGAATACACAAACTATATACATATCAGCTACGAATTGCTACGCGCAAATCCATGCGTAGCCGATACGCTTGCGTTGCCGTCACTGGCGAATTAGTACGCAAATAAATAATAACCCAATAATCATAACGTCACGTCACGTCATGTAACAAGTACATATTAAAAAGAAAAGCGAACGCTACACGACGGTTTATAAGCACTATTTATAATGTATAGTCGATGACCAGCGAATTAGAGATATAATACAATTATATTAAAATGTAGGTAGGTAACCTATTTAACAACTTAGGAGTGATTTAAGTATAAATATCAAGCTATTGTAAGGCTTCCTTTATTATTTTTAAAGTAATTATTCTACTGTTTTATATTTATTTTGTTGTCTAGGGAGCCCCAGTTCATCCGCTGAAAATTTTTATAACATTACAAAAATGTACATAAAATGTAGACATGATTCTACATCCTAACTTGCTTTGGTGGTTATTTTTCTACCATTTCATGTTTCAAAAATGTTTGAGTAAAACATTTCAAGTAGGTGTACTTACTGGAGCTATAGGTACCTTATCGAAATCTATCGATACGTGAACTGCAGGTTTCGTCACCTGCTGACCAGCTTTTCCACGCTATAAAACACTTTGACCAATTGTCTCACAATGGAAGGACAAACAAGGGGATATTGTTTTCTTTTTTATAATTCAATGATTTGCGTAATTTTGGGATGACATCATTGTCACCCAGTGAAGCGTTACGAGTTTCATACGTTTCAAATGTCATTACATGACATTTTATCTAAACCTAAGTAATTGAGTTTTGTCGTAGCTTTTCGAATATCGTAGATTTTCGATCAATGAAAGTCTATCGAATGCTGTAGGGTCAAGACTGTGGCCGAGATAAATCATTTGACACGTCATTCATCAATTCTATCGACGCAGACTAAAGCTGAGCAAATGTACTTACTTGCACATACACAGAATATTAAACATAAAGCATTCCGAGACACGCTAAATTCGAAGAGTAGGTAATTTAATTTATATATTGATATACATAAAGTGTATTTAGTATGTGTATTATAGTTTTTTGTCTTCCCACTGGAATGTTGTAAGTCTTCAGAGGCGACTCCATAATGAGGCTCGTAGATTACATGCTATTACGGTGTAGAAAGAAAATTATATTTGTGTTACCAACAAAACACTTTGTTTGATGAATTAATGATTCGTTTTTATTTACGAATATGCAATAGAAACAAAAGCGTTTATTTTTATCGTATTTTACACGCATGCAATTACTTTTATTACTTTAAAGAGTTAGTTAATTATCGTCGAGTGCACTTTACCTTTATATTTTGAGCGAGACGAGTTAGAAGTGGTTTGATGCCTAACCAGCAAATTATACGAAACACAAATCCCACGATCCACGTTTCGCACTTGACTGTCTTATTCTTAAGAATTCTAACCCGATTTACATATCAAGCTTAAGATTCAAATCTGTTGAATAAGTTTAACCTGTGAATATAAATAAAGCACTAGGTATAACGCTTGCGGACTGCAAAGTCGTCACCGAACTGCACAAGTATAACTGTACCAACCGGGTACCCAAATATTTAATGAGATTAAACGGTAATGCTCTGCAATCATTATTGGTCTCTCCGCAATAATATCTGCCTGTTTTCTGAATTCGTGTGCACGTTTGAGACCATTGCATGTTTTTAAATGACTCGCAACGAGAAAGTCATCGATATAAATATCCCAGCCTGGGAAGCGGACCCGCTAAGACACTTAATCTAAAAAAAGCTTGTCACACATCACTGAACAAGGTATACAGGTATCAGACACGTTTATAAAGGATGAATTTAGTTGATAAATATAGGAGATGAGACGAAAGGTCAGTTTCTCATCTCTCGTCGAGTGTACTAAGTACACATATTGTGCTAAGGATGGAGGTACATAGCGAGTCTAAACACTTACATGCCTAGGAAGTACCGTAAGTAACTGTGGGTCATTGGCTCATGAAGATGTCAGGAAAGCAATAAAATTTATTCTATCAACACGACAGCATCGTTAAAATTAACAATACTGCATTACAGTCTAGGCAGTATAACGATTAATCTCGACGCTTGGCTAGCATTCCGGTGGCGCGCGATCTGCGCGGGCGCAGACCCCCGTTGCATACGACGCCGACATGCTGCAAGAAGCAAACGACGACGACGACGTCGCGACGCCAACAGACAAACACTAAAACCGACGTGACTTTACCCAAACTAATACGCTCCTCTTCACTTTTCCTGCAGTCAATTACTGGCTCACGTACAACTTTTAAATCAAAATAGTTCCAATACCTAGTGTTGAATTTTGGGGTTTATAAGTATTGTACATCAAACTATAGTGGACTTTCAACTTTCAGCTTGACGTTATGAAACTTAATTAGTCTGAGCATTATTATTAAGTGTGATCTTTGTTTGTGGTCAATTTATAAAAGAACATAAAATAATTCCACATAAAAAAAGTTTGGAGCACTAATATGAACAGGCTTTAAACCTGTAACACTTGACTTAACATATAAACAACTATTACAGTTAAGTATTAATATTGGTTGGTCTCAATCACACGGCCTCTACATATCCTTCCTTATAAGATCGTATAACGGCCAGGAAGGATATGAAGACACCGCAAGAGATATTTTTATAATAAGCAAGGGTTTCAAAGGATACACGTTTATGTAAATGTGTAAAATAGGCGAGTTGCTGGCCGAACGCACCGTGCGTCTATAAGTTGTACGTCAATCCGCTGGTCGCCAGTTCAGTCTTCGGTGCGAGTGATTTATTACCGCTCACAAGACGCCCCATTACCGTGTCACAATCAATAACCACCGCACTGGCGACTGATGAATTCTGCTTATTTCTTCCTCTTTGCCATCAAACACCCAGCGCAGGTTCACTATTATCGCAAGAAACGTCTTAGAGGACTCGCCATTATGAATGTTTGTCTGCGTCCCATAAAAAAGCTAGTTTATTAACTTTTAAAATATACTGATCCTTTATGTTATAGCCACAGTTTAACACTTCTAGAAAATAACTTCAGTGTTGTGTTCAATGACAAGACTTGCTTGTGATTGTTAAAATTAAGGCATTACTCGTAAGTAATGCCTCAAGTCGGTGCGAACAATAAAACCTAAATTGTCGGCTGCAATATAATAGGAAAACTCTATGTTAGTAGCTTTTACGTAAACAAAGGAAAATTTTGCGAATGGTGTAAATTAAGTAATAGGTAGGTACTATTTATATTTACGTACATTACATGTCACTTATGTAAGGGAAGAAGGAAAATACGGTACCTACTTCATTTGACGTCTTATCGTAAAAAAATATTTATAGATCAAAGTTGCTACGTAGAGGAGGTACCTACACACAGTACGGAATTACGTCCCTAAAAGGGCCGCCTAAAAATACTTTACGTGAAATCATACTCTTAACAAACAAAAAGTTTTGTTGCTACGCTCTACGCTCCCTAAGCTTCACGAATCTCTAGGAATAAGGTACCTACTTACATATATTTCGTGTTAGATGTCAAATTAATATTAAACTGATTCATATTAATAATAATAATATCACTGCTCCACCTGCTAGGCCGGCCGATTAGGGCATTACCCCGCCCTTTACCCAGAACCGGTCGTTTTAGCAATGTTTGGGGAAATTTTCAACAGTAGGTACAACACATGAGTCAATATGTTACGGAGGATATTTCGCAGCTTTTCTAAATGTTTCTTTCTATAAGAAATAAGCATTTCCTTTACGACGGCACGGTTTGACGGCACGGTTGGCGCAGTGGTTAAGCGATTGACTGCTGCGCTGCGTGTCGCGGGTTCGATTCCCGAACGGAACAAATATTTGTATGACCTACAAGTAGTTGTTCCGGGTCTGGCTGTATGTGTATGTGAGCTTAAATGTTTGTAAACGCACCCACAATACAGGAGAAATTCCTAGTGTGGGGCAACGTTTTTTTAAAAAATAAAATAACTAAATATTCTATGTTCCTATTACGTAAGTAAGTTTTCATGTAGGTCATCATGAAAAGTTGCCTATGTAAGAGAAACATCTATCTATATATATAAAATGGTAAACTGACTGACTGACTGATTGTTGATATATCAACGCACAGTCTAAACCGCTGCTCCTAGAGACATGAAATTTGGAGGGTGTGTTCTTTGTGAAGAGTAGGTATCCACTAAGAAAGGGTTTTTCGAAATTCCACCCCTAAGAGGGTGAAATTTCACGCGGACGAAGTCGCGGGCGAAAACTAGTTATGTTATAATATGTTACTTACATAAATAGGCAATAAATGAGCGGGTAGGTGTAAAGGGCTAACAATAATACCTCGTGTGTAAAATTTTAATTAATGTCAAATTAGAATTTGTATTACTGTCAGTGTAAATAATTCTAGCACACCATATCTCTCGCACTGTGAAGAATGATAGATTACTTCAATTAATATGCAATTTCCGTAAGAGGTTGTATAGAAAAAAAAGCTTTTAAAGTTTGGCATTGGTACTTATTACAATCAATAAAAGCAACAAAGAGTAAAATGAGTCACCATTTACAGGCGGCCAACAATCAATCATGTAATGTAATTTTAAACTACTGTTCCTTGCACTAATAAAGTAATTGATACACATCGGATGATAGTTAATCATCAGGTGTAATAGCACCTTTACATGCCGCCCACTAATGAATTTACTAACAAAAAATATGCAAATATAACGCAAATATATCTCAATGTTATCTCTTCGTGCAGGGTAAACAAACTTGGGCAACGGCGACCACTTCTCCACTCAACGGTACTTGACATAATTGTACATGTTGATCTCGATGAGGCGAACTTTCTTCTCTTGTATTCCCCACAACATGAACATGCATAATTCGTGTATGTATTACCTATCATTCAACGCCGAAAGTAAGTGTTTCATTACAGAAAGTAAAACCAAACTCACTGAACAGTTTTCATAAAAAAAAAATTACATTGGCTTTCGGATTACACAGATAAGTAGGTAAATGTGACTGTGTTGAATAAAAAAAACGTCGATAACTTTATGAAAAGGAAATCAATTAGCTTCCTTTCACTAGTTATCATTCTTCGTTAGCAGCGTGTCGTGTAGACATTTTCTTAAATTTTTGTTGCTACGAGCAGACGAACACGCGAGAACAGTTAGGAAATAAAGGTACCTACTTACATACTTGCTTACAAGAATTCCGTATTTACCCTCGGTGATTATTTACATAGAAGTTCTCAGGAGGTTTGTGGTCGTATAGGTACTTACACTCGTACATGGTCAAGTGAACGGAGGTCTGTGTCAGCGCCGGAACCTCTATTTGTCTTAACGCAATACCTGTCAATAACCGTCTTAAGTTCATTGGCACTCCCGCTTTGGCGCATCCATTGCGTAGATTTGTGCATTGCGCTCGCGCAGCACCATTTGCTCGATAGGAACCCATCCAACTGGTACCCAGCGTTGTAACATGATCTCGGTATGCCATTAGTTTGTTGACAGAATAAATACAAAATAATTGTACTTGACTACCAGCTCAGAACACCTAAATTACTTAAACGTTCGAATTTATCTTCAAAGATAGGTTGGAAACTTGGACCATCCGAATTGAATTGCACTTCCTGCTAATTTTATTTATTTCGTCGGTATTTAGCATGCTTTTCAAATAATTAAGATTAAAAAGGCTAATTTTAAACTGCTTGTCAGCTTGAAATACCGGAACTATCCGAATAGGTAACGTATTATTTTATTTCTACAATTCACGAAGCCAGCACCATTTATTTTGTTACGATCACCATCAAGTAATCTAATTTCCCATCCCAGATGGTTATGACCAGCGGGGTAATTGCGTAACACACTATCAGTAGCAATGGCTTTCATTTTGGCAGTTCAACAATAATCATTGCGTTATTTACGTTGTTGAGCAGACAAATTTTTCGAAAATATGAAGCAATGTATTAGCAATATCCTTCAAAAAGATTCGGATTGAGTTTGTTAGTGTGTTGGTCGAAATTATAAGTTTATTTCGTTTTACTTTAGATGTTACATAATTATATAAAATAATCTTGTACCGATGACTTTAGGACTCCACTACAACGACTAGGTCTAACGGGTCGGTCGTTCGGAAGTTAAGGAAAATTTAACTTCCGAACGATGGTAACCACAAACGTGGTGACTAATATTTTCCGCTAAGCAAGTTTTTATTTATCATCCTTGTACCTACCTAATTAAAATTCCTAAAAGATGAAGTTAACGCATATCTGCGAATGCGTAGTAATGTTTTTCTGTTATCCTGTATATGTGTAAGTGTACGGATTATTTACATTACCTACTTCGCTGCAAGTGTTCTCATATTCATCTGAATAATTTAGTAACGTTTCGTAACCTCCTTTTGAAAATGACCGAACTCTAGCTGTCAATACGTGTCATAAGTAATTTGAAAGTTGGTGTTAAATAAAACGGTGTTCAATATTTTGTAACAAAACAAGGAACACAAAGGGCGTTACACTCTTTATGCAAACAGAGAGCAATAAGCGCAGGCGCAGACACGTGTCTCACACACTCACACATCACACCACCGCGACAATCAACTAATTATCACAACACTATTATACAAAAGAACATAAAAACGTGCTAATACGCGAAATAAATCGTCCAAATACAATGAACTTGTAATTGGCCAATTATTTCGAACTTTGGGGAATTCGACACCACAAATCCTAAATCTTATTTTTTGTCAATTTAAATATAGATTCAGATTTCTAGATATAATTTTCAATTCCAAACTGTTGTTGCGATCTATTTTTTAGATTGGGCCTCAAGCTAGTGAATTTAAAATTCATTCGAAAGGTATGCAGAAGTGTTAACTAAACACTCATGTTTGTTTTATTCTTGTAAGTAAATACAGATAATTATAGGCAGCTACTAATACCCACATATAATGTCAATAGCTAATGTAACGGTGATAACACCACGTAAGGAACTATAGTTTTCACACGTGCATAATGAGCAAAGAAAATAGAGACTACACCTTACAGTACCAGTAGGTAGGTGTAGTGTAGGTACTCTCCTGTGGGTGCGTAACTTCTCAGTCCACCTTCAGCAACGAACTCTATTTGTGATTTATAGGAAATCATTAAAATAAGTTTATGTGCAAGGAAATTGCTAGCCTGTGATTAGACCTTTGTAATTCTAACTTACTGTAATAAAGTACAGACATTTAACTGTTTTTAAATTAAAGTTCACTAAGAGTTCTAAGTAATAAAGTGAAGAATATTTAAGTTTGCATTCTAATCGAATTGCCACATGGTTTTTTTTTGTGGTTTAATAATATATTGTACGCTCATACATACATATTACTCACTTTCCCTTGTATGTAAAAGTAATTATGTTGTCGTTTTAGGAATATTAATGATATGGTTAGTCACTGCCTATATACCTAACCTATACAAAAAAACATTAGTGCATACCTACACATGAGAGAAGAATGAGAAGAAATTAGAAGCTGGTATTTAAAAAACGTTTAAGAAAACGGTTTCGTGATTAAACAAATTAAGAAATAAGTAGTTTAATTTGTGAAATCTAAAACGTTTTTAATAACTGTATCGTCTTTAACCCAAATTTTTTCTGTAGGTATTCCTAGATTCTTCTAATATTGTAACTGTGACCGCGCAGAGAGTAAAATTACTAGACATATATTAAGATATTATAATAATAACAGTTCGTGTTGGAGACTTTGACTATACTTATGTATCATTCCGATATCTTCTTTTACCAAGACCAAAAGTAATTTTATAACGTGTGACCGCAGAAAGTTTTGCTACTAAGCAAACACAGAGGTTCATGTGATGCCACAGTACCGGTGCTCATGTAATTTTGTGTTTCGAAATAATACCTTTATCGTGACGACAATCTGCAAGCTGCATCCGCGCCATTTGTAACAATATTTATGTTTTTTTAATTAGTTCCTGCTTCTATTCGCTGGTACGTTATTATGCCGTCATGAAATCGAAGCCAGTTATACCCAATGATAGTTATTTATTCCCTTTGCTTCGTTTCTTCCAAGAAAACACGTTTTAAAGTCTTCCTACAGAATATACGGGAAGAACTAGAAAACATTAAATCCTCGACGATACACATAAATAGTAAATAGGCATACTTCAAGTATGCCTCATACTTGAAGAATGAAAACATCTTCTAAACAGACTTGATGCGTCATATTCATAACCAAGGAATCAATCAGATAAGTGTTATTAAAATTTCTGCCACTTTTTTCCCTCATCACTTTGATCGGCTGACATCATATCAATTATTGTAATTCTCAGTTCCTTGGCCCTCAATAATTTGAGCAATTAACAATTCAGGATACGATTTCGGATCACTGCACGAGAACAACGTTTAGTAGAAGTATTTCTGTACCTATTTTCCTATTTCCCAGTTGATTTTTTGAAACACAATTGCTTTTCCTAGAATTACTGGGTATTCAAGAATAAAAACAGAAAGGGTGATGTCATTAACCGGACAAAGGCAAAGTAGAGCAAAGTTAAATAGAGGAGACGAGCACTGCCACCAATCAACATAGAGATCGCGTGCTGGTTAACTATAGAAGCTATACATTCTTTGAAGATGAACTCTACATAGACCATTTTTCAATACGAGCTTAGTATAGTGAAAAGCTTAAATATACGAATGTAGGCTTTTGTACCTATATAGAAACTTACTTAGTCTGGTTGTCAAGAATGACTTCCAGTTGATTACTTAAATAATATAGCATCTATCATCTCTAACATCATCTACTACTGTAGATGCTAAAGTTTGACGCCATTTACAAGAACTTTGCTCCACTTCTCCACTCGACCCCCAGTTGTGTTCATAAGAGGTAAGAGGCGCATATCAATACAAAGGGTAGTGCTAAGGATGCTTCGACATCACTGCGATCTTTATTTAAACTGAAAGTCTATAGTTACATTGACACCATTCGACAAGGCAAGACTGTTTTAATAACCCTTATAGAACCAGAAGCGAATTAAATAAATGATCGTGATGAACAAAATGATACGCCAATGTTTGTGGTATTGAAACAAAAAACGTTAAAGTTGTATCGTTAAACCGCTATCAGTTTTATCCCTATTCGTAAAAGTGTTTATTAAAAAAAAAACAATCCTTTATTTTGCGAAATTAGCAACGCGGATGCGGTCGTGCAACATACTTAATTGGTATAGGTAGTGGCCAGTGACCAGGTACCCGCCATCATTCGGCCAGTTGAGTGTGACGAAGCGCAATCCAAAGCTCCGGTCAATGCTCGGCGCCCACCGTTTGGAAGGTCGCGGAGTGGCCTTCTTTCGGCCAGCCATCATCGTCTAATGTGCCCGCCCGCGCCCCACACCCTGTATTTATTTCGATACACTAACAGTTATGAGTGCTCTTGCATGTTTATATGTAGGTTATTTATCTGTGTCGACGTGTATTTTGATTTTAACACGAATAACTTCAATGAAATGGATAATTGGACTCAAGCGGTCGCGGAGAATTTTGAATTGCCCGCACGGATACCATATCAAATCTAACACATCCATCGCTTTGCAGCTCATTAAGAGTTTTCAGATCTCACAGTGACACTATCATAATACTTAGCTTAATAAGTCTTTCCTGCAAATACCTTTGTGAGAACGTCAGGGTCCGAGGACTGAGTCACACAACACGCATTATGCGCGAACCCTTTATGTTTAAGAAACGTGCAAGAGCTTAATATTTATAATACCCGTGAATATGTTTTGATTAGAAGATAATATTGAGGTTTTATTGTGAAAATGCTTTTTAAGTTGAAGGCACCGGCTGAATAAAAAGGTCAACAGAGGCTATAAGCTTATTCTATCTCTATCCTTGTATACGTCAACCTATATTGCTTAACTTTTATTTACTCGTAAATTTATTTATAATCAAGAGTTATTCAGCATTATAATAGTATTGCAAAAGTATTTATTATTTAACAATAGCTATACAAAAATAACGAGATGGCACCCAGAATCTTCAAAAAAATTAAAATCATGATCTATCTAAAGAGCATGTAACATGCTTTACAAAGAAATATAGTGACCTCGAAATGAAAATCATGCAGCGCTCCTACCGTTACAATAACGAGGTCATTTATCAACTCTGTATTTGTTTGTCTCTACGCATTAAAATACGTATAAGATTTCCATTCACAAATCTGTGATAGATAGGTACAAAGGCGTCGTTTGTTGAATGTTTACCGTAGCTTCATGATTGCTGCTACTATAATAGGTATAATCACGATAATAAACACGCAAATCGATGTGTACGTATGAAATCAAACCACGCGGACTGGTCGGCAGTCGGCGATAAATCACGAACTCTCGACGATCCTTGCAGAAGAGGAAGTGGCCGAACAAGTATCTCCTCCACTATCATGATTCCGCAATTGAACATTAATCAAGTAAACTCGTTAACATAAACACTGCATTCACGTTTTTATTTAAGTGCAATTTTGAATTATTTGCAATCATACGGATCAGGGCAAATAGTTATTTGTGCAACAAGAGAGCAAAGTCGTTTTTTGCTGTGAGTGCTGATTTTGAATCCTGAGCAAGCGAAGGATCCAAAGATTGAAACACGAGCGTAGCAAGTGATTCTAAAGTTGAATCCTGAGTGTAGCGAGGGATTCAAAGGCACGAGATGCAAAAAACTTTGCTCTCGTGTAACACACATAACTTTTCACTTCAGCAGCGAGAACACTTTGTAAGGCGTGTTCGGAAATAGCACCCATGATATTTTATTATTCAAAATATAATTACGTAACATTATTGAGACTAGAAATAAATATTTACAGGTTAAATATCAGTTTTATTTGCAGTAAATACTTATTTGCGTTTAAATACAACAATAAGTTAAAAATTCAATAAATTACATTAAAAGACATAATATTTTATCTTTTTGCAATCTTTAGTTAGTACGAAATTCCGAACGTGTTTATCTTTGAGGTCGAATTCAAAATCGGAACTTCGAAAGGGCTGGTCTTTGTCTCTCTTTCTAATGGCGCAAAAGAGATAGAGTGTGAATGTTTCGAATTGTATGATTAACCCAAGGCTGAATAAGATATTCGCGGCTTTCAGAAAAAAATAATTAAAAAGTTACTCACTCAGTGAGCAAAATCGCATTTTGCTCACTGATTTCAGGCAGCAAAACCTACATGTTTGAGCTACTGAAGTGAAAAGTACTTTGCAGTAAATGTATTTGATGATACGGTATTTATGGCTCATGCAGCCACAAAAATAAGATTAGGTAGTCTCGGTAACGATACCTCTTTCTCTTAATAAATTTGAGCTTTCAGTACCTATTGAGTGCAGAGTCACATCATAAAAGGAGTGAGAGGCATATCTCGAGAAAGCGGTGTGGGGTGAACGTAAAGGGGAGCTAACAACACCCCAATAAATTGAGGTTGAGGTTTTAAAAAATCTATTAAGATAGACTAGAGGGGATAAACGATAAATAATTTGTTTTATTGTTACTTTGGATATTGTTACTTAATCGGTCTGTCTGTCGGTCTGTCTGTCTGTCACAGCTGGCTGGATATCTCAAGAACTACTAATGCTATCAAATTTTTTTGCAACAAGGACTGGAAGGGGGTCTGGTATCATATGAAAGAGCGCAGTGTGCACATTCTCAAACATTTTTTTTTTCTGGCCCCATAGTTTTCGATTTTTGATGAAAAATGTACAAAAAAATACCGTCCTCCCCGAAGTCCCCGCTCCGAAGCTTGCAAAGAGAAAAATCTGAAATAATTCTATGTGATAGAAGTTTATGTAAAGATTACAGGAAAAATAAAACGATGTCTCCTCTAAATAACACACTTTTTCAGAAATCAACAAAACTCAAAAAGCAAACAGAAATCAAAAACCAGCAAAAGATACACTAGTTCTACTATCGGTCAATAGACGGCGCTGACCTAAAACTGCAATATTCTACACCGCAGTCATCATCATCATCATCTGCCTAGCCTTTTTCCAACTATGTTGGGGTCGGCTTCCAGTCTAACCAGATGCAGCTGAATACCAGTATTTTACATTCTACACCGCAGTGCGCAGTGTTAAAATTCTGTAACGAATATAGGCCTCGCCGATGAAAATTTAAAACATATAATGGTACGGAACCCTCGGTGCGTGAGTCGAACTCGCTCTTGCCCGGTTTTTTAACGTTTATTTATGTCAAACATATTAACGCTGCTCACCCATTTATTCTAAAAGTACGAAGTAAAAGACGGGAGGTAGAGACATTGATTTATAATCATTTTTTGCACTGTAAACTTCAGCAATATGATATGAAAAACAAAAACGCAGATTCGCTTTAAAAGTTTAATAAAAACAACATGATTAAAAGTTGGGAAAGGGCATTGTCTCGAATAAAATACTGCTAAAGTACGTACACAAAGTTCAAAAAAGATCACAGAGTCATGATCAAGGCAGTGAACGAGCACTTGAGGGAAATGGGATTCAGGTAGGAAAGTTTTTGGGAGAGCCGCGGACTCGCGCCCGCGCTCGCCGGCGAGGGGGAGCGCGGAAGGGAGTGTAATGAAATAGGTAGACGAGACGCAGTTAACAAGTGCCGCGGTGCAAATTGCTTTTTTAACAAGTTTATTTTACTGAAATTTGCAGTCAATTAAAAAACAAATCACAATTTAAACAGCTTGATATGATAATTTGGTCACGCACTTAATTTTTGTTGTATCGAAAATATCGTAAACGAACTTTTGTTGCGTCCTTGTGAAGGCCGATCGTTTGCCTATTATTAATAGTAAGTAAATGTTATACAGCGTATAAAATCTGAACCGTAGATACGTGACGAGGCTCTCTATTACGCAAGCTCGAAGCACGAAGAACAAGGAAGTAACCTTTAACATCTGAAACTGTTCAAACAAATATAAGTATTACATTACCTGTTAGATATGCACGATTTTAGTAAATGAATAGGCGATTAAGTTAAATACTTATCGGGTGTATTTGTTTATTATCCGAATAAAATACCGTGAACAATAATTCAACGGCTGTAACAGTACCTATGTTTAGTTACACTACGAATAACTTGAAACTTCCTTACTTTTAGTATCTACTTAACTTGTTGTTGATTATGTAGTTACGCGTAACTACATTTATATGTAACAACAATAATCCAAATTCAGCCAAAAAAGCAAGATAAACAGGTGGAAGCCTTAACGAATTCAGTGTAGTCTAAAATCCGCAAGTTTATGTGTAGGATATAAATTATAAGTTTAATGAAGTGTCATAGCCGTACGGCGGGCGGCGGATGCTACGGCGGCGGGCACGGCGCGGAGCGGTGCCCGCGCGGTGCCCGCGCGGTGCTGCGCGGTGCAGCAGCCGCGCGGTACGAGCTCTCGCGCCGCCCGATGATTGATGTTAGGCGCAGTGAAAGCACTTGTATATGTACAAACATCTTGAACCTTAGCGGTATCAAATCCAACCACAAAAACAGCGTGCCCAAAACACGCGTTACAATTTTTCTCCTACATTGCACAATACGAATTTGTTAACGGGAACCGGCCATCTACATTCGACTTTTTTGTTTGTGCACGGCGAGTATAAATTGATAATGTTGGTAATTTGGCGCCCGGTCCGAGTGCCGTTGCCCGCTACACTAATGAGTTTATAATGGACACAATAATATAGGATGATAATATATTTTCAGAATCAATGTCTAGGTCGAGTACGCACTGCGCGTGTAATAGCCAGGTATTAAGATGTCACGAATATTAAAGTATGATATCCGGGAGAAACCCGAGCATAAAAACGTAGCATTTGACTCATACTCATCGTACCTACCTAATACTGCCGTCACAAGCAAAAAGGCACAACTGCATCTCAGCCTTAGGTAAAAAAGGTCATCTCATCTTGAAACAATTACTTACGTCCTTTTTACTTATGACGGCAAAATACGAGCAAGTCCTACCTTAATTATGGAAACAAAATGGATCTCATTCACAAGAGACGAACTGCACGTAGAACATAATAGATCATATAAAGCAACCTGAGAGATCACTCTAGCTTAACAAATCTATCTAGCATAAGTTTGAGTCTATGCACTTGACAAGATTTTTAACGAGATACATACCTAATTTTTTCTCTAGTACTTATTGCTATTAAAATATTGGTACACTAGCTTCTGCCCGCGACTTCGTCCGCGTGAAATTTTACCCTCCCCCCATTCACCCTCTTAGGGGTGGAATTTCGAAAAATCCTTTCTTAACGGATGCCTACGTCATAACATCTACCTGCATGCCAAATTTCAGCCCGATACCTCCAGTGGTTTGGGCTGTGCGTTGATAGATCACTATGTCAGTCAGTCACCTTTGAGTTTTATATATTTAGACTAGCTTCTGCCCGCGACTTCGTCCGCGTGAAATTTCACCCTCCCCTCATTCACCCTCTTAGGGGTGGAATTTCGAAAAACCCTTTCTTAGTGGATACCTACTCTTCACAAAGAACACACCCTCCAAGTTTCATGTCTCTAGGACCAGCGGTTTGGGCTGTGTGTTGATATATCAACAATCAGTCAGTTTACCATTTTATATATATATAGATTATTATATCTTTCATCGGTGTCAGAGTGCAAAATGTAGGTAGTTTAATCAGCTTATTCAGGTCAAAAAATATTACGGAAATAAGTTAGAACTTCGAAGTTCATTTTCATTAAATAGATGTTTTACAAAAATATCTAACTTCCCTAATCAATTGATCAGAACTTGGCAGATAAATAACAACTGAAACGGCGGAAACTGTCGTCCAAAACAATGACGGAGCGATGAGGTAGGCAGCGAGTGAACGCGCTACTGAACAGCGCAATAAACAAGACACAGGCGACTCGGAAATAAGAACGAACTTAGGAATTGCTAAAATATTACCATGTTCGCCCATAAAAAGAACTATTACAATAACAATTCCTTAAATTAACACGTTTGCACCAGTGCCGGATTAAGACTACTTGATGCCCTAAGCAATCCACGCCTTGGCGCCCTCCTATCCAGTTAGTCACCTCGTATTTTTTTCAAAACAACGATGAGCGATTTGTAAAGATTGGCGCACATCTCTAGTTAGAGTGACTTTTGGGTCTTGTAATATCTTGCTGATAAACAGCCTTGCAAATACTCTTTCGGTGCTGTTTCTGCCTTATGATGCCCCCCAGACGTGATGCCCTAATCAATTGCTTAATTTACTTATGGGCTAATCCGGCACTGGTTTGCACTCTGCGTGGAGCCGAGCGCTAGCGAGAAAACTTGATCTAAGTAACAAAAAATAATTGCGCACTTTAGTAACAGGAAATGTTTTGTATAAAATAAAATTACACACAAAACCTATTCCCTGTCATTACTAAAATGTTCATATTAAAACGATTCTTAGAGAACTTGTGCGGATTTGTGTCACGCACGCACAATAGCGAGAAATGTCTGGCCTGGGATCGTCTAGGGACTAAAAGTAAATCAACCATGATATCACAACACGCAGCGCAGGTACCGCCGGCGCCGCACCGCACACCTTCTATGAAATACTTTTATTAATAGAGGTTGCTGCATACGGTCTGAAAAATAAACACCATAATATGGCCTGACTGCTTGCTCTTCCCAGAATAGTACACACATCAAAAGTGTCTAGGGATCAAGCATTTTTATGCGGATTTCTTGAGATTGAGATGTGGCTTTGTAATAAATTTATGATTTTATAAATTTATATGGATCCTTTTTGGTGCATTTCATAATTTGAATCAGGAACTGTGAATCAAATTCGAGTAAAAGATGAAAATCAGCTGTCAATATTTTCCCTATAAAAACATACAACGCATTGAAGACATTATTAGTGCTACTGTTTCCCTACTACTAATTAAAACCAACGTTATTATGGAGCGGCGACGTCATTTAAGCAGGGAAGAAATGCTCAGAGCCGTGGGAATGATAGAAGCTGGTTCCCGGCAACGTACTGTGGCTTTAGCTCTGAATACAAGTCAGAGTGTTATCAGTCGACTTTGGACACGTTACCGAAGCACTGGTACCGTGGCTGAGCGCCATGGAGGACGGTATCGCTGCACCACACGGAGACAAGACCGATACATTCAAATCTTAACTCGAAGAGCTCCAACAATAACCGCCATGATGTTAGCCGTGAGGCTTCATCACTCTTCAGGGAACTTAATTAGCGACCAAACAGTCAGAAACCGCTTGCATGAAGTGAACCTTCATTCCCGAAGACCGCTACGGGTACCACCTATAGCAATGCACAATCGTAGGATTCGATATCAATGGGCTCTTGAACACAGAAATTGGGCAGAAGAACAATGGCGTTTCGTGTGCTTTTCTGATGAGTCTCGTTTTGGTATGAGACCGGATACAAGACGTATACGACACTGGAGAACCCCTGGACGCCAACAGCGATTAAAATCCTGCCAGGAAGTCCATCCTTATAGTGGTGGAACCATCATGGTATGGGCGGGTATTTGGATCGGCGGAAGAACTGAGTTGATTTGGATCAGAGGCAACCTCAACGCTCAAATTTATGCTGAGACGATTGTATCAGACGTCATCGTTCCTCTACAAGTGCAAATCGGTCCCTTATTTCAGTTAATGCATGATAATGCACGACCGCACACCGCAAGAGTTGTAAGACAGACTCTCGCCGCAGCTAACATCAATGTCCTGCCCTGGCCTGCTCAGTCGCCAGACTTGAACCCGATTGAGCATGCATGGGATATGCTACAGAGAAGAGCTCTGCCGAATATGGAGGGTATCCAGTCGCAAGAAGACCTTTTTTTGTTGTTGCAACGAACATGGGCGGCCATTCCACAGCGTGATTTGGATGAACTCATTTTGAGTATGCCAAACCGATGTTCTTGTGTTGTTAGTGTTCGCGGTAGAAACACGGATTATTAATTGTTTAAGTTACCCAATAAAATTTTAAAGAAAACTGTTATTTCAGTATTTTTTTCGAACTTTTGTGTTAGTGGTTCAAATGTCAAAAATCCCTTTATTAGGAAAATGGCAAATTTCTTTATTAATGCAAAGGTGACTTGGTTTATCGTTACTGTGACAAACGAAAACACTTTATTTGATGAATCCTTAAAGAAAATTTTAATTAATATCAATCAGGAGAAAAGTTATTGCAAAAATATATGTTGATCCCTAGACACTTTTGATGTGTGTATTTACATGACCGACTCTTTAAATATTTCACACCATTCCAACTAATTAGACATGCTCGTACATTAATAATAATTTGATAAACACACAATAAATCTTCAAATGATAAATTGGATGTGGAAAACTGATTAATCAAATCCAAGACTTCGCCAATGTTTAAGGATGATAATAAAGATATTTATATTCGTTTTAAACGGCGAAACGTGAGCTTCGACGGCAGCGGCAGCGGCGCGGGCGCAGATGACGGCATTGCCTGCTGATCTTCCTTGTATTGTGACTCATCTGCTAGCGTTCATGACCTGCTCCACGGATTTTGTTTACCGGCCCCGACTAGGCTGTTAGTGAAATGACTTAACATTAATCGCATTATTCGTAATCATGTATACCTACTGCTTAGATTTTTTGTAGCCATCTTAATTACGGAAATACCGAAATTGGCGGAACTAAAAAGGCATCTAACTACTTACACATCACAGAATCTAATAATAAGCCTTAAAACCGAACTTTACTCAACTCCTACTAAAAGTTCCAAATTCTGTTTATACGGTAAGTTCTGCGCTCTCTAGGTACTGAACCTGTAACTGAACGTAGAATAAACCTTCGTTTGATCTCGCGTCACTCACGTGCTTATTATAGAAATAGTGTGAAAATAACTCCCCGATGTCCCTGGCGCTATGAGTTTGTTCTAATTGCAATAACATAGGAGTATAATAAGCACGATTATAAAATTGCAAGCTATCAAACAAGTTGTCAACCCTCGTTGAAGGGCAATGCATTAAGTTTACTTTTGTTTTTGCTGAAGACACACATCCTTCGAATTAATATCAGTTGTATTTGAACACTGAAGTTTATCGCTGGGCGTATGGAGGAACTGGTACGATCCCTGGAATTGCACATGATATCTGCCCATAAAATGCAAATGCTGTGCTTCACATCCGGCTCAGAATATCTCGCGATATTATAATCTATGATTATGATTATGCCTGTACCACATCAGCTCGCACGACTACGAGTCAGAGCGGCGCGTAATGTGATGACATTTCATCTTTTGCCCTTCATTGCCTTTAATGCGTAACTTATCGTAAATTAACTTACATGTTGCAAATATGAATAAAGATTCCAGCTGTAGGTACGATATTACTTTATCTGTATTCATATCGACCTTCCTTTCATTAGAGACGTTTACGGTGATTGAACATCCATAATCAGTGTGATGGTGATATCATAAAATGCGAAGGTTCGTTACTAGTTTGCTTCTTTAGGAAACAAGACATCGCGTTTGGGTGTATTTAAAATATTTTATACGGTAACTATGTAAAATTTTAGTAGATTTTCATTGAATACAACAGTTTCTAAAAATAAATGAAAACTTGGTATTTTATCGGCTTTTACTGAAAAAAATATGAGTTGTCTTTATTTAATGACACGTTCTTATTTTCCTTATCACCATCATGTCCAAAAATCACAAAATCATCCAACTTTTTAGACATGTAACAAAAGACCAGCATCATAATAACTTAAAGCTCTCCATCTCGCACATTCGCGGCAAAGTTTTAACACATCTGATTATCTATGCGATCTATTGTGTTTATATTAAACAGGTTATCGTCGATTATCTATACAAATACTATATGTACCTATGTAAATGATATTGGAGAACATTGCAAAAACTTGTAATGAAATAATAACAGCAGAGCAGCGCCGAGGCTGTTATGAGACTATAAGAAATAAGTACCTACCCATTGAGATTATTCAACGATATCAGAGCGTGTATCTCAATATGTACATCTCCGCGTTTTCTTGTACATTGATACGGACTAGGATCATCAGTTGTCTTATCCACGTAACGTCTAAACTATTTACTTCCGCCATCGGTTTTTGTAATGTAGCCTAGTACGTACCTAGTTAAATAAATATGTACCGTTACCACTTAAAGCTTTCGTGAGAATGTAGAAACACTCAAATTAGTTTCGATTCAGTATGCGAATACACGCGATTTAACTGAATTGCATAGCAAATACAGACAATGCTGGTGTACAGTTGATAAAGGGAGCTTTAGCTGCGAGCGGCTGGCGGCAGAGCCCGAGCTTACCTACATCGCGGCGCGTCGTTGTCTTGAAGCTTTTCGTAGCTCGTCGTTAAACAGAAAAAGTAAGTAAGTAAATTGTTTGTTCTTAGGTTCTAATTAACAGATTTAGGTAATTTATTTACTTTCAATCCTTTCATAAGTTCCAATTGATGTGGAACATTATAATCTGTCTGTCTATACCTAGATAGTATAAAAACAAATTCACTCTTCGTGTCGGTCTGTGTGGCCACTTAGTTCTTCTAAACTTACACAATAAATTCTAATGCGGTTTTCACCATCATTTAGATAATATATTCCTTAAGGTTTATGTGTAGGTATAATATAAACATTAACCTTAAACATAACGAAAAGCAGACATCTCGATGTTTTGTCAGGTCGTAAAAATTCGTGCAAAACAGGGGCGGATCAGAAGTATATAATAAAAATAGCAAAATTGGTAAAGCAATAGGCTTGTTAGCAAACTCTAGTTTACATAACAAACCGCTTCTAGACTTACAAATCTAATACAGAATCTGAAAGAAAGCTTTAATGCTTTCAAATGGAAGTTCAACAAATAATAAAATAATACAAACCTTTCCATCACGCGTAGCATGACGACGTTTTGTCGACGGAAGAATAGACAAAATGACACATTGCCATGCTTAGACGCGTAGAATGCGCACAAATATTTCTGCAATCTGTCATTTTGTCTATTCTCCCATCGACAAAACCTGTTTCTACGGCGGTCATGCTACGCGTGCAGGAGTCATGTAATAGACATAGTTTCAGGTTTAATTTAATCTTGAAAACCCATAGACTTATTACGTTACAATAAAATACTCAAAGAGGTGGAAATGATGCCTTACGTAGATTATAATTCAGTATCAACAAATAAAATCTCAAAATGGAAGTATCCGAAACTGCCAGACGTAGAGGCCTAGTAACGTGTAGTGTGCTCTAGTTTTGCGGTATCGGTTTAAATTGTCGGTGGCGTGGAGTGCACTGCAGTTAGTGGCAATCTGGCGATGTGGGCCGACGGTGGCGATCGGATCGTGTTAAGTAACGGCATCTAACTAATTACCTATTAAAGGCAACAATGGTCTCACGTCGGCGGTGGCGGGCGCACGGTCACGTCGTGTCGCACGCACCACTCGGCGCGGCCCGCGGCCCCCCCGGCCTCCAGGCTTCCGTGGCCGTCGCGACGTACCCCCGATATCAACCTGAATTTCTTTCATAAGCTCTCAATGAGTCCTCCTAGTCTTACGTCATAAAAGTTCTATCATAGGTACTGTACATCCTTAACGTAGGTATATGCTAATTGCTACGTAATTTCTTTTTGTTATCGATTACCTGCTTACAACATCTAATATGTAAAGCCGTTAAAATAGCCACCCCAAAACTTAAACTAACAAAAGTCGAAATTAGGACGGCTAAATCGAAACTTGGGAGATCGACCGCTAGATCGCCTTTCAACTTTCCGATATCTTTTGTACAACTTTTTTAGCATAGGCATTGTGCAGTTTCAGACAATCGGCACGGGTACGTTAGGCACATAGTGGCACTATCCAGGTCAAATCATTTTATATCTGCTGAATTCAAATTCTAGCAAAATAAAAACTAACCTACAAACACCTCGATAGAAGTTTTAAAGCTTGCTAAGCTAATCTTTAATAAACCCAAGTAAATAAAGTGCTTTTCCTATTTATAAAAATGTCCCGCTGTTGCTATTCGCCGATTTTGTAGAATTTTATAATGGCGTAGGTAATTTTATTCGCATGTAAATCGTTGTCTACGGTTTTTTTTAAATACACAGCTTCATTCGTAGTTGCAAAGCGTTCCGCTTAAAAACGCTAAGGATTTTCCGTGACCGAATGAGAGCACTATCTGGCTGAGCTATTCCCAGGCCGCATAAACAAATTCTGATCACACCGGGCGCTCGGCAGCGAGGCGTCGCGTCGTGGAACGTTGCCTTGCCCACTTTAGATAGTTCGGTACGTGTACACTTATCTCTCGATCATCACCACCAAATTAGCTTACATCGTTTGATTTTCATCACTGCTTCTGTAGACAATCTTGTGAATACTGACGTTTTCATTTAGGTTCTATACCTATGTTATTTTTAAACATAATTTTGTTCTGATAAAAATTGTAATGTTCGCATATTGGACATCTTATTCACAAAAACACACTAGTATGATATATAAACAGTCAAAGTTCTTAAATACCTGCTTACTTTTAAATGTCGTTTACTGTAGTTTAGACAGGTCACCGCTTAGTCTCAAACCATATTGTGAGGAATTTCGCGTGTGAAAATCAAATATGCTTGTTCAGTCTCTCGAATTGATCAATGTTTGCATTCGCATCGTAAGTAGTCTCACGCGTCATTAGAAATCAGCTTTTTTTTTTAAAAAGCTTTAAATTCACTTGCCCACTTGTGCTTCACTCACTTCCACTGCATTGTGCTTTTCCTTTCTGATCCGCTTAAAAATAATATTAATTCTCGATGCTAACATTAGATCAGCAATAGTTGTAGAGCCTAGGGATCGCTACGAGCCTACGAGTGTTAGTTCAGCCGACAGTAGTTCAGGAAGTGTTTGACGTGTATGATTATGATTAACGAACGTCTAGTGCAAGCTCGCCAGTCTATCTGCTGATGCCGGTGAGTGGGCATAAGATTCAGGCGCTCGCCCTAACGGTATCCCGCTGGCGGCTCTGCACACAAATTAATGGTTGCCGCTCAAGGCCGCCTACAAGCAATCGACATAGATACATCGTTTTGTCGACTATGAGAACACGGCGCCTTCCGAGTCATGGTCAAGAATGGGGCCGAGAAAGCGGTCTCAACACAAGCAGTCGCCAGCGCAGCCGCACCCGGCACCGCCGCCGCAGAGCCGCGCCGCCGCGGCCGCCGCCTGCCGCTCTGCCAGAAACGAAAGTGCTCGTGATTGTTTGAGTAATTTGATGACCAACATGCTAATTGGATTTTGGCCAACTTGTAATTGAAAAGCTCGTCAATTCATCGGTTAGTCGTTCGTTTTCAATCACGACCAACTCTCTCGATTTTATATAGAAAAAATAAGCACAAAGATGTACATGTGTCCGATACGGGTTCGTACGTTGTGCTAATGAAATCCTTAACATTGACTCGAGACATATATTGGTTTGGCGATCCATTCACTATTTCCGTGTCATTAATTCGAATAGGTGGATCACAAAGGTGCTAGCTGAGTAGTCGGTGTAAGTCGCTCTGGGTGCTCAGTTTTTGCGTGGGTGTACTGTTACTGTTAGCCGAGTTTCGGCCGCCCCGCCAGCGACTAACCTTGATACTTTCAGTTACGACGTCTAAGTCTATTTCGCACTCTTCTTGTTACCGCTGTCATCTTATTGTGGCCGAGTTAGCTGACAAAAAATATCAATCAAAATTCTAGCACAAAAGCCCGCGGCAGTCGCGCTGTCTCTTGCCCAATATATAAACGAGAAGAAAAATGTTTTAACAACATCACTCTTACATGTACGAGTGCGCCGGCGCCGGGCCGCTACATGCTCGCTACGTACACCTCCGAATTGAGTGCTTTATTTGGATTTATGGTACACACGTGTTTTTGACTAGCATGCATATAATTGCTATGCAGGTACCCACCAACTAATAAGTACTCGTGTTATAGATTGCTACTTCAGTTGGTGCTAACGGTAGTTCTGGACGCATAGCTACACAAATTACTGTTTCTCAACTATTTTTGTGTGTAGGTACACAGGTACAGTCAAAGTAAAATAATTTTTGAATCATCTATAGGTACTTACTTTTCCCTTGTCTCAACAAAGTCTGGCAGATCATAACACCACCCCATTTTGGAGAATAGATACTTAACATGCCAGAAATCTTCGTTTTATGATTGGTAGGTACCTAGTAGTAAATAAAAAACTTTAATCACATATCATCATGATAGCTTAGATAAGTACCCATAAAGCGTTTATTTGAAAATACTTAATTTCAAGTTAAAATTGCATCAAGTTAGGAATTTCTTAATTAATGTTATGATTGAACCGGGCGTAACTGCATATGAACCTCATGATTGTTATGAGAAGTAAGTACTTCTAAATTCATTTTTTTATCGTGTTAAATCACAGACCTAGTAATTAGTAAAGGCACTGAAACATCTCGGTCCGTTGAAGCCACCCATATATATTGGAGGAGCCTACGTAAAGAACCTATATGTTATTTTGCTTCTTAAAGAAATACAAGCCGTGTTGTCATTTTCCATCGGCACAAATGACGAACTTCCATCCCCTAGTGGATGAATTTTCAAAAATCCTTCTTTAGTGCTGCACTTTCGTTATCTTTAAAATAAACTTTTGTGGAAAATTTCATGCTTCTCGATCCAGTGGTTTAGGCTGTGCTTTGTCTGTCAGTGAATTTTTTATTCAGTACATCTATATAAAAACGTCTGAAACTCGGAATCTCTTGGAATTTATCAATTGAATGACTTTCAAAAGTGCACTAACAGCCTTTTCCTCCACAGACTGCATATGCATAAGACAACCTTCACGGACAGGCATGTTTTATCTTGTCTGTATCTAATTATATTTGATGATATTCCCAATCAGCTGCAGGGCTTGTTTTAAAACCTTATTAACTTCATATACAACAAATAATACCGAAGTTACTATATTTTCTAAAATGAAAATATTCTCTTGCAGCAAAACTCATAATGCTTGAGCCATAAATCGAAAAGACATCAAAGGTGTTTTACTCGCTTTTGCAAATTCTCGTCTGCCTTTATAATAACAAAGATATTTTACAATCACAAGAACTATGAAGTAAGGAACGAGATGTAGCATGCGACGTGCAAGTTCAGTGACTTTACCTTCCCTTCGGGATTGGCAAGAAGCGGCATGCGCGTTCCCGAACCTGTTTGTGTATCCCAATATCAGCGGCGTGGGGATTTTGGAGGCCAATTAAGTGTACTTGCAAGTACAGCAACGTAAAATTGGCATGTACCTACCAAATATTTGAATGCGTCGCGGACGATGCACGTAACATTTCTCTGTTACATAACAATTAGCGAGCGAGTTGGTCGCCGCGCGGCGCGGGCGCCTGCGTGCGGGGTCATTGGCAACGCGGCCGAGAGCTGCCACTTTAGGTTCAAGGGTATCTAGAATGGGCCTACATGCCTTCGCGTTCGAACCGACTCTAGTCGATCGATTCACCGGCCAGACTCACCTTTTACCCAAAAAAATACTCTATTTTTTTTAACTTATTCTAAAACAGCGTAGCATAAAAGTTCTCTGCCAAAATTACCTTTCATTTCTTTTTACCTAATAAACGGAACGGTAAAAATATGTAGCGCCATCATTTACTCTCGTATAGTATACAATTATCTAAAAAAGCAATAAGGAAGTTGAACTTCTTTCTTCATGTCTTCCTGAAAAGGTCAGAGGTTGAAAGTAACAATATCCATTTTGTTTGATTTTAGTGTTACTATACAAATGCCAATATTTTACCAAAAACAATGGCGCCGAACAACTTTAAAACTCAATAACAAAATGTAAAACATTGTAGTCGCATGTAGAATAAGGTTTCCAAACGGTAATAATATGTTTGTGGCGTCCAAATCAAATTTCTGAAAAATTGCATTTAGTGTTGGATACTCGACAGAAACCAGATGGCTCGGAATTTCGCAAGTGACGTGTGTACTTACTTTAAGTTGAAGTGATATTTGTATTATGCGATTGTGTCAAATGGTTTAAGATTCGGAACACGGCCGACGCGTCATGTAAGCCGGCCGTATGTTCGCTGTTCTTTGTCATTAGCGTGCTCTCACGTCTAGTGCATTAGCTAATTTGTCATCGCTGGGTGCGCTTCGCTGATCGATTTTACATCATTACAATAGACTCCTTTATTTCACACCATGCCTCACAAAACTGTAAAGAATAAATTATATTTCTCATTCAATACTAAGCAATATCCTGGAAATTTAAATATTTTATGCGAATAAATTGAAACCTGGAACAGACTGCGGAAAAATTAAGTACCTAACAGATAACTTTATCCGGTCTTATTTAATTTCTATCGAAAATTATTATCTACTAATTCATTTAGATGTAGCTATGACCGATGTGTTACTTTTCTCTGATTGTCCATAAAATTCAAAATTACTCAAACGGGAACATTATGCAAATTAAAATCAATTTCATAGGTCCAATTCTGACATATCACACGAACGCGTCAACGCTTATCATATACATAGATCGTACATGTGCATAAGGTTGAAATTAATTAAAATACTGCAATAAAGTTTTGAAATGATTGAATGTCGTTTCCGTTAGTTTTTATTGATCTAACAACACTCTGATGATGAGAAACTGCAGCTTACCTATACTATAAAGATGCCTTCACTTTTGCATAAAATAAACAACATTTGCCAAATTATGTCAGTCTTATGCTCACTCTAAAGAGCACATTTCTTACATAAGAAGTGATTTTGTTTAAAAGACACATTTAATAGATATGGTAATATGGTGCTAAGGAAGTAGAATTGAGTGTGGTAGGTAGGCCTATACCTATGTGCTACAGATGCCACACACTACAAGAGGGATTGCATCACTGACCAGGCATTTTTGTAAAATCCGAGAGCCCTTCTCGTTTAGCTATGTTAATTCTTGTACGAATGATGCACAAATATGACGCATTGTGTGCAGCCGCCCATCACGAACTATACTCGTGCTTCACAATTCTTTCAGTTTTGCCTATAAATAACTATTAATAGATACCGACCACGAAAAGCAATCTCGCAGGATGGCAGTTAAGAGCCCTCAGCTTATTTTACAACGAAGCTCATTAATGAGTGGAGCGCGCGCCCCCGGGAATGTGCGCGCAGCCTCCTCGCGCTACGGTCGCTTCTCACTTGACGCTCCCCACAACATTGTATAATTATTACTTAATAATATAATTGATTGTAATACGTAAGTAGACATCTCGTCCGCTCGCTTCGTGTATCGGTAACTACCTACCTAACAGTAAAATATAAACATTAAAAGTTAAGCTGCACTAAGAAATAGCTATTCAAGATTATCCGTATCTAAAAGAAAATAAAATTCAAACGGCTGCGTAACCGTGTTTTTGTTGAAAATTCAAGATTTTTGTATCTGCCAATAATTAACAGTGATTTAATGTTGAGAATAAACGATAGTAATAAGCTATAAATATATTGTTAATCATCTAATTGATTCTGCGTATCTTCGTGGAACATTTAATGACGAGCGTACAGCACTGCGCTAGCGTTGATGTCTAATATAAAGAACGTAATATGTTTTTACTATGGTAATACGCGTGCGCGTGATTCCCATTCAACTATTGAACGTGACATTATAACACAAGCCCGGACGTACGTATTTACGTACCTCAACTGTATGAATGAGTATCTTGTCGCATAAAGAACCTTCCATTTATAGCTAAACTTTACGTTTTATGCTGAAGAGAAAAAAAATATAAGAACAAGTAAGATATTGGCGACGTAAGTAGTAATAGCTATCTGCTTATTTGTAAAATATAAGAACAAGTAAGATATTGGCGACGTAAGTAGTAATAGGGCTATCTGCTTATTTGTAAAATAATGTGGAAATGTTATATTGATTTATGTATTGCTACAACGTTACAAGTGCCTAATTGGTCACAACTTGAAGTACGTGCCTCATTGTAGTAGAAAAGCGTTCCTACCGTAACAAAATTAACCTTCTTAAGTATTTTACAAATGTCGAACGTCAGAAATAACAATAAACAGCCCCAAAAAGCCCATACTTCACCAGCCCTTCGTGCTGAAGCCTGTAAGAAGCAGTGCAACAAACTCCACAGCCATTCTTGTCATGATTAGACCGTGGTTGGATCCTACATTCATAACATAGCATATTTTTATTTTCCTGAAGCTAGTTTACGACCACGTACGTAAGCCGTAGGGAAGTCATATCTTCTCAAAATTACGCACACGCAGCCGCGGATCCCAGGAAGATCATAATTATATTCCCTAAACTGCTTTGACATTTATGGGAAATTAGGGTTTCGGCCTACGTGGCTTTAAGGTACATATAACCACAAATGGATATATATTTAAGGCAGAGTGAATACAATATAATAATAATAAGACGTTATATACATCCCATTAAAGTATTTAATAGGGTTGATAAAAAAATGTGTGTGATGATAACAACATAATTTAGCTTAAATACAAGTTTTGTGATCTTAGGTAAAAAATACATACATTAATAAAATTGTACCTATGTAAACAGGCACTTGTTGGTAAAAGCATCACCTATATGTGAACTTAGCAATGCCGTCATTTGTTTTTAGTAATCGTGTCGGCTGAGGCCTTCCTCGTGCGGCTTCCATCACAAAAACCACCAAAATGTTTGGCGGATGAGCTAACCCGCCCCGTCCTAGCGCACGACTCATTGATTACCTTGTAAAAAATTCAATCATCGGCTAAAATTAATATTCCCAACGGAATAATCAAACTCTAACATTTCAACTTAGTAGCTTTGGCACGCAACCGTCCAATCCGCGGAACTCAGCGATCTCAGCTCAAAAATGCGCAGTACACGTACACGGCGTACCTACATAATCAGCCTATAATGTTCCCACTGCTGGGAAACAGGCCTCCTCTCGGTGAGAGGGAGTGGGCCGTAATCCACCACGCGGGCCCAGTGCGGATTGGCAGATGTCACATGTGTTCGAATTTTTGGTTCTAGGACATGCCGGTTTCGTCACGATGTTTTCCTTCACCGTTTTGAGAGCAGTGGTGGTGAAATAATTTACACAAAGTAAAGCGCCTGTCTGGGTTCGAACCTACGACCTACAACTCGTAAGTCGCGGCCGTTACCACTTGGCCACCACTGCACGGCGTACCTACCTATTAGTAACATAGATTTTCCGTATATTTAAGTAATTCCTTATAATTTGCAGTCTATAAATTAGTTTGTACATTTATATAAAAAAGTTTATCGTTGTAATTCCGCGTTTGAAGTCTCAAAGTTTCAAAGTCGAATAGAAGTTTAAATAAAGGCCTGTAAAGGCAAGGGTGGGGTGTAAGGCTTGTTCGCAGTTAAATGTCATTTAGCTAGTTTTCTGTCAAAATCTTGAAGATAAAACAGCTTTTTACTACTTCTTCAATCATCATACCTCCACCACCACCACCTGTCTGACCCTTCTCGGATTACAGGCGTGATGGTAGATATGTTATGTTGTCTAATCATGTGTCATCATTACTTTAAATATATTTTTTTAAGAAATGATGGAACCTTAAACTTTAATGGAACTGATGATTCATGAAACTATTGCGGGCTCATTGTAGCAGACAAACCGGATATACTATTCATATAATATAACAAGCGTAAGTTGATGTCAACAGGGATGACGTCTTCAAGGAGGTTAATCTTCGCAAAAAGCACGACTATCATGATAGTGCGATGCGATAGCGAATACAAAAACTGATCCTTAGATGTATCTACACCTCTTTATTAGTCACGTATCAACGCGAAGTGTTCGAAGACCACAGATCCGTACTTTTCTCAGTAATCTATGATGCTATCACGGGTTTTTTATCAATTAAGTTTTCTCAAGTTAGATATATATTACACAAAAAACATAGCAAGACTGAACAGTTAACAACGAAAATGAAATTAATGTCTTTGGTATTGTTCGTCGAATCGTTGAGCTCCTCAAGTTCTGAGTTGAGCTGCACGATTTTTGTCAAATGCGTGCACTGATTGGACAGGTCCGCTCAATCTGTGTGGTTCTTTCCTCAAAAGACCATTTCAGACACCAATCTAAATGGTCTTCACACGATCTGACCAAGATTTTGTCTGGACTTTACAAGAGACTGACTTCTGAGTTTGTTTCGGCCTTTCTTTTCAGAATAGTCAGATAGGAAACGCCGACCTCATCTAGTTTAAAAAAATATGATTGACGTGTAAAAGTGTTTGTACAAACCTACTTACAGAAATAAAATCATTTATCATTATCATTAATGAATGAATTTTTGAATAATTTATAAAGCTAGAAAAGCTCTTCCTAGCCCTCATTTGCAGCATACATTCTCATTCCGCAGTATTTATTTATCTACAAACTTATGAAATAATTTCACGCAGCGACGACGCCAAGAATAAACTCGAAGCTTTATTTAACTTCACAAGATATTATTACTCTCTGTTTAGCGTACTTACCTGTACTAATAACGAGTTACCTACTTCTATTAATAACGCCGCGCTATTTCCAACATCACACGATACTCTACAATTTACTCTGTGTGAGACGTGCGGATGGTCGTGCATGAATAACGGTAACTTATGTTCATTTTAAAAAATAATCACTATCAGCGAGTTTTCTTTGCTCCATTAACAATTGCAATAAAATATTTCTCATAATATATGAACATGTGCCTTTCTTATTTTCCCTCAAGGTACACATCGCAATCCAGTCGCATCATTAGTGATAAATCGTTATTGAAGCAATAACTTTTTACAGCGCTGGAGTTGATATGCGGGAAGTACTAAGTGATGCCAATATCATTGAATCTGCCTAGTATACAGTTAGTGCCGGTTCTCCACCCCTATAAACTCGGTTTCAAACATTAAATAAGCCCATAAAGTTGCAATCAATTAAACATCTGACGTCGGTAAGGGTTATACACCTGAACATAAATCAATTGCCGTCTATAAGGAAATTGGCACGTTTATGTTTCGAGTGGGTACCTACATCTGTGTACTAGTATAATCTAAACCGTGATTGTGCATTAGATCTGCACTTGTGAACATTGGGATGAAGGTGTTAAGGATATATTTTTGATTTCTTGCCTGTTTTCCCATTTAGACAGAAGTAAATTAAGCCGAACAAAATAAAGGCCCAAACATGAACTAAGTATAAACCATACAAAATTATAATTGAATCATTAGATATTGTTGTAAAGCTCTAGGCTCATATTTTTTTAAACATGTTACTTAATGTTTAAAAAAATATGAGCCTAGAGCTTTAAGCTAACTTGTGTTATTTACATATGTAAAAGGACTATGTTTTGCAAACATTGTAACACATACAGCATTCATCTAGCTTAATCGTTTAAATATAGCAAGAGACAGATTTAAATATAAGATACATAAATTATTTATTTTGTAAGCCGTTAAATACATCTTTACATAGGTAGAGGTACAAGAATACAGGCATGCAGTATTTCGCACTACTTCACCTTAGAGACGGAAACTTTGAAACTCACTCATTATTTTAAGTTGCATCCACACCGAATTTACCTTATGTGTAGCAACGTTTGCAAGTGTTACTGGGCCACAACAAATAACAAAAAGTTGTTTAGTAAACGTACTAAAATTTATAGGAAATTACTTAATGTTATAAATAAAAAATAAAATAACTTTATTTCAAGCAACATGACTCATAAAGGTAGAAAAAAAAACCGGGCAAGAGCGAGTCGGACTCGCCCACCGAGAGTTCCGTAACATCATATCTTTTTAAATTTTCATCGGCAAGGCCTATATTGCTCAGAGAATTTTAACACTATGCACTGCGGTGTAGAATATTGCAGTTTTATATCAGCGCCATCTCTTGACCGATAATGGAACTAATGTAACTTTTATTGATGATTTCTAAAAAAGTGTGCTGCTATTTATAGACTTCATTTTATTTTTCCTGTAATCTTTACATAAACTTCTATCATCACACTAATATTATAAAGGCGAAAGTTTGTGAGTGTGGGGGTGTGTTTATATGTTTGTTACTTCTTCACGCTCAAACGGCTGGACCAATTTTGCTAAAATTTGGTATGGAGGTAGCTGACACCCTGAATTAACATATAGGCTACTTTTTATCCCGATATTCCCACGGGATTGACATTTACGCGGGTAAAACCGCGGGGCGCAGCTAGTATAGAATAATATTAGATTTTTTTTTTGCAAACTTCTGAGATAAGGGGGGAATGGTTTTTTTTTCCATTTTTCATCAAAACTCGAAAACTATACGGCATAAAAAAAATTAAAAATGTTTGAGAATGCGCAAACTGCACTCTTTCATATGATACCCCACATCGAATTTTTCAGACCAACTTGAAATTTGGAATAGTTTTAAATGACGTTCGCCCAACTAATTTGCAAATAAGAAAGAAATAAAAATATGTGTATATTTTTTGCAACAGGGACTGAACCCTTTCAGTCCCTGTTGCTATTACTAATAGCATTAGTAATTCTTGAGATATCCAGCTGTGACAGACAGACAGATAGACTGAGTCTCACCATAACGGTTCCGTTTTACCATTTTGGTACGGAACCCTAAAAACTAAAATGACAAAAGAAACAAAGAAACCAACTCTTACTAGGTAACAATATGCCTGCTACAGCATTGCCGGATGTAGGTACGGGCAGTCCAGTCTGTTTGCGATCATCGCCAGGACGACATTGGCTCTGCGCACCAGGGACGAAAATTATATTATATACATATTATATTACTATCATGCTACAAAAAGTAACTACGGTGTGAATTCACCATTAAAAACTCATCTAGCATCACATTTGCCAGAAAATTAAGGCAAACTTTTTCAGAAACAGGTTCTATACTTACTATTCAGGATGAAGATGATATTAACAAATGAAATGACTATCAAGTTAAAGATTTAAATGCCATGCGGATACCGAATCGCTAAACATACCGAAAAAGCTTTTTCCAAGACATATCGTAATTTTCCGAGACAATTAGCGACTTGTCTCTATCGATTCCATCGTTTCCGCGGAATGTCAGTAACTTGATTATTGCTCTATGAGCTTTTTCTCACATCCCTATGAATGCAACTTAATCCTACAATGCTAATTAAGTTCAATATTAGCTGTTCGATAATGAAACGAGGACTGAAGTCATACTTAAGTAAATATTTAAAATCTCTTTGCCATTGTGTGAAACCTGATAGGATTATATTAGTACATCGTGAGTGGAGCTGTTGCCTGCGCCCGCGCATTCGGAAACGCTGCTTAAACAATCATGTACGCGCTCCCTAGTAATTAGGATAGGTTGGTAAATACTCAATAGAAGAAGCTCTTCACTCCTGTACTGGTGCTGTAGGCAGGCGTGGCGTGGCGTGGCATTTGTTTTGTGTGCAGAATACGAGTATAAATAGACATCCCGATACCAATAATATGTAATTAATATCGTCAATCCTAATTTCGCGCAATCCACATTTTTCATTCCCATTGTCATCGAAGCGACTGACTGTAACGCATTTACCGCAATTTCAGTGTTATTAAAAAGCAAAAGTAATTAAGCATAATATCAAAATTGTACCTACTCATGAAAGAAGAACAATATAATTATCTAATGTTCACAAAACTCTTTCTATTTCTGTTTGCAATTATTGCATATTGTAGCGAAAATAAAAAAAAAACTGACCAAGTGCGTATCGGGCCACGCACAGTGTAGGGTTCCGTAGTAGCCCGATATCACAATGTAGTACGATTCTGTTGTTCTTTATTGTGAATTTTTTTTTTCAATGCAATTCTTTACCCGTTATAAAAAAGCAACTACTTCATCTTAGTCACTTTATAGGACTAATGCTAAGGATTTTGTATTTGGTACCAAATTATCCAACACCCAAGTTCAACGACTATTACTGCTAAACTAATAAAGTTATCTTAACCGCTATAATTTTCCTTTAAAGTTCATAAAACGCACTATCATCGTGAATTTTTCCAGATTTTTCAAGCCCGCAGTTTAGCTTTTAGAGGGGGAGGGGCGCCCTACAGGAACAAAAATTTTCACTTTAAAGTTTAATATTGCGTAAATGGAGCATTAAATCGAAAAATAATTTTAGCAACCCCCAAGTCATTTTAGAAGACCTATTCAACGATACCCCACACGATGGGGTAGACGGCGAAAAAAAATTCATCCCCACTTCACATGTAGGGGAGCTACCCTAAAAAAATATTTTTTCAAAATTTTATTTTACCACTTTGTCGGCATAATTGATTTACATACTCCTACATAATTACAGCTTTCTAGTACTAACGGTCTCTTAGTAAAACCTCCGACAGACAGACAGACAGACGGACGGACATGACGAAATTATAAGGGTTCCTTGTAGGAACTACGGAACCCTAAAAATCACATCACTGCATTTTAAATGAAAACGTATATTTTTTTAGGTAAACCAAATACCTAAATATAAAATGTGTAGGTGCAAAAAAAATCTAAATACAAAACACGGTTATTAGTCACAAGATATAACTATATTGCTGCTTTAAGAATATTAGGGAAAACCAGAAATAAGGAGAGTTTATCAAATTCAGGGTATCTTTTATTTAGGATACATTTTTATAACGAATTTCACGAACCATCGACACGATTGCAATCGCGTTTTAGGCTCGTAAGAACTAATTTGCACAGATTTTAAAAGGAATTCAGTTCAAATTACCTTAGCTAAGTTGTCCTGAGATAAAAAAAGGTCAGGGAGGTTAAGTGTCAAAAAATATAGTTTTAGATCGTAGTTTCCTGGACACAGGCGAAGGTGACCACGAGGTTCAGTAACCAGTGACGTAGAATAACGTCACGCAGGACTCGTAGTACAGGAATACTCTGCAGCTTGGTTGATGAATGCAACAACTTGCAAATTACATGCCTGTTAAATGATCCGGTATCCGGGAAAAAGAGCATGGCGCCCTTTTTGACTGGCTGTACACCAGGTTTGAAGAATTCGTATACCAGATAATGTGGTCAGTTGCGAAGCTCAACATCAAGACTTTAACCATTGCACGCTGGCGGAAATCAGTGCTTACATGTCCAATATCAGACATTTGGGAACAGATTACCAGGAATATTAAAATTATTTCAGGTTAAACCAGGTCAACAAATGTCACGTATAATTAAACGAAATTTTCTTATCTATCAAATATTAAAACACGAAATATTTCTTCGTACTGGACTTTTGCGTAGGTGTTGACGCAACGTAGACACCGCGAAGCGCAGCGGATCCCTACCACGCAGCGGATCCCTACAGTCCGCGTAGCCGCATACTACGAAGCGAGCTCTAACCGCCACCGTGTAGTTGTATGCTACGCAGGGGAGTCCGCACTCCGCGTCATCACATATTACGCAGCGGACCCTAAACTCCTCTTATCCGCATGCTACGCAGTGGAGTATACAATCTACGTAGTAGCATACTACGCAGCGGACCCTACACTCCGCGTAGTCGCATGCTACGCAGAGGAGTTAACAATCCGCGTAGTCGCAAGCTACGCAGATGAGTCTACAAACCGCGTAGCGGACCCAACACTCCACGTAATTGCATGCTACGCAGGGGAATATACAATCTGCATAGTCGCATACTACGCAGCGAATTCCAGACTCCACGTCGTCGTATGCTACGCAGGGGAGTCTAGACTCCGCATTGTTGCATGTTACGTAGGCGAGCCTATAATCTGCGTATCGCATACTACGCAGCGGACTCTTCACTCCGCGTAGTCGCATGCTACACAGGGAAGTCACATGCTACGCAGCTGACTCTTCACTCCGCGTAGTCGCACGCTACGCAGGGGAATCTACACTCAGCGTAGTCCCATGCTACGCAGGGGACTATACAATTTGCGCAGTAGCATACTACGCAGCGGACTCATTACTCCGCGTAGTCACATGCTACGCAGAGGCGGCTACAATCCGCGTGATCGCATACTACGCAGCGGACTCTTCACTCCGCGTAGTCGCATGCTACGCAGGGGAGTCTACAATCCACGTAGTCGCATGCTACGCAGAGGAGTCAGCAATCCACATAGTCGCATGTCAAGCACCCAGTCAGCAATTCGCGTAGTCGCATGCTACGCAGGGGAGCAGCAATGATGATGATGATGATGAAACCGACTTCAAAAAGATATTAACTCAAAATTATGATATAACTTCAATTTCGGAAGTCGGTGGCAAAAAACTAAAATACAGATTTCAAGACACCGACTTCCGAAATTAAAGTTATTTCATAATTTTGAGTTAATTTCTTTTTGAAGTCAGTTTAATTTTTTTAAATTACTGTTTTTCAGTTTAAAGATCAAAGGGATCAGATTTTTCAAATAAACTGTATCCCCCCTCCGCTTTTCATCCCCACAGGGGTGGATTTTTGAAAAACCCTAAAACACATACTTTTTTATTTTTTGTTTTAGTAGTACAGTTTCTAGTTAATCCGACAGTGGGTTACATATTTTTCTAACCTTTCAACTTTGTTACCCCCTAAATCCTCTGTGAGGGGTTTTTTATACTAAAAGTGACAATCTTTATTAACTGAGCCAAATATTGCTAAGTTTCAAGTTTAATAACCAAATGAATAAGATTTGTCTGCTTTGCTGATCCCTGCTTTTCACCCCCACAGAGGTGGACTTTCGTAAAATCGTTTGGGATGACTACTTGACTCAAAGATTGTGTAAACCAATTTTCGAGTTAATCAAGCCACGCAGTTAATTTCACAGGGGAAGCCCTGTGAAATTACCTTTTCACCCCGTTAGAGGTAGATTTTCTAAAAACCCTGATACATGTTATTTTTTATTTTTGATCTCAGGTATAAATACTGAGTTTCGAGTTAATCGGACCGCGCGTTAAAATACTACCCTACAAACTTTGACGCTTCCCAATCACCCCTTCAGGGGGTAGTTTAGAAAAACAAAAACGCCAAACTTCATAATTTAGTTAGATAAGTATTCGTGTCAAGGTTCAAGGTTATTAACTCAATAAATATATATATATATCATCTGTTCCTGTAACAGATCGGCTCGACCTCCTAGGCATGGAGTTGACATCTTCTCGATGAGACATCATCATCATCTTCATCTTCGTTTTCTAGATGTCAAACAGAACTGTCACAGAACTGGACAGCTTTTGAGCCTTTACAAAGCGCAAGTCCGATCCTCATTGGCGTATCTAGGGCTTTTTTCCAGGGGGGGCCTCGTCCCTAAGGTAACCTTTTTTTTTTTCGTTGGGAAATCCTCATGGAAACCCTCCGTCTGGGATGAACGGAGGGTTATGTCGGACTCCTACCGACTAAAACCCCACTGTTCCTTCTACTACCATAAGTCGGGGGCCCGAGAGCCCCGAGAGATATTTGTACATTCGCCGCATCCTCGACTGATATCAGCCCGCCATGCCTAGCCCCATCCCCATGAGCGGGCGATCCCACAACCGATCCTTTTCTTTTAGCACGTTTTTAGGATTCCGTAACAAAATGGTAAAACGGAACCCTTATGGTGAGACTCAGTCTGTCTGTCTGTCCGTCACAGCTGGATATCTCAAGAACTACTAATGCTATCAAATTGAAATTTGGAATAGTTTTAGATGACAAGTGCCCAACAATTTTGCAAATAAGAAAGAAATAAAAATATATGTATATTTTTTGCAACAGGGACTGGAAGCGGGTCTGAAAAATTCGAAGTGGGGCTACTAGGGCATGTGGGGTATCATATGAAGGAGCGTAGTTTGATGAGAGTCAAAATGGCGGGTGTACCTTAACTAATCGAATCCTTCCATTTACCAAAAAAATGTTGTACTATTTAGTACCTAGGTTTAAAAAAATTGTACCTTCTTCAGAACGAAATTATTTCGAAATTAAGGTACACCCGCCATATTGACGTCAAGATGGCGGGTGTTCTATAGTATTTTATTACATAACCATTACTCATAAAATATTATTACACCAAAAAAATGTACCTAAAATGTACTATTAGTATCTAGGTTTAAAACAATTGTACCTTCTTCAGAACGAAATTGTATTAAAATTAAGGTACACCCGCCATATTGATGTACATCAGAACGTTCAGCCTACCGAGGTTACATTGTCACCCTATTTCAGTCGCTATCCGCCAATTTGTGACAGTAAATCACAAATTATTTGGCTGTTACAAAATCGTCACTAAAAACTGGAGTAGCAGCCAGCTCCCTACCTCGGTAGGCTATATAGGTAAGTCAGTTAGGACATTGAATTTTATTTATATAGATGAGTTTAAAATTTTCTTTTATTTAATCATGTAACATTTTTTTTCAAAAATCGACTAGGTATTTAAAATTATTTACACTAGATACTAAATTAAATGACTAACTAACTTACTACAAATAAATACAAAAACAAAGGACACTTATGCGTCGAAGTACTCATCCGCATCGCTGTCATCCGGAAACGTGCTTATTATTATTATTTATTTAATTGCATTATGTCACAAGGTGTTTTGTTGTAACATTTAACACAGTACCCCATAAAGATGCATGTACTTTAGCTAATCTGGAAAAAGGTTAATCCATTTTATCTTTATTTCTAGTATTAAAATTATGTCTGTCGCTTATTTTATTAAAAAGATGTAAGTAGGTAGATTTTTTTTCTCTCTGATGAAATTTGCCACATGAGTAGACCATGACCTGACCATTAGGACATAGGATACTTTTATCGCGATATTCCTACAAGATCGAAACTTATATCGATCGGAGATCGGGTAATACCGCGAGGCGCAGCTAGTTTTTGATAAGTCAAACAAAATGAATAATTACTACAGGACAATAGATGTATGATATTGTATGTTGATTTACAGTAAACTTGACGAAGTTAGGTCAATGCTGACCACATTTCGTTTGCAGTTTTCGCAATAAAATTTAAACCTTTGTTTAAGCTGTACCCCAATGGTATAAATTTCCTGTCAGCAAATATGACAAACTTTCATTCTATTTTGCGATTTTGAAAATTCTTCCTTAGTGCTCACTTTGTTTAGGTATATAAGGAACTCTTGTGCTTTTATTGCTTCTAGACCCAGCGGGGTTTATGTCTATCAGTGAATGAAAATATTCATAGGTTTAAATGAATTCAAACTCAAACCCAAAGAATTTATTAACCAATACCAACCACTTTTGAACTGTCAAAGGGCTGGTCAGTCAGAAAGATGAAGTTAGTTGCCCATTCCAAATCGTAGCAGGTTCGAATGGAAAAGAACGGGCAAGAAACTCCCATGGACACTGTTTTAAATAAAATATTGGTTACATCATTCAAGATTTTTGTTTTTTTTGAAGACGTGCACGTTAAAAGCGTTCATAGTAAAAAATCAAATAGGCCATGGCAGCTAAGAGATGACCAGTCCCAGCTAACAGGGCCTGTTCACAAACAAGACGCATGGATCAGCACCATTCAGCTTAACCATTTGTAGAAGGGAACTCAATAATCTAACACATGCGCTATACAATTATATGGGTTATCCGGCCGAATTTTGGCCATTTCGACCAAATTCACTAGTTTTCGGCGCGGGAGTTATTATGATGCACAAGTATGTTCGCAGACTCTCTGTCATAGTCCGATGGGACGGTAATCCGACACGACACCAAAGAGATCAGACGCAAGAACAACGGCTAAACGTGCTTTCCGAGGCACATATCACACCGTCAACATCCAAACTCCGGGCTGTTACCAAGAAATTCAATAACACTTTGTCCGACCTAGGATCCCACGCTCAGCAGTCGCGCTTGCGAACTCGAGACCAACGTAGCAGTTCGGTGATAGGTACATACTAAGAAATTGAGCAAATAAAGTTTTACAATCTTCAGCAATTCCAACAGTGTTTTCAAATTCCAAGCAATTAGTGTATTCTCTCTTGTGGCTGTGGATGGAGCAGGTCCAGCATTGAGCCAAGCATTTTTGTCAGCGTTGTAAGTCCCCCAACTTATACTCGTAATATGCTTGCCTGCATCATCATCATCTGCCTAGCCTTTTCCCAACTTTGTTGGGGTCGGCTTCCAGTCTAACCGGATGCAGCTGAATACCAATATTATATTATTATATGTATGTATATGTGCTTACCTGTATGTATATATGCTTGCCTACATATAACAAATAATCATTATTACAACCTTTACTCATCACAGGCTGCATGGTTTGAAAATCTTTGCTTGCTCATGTTATTTATCTAGTAGGTAAATTATCATCTTCTAGTAACAGTATCTGCTGTGTGATTAGGTAAACTTACATTGTTATGGTGATATGTATAAAATACCACCAATAACGAAGATAATAACTGTAATACTTACTTAGGTACCTATATACCAACAACATTCTGCACTGCTCGTATAGGTACTGTTAGTAATTAACTCATGAGTGGGAGGCTTCATTTTTGTTTAATACCTCTACATTACTAGTGACACATACCTACAATAATAATATGTAATAATAATAATAATCAGCCTATAATATTGCCAACTGCCTGGACACAGGCCTCCTCTCTTCGAGAGGGAGTGGGTCTATAATCTACCACGCGGGCCGAGTGCGGCTTGGTAAATGTCACATGTCTTCCAATTTTTGGTTCTAGGACTTGTCGGTCTTCACGATGTTTTTGTTCACCGTTTTTGAGTGCAGTGGAAGCGGAGAGCATCAACTTAATCAGCAACTGACCAATCGACAAAATCAGTGGCGGACATTCCCTAAGACCGAAGAGGCGGCCAGATATTAGAGGCGGTCAATCTGCGCCCGCGGCTGGCAATATGTATTTCAGCTCAGTAATTAATGGTGTTTTAATGGCTAAGTTGAATCGAACGCAATATTTTTGACCGTTCATTTTTACCCCGCCTTTACACATAGCTATAAACCATGTAGGAATTGCGTGTGCGTTTTAATTTATCGTTTACAAACACCTAAAACCTAAAAAAACTATTCAATAATGTTAAAAAGGTAAATAAAATAGGTCTTTTATTTAGACTTGTCGAAAAAAACTTGCATATAAGCATAGACTCCAGGAGGGGTGCAAGGGGGTGCGTCCCATATCATATAAAGTTATTTGGTGTATTTTAATTTTAATAACGTTCACAAGATATAATGAACGTGAGATATACCAAACTGTTGATATAATTTCTTTACATATAACATTTATATACCTACTCTAAAACTTATTTCGTATAACGTTATTGGATATAACGTTTATTTAATAAAAAATCATTAGGTATATCGTTTAAAATATATAATTCCGACTCGGATAGGTTAGGTTAGAAGGCCTTCGTGGCTTCGTGGATTAATATTGTCTTAAAAAGTCAATATGAAACGAATCGCTGCAAAACCGACTCCACGTAGTCTTGTCTGCCCTACCCCTAGAGTGTAATTTAAGCCCGCGTAGGCGCGGAGGAGCGACAGAAACCATGCCTGCTGCATGTTGCATGCCTGCTGCATGTTGCATGCTTGCTTGCATGCTGCATGCTTAACTAAACTTCGGAAAAAAATACTAAGTTTCCGAAAACATATTTATGAACGAGCGAAGGGCACCCCGAGGTTAGGTTACTTTAAACCCTTTACACAGAAATAGGAGCCCCGCGGATCGGAGCTACGACGACATAATGCAAGAGCGAGCGAAGGGCACCCCGAGGTTCGGTTTGGTTAGGTTACCTTATACCTTTTACGTAGAAATAGGAGCCCCGCTAAGCGGGGCTCCGTTGACATAGAATGCAAGAGCGAGCGTATAAGAATACAAATACCTTTACCTAGGTATATTAATTGATTAGAGTGATTGATTAGAGACTCATAGTTTTCAGTAGAACGTAATTTAACCTAATAGAAAAGTATTATAGCAATAAACAGTCATGTTTATTTTTCGAAGATTTCAGTATCTCATTCGGTCGTTTCGTCATTTTTATTCCGACAAAAGTAGTCGGAAAGTTAGTATTTTAGGCAGTAGATTTAATATTTTAAGTAAGGACAATTCTTATTTAGGCCGTCGGATAAAGACATTATTAAATTCGCAAAGCGTGATGTACCTAGTTCTGCATTTTTGGTATGTTGTATGGGTCTGTTAGGGTAGAGTGAATTCAAATTTGCAACTTCGAAAAACCAGTGGAAACTGAGAAAATCGAGAAAAACTTCGAAATTTTGGAACTTTTTTCACTATTTGCTTTCCAGGGCCAAAACTAAGCATTTTTTGCGATGTTTACTACACTTATAAACTGTATTAAATTACCTACAATTTGAGCTCATTTGCAGCTCTATTGACCCCATAGGAGTCAAGCTATGGCACTTCAAAGATGACCAAATCTCTAAAATTTAAATTTTCAGGTTTTACTCATTATTTTGCGAAATATTGGCAAAACCACTTGCCCTACGAAGATAAGTTACTGATAATATTTTGTAATACATTTCTTCAGCTTTTATTAGAGCCCAAAACGAAGTCTGTGAAACTAGCAGTTCGCCCACAATCTCAAAAAAACGAAAAGAAGGTAAAATGGGTTATTGAGACAAAAGACTAAATACAATTGGGTTATTGGAAATTAGACAGGAATGTTATAAATAGTGGTGGTGGGAGGTCATTTGTAATAATCTCGCTCGAAGTTTGATTTGGAACATAAAATGAATGATGACTAACCGAAAAAACGGCGGAAGAACAGCTGTTCTTAGTCAATCGTCGTTTTTTCTTTGGTTGGGATTCCCTTTCATCAGGATGGTTTTCATTTTGAGGAAGATGAAAAAGAACGCGCTCGTGTTGTTCTTCGTGTCCGTCTTCATCATTCTGAGGAAAAAGTCTCTTCAATCATCGCTGTCTTCGTTAACAGAAATCAACGCGACGTTATTACACAACTTTCCTCCGCAAATCAAACAAAGAGCCGAGCAGTTCAACCCAGCGTTTAAACAACTACATGCCCCTCTACATCCCTTTTTGCATTTGCAGGCTATCATTTTTAGAAGCTGTGCAGGAGCTGGCTCTTTGTTTGTTATGATCGGGGTTAGGCCGCGGGAGCTAATTTCCCAACCCCACTCGGTGGGATCCTTTTCTACCCCCAGTCACTTTTGCACTAGGTGGTAGGTGCGAAACGCATGGAAAGAGGAAGCCTCGGTAGAAGGGGGGCAAACGTACCAGATTCACTTTTGCACTTGCCGCTGTCTTCACAAACAATTGGAACCTCAGGTCGTGCAGTGTCTGAGTACCTGTAACGCCTCCGTAAAGAGCCACCCGACACTTTTCACCAGCTTCCGCAATATTCGCATGCGTTGCATCTGGGATCCTGCCGTTTTGTCGAAAAGATTTTGCCACATTTTCACGACCCAAAAAAATTTTAGCAACCTTTTTTTATACCAATGCAATGTTTGGAATTATTTTATTATTTTCATAAAATTTGGGAAAAAATTTACTTGGCAGAATATTATCAAGGACATTTCATTTAGGCATTTGGTCTTTAATCAAATGATTTATTACAGCGAACAATCTTTAGACTTACCCTGCATTATGTTGTAGTCTGTGCTTTAGACAATAAACATTTAGTCAAATGATTTGTTATGACAAAAAATATATAGACATATATTTAAAAAATTCTTTTTACAAAAATGTTAACCATTAAAGTTAACTTCAATGGCACATTGGTGAACTTAACGCCATTAATCCACATACAACAAAGACAAAAGAAAGAACTACAATCTACAAGTCTTTTTGATATGGACGGAGAGGTTGTATTACTTTTGGGGTCAATATTATTGCAAATGACATCCCCCATCGCCCCTTATAAGATTCCGGTCTAATTTCCAATAAATACAGAGGTATTGGAAATTGAGTCTTTTGCCTCTATAACCCATTTTACCTTCTTTTCGTTTTTTCGAGATTGTGAGTGAACTGTTGGTCTCACAGACTTCGTTCTGGGCTCTAATAAAAGCTAAGTAAATATACTACAAAATATTTTCAGTCACCTTTCTTCGTAGGGCAAGTGGTTTTGTCAATATTTCGCAAAATAAGTGAGTAAAACCTGAAAATTTTGTCAACTTCGAAGTACCATAGCTTGGCTCTTTTGGGGTCAATAGAGCTGTATTTGAGCTCAAATTGTAGGTAATTTAATACAGTTTATAAGTGTAGTAAACATTGTTCGCAAAAAATACATAGTTTTGGCCCTGGAGAGCAAATAATGAAAAAAGTCCCAAAATTACGAAGTTTTTCTCGTTTTGCTGTTTCCACAGGTTTTTCGAAGTTCCAAATTTAAATTCACACTACCCTAATAAACCCATATATCATACCAAAAATGCAGAACTACATCACGCTTTGCTAATTCAGCCTCTCTCTTTTTACCGACTTCAAAAAAAGGAGGCTAACAATTCGACACGTATGTATGTAATATTATTGGAATTGCATTATTATGTCTTTATCCGACGGCCTTCCGTGCCTCGCAAAGCATTTTAAGCCGTTAGTCCCGGCTGTCATTCGTGAATCTTTGACAGTCGTTACAGGTAGTCAAAAGCCCGAAAGTCTGACAACCAGTCTTACCAAGGGGTATCGTATTACCCAGTAACTGGGTAGTGGAGGTCAGATAGGCAGTCGCTCCATGTAAAATACTGGTATTCAGCTGCATCCGGTTAGACTGGAAGACGACCTCAACATATGTAGTTGAGAAAAGGCTAGGCAGATGATGATGACCAGTGAATGACAGTGATGTTTCTCCGGTTAAAATTATAGGTTCAGTTGTTATATCTTGTAAATATTAGAGGTTTTGTAATTATATCATATATTACTTACCCGGTGCAAGGGGGTTCACTTGCAGCCCCAGGCTTTAAATTAAAATATAAACACAAAAACATTCAGAAAAAAAACTTATCCGAGAATGTCTAATATCTAATAATAGAGACATATCCGAGGCGGGATCCTAAAATTTTCAATCATTCTGCAATATTTTTCATCCAGTTTTTGTTCATAAGTTAACAAACTAACTCATATTTCTGGATGAAAGGACAAAAAACCTAAGCTATCCGAGACAAGGGTGCTTAAATCATCGAGCTCGCTTCGCTCGCTCTTGCATTCTTTTTTCTTTTTGGGTATGGGCATTTCGCAGTTCAACCCATGAGGCTGTCGGTACTTAACCGGGCTTGCTTGTAGATGCCTCAATAAATTAAGGTGGAGACCTGAATTTATTGTACTGGCTGGTGAGCCAGGGCTTACAAAACTTAAAAACTAAGCAACTAAGTACACGCTAAGGGCACCCGGTGTGGGGTACGGACCTCGGCTTAGGGCGTCGCTGGGAGAGGGCAGCAAGGGACTGGCTGGATCGGAATTATTTAGGGACGAATTTAAAACTTCAGGGTCAGCGGCGCGGGATAGCTCGAGCAAGGGTCGGGGCGGATATGGTTTGGGGCGTCGCGTCGCGGCGGGTCTCGACAGCGAGGACGGAAGGACGGCTAGCGGGACTTGTACTTTCTGAGAGTACAGGTGGCCTTACTACTCTTCTACTGGAGGAGGGTCGTGGCGTCGTCGGGGATGGTAAGGGTATGTCTCGGTTGGCGAATCCAACCTATGCGGGGAGGGAGTGTATCGGATGGCCGCCGCAATCAGGGGATTGGGGTGCTTTATAGCAGTATAAAAGAAGCGCTTGGAGAAGCATTTCATGAACTGCTGGATGGTGGGCATTCTTTGATCTAAGTGTAGACTCTAATTGCGGACATCGAGGGGGGCTCCCGTGACCTTTCGGAGGAAACTGTTCTGAAGTCTGCATTCTATGCAGATAGTGAGGCTTAGTGCGAAGACAATGCAAGCATATGAGAACATGAGTCAGTGATTCGGTTATAAAGTGATGTGAGTGAAGTTCAATGTTAAACCTAAAGCCGCGTACGCACGTACGAACAAAACATGGTGAACACGAACATAATGGATCGCCACGAACATTTTTGACGAACACAGGTTATGTTCGCTAGTGGTACGCACGTGCGAACAAAGTGTTCGATGTTCGTGTTCACCATGTTTTTGTTCGTACGTGCGTACGCGCCTTGAAACCAGCTGACTAAAACAAACTTCTAATAGCGATTAATTTAGCATAGAACCAACCAAAAGCTTAGTGAAGTGAAGAAAAAGTGCCTAAAAATATAATCTTTGCATCAAGAAAAAAAAATAGAATACGGTCAACCTGAAATAAAAAAAATTACGACTCCTGATTTACTTATCTAAAAATCTTCAGAAAGAGATAATTACGAAGTATTTTTTTGTTTTCTTTATACAGAAAAAAACTTTAGGGCAATAGGTAGGTTTTTAATTTTGAAAAGAGCTGCCAATAATGACATTAACTCTTAAACGACAGATGACAGCGACGACGAACGACAAAAATAAAGCGACCTTATCTCGTGCAATGGATTATTATTATATTATTATTTGGTAAGAGACACAGACAATGACATAGAATATATCCAGTCTCAACTTGCGCTATAGCTGGACCGGATAGCATAACACTGACTCATGTGTCGGCGAACGAGTCGTCTTTATGTGCTCACTGAAAGTAAGATGATGGTCGAGGATAACATCTACATATTTAGCTTGCTTCCTTCAAGGGATCGGCTTGCCATACATAGTGACCGGCCTGGGCTCTTGCATTCTGCATTTTCTCAATTCTTAAACTTTTCTGCATTATTTGTCAAAGTGCCAGGTATGTATAAATGGAAATCAGGAAATCTAACCTACCTCGAGCTCGCTTAGCTCGCTCTTACAACTAATAACTAACTCGCTCGCGTCACTCGCTCTTGCGTCGTAAAATCGTAGGTACAATCTCATAATTGATAAGCTTTTCTGCACTTCCACGCTAAAGTGGCAAATTTTTCGAATTCGCTTCGTGGAGCTGAAGATGCCCCCCAAAAAATAATCCTTTTAGCGCCCCGCGCGCGCGCGTCCTATTTTTCCTGTAAACACGGGCTTACGCTGCAAAATCAGAAGAAAGGGGTGGGAGGACGGCCACTACTAAACCGGCTAGGACTGCTAGTCCATCTCTGGATATTATCTATTACGTCCAGATAGGCATAAATATTAGATTGAAGTACGCGTGCAGAGCACTCCCTCGCACCAATGTCATATGTCGCGGCACCACTCTCGGTCTTCTTGGTAGTAGCTTGAACTGGATGTTTGGCAGCACACCACCCTGAGCGATTGTCACACCGGAGACCAGCTTGTCCAACACCTCGTCGTTGCGGATGACCAACTGAAGATGACGCGGGATGTTCCTGGTGAACTGTGCCTTTAATTAATTAGTTAATTACAACCATCTGTTTATATCTGTAGATATTTAGGTCAAATAACTCATAAAAGTTTATAGGTATAGGTAGAGGAAAGGATGGTATTGTGGAATACTGTTGTTAATTTGGGATAGCAGTGTTTCACAAAAATGAAAAGCACACAAGTACGTCATTTATCGATATGTTTACACGGATAGTCTGTCGTTTTACTAAAATGGCGACCAGAGATTAAAACGTGGAACAGCGCGTGAGAAAGTTTTTGAGGTATCTACGTGTTTAACCCATTCCCATCGCTAAATTTTCTTATGATTTTGCTGTTTAGCTTTATGTGTTGTGTAAAATAGATATTTAATTTTGCATATTAGCATTGATTTCAACAATTAGTATATTTATAAATACATAAATTGAGGGTATGTCCAACTACATCTTGTTGCTAATTTGGAATACTCGATGTGATGAATGAAAAAAAAAAAGAAAAATTTATGAATGACCGATTTTAGAGAGTTGCTCTGTCGGATCAATTTTGTTATCACACACCTTACAATTTCTTCTTAAACATTGACATAATAATAGCGAAAATAACTAAGTTAAGCATGGTGAATATAATTTGGAATACTCCTATACCAAAATACCTGCACCCTATCTCCAAAACTAAATTGAGCCATTTTGCATTCAACCTAAAATTTTAACCTGTAGGGTTATTTAATTGTTTTTGATAGCTGCAGGTCTGAAACAAAATGGTATTCCAAATTACCATCCTTTCCTCTACCTACGTCGCAAAACTTGCGCCGTCTAGTTTTATTAGCCTTTTAATGAATCCTACCCTGATAGCTCAACGATGTCTTCAATCAATATCGGTTTAATGGTGTCATGCTGTCAAGCTATCCAATTTCCGACTCCTAAAGTCTCCTCGTCGACCGTTAGGTATAGTTCGTGTTTCGCTAATATCGAAACGTAGTCACCATGTTTTATCATTTAAGTTGCCCAAGGATGCTAAGTGCTAACCCATCAGAGGAATATTACGAATGATTAGCCTATTCTATACTAGGCTAATCTAACCTTTTTTTTATCGTAGAGAAATGCTCATGCATTCTGCACTACCACGGGGAGGTAGTGCAGTTATGTGGGACTCTAATCCACTAAAACTCCACGGTGTCTTCCTCTGCCGCTTACAGCGGGAACACGGGCACGCGTTAGCACTCATCCGTGAACCCGCCGCGGCTGTCCGTCACCGGGTCCTACTCTGGGGAGTAATCCCCATCACCGGCGCACCAGAACACAGAGCACGCCGTGACCACCCCAGGGACCAAACCAGCATATGGGCGCCAGACGACCCCGTGTCTGGGCACCCTTGGTCCCCCTGCGACGGGTCAGGTCATTGGCCCCGCCTCCTGCCTATTTTTGGCCGCAGAGGATAGGGAGAGCGGCCAACATCATACCAACACCCCTCCGCCACTGCGGCCCCACCGCGTCCGCCATCAGACGGTGGCGACCCCGTCAAGGCCGCGGAAGATAGGAAGAGCGGCACACCGCAATACCGGCACTCCTCTCCACACCACAGACGTCCCCGAGTCCGTCGCCCCTGGACCCATTTAGGGGGGCTGGAAGAGGGCGTTGTCCGCCCTCCGCCGAAGCCCAGGGCGCCTGCTGCGGGCCGGATGAGTGGACGAGATCTCCCTCTCCCTTTCCGCAGCCTCCTTCTGCGAGACGACCGTTTCACAGAAGGAAAATACCGCGTCCCAGGACTCTTCGCTACCGACCATCGACTCGACCACGACCGGCAGCGACAGGTCACTGCCTACTTCTGAGATGAAGGCACGGCGCGGTTCCTCCCAAGCGGCACACTCTGCCAGCGTATGCCACGCAGTGTCCTCCCGGCAGTCGACGCAGTGGTGACACCGGGCGTCCGGCTCCCTGTTTATGCGACACAGGTACTTCCCGAAGCAACCACGCCCCGAGAGCACCTGCGTCACCCAAAACGACAGGGAGCCGTGCCTCCTCCCGAGCCAGCGCTCGAGTACCGGCCGGACCGCCTCGATGGTGCCGAGGCGTGAGAGCCTGTCCCGCCATTCCACCACCAGGACCTCGCGAAGCTGAGACCGACGCAGCTCCATATGGCGCTGCATCAGCCTTTTGCCACGCGCCCGCGCTTTTTCGCGTCGCTGTACCGAGCGACGCGAGTACTTACGCCTCCAGGTCCCAGGGCAGGGATCCAGCCAGTACGCAAGCCACCTCGTAGGAGATCGTGCGATACCCCCGGACGACTCTGACGGCCATTGCTCTCTGCGGCTTTCGCCAGAACTGCTATGCTACCGGCCGTCAGGTCGCGAGTACTTACGCCTCCAGGTCCCAGGGCAGGGTCCAGCCAGTACGCAAGCCACCTCGTAGGAGATCGTGCGATACCCCCGGACGACTCTGACGGCCATCGCTCTCTGCGGCTTTCGCCAGAACTGCTATGCTACCGGCCGTCAGGTCAGTCGCCCAGATGCCATCAGGGCCATCAATCGCACGATCCCTACGTAGAGCCGCCTACAGGCAGCGCTCGGGCCCCCCAGATTGGGAAGCAGCGTTGACAGCGCCCCAGCCGCGCCCAACAGACGTCTTGTGTCGGAAGTGGGGGCCGAAATCCCACCGGCTATCGAGCACCAATCCCAGGTAAGTACTTCATGGTAGACTAGACAGCGATCCGAGCCCCCCCGACCACAATGCGTGAGCCGGGCGGCGGCGCCCGCCGGGGGCCATGAAGCACCATGGGAGGCCATGGTGCTTCATGGCCCCCGGCGGGCTCATATTTAAGATATTACATAATATCTAGAAGACATCTACAGCTGATCATCTCTTAGAGAAGATATTGCATAACGTCTAGTAGATATCTTGAATCATTTAGAAAACGTCTAGAAAATATTCAGCATACTTTCTATTAGACATATAGCAGATAATCTAGAAGATGTCTATACTACACTCTCGAATCATCTAGAAGATGTCTAGAGGATATTTTGCTAAATTCCTACTGTAGCAAACCTTATTTTTTAATATACTAACGCCACCTATTACTTATGAGAGACACTACAACATGTCGCAACTCTACGCTAGATGGCGCTGACGCAAAACGTCACGTTTCTGAATCGCGGTGTCGAGATTCTCCGATGGTTAATGACCTCCGCTAGTATATTTTATTTTATTTGAGAAAACTGAACTAGTGGTGCATCCGTGGATTACGTCCTACCTTGGAATAGTCACACGGGACATCTCTACTTAGTTAGCCTAACTCTAGACTTAGTGTCCTTTTTGGTTTAGAGGACACCTTTCCCCCTCCTTCGCCCCTTCTGGGAAAAGGTTGTGTGGATTCGTCCTATATATATACAATTATACTCTGTACGTTGTGTAATAAATCCTCCGGCGACGACATCCCTTACACTACTAGAAATTTTGTAGATAATCTAGAAGATATCTTCTAAAGTTTACTAGTAGACATCTAGAAGACATGTCTAGTAGATGTGTAGTAGATGTGCATTTAAAATGTCTAGAAGACATTTAGGAGGCGGACATAGAGTCATCTTCTAGATATCTACTATGGTACTTGTAAATATCAGCAGAGGTCTCCTAGATGTTTGTATGAATATTTAAAAGATATTTACTAGATATTCTTTAGACATTGTGTGCTGTGTGGGGAGAGTGGCCAACGTCATACCAACACTCCTCGTCCCCTGCAGCCCCACCGCGTCGGCCATCGGACGGTGGCGACCCCGTCAAGGCCGCGGAAGGTAGGGAGAGCGGCGCACCGCAAAACCGGCACTCCTCTCCCGCCGCGGCCTCCAACCCTCAGCCGCGATGCCTCCGATACGACATCGCGGCCCGCCTCAGTTGCGATATCGCCCAAGCGGCACCGCAACCTACATGTTGGCCGCTACGTCGTCGGCTTGTCGGCAAAAGCCCTGACGAGCGGCCCCTCCTCGGGTTCCTCTCCGCTTCACCGTGGGTGTCCAAGCCACGGCTACTGAGCCCCCCCGCCTCGAAAATGCGGGAACTCACTGGGGGGGGGGGGGTAATCTAACCTAACCCAACCTGACATATTTTGTATGAGGATCATTTCTAATGGGTTTTTGTGTAAATTAAATAATAATATTTTTGTGGATTCTGTCAAAAGAAAACACTAACCATATCAAACATCACAATAGGTACATGACTGCTTACAAACCATATTCCTTATACGTAGGTACGTAGACCATATTATTTTATTTATGTATAGGTAAATGGGGCCCGTGGCTAAATGATAACAGCCGCACAGGTCGATCGATCAGGTTACTACGCTTGCCGCGGTTGGTCTGTGGGTGGCTGACCATCTTTACATACCAAGACCCCTCCGTGTCTTGGAAAGCACGTTAAGCTGTTGGTCCCGGCTGTCATTCGTGGATCTTTGACAGTTGTTACGGGCAGTCAGAATCCCCGAAGTCTGATAACCAGTCTTACCAAGGGTATCAGTTAGGCAGTCGCTCCATGTAAAATACTGGTATTCAGCTGCATCCGGTTAGACTGGAAGCCGACTGGAGCCGTGGGTAGCTGTATATAAGCATAGGATAAATGAGCAACATGCAATTACAGATTTATCTTTAGAAATAAATCGGATAATTTATACCTCCAACACTTTACGGGTTGGTAGTTTGGTACCTAAGTATATTGTTTAAATACCTACTCGAAATTAAACGATCATAATCAAATCAAATAGGTACGCGGAAAATACGTAGGTAGGTGTTTAAGCCGATAGATATAAATATACAAATATAATTATAAAGATTTAGATAATAACGTACCTAGGTAAAGTCAAGAAAATTATTTGTTAAGCAAACTCAAAGCCAGCCACTTTTGAATTGTCAAGCAAATTGATTACCAACTTAAATTGTCTGTATATTTAAATCACAACTGTCATTCTTTGATAGTTGTTTGAAATGGCTTTAACACGGCAAATAGACGTAGTGTCTTTCACGGGTTTATATACGATATATGTCAATATTAATATTAAATGATGATGTTGACACCGAATGTGTTGATTTTATTTAATTACTGCTTAAATATTTTTCTGTACACTTTATGACTAAATAAATCGAAATCACAAGCATTCGAGCGTATGAGGCAGTGAAAATGTTTTTCGAAACCGCGTCTTTCGCGACTACTTCATTCGAGTCCATGAGCTTTCGAACCTGTGAGGCAGTGGAAAAATAATTCGCAACAGCGTGTGTCGCAACAGCGGCGTTCGAAACAACATACGGACCCGTCTTTCACAATTATTTCACAATTAAATTCACTGAGTGTACGTAGTAAAATTCGTACATTTTATCTAATTATTGACAAACACTAAAATGGTAAATTATTTTAAATTAGTACATAAATCAATAACGATGCACCCAGCACCAATATAGCTTACAAGTAGCTTAGATACCTATACCTTCCCAGTCCTGCTACCGCGTTGCTGACTGGCTAATATAGGTATTTATCACAATACTATTCTTACATAATTCGCGACGAGAGAAGAACAAAAGCTGCATGTGGTTAGTTATGTGGGTGTAGTTATTAACAACATACCTACGTACTTACCAATAGTGACTTAATTATCATAAAAGCACCTAAAAGCAGATAAGTAGGTAACATCATAACGTATCGATTGAATTGGGAACACAACGTAAGAGATGTATGTGCATCCATCTCGTGTTTATTTTAAATAAGCTAAAGCAGCGCCTAAAGCAAGATGCGCACGGTAAATAAGTATAACGGTGCTTTTACAACCTCCGCACCGGTGCGCGCCTAACCTCGCCTCGGAACATTGCCAATTCCCATTGCTCAAGTCTTAACATTGGAATTTCTCACCAGTAAAACATGAATAGATTTACTGTTTATTACATTATATATGAATAATATGAGTTTGAAAGTCTTCAGAAATTTATTTTATAATCAAAGGGTTTTAATATTTAATGTTCACTCACAACCTTATTTCATTGCAAAGCGAATGATCATTTAGGTACGCCTACAGTAAGGCACTACTAACTGCTCCTTTATTATTATTTATAATTGAATTAAATCAAGTAGCAATCTGCCACTGGTGCTCATAAGCTTTTTTAATAGCTAGGTGTTTACACCCAGCTAAAAGTCCTGTTAACTTACTGCTTATATGTACCTAGGTATACCGCGGAAAATACGTAGGTAGGTGTCTACGCCGATAGATATAAATATACAAATAGAATTATAAAAATGTAAGATAATAACGTAGGTAAAGTCAAGAAAAGTAAAGTAGTAGCCTCGGCTGGGCAGCGTTCGGGAAGCTACGCAATATCTTCTCGTCTCACATACCGCAGTGTCTTAAGACGAAAGTCTTTGACCAGTGCGTGTTGCCAGTGATGACTTATGGCACTGAAACGTGGTCTCTCACAATGGGCCTTATAAGAAGGCTAAAAGTCACCCAAAGGGCAATGGAGAGGGCTATGCTTGGAATTTCCCTGCGTGATTGAATCAGGAATGAGGAGATCCGCAGGAGAACCAAGGTAACCGACATAGCCCGAAGAATTGCCAAACTTAAGTGGCAGTGGGCAGGGCACATTGCTCGCAGAACAGATGGCCGATGGGGCCGTAAGGTTCTGGAGTGGCGACCGCGTACCAGAAGACGTAGCGTTGGAAGGCCTCACACAAGGTGGTCCGACGACCTTGTGAAGGCCGCAGGAACCCGTTGGATGCGAGAAGCGCAGAACCGGTCGAAGTGGAGGTGCTTGGGGGAGGCCTATGTCCAGCAGTGGACGTCTTTCGGCTGAAATGATGATATAGTAGGGACCAAGGTACAAACCTACCTACTTATAGATAGTAGGTACTCCACCAAAAATAATATTTAAAATAAACATACGTCCAAAGATTGGTCGAGACACAAACATCTCGCATAGGTTGCAGCTATCGAATCGAAACTATGAAAATCTACGCCACGATGTTTTTTTTGCTCTCTCTATGCAATCTGACGGAAATCTCTGATAAACATAGGTATTGGAAATTACTGGCGTCTCAGATATGAGGTTTAACAAGTTTGCTTATGTAGTGTACTTTTTTATATCGGTTTATGGAGCACAAACGCTTCTACTTTTGACGCTTTGAACTCATGTTTTACCGATCGCACTGATACAACTGTATAGGTAATCGACATAGGTAGGTAGGTACCAGTTGTGTTATTGAGATGCGTGGGTAAGTCAGCAGTTAATATCAGGTGTAGTAGATACATGGCCTAAAATGCTTCCTTGTTGCACTCTGGAGAGTATTTTACACATTCCAGAGGTTTAGTGCGTTGTTATGTTTGACCTCGGAACACCTTCCACTAAGATATGATTTCAGTATGTAAACGAAGTGTTTCTCTTTTATATACAGAAGTCCATCATGCCATACCTTGTCAAAAGCTTGTCTTATGTCAATGGCAATGTAGGTTTTTAATTTTGAAAAGAACTGCCAATAATGACATTAACTCATAAACGACAGACGACAGCGACGACGAACGACAAAAATAAAGCGATCATAATTCGTGCCATGGGTTATTATTATTATTTGGTAAGAAACACACACAATCACATGGAATATATCCATTTTAAACTGGCGCTTTAGCTGGACCGGATAGCATTTGTTAGTATAATTTTGAAAACAGATTTATTACCCCAATTAGCACGCTGACATCCGTATTATCATCATCAGACAAAGCAGTCCACTGCTGGACAAATGCCTCTCTGTTTGCACGCTCTTTAGCTAGATCCTGGGCCTCTCACCCAGCTCCAGCTGCTATCTGCCATACTGCGTAGGTCATAGCAGCACCTCGTTTGAGAGCTTCCCAACCTACGTATCTGTCTACACTCAAAAACGACGTCTACCCATTAACGGTCATGTCATCACTGTTCTTATATATCCGACCTATTGCCACGACTGCCACTTCAGTTCGCTTATTGTGTGCTATGCCGACTATGGTTTATTACCCGACTGCGGCGAAGCCCAAAAGGAGGGTTATGTGTTTGACCTGTATGTATGTATGTATGTCCGTTTCTTTGTTCCCTCGTAACTTCTAAACGAATGAACGGATTTGGATAAATTATACGTCTTTAGATTTGTCTTGGTAGCGCGAGTGTCACTGGCTACATTAAAATCAAAAACAAAGTAAAATGGCGGATTTAGGGTGCCATATTGTGGAGTTCGAATTTTTTTTTTCTTCTAATACCATCGAGTGAAATATCAAAATTAAGGGTTTTAAACGGTGATTACAAAAATATATACAACTTATATGGTTAAAAGTAATTCGAAGTGACAAATCGTAAAAAAACACGTTAAATAAAATAATTATTTCTTGTTCCCTGTTGAGTGACTTTACGGGTCAGCTAATAATTAATACCATGAGTAAATCGTCTGCAAAATCTTTCAAATTTGTAAACTAAAAAGCTGGAAATAAAAAACAAGTAATTAAAAAAACTAAAAAACCCGACTGCGGTAAAAAAAAATAGTTTTACCGCAGTCGGGTTTTTTAGTTTTTTTAATTACCTGTTTTTTATTTCCAGCTTTTTAGTTTACAAATTTGAAAGATTTTACAAAGGACCATGCGTCATTTTGGGCCCACTTTTTCAACATTGTTCAACAGTGATAAATTATATGTCATATGAAAGCTCTTAAAGTGTACGTTATTTCATTATATGGCAGCTAAGTTCAAATCCAGCGCGAAAACGGTTTTTTTATGCGTTCTTTAAAAATGTTCAACATTGTGCAACAGTGATGAAACCTGTGTCATATGAAAGCTCTTAAAGTGATTGAATTATTAAATTATTGATTATTGATTGATTTATTTATTAAACTTTATGCACAAGTAAAAACTGTACAAAGGCGGACTTAATGCCTTGGGCATTTTCTACCAGTCTACCTTAGGGTGATGCAGAGACAATACACAGTAGGTGCAATTACAGAAAACAACTTAGAAAATAACTAGAACATAAAAATAAATACTTAGATACATACATACAACAAAATATAAAAAAATAAAATAAAAAGTTATGAGAGATAAACAAGAAAACCTGCAACAACTTAATCTTGAGACGAATCTGCCAACTTCTTGTGAATATGTTCTCGAGCTTTCATTTTAAATGTGAACTGATTGGTTTATCCAGATGGCATTCATCTATAGAGGTTCCACATCGATTTTCTCCAGATCAGATCCAGCCTAACACAAATCGACCCACCCCTTGGAAATCATATGCAGCAAATTATTATGTGTATGTGACCTATTTGTTTTTTGGCAGCTACTCGTAGCCAACATACGTATGTTGGCTACGATGACGAATTTTACAATCTTCATTGTGTTAGTCGCCATTTACGACACTCGTCAAAGATGAAGCCTATATAGTCACAACTTGTGAATCGCAAGCAAAATTTTCATCAAATAGACTACCTAGACATCCATTAGCCAAGCGCTCAAAACACGATCTTTCCGAAATACGTACATTTTCGAAAGGTGCCAACTTTATCATAATACGTTTAGTGGCCGTGAAGGTTAGCGTAATCATAAAGACATGAACACGTAGCACGTATTTTGACGTAATGATGTTCACTACCCATCACACAATAAAATACTAAGATTTCTTTTGACTAAAGTAAACATGGCCTTTACTTGTAGCTATTTGTATAATCTTTAATAACTTTATTGTAAGTTCATAAAATCATGCAATAATATTGCAAACTCAGAAAAGGAAGGAAATATAAACACTTTATATTGAAGTAATTCAATGTTTAATTAAAACGTCATGATCAAGACAAAAGTAACAGCATCAAATGTTTCAAAAATTAAAAAAATTGTTACAATAGTTGTTTACCATATAGTTATCATAATAAATCTGTTTATACACAATACTTTTACATGTAAAATATAACCTGTTGTTAAAAATGAATGTGCCGATCAATTGTTTGCAATGTGCACCAAAATCAATGACAATTTAAAATAGGATTTTAAAATCAATATTCAGGGTCCTACAAGTAGTCAAACTAGCAATAAGCACACGGCTTTACATGTTGGTATGTATGGTATGCATGCAAACCTCTACTCGGAATATAAAACTTATCTATTAAAATAATTGAAACTATTCGAGTCGAGTGTATAATTTAAAAGATAGACAATTCGATGCTGATAATTATAAAGTGATGAAATATTTGCGTCTGTGTTATCCTATGCTAGTTCTATACAAATCTGAGTAAAAACACCAAGTGTCCTTGTAATGTCAAACATTTTGTACTACATTTTATTATAAAATTATCATGATGCGGTTGCTCACTCGAAATATAAAAGTGTTAAACAGTAAGTAATTAATATGTTTAGCTATCCAGCTTTTGATTAAAAATACTTGAATACATCAAAAGTGGCTGAAGTTATGTATGGTTGGCAAAGGCAACATGCCTTGAGCCGCTTAGCGAGAAAGAGCAATGAATGGCACGTGGCATTTCGATGAAATCATGCAGAGAAAAAATAAAGGTATGTATACAATGTATTTATGTACTTATATTCATTTAAAATCATAATTTCTAAAAATCTAAAATATGCAGACGTGCAGTCAATTAATTAACTAATTATCATAATTGGATCAGTTGATAATATTGTATATAAACCATATTACATGCTAGGTGTCCTGTACTTGATGTTAGAGACAGATAATACAATACATTTTGTTTCTATCACCTAACTAGAAAATAATAAAAAATATAGTGGCTATATTACAAAAAAAAAAGTAAATAAAAATAGCTCAGCAACACTGAATTTCCGATTTATCTAACACCTTACAAGTAAAACGGAAAATACGTAAAAAAATAACAAAGTAAATGTAGCCCAGGAACACGGAGGTGGAATCCTAAAGCCCTTAACAAAATCTATTTATATTTTAACCATCTATTGGTGTATTTAATTTTACTTAATCTATTCAATTCCTATACTATAATGAGGCGCAATCATATACCTCAGATCCATACAACGCGCATGCACCTGGGACAGAATGCTATTAATCTTTAATAAGCACTATTATCTTTGCAACATTAAGTCACCTCGCTTTCAAGTTAATAATAAAGTAAATCAGAATATGAGCTAAACTGTTGTCACTTGGGCCGGAGGCGCGTACGTCAGTTACGTCCGGCAGTCGTCTCTTCAGCCGGTGTCGGCGCCGTTGTCTGTAACACAAAATTAAACTTGACCGTATTTCCGCTATTATGCTGTCTACAACTTGTAAGCTTGCTATAATTACCGATAAATACATAAACCAATATACTCATTACTAAAAAGTACGTACCGTAGCGTCGTCGCGATTGAGACCGGCCCAGTGCACGAAGGAGGGCAAGTCGCGCGTGGGCAGCTCGGCCGCCAGGGCCTTCACGCGCAGGTTGCGGTCGTCCGTCAGCAGCACCACCCCGCGCACGCGACGCGCCACCTCTCTGCCGTCGTCCCCGCGCGGATCTGCAAAGTTACATAACATAACAATATAACATCACGCCTGTAATCCGCGAAGGGTTATGCAGAGGTGGACCAATAGTGCACCCACATTCCACCAGTTATGTCTAAGTCCCATGTAACTGGTAGGCGATCCTATTGCCATCAATTCGGGCACAAATCTAGACTTCAGGCCGAGAGTGACCGAGAAGTTCCTGATGGAAAAACCCAATAGCCCCAACCCAAACGCTGCCCAACCTGGTAGTCGAACCCAGGACCTCATGCTCAGCAGCAGCGCTTGCGACCACTAGACCAACGAGGCAGTTCAAAGCATCTGCAAAGTTATGGAATTCTAAATTCAGTTCAAAACGCGATACGAAACGATAACACAACACGCGGACAGACGATATAAATTGTATAAGCGGGTGTGTCCGAACACACCCGCTTATACAATTTTGTCGCGTATCGGAATGCTACTAAGGAAGCGTCATTAAAACAAATAATCGGCGGCGCCAGCGCAGATAAAATCACCGTTCACGCGAGCTATGTAGTAGCAGGCCGCCACCGTCTAGCTCTGACTGGGTCGACACGGACACATCCACCGGTCCGCCGCAAGCGCCGAGCGCCTTCTCCGACACGCATTTGGAAGCTAGCATAGTGCATAGTACCGTCCAAATACAACGGGCAACTTACAGTAAATATAAAAAATACGGAAACAATTTTACAGGAAAGTACACATTTATGAGCATTGCGCTACATATGAAAACAAACCTGCAGCAAAGTGATATGTATGAAGTGTAGCATTATGCCTAATTCGTTACTTTGTTTTCTTGCACAATATTATCTGTAGTAGTCGTCTGTATAGTCTGTCACTTTATGCACTTTTTCGTGCGTTTAAATGGCAACGCAAGCCCGATTCCGATCCTTGACCGAGATTGGAATAACCAAACAAATGCAGCCCAAAATAAACTTTAATATTCAAAGCATGGCATAAATTAAAAACTTGCAAGATTGCGAACGGAAAAAATGTAAACAAAGAATTGACGCATTGATCAAAAAATGACAAATACATTATTTATTACCTTTTACAACCGTCTACAGCTAGCGAATGACTCAATAAAAAAAACTTTTATGTCAGAACAGAAGGCAAATTATATTCTCGTAATTAAAACCGTTCAAAATATAGTCGCAATCTCATCTCAGCGACAATCAATGTCAAAAATGTAGGGACATTAGAGGTATTTTTGACAGATTGAGACCGAGATCAGACTGTGAACGTTCTTAAAATGACGAGAATTGCCCGTCAGATGTTTATATGAGATGTATTATAGTCTTAATACAACCTTGGGGTATAAAGTTCACAGTGTACTTTAGAATTTAAATGAGAAGAAAAAGATGAGAAGAGAATCAAATCCTGCAAGCCGGCAAAGTGATCTACATTGAAGGCAAGGACTATGGAGTATCTGGGACAATTACGGTAGCGTAGCTATGAAACTTTTAATTTGGTCGTCAATTAGTCCAGCTTAGTTTAGGCCCGTATAGTCTCCCAGCCGCCACCTGAGGCAAACGCGCGGATACGTAAAGCAGGTGAAAACCACCGCGCGTCGGAGGACGCGCGTCCACATCGACCGAGCAGGTAATACGCTATAAATGGTATGTTACGTATCTGATGAAAATGTAAACAAATGGATAAGAAAATGTACCTGTACAATAATAATTTGTAGCGCCATTTATAAAATGAGTGATTTAATTTGAATTTAATATAATGTTTTTAATTTGACAAATTGAGGTTAATTTTTAACCGACTTAAAAAAAAGAGGAGGTTATATCAATTCGGTTGAATACTTTTTAGGGTTCCGTACCAAAATGGTAAAAACGTAAACCTTATGGTGAGACTAAGTCTGTCTGTCTGTCACAGCTGGATATCTCAAGAACTACTAATGCTATCAACATGAAATTTGGAATAGTTTTAGATGACGTTTGCCCAACTATTTTGCAAATAAGAAAGAAATAAAAATATATGTATATTTTTTGCAACAGGGACTAAAAGGGGGTCTGAACAATTCGAAGTAGGGCTACTAGGGCATGTAGGGTATCATATGAAAGAGCGCAGTTTTTTTCTCAAACATATTTTTCTATTTTTTTTAGGCAGCATATTTTTCAACATTTGATGGAAAATGTAAAAAAAAAATACCGTTATCTACCTTATCTCCGAAGTTTGCAAAGAAAAAAATCTGAAATTATTCTGTTTGATAGAAGTTTATGTAAAGATTACAGGAAAAATACAACGAAGTCTCTAAATAGCACACTTTTTCAGAAATCATCAACAAAAGTTACATTAGTTCCACTATCGGTCAAGAGATGGCGTTGACATAAATCTACAATATTCTACACCGCAGTGCACAGTGTTCAAATTCTCTGATGAATCTATGCTTCACCGATGAAAATTTAAAAACATATGATGGTACGGAACCCTCGGTGCGCGAGTCCGACTCGCTCTTGCCCGGTTTTTTTTTATTAAGTTTGCTTGGGTAGTTTTTGAGTTAGCTTCAATATTACGTATTTTTTCCACTTAGTTTATATTGATGATGTTTTAATAGCTTCCTGTCACTAATATTTACATAGCAATTAGTTTTATATGAATTTGTGTGGGATAGGTACAACTAAAAAGTGAAAAATAAAAACTTTTTTTTTAAACTGGTTCCGTACCAAGGTAAAAACGCCGAAAAAAACCCGTTTGTTGTATGGGAGCCCCCTTAAATATTCATTTTATTGTTTTTAGCATTTGTTGTTGTAGCGGCAACAGAAATACATCATCTGTGAAAGTTTCAACTGTCTAGCTATCGCGGTTCTTGAGATACAGCCTGGTGACAGACAGACGGACGGACGGACGGACGCACGGACGGACGGACGGACAGACAGCGAAGTCTTAGTAATAGGGTCCCGTTTTTACCCTTTGGGTACGGAACCCTAAAAAAAAACAATAAAATTATTTTTTACTTTGTACTTAGTGTTTTTTTTTGGATACTGTGGTTTTTTTTTTTTTTTTTTGTTAAAGAGTTTTTATAAAACGTCAAATTTTGTCGAAGATTTTTAATTACAATTTAATAATGTCATTCAAACAATAGTTTTTGGAAAAAATGGTGAGATATAAAGTTGAAACCTACTAAATAAAGATTCCCTTTAGTGAGGAATTGCGTAAGAATGTAACCTGAACAGGGTTTGCTTACACTTAAGAGTAAACTAGTCGCGAGCTCGAACTCACTGGTGGTCATGGGCAAAAGGCACGCAGTCTCACCTGGCTTCGTGTCCGACAAAGCTAGTATCAGTGATGAGCAGTTAGACGCTAGTCTACACCAATGACGTAATATAAATAGACGCGTCATGTATGAACATCACGGCACTCGAAAACAGCGTAAATACTATAAATACCTACTTATACGCACGAAGAAAGGAAAAGAAAATTAAATGTCATCTACGGAATTCCTGTTGTTAGAGAGAAATAAATATATTTCTTTTATTACGTTGTCATTCTATGGTCGAACACGGCCAATGAGCGTGCACTTCCCCTAACAGCACGTGACTTACCTCAGGCGCCAGCCGCCATTAGAAGGCATAGAAAAAAATAAAATAAAATACATTTTTCTTGATACTTACGCATGAAATGATACTTTTATAACTTTCAAAGTTGCAGTATAATTTTTATATTTCCTAATAAAAAACAAGTAATTAAAAAAAACTAAAAAACCCGACTGCGGTAAAAAAAATAGTTTAAAAAAAACTGAAAAGCTAAAAACAAGGCCATTTTAAATTAAATAAAAGTTGGAAGCAGGCGGGACCCATTTGAGTTGGAAAATATAATAAAAAAAATGGTATGGGTCCCGCCTGCTTCCAACTTTTATTTAATTTAAAATGGCCTTGTTTTTAGCTTTTCAGTTTTTTTTAAACAATTTTTTTTTACCGCAGTCGGGTTTTTTAGTTTTTTTTAATTACTTGTTTTTTATTTCCAGCTTTTTAGTTTACAAAGGACCATGCGTCATTTTGGGCCCACTTTTTCAACATTGTTCAACAGTGATAAATTATATGTCATATGAAAGCTCTTAAAGTGTACGTTATTTCATTATATGGCAGCTAAGTTCAAATCCAGCGCGAAAACGGTTTTTTTATGCGTTCTTTAAAAATGTTCAACATTGTGCAACAGTGATGAAACCTGTGTCATATGAAAGCTCTTAAAGTGTACTTTATTTCATTCTATGGCAGCTAAGTTCAAATCCAGCGCCAAAACGGTTTTATATGCGTTTTTTAAATGCGTCATTTTTTCCAAATTTTTCAACAGTGATGAGTTATATGTCATATGAAAGCTCTTGGCGTGTAATTTATTTCATTCTATGGCAGTTAAGTTCAAATCCAGCGCGAAAACGGTTTTTTTATGCGTTTTTAAAAAATGTTCAACATTGTGCAACAGTGATGAAACCTATGTCATATGAAAGCTCTTAAAGTGTACTTTATTTCATTCTATTGCAGCTAAGTTCAAATCCAGCGCGAAAACGGTTTTATATGCGTTTTTTAAATGCGTCATTTAGGGTTCATTTTTTCAACATTGTTCAACAGTGATGAGTTATATGTCATATGAAAGCTCTTGGCGTGTACAGTCACGAGCATAAGTATGTATACACTTGGCTTTATTCAAAGGCGATTTTCTCCTTTATTTTTGCATGAAATTTTATATTATTAGAAACATAGTATTTTCGAACCCATAGGTATATGTAAAGTGTCGTATTCCAACGTTGTATTCGTTATTTCGTGAAAAAATCGCAATTTAAAGTTGCCAAGTCAAAGTCAAAGTCAAATCATTTATTTCAAATAGGCACATTAAAGGCACTTTTGAACGTCAAAAAAAAAAAACTAAATAGAAATGATTCTAGTCGCCCATTCGAAAAGGTAGTTTTCGTATGGAGAAGAATGGGCAAGAAACTCCACCGTTACTCTTTTAAAAATGTTTTACAAGGTCTTGTATACATAATAAAAATTATATGTGAACACGATGCACCCATAATAAAATTAGTCTACCACAAAAGGTAAAAAGAATTAAAAATTAAGCAATGACAGGTAAATCAAATAAGTGATAGATACATGGTGCTCACATATTTACAAGTTATTTAAAAAAAAAAAAAAAAAAAAAAAAAAAAACATTCATTCATTCTATGCAGCTAAGTTCAAATCCAGCGCGAAAACGGTTTTTTTATGCGTTTTTTAAAAATGTTCAACATTGTGCAACAGTGATGAAACCTATGTCATATGTTAGCTCTTGGCGTGTACTTTATTTCATTCTATGGCAGCTAAGTTCAAATCCAGCGCCAAAACGGTTTTATATGCGTTTTTTAAATGCGTCATTTTTTCAAAATTTTTCAACAGTGATGAGTTATATGTCATATGAAAGCTCTTGGCGTGTAATTTATTTCATTCTATGGCAGTTAAGTTCAAATCCAGCGCGAAAACGGTTTTTTTATGCGTTTTTAAAAAATGTTCAACATTGTGCAACAGTGATGAAACCTATGTCATATGTTAGCTCTTGGCGTGTACTTTATTTCATTATATGGCAGCTAAGTTCAAATCCAGCGCAAAAACGGTTTTTTATGAATTTTTTAAAGTCTGTTTTGTTTTGATATTAAATTATAATTAGCTGTCAGTCAGTAGCTAGGATTATAAATAGCTTGTTTGACTAAAAATACACTAAAAAGATCATCATATAGGCCGTATATTGCCGTATTTTTAAGGGCTGATATGAACTTAGCTGCCATAGAATGAAATAAAGTAGGTACACTTCTAGAGCTTTCATATGACATATAATTCATCACTGTTGAACTATGTTAAACATTTTTTTAAAACGCAAAAACAATCAATTTTTGCGCTGGATTTGAACTTAGCTGCGATAGAATGAAATAAAGTACAGGCCAAGAGCTGTCATATGACATAGGTTTCATCACTGTTGCACAATGTTGAACATTAAAAGTAAAGGCACAAAAGAACCGTTTTCGCGCTGGACTTGAACTTAGCTGCCATATAATGAAATAAAGTACACTTTAAGAGCTTTCATATGATATAGGTTTCATCACTGTTGAACAATGTTGAACATTAAAAAAAAATACGCAAAAAAAAATATTTTTGCGCTCGATTTGAACTTAGCTGCCATAGAATGAAATAAAGTACACGCCAAGAGCTTTCATATGACATATAATTCATCACTGTTGAACAATTTTTAAAAAAATAACCCAAAATGACGCATTTAAAAAACGCATATAAAACCGTTTTCGCGCTGGATTTGAACTCAGCTGCCATAGAATGAAATAAAGTACACTTTAAGAGCTGTCATATGACATAGGTTTCATCACTGTTGCACAATGTTGAACATTAAAAAAAACGTATAAAAAACCCGTTTTCGCGCTGGATTTGAACTTAGCTGCCGTAGAATGAAATAAAGTACACTTCAAGAGCTTTCATATGACATAGGTTTCATCACTGTTGCACAATGTTGAACATTTTTAAAACACGCAAATAAAACCATTTTCGCGCTGGATTTGAACTTAGCTGCCATATAATAAAATAAAGTACACGCCAGGAGCTGTCATATGACATAGGTTTCATCACTGTTGCACAATGTTAAACATTAAAAAAAAACAGAAAAAAAAACCGTTTTCGCGCTGGATTTGAACTTAGCTGTCATAGAATGAAATAAAGTACACGCCAAGAGCTGTCATATGACATAGGTTTGATCACTGTTGCACAATGTTGAGTATTTTTAAAAAAACGCATAAAAGAACCGTTTTCGCGCTGGATTTGAACTTAGCTGCCATAGAATGAAATAAAGTACACGCCAAGAGCTGTCATATGACATAGGATTCATCACTGTTGCACATCTTTGAAAAGTGGGCCCAGTGTTCATTCAAAAGTGCCCATGGTCCTTTGAAAGATTTTGCAGACGATTACCTAGGTATTAATTATTAGCTGACCCGTAAAGTCACTCAACAGGGAACAAGAAATAATTATTTTATTTAACGTGTTTTTTACGATTTGTCACTTCGAATTACTTTTAACCATATAAGTTGTATATATTTTTGTAATCACCGTTTAAAACCCTTAATTTTGATATTTCACTCGATGGTATTAGAAGAGAAAAAAAAATTCGAACTCCACAATATGGCACCCTAAATCCGCCATTTTACTTTGTTTTTGATTTTAATGTAGCCAGTGACACTCGCGCTACCAAGACAAATCTAAAGACGTATAATTTATCCAAATCCGTTCATTCGTTTAGAAGTTACGAGGGAACAAAGAAACGGACATACATACATACATACATACATACAGGTCAAATACATAACCCTCCTTTTGGGCTTCGCCGCAGTCGGGTAAAAACACAGGACGGCATTTTTTTTTGTTAATTGTGTAAGTTATTCACACAAGTTATTACCCGACTGCGTTTTAATGTCACTTACATACAGCCACGGCAATGGTTGGTACGCCACTAAATGGAAATTCGGTAATTACCTTGCATTCATGTTGCCAATACAGCGTGCGGGCAACGTATCTATAGTTTATATACAGGGTGTTACAAAACTACCCGTAAAGCCGAAAGGAGGTTAAATGGGGCCTTATAACGAGTCCATTCACAATATTTAAGAACCGTAGTAACGCTGTAACCCCAAAAAAATAAAAAAATATTATTATTTTCACTGATGTGCAAACCCTATTTCAGTAAAATTAAAGAGTTAACTACGCAGAATGTAGGTACCTACTACATTTCTACCTAATTCGCGGAACGACAAAATTCGAAACGGGTGTAGGATATCGATTAGAAGATTTGAAATTGACAACATATTTTTTTTTTCCAACTTGACATTTTTTTGAAGCCAGTTGTTACTTGAGTATAATGACATTATTTTATTGAGGTAGCAAACATTTATGAATGAAAAATAGAAAAACTATTAAAGTAGACAATTATTAGGTAAAATAGGTACGTAGGCCTTTCTGTTAAATAATCTGGTTCCCTGACATGACAGCTTACTAGGGTTGACAAAATTTTTGACTTTGATAATTAATTATATTTTTTACGGAGTATTTTGTAACACGTTGTATAATTGGTCTACACGCACGTCTAGTTCTCACGTATAGAAACACCGTTCCGAACTGATAGGCGCGTAAAAAAAATCGAAAAGTGCTTTGGAAAATCGAGTTTTATAAAAAAAACCAGTGCATAAATCAATTACAAATAAAGTTTATTGAACTTTTCGATAACTGAGCTTAGTCGGTACGGACTTGGTTTTGAAGATTTTACAGTTCTTTTATTACTTATTTACACCCAAAGTTACGTTAAAAATAGCAAGAAAAACGAATCTTTGTTGGCTCATAACTTTTTAATGGCTTTTTATTTTACTATTCTATTTCCGTTCAGACAAAATTAATAATAAGTCAAAACGATATCATGTTTAACTTTGGATGCACAATGTCAAACAGTGGAGTAATACTCTCCCGAAATTTGTATGGAAAAATATCGACTAGTGGCCAATGACGTAATTTAAATAGACGCGTCATGCATGAACATCACGGCAATCGAAAACAGCGTAAATACTAACGGTAGCCAGATAGCAACAAATACGCACGAAGAAAGGGAAAGAAAATTAAATGTCATCTACGGAATTTCTGTTGTTATAGAGATAAATATATTTTTTTAATTACGTAGTCATTCTGTGGTGCATGCCGTATATGCTCATTGGCCGAGCGAGTACAAAAGTAGGAATGTGGGGAAAAATGGACACTCGATTTTCTTGTGTTGATAGTAGGTAGAGGTAGTAGATTTAACCTTTTGAACGCCATTGTCACATATACGTGACAAGCAAGCGCGTGCCCTGTACGCCAGTCGTGTGTCACCTATCCTATTACGAGCGACACAAATATGTGACAAAAAATGCGGTGCACTTTATCACGAAATAAACAATTAAATCATTACTTTTGTGTGTTTTTATTTGTATACCTTAAATATTTAAAATTGTGGATTGGTGTGGAGGGCACGCGCGTGTGTTTATGCTCTGGCGTTAAAAAGGTTAATTAATTATTTTCATTTTTGTTTTCTTTTGTTTGTTGTGCTTATCGTGTCATCAAAATATGTCTAAAATTTATTATTTATTATTATTATTTAGATTTACGGGTAAAATAATTAAATATTTTCAATCCCTAAAAATATGAGTGTAGTATTTCGCAAGAGTAATTATGTTAATTAATTAATAAAACAAAATGTAATAATATATTCATAAAAATTATTCTTCGTTAAGCATAATGTCGCTGGCTAGAAAATGTTTCGAGCAGACCCCAGAGTATTTTGTGGGTACCCAATCGTCTTCACGCCGTTGAGCTCTTATAATGCTTAAACACTTTTACTTATAAGTCCATCTTTAGGTAATCTAATTAGTATATTGATTATTCATAACACATATTATATAATTCATCAATATAAAAACAATGTAGGTTATATAAATACTGATGCAAAGTACCCCATCTTCCCCAAACGGCACGTGACTTACCTAAAGCGCCAGCCGCCATTAGAAGGCATCGAAAAAAATAAAATACATTTTTCTTGATACTTACGCATGAAATGATACTTTTTTATCTTTCACAGTTGCAGTATAATTTTTACATTTCCTAAAACCACAGGACGGCATTTTTTTTATATTTGAGGAAGTTATTCACACAAATTGTGGTGTGCGATATCATAGCTAGTGGCACCTTAAATGACATAGTTTAGGAACAGAGTAGTTACCTTGGTCGGCGGCGATGTTGGCGTGCAGATTGAGCGCCGTGGCCAGCACGCGGTCGTCGTTAGTGGCGCGCGCCGCCCGCTCGGCCGTGCAGGCGCGCGACGCCAGCAGCGAGCCGCGCGACGTGGCCAGGCGCAGCGCCGCGCCGGCCGCGCGCAGCCAGCCCAGCGCCGCGCGCGCCGCCGCGCCCACGCGCGCGCTCAGGCGCAGCCCCTCCAGCTCCGTCACCACTGAGGAGCGGCGCGTTTATATTCATTATATCAAACGACACTACATTACATTACAGGCAATGCTTTTTTGCTGCAAAATCTTTTTTTGGTGGCCTGTACTGTTCCACTCCTGGGCAAAAACTCACTCCTTCCATCTTGCGCGCGTTTATTTTTCCAGTTTTGATGGAATCAATCTAGATCATCCCGCCAAAACGTTCGTAGCTTGCGATTCCCAAGGCCTGCTTTGAGAGAGTGAGACGGGGTCTTTCTGATCTGTGCTATTTGCGCGTAAATTAATTTACAATGTCTGTGAAATTTCACCAGCTAATCTAATTTGACCTTGTATTGCAGTTTCTTCAGGATTTGAATGAAACAGTACTCATCGTAATATAATAAATATATTATGTTGATTAGCTACTTACCCACGACCGGCACGGCCAAGGTGTAAGGTTGCGCGGGCGCAGCGACAATGGCCTGCAGCAGTGTCAGGTGGTCGATGAAGCAATTGGTGTCGGGCACCAATAGCCGAGGACGAACTTCAACCTCCGCGCTCGCAGAGCCACCGCTTAATATTTCCTAAAAACCAAAGTAAATGATCAACTGTTTATTTACGTTATGCGCATCTTATATTAAAGCTAATATAAAATCAAGCCTGTTTCCTCGAAGGGTTAGGCACAGGTGCACCGTATTAAAAAATAAAAATGTTATATACTTAAAGCATCACCCTGAGTATCGATAATATTAAGTACGTAAATAGTAGTACCCTCAGTAATTGTAGCAATACTATAAATGCAAAAGTATGTATGTGTGCCAATTCCTGATTTGTTCTACTTTCACGTCAAGAGACGGAGAAACGTAGTTGGAAGGCATGAGAGTGACAGGATAGTTTTTATCCTCGTATCCTTGTAAAATTTTCGATTTGTGGGAAAATTTCTACGCGGGTGAAAAAACCGCGGGACGAAGCTACAAGATATTATTATGAAAATAACAAAATAGGCGTTATGGTTTCGACTGATGTCACACTCATAAACAAATTGATTTATTAGATTATTTTGTCAATATTGGTATTGACATTCAACAAATGGAAATGTTATTTTCCCACAACCACGCGTGCGCTGTCGCGGCATATTAGTATACGGTGGTATTAGTGCTGTTTACCACGCGGACGAAGTGTCGAGCAAGAGCCAATTCTCGTATTTTTCTTAACATTATTTTGCTGAATTTCTTCAAGTTATTGCATTCGACCGACAATTTGATTATGACTTAAAAAATGATGACTATATGAATTATACATACTTGCATACGTAGGCGATGTTTGTCAAGCGTTGCCTTCCTGGTCTCGAGTTGCTCCTTGCGCCTCAGTAGCTTGCGGGTCGCTTCGTCCGTTCCTTCGGCCTCCACTCCTTCACTGAGAACGGGAGCTTCGCTGGCACCACCGCTTGCGTTGCTTTCATCCTCGGAATTTTCAGACTGCAAGTCAAAAAAACATTATTTTAACATAACATCATTCAAAGGGCATTAATGTGTAGTACAACCACATTTCAGCAGTACCTTAGGCTTTACTACAATTTTAAAAAGAACTACTTAAAAAAAAAAAAAAATACACTAATTATCGACTATTAAGTTAACGGATCATGTTCGAAACACAATACTGCGCTCCAAAACAAAGATAGCTGACGTGGCTCAAAAGGCTGCTCAGCTTAAGTGGGACTGGGCAGGACATGTCTGCCGCATGCCGGACAAGCTGTGGGCCCAAATAGCGCAGAATTGGTGTCCTGACACAGCGAGGCGGGGTCGTGGCAGACCACGTAGGAGATGGCGGGACGAGCTGGATAGGTTCCACCAAGACTGGAAGGAGGACGCGCGGGCTCGCGAAAGATGGAAGGAGTGGAGGGAGGCCTTTGCCCAGGAGTGGGACAGCGCAGGCTAATTAAAAAAAAAAAAAAAAAAATTATCGACCAACAATAACTTGCCAGTTACTTATTAAAATATATTTTATGTAACGAATAGTTTATATCAGACAGTCTTCCGACCATACGCAGGTTTATTATCTTACTGAAAGATGCTTTAACACTGTGGAAACTTTGTTCTTAATGGACTGAAGAGTGTATATTATCCTCTCTTGTAGAATCTGTGGTCGTAGGGTATTTCGTTTCGTAAAATTTCAATATTCTGCCATAATAAATATCGACCTAACTCCCCTAGTACTAGTGGCTCATGATAACCTGTAAGTTGATCAGGTTAAGAACAGGCAACTTCCACTTTTATGTTTAGAACCACTGTTACAAGAATCTTTTGGACGTTGACAGGGGAGCGCTGCTGTTAAATATTTGTGCAATTGTTTTGTGAAACTTATTGAAAAAACAAAATGGCGGCGTTAGTTCCTGTTTTGGCCACACCCCGAGAGGTCTTTATACAGCTATATCTTTAGATGCCACATAAAAGTATGTTAAATGGTTTGTTTCTCAAGAATGCGATAAAAACAATACCAGGTGTTGCAGTGGGGCGTGCAGCGGCAGTGCTCGCTGCACGGCGCTGACGTAGCGCGGCGCTGCATCCGACGGGTACTCCAGTCTTAACACCGGAGGCTCCACGCCCACTAAGTACCTGGGTAAAAGCGCAAAATACATGTTAGCTCTTCTTCTTTACACATTAACAGGTTTTAAAGTCTTTTTTCCTATTTTTTCGATCAACAAAGTTAGTTGAAAGTAGAGTTCAAATCCAAACACAGTAATGCAGCTGTGTGGACTAAATAGGTATGGTGGTGGTACTTCCCCGGTCAAAGTTGTCAATGCTCTACTACCTGACATAATTATCTTGGGAATTCTTGTGATTACGCATAATTGGGCAAATATCTATTAGGATGAGGTCTATAAATTCCATCGCCGCATCAAGATGCTTCGTACTGAAGTTAACTCTTCAAAACGCTCACAGGAGTTTAAAAATTCAGTGAAGTTTAAGCTGACGCCAGATGTCACCACTAGCGTTTTATAGAAGCAGTCAAAGTAGCTTTATAATTTATTCAAACAATCACAGCAGTTTACGCATGCTTGACAATTTGTCACATATTACGATAATTTTCGTTCGGGAAACCAGGGCCCTAAGAGTATTATATATAGAGCTTAAAGATCCAATAGTACATGTATACTCACTCGGTGCCGAAGAACAGCAGTTTCCTGATCCTTAGCGCATGCTCTGCGGCGTGATGCTGGCCCAGCTGGTCCACGCGCACCCACGCCACCGCTGGCTCCATGTACATGAGTGGCGTGAAGCCGCCCAGGGACGCGTCTTCCGGTAGACGGACGCATACGTAACCTTACGTGAACGAATATAGTACAATAATTATAATATTAATATAATAATAAGCTTATTTCCATGATTATTTATAATGGTACACATGTCTTACAGGCTATATTTTCTTTTTACAAATGAATTAAACATCTGTAGCCGAACTAGGCAAAAGACAGTATTTCGGCTATCAGCGCCTCTCTTTCGAAAGACGTCCACTACTGGACATAGACCTCCTACAAGCAACGCTACAACCACCGGACGAGCGCTGCCATCCAACGGGAGTATGGTTTGTCTTAAGTAACAAGGACGCCTTGAAAATTGTGTTTTTAGTCTGTGATCGATCCCGTCAATTAAGCTATAAGCAATTATTCCTTTTAGGCCTTAACAAAGAGACGATAACCAACCCTGCAACAGTTTTAGCCAAACGCCAGTGAATAACAATATCTAAAATAGTAATTCTAACGGGTCATGCACAAGTTCAACAAAAAGAAGAATGATAAAGTTACTTTTATGGCTTTCTTTGATTATATAAATCGATATATTTATGTAGTATCGACTTTCAGAGGGGCCTTTGCAATGCGCAGGCGCCGGGCAGAGGTGATATAGTAGTTATAAACATGCACTATCGTTCTCTTTATCCTTTATGGGATCTGCGGAACCCACGGCGACCGCAATACATTGATACCGGCGAAGGTATTAATGTGACGGGATTATATACCGCTGTAATTAGAATTTACTTTTATCTCGCCAACAATGTAACTAATGCTTTTAGTGTTAGCAGTGCTAATGATTATAGAGAAGCTCAGTTATCAAGGTAGAATTCTATTTTAAGTACACTGTACTTTTATCGTTTACCATACACATTTTAAACATTGATTTATTCGACGAGAAAAAATCAGCACTGTGGCCCAATTTCGTTATAACCTTTAAACAGTAAATAAACACACGATACAATGCAGTATTTGATGATAACTTAGTGTTATAACGCGAAAGGGAATGACAAATACATTCATACACAAAAAAAAATCTTCTCACAGACGTTCCACAAACCGACCTAATATGGCAACTTGTTCGTAGTGTAAACAAACAACAATGGATCCTCACCTTCTTTCGTTTCGTTTTCGAATTCTATCGACTTGTCATCAAAAGATTCCAATATGTTCATAAGCTTTGCAAGCCAGTCCCACGGGTCGGTATCGGCTCTAAACAAAAATAAACATTTAACAATAAAAATCACATTTTCAAATACAGGTAACATAACGGTAAAAAATAGAAACTCACCCGATTTCAAAACTGTCGAACGATGGTGGTGGATTCCATACACTACTGTGGCATAACATCCAGTCGGACCACACCTTAAAATACAAATAACTATTATGAACCGGTCATACTTTATAAATTATTATCACATTAACGCGCACACGGCTATTTTCTTAATTACATGTTACACCAGAGTTCCAAAGTAATTGGTGTTTTTTAACTGTACCTACATCTCTAAACGTTTATAAAAAAAAACAAGATCTGGCTCTCGGTATTATAGTACCCCACAAATCAAGAGATTGACAGTATAGCGCTATAGGTAGCTACAAGATACTATATTAGAATGTTATCGTTTTTTAGCAACAGGCTAACTGGTGGCTTTGTTCTCCTTTACAACTAGAATAAATGGATAAAATCAATACACTCACCCTATGAATTATGATTTATGTTAAAAATAGTTGAGATTTGAAGCAAACTTTATTTTGATTGGTACTTTATGTGTACCTAAATTATATTTTATCGTCAGCCCATCTATCTTTATCTTATGCTAGGAATATTTTGTATCTTAAGTTGTGTGTAATTGAATATACCTTGATAGCAGGCAGCAGAAGCAGTGCGTCAGTGTGGTGCTGCGACTGCGGCGCTTCCGGCAGCAGCGCGCAGCATCGCTCCAGCATGGCGCCGAACATTAGCAGGGACACGCCCAGCGCGCACTCCAACCACGCTGAACGTTCGCCGCTGTTGCCCTCTATATTCGGACAATCACAATAAATTAATAAAGTCTTAAAGTCCCAAATTATTAAAAGGCGTTTTAGAAAACAACGTTTTATCAAATACTAGCTGTTCCCCGCGGTGTCACACGCTGCGCGGCTCCTAAGGGTCGTAGCGTGATGTTATATAGCCTTCCTCGATAAATGAACTATCCACCACAAAAATATTTTTTCAATTCCAACCAGCAGTTCCTGACGTTCAAACAAACAAACTCTTCAGCTTTATAATATCTATTAGTATAGATTTATAATCTGCTGCCCTTATCCCAATAGTTTAGTTTAACAACAGTGGTTAAAAACAGTCGAAAATATCGACATGACGAAGAAGAAGAATCCCAATAGTTGGGATTATTATTTGGTGTCGGAGCAACATGTCTTCTTTTTTTTTCACTCCTACATAATTAGCCGTTCCGTAGTCACACTCTTTTAAACCTTAGCATCTTCCTCATAATCCATCTAAAGTTTTATTTCGTTTTAGCCTACTCGTAACGTTCCACTCGTTCGTTTTGACCTAAATCATCGGAGGTGTCTACATGATATTTTATTCTACAAGTTACACTCTTGGATAAACACCCATCGAAATTCACCGATTCAATTATTTAGGTACGTAGGTACATATTTCATACAAATCGTCACTCGCATGACTAAAAGTCCTATCTCATTTTTTAGGGTTCCGTACCCAAAGGGTAAAAACGGAACCCTATTACTAAGACTCCACTGTCCGTCTGTCCGTCTGTCACCAGGCTGTATCTCATGAACCGTGATAACTAGACAGTTGAAATTTTCACAGGTTATGTATTTCTGTTGCCGCTATAACAACAAATACTAAAAACAGAATTAAATAAATATTTAAGGGAGGCTCCCATACAACAAACGGTGGTTTTTTCGGCGTTTTTGCCATGTGGTACCGGAACCCTTCGTGTGCGAATCCGACTGGCACTTGCCCAGTTTTTAGCCGATTTGAGTCAGGACAACTACACTCTTCCATTCGTGATTCATTACATTTTGTTGCCTTTCAAAATGGTTATACATATTTTGAGATCCAAATAACATAGAGGTACGACGGTTAGTGAAAAGTGTAAAGAATCACGAATAGAAAAATGTAGCTGTCCCAACCCAAATCTGCCAAAAAAATGAGATACGACTTTTAGTCAAGCGAGCGATGAAATATTTCCTTATAACAAAAAATAGAAATCAAAACCCTGCCAATATAACACCAAGCATTTAAATTAAAATATTTGAGTAATCGACAGCGACGTCTATATTTACGGGCAAATAAGTTTAATTACGTATGTGCATACAATCGTGAGTCTCATCCACCTCACACAAAGCAGTTTGCATTAATCAGTAAACGATCGGGACGGAACCAGCTACCTGTTGAATCATCGCCTTCTCCGTAATCAATACAGGTTCATACGTCGAAATAAAAAGAACGTGACCCGAAACAATATTTTTTTTTATATCATTTTTTCCTCAGAATCGCTAACAAAGTAGCTTATCCCTATGACTAATACAGTAAGCAGAACCGCTTAACCACAAAAGCTTGGAATGGAAAACTGACTTCATCCACCTTAATTGAAAATGTGTTAGTCTCTCTGTTCGTTAAGATTAAGACCGGATGGGTTTTATGTTTCTGCTTTATTAATATTCATTTTTCATGTTGTAGTAATATAGGAACAAAGCTAGACGTGTATGAATAGTGATAGAAACACGTCGTCATCGGATCATCCACCGACAGCTCATCGGTCGCTTCAAGCCGGTCCGATATAAATAGTCGTCTAAAAATACACAGCACGGATTGCACCTGCAAACGCAAAACACCTACTATGCTGCTTAACAAATACCTGAATAAACAGGCTAACAGAAATACCTGGCAAGTAAAATTCGTTACGTATGTTATAATAAATTCAAGCGTAACAATAAATTATATAGCACAAGGATGCAGATAAAAGGTGTTTCTGTATATCAACTATTTAAATGAAATCCTCATTCTTGCAATTGACAGTTTTACATAATGTGTACATGCGCGCACCTAAGCCTACATGTTGCGTTTCTTTGAAACTGACTATGCATTTACACGCTCGAGTCTCGACACGATTCTCCAATGTATAGTGACTACATAAAAGCATTTATATCGTTATCAAAAAAAAATATTGTTCCGACTGATTTTTGTACTTACAAAACGTTATCTCATATATCTTTCCAGGAACTTTTCTCGAGATAAGCGCTGCCAAAGGGCATCGTCTTGCCGAACGTCGTAATTAAGGGTCTCGAATGCCATAATTTTTAGGGTTCCGTATCTCAAAAGGAAAAAACGGAACCCTTGTAGGAACACTTTGTTGTCCGTCCGTCCGTCTGTCTGTCAAGACCCTTTATCTCGGGAACACGTGGAGGTATCGAGTTGAAATTAAAACCATATACTCAGGTCTACAGTCCCTTGAAGCTGTGAAAAAATCAAACTTCTAAGTTAACGTAAAAAAAAGATACGGCCGTTTATGCCGAAAAAACGTATATTTCTCCACTCTCAAGGGAATCAAAATTTATAGGGTACTTCCCGTTGACCTAGAATCATGAAATTTGGCAAGAAGCAAGATCATGTAGCATAAGTAAAGGAAAAATCCGAAAACCGTAACTTTGTAGGTACATAAAAAAAACCCGTGATAAACTATTTACATACCTACAAAGTACGGAACCCTCGGTGCACGAGTCCGACTCGCATTTGAACGGTTTTCTATAATAATTCAAAACATCATTACGAGTAATGGCGTAAAAGAGTGGTCGTCACCGTGCCGACGCCAAGTCAGTTTGTTGAACCTGTCGCCATCAAATGTGTGCATTTGTGCGGTGCGCGGGCGCAGGCGGCGCGGCGGCGGCGACAGAGTGCAGTGCATCAACCTCCAATAACTTGTAATTTGTAATTACAAACCTTTACTGCGCCCGGACGGAGCCGCAGGAAATAGCCACGTTTACAGCTCACGTTATATATTAATTTCGTAAATCGAATACGTGTATACCATTGAGTTTCCATTAATTTACTTAATAAATATATTTGTTCTAAATAACGTGTTTTCAGTGGACTCAAAGTGGATCTTAACTGTCTAAGACTTAATCAGGTATACCTCCTGACTTCGTGCAATCCTTGGGGACCCTCATAAAATTGCAGTTACGAATAATTTATATAATTGTTATTTTTACTTTTTACCTAGATTAGTTGATTAGCATCTCTTTTAAGTATATAATTTTTTATAGTCCCACATGGGACCCAAGATAAGAAAATAATATTGAGGAAAATATCTAGATTTCCGGCAGTTCGGTTACAAATGCAGAAATAACTTTGTATGATTCTTTGAGGAATACAGGGTGGCGCATAAGTCATAAAGAGGTTAAGCATAAGTCAAAAAGCTAAAAACAAGCCTATTTTAAATTAAATAAAAGTTGAAAGCAGGCGGGACCCATTTGAATTTGAAAATATAATAAAAATAGTATGGGTCCCGCCTGCTTCAAACTTTTATTTAATTTAAAATGGGCTTGTTTTTAGCGTTTCAGTTTTTTAACTTAAGTTTTTTTACCGCAGTCGGGTTTTTTATTTTTTAAATTACTTTTTTTATTTCCAGCTTTTTAGTTTACAAATGTGAAAGATTTCACAAACGATTTAGTTCTTGGTAGGTACGTGTTTTTTACAATTTGTCAATTCGAATTACTTTTAACCATATAAGTTATACATATATTTGTAATCACCTTTTAAAATCCTTTATTTTGATACCCTACTCGATAGGTTTTGAGAAAAAAAAATTTAGACAATATTGCGCCAAAAATAGGCCATTTAATTTTTTTTTTTCAATTTTGATATACTCAGTGTCATTCCCACAATTAAGACGAATCTAACGGCACCTCTCAAGCTGAAATCGATCAAGCCGTTTAGGCTACAGAGCGTGCCAAAGAAATATACATACATACATACACTCGAAAAACATAACCCTCCTTCTGACGCCGTCGGGTAAAAATAAGGTTGTATTTCATGTCACAAGGTGGTACTTGTACTAAAAAAGTTAAGTAAAAGTAAGTTTGTATCATGAAATACAAACTTACTTTTACTGTCGATTAAATCAATATTGTGCATCCCGACTACGGAACCCTACACTGAGCATGGTCCTACAAGTACTTAGCCGTTGTTAGGGTTCCGTAACAAAATGGTAAAACGGAACCCTTATGGTGAGACTAAGTCTGTCTGTCTGTCTGTCTGTCACAGCTGGATATCTCAAGAACTACTAATGCTATCAACTTGAAATTTGGAATAGTTTTAGATGACGTTTGCTCAACTATTTTTTGCAAATAAGAAAGAAATAAAAATATATGTATATTCTTTGCAACATGGACTGAAAGGGGGTCTGAAAAATTCGAAGTGGGGCTACTAGGGCATGTATCATTTATGAAAGAGCGCAGTTTGTACATTCTCAAACATTTTTTCTTTTTTTTTTTTTAGGCCGCATAGTTTTTGACTTTTGATGAAAAATGTAAAAAAATATACCGTCCCTAAAATGCATTAAGGTACAGGTTTATGGCCACATTTCCCACCTATAGGAGCAACTAGATAGCAGTAAATGGCTTCGTGACATATTTTGAGACATTAAGAGCGTAGACGGGCTGCGCGAGAATTGAGAAATAGGTATTTGAAGAAACTATTGCCGTCTCTCTCCCTCTACTCTCCCCCCGTAGAGTGCGATAGGGACAACTGCAGCTCAGAACGATTTTACCCAGAAAAAACCATGACCGATCGACGTTTCGTATTCCCCTGTTTTCTCCTCAAAACCTAAGCCGATTAAAATATTTTTCGTATCAAAATTTAAAGGAAGAATAGATCTATGCCCCTATCATTTGTTTTTATCTTAAAAACATTTCAATTTTCTTTGGTAGTCGTCTGATTACGTAGGTAAAAACGGGTCATTTTTTTAGGTTTTCGGAAAATCATATTTATTTTTGTAATATTTTTTTTGAAAAAAAAAAAATAACAGGGGCATGCCTTCAATAGACCTATATTTTTATAAATAAAAATGATTACTCTAGAGGCATTATCCAGGAAGAGAATAGGGGAATACGTTTGTATGGAAAAAATGCAGCCCGTCTACGCTCTTAAAGATAATTTTATGAGGTGACTATTGTAAGGCCACTAAAATCTACTGGTCGAGGTCGACGTCAATGGACCGAAATAGTTGCGCATTAACTTCATCTTCCTAATTCACCTACATTGAAATTTACAATTCATAAAACATAAAAAGCACATTTGCGACAGCGAATGAATAAATCATCATTTCCAATTCATCTGACGTGGTATTGCATGCAGTTTTAATGTTTCATTCAATTAAGTTTTACCATAAAATAATATTTTTTTATTAGAAAACAAAATCGACGTCCTGTGCGAACCGAGCACTTAATTACCTTTTATAGCACATAATGTTGTTGTTTTTTTAAATAACCATTTATCTAGAACTTTTTATTAAAGTCTCAACAGTAAATTAAGCAATTTTATAGACTTCATGATCATACTAAAATAGTTTCTTTTTTACCATTTACTTGAATACGAGCAGCTCATGTGACTTCATTGTTTTTTAAATGACAACAAAAGTTATTTACGAGTACATAAACACGGCCAAGAAGTATTTAAAATCTCTCTATTTTTAACTTAAATTCGAATGTATTTATAATAATGAGTACCCTTTAAATAGATGATGACACACATGTGAAACATCCATGACTCACTACTCGGGATAATAAATATGTCAGTCTGCTCCATAGTAAAATCCTTTGACCATATTAAATGCGTCTTATTTCTTATCGGGACAAACGCGTGACTATTACTCCTATTCAGTGCAATTAACGATGCCGTCGTGTTGGATTCTCCGTTATGTTGTTTATGCTATTATCGCACAGGTTTTCTTGAACTAATGCGTCTTCTTTTGTAATAAAATAACGCGAATGAAAGGCGGTATAAAATCTTCGTAATTGAAATACATTAATAATCCAACGAAAATACTTTTTGACTGCTTATTTACTATCCGAAAACCAAAACATTATTTTCAGACCTTAGTTAAAAATTTAGTTAAAAATTTTGCACTTAAATAAGTGCAGAATTTTTAACGTCAAAATATTTCTTATCAATTTCACAAAAAGAGTAACGAGAGACGTGATCTGTGATTTTAAAAATTGTAGCGAAAACATGATCATGATAAGCCCCCACACGATGCTAGACATGGACTTCCCAAAGAGCGCTAATAAAATGACCGAACGTAAATAAAATTGTAACGGTAGGGGCGCCAACTTATCTATGCAATAGTTGTCAGTTTGCCTAACAAATATAGTAATTTACTGGTAGTTTATAACAAACTTAAAATTAGGTTAGCAGGCTCAAAGACTAACAATGTTGCTTGCAAATATAAGGTTATCGCAAAATTATCATAGACTAGCTGCGCCCCGCGGTTTCACCCGCATAAGTTTCGATCCCGTGGGAATATCGGAATAAAAAGTAGCCTATATGTTAATCCAGGCTACATTTTTGTATGGAGGTAGCTGACCTCCATACAAAATTTTATCAAAATTGGGCCAGCCGTTTGAGCGTGAGAAGTAACAAACATATAAACAAACACACACACACAAACTTTCGCCTTTATAATATTAGTGTGATTTTCTCGATATTATTTGTAGCTATAACAAGGAGCATTCAAAACGTTGTGTTAAGGCTACTCTTTCGAAAAAAGCTTAAAAACAGCGTGCAGATGAAGCAGCTTTTCTCCGGAACTTACAGAGAAATTACATCTGAAAAAATAGTTGGTAATCTACATGATATGAATCGTAATTTGGTTTAGCCATAATTTTTCTATCGATATCACCTATTAAGAAAAAAAACCACCAAATCACCTCCAAATCATTGAGATGAAACCATTTTACTCCTTCATTTTTTATCAAAAGAATATAAAAAAAATATCTAGTGCTTTGCAATACAAAAGAAAATGATTTGGTTTTGTTACTTTTTAAAAACATGTATATTTTTTAATATAATAAATTAAAAATGCGATCGTTTAAAGTCCGTGTCTATATCATCCCCGCACTCGTCCACGAATTCAGTGCGGGGCGCCTCGTGTTGCTAGGCAACGCGTTGGCATGCGGGTGCATGCGGGTGGCGGAGTGGGGCGGAGAGGGGTAGTTAGCTCCGCCCAAATGCACAAGGTCGTTGGCATGAATACAAGCCTTAAGTTATTTATCCACAGCAGAAACTAATGGTCCTTATTTTATGTTACCTAACTTTAAAAAACACAACACTTAGGTGTTGTGTTTTAAAATGCATGTAAGTAAAAGCTTTCCCCGTCATCGACCACGGTAAACATTTTAACATTCATAGCAGATTATTAAAGTCATCAAGGTTCATAAAAACAGAAGAAACAACAAAACCAAATTGTTCTTGCGGGGAATTTTATGAGTACTTAACCATTTTTCAAGAAAATAGGTGGCTCGTTCAGATGCCAATGTATACGCTTTTACAATAAACTACCAAGCCACGTTCAAGATCTAAGCCTTAATAAATTCAAATCTTTCATTAAACGTAAGTTGTGCCAGAAAGCCTTTTATACCGTTAAAGATTATATTGAGGACAAAAAGGCTTGGGATTGAGCTGCTTCCAATTTCTGCATTTTGAATGATTTTTTTCTTTTTTATATACACATTGACATTGATGATTTTTTTTATTTTTTAAACAATGATATTTGCTTACTTTGTAAAGTATTATATTATTTTTTCATTGTGAATGTGAAGACGATGTGGGTCATTTTACATATATATATATTTTTTTTTATTATTCTCTCTGTTCTGTTAGTTTTTTTCTCATGGTCTGGCAGTTTGAGTAATTTATGTGGCCTACCCAAATGTCCTTTCTTTGGTATTGTTCGTCGAATCGTTGAGCTCCTTAAGTCTTGAGTTGAGCTGCACGATTTTTAACAAACTGTCTTCATATAACCTGACCAAGATTATGTCTGGACTTTAAAAGAGACTGTGACCTCTGAGTTTGTTTCGGCCTTTCTTCTCAGAGTAGTCAGATAGGAAACGGCGACTTCATCTAGTTTTAAAAAAAAACATGATTGACGTGTAAAAGTGTTTGTACAAACCTACTTACAAAAAAATAAAAATCAAATCAAATCATTTCAAATCATTACGCCTTGGGCACAAGAAGTATTGGAAAACTTCGTAACAAAAATTACCGTTTTATTTAAGGCTTATATAAAATCTGTAGTATTACGTGATTCAGCAAATAAATTATTCAGTAAAGTTTATTTAATTATAGTAGACTAGCTTCTGTCCGCGGCTGCGCCCGCGAGGTATGTCGATAAAAAAGTAATTTAAAAAAATTAAACTGACTACAAAAAGAAATTAACTCAAAATTATGAAATAATTTTAATTTCGGAAGTCGGTGTCTTTGGGATCTGTATTTTATAGTTTTAGTTTTTGCCACCGAATTCCGAAATTAAAATTATTTCATAATTCTGAGTTAATTTCTTTTTGAAGACGGTTTAATTTTTTTAAATTACTTTTTATTTAGTAATTTTTAGTTGATGCACTAGAATTTGACCAAGGTTTTGAGATATTTTCCCTTTGACACTACACCCGTAGCTCGTATCAATAAGCCAGGCCGTCACACTTTCACGTCTTAGGCCATATCTTGAAATTTACTAAATCGATTTTCATGAAACTTGCACTGTTCCCTAAGTTGAAGTAAATGTAAGCCAATAACCGGCGGTAATAATAGCCGGGTCAGCGGGATTGTCCGAAAGGGTTACCGCTGGCCCGGAACAGAAAGGGCTAAGGAAGGAACACGGGTGGGTTTTAGTCAGTAAGAGTCTGACACTCCCTTCCGCTCCACCCAGAGCGGGAGGGGTCACTTGATGATTTCCCATCCGGAAAAAAAAAAAAAAAAAAAAAAAGAATGGTCACGATCCGATTAATAGTTACGGAGATATGCGTGGACAAACATACATACATACATACGTCTCCAAAATGTTGTATATTTGTTTGGAAGCCCTAATAGATTGTCATGTGTGAATATAAAGCAATTCCAATAATATTACATACATACGTGTCGAATTGATAACCTCCTTTTTTTTGAAGTCTGTAAAAACTATCCTATGTCCTTCCCCGTTATGCAATCTATCTCTCTGCCAAATTTTATAGAAAGCCGATTAAGGGCCAAGTTCACCAAGCATAGTTAAAAGGTACACAATTCAGTGTCTACTACGTCGAGCTACGCAGCGCGGCGCCGCGCGGCAGTTCACTGAATCGGGTACCTTTTTGTGTAGTAGATAAGGTCTGTAATTGTATTTCTATCTTGAAAACTGCGCGTCGCGTCGCGTCTCGGTGTGAACTGACCCTTAATAACTATTAGTCGGAACTTGATGATCTTGACCCTTAAACTTTAAACACACCCCGAGTGGGTTTATGATTTCAACAATTCGATTTATAAATACTTTGTTGCGCCTATTAATCATGGAAGTCTAAAGGCAATAGTTACCATAAAATAATTTTATCTGTCTTCTGAACTGAACTGAGCACCAGTATTCATAAATACGAAGCTAGTTTGCACCAACATTTAAATACTGCCAAAGATCAAAAGGCGTCTAGAACTGCTGCAGTACACGTAATAACGACTTACTTTATGTTCCGCATTTAGCATGACAAAAAATGAACCGGTTTTAACATTACCTAGTTAAATATAACAGAATTTTATTGAAATAGGTATGTACCTATTTGAGAAATGATAACGAAAACGAGATAGAAACCATGATCGTCATTACGAGCACATTTAGATGTATTATATTTAAACTATATGCCTGTAACATGCGGTGGCGATTTAGTCCATCCTGCATCCTGAAAAATTTCGCTATGAAACTCTATCCCTTATTGAAACAAAAAAAAAAACATACATGCATCGAAATAGTCTACTGTTGTATAGGAAATTGTTTTTTTTTCACAAATCGGGTAAGATTCGTAGCAATTTTTTTTTTTATGGGCATTCATTTCGATTTGTCGATCTCTCCCAAAAAGGCACGGGTACCATTCCAGCTTTTTAGGAACATTGTATTAGAAAAATCATCGTAGCGCGGCAATTCGGCACTGTGGAACGCATGTTGGTATTGAACGTAATCCCCACACAGTAACAGCCTGTTTATTCTCCTTTATCATGGTCTTTAGTTGCTGACTGTACCTACTACTCGTCTACTTCTATGGATTGAACCTCATTTTTTAACACAGTAGTTGACAATTTGATAGCTCTAAATCTAAAATGGCGCCAAAAATAAAGTAAAAAAAAAAATGGCGCTGCTGTAGATTCAGAAAACTGGGTTTACCTTTAAGTGATGCAGCAGTGGTCTCAACGGCGAACATATTGAGCGCCGTGAGTTGCAACAGTCGTGCGGCAGGAGTTGGCAGTGGCTGGCGGTGCAGGAGTGCACGGAACTGACGCAGCATCATACTCGCGCTCTCGTAAAACGTCTCCATTCTGACAGGAAAAAAATATATAAAGACAAGAAATTTTAAAAGTGCTGTATTTTTGTTTCAGTATTTCTATAGGTCGGTTATTGGGATTAAATAAATATAAGAATAAATCAAATCAATAAATAGGACTTATAGCTGTTGTTCTTCTAACTTCTCCCTCCGCCGTATGTCATGTCAATTGGCATTTCTCATGCTTCGGGAGACTATGGAAAAAGACAGTGAAAGACAATTCGTGAATAATAATTAACATGCCTGAGCAATGGTTTTGCTGAAATTGACTCTCCCACACACAGTGAAAACGCTCATAATGTCAGTGTGAGGGCCCACATTTTTTTAAATATAATGCACTAATTTTGATGCTCTATTTCAAGATAGCTATTTAGCTGATTGCCAAGTTTGATTAATATCATGGAGATTCTCAGACTTGCAAAAAACTTAGGATTCTCTTACATTCGGAAAGGGGTAATATTTATGTCAATGGAAAAGGGCTACGCTAAAGTAATCAACGTTCGAGTAAATATTGATCAAAATACTTTTTGAAACAATTTCTTAAAAAAGTTTCTTGGTGAAATATAGCGTAATTAGGTATACTTACTTATACTTTCCAAAATATCTACGATCCGAAAGGTTATCGCTATTAGGACATGAGCGGTCGCATCAATTAGAGTCGATAAATATATTATGTTCTTAATGTAAATATTTTAAAATAAAAATATCTAATAAATACGAACTTACCCAATTTTGGTGATGAGCTTCCCGTGAACGTGTAGATAACTGGTAATGAAATTTTTGTTCAACTGTAACAATGAGAGAAAATAGAAGTCAAATACCTACGTTAATCATACTGTTACTATTGTTCGCTATTTACAGGCCAAAAACAGCTTTCATGAAGAAAAACAAATGTAAATGAGGGAGAGAGAGATCGAAAGGGACCGAGCATCTATAACAAAATGAGAGATAACAATTTTTATTTTACTTTGACAGCGCCGATAAGTCGTAGCAGTTACATGTGGTGTTCGTAATTCAAGGACGATTTTATTGCCAGTGATGTTTACCTCGACTGAAGTCATGGAAGCAAGTTGTTCGTCCCTGGAAGCGGGGCGGAAGGTAGTGGTCCTGTGTCCGCTGGGCCGCACCCACACCTCTCTCTTCATGCCAGCCGTGTTCTCCGCGTTGCCAGCGGAGGCCGCGCCCGGCGCACCGCTTTCAGCATTCTTGGACACCTCTAAAGCAGCTCGACGCTTGCGTTCTGCAGTCTCGTACTACACAAACAAATCATTCTAGTTAACGTCATCGCTTAGCATTCCATTATAAAAATGTTAAAGTTTTATTCCCAACAAACCTTTTTCCTGTTTTCATCAAATAGTGAAAGTAAACTTTCTCGTGCTGAATGAAATGGATTGGACGACATTAAACTTCTCATGTAATAGTAAACAGCATCTAATTTTCTTCTCTGAAAATAACAATTTTATTTATTATGTATAAATTAGCAGTTTAAATTACTAAGGGTTGAATAAAATTGATGTTTTTGTATGAAATACCTGTCAAAATTTCAAAATTATTCCTTGAATAAATTTATCAGATGATTGAAAAATTAGCCCAAAGTATAATTAAGTAATGAAACACTTACCGCATATATTGCTAATATAGCTAACTGATTGTATGGTCTGCCATTCTTAGGATTGATTTGTTGAGCTTTAGTGTACCAAAATTTACTCTTAGAATAATTATTTGTCTCATTCACTTGTTCCTTATATCGTGCTAAATCACCCAAGAAGACATAAATTTTTTGAACTGATATTAATGCCAAACCCACGTACCCAAGACCTTTGGGTGGCAACACATGATTATCATTTATGTAATCATCAACATTAAACTTATAAGTTTTCTCCAACATTTGCACTAGGTTTTCAAAAAATGTGTTTCCTTCTTCAATAATAGCATTGATCAATTTCACTATTTCTGGCTTGTCTTCTGGCGTAATTTGAGTAAAACTCTTTCTTAGAGGTTCTATGAAGTTATAGTATAAAATTTTCCAAAAATGATGTTCAATATTATCAGCTTGACAGTACTTAAGATCTGACATGAGGAGTCGGTGTAGTGCCTTTTGTAATAAAGCCCTGAAAACATAAAAACATTTTATACACAACCAAGTCCTAAGAGGCAGATAGCATTTCGGAAATTATAGTTCCAGCTACAATAAGACAAATCAGCTCGATTCTTGAAAGAACATGATACATGGAACATGCTCAATTTTAGCCACTAGCGCAGGTAATCGCATCTTGTGCTAACGTGTAAAAAGTGAGCTAGAGATACAATACATGCGCAGCACTGAAGAGTTCATAAAAATCAACTATGTACCTTGTTTCGGTGACATCGGGCCAATGTTGCGCGAGCCCGAGCGGACCTCTCAGTATGTGCGTCTGCAGGATGACGTCGAGGCGGTCTACCTCTTGCAGCAGGGCACGGTGTCGCACCGCGCGCGCCGCATCATTGGCTTCGTAGCCGGCGCTTCCGCGAGACGAACTCTCTTTCATTCCTACCGGACAAACTTGTTTCGACTATTCGTAAAGGTTCATCGCAGTCGCGGGCAAAATACCGTCGCTCGCATGACTAAAAGTCGTATCTTATTTTTCAAATTTTTTGGCTGATCTGAGTCAGGACGACTACGCTCTTCTAATCGTGATTCTTTACACTTTTCACTAACAGTCGTACCTTTATGTCATTTGGATCTCAAAATATAACCATTTTGAAAGACAACAAAATGTAAAGTATCACAAATAGAGAAGTGTAGAAGTCCCAACCCAAATCAGCTAAAAAATGAGATAGGACTTTTAGTCATGCGAGCGACGATACGTGCGAGTAGGATGGTGACTATTAGGTACGAGATTTCTAGTCTTGTGTCATCTCATCTCACTCCCGCTTTTTATGACCGCGGAAGCCCCGAACGTTGGTATGTTGTCATTGAGCTATTCGGCTCGGTCCACGAACACAGGAAAATAGCAATTGTAAAGCAAATTAGCATGTGCCGTCTAAAGTTCATGACGAAAATTACAGGAAAAATGCCTGTACTTTTATACTATGTTTAAAATATTGGCGAATTTAATTTTAGAAATTTAACTTCCAGTGCGATAAAAATTTGCCCAGCAGTCTTGCTCGTGCTAGTGCAAATGTAGCACATGCTTGACCTGTTTTGTGTAACTAATAGTACAATATTATTGCTTAAATTGGGCTTACCTCTCTCCATCCTTATGTCTATTTTATTTGGACTAGTTTGTACAATTATAGGTTTGGATGGATTCTGATGATCAAACAAAGTTTTTTGCGTCTCGACCGAGCCTCCTCTCCTGAAAAGAGTAGTAGCAGCATAAATAAAACCATAAGCTTCGACTGTATGTTAGTGCTGCAACATCAACAACGAAATTTACCCCATATCTTTCTGCATGTGTGTTATTGAAGCCTGTGGCAACATTATTATCCCGGGCTGCGATGTAGACGAGTCTGAAGTATGTCTGTTGCGGGAGTTGGAATTCTCTGGATGTCTACAACACAGAGCAGAGATTTTTTTTAAACTGGATAGTAAAATACTAGAATTGCAAGTCACTTTAATATTTACTTACTTATCATGAGAGTTAAACTTCTTGGACTCGAGAATTTCCTCTCTCCAATTGAGAGTCCCTGAGCTGGGACCGTGAGAGGACGACGATGGCGCCGGCGCCGCTGAAGGTGCGTGCTGTGAATTTTGTAAGTGTTGAAGATTTTGCTGATGCTGAGCTTGCTGTTGGTGCTGAGCATGTTGTTGATGCTGAGCATGCTGTTGATTTTGCGCATGTTGTTGATGTTGCGCATGTTGCTGATGCTGGGCATGTTGCTGATGCTGGGCATGTTGCTGATGCTGGGCATGTTGCTGATGCTGGGCATGTTGCTGATGCTGGGCATGTTGCTGATGCTGGGCATGGTGCTGGTGTTGGGCATGTTGCTGATGCTGGGCATGTTGCTGATGCTGGGCATGTTGCTGGTGTTGGGCATGTTGATGATGCTGCGCATTTTGCGGATGCTGTGGTTGCTGCGCATCGGAGTTTCTTCCGCGGCGTCGCTCTGTGGACAATGGTTAAATAAAACAATGACTGATCTGTTTTTGGTAATGATAAAATTATGACTTACATTAATTTGTTTTTAAAGGTTCACCCAATACAGCAATGTAGTCACCAATTTCCACACTCAGAAACGTCACCCAAAAACCGATTTACCACCACCACCAATAAAATTGAAATGTTTTTAATATGACAGATTAAAAACATTTTTGACTGATAGGGTTCAAATGTATGATTGTCGATCAACTGAAATACATAATTAACAAGTCCTAAGTAGCGACTCTGAGTACAAGTCATACAGAAGTGAAGTGTCATAAATCATCATAATCAGCCTATAATGTTCCCACTGCTGGGACACAGGCCTCCTCTCGGTGAGAGGGAGTGGGCCGTAATCCACCGCGCGGGCCCAGTGAAGTGTGACCTACTGGAATTCCGCCAAAGAGCACGTGAAGATATCCCATCGCAAAGAGACGCTGTTATATCACGCCTGAAGTTTCACGAAGAGTTAAACAGATGTTTAGTACACCCACATTTCACCAGATTTATTTACTTATTTTTTCACAAAAACGTGAGCAACTAACCTCTGGTCTCCATGCTCCGTCGGCCCGAGCGCTTGCGTGGGCGCCGACCGGAGCCTGCGTCGGTCGCGGGCGCATTGCTACCGCTGGCCTGACTCGGCGCTGGCGACTGCCGCTCGCGCTCAATACTCGACGTGCGCCCGTTCGCCCACGAACCGTTGTTTTTCTTCTAGAATAAACGCTGCGCTATAGATACTTCATAATGGTTGTTAAGGTTCACTTTCGGTTGGCACAGAAACCGCAGTGATTAAGATGTGTGTTTGTATCAAAGCTATATTTTCAACTGCTTAGGGCTGATTTTTCAATTGACCGATAAATAATTTTTATTCGTGGAATAAAACTGGCGTCTGACTGTTTTTGTATGAAAGAATTGTCATAAATTCAGAAATATTCCTCCGATAAAGTTATCTGGCGTTGGAAAAATCATCCCTTAGTCTAATAAGACATGCTTCTATTATATCATGCTTTTATTATATCTTTACAGGTTACATATTGAAAGTGAAATTCAGAATCACAAACTGGAACGTTTTCTCTAAGTAAAGGCTCTGCAGCAATGGGTGATGAGTTAAGAGATTTAGTAGTTGATGTAGTTGATACGGGAGTCTCTGCAAAGAAATTTTCAAAGGCCGCGGCGACTTGACACCTGTTGTAAGTACTGTTGTAAGTCCTTTGTCATCCCTAACATACACTAGTGCTGTTGCCAGCAAAGCTGTGGACTTCTTCGTCGTGTATTGTGATGCTATGGCGACGTCTTCTTTTGTATCTTATTTATTTTGTTCCTTTCCTTCGATATGACTGTGTGGAGTTTGTGAATTATTGTCTGCCTGCTTGTTGTTACTTCTCTGCTGGTACAACAGTGAATGTTGCCGGCGGTTGCATCGACGGCAGAACACAGGTAGGTACGCGACATTTCCAGGCTGAGTGCCCTGGTGCCTGACAATTGTAGCAGAGGCTATTATTATTTTTTACAAACTCGTTCCTCTCCTTGGGAAAGGAAACCGCACTTGTGAACATTTATTCAGAAGTTGAGGTTAACTTACTTACTTATTCATAGGTACATAGCCTATTAGATACACAACTTTTTTCCTTAAAAAAAAAACAACTGACTTCCAAAAATAATACTACGAAGTGAAAAAATACTTTAATTTCGGGAGTTGGTGGCTAAAAACGAAAATACAATTCCGAAGACACCGAGACGTTATTTACTTCTCTACATAAATTCGTACACTACTACTTGCTACGTAAACAATAGTTGCGGGAAGTTTTATAACATTATCAACATACACAAAGTAAAGCACTTAATAAAATTTATATGGGACCCCAAAATTGGTCCACAATTATTTATCGACGAACATACATAAGAAAGAAATATATACATACAGACGAACATAGAACCTCCTCTTTTTTGGAAGTTGTTTAAAAATAAAAGCACTTCCGCTCTGAAGTAGTTGGGTACAAATAAAACTAAGAACCAACCTGACTAAACCAACTAACTAATAAACAAAATGCGCATTGAAATCCCGTTTGCGAGCTACCATACCACAGACAGACACACACAGATACACAAACCGACAAAGAAGTCAAACTTATAACACCCCCCTCTAACGGGTGTAAAAAGACACAAATTGAATCTGCTAAAATTACCTGATTTGTTGATAGCCATGCGGCAGATTTGGACATGGCAGATGGGATGCGAAAGCCATCTGTATCCCGCGGACTAATGGCACGATTAGCTGATGTGTCCCGGCTGTTGCATTGAGAAACTATTCTCCTGAAATAAAGATGGAGAGCTATGAGGTAACATCACAATTATCGCATTATTGCACAGTTTTCCGTTTTCAAGTTTGGTAATAAATTTCCATCTGATGACGTTATCGGCTATATATCAAGGAATTTTCTGATGAATTTCCAACATAACTAGACCAATGTTTAAGTCTCATGAGCCTATAATTTCATTAATGAATATAAATCATATAATTTTATGAATATGAATGTTGATGGATGGAGAGGGAGAGAAAGAGCAAAGAAGGAAGAGAAAATATTGATGGGTTGTGTGTGATTATGAAAGAAAAAGTGAAGTAGTGAAAAAGAACTTGTTGCGCCGACCCCAAATAACATGGAATAATGGGAAGATGATGATGAACCTACAACTTGATTCACACAACACCCATTTTTCAAATAATAATAATAATAATAATAATAGGTCTAGGTACTGCAAAATGCTGCTTTGCAGTAAAAAGAGCAGCAAAAAGTAAGAGTTAGTGGTACCTTTTATTAAAAAGCTCTGATATAAACTTCGAACCAACCTAACACTGATATTAAACATAATTAGGAAACACGAAAATTTTATCAGACTAGGGTAATTTAGGAACAGTCACATAATATGGTGCCAAGACACATGTGACTGTTCCTAAATTACCCTAGGCTGATAAAATTTTCGTTTTTCCTAATTATGTTAAATATTAGTCTTTAGGTCCTCTCCCCGAATCCCTAGAAGCAAACGCCAATACCTCGATCATGTCAGAGAAAGGAACAAGGAGGGATAAAATAGTCAACACTCACCCAATCGTTCACAAACACACTCACTAAGATCCACGCTTTTTACTAAAACAAAATAATATTCAGGAATAAAGCAAACAAGTTCCACTCCTACTAACCCTTCAGTACTTTGTTCTCGACTGTAAGAACGTAACGACCTCCAGCGGTCTAAATCATCTCTGCTGTTTCCAATTGTAGAAGACCGATTACTCTTGTGGCTGTCTCGCCTTTCCCGCTCTCTTTGCTTCAGTCCCGAGTGTATAATATCGTGCTGTAAGCTAACGTTACTATCCTTCCTATGTCTCTCTGGTTCATGCTGAATGCTTGCTGTACTGTCTTTCCTGGTGCGTTCATTTTTCTTCTCAGTATTTCTGAGTCCCCTACTTGAACTCCTGCAATTATTATAAATCATTGCAATAAACAACAACATTTGACAATTGTTGATGTGTCTGTCTTCTCAACCAATCAATGTATCAAACTGTGAATGAATGAATCTATGGTTATGAATAAGTAAATAAAATTATCAATTACCTTCGATCTTTACGGCGAGGTCTTCCGCTACGTTTTGATTCTCGAATTTCAGGTTTAATGTCGTCCTGAATAGATTTTTTCAATGGTTGTGAGAAACTAGTGGAAGTATCGCACACATCATCTAGTTTTATGTTCTTCTCTACTTCTTCTGTCCAATCCTAAAACATAAAACAAAAATAAGTATAAGAGTGTATTTGACTACTACCAAAATATACATGAATTTAGGCCCTGCGCAGACGGCACACTTTTTGTGCGATCGAGTCTGCGGCGCACAAAAAATCTGCATGGCGCGCAAAAAGTCGGTCGCGGATTTTTCACAGACTCAACGCACACGACGCACATCTTCGATCATTTTGTCGGCTGAGCTGTAGGGACGTAGACGCTATGGAAATCGTGCAGAGATGATATTCTGCCTTAGAAGTATCATAAATTGCTGGTCTGTTTTGTATTTCTTGAATTAACATAGTTACATCGACCTCTGGCGCCATGATAATAGATCGCGTGCGTTACGTCCACCCCTAGCAAATGCAGATTGCCGACTAAAGTGTGGGCCGTCTGCGTTAGCGCGCGTTGAAGCAAACGTTCAATTTTTTTCACACACTTTTTGTGCGGAGCGGCGCGCCGCGGCGCTGTGCGGTCTGCCCGAATTACACGGATTTTTTGTGCGCCGGACTTTTTGCGCGTCGTGTGCGTTACTGCATATAATTGCATAGGTTCTATTTTCACAGACTAAAAAGTGCGTCACAGATAGTCTGTCGTCTGCGCAGGGCCTTATACTTATTTTAAAGATGTTAGGCCCTGCGCAGACGGCACACTTTTTGTGCGATCGAGTCTGCGGCGCACAAAAAGTCTGCATGGCGCGCAAAAAGTCGGTCACGGATTTTTCACAGACTCAACGCACACGACGCACATCTTCGATCATTTTGTCGGCAGAGCTGTAGGGACGTAGACGCTATGGAAATCGTGCAGAGATCGCGAAGTATTATTTTGTACATGAAGTACAGAAAAAGAAGAAGAAATAGAGAATTTTGGGTACATCCTATACTTTCGGAAAGATTACTGAAGGGACAGTTCCATACTAAACATTCAATTCTGAAACAACATCCGGCAAATTTTTTCAAATTTTATAAAATGTCTTCCCACATTTTTCTTTTTAAATGTCTATCATGATATTCTGCCTTAGAAGTATCATAAATTCCTGGTCTGTTTTGTATTTCTTGAATTAACATAGTTACATCGACCTCTGGCGCCATGATAATAGATCGCGTGCGTTACGTCCACCCCTAGCAAATGCAGATTGCCGACTAAAGTGTGCGCCGTCTGCGTTAGCGCGCGTTGAAGCAAACGTTCAATTTTTTTCACACACTTTTTGTGCGGAGCGGCGCGCCGCGGCGCGGTGCGGTCTGCCCGAATTACACGGATTTTTTGTGCGCCGGACTTTTTGCGCGTCTTGTGCGTTACTGCATATAATTGCATAGGTTCTATATTAACAGACTAAAAAGTGCGTCACGGATAGTCTGTCGTCTGCGCAGGGCCTTAATGTTAAAAATTTATAAAATCGGCGGAAAATTGGAGAAGTTACACGCTTTTGTAATTATTCATCTATCCTTGTCACACAAAACGATCATTGTACTGAATGGCGCGAAGATACTATGGCAATCTTGTGTTGTAACGTCAGATCGCATCAGAACTGTCTCCGTCTGGCATAGACTTTAAAAAGTAGATATGCAATTAAGCCATTTTTTGAGATATTTAAACAATTTAAATATTGTAACTGTTGCTGAACTTATTCATAAGGATTACTTCGTTACACATCATCACTCTCCTGCCCTTATCGCAATTTATCTGGGGTCGGCGCAATATATATTTTTCTTCCATACTTCTCTATTAGTTGACATCTCGGTAGCCAAATTTATACAGGGTAAATCATTAAGCTTTCGAAAAGTCGTAAACTAGGTATTTGAATAAAGGTAACATATTTTTTTATAATTGACCATATTATTATTCCTTAACATGAGGTGTTAGAAAAACCAAAAAAAAACTGTGTCCAAAGATTTTCAGTCATTTATCAATAAAATTATTTGAACTGTATTAAATAAGTATTACTTTTTATTTAAATTTTTAGGGAAAATTACCAGGTTCAATTCAATCTATTGAACCTAGAATTTATCATGTTTCTAAAACTATATTTACCAAATTAGAAATATCCAATAAAGTTGCAGAGATCTGAGATGTTGTCTCACTGTCATGCTCATTGTCCGTCTCTTGTTTCTGTTGCTCCAACTGGCTACTTGATATAGTGTTAGCCATACTGCTTGTACCATTCTGTGATGCTAAAAAAACATGTAATTACGATTAATAATATTGTAACACTTGTACATACAATAGCAACTTAGTTCATCATCCTAAGTTCTATCAATGCTGGTTTGATTGTTGTTATTCATTAACTAAGACATGCCATACGCAAAATACGCACTTGGATGTGGAGTTGTGGAAACCAGCCAGTAATACTACTACTAAGATGTGGAAAACTGATAGTACTGATACCTATTCAAATAAGTTTGCACAAGCTGACTTGTAGAGATGGTTTTTCAAGTATCAAGTTTTTTTTTTCCTTGTAAGTATATTTTAATAAGTGTCTGCAAACTCATAACTGTTGATATTCAAGATTTCAAAACAATCTAATTTGTGTCAATGATTTTAATCAATTCCTTTTTTGACGTGACAACGTCTTAAATTAGGTTGCGGCTGGGAGTCACTTATGAAAAAGTGTAACGCTCGGTAACGTTACGATGAGTCACCGAACGAGAGAGAGAAAGACGTTGTCACGTAAAATCTTCGCCCGTAAAACCGACTTTACAGGCAACCATTTTTTTTTTAGTTAAAATTACTTGCCATGTAAGTTTGAGGTTTTATATTAATAAAACACCAAAACGTTACAACAACAACCTATATATATAATGATGTTGGATATCAGAATTCAAAATAATCAGTCACCTGTTGATACCAAAGAGTTTTACATTTGGCTTAGTTATACTGTATAATACAGTTATTATTGGATTATAATACGCATTTGCATGTTGGTATTCTTTAACACTTTCATGGTATTGTACAATAGGCACCTCAGTGCTTTGACCTTGAGCTGGCTGCATAGAACAGAGTTTCAGAAGAATAAGAGGCTAGATTATAATGGTTCTGCTACCACTGACATGCAGCCTACCCTACTTCTATGGGTATCATAGAGGGGCCATATTGGCCTAAAAATTAATATTTGGTGAAAGTCATCAAAGTTAAAAGACCAAGGCAAAAACATGATATTTTTCCATTTTTCATAAAAAAAAAACTAAGTTTAAAATAGCCACTAGAAAATGTTATTTGTTTATAATCTTAAAATTTAAAACTAAATACAGCCTGAATGTTACCTAAACTATATAATAATTGCTGCTGCCATATAATTTTGTCACTTAACTGCAGTAAAGCAAAAAAAAATATTATGTTAGTAAGAGCATAGATTGCATTTGTTAGTGTCAGCCAACACATTGGTCACCTCAGGGCTCTAATTCACTATGACCACTTAACGATTCCTTAGTTCAAAAACCATGTCAATTCCTTAGCCAATCTCGCATTGATTTTACACGGTTTTGTTCATTGTGTCATGTAGAATTATGGCCCATTATGGTGCAAGTGTTAACTTTCCTACTTGAAAAGAAAGATGTTTTATTTTATACTACATTTACACACAGGTTAGATAGTTACTAATATAAAATTATTTCAGTTAGGGAGGCTTGAACTCATTGTAAATTCACAAAATGGACAGATTAGATTATGTGATTTTTGTTTTTGTTGTACAATAAAGCATATCCTACTTATAATCTATTATTCCAAATTGCACATTGATTTGTAGACTTATTCATTGAAACTATTTCTAACTTGATAATTTTTTACAATGATTAAAGTAGAAATAATAGTTCTAGAAAACAATATAAAGAAAATGTAACAGCAGTTTAGGATATCTTATTAATTCATCTCAATAATTCAACTTCTATGACATGAATGTTCAATACTATGCTACTGCTTACCATCATGATATTCCTGACTTTCAGTACTGCTTGGTCCAGTGTTAACTTTCTCATCCACATGTTTATTTTCTGCTGAATTTGTATCATATAAATTCATGTATGAACCGCTAGGAGTAGACTTTCTAGAATTTTGAACATCATAGTTTTTCAAATATGTACTTATAAATTTTTCTCTGTCAAAGCCTTCATTATCTTGTAATCTGCCTCTTCCTCTTGATGGCAATGTCTGGGACCAGTTTGTCATATTATAATAAGTATCCTGGTTGTATGTTGGCTGTACAGACTGATTTGAAGAATATTTGTCTCTGCGAATTTGGTCAGCGCTATCAAAACTGTGATGGCCTGATTGTTCTAAAAATTTCTTTCTAAATCTTGGAGGTATATTATCTAAATTTACCATGTACTTGGGTCTTGAGGAATCAGATGTATAACCTGATGAATTTCGTCGACCAGATGGTGGCTTACCACCAGAAGATGACATGTGACGTCCTGCTGATGTATCCATACTTCTACTATCTCTATTTCTGTCAATAGAGTTTTGATCCTGCATATGTGTAGGTGATATAGATCTTGTTTCTGATGCTTGCCTATATTGTCTATTATAATTAATATCGTTGTTTGTACCATCTGTATGATGATAATCTGCAAAAATTCTGTCTCTTTTGGAGGCACCCCTAGAATAAGACCCTGCACCCTGTCTATCTGGATTATCAGACATTCTTCTATTGACGTACTGACTAGAATTATCACACCTCATTGGTACTTTAGATTGTTTACCATTATCAGAACAAGAATCTCCTGATCTAGGCACATAAAGCTGTTGCTCAGGCTTTTTGTGACGCATATTCGTCCCTTTGTAAGTGTCGTTTAAATCGTCAGCAATAGAATTTTGAGATCCGTAGAAGTTTTGGTTTCGGCTTTTGGAACCTCCGTCTATGTCGTTTGTGTCCATTTTTGCATCCAAACCATAACTTGATCGTCTTAATGGTCCACTACCTGGTTTATAAAACTTTTGCTGTGGTTTATTTCTTCTATATTCTTTAGAGTCATCATCCATAGCAATCTTGTTCTAATGCATTATACATTTATGTTAACAACATTTTAAAAGGAACTAAACTATAACATATCAAATAATCTTTTGCTGTTAACACATTTAGGTTATGTTAGAATTACCACTTTTGTTAATAAAATGAATGCTAATTATTTCAGAGACTGAAAAAAAAGATTCACCTTATACTATATATTTAAAACAATATCAAATTTTGTAAGTTATGTATTGAAAAGAGCACATCAATTCATTCACTATTTTTCTGACGAATTTCTGCATTTATTTTGTGAATTTTGCAACAGTCAACCCCGGATTTTATGTTCCATAGACAATGTAGGCAAACATCATGGAATTAGTATGTTCCGCAGTTTTATTTATTTTATATAAATTATTATATAGAACACCAACAGCCTGTACATTCAACATAAAAGTATTTAGGAAAGGTATGACACTGGTTTATATACAAATTATAAATTAAACATAACATTTAAAGACAAAAGTCAAGCTGCTCTTAAAGCGCTTATTACACTATCCAATTTTAAGGAATGGTAACTAGGATATCGGCAGATGTAATCGCAGTTAGAACAGATTGGATACAATTTATTGGAAATTGGAGGTCCATCGCTCTACTTCCTAAATTGTGTACAATCTAGGATAGTGTAATCATGGCGCTACGATTTAGAACGACTAGTCGGCGTCCGCGCTTTGAGCACAAGTAGACCGTGCGCACGAATGCTACCAAAGAGGCAAAGAGTATTTTTTATATAAATGCTACATTCAACATGGCGACTGTATGGGAAATGACAGCATAGCCCACAGAAAAAGAAATCCATACTACTACGAGTATATACTATCCATACTGTAATATTATAAATTCGAAAGTAACTCTATCTGTCTGTATGTTACCTTTCACGCTTAAACCACTGAACGGATTTCGATGGAATCGACACTTATGCGGGTGAAACTGCGGGGCGCTGCTAGTCTTAACTAAATTAATAGAAATGCATAGGGAAATGCCTTATCTTTATGATAAAAACCATAAAAAATATTTCTTTTATTATTTTTTAAAGACATTAATTATTATTTTCTTCTGTTGTTTTGATAAATACGGCGCCATCGATAGAAAATTCGAAACGTGTAACCCAGTACGATCCTTCTTCACGAATGCGTCATCTGTCCGATTTAGAATCCAATTTAGTGTAGTGTAATCACTAGCTTCGGACTTCCTAGTTAGTGTGTTCCTAGTTAGCATTCCTTAAAATTGGATAGTGTAATAAGCGCTTAAGCAATTAATGGTTAGTTTACTCGGTGAATGGGTAGTTGATACCGCGAAATCTACCACCACAAACTACTTAGAGATACTACGTATTCTACCACTATCCATTCACCAGAGTCAAACCGGACGGCACGGTTGGCGCAGTGGTTATTTTAGTTTTAGAATATTTATTATTATTAAAGGTTAAGTGATTGACTGCTGCGCTGCGTGTCAAGGGTTTGAATTCGAATCCCGCACGGAGCAAATATTTGTATGACCTACCAAGTAGTTGTTCCGGGTCTAGCTGTTAGTGCTGTCTTCTTCGTGTCGCTGGCACGACTTTATTTTAAATCTTGTTTTCCCAAAACTTTACCACTTCCACGGTGTTGTCGGTAGCAGCGCAGAGGTCACTAAAAGGTTACATGCTCTGTGGAGGTCACTTTGACTGCATGTTTTGGGACACAGAGGGCAGGATAGGAGGTGGAGCATGGTTTATGACCATGGACGTAATATATAGAAGTAACTTATGACACAGTGCTGTGTTAGTGTATGTCAGTTTAAATCATGTGCACTGACCCACAATACAGGAGAAATTCATAGTGTGGGGAAACGTTTAAAAAAAAACCGTTTCGTGTATACCCAGTCATTAATATATTAATTGATCGAAACCAAGTTGGAAGAAACGCGATCGCGGAAGTTCGAGAGAGTTTGGAGGAATTTATAAATATTCACAGAAGTGCACCTAAAAAAATACTATCAGTATCACAATAGGGATAGGGATTTAACCACAGACTACTTAGATATACTACGTATGATTTAAGTGGAAAGCGCTAAGGTAGCCCGCGAAATTAAAATTTTCTTACGTTTTTTGCAATTTGCTGTTGTATGTACGTTGAATAAAATATGATTTGCGGTCGTCACAAATATGTATTTACAGAATTACAATCAGTAAAACAACTTGTTAAGTTAGTATAATCCCCAAATGTCAAGATTTCATGAAATAGTCACTCTTGGGGATTACTTGGTCCACAAACTACTTAGAGATACTACGTCTTGGTCTTAGAGCTCCGCTAGGAGTAATAGTGTTCTGTGTCTTAGAGAGTTGTGTTGATGACTTTAATGATTATAATTCTTTAAATACATATTTGTTACGGCCGCGAATCATATTTTAATCAACATACAACTTAATACTGACCAGCAAATTGCAAAAAACGTAAAAAAAATTGAATTTAGCGGGCTACCCTGGCGCTTTCGTGTGTGTGGGTAATACCGTTGTCATGCATACTTGCGCAAGTCATAACGTGCGCAAATATATCGTTACATGTGTGGCTACTACATTCGGTAAAGGCTAGATAACTCTAGGCTGTCACTTTTCTTTGTATTGTATTGCGTTGGGAATAACAAACACAAGCAGTGAATTTCTTAAACTTTTTTATTTCACGAAATATTTTTTACCGACTTCAAAAAAAAGGAGGTTATCAATTCGATACGTATGTATGTAATATTATTGGAATTGCATTATATTCACATATGACAATCTATTAGGGCTTCCAAACAAATATACAAAATTTTATAGACGTATGTATGTATGTATGTATGTATGTTTGTCCACGCATATCTCCGTAACTATTTATCGGATCGTGACCATTCTTTTTTTATTGGCTTACATTTACTTCAACTTAGGGAACAGTGCAAGTTTCATCAAAATCGATTCAGTAATTTTCAAGATATGGACTAAGACGTGAAAGTGTGACGGCCTGGCTTATTGATACGAGCTACGGGTGTAGTGTCAAAGGGAAAACATCTCAAAACCTTGGTCAAATTCTAGTGCAACAACTAAAAATTACCAAATAAAAAGTAATTTAAAAAAAATTAGACAGACTTCAAAAAGAATTTAACTCAAAATTATGAAATAACTTTAATTTCGGAAGTCGGTGGCAAAAAACTAAAATACAGATCCCAAGACACCGACTTCCGAAATTAAAGTTATTTCATAATTTTGAGTTAATTTCTTTTTGAAGTCGGTTTAATTTTTTTAAATTACTTTTTTGTCGTTGAATAATCTAGAGAGGAGCGGCAACATTCAAGTGATGTAAAACGTCAATTTTAGAAAGTTGTCTATTATTATAGCATGATCACCATTATTTGACACTTGTAACTCTACAAAATTCCCTTTGATTCCACCTCTACAGTAGATCAAAACTTGTTTGTCGAACTATGTTTTCAACCTGCAAATTGCAATGGGTTCATAACCCGTAGGTGACGTTAATTAATTTTATTTATTTATATGACATTAAAATTGTACATTTGTATAGTGTTAAGTATAATACCTGTGTTTACTTTTATCAATTTTTAACAATACAGTTCATGAATAAGAAATAATGTCCTTCGAGTACTTGCCCGTGGCTGAAGACGAAAATGAAGAACCCATAGAATTACCAATCGAAGATGATGGTACGTTGATGTTAACTACTGTATCGGCGCAATTTCCGGGCTGTTGTGGCCTAAAATATCGTCACCCCGAAACAAAAAACATCAGGGGTATCAGATTAAGAGATGGCAGATTGTACCCACCCCCAGAAGGATGGGGCAATCATTTATACATATGTAGCTTTCCTAAAGAATCTAAGCGTAAATCGGGCGAAAACTCTGAATCTGCTGCGACGAAGAATAAGCGAAATGATAATCTATGCTCTGACTTGATTGTGTTGGGGTTGCCTTGGAAGGCCACAGAGCAAACTGTACGAGAATATTTTGAGAAATTCGGTGAAGTTTTAATGGCGCAATTAAAAAGAGATCCTAAAACAGGAATGTCGAAAGGTTTTGCCTTCATTCGATTTGCTTCATATACCTCTCAGATGAGAGTGCTAGCTCAGCGGCACATGATTGATGGGCGATGGTGTGATGTTCGGATACCTAACTCAAAGGAAGGTTCAGTTGCATCTATGCCCTGTAAAGTGTTTGTTGGTCGTTGTACTGAAGAATTAACAGCCAATGACTTGAGAGAATATTTCTCTCAGTTTGGAGAAGTAACGGATGTGTTTATTCCTAAACCATTTAGAGCTTTCAGCTTTATTACGTTTTTGGATCCTGAGGTTGCACAAAGCCTCTGTGGACAAGATCACATAATTAAAGGTGTGTCTGTCAATGTATCTAATGCCTCACCCAAACAAAACAAAAGTGGTTCCAATCAGCGCAATATGCCAGGCCGGAATTATGAAGATGGCCATCCACATAACGCTTCAAACAATAACTCATGGAGTAACCGTAATATGGATATGGTCAACATGCAAGCTTTGAGTTTATCAGGACAACATGGTCAAACTGCAGTTGCTGGAGGCGGTGGGCAAGCTCAAGGTGGCAGCATGCCACTAGGAATGGGAGGATTACCAGTGAATCAGGCTCTAGTAGCAGCTGCACTAAATCAAGCAGCTGGCTGGGGTCTCATCAACAACATACCGTCCGGTGGTTCAGAGCAAGGTGCCTTTGCTGGCCCAGCTTCCTCTGCACCACCAGCTCCACCCAACTTCCTCTCCTGGATGCAACAAGGTAACTCTGCACAGGGACCTTCTAGTCAGTGGGGACAAAGACACCAGTCCCAAGGCCACTCTGTTTGATCCATCATCTGGTTGAAAGCTCACAATAATTTCTGTGATTGTAGCAACAATTAGATAATTTTATCATTTGTTTTTTCTATACAAAAGGGTTGTTCTAATGGTAAAGAGAGTGGTTTACATACATAGTTTGCTACTGATGTTATTTATTTATTGTGGAGTTGCTTGTGTTTCATTGATTTTATTCAAACTTAAATAATTATATTATAAATGAAGTAGATTACAGTATCATGGATCATACATTACACACTAGATAAATAATTGTTATATTTACATATTTATTTAAAATGAAATAATTCTTGTTGTGCTTTTTATTTTGTCAATCGAATGAAATGATAATTAACCAACTTCTCAGCTCTTTTCATGATTTTAAATCTTTTATTTTTGTGTTATTTGTGTAAATCAAAATCTTTGATTGTCGTAACGGGTCATCAGAAGCCCGAAAGTCTGACAACCAGTCTTACCAAGGGGTATCCTATTATCCAGTAACTGGGTTGTGGAGGTCAGATAGGCAGTCACTCCATGTAAAATACTGGTATTCAGCTGCATCCGGTTAGACTGGAAGCCGACCCCAACATAGTTGGGAAAAGGCTAGGCAGATGATGATGATGTGTGAATCAATCAGTTCAATAGTTATTTCAATTGAATGCTTAATTACTGTAGAAGCCTTAACAATAATCCCTAAATATTCAAGTAAATACTTTGATTTACCAACATCATTAAAGTATCTAAGTATGTATCTATTTTTGATGGTACTCAGAGTTGTTACTTAAAATTAATTAATCATTAATTTTCATTGACAAGTATGAATAGAAATACTGTTGAAATGACTTTTCATTTCAACTGTGTTAACAATTTGACATGTGTTTCTAAGATTGCCAGTCAATTAAATTTAATTGTTGAAAACGTCTCTGACTGCCTCAGTAAGTTAAAGCTGTAACTGCAAATGTGGCCATATGCAGAATATATAGATTAGGCTTCTACAGTAATACCTAATTAAATCTAGACTATGAAACACGTAGTAGATTAAAACTGGTTTAGTGAATTATATTTTATTAAAGGTTTTTTCATTAAATAAGTAATACAAACAGTTTTTGTTATGGTATAACACATAATATTTCTGTTGTGGCTGTTATTCACTACTCCATGTCCAAGCGTGTACTTTGCTTATGGGAACTTTTTTGTAATGTACAAAATATTCCCCAATTCTCGTTACAGGGTTTTTTTTTTGTGACATTGCTATTTTGGCCCTAATTTAATAATAACACTATTTAGGAATATTATTAACAAAGAAAAATATCAATAAGTGACCAACATAGTTATTCATAACCATTCAAATTGTGTAAGAATTTGGAAGTCCACATTTTTCATTGTCGATTTGTGAATAGCATTTAGTGGACTCCTTCAATATATATTTTTAGTAGCTTCTGCCTGCGACTTGGTCTGCGTGGAAACCATAAAATTTATCCTAGTGCAGTTGGATGTAGTGTAGCTTGAAGTGAAAGAATTTTTGAAATTTACCTCTGTAAACTAAAGACGATGCAAGTTTATTTGAATTAAGAAAAACATTATATTCTATTATTTTATAAATTACCGCTGCGTTTCTTTTCAAATAAATCACTAAATGTATATTTTATAGTAGCACTTCAATTACGTTACGAAATTTGTAGAGTATAAACGAACTTCGAATCGAATCCGACAGAAAATCTAATGGTTGTGAATAGCTCTGCAGATCGCGTCACAACAAAAACTATAGACCAGGTGACTGCGACACGTCGAAAAATATGTTTTTTATAATCAAAGGACTATGGGCAAAAGTTGAATTAGATGGGAGAGAAGTGATAAACCAACAGAGATGTAGTTAATTCATTTTTCAAGATAAGTAGGATCTTTTTCATTATTACGTCATCAAAATTTGGCAAGAACGTTTTGAGGAAAAGACAGTTTAACAACATATTTTTGTTCAAATTACAGAAAACATTTAAAAATAACCAGGCTCTAATTTGCTGTATTTCTACATACTACATATTTCAAAGGTTTTATTTGTATCGCCAACATAACCGACCGATGTTATATACAGGGTGTTTTTTATTGCAACAATTTACTAAGGTTTTATTTGTATCGCCAACATAACCGACCGATGTTATATACAGGGTGTTTTTTATTGCAACAATTTACTGGTTTATCCGAAAGGCAAACCACACTTTTTTTTGCAAAACAATTACATGAGCATTATGCTAGAATGCTGTTTTTTTGCAAAATCGGATCGGTGCATTCACCAATCGGTATCTACATTACAATATCGTATTCTGAAAAGAAGTATTACGTGGTGAATCCCAGGTAAATGGCAATTTTCATTTATTTTTCACATTTATCATTAATACACTATCTTATTTTTTTTTAAATCACGGGTTAGACTTAGTTACTGATGACGTCATAATAAAAAGAATATAGGTACTTACGTGTTTCTGAATCTGGATTTAATAAAAAATATTGTCATTATTGTTTTGTTTCGTGGTGTACTCCATGTTGTAGCCCGTGAAATATTTATTTTATGTTATATTATGGTTATTCTGTAGTTTTCTATGAATAAGGATTATATTTCTATAAAGGACCTAGGAAAAGAGGCCTTTAAAAAAAATTTCAAGTTACCATTACCAAGAATTCAAGCTGTCATGGTTATTAAGATTTTTTTATTTATATTTGGCAAAAGCTTAAAGACTAAGATAGCAGCAACCATCAAATGTTTCGCTTAATTAACTTTTTTGTTATAAAAAGAAATATAGAATTTTTATAATATTTAAACATCACTGCATAGTTATTTACTAATTTAAGAATTCGTCTTTTTATAACCGATATTCACATAAATATTTTACCAAAATGTTAATATATCTGTCTAGATAATACAATTTCGCAGAGAATGCGGTGGAAAATTAATAATAATATTTAATTTTGTTTAACTAAATATTATGTCGCAATAAATCGGAGTATCTTGGGATTGGATCTTACGCAACTTCAGTGCTATTATGAGTGTAATAGAAATAAGTGTACTGTGCTTTTGTACATTAATAGTTAATGATTATGATTTAACAGCAGACTGTTGAAAGTTCATACATTGTATAGGAAAAAATAGAAATCTATTGATTGTTATCATTGTTTAACAAATAATGTTGATTATTATAAATTTATTGTGTATGTTTCCTCAGGTGGATGTGGGTATGAAAATTGTAGACAGATGTCTATTTTTGACGAAATAAATAGTTAGAATATTTTTGTTACTAAGCAATGTGGGATTGTTTACTGAATGGGTATACATAGACTTAGCTGTAGAGCACTGATCCAATAGACAATGTAAATAACATTTAGATGAAATTGGAAGGATGTTTGTACAAATTGCAAGACTGTAATATACCTAAATGAGATGAAAATACAACATCTATTACGAATAATTATGTCTCTAAGGAGATTAAACATACTTTATTAGATTTCATTGCTGCGGGAAGATCGTAAACAACATTTCGACCAAAACGAAATCTGGTGAATCTTGGCACTTACAGCTGTCTCTAAGTAAAAAAAGTTGTGATTAATATACTTAACATAAAAAAAACACCTCAAAAACTTGCTAACTATCGGTAGGGAGTTAGAGAGTAAAATTAACCTAGGAAGTAGGTATTGACCGGGCTTTGCTCATACCGGGAGTAGGATATAACCATTGCTGGTTCACACATCGTAATTATTATGATAACAACGTTTTAATATAACACATATGGTTTACAAAGAGTTAGCGGTAATTTCTAAGAATTCACGGTACGGTAATAAATATTTTGTTGATGTCTTTAGTGTTAAACATTAAACGTAACTCGATACAAATTATGACAAAGATATATTTATTTTTACAACATTTGTTTCAGACGTATTGATTTGACAATTCTTTAATTAAATACATACTTTCGGAGTAGTATACAAATCGAAGAATTCCAAATCATTTAAATTTCGATGAACAAAAAACTAGTGCCACATGTATTTTCTTCGTGTCGCAACTTGCAAATTGGGTGAATTCGATTCTAGGGTGCAATGTCAATGCGTGGCGCCTCATTTGCTTACTACTCCTCAGTCATATAAAACCACCTTATACAAGATGTAATTAAAATAACTGAAAAGGGTTCATTTTCGATGGGACCAAGCATGAAATCGTGTAAAAAATAATGTTTCGTAAATTTTATAATGATTTATATAATGATGTTACTTATTTAGGGACAATAAACAGGTTAAAAAGTTTAAAAGATGTAATAAATTCATATAAGAAGTGTTTACAATATTGATTGCAGCCCACTATATTATCAGCATATTAACTAAACAAATATGAAATGTCGAGATATGCGAACAAAAATGTATGGAGGAACAGATTTTCTTTTTGCCATGTCACTGTTGGTCCTATCGAATAGTAAAAGTTGTTCATAATGATGAGTGCAATGATGGCCCCTTTTTTTTGTTATTTCAATTACACCATGTAAGTTAAATCACATAATAGCAAAATTAGTAATGTCGTTACCCAAACTATTAAGTACAAAAAGAACTCGCTAATTGTATTAAGTAGTTAAAAAATATAAATGGACAATCTAATTCCACTTGCATTACATTTTATTCTTGTAAATTCTTGTATAAAATTATATATTTGTAGTTATATGCTATATTGTATTTACTTATACTTATTATAGCTCATTTGATGCACCTATCTACATTAGTAACAGATAAATAGTTAATCATATATCGGAAAAGATATTATTATTTTCTAAATCAGCCAGACAGTGTCGAAGAGAAAGGGTAACTTTGCACTTTAGTAGATACTTACCTCCTTGTCGTTCGTTTGATTGTTATGTTTTAATATTCACTTAAGGGGGAAGCGCTAAGGTGGCCCGCGAAATTCAAATTTTCTTACGTTTTTTTGCAATTTTCTGGTCAGTATTAAGTTGTACGTTGATTATAATATGATTCGCGGTCGTAACAAATATGTATTTACAGAATTATAATCATTACAATCAGTAATACAACTTGTTAAGTTAATATAATCCCCAAATGTCAAGATTTCATGAAATAGTAATTCTTGGGGATTACATGGTCCTAGAGAGTTGTGTTGATGACTTTAATGATTATAATTCTGTAAATACATATTTGTTACGGCCGCGAATCATATTTTAATCAACGTACAACTTAATACTGACCAGCAAAATTACTGAAAGCAAAAAACGTAAAAAAAAAATAATTTCGCGGGCTACCCTGGCGCTTTCGCCTTAAGCCAACTGCTTACATAATACATCTAGTTCTTTGGGAGTACTGTCCAGATTTTATATCATCATAATCATAAAATACACAATATATTGAAATTATATAACTTATATTTTAGGGCCTTATTCTAAAGTTTGCAGCTTAAAACCTCGCTCTCCATTATGCATTTACCTATCTTTGTTCATTGCACTTAATTGGTATTAAGCACCTTTAAAAATGGCGAAGAGTTTGCCTATATCTCCTTTATTGTATTATAATACAATATTATTATCAAATTAACCGGATATTATCATTTTGCGATCGTATTTTGCTTAGCATTATGCATGACAGCAAAAGCGTTAATTTTAACAAGAATAAAAAAAACTTCCATTATCCTATTTTTAAATTCCGACCTCTCGGCTATGTACTAAATCAAAGCAATGAATGGATAGATCGTGAACATTAAAAATGTAGATCGCGAGACTATTTCGCTATTAGGATGCCATAGGTATCATAAGGTGCTTCCATAGTCTATCAATAGTATGACCATTGCGAAAACTGTTAACGAAAACAAGTTGTTGTAATGTTAATTTAGGTTTGATAAACTTGAGTTTATTAATGATTCTAACATTAACCTTAACATTTAGGTAAAATTGAACATAATTAGCCTAAAACGTTTCCCTTCCCACTGTTCTGTGAGGTCGTATGCCAGGTGGGCCCAACTCAGGTTGGTAGGTACGGTAAATGTTACACTTACATGTGTCAAGTTTTCGATTTTTTGTTCTATGCATGATTCGTTACGATGTTTTCCTTCTGCTGCGAGTTGCAACTGCTCCTAGCCAGTAATTTTTTTTGATTTCAATATAAATTTCCAGCATTTCATTACAAACAAGATATTAAACCCAAAGAGCAGGCTGTTAATGTTTATTACAAAATATTTTTTAAAGTTTAACTTAAATGTACCAAAAATAACACGTTTGTATGACGGATACTGCTAACTTCAAATTTACTTTGTCAAATAAAAATATTACTACTTTATTTAGAATGAAATCCTGAAAACATAAAAAAATATGATTAAATCAAATCAAGTAGGTAATAATAATAACACACGTAATGGATATTGTTACTTCCTACTAAACTCACAAAGAAAGTCTTACGATTATAAGAACCCGTGGTAAATTTGTTATCGTCTCCGTACCGAAACGGTAAAACGAGCGTTTGACTGTAAACGTTTTATTAAACCTAATAGTACGACCATCGTATAAAAATCATCCCTTTCCTCAAAGCATGGAAAATTGTAATATCTTTCCGTAAGTGATAGTGTTTTATTTATTACGTATATAATAATTATTCCGAAAATATTGTCGATAGGTAACTATAGGTATTGGTATTGTTTTCTTGTGTATGTTTTCGCTTGACTTGTTTATTTTATTAACTTATTTGGTTTGGGCATTTGTTGTTTGGTTTTAATTTAAATGCATGTCGATTGTTGGTGTAGAGTAAGCATTGTTAATGTGTGTTAAGTCTAATACAACAAATTACATTTTAATGAATATTTTTCGGAGACACGACAATCCCAATGAGTCAATTTGATCGATATGTGGCATAGTTGTTTACACAATATATTTGTAAATGATTTTGTATAATTTTCATAAATGATAAACAAAGAATGAACCTATATTGTCATAAATAAATTTCCCTGTACGGGGTATACCTATTTAATTTATGCGATCAAAGTCAAATTGGCCTACTTAAGAGTAGCACCTCTGATTAACACGTTTTGCACCGGCTGCTTCCGATTTTGACCTTTAGATACCTTACATAAATAATTATTTTGTAGAGCAATAAGATTGTGATTTTTTTCACAATTTTATTATTCTTGATTACCTTAACCAAATGCAATTTTCACGTCAACAATTTAGTAATACTTAGATCATTCATAAACGTACCTATTTAGTAGATATCTGTTTCGTGTGCACATGAATTTCTAATTGCTTTTGTATGTACGCCAAAAAAGTCGATATGTCACTCGGTTTTTCTAAATGTCAATTAATAAATTGAACTAAATTATATTTTTAATCACACTTTTGGCAGTAAATCATTAAAACAAGAATGTATAAAAACTTAGATATCTATCTGCCTAAATTATTTAATAACGTTGGTAAACTGCCAAATTAACATACCTAATGAAAAATTTAAAAACTCTTTCCCTTCTTTAAAAACCTTTATTTTCATCGATTTATTTAGGAGAGTACCTACCGGGTTTTTTTTTAATATAAACATGTTTTAACTGAATAAATTGGCTTTAATAAAATTTTACTTAAGAGGTAACATCAAATGCTGCTAATTGTTTATCTTTTTAAACAATTATCATGAGTTTATACGGTTGACAGCCTGCGATTTAATTTCGATTTAGAAACAACATCGACTAAGACTTTAGAAGAAGGATAGATATGTCTAGGAACGTAAAAATAACTATTGAGCTCAGAAATAAGATCCGATCATGATTATCTATTATTTTCGCTGCTTAAAAAAATATCCAATGATTACGTCATTAAAATTGTAGGTACTTCATTTTGGTAGGTAATAGCTTCATCTCAGTAACAAGTTCTATTTTTCCAAGTCCAAAATGGCCATTGTTCTTTCGCGCGCTACCCTGGCGCTTTCACATTGTTGATACGAGATAATTACTTACTCTTTTTGATTTATTCGTAGTTTTAAAACTGCAATAAAATCCTTATCTATAGTTTTCCTGCTTTTTAGTGCAAACAATCGTCCGCAGTTGAAAATTGGAATCATTCTGTGCAATATAGGTATTTGGGTACTTAAATTCTACAATATTTTAGTGTAGGCGCGATTATTTTTAATCCTAAATGAAATCAAAATAGGTGCGTTAGACAATAAGTAACAGAAACAAGGGTGTAACCAACGTGAAGGAAGTGCAATCTTACAGTTTTACATTAATGGTGTGCCGTGTAGACACTAATGTCAAAACGTAACAATTAATGATAATACCGGGACCACACTAATGTTAAATACCGTTAATTGTCGCCTTACTGGAAACATTGTTTTTTCCCAAAATAACGCTATAATTCACGGCATTAATCCTTAGTGTTATTCCAGCATACCAACAAGACAGCAGAGGAATTTCAATTCATTTTGAAATTTATAACACCGGGCAATTTCCCAAAGCGTTGCCCTATTAGACAAATTTCACAATTCAAGTCATTCAAATATTTCTACTTTAAGATATCTAAGTAATAGATAAATCAACACCAAGTTGACAAAACCATACCTACTTTATTTAATCATATTTAAAACTACCTACTTTGTTCTGAATTAACGGGATATACACTAACTTAACATTTACAATAATTGAAACTGTACTGATTGTGAAATAATTATACCTACTTAACCTATATACCTACAATAAATCGCTAGAAATCAACGTTTATCAATAGCCAGCAAGGGACTAATTATTAGTTACATATTTTTGAGGTGCTTCGCGTCATGGCTCTTGCAAGATACATGTACGAGAATTTAAGATTATAAGTATGCTAATTGATTGCAATGAAATTCCTTGTAAAGTAGTATAATTGTCTATTTATTATAATGAGTGTTCTGATGTTGGAGACAATGTGAGTAATTATTTATTTGTAGTATCGTTGTGTGACGACGTGATTTGCGTGGATTCTTTGGCGCCCTCCGTGATGTATCAAGGTTGAACCTGTCCACAATATAATCATATTCTTACTAAGCATAACTTATTGAAGAATTACATTTTATTGTTAAACAGATCAATATTGTCAAGTGATGTTCAGTTCGCTATGCCTAGATAGAAAACAAAATACATACCTACACATAATCGGAATATAAAACTGTTTTGTTTTTTTTTTTTCATAATAATTAGTAAAAATAAAACGAAATCTAGTAGTACCTAGGTACTTTTACCTAATGGCGTTTTTAGGGCACAGACTTATTGAACTATGAAAATACCTATTGTTATTAAATAGCAGATAAAATAAGAAAAGGATTTTGGAAAATGCATACCTACCTACTAAGGGCCAGTTTCTCGAACGAAAATTATAGCTAAATTAATATGACAAATTGTCAAGCGAATGTTAATTGCTGTGATTGGTGAATGAATTATTATTATTTATTATCAACAGCCAGCAAAAAAAATCTCACATTTTTTTGCGATAATTTTCGTTCGAGAAACTGGCCGAAGTCCCGTCCCGTGCAGGGCTACCCACTATTATCCGCGCCCTAAATATACTGCATTATCCCGATGCACAAGGGGCCGCAAAAAGCAAGCCCTCCTGTTTTTAGAGACAACATTTATATCTAAATAATCCATAATTTGATGCTCTTCTAAAGCGTCGCTAATTTGCCATTGCATCGTCCTCAATTTAGATGTATCGTGCGTCCTTTACGGCCAAGGGTCAGGGACGCGGCCGTTATTCTTTTTAAACTTTTTCTTTCCTATTACAGTAGAAAAGAAAAAGTTTAAATAGAATACCTAGGTATATGAAATCCTCAACAGCATTATTTGTAACTGGGTGTGGCTCTACTAAACGTTATTTGCAAACGCCTTCAGCCATGACGCTGAACCAGCAATTGAAATAAAATATTATTTACAACATATACCTATTAATTACGGTACCTATGTAATTTGACAACAAACACAATTATTTACGCACCTGTAATTTTATTGATGAACATGCACATCCTTGTTATTTGCTGCTCCGTGATATTAAAATTCTACTAATGCTAGACAGATTCGATGTTATTAAGTATAAGCTGTACATTATAATTTGAGTGTGAAAAACCTATTGACATGAAATAAAATTTATTTAGCGTTGCAATTTTGTTTTATTACTAGACTAGCTGCTGCCCGCGACGTCGTCTGCGTGAAGGCTCTACAGCACCAAAAATACCTAAGATGCCAGTGTCGCTATAGCATTATAAAGTAAACAAATTTTAAAATAGCATTAAAATATAAGTTTTTTTTTGCAAGCGAAGCAAGTGAAGAGAGTTATATGGGAATCCTGCTGAGTTCAGTCATATGTGACTGAAGGAAACAGGACACAAAAGAGTAAAAAAGTAATTTAAAAAAATTAAACCGACTTCAAAAAGAAATTAACTCAAAATTGTGAAATAACTTTAATTTCGGAAGTCGGTGTCTTGAGATCTGTATTTTAGTTTTATGCCACCGACTTCCGAAATTAAAGTTATTTCATAATTTTGAGTTAATTTCTTTTTTAATTTTTTTAAATTACTTTTTATTTCGTAATTTTTAGTTTTTGCACTAGTATTTGACCAAGGTTTTGAGATGTTTTCCCTTTGGTAGTGTCAAAGGGAAAACATCTCAAAACCTTGGTCAAATACTAGTGCAAAAACCCGTAGATCTTATCAATAAGCCAGGCCGTCACACTTACACGTATTAGTCCATATCTTAAAAATTACTGAATCGATCTTGATGAAACTTGCACTGTTCCCTAAGTTGAAGAAAATGTAAGCCAATAAAAAAAAAATGGTCACGATCCGATTAATAGTTCCGGAGATATGCGTGGACAAACATACATACGTCTATGAAATTTTGTATATTTGTTTGGAAGCCCTAATAGATCATCATATGTGAATATAATGGAATTCCAATAATATTACATACATACGTATCGAATTGATAACCTCCTTTTTTTGAAGTCGGTAAAAATACGTTCAAAGGTATCATATTTACCTTACAACACTTCCCTATAAACTACGTTGGTAGTTATGCTGCCAGGAGCCAAAATGTAAAGAGAGTCAGGACTGGTGGCGCGGGAGCAAGCGACGTACAGTTGCCCGTGTGAGAAGCAACTCGTCCTGACGTCGACACCCACTGCCCTCAGTGTCTGCCCCTGCGACTTATTGATGGTCATCGCGAAGCAAACATTCACGGGGAACTGTACGCGCTTGAACTGGAACGGGAAGTTATGAGGTATGAGGGGAATGCGTGGTATAAATACTGCCTCGCCGACGCCACAACCCGTAAGAATTTCCGCCTCAATGGTGTGTCTGTCTAAGGACAGATTGTTGCGTTTAGCAGGAAATAAAAGAAAAAAAAATATGGTGTGTCTGTGGAGCGAGATGACTTTAAGGCGGGTCCCGTTACACAACTTCAGAGGAGATAGGTTCCGAAGAAGCATAATCGGGACACCGCTTTAGCTTGATGGTATACGCTGGAAGTCCACTTGCTGACAGGGAGTTCAGAAATTCCACGGGATAATGTGTGGCGTCATCTTGCTTGACAACAGTGTTTATCGAGGTGTAGACCACTTCATTCCCCTCAATTTCCGAGAGAATGCATTCGTTAATTGCTGCAGCCTGATCATTTTTGGGCGTCAAAATGGCCCGCTCACACACCCAAGAATTCTGCTGGTGCGGTATACGACTGATGTCCCCGTACACACAGCGAATGAGTTCTTCTAAGCTGGATACCACTCTACCAAGATACTCTGGAAGCACCACCTGTCTACCTCTCTTTTCTGGTAGAGTGCCTTCGCTAAGACTTAGAAGGACATCGGAGAATTCTTGAGCGCGTGCATTGCCGCTGAGCCGAGCTGTCATATTAATGGTCAAGCGCAACGTACGAACTCGTGACCACAACGAAGATCGTTTCAACGAAGCATTCACCTCGTCAGCGCTCGATCCTCGGCCATCGTACACTCATCCCATACGATCAGAGAGCAATCCTTGAGCACGTGTCCCTTATCGCTGTTACGTGACACACCACAAACAGGCGTTTCGGCGCTCTCTAAATCGATGGGAATTTTAAACATGGCATGTGCTATCTTGCAGTCCCGGAAGCAGTGTGGCAGCGATTCCCGACGACGCTACAGCAATAGCAATTTTGCCTTGCCTCCTGACCTCTGCAAGTATGCCAGTGGTAACAAATTTTTTTCCTGTTCCACCAGGAGCATCCAAGAAAAACATTTTACCCTGGTTTTGCCAAACGCTTTCAAGGACGGTGTCATAAATTTGTTTTTGCTCTGAAGAGAACAAAGCGACATGGTCATTTCGTATGGTGGTCATTTCGCCATCTCCGACTTCGTCTCCAGTAGCACGCCTCAAAGCTCGTAGAAAATCTTCAGACAGATGATGGCGATACTTGTACGTCATTGTTCTTCTCAACCAAAGCACCTGCCATCCAATCTCTTCACCACCCTTGGTTGACTGGTAGAGAATGCCTAAGGCATTAAGTCCGCCTTTGTACCTTTTTTGTGCGAAAAGTTTAAATAAATAAATAAATACTTCTCCCACAAAGCTACCGGGTTCACGACTCCACAAAACACCAAGATGACGGCAAACAGATGACGCATGCAGCTGGGACTGTCACTGACGCTCGCCTCCGCGAGGGTGTCATCCCAATTTTGGTCACCGTCGAGAAGGTGACGTGCTACGCAGGCTGCGCGGTAAGTGGGAAACTCCACGCCATCAAATGTCCTCAGAAAGGCGAAAGACTTTGGGCCTCGGATAGTGTGAAGTAACAACCGCAGAAAATCGCATTCGCCATAATTCGGATGCACGGTATAATTTAAGTTTATAATTAGGTATACGACATGAAAATATATTAATTACCAAGCAATAATCACACAGATAAATACCGAACAAAAGTATTAACAGTCAATGTTTATTTTGTACTAACAACATGAAATTGATGAAGAAATGATCATCATCAATGAACATAACTTTTTTGTAATACTTAACACCGCATTTTTTTTTAATTGTCTTCTTCAACTCTGCTCAAGATTTTGAGGGTTTTGTTGGAACTTGAATTTGTCAAAACGAACTATACGATACAACTTTTATGAAGAAAATGCACATTACCATCTATGAATTTTAAGAATAACTAACTACTAACCTCACCAACATGATCAAATTTAAATTATTAATTTCCAAAAAGTGCTGACATGTAACTTGATTTGATTTTTATGAAATCTCATAGATGTTTCAAAATTGTCTAACTACTAACATTCATTAAAATTTAAACTATGTTTCTCTGCCCAAGTTACAGTTTTTATAGTGTGTTTGTGTAGTTTTTTTTATAGTGTAAAGCTAGATTAGCATGACTTACTCAAAAACAACATTTAAATATGCGTCGTTAGATTACACGCTGTCACAGAATGCGTAAGAAAAATAAAGATTCACAGCTCCTCCCTCGTAGGTGATAGCGTGATAATATGTAATATACCTATATGTTGACCCGACCTCTTAGTAATATTCATGCAAAATTTGAAGTAAATCCATGCAGTACTTTTTGAGTTTAGCCCGGACATTTAAACAGACAAAAATTCTAAAAACTATATTTTTGGCTTCGATATCGATTGTAGATCACGCCCCAAGTATTTTTTTTTATATATATTCAATGTACAGTTTTGCCTTTCCTACGTTTTTATTATATACGGTTTTATTGTTTATATTATTTATTTAACATTATTCTGAAATGAATGACTGCACGAAATTGGATAATTCTTTTTTTGTTGTGTTCAGTTTTGCCAGGAGGACAAGGCATGTATGAAAGAAAAAACCGGAAATTCGAAAAAAAAAATTGCACCCGTGCGAAACTGGGACGCCGACGTACCGCTCGTGTATACAGCGTGAAATTTTAATGATTGTTTTCCCGCGGCAGAACGATTTGTACTCAGTAGTGCTACCGATTCATGGATTCAAATAATTATAAAAATATGATCTCAAGTCGAAAGCGTGAGAATCAATAGTAACCCACGTGCGCCCGCCCGCTAACTACCATCTTTGCAGGCAGGACGACCACGCGCAGTCGTACGTTTGCGCTGTAGCCATTGACATAAATATATTACTTACTTTTGAAATCATTGGCTGTAGCTATACTATTGGTTCGAGATCGCGTTCGAGTTTTGTTTTTCACAATTGTAAATCTGCCATTTTTTAAGGGGCGGAAATAACCAAAATAGCATAACTTCAATATGATTTTTCACGGGCGTTCCGAATTGTTGACAGCTCTCAGCTGTCTTAATCGTAATATCTAAATCGGAACGGATGATGTGAGCGCAGTGAGCGATTATAGCTAATTCGGAAAGCGCCCTTTGTTGACAAAATCGCCACACTGTTTGTTGTGTTACGTTGAGCAAATGCCGTGCTGTGATTGGTCCATTTGGATTTAGCGGAATTTGAAATGCACACTGGAACTCTTTTAGGGCTGTTTGCAACAAACTGTTACTTATGAAAGCTGATTTGTTAGGTTTATAGCGAGATTTGATTCAGCTCGTCAGAGAGAAGTATAATAAGGGAACACCCAAATATTCCGAAATATTTTATTCCGAATTTCGAAGTTCCGATTTTCAAAAGTCCGAATTTCATAATACCTAAGAATTATAATGTCTATTATTAAAAATCACGAAATTTATTTTACCGAAAGTCATAAATGCGATTTGTTTGTTTTCCGATTTTCATAATTATGTTCGAAGAATCAAATGCTCCATGGGTTCTCGGTCCGAAAACCGACATTCCGATTTTAAATTCCCTACACGCGATAGGACAAACCCTTCGGGTGACATCGGTTGCATGGTTGCGGTCGGTCGATAGGCGACGTAGGATGCAAGAGCGAGCGAAGGGAACCCCGAGGTTCGGTTTGGTTAGGTTACTTTAAACCAAAATAAATAATATGTGTTTATTTGTCTTGCTATTCAGTTTTACAAGGTGTTTGTATTTCGGAATTCTAATTAATCGGTATTTTAATAATCGGAATTCGTATTTTTGATGTTCGGAATTATCATTAAGTCGGACTTTTTGTTCTTCGGTCTATTGAAATTCGGTATTTTGAGAATAGTAATTATAAACGTTAGGAATATTGAAATTTCGGAATTATAAAAATAGCATGAATGATAATTCGGAGTTGTTATATTAGGAATTTTAAACCATTCGGAATTATGAAAATCGATATTTTAAAATTCGTATTTGTGACTTTCGGAATAAAGTTTTTCGTATTTTCGTAGTGTACCCGTATAATATTATGTTTAGTACGAGGAGGTAGAATTAAAAAACTAATGACAGATGCGTTTCCCTATTCATAATTGCACAGTTAAGTGATTGTTTGTGTGATTGTTTCACCTAGGCCAATCCAGTTCTCTATGCTGACGGAGGCGGGGCTCCTATTTCTGTGTAAAGGGTTTAAGGTAACCTAACCATTTTTTTTTCTTTTTTTTTTTTACGTGGAGAAATGCTCATGCATTCTGCACTACCACGGGGAGATAGTGCAGTTATGTGCGACTCTAACCCACTAAAACTCCACGGTGTCCTCCTCTGCCGCTTATGGCGGGAACACGGGCACGTGTTAGCACTCATCCGTGAACCGGCCGCGGCTGTCCGTCACCGGACCCTCCTCCGGGGAGTACTCCCCATCACCGGCGCACCAGAACACATAGCACGCCGTGACCACCCCAGGGACCAAACCAGCACATGGGCGCCAGACGACCCCGTCTCTGCCACCCTTGGTCCCCCTGCGACGGGTCAGGTCATTGGCCCCGCCGCCTGCCAATTTTCGGCCGCAGAGGATAGGGAGAGTGGCCAACGTCATACCAACACTCCTCTTCCCCTGCGGCCCCACCGCGTCCGCCATCGAACGGTGGCGATTCCGTCAAGGCCGCGGAAGGTAGGGAGAGCGGCGCACCGTAATACCGGCACTCCTCTCCCGCCGCGGCCTCCAACCCTCAGCCGCGATGCCTCCGGTACGACATCGCGGCCCGCCTCAGTTGCGATGTCGCCCAAGCGGCACGGCAACCTACATGTTGACCGCTACGTAGTCGGCTTGTCGGCAAAAGCCCTGACGAGCGGCCCCTCCTCGGGTTCCTCTTCGCTTCACCGTGGGTGTCCAAGCCACGGCTACTGAGCCCCCCCGCCTCGACAATGCGGGAACCCACCGGGGGGGAAGGTAACCTAACCAAACCTAACCTCGGGGTGCCCTTTGCTCCCTCTTGCATCCTATGTCGACGGAGCCCCGCTTCGCGGGGCCCCTATTTCTGTGTAAAGGGTTTAAAGTAACCTAACCTCGGGGTGCACTTCGCTCACTCTTGCATCCTATGTCGACGGAGCCCCGCTTCGCGGGGCCCCTATTTCTATGTTATGGGTTTAAAGTAACCTAACCAAACCGAACCTCGGGGTGCCCTTCGTTCGCTCTTGCATCCTACGTCGCCTATCGACCGACCGCAACCATGCAACCGATGTCACCCGAAGGGTTTGTCTTAACGCATGTAGGGAGAACTGGTTTGGTCTAGGCGAAACTAGTTCATCCTAAAATCGTTTAGAAGAAGATTTAAACGTTACATAAAGATTTTGAATTTAAATACGTAACTGAATATTATACTAATTGAATCAGAATCCTAATTTTAGCAGGTTATTCGGAAAATTGAAAATCGGAATGTCGTTTTTCGGACCGAGAACCCATCGAGCATTTGATTCTTCGAACATATGAAAATCGGAAAACAAACAAATCGCATTTATGACTTTCGGTAAAATAAATTCCGTGATTTTTAATAATAGACATTATAATTCTTAGGTATTATGAAATTCGGACTTTTAAAAATCGGAACTTCGAAATTCGGAATAAAATATTTCGGAATATTTGGAGTGTTCCCTTTTTTCCCGCCATTAGAAAGAGAGAGAGACAAAGACCAGTCCTTTCGAAGTTCCGATTTTGAATTCGACCTCAAAGACAAACACGTTCGGAATTTCGTACTAACTAAAGAAATTTTTAAAAAAGATTATTTATTAGATACTTATGTCTTTTAATGTAATTTATTGAATTTTTAACTTATTGTTGTATTTATACGAAAATAAGTATTTACTGCAAATAAAACCGATATTTAACCTGTAAATATTTATTTCTAGTTTCAATAATGATAAGTAATTAATATACCTATTTTGAATAATAAAATATCATGGCTATTTCCGAACACGCCTTACAAAGTGTTCTCGCTGCTGAAGTGAAAAGTTAAGTGTGTTACACGAGAGCAAAGTTTTTTTTATCTCGTGCCTTTGAATCCCTCGCCACACTCAGGATTCAACTTTAGAATCACTCGCTACGCTCGTGATTCAATCTTTGAATCCTTCGCTTGCTCAGGATTCAAAATCAGCACTCGCAGCAATAAACGACTTTGCTCTCTTGTTGCACAAATAACTATTTATGAGTAAGTACTAAAATAAAGTGTAAGTAGGTACACCTACTTTACTCTGTGCTCAGAATAATGACAGCTAAGCACAGACTAAGAAGAGAAGTTACCTTCAGCCATAGATATAAATGTACAACCTTCAGCTAGGTAATCAAAATTGATAATGTAGCTACAGCATTTCAAAATTTTATATTGTATTATTAAACATACCTACACAGTTACCATGGATCCTCAGAGGAAAACTGTAGCCGGTCCAATGGCTCCTTCGAGTCTGAAGACAGCGCGGAAAAGTTTTGCAATAACAAATACTTACATCCGAAGTAAAAAAAAAGAAATAATCAGCGTACACACCAGCACTCCTGCTGTAGAAAGTCGGACTTTTGATCAGGAACAGAATCAAATTTATCAAGGAGAAGTTAACGTCCTTTCAATCATGTAAGTATTTAGATTTAGGTAGGTAGATACCTATTCTTAGTTACCTACCCATTGCAGTACATGGCACCCGCTAACGTTCAACGGGATTAGGTAGGTACAGCACTGATGTGACCTTTGACTTTACTTAAGTAAGTATCTACTTTTTAACTAACTCATAGGCATTCTAAAACTTCGTCAACATCTCATTACCTAAGTCATTTAAATAAGAGAATACGTCCTATAGTCCTGGGTGTAGGTACAGATGGATGCGCCCTAACAGGCGGTCAGGCGTTGCACATTGCAAATGGAGGAACCGGGGTGGTCTTTTAAAAGACCACGGTGTCCCCCTTCATATGCTGAAAGTGACCACCGTGGAAGTTTCATTATGGGGTATAGTATAGATACAACTAATATGTTGTTTCAGAGATACGAATAAGGATATAATGTGTTGTAAATATACAGAAGATGAAAATGAGATAGCAGCTGGTTTCACTGACGGTACAATGAGAGTGTTTAGTTGCCATACTGGAAATTGTATACACACTTTAGTAGACGACGAATGTCGTGCCTATCCCGGTCCTGTGACTGCTATCAAACACCGGCCAGTCAGCAAAGCGAATCCCATTACGAACATGTTGTTGTCATCTTGTTAGTATTGTGATTGTCACATTTACTCTTTATCCCACACAAAAGCTTAGGGTGACCCCACGAAAATAGATATGGGATTTATGGCAAAATACCGAATTTCCGTCCATCATTTTAGGCTTTTAGTCTAGAGACTGGGGATCGAAACACGTGGCTGCCATACTGGTGTTTCAGCCAGTGCCTACTCCCATCCACCACGTACCCAAGAATAACAGCGCGAGTTTGTGAACACATTGCATTTGAAGCGGATTAGAGCCAGTATAGTACCTATAAGAAAATTAAAAATCAGTGGAAATATTTCGTGTAGTTTTGTAAATTGGTACAGTTATATCTTGCGGTATCCAGATGAACATATTATAGAGGTATGAGGAACAGGGTGTAAAGTTCACTCATACTCTATAGAAAAGGGAGGACCCACCGACCAGACGAGTGTTGTGTCTGGCGGGCAACTGCCCGCCCGATGATTCATGTCGGGCCGTTGTATCTATGCTAGTTCTAGTTGCGCGGTAAACTGCTTGCGCGATGCAGGATTTGCGTGACGTCAGTATGACGCGTTTTTCGCATGCTTTTTTTTTTCGGATGGGAAATCATCAAAATATGACCCCTCCCGCTCTGGGTGGAGCGGAAGGGAGTGTCAGACTCTTACTGACTAAAACCCACCCATGTTCCTTCCTTAGCCCTTTATGTTCCGGGCCAGCGGTAACCCTTTCGGACAATCCCGCTGACCCGGCAGGCTTTGGCTCCATCCGGCCCCTCCTCGATGCTGACATCACTTTGAGGCGCGCGTGGAACACGTACGCGCCGTCCGGCACGGGCCTGGTCCTGATCGGATGGTGAGCTACCCATTACTCCGCCCGCAGGCCCGCGCCTACGGTGGCCGGGAGTCGTCCCGTGGCTCCCGACGCCCGGAGCGTCCCCCGCGGCGGCTGGGACGGGAGGCTCTCTCCCTCATCCGTCCCGCCACCTCCTTCGCTAGCATGACTGCTTCGCAGAAGGAGGTGACTGCCTCCCACTCCCTCTCGCCCCGGACCATGTCTTGCAACAGGGCCGGACGCGAGAGGTCGCCGCCGCTGCCGATCGCCTAGCTCTACGAGGAGCTCATGCTGCGTTGTAGATACCGCTACAAACATATTAAAAGTCCTCAAGGGCCTGGGTGGGGTGTGCTGAGGGTGTAGGAGGGGGTAGTAGGACTTGTAGGTACCTTTATAATGTTTTTGCTCATTATATCTCGAATATCTGTACGAATAGCTTTAGGATTACTTCTGACAAAAGTTGCTACAAACCTACAAGTTTCCTACAAATTTGGTCATATTTATTATTGCTTTACCATCAATACTTTAGTAGCTATAGGGTAAAAACCCCATCGACATGGGGTTTTTATGTTGGGTTGGCAGATGACTAAGCTTGCTTATTCTAAACTAAAAATGTACATGAATAATGACGAAAAAAATATTTACACACCCTATAGCTACTAAAGTCAATACTTTAGCTAGGGTGTGTAAATAATGTTTTTTGCTCTACGTTCAATATCGTAGAGCAAAAAAAACCGGTCAAGAGCGAGTCGGACTCGCGCACCGTGGACGGAACCCACGGTGCGCGAGACCATCATGTTTTTAATTTTTGTTTCATCGGCGAGGCCTATGCACTGCGGTGTAGAACATTGCAGTTTTATATCAGCGCCATCTCTTGACCGATAGTGGAATTAATGTAACTTTTGTTGATGATTTCTGGAAAAGTGTGCTATAAAGAGACTTCGTTTTATTTTTCCTGTAATCTTTACATAAACTTCTATTTCTCACAGAATGATTTCAGATTTTTCTCTTTTCAAACTTCAGAGATAAGGGGGGGGAACGGTATTTTTTTTTAATTTTTCAGCAAAGTCGAAAACTATGCGGCCTAACAAAAAAAGAAAAAAATGTTTGAGAATGTGGAAACTGCGCTATTTTATGTGATACCCCAGATTCCCATTATAATAGCCCCACTTCGAATTTTTCAGACCCACTTTTAGTTTCACTCCCTGTTGCAAAAAATATACATATATTTTTATTTCTTTCTTATTTGCAAAATAGTTGGGCAAACGTCATCTAAAACTGTTCCAAATTTCAAGTTGATAGCATTAGTAGTTCTTGAGATATCCAGCTGTGACAACAGACAGAGTCTCACCGTAAGCACCATAACAAATTTGGTCATATTTATTAGGGTTCCGTATCAAAATGGTAAAACGGAACCCTAATAAATATGATCAAATTTGTAGGAAATTTTACGTAGAAACTTTTGTCTGATCATAATGCTATTCGTATAGAACGCAAAAGAGAGAGACCAAAAATCTGAAAAAGGTACCTTCAACACCCACAGCACACCGACCCTTGAGGACTTTTAATAATAATTATGTTCATCTGGATACCGCAAGGTATAACTGTAGGTAACAATTTACAAGACTACACGAATTATTTCCCCTGCTTATATTATATTCGGCTTAATAAGATCGTACCATTACCACTAGCTTAGATGTCAGATATCCACGAGGACTGATTCGTAGGTAAAGGTAGTAAGTATTTAATGTGGACCCTAATCACTAATTACACCTCGTGGCTAAAACTACTACATTAGGCAGTTGTCTACGAAATAAGTACCTACCCACTGGCTTGGTCTTTTAATTTATTATTTTAATGCAATATCTTTAGATGTTAACGGATGTATCAAATGCTGGAAATATAAATATGATCAGTGTTTATACACGATTCGTGAGAAACGACAAACCTTGGGATTAAATTACCATCCACGTTACAGTAAATTTGTTACTTACGGTGATGATGCTAAGTTGAACATGTATGACGAAGAAGCACAAACTCAAGAACGAGCTTTTTATGCCAGGTGAGCTGTGAACATACTAACCTGTAATCACCTAAAGTTCGTTTTTAGGGTTCCGTACCAAAATGGTAAAACGGAACCCTTATGGCACATGAGTAGACAAACGGTACTTATGGTGAGTTTTATTTTTTCTTGTAATCTTTACAAGAAAAAATAAAACGAAGTCTCTAAATAGCACACTTTTTCAGAAATCATCAACAACAGTTACATTAGTTCCACTATCGGTCAAGAGATGGCGCTGACATAAAACTGCAATATTCTACACCGTAGTGCCCAGTGTTAAAATTCGAGATGATGTCGAACGAGGCCTATATTATAGGCCTCGCCGATGAAAAATTAAAAACATGATGGTACGGAACCCTCGGTGCGCGAGTCCGACTCGCTCTTCACCGGTTTTTTTTGCTGGTCTTATTTTCCTGGGGGCAATACTCTGTATTTGTATGAGTTATCCCTGAAACGACAATTCGGATAAATCCCAGTCTATCCCTACGTGGTATGATCTATTGAAAAAAAACTAGAAGGTGCTCGAAATTATATTGCATGGAATGGAAGTTTCAAATGAAGCTTTTGCTCATTGATGCAGAGCTTTGGGTACATGTGACTGGTGATCACAATGATGATGATCACAATCAACGAGCTTAAAGTTCGAACTGAACCAGTATCAATTGTATTTTACAGTGGCGCGAAGAATACAGTGGATGGCCACACCTCAAGAATATTTGCATGTGCCTTCAATCCCAGGTCACAGCATGAGATGATATCCGGTGGATGGGACAACACAGTTATGTGCTGGGATGACCGACAACCATACGCGACCCGCTATTTTGACGGTGTACACATGTGCGGCGAAGGACTTGATTTTGATAAACCCGGAAGACAAGTGAGTGTGCATTAGAAAGAAAGAAGCACAAACACCCATATTGCAATCGTCGTTGCGTGTTTCTCGATAGCCAGTAACTTACTTTCTAAATGTCAAAGATAAGTCTGTCTGAAGCCGCATATTTATTGGACACAAAGTTTTTAGGGTTCCGTACCAATTTGGTAAAAAGGAACCCTTATGTTACGACTCAGTCTGTCTGTCTGTCACAGCTGGATATCTCAAGAACTACTAATGCTATCAACTTGAAATTTGGAATAGTTTTAGATGACGTTTGCCCAACTATTTTGCAAATAAGAAAGAAATTTTTATTTTTTGCAACGGACTGAAATGGGTTCTGAAAAATTCGAAGTGGGGCTACTAGGGCATGTGGGGTATCCTATGAAAGAGCGCAGTTGGCACATTCTCAAAAAAAATTTTTTTAGGCCGCATAGTTTTAGACGTAAAATAAATACCGTTCCCCTTATCTCCGAAGAAAAATCTGAAAGTATTCTATGATAGAAATTTATGTAAAGATTACAGGAAAAATAAAAACGATGTCTCTAAATAGCACAGTGTTTCAGAAATCATCAACAAAAGTTACATTAGTTCCACTATTGGTCAAGAGATGGCGCTGACATAAACAAGTTGATAGCATTAGTAGTTCTTGAGATATCCAGCTGTGACAGACAGACGGACAAACAGACTTAGTCTCACCATAAGGCTTTCGTTTTTACCATTTTGGTACGGAACCCGAAAAAGCAATATTCTACGCCGCAGCGCGCAGTGTTAAAATTCTCTGACGAATATAGGCCTCGCCGATGAATATTTTAAAAACATTGATGGTACGGAACCCTCGGTGCGCGATTTCGACTCGCTCTTCGGCGGTATTTTTTTTTTCACAAACTAGCGGCCCGCCCCAGCTTCGCATGGGTGCAATTTTTCTTTCAAATTTCCGAAATTTTCTTTCATACAAACCTTGTCCTGGCAATACCGAACATAACAAAAAAGAATTATCCAATTTGGTGCAGTCATTCGGAAGTTATGCGCGTATAGACATTTCGGAGACTTTGTTTTATACTATGTAAGGATACGGAATACGAGTGGCGCGCGGAGGCACTACGCCGGGGGGAAACTCCGCTTCCGCGGCAAATCGCGGCAGTGCGTACGGATCTCCGGCGCGATCTCATGGCGACATGGAAAGAGCGACTGTCGCAACCTAGCGCAGGGCACGCCACGATAGCGGCGATAACAACCCTCTTTGAGGAGTGGCTAGAGATGCGCCACGGCGCCCTCACCTACGGCCTGACGCAGGTCCTCACCGGACACGGATGTTTCGGGAGGTTCCTGCACATCATCAGGCGGGAGGAAACGCCCGGGTGTCACCATTGCCAGGATCGCCCAGAGGACACGGTGGAGGTCTGCCCCGCTTGGGCGGAGCACCGTCATGTCCTCGTAGAGGCGATCGGCAGCGGTGGCGACCTCTCGCGCCCGGCCCTGGTGCAAGCCATGATCCGGGGCGAGAGGGAGTGGGAGGCAGTCACCTCCTTCTGCGGAGCAGTCATGCTAGCAAGAGAGGTGGCGGGACGGCTCAGGAAGAAAGCCTCCCGTCTCAGCCGCCGCGGGAGACGCTCCGGGCGTCGGGAGCCGCGTGACAACTCCCGGCCACCGTAGGCGCGGGCCTGCGGGCAGAGAGTAATGGGTAGCTCACCGTCCGATCAGGACCAGGACCGTGCCGGACGGCGCGTACGTGTTCCACGCGCGCCTCAAAGAGATGTCAGCATCATTTGAAGGGGCCCGTGAGGGCCGAAGCCTGCCGGGTCAGCGGGATTGTCCGAAAGGCCTCTGCCTCGAATCCGACGGCGGCGGCGTAGTGTTGCGTTCGTGGTTGTGTCGTCGAGATATTTGTTTTAATTCGCGAACGAAATGTCTGAACAACGGCGACATATTTTTGATTCAAATATATCCCTAACACTCGATTTATTGTGGGCAAAAGAAGAAGTAAATCCCTAATGCAGACGCGCGGGCGGTCACCGCTTGATTTTACGCATTAGATCCTGCCGCTCCCGCGCCGCCGCCGCCGCCCCGCTGCCCGCAAGATTCGAGGCAGAAGCCAAAGGGTTACCGCTGGCCCGGAATATAAAGGGCTAAGGAAGGAACATGGGTGGGTTTTAGTCAGTAAGAGTCTGACACTCCCTTCTGCTCCACCCAGAGCGGGAGGGGTCATTTGATGATTTCCCATACGAAAAAAAAAGGATACGGAACATGCTGCATGCATGTTTTCCTCAACACAAAAACATGTTGCTAAAACATAGTTGCTTAACTTTGTTTTCCAGTGAACACGGGACTAAACACGGTGTTCCTCCAAAAAGCTTGGCCGGAGGAGACCCTCGCCCATTCATCCGCTGTCTCGGCAGACCGTCCCACACCCACACTAAGGGTGTCGGTACACATCTGACGGAAAATACGTCGGGCGTAACTGCGATTGCGTCTATTTATTCGCTCGACGCATTACGCATCTACGGTTGAGTGTGAAAAATTTAATGTTGTATCATATCATTTAGTTGTCTGTTCTGGCGTTACGTGACCGATAATACGCGACGCATTTTCTGTCAGATGTGTACCGACCCTAAAACAATGTTTGATATTTCGTTGTACAGACGCCAGCAGGTCAACCTACCCGAAACTGTCAGATTTTCCCAATTAACCTTGAACCTTATGCTTTAGCAATAAAGTCGAAAATCTATTAAAGAAATCTGACAGATTGTAGTAACTTGAAGTGCTGGCGTCTGTACTTCTTACACTATTAACTATCAGCAGGGTCGTAACACATTAACAGTAGCAATAACTTATATTTGACAGTTCAACAACATTCATTGCGTTATTTACGTTGTTGATCAGACAACTTTTTCGAATATACCAAGCAATGGATATTGCTATAAATTATTCAGATTGTGATTGAAAGTGTGTTACGGAATTAGGGTGCTGGACACCAAGCACTACCCTGCTTTTTGACTTCAGTTTTTTTTTTTTTTTCAAGATACTAACATGCTCTTGGCAAGAGAAAGATACCATCCAGTTATGGGATTATGGGTCATGTAAATTAATTGAAACGATAGTGCCAGACAACTTTCAGTCAAAACTATATTGCGGGAAAATAGTGCCACATACTAACTTGGTTGTATGCGGTGGATCAGAACCCAACATTTTAAGAGTCGTAGATACAAACATGAAAGTAGTAAGTTAAATTGTTTCTTTTTTACAAGTTTTTTTATAAGCGTAAGCATTTGTGATTACGCGCTCGGCTTCGGCTGCAATCCCGCCTAGAGTCCAATGATAAACTTTACCCACTTCGAAAATTCGAATCTAACCATTGTTCCAAACTACCTAGGGGCCATTCAAGTATTACGTAATCACTACAGGGGGCGGGTGTCTTTGCTTTGCTTATTATTGATGACATGGGGGATGGGCTGGATGGCGATTACGTCAACAGTTTTAAATTTTTTAGTTTTTCGGATTTTCTACAAAAATGTTTTGTCAACTTTGGTTTACACACCCTACTTGTTTAAGCTTGAAAACGAAACGCATATAACTGCTGTTCATGAATTAATAAAGAAACCAGAACACATTGAAAAATGCATGTAACAATGTTTACGTAAGCATTGGGGTAAGAGCTTTGCTTACTTTTGCGTGTGCGTTACCCCAGCCAGAAAATGTCGAAAATCGTCATCTAAGTCCAATAGATAATTAGATATACAGCTTCTGTAATTGGTAAGCAGATTTTTGAATGTGGTAAGCTGATAGTTTTTTAATTATTTGATAAAAACAGTTCCGGCTGGAGTAACGTTACCCCGCAGCCAGATCTTTTGTTTTCTAACGGGTATGTTGAAATAAATGTTATCTGAATATTTAGATATCAATTTGAAATAAATGTTACAACTTAATTTGTATTTGCTATGGTTGCGAAGATATTTAAAATCCTGCTGCAGTAACGTTTGCACGATTGCTGTATCTCGGAATTGACTAAACGGATGATTATATATATAATTATTTATATAATTTTTGTAAAGGGCATCTGGCTAATTAGTTATAATTTGTTACGCAATAGAAGAATCCACAATAATGCACCGTTTTCAAATTATTTTTTCAAATAGAAATATGCTTTAATAGGTTCTAGCACATCCAATAAGCGCTCCAAAGACTAACTTGACACGTTATTATATAGGTAAATACTGCCTATGAATGGTACTGAAGTTTAATTAGTATCCTATATGTAATTAAAAAGTTATGATGAAACTTCAATTTGTTCCGGCCACGGTGCGCAGCCGAGTTATTTGACGACCGATTAACCGAGTTTCCTGTAGTAGTGGTAACTGAATCTTATATCAAAATTAGATATACAGTTCAATTATAAACTTGTGAAATTTCATACTTGTACACTAATTAACGAGATGACCAAAAAAAAATATTTATGCGTGGTAACCTGACCAAATCTAGAATGTTATAAAAAAGCGGCCGCGTAATACATTATACCAACCTTCTCAAATTATTAGCATAAATTGTCCTTAAAAGTTGGTACAGTCACGAATCAATTTAGTTTGATAGAAATATTAAACCTACCATAATAAATGTGATTTTTTAAATCAGATTAGAAAAAACAGTAGACCGCGTCGTACTGTATTATATGTTAGTACTTACTGCACTGCGATGTTATTACATTTTAATAATGTAATGTGTGATTTTTTTACAATAAAACTTAATTTTAAATAAAACTATACAGAAACTAGAAAATAGCGTCGAAAAACTCATCCGCATCGCTGTCGACTGGTAATGTACCCAAGAGGCTGGCGGCATTACCACGTTGTATGGCGATGCTTAGCCTCTGGCCAAGGTAAAAGCCAGCCCTTGGGTCACGGGAAGTGTCAATCAGCCGTTTCGAAATATCTTTAAAAAGACCATGAGCACTCGGACCCCACGGCCCGAGGGTTTCAACCCCAAACGGCTCGAAAATATAATTTCCGATGAGGTTATTATATTTTCGCCGCTTGAGGTTCTCCGCAGCCGCAGCAGCAGCGCCAGCACAGCATGCCGAGCCAGGAAGATGGGATGGCGCAAGAGTATCGACACACGTAGCGTCCCACACTAAAGGCCTACCCACCTTCCATGGAAATAAAGACATACCGTCCGGTCTCTTGCCATCGTCGCGTGCCAAACCATTGGGTTCTAAAACAGCTGGAACGCCGACGGTGACAAGAGCTCGTCGGATGATGTCATTAATGTTCGCGTGCCGCGCTAAGCGACCCGCACTTCGGTTGCAAGACAGGCCGTGGTGTCCGAGGCTGTTGACATCTTCGCCACAGTGACAGCGATGGGGAGAACAGCAAGGAGTGCCTAGACGTAGGGAAGCAGCGAGGCGAAAAGTAGTGTCGTCGAACAAAGTGCCTATGTTCGACGAAGGTAGTGCATGAAGCCAAAGACCCGACTCCCACCTACCCACAGCCAGCAGGCGCGCACGTTCCGCAGTTAGTTATGTTAGAATTTAATTTTGTTATTTTTACCTGTCTAAATGAATAAATCAATTCATTTTAAATATGACTTTTCATACAAAATGTACGGGAAAAGTTTTTTTGCAATTTGTGACGTTTTGAGTACTCCAACGATGGTTGGTCCCATAGAAGTTTTTGATCAGTATTAGAAACAGGATCGATTGGCATCAAAAAATGTTTTTGTGTAAAATGGCTATTTTCTTGCTGTTTTTTTTTTTATCTGTGAATGGGGATCAAAATTCCATAAAAAGTTATGGATAGTCTCCTAAGACCATTTTCGCGTAGCTGCAACGGATAAGGTACTTCCCCTTACTGCCCCGCTGAAACTTTCCACCCTGTATACTTACTTAGTTACTTACCTTAATTAACATCTGCATTATGATCATCATCGTTAATTAATTAGTGTACAAGTATGAAATATCACAGCTATATAATTGAACTGTATATCTAATTATTGATATAAGATTCAGTTACCATTACTACAGGAAACTCGGTTAATCGACCGTCAAATAACTCACCTGCGCGCCGTGGCCGGAACAGATTGAAGTTCCATCACAACTTTTTAACTAAGTATAGGATACTAATGAAACTTCAGTACCATTTATAGACAGTAATTACCTATATAACGTTTCAAGCTAGTCTTTGGAGCGCTTATTGGAAGTGCTAGGACCTATTAAAGCATATTTATATTTGCTAAAATAACTTCAAAGCAGTGCATTATTGCGTAACAAACTATAACTAATTAGCCAGATGTCCTGTACAAAAATTTAGTTAATAATTGAAAAAATCTGCTTGCGTAATACTTGAACGACCCCCCACAACATTCCATAGTTACTTTTCACCTTTTGATCAATTTTTTTCAGTAAAAAAATAATATACATTTTTATAAGAATGTACATACATAATATGTTTAATAACATGATATATGATGTGTTTTCAGACAGAGTGTAGTATACGAAATAATCCAGGCAGCATTTATGCGTTTGATTTTGGTACAGTTAGAAGAAAACCAAAGAAAGTGGAGAATACTTACAAAAAAGTAAGCGAAGTACCGAATATTCCTCGTGTTTCATTTGTTACTGGAAGTAGACTACAGACAGTTGACTTTGGATGATTAGCTGGTATTTGATATAACATTGATAATTACATATTTTGTACTTGAATGATAAGAATATTTAAAACAATTTTGTGAATTAAATTATTTTTGAACATGCTTTGATGATTAACAACACTAAACACAATAAGAATAATATTTATAAAATATTAATGACTAATTAATATCAAATCTATTCTACCACTTCTGTTTATTTGGTCCCGCATTGTCTTACAAACAAGAAAAGACCAAATTGTAAGCAGTGCACGTTTGGTATTATGTTTGTATTGACAGTAAATAATGCTTTCTTTTTTATCATTTTATTCTATTACTCGGGTAAGGTCTCGCATAAGAAACGCTGACGTAAAAGTTGTACATCAGTTGTATTGAATTTATTCTCCCTTTTATAACATTTCTCTACTCACAAACAGCCGTTTATACAATTTTATGTGATAGACAAATACACTGTGATTTCATTTTGTAAATATAGTATATAAAACTCTAGAAAGATAAAATATCGAGTTTGGCAAGAATTCATAATAAATAAAAAACATAAATACTTCTACATAGTATTATATACAGGATTTGAACATCTATTATTCGACCGATTCAAGTTGAGCCTCGTCAACGGATGGGTTTTCCCATGTTGCAATTGTTTTTTAGTTTGAGCTTTCGACATCACAGTTGATACCACTTCGCCGTAGTCGAGCGGCGCCAGCGACACGACCGTGGGCGCGGGCGGCGGCCGCTCCGCCGCGCCGCGCACCGCGCACTGCGAGCTGCGCGCGCGCGCCTCGCCCTCCGCCGTCAGCTTGCACTTCTTGGAGCCCTCGGGCGCCCGGCCGCGCCGCGCTTCGCAGCCAGACTCGCAGCGCGCGCGGCCCGGTCGGTCGTACCGGTCCACCAACACCTTCACGGACAGGTCTTCGCCGGAGGGCGGCGAGGCCGGCGGTCGGTCGCGACTGTCGGCGGGCGCCGAGCGGCGCGAGTCGCTGCGGCGGAGCGAGTCGCCCTCCGAGCGCGCCTCGAATTCCTTCTTGAGGTTGCTGACGAGCCCGGCGGCGGGCTCGGGCGCGGGCGCGGCGCGCGGCAGGTCGCCGTGCGAGGCGCAGGCGGCGCGGCGGCGGCGCAGGCCGGCGCGCAGCCACGTGTCGGCGGGCGCGGACGCGGACAGGCGGCCGCTCCACGTGGACGCGCCGCGGTCGCGCGCCCTCTCCATGCGCGCGGCGGCGCTGGCGAGCTCCTTCAGTATGGCACACGTTTCGTTGAACTTCCGCTCGTTGTCCGCCCGCCGGCCGCCCGCCCGCGTCTCGCTGTGCTCGGTGATGATGCCGAGGTCGGAGGGTTTCTGCGGCGCGGGCCCCGCCTCGTCGGCCTTGTCGTCCTCCTTGCGCGCTCGCTCATCGCGCTCCTTGCGCTTGGCGTCGTCGCGCGGCGCGGGCGCGGTCTTGGGCGCGCGCGTGTCGTAGGAGCCCCAGGAGGAGTGGCGCGACAGGTCCAGCACGACGGCGCTGTCGAACGAGCTCCACGAGCTCTGTCTGCTGGACGGCGGCGCGTCGTCGTCGGCGGCTCTTCTGTCGTCGCTATCTAAATTCGAACGTTCCACGGAATTCGCGAAAGTGTCACTAGTTGTCACTTTATTGGTCTTCACGTCTATAATTCCACTATCACTTTTCACTATATTATCACTATTACCAACAGTCCTGTTCTCGTCACCTCTCGGCCACGAAGCCTCCCCCGGGTCCCAAGTGTGTATTTTATCGACTTCGAAATTTGTTTGAGGATATTTGTGACTTAGATTTTTTGATGGAGAGGCTTGCAATGGCTTGTTCAGTACCTCAGATTGATTTATCATACTAGCAGATGTCTCTAAAGGTTTGTTGTTTTGGGTTTCATTTAGACTACCAAAAATTAATCTTTGGTATCTCCTAGTAAAATCTTTCCTATCAGTGGAGCCAGCGTTCTCTATCTCGTTGACGATGTGCTTGACAGACGGCGCGCCCTCTTCCTTCAGCCGCATGATCTGGTTGGGCGACACGCTGTAGCTGCCGCCCGCGCACGGCATGAGCATGTGGCGCGTCTCGCACAGCTGCTCCAGCGACACGGACGTGGGCGGCGAGGCGCGCGGCGCGGCTGCGCGTGCGCAGTCGGGCGACCAGGAGCGCGGCCGGCCCGAGTACGAGCCCGTCAGCGCCAGCACGAGTGGTGTCGGCTCCATCACTTTGCTTTCGGCTTTTGATGTATTTTTTGGAGATTTCAGATTAGTTTCGGATTTGGACCGCTGTAACTTCTCTTTATTTTTCATGGCATCGAGTATACCTTGGTATGTCTCGAGTTGGTTCAAAAAATTCGTATTCGGTTTAATACAGCTCCGTTTTGCTTTAACGTGTTTGAGAGCTTTTTCGAAATTCCAGTTGAATGCTTTCATGGCATACGCGATCACTACTGAAGCTGATCTACTGATGCCCATTTTGCAATGAACGAGAACTTTCGATCCTTCGTTTCTTGCTTTGTTTATATATTTGTAAGTGTTATCCCAGTGCTTCAACAGATCAGTCTTCTCATCGTCATAAACTCTAATGTTAAGATAGTCGAACATACCAGGAAAAAAGTTGTCAATCTCTCTCGTCACGTTCAATATATGCCGCACCCTAAAATTAACAACCATTTATTAGTTACGTACTGGGAACGCAGATTAGTATGATATTGGCGCCGATTCGGTTATTCACAAACTAAACTAAATTTAAGTTCATGCATCTTTTTCTTTCTATTTCATTAAGAAAAGGACAGAAGATAAATATTAGTTTAGTCCTGTCAAATTAGTCAGCGCCTGACGTAAATTGACGTATTTTTAATAGCCAATTTTTTAATCTCGTCTAAATTGTCTATGGATTATCTTAATTTGACAGGACTAAACTAATATTTATCTTCTGTCCTTTTCTTAATGACATAGAAAGAAAAATATGCATGAACTTAAATTTAGTTTAGTTTGTGAACAACAGAATCGGCGCCATTATTTACCTATTACATATCTAAGGACAAAGATTATAATTTATTTTGCCATAGTGTCCTTCTGCTTGGTCTACGTCATGCCAATAATCTTATGAGTGTGTAGTTAAAAATGTAAAAGCTTATGTACCTAAGTTAACTTAACTTATCGTATGATATTGATAACATACCCATTGCGTTGCAATTCCTCGAGATTACTCGCGTTCCATTCGGAGCCGAGGTAGACATGATCGAAAATCTCGGTGGGCGCGTCCATCTGGCCCAGTATGGTGAGCATCTCTTGGTCGATGAACGACTTGTACTCTGCGAGGTCCATGTCAAGTTCCTCCTCCAGCCGCCCTCGAATAGCTTTGCTAGTCACCTCGTCCAAGTCCACGCTCATCATGATTTCTTTCAATGTGCAGCGTATTACGCGTTCAGTTTCATCCCTCTCTCGAGGCCTATAAAATCAAAAATAAGTAAGAACATCATTATAAGTTATGGGCCTCTCTACAATTCATGGTCTGTAACGTATGATGGAAAAATGCCACATATTTTATTCTACTAGCAACGTCGATATTAAACTGTCTGCCAAGGGTATTTACCTACTTGGGAATTTCTTCCTACGTGCTTGGGCCAAATAGCAGGATAAAATAACTAATAAAAACTTTTTTACAAAAAATAAAACAACCGACTTTTTTATTTTTCACTTTTTAGTTGTACTCACCTACCCCAAACCAATTCATATACTTAACACTACTTGCTATGTGAATATCAGTGACAGAAAGCTATTGAACACTGCCTACCCCTTCAAAGGGTACGTGTATGTGATGTTATGTTGTGTGATTGCGTAAACAATGCATACATAGGCTATACCAGCAATCGCGGTTGATTTGCTGGCATTTATTGAAGAGGTCCGTTGTCTGTCTCCAAAACTCATCATCAGATCTTTACGAAATTTAAATGGGACCATTTCGGAATAAACCTCTTTCGAACAAAAAAAAATGGAGTTATGCCCGAACATACATAAAAAAAAAGTAGTAACAACCGAATTGAGAACCTCCTCCTATTATTTATGATAGTTAATTTTGTTCAATTGTATGTATGCGTATGGTTTGTATCTCTACGCCCTTTTCGTGCATACAGAAACTACTAAGAAACTACCACTACGTAATGATTTTGATGCAGTTGTCGCTATCATTTCGAGAAGTTATTCCGGAAGGTTTATTATGTATAATCAGAGTTGGGTCAATAAACTAATTTTTTCAATCAATTGATTAGTCATGACTAATTTAGTCACAACTAATTTAGTCATGATTGATTTAATCATGACTAAAATAGTTAATCATAATCATAACTAAATAAATTAGTCATTAGTCATTCAATCATTATTTTTGATTGATGACTAAACTAAAAATGCTAAGCTGGCTAACTCCATTTTTAACCGACTTCAAAAAAGGAGGAGGTTTCTCAATTCGACCGTATATTTTTTTTTTGTTTGATTAGAGACATCTATCGCGCTATTTAAATTATTAATCACTCATAAGTTGATTGATAGCATTTTCCATTTTTGTATTTGTACATGATTATTTTTTTTTATTATAACTGCTACTACTGTATAAAGTTGAAAGTAGATAAAAGGGTAATGGAGATTCTTGCACTTTGATCACATGACACACGCAACAGGTAGAAAACTGATACTACTAAAACTAAACTGATTCTGTCGTAAAGCTTGTGTTTTATTTTATTATGACAAAAGCTTTTATTAAAACTTGTGAATAACGAATCAACATTCTGTGCGTGTTAACTTGGCAACGGCGTAATGGAAATTTTCCACTTTGTATGGGCATTTGGCTTGGTATGAACAGGCACTTTAAGTATAATTGTAATACAGGTTTAATAGCTAATACCAGTAGGAAAGAGAATATTGGAATAAGGTTGTGTCGTGATGCTTGTAAGACTTGTTTTGCTTACTTTTTTGTAAATAAGACACACTTTTATTCCTACATTTTTTTATTATTCTGACTCATACGTTAATAATATAATGTTGTCTAGGAACTGGGCGGGTGGATAATTATGTTATCTTGGTTAAAAACCAATCCAAAACAATACTTGAAAAATTATCTTATCTAATTATATATTGAAATACAGTCTCTGATTGTTTGACAGAAACGTTATACGTTTTCATTCGATGTCTGAATGAATGAGAACGAGAAAGAATAGCCTAACGAATGACGATGCTATCCGAACCCGACCGACCGAATTCGCAAGAATGAGATGAGATGCGCGTTATTTCAATGCCTTGGTGTCTATTTTAGCTTATCGCCCAAACACTAGAGACGAGCTGTTTGAATGGTACAAAATGATTCAGTTAAAATTCTCTTAATATATCAGCTGTGTACTCTGTGGTAATAATAAATAGAGATAAATAATTATGGATGTTGCATTTATATATTTTTTATTTATTTATACGTAGTGGTTTATGTATAATAATGTCTGGAGTGCGTATTTGCTCTGTGAGTGATCCGGATCCGCGCTAGCGCGCTATGCTCTATGGAAATGCTTACCGAGAGCAAAGACCGAATAGAGCTATTAGAACTAATAGAATGAACTAGTTCAATGTCCGAAATGAACTAGTACGGAGCGATCTTTAAAATGACCGAGCAGGCACAAGACTACTTTTTTTTTTTTTCCTTCGCCCTACTTGGGCAGGCTAAGGTCTTGGACCATACCGCCTCGTCTTCAGTCTTTATTGTGCACAAGACTACAAGAAACAGTGAATGACAAGTGACTTGAAGGGCGCGTTCCGAATTAGCTATAATCGCTCACTTTTTTTTTCTTTTGTTCCTTCTGGAACAGGCTAGGGTCAGGGACCATGCTGCCTAGTCATCAGTTAGTTGGTATTTTTTTGGTTAATCGCTCACAGCGCTCACATCATCTCACATGCGTTCCGATTTAGATATTACGATTATGACAGCTGAGAGCTGTCAACTCAAACTCAAAGCATTTATTTCAATTAAAACCTTGTACAGGCACTTTTGAATTGTCAAAATTAAATAGTCTGTCAGTTAGTCAGAAAGTTGAAGCTAGTTGCCCATTCCAAAACGTAGATCTCTATGGAGAAGAACGGGCAAGAAACTCCATGGACACTCTTTTAAATCAAGATATACAAAATCCTGGGTAGGTACATTATTCTTGTTGCTTCTATATGTGAGAACAATGTAAAAAAGACACAAATGAAGAAACAATTCAAGACATGAGATTAAAAATAAGCCTTGGCAGTTAAGAGATGACCAGTCTCAACCGACGGCGCCCGTTCACGAACATGACGCGTGGATCAGCACCATCCAGCTCAACCATTTTGTATGGAACCGAATGATCCAACACACGCGCCACTATCGGTGAGACATTTAAGTGAGCATGACACGTTCTCAACTGCCATGCTCTTTCAAGTCAACATCAAAAAATCATAATAAACGGAAACATGGTTCTTACATTTACAAAATTAAAAAAAAATGCTTCTAAATTATACAAAACTACAGTTTGCAATTTATTTAAGAGGTAAATAGAATTTTATTACCCACCAAACAGGAAGAGATATTTAATATTGAAGTATTCAACAATTAAAACTTGATTGAATAAATTAAAAAAGTTTTGTTCGTAATGTCAGAAACACTAAAAAAGAAAAAGGGACAACAATTCGGAACACTCGTGAACGCGCTCATGCTAATTCGGTACGGGTTTAAGCACGCTCACATCGATTATTTCCCAACTCGGAACGCAGGGGAAGTGGAACAAGACAACTGACATTGAAATAAACGTTTTCTTTATAAATAATCGATTTAATAATTGATTAAAATCTCTTGCCCCTTAAATTAATGAGGAACTTCAAAAATAACAATTAGAATCGATTTTTAAATAATTATTTTAAAATAAACGTATAATTGTTGGCATCATGAACTAATGAAGATCGAGTACTGTCAATATGGCGAAGAATAAAACAATTTCAGTACTTATTAAATACACTATTCGTGGGCGCAAGTTGATACAAAAGTATAGAATAAATTGGCGTTTAAAAACTAAACATGATTTTTGATTAATTTGTTTCTTTTCGAGCATCGTGTCCACGCGAAGCCCAAAATGGACAAAACCCTTTAGATATCAAATTAGTCATGAGAAATTTAGTCATGATTAAATAACTAACACTAACACTAATCAATCTTCAATCATCATACATGATTGAATTTTTTTAGTCATTACTCATTAGTCATGATTAAATAATTTAATCTTAGTTATCAATCATCAATCAAACTAAATTTTGCCCAACACTGTTAATAATACATTGATAGGAATCTTACATATAATAGAGCAATCTCGATGTTTTGTTAAGTCGTAAAAACCATGAAAAGCAAGGACGGGTTGCTAGTTATGTTATATATGTAAAAACGGAGACGGCCCTATAACGGTTCATCTTTGCATGCTAGTAACGTGTTTTAATTAACGCATTGACGTGCGTTCGATCCTTTTCTAGGCTAATAAACTAGGTCTAGGTAGAACACGCTTCATCGTTATTATATTACACTTAACAAACTTATTTTGGGAAGGTAGTAGTTTCAAGTTATGGAAGATAATCTAATTACAGACACACGTATACAAATTCACGCTTTTTCCTCATGGGAGTTGGCAGACAGAAGCTACTTAACGGGATATGTGTCTGCAATGGTTAAGTAGGGTAAAACGGGTTAAAAGAAGTTGTAAACACACTTGAGTCTCAATGAATCGGGAGAGGGTGGGCGGCGGGACTCGATGCAGTCCATGGCATGCCACTCGTTGAGACAAGAGCGGTCCGAGTCCACGTGACTCTCATAGAAGGAGCACCACGCGTGCGACGCGCCGCCCGCGAAGTGGTTCATCTGCCGCGCTTGCGCACTCGCACGGTGCAGAGTTTGTAATGCTGACCTGCAAACGTTAACATTATCCATCAACGCTGCAAAACAATATCCTGTAAGTAACATGCAACACTTTCTTTAGTTAAAGCGATGGATATTTTACATGATCACCGATTTAGTATGTCCGTAAGGACTGAGGTGCCACATTTTGTATCTTAATGAAATTAAATAAATTTTGTTGGTTCGATCCTCGATTTTGTAGTATAATACTTCAATAGTTATAATGAACATAAAGGTGGCACCTCAATCTAAATTTTTGGCTTGAGTAGCCACGTCAGAACTAGGAACATCATGGATGTATGCATCAGCGAATGATTTTGTCTTGATAGTACAATCGATTTATATAAAAATAAAATATTAAAAAAATGGCAACGCTATCTCGAACCAATAGTATAGCTACAGCGCAAACGGACGACTACGCATGGTCGTCCTGCTACCTGCAGAGATGGTAGGTAGCGGGCGGGCGCACGTGAGTTCCTATTGATTCTCACGCTTTCGAATTGAGATCATATTTTTATAATAATAATTATTATTTATAATTATTTGAAAAAAAAAAACTCCTTGAATCTGTAGCACTACTGAGTACAAATCGTTCTGCCACGGGAAAACAACCATTAAAATTTCACGCTGTATATCATAATTTAGTAGCATTTGAGAGTAGTTAGTACACAAAATCTGAGCTTGGTAGTGTTAAAATTAAAAAAGTTACCATACCTATATTATATGTGGCTCCTCAGACCATACACATACTACTCGTCATTTTTCAAAGAAGCAGTAGTTCAATTAATGCGCAATTTCTTCATCATTTAGTAGTACGTATATTGATTTGTAGGTTAAGAGTCAGTAATCAAAAATGAATGAATTGGGAGATATAGCACATTCTCTGGTGGCTCGTCAATTGAGATGCTTCGGTAAATAGATTTGCCTCTAATCTACTTATACTTGTGACGTTTGGAACAAAAACACCTATATTTTGTATAAATTTCTACTAAATGTCATTTAGTAATAGTAGTAGTATAATCCTGCCATAAAAAAGTACATATCTGCGATGTTATTAGCTATTCTTTAATTTCCTATGAAATTGTTTCGAAAGGTGACCATTATTTAAAAAGAAAATCTTCGTTTCGTGGCATATAGAAACACAAATCTACTTTATTTTATCTTTTTATTTGGGGATAACTGCAAATTAATGTCGTTACTTACCTACCCTCAATAATATTTATTTAGTAACCTGATAAGTATTCATTAGCGATGAAGCTCAATTGTTTGCGCACATATTGAATTTTTCTACGAAGTTTCGAGTAAACCACCAGAATCTATAATGATTTCAAGTAGATCATATCCATTAATAGGCGTTATAGAATGTATCCCTGCAATTAGCGACGGTGGCATGGGCCATTATAAATGTCACTACCCAATGAAGGATGAGATGTTTTGTTACGACGACTATGATTCTCACTGTAAAATTCGGAAAAGCACCGACCAACCAATTATTAATTTAGTACTGTCATTAAATCAATCCCTTTGTTAAAGATTTAAACAAGTACTAGACGTACAGTAGGTACTGTGGTATAGTAATAATGATGACTACCTATAAGCTAACGAAGTAACATACTATGAATTATTCTGTTATTGAAATGTAACTGTAGCTCAGCTCATACTCACCACATGGCCTGTACGGATACCGGCTTGAATATGTGTTGTTGATTGCACACACATACACTGAATCCTCTGTGGACAATGAATCCCTAATTAGTTATTGTTCTGGGCTTAGTAAAAGTACATTCAGCGAGGAAAACTGCTCCGTGCGATTACGGTCAGTGAATTGAGTATTTAGACTCGACTTTATTTATGGATGGTATAAGAAATGTAATTAATATGATACATGCTACTGATAGTAGTTATATGAAGATGTCGACGAAAAAATGTGAAAAGCAACGTACCCATCGCCATCCAGCTTAATGGAGGTGTCAGCGAGGACGCGCAGCACGAGGCCGACGGAGGTGCGCTCATTGCAGTCGATGCCGAGCAACGCCGCCTCGTTGCTGCGGCACACCACTACTAGGTACCGGGTGCGACCTGCGTGAGCGCTCTCCAGTTTCACCGCCTAACGATAAATAAACCATGTTTTCTTACTTATTAATTCCATTAATACAGCCTAGCTACGATAATTCTACACGTTTAAGGCTACTTACGCACTGAACGTGGCCTACTCAGTGCCCAGATATCTTAGTAAAATGCCTAGCTCTTCAATAAAATGTCAAACGTTATTGAGTTCTCAGGAGTCAGAAGTGATAGCACACTTGCTTCCATGCGTCCCGGCGTTCAGCAAGCATCGTATGAGTGCGAACGTAGCCTTGTAAGTATGCTGTGCTAGTACCATTTTGAGCGTTTCCTCGGGACGCAGCAAGTAGAACATGGACTGCAGGTGATGTTGGATGTCGGGCTGAGGAAGCACGCGCGCCGGCGATCGCCACGGGTTCGTACAGCCGCGCTCTGCACTGCCCAGCACCACTGCTGCACCCTTGTTTGCGAAGTAGCACTCATTGAGACTGAAACAATACATAACATTCGTTTTATAAAGATCATGCAACTCGCGTGTTTTTTATTACTGAGTTAGTAATCAGAGATAGGCACACCCAAAGTTTGCGATGACAGTATTTCACCTCTATCTGATAATAAACAGAAGACTGATCCTTATAAGGGCTCTGACGGAAACACCTGAAAAATTGAAGCTTTACTTCTTTTTATTAATTAATTTAGCTAACAGGAAGTTCTTAAATATACAAGTACCTACAATGGTATGTAATTATCACTAACAGAAGACTTAAGACAGTGGGTGCCAAACCAGGCACAACCTGTACCTTGGTGACCCAAACACTACACAAAGTTTCAAATAATTCATTCATTCGTTATTTAACTTAGAACTGGTCAAGTTACTGAACATCATACCTAAAAGCCATTCAATCAAAACCCATGAGTAAATTAAATTTCCACGTGACTCAACTTCGGCCGAGGCCTTGAATTTCTAATTCTAACAATTTCAAGTTCCTAAAACGAAATTTAAAATAATAACCTAAATACATAATTTAATTATGTATTTTAAGTAGCCAAGAAGGTAACATTACTAACTAACATTGTTCTCGATTAAATATAAACATTTGTTTATCTTGTAATAAAACAGCGTACCTTGATGATAATTACTTTTAAAACATAATGCAACCGTGAAATGTATGAATGACGCCATTTTTAGTAAAGTTGTTGCAATTCGTTTTGCGGGCGGCGCATTTAACCTCCCTTTCACTGGCGCGGGCGCAGGCAGAACACTGCACCTCGCGGGCGCTGCCATCGCCGCGCTGGCTGGCTGGCGGGCTTGCCTCGACGCTTCATTCTCATTACTTATTATACGTACATATACTTGATTACTCATTCATATATTTAGTTTATTTCATTTACTAAAGCTTTATCTGCGTGGATAATACTATTGTGTACCTATATGAACACGCGTAAGGAAAACTGATTGGTACCTATTAATTATAATATAAAGGACGCATTTATGTATTATGTATTTCCAGTTCAGGATAGGTATTTAACGGTAGTTTTTTATTACATTGTAGGTTATTATTATATTTTTTTATTAATTTAGTTTCTGTTTAGTTTGAAGTTCCTATCGTAGGCCGATAAAAATAACTCATTGTTACAAATAGCGCAATTACAGCACTGGCATTTTATCTTCATACTAGTCGAGTGAGTGCCTTTCAAAAAGGTAAGTGTTTATACCAAGCGTAAATTTATTATGATAAGGTCAACCGAAAATAGCTCCACGGCCGGGAAACAACGTCTATATTCCTAAACATGGGAGGATGAACTTTGTAACGCTAATAATAGAGAGAAAAATAGTTTCACGATGGATAGTAAGCAACAAACTGAATGTTGACTTGCATTAAGGCGGCAAGGGCGGTTTCTCTCAAGGTTCATTAAAAATAGCGCTGGTCGGAGCGTTGCCAAAACGTTGCGTTGCCCGCCCATACTATACGTAGACATGAGCGTGAGCGCTGCGCTGCGGCCGCCCATCGCGCTCCGTCAAGCTCACCCAATTCGGAACACGCCACACCGCGTCTTTTGTTAGTAACCGTAACCACATGACATCCACAAAGATCGGAAATACTTTAGTTCCTATGACGCAATTTACGTCTTCTCTTTTCAGTTTTACTTACTTACCTTTAATTACATTAATTGTAGAATTCAGATAATAATTGTGCATTTGGAAAACTTGCTAGAACTAGAGGAGCAGAATGTGGACTCTGTGTGAATAACTCTTCAATCATTGTTTCTAAGCCAATACAAGGTCTAATAATTATATACTTAATATAGTTTATCTCTGTATTAAAACCTTTGGTAAGACTGGTTATCAGACTTTCGGGCTTCTGACTACCCGTAACGGCTGACAAAGATCCACGAATGACAGCCGGGACCAACGGCTTATCGTACTTTCCGAGGCACGGAGGGGTCTCGGTATGTAAAGATGGTCACCCATCTACAGACCAACCGCGGCAAGCGTAGCTTAACCTGATCGATTGACCTGTGCGGCTGTTATTATTTAGCCACGGACCCCTCATCTCGAAATTATAACCCCCAAAATACTTACCTAAGTAATTTAATTTAAATAAAAAATAAGTTCAAACAAGAAAGTACCTTCTTGCCGCTGTACTAACATACTAATTATAAGCTATGGTAGCATGCGAGTCATGCGACCCCAGGAAGGTACTTTCTTGTTTCATCCTTTTCAGTAATCGGGTTTTAGTTTTTAAACTTATTTTTTTACTAACGAAGTTTACCTAATTAATTACTCTAGGTAGTTTATAAGATTTGTCTATTTACCGTTCTACCATTGCAAAAAAAAAACTTATTACTGGAATTAACGGTGGTCAATTTAATGACAAACTTATCGAGAAGAAGATGGAATTATCGATGTTCTCAGCATCAGTCGGGATGGCCGACAGGCCAGCCGTACCTACAATGATGCCATCATTTTCTATTGCCAAAAATGTATGGTGCTTGCTATTCGTTCTGAATAGCTCCATCTCTCTCTGTCACTCTGAAAACATGATGGCTCTCACTAACGTCATAGTACGGCCCCCACTGAAAATAGAAAACATAACCATTCATAAAATGAATGAATGTTATATTTTCATTATTATCGATATAGTGTCTCTACAAGTAGTAAATTATATAGGGTGGAAAGTTCATAGTAAATATTGAAGTTGGCAATATTTACCCGAAAGAAACATTCATTTATTTTTAAAAGTACATAATATTTGTTACGCCTTTTTGGTGTTAAGTACATAAAATGTGGATTAAAAATAAAATTAGTTACCTGCACAGAAAACTGTTTACACTGTAGGTACTACAATTTTCTGTTAATCACCAAGTGTAAAACACCATCATAATTTATTAAACTGCTATGCAGGTTCACTGGTGAATAGCCATTTGTATGTATAAAAATATCACACACTGACTAATCTACTGATTAGCTCTTTCATGTGTACACGAGTCTAAATGATTTTTGCAAATTAACGATACCATATCTAAGTTTGAGATTACTTTTAAAATTCAATGAGGTGTTTGCCACAAAAAGTTGAATTAGGACTCGTGTAGGTAATGGCCATGACGACTAATGATGAATGTGAAAAGTAGGACGTTGATGAAATGGATGAGGCGTTTTTAGGGTTCCGTAGGCAAATGGCAAACACGGAACCCTTATAATTTCGTCATGTCCACCCGACGGATGTCACACACACAGAGTGACACCACCATTTTACTCGAAGACTTTGCACTATATCGATGAATATTGGAAAGAAGGTGTATACTGTGCACCGCTAAACAATGGTGTTGTGGCACTCGCCATAAGTACATGAAACTGAGGAATGAAAAAAAAAACCAAAGGACATACCTAAACGTATTTGGTATAGTTGGATCCCATAATTAAAAGATTATGACGTTTCTTAGAACTTTGCTATTTAAATAAATAGTTTTTAATCGACTTAAAAAAAAGGAGGAGGTTTTCAATTCGGTTGTATTTTTTTTTATGTAGTTACCTCTGGTCAGTACGCCGTCATTTATAAACCGATTTGGAAAAATATTTTTTTATTTAAAAGGATATACTTCCAGATTGGTCCCATTTTTATCAAAATCCAGTTCTGATGATGGGATCCATGAAGAACTGAGGGAACTCCTTAAATATTATAGGCACACCTATAGCGATTTGGGTATTTTTATAGTAACTCGTGCATTAACTCTCGGAAACCACCATTTGGTGAAGTGGAACTGATGGTTTATTCCCGGTCGTCCCCGCCCCGTCGGCGTCGTCCCCACTGGGCACGAGTGGGAAGAAAAAGTTTCGTTCCTTTCCAGTGGTGACGATTGAAACTTTTTATTTTCCACTCGTTCCGCTATAGACCGAGAGTCAAAATGCAATAATGGGGATTGGAGATTTCACGGAAACTTTTTTTTTTCCCATTCGTGCTCAGTGGGGACGACGGGGTGGGGACGATCGGGAATAAACCAAACTGATGAAGAAGACCACAGATGGCCACTGGAACTACTCAATAATATGTATTTCACGGTTTGCGATTCGATTAATTTAATATGGTTGCTAAGCAATTTATGCTCGTCACAATGCGAATGGTTAAATGGAGCTGATGGTGGAATACTTACCTACTAGGAGAATTTCTCAACAATTAACGTCTCTGGATCGGTAAAAGCTGTATTTTGTAAAAGGTGATGGGCAAGTTGACATTAGGCCATTGTAACTTAGATACGTTATAAACAAACCCACTAAAAAGCGAGAAATAAAAACTTTTTAACAAAAATAAATAACCGACTTCCAAAAAAAAAACACTGCAAAGTGAAAAATAACTTTAATTTCGGAAGTCCGTGGCAAAAACTAAAATACAGATCCAAAGACACCGACTTCCGTTTATATAAAATTCCGTTTATTTAAGTTATTTTTCACTTTGGAAGTCGGTTTTTTTTTTTGTTAAAAAGATTTTATTAGGTATATTTTCGGTTACAACCGCAAAAATAACTTAGGTTTTCATAGTTTTTTTTCGAACTTAAGAAGATGGATTAGCAATATCCTTCAAAATGATTCAGATAGAGATTGATAGATACGCAATTAGGGTGCAGGTTGTATATTGATCAAAATATGATTCAAACAGTAAAAAATATGTATTTACAGAATTATATTCAGAAGAATCATCAATAAAACTGTCTTATAGTTAAAACTGACCTCAAAATAATTCAGCTAGAAAGTATTTATTAAGCATCATTTACTTGTTACCTGCACCGAGGTTTATGCACTACAATAGATAACAATATTATTCTTCTAACGTCGTCGTTCTCACTACGAGCTATACGATAATAAAAAGTTAATGCCATGGTGAAAAGATAAGCAAGTAAGTTAGTTTGGTATTGGGGACTGACCGCCCAGATATTAAAATGATAACGATGCCGATGTCAACGTTTTGCGAACATTGCTGTGATAAAGACAGAAACGCTGCAGAAGCTAAGCACCATAACCTATTATAATAGAAACTTGGCTGGTTGTACTTTCTATGAAAAATCTTTAGTGTATTACAGACTTTCTGCAATTTGTAGAACTTTCTATAACATGTTTATAAAAAATTTCGGACACGTGAAACAGGTCGATAAAGATGCGAAATTTATTCTTTGTTAAATCTCTTTCTACCTAGTTCACTCAAATATAGGTACGTCTGGTCCAAGCCCTGAGCCCCAACGACCATAGGTTCAACGGCAGGTTTGGATCCATACTATCAGACATTCCTCGTCAAACCTCTTCGAACATTAATTTCATCTTAATCTTAATTTGAGTAACCCAAAATTAAAAGATTTTCAATGGTGTCCAACTGACCACATTTAATTTCCGTAAGATGATCGAAAAGCTTAGTTTATTTTAGCCCCAGTGCAGCTGTAGTCTTCTATTAGTCTAGAAGTTATTTTGCCCAACTGCAAGGTTTGTCCGATGTAAACATAATATTCTGAAACAGTATCGAGATCACTGTCGTTGACGACAACGGGTTTGGTAGTAACATTATGTCTTTTGAACCTGAGTAACCTTGGTACCAGAGTAGAAAAACATTTGTTGCAAGCCTTTGAATTACCTAGCTATTATAATGACAGTATTATTTAAAAAAATCTGAAGTGTGGGGAAACAGGGTGACTCTGCATTCAATTCTAATCTCAACGGATCACCTGTTTAATAATGTCGCTTCTTTTCTGCTCCAGTAACGTAAACATATCGCCCAATTCGTTGGAGACCCATTTCCAGGATATAGGATGCCGTTTTCACGTCTCAAAATGCTTAGGATTAGGATTAAAAAACGGGCAAGAGCGAGTCGAACTCGCGCACCGAGGGTTCTGTACCATCATATTATTATGTTTTTAAATTTTCATCGGCGAGGCCTATATTCATCAGAGAATTTTAACACTGCACTGCGGTGTAGAATATTGCAATTTTATGTCAGCGCCATCTCTTGACCGATAGTGGAATTAATGTAACTTTTGTTGATGATTTCTGAAAAAGTTTGCTATTTAGAGACTTCGTTTTATTTTTCCTGTAATCTTTACATAAACTTCTATCACATAGAATAATTTCAGATTTTTCTCTTTGCAAAATTCGGAGATAAGGGGGGGGGGGGGGGGGACGGTATTTTTTTTACATTTTTCATCAAGTCGAAAACTATGCGGCCTAAAAAAAAAGAAATAATGTTTGAGAATGTGCAAACTGCGCTCTTTCATATGATACCCCACATACCCTAGTAGCCCCACTTCGAATTTTTCAGATACCCTTTCAGTCCCTGTTGCAAAAAATATACATATATTTTTATTTCTTTCTTATTTGCAAAATAGTTGGGCAAACGTCAGCTAAAACTATTCCAAATTTCAAGTTGATAGCATTAGTAGTTCTTTAGATATCCAGCTGTGACAGACAGACAGACAGACTCATCTCACCATAAGGGTTTTTACCATTTTGGTGCGGAACCCTAAAAAGGGCCCTTCCCGTGACCGTCATTGTCGTGGCTTTTCTATGCGCCATAATTATATTTTTGTGAACCCAGCTTACTCCAATAGCGGAAATTCATGGAATTTCATGTTATAAAAGCTTTCTTTATGACATACTAGCAGCGCCCCGCGGTTTTACCAGCGTAAGTTTCGATCCCGTGGTAATATCGGGATAAAAAGTATCCTATGTGTTAATCCAGGAAATGGTCTACCTATGTGCCAATTTTCATCCAAATCTGTTCAACGGTTTACGCGTGATTGAGTAACAAACATCCAAACATCTTCACAAACTTTCACATTTATAATATTAGTAGGATTGCAATTGGTGCGCATATACTAATTGGCTACTTCTGGATGAAGCTAACATATTCAGAGCCGTTGAAAACCCAAAATCGAAAAATATATGTACTACTATTACATACTTAAACATAGTACAGTAGTATTTTTACCTGATCAAATAATTTTGCCGAGCCAGGTTTTTAATGGACCAAATTACTTTAAATTATGAAACGAGAGACGCCTTCGTTTTCCTGTTTACTTCCGTGGTAATAATGACATAATATATTATGCTACTATAAGTATCAAACATTCCAATTTAGTACACACAAAGGGCATAATTATTATTTAGACTTCTTTTACATGTGTAGGCCAACGACAACGGTCTCGGTGGGTACATAATCAACACGACTTTTAGTTCTCTTCGAAAATTCATATTTTAAGAGCACCATGTACTTAATATCCAAATCGCACATTTTGATAATTACCTGAATGCAACCATTTCTAATCCAAATATAAAATAAAACGAAATAATTGGAACACAAATCTTATGTCACTCAAGATAGCACTGGCACGAAAACTACATTTCAATTTTTTTTATGGATATGTAAGTACATTAAGAATAATTCGTCTGCGTATTTTAGCCAACCATGGCCAGGATCCCGGTACGCGGTGCACCATACAACACATCCCGTACGACAAACAACGAGTCCACTCCACGAACGACGTCACAACACTCATAGCTTCCTTCTGAACTGAGCACAAACTACCGCTTAAATATAGAAACGCGGCTCAGAACAGGAACACGAGGCGATCGGGAAAGGAACACGCAGTACTTTATACTACGCGAACCATATTGTTGCATTAATATGGAAGATCTTTAGTAAGTTTCAACCATAAAGTAATTTTTTAGTAAATTTTCGATTGTTTCGGCTTGAATCTCTTCAATGGAAACTTCGATTTCATGTTTGAATGCTTCAATTGTCTTTGGATGGTTTGCGTAACATTTATCCTTAATGGTTCTCCACAGAAAATAATCCAAAGGGCTCAAATCACAGCTCCGAGGAGTCCGAGGCGACCAATTGACATCAGCATTTCGGCTGATTATTCGATTTTCAAAAACAGTGCGCAAAAGGTCGATAGCTACGTTGGATATGTGACATGTAGCCCCGTCTTGTTGAAACCAAATGTCGTCCATGTCATTTTCTTCAATTTTTGGAAACAAAAATTCGTTGAGCACCAAGCAAAGCAAAATTGGGTTGATCGGATAGGGTACTGCCGAGCCAGTCGTGGTAGTCATGTGAATGATATTGTGTTCCATTCTTAAATGACTATGTTCAACCTTTCCAATAAAACCAGAAAATTGGAAAAATAAATAATCAGTATTTTTTTTTTATAGCCGATTCAAATTTAAAACACAAGATGGCCCCACCCTTTAAAAATTGTTAGACATTACACGTAGAAACAAAACAAGCTACAGGCAACTATAATATAGCTAAAGCTATACTAACGACCAACGTGCACTCAACAATTTTAATAAAAAGGTCAAACTCAAACACTAAGATCTGCTTTCAGATTTTTGTCCTTGATATTTAATTATGTAAAGGTGAATTCAAGCACTCGCAAAATTACAAACCAAGTCCCTTCTCTCAACCTTTAAGGATACCCATTGAATAAGAATATTCTTCTAATAAGGGCTGATTTTTCCATCGCCAGGTAACTTTTATTCAAGGAATGACGTTACGTGACGAATAAAGTCCAACACCAGATAACTTTATCGGAGGAATATTTTTAAATTTTTTTTTTTTTTTTTAAATACTATCACTTTGTTGCCCGTCTGTCAAGACTCCGTTATCTCGGGAACGCGTGAAGGTATCGAGTTGAAATTAAATATAATTCAACACTCTCAAGGGAATCAAAATGTATAGGGTACTTCCCGTTAACCTAGAATCGAAAATTCGATGAAATTTGGCAAGAAGCAAGGTCATGTAGCACATGTAATGGAAAAAATCCGAAAGTCGTAAATTTGTAGTTAAATAAAAATAAACGCGTGATAAATTAATTACAAATTTGTACGTAACCCTCGGTGCGCGAGTCCGACTCACTCTTGACCGGTTTTTATGACATGCAGATCCTAGGTTTGCCATAAGTCCCTTGCCGGATCTGATCGTTATTAACTCAAAACCGAGTTTGGGAATCGATATAGAAGGTTATTGGTAAAACATTAACAACCTCTTAAGAGGTCATTGTACTCATCATTATGAACAACTTTTACTATGGGACCAAACCTGAAATCGCGAAAAAAAAATCAGCTGTTCCCTACATTTTGACGAGCATGACTCTGTCAAACTTTCCTATCCCAAATTACCGTGCCTTTCTATCATAAAATAATAAAATTCACCCACAATACAACAGATGAATCAAGGTCTCATCCAGGCAGGGTTGCTTGGTTGGTGGCCAGAGTGGCCAATTGTTCAGAGAGACGCTATTCCAACAACGATATCAAGTACATATTAGGCTCCTACCTGTGTACTTCAGTGGAAGTAAACTGCCGAAACTGGCAGCAGAGCATAAATAAAATTGACGGCAATTACAATAACGATTTTAAGTGTAAATAAAATCCATAAATTTACATATTGATGTCAATTTATGGAGCCTAAAAAGAGATTCATGCTCCGTAGCAAGACACCACTCATTTGCACGCATTTAAGTTTTCGCTGGGTGCGGTTCACAATGGCAGGCATGAATACCTTTAATCATCATGCGTGGGTCTTGCCGGATGAAGCAGTAACTCGAGGCGATGTTGTCTTGGCGGTGTGTCTTGACGTCGCCAATGCCTTCAACACATTGCCCTGGAATTGCAATATATAGGGAGGCACTTCTATATATCATATATATATAGGTATATATACTATATCATAGAATGACAATGCAATGCCAAACTACCTCCACAGCATATTTTGGGGCCTATCTGACGTAGAGACGTCATCTATCCGGGTTAAAAAGGATGGGGTCAGCGAAAGACACAGAGATCGGTTCTGGAACCGCTCCTGAAGAACATCGGGTACGACTGGCACGGTGCGCTTGTCCATAATGTCAGCGGTATCTGTGTGTATGTGACAAGGTGGTTACCGCACTGGGGAAAAAGCACAGGCAAGTGACCGTGTTGAGGACGGCTAGGGTCGCGCAAATCGTAGGTAGAATCCAGTCCCCAGGTGGCGTTGCAGAAATACGAGGCCCTTTTTTTCTCAGGGACCCCGCCCCAACACCCGGACAACCTCACCCCACAATTCTGCAAAGTCCGGAAAGAGCGATGGCCGTCAGAGTAGTATATAGCGGATACCGGTATATGGTACGGTGTCCTTTGCCGCGGCGAGCCTTTTGGCCGGATCACTGATCTTGGCGATAAAATCCTCGCATCACCATGTATATCAGATCTGATGACTCGTGTCATAACGACTAACGGAGCAAGGACCTTGCAGAGCTCGGCCCTATGCTCCGCAAGGTCCTTGTGGTGGAATGGGAACGTCAACGTACTACCGGGATTAAAAGTAAAGTCCCAGGTCTTGGGTTACCTGTGTGCCAAAGGACATCATCATCCGTTTTGGTCCAAATGTAAAAGGTGCCATAATAACATAAATTACTAAGTTGAAAGATAGTAGAATGAAAATGATTGTTTCTATATAACTAGCGGCCCGCTCCAGCTTCGCACGGGTGCAATTTTTTTTACGAATTTCCTAAATTTCCTTTCATACAAACCTTGTCCTGGCAATCTATACTATATCTATACTAATATTATAAAGCTGCAGAGTTTGTTTGTTTGTTTGAACGCGCTAATCTCTGGAACTACTGGTCCGATTTGAATGATTCTTTTAGTGTTGGGTAGTCCATTTATCGAGGAAGGCTATAGGCTATATTTTTTTTTTTTTCAAAATTAGGGATCCGTAATAAAATTGCTATTTTGTAACACAAGGTGTAGGTAAAATCGAAAACCTATTTTTGCGTGCGCTGCAAAAACTATTGACAATAGAACAAAATGATGTACTACGGGTTTGTAGAGCCCATTAAGACCTACAAAAAAGTCCGCGAGAACATATATCTAGCTATCATGGTTTAGTCACAATAACCGATTTTGTGTTCAAAATAATTATTAAATCGTCTGAAGAAAAAAAAACTACGTTAAATATGTATCGTAATATTAATCTTTATCGAAATTAAGCATTATGTTATCAAGAGTATTTATGAAGAAGTAAAATACTTTTTGTTTCATCCCAATCGGATATTTCGTTTAAAAGTTATCACGTGTGTAAGATGTTAAGAGTTGGTACCTAGGAGTTATGGGCCATAGAGTTTTTTATCAACATAAAATCCTGTAATAATCTTTTTCGAAATATTAAATAATGTTGATGATTGTAAGTATAAGATCTTTGAAGAGTATCTATCTATACTAATAATAAAGCTGAAGAGTTTGTTTGTTTGAACGCGCTAATCTCTGGAACTACCAGTCGGATTTGAAAATTCTTTTTTGCATTTGATAGCCCAATTCTTGAGGAAGGCTATAGGCTGTTTACCATCCCGCTAGAGCTCTTAGGAGCCGAGCAAAAAGAAAAAAAGTAAGATCGCGAAACCGAACTAACAGCGGGCAGGCGATGCGATGCGACGGGGTCGGGGAACAAGAAATTTTACGCGGACGAAGTCGCGGGCAGAAGCTAGTACTATGATAAATCATTTCTAAGAAATTACAAGCTGTTGCTCATTTTTAGGGTTCCATAGTAAAACCAGGAACCCATAGTTTCGCCAAGTCCGTCTGTCTGTCTGTCCGCGATTTTACTAAAAAGCTGTAATTTGGCATGGTCCTACAAAGTATTCACACCTACAAAGTTGTGTATAAAATCATGAAAATAAAAAAACCGGGCAAGAGTGAGTCGGACTCGCGCACCGAGAGGGTTCCGTACCATCATGTTTTTAATTTTTCATCGGCGAGGCCTATATTCTTCAGCTGTGCACTAGCTATAGCACCCTCCGCATCCAGTTTAACAACGCTTTCAGAGCGGTTTTGGGTCTGCCTCGCTACTGCAGCGCTTCAGGTATGTTCGCATGGGCGCACACGGACTGTTTTCATGCGACCATGCGGAAGCGCTGTACGTCACTTGTGCGCAGAGTGCGGGCCAGCTCAAATACCGTTCTGAGTATGATAGCCAATAGGTTGGACTGTCCTTATGTGCGGCACTGCTATGACAGACAAGTTACATATAGTGTCGCTCGTCGTAAGAGACTACTGTAGTGAGTATGAGTAGATTATTTGTATTATTTTTGATTTGATTTATTTAATTTAATTTGTGTGTTGATGTTGTATTTATATTGTATTTATTCGTTTGTATTTATTGATATGTGTTTTTGTATTTAATATTGAATAATGTAATGTACCTAATTGAATTGAATTTAAAAGATGTTTTCTGATATGGGTTATGTGGTACCTGAAATAAATGCTATTATATTATACTGCGGTGTACAATATTACAGTTTTATGTCAGCGCCATCTCTTGGCCGATAGTGGAACTAATGTAACTTTTGTTGATGATTTATGAAAAAGTGTGCTATTTAGAGACTTCGTTTTATTTTTCCTGTAAGTAATCTTGAATTAAACTTCTATCACATAGAAAAATTTCAGATTTTTCTCTTTGCAAACTTCGGAGATAAGGGGGGGAACGGTATTTTTATTTACATTTGTAATCAGAAGTCGAAAACGAAAAGTTTTTAATGATTATTTTTCGATTCTGGGATCAATTTGCCAAATTTTAAGCGTAAAGTGGTAATATTTTTGTTAGAGTCAAATGCCCCCTGCCTGCTAAACCATTGTTTTTGGATAATGTGAAAAGTAATTACCATAGAAGTAATTACTTATATACATTTATCGAATTTAAAAGGAAAACTATCACACCTAAGTAGACTCTGCAAGTCCACAAGTAATAATCAACCAACTTATAAAATATATACTTGTAGAAGTATAAATTTTTAATATACAACAACGGTTGCGAGGAACAAGCGGCATATAAGCTTGTGGTGTATTGTTGGATCCCATCATTAACCTTTTGACCACCACAGTCATGTATAGATGACAAACCAAAATGTGCCCAGCACGCCATGGTTCGACTACATGACAGAATTTGACGCCGAGGGCACATATTTTTTTTTTACGTGTGGCCATCAAAAGGTTAAATAACCCTCCTTTTGGGCTTCGCCGCAGTCGGGTAAAAAGACTATGATGTTTCTATAAGATCGAATGCAAAAAAGAACCAACAAAAAGGGTTGCATTATCTATGAAAATAGACATGTTACTAAAAGGTAGACAGACAGTCAACTGTAGATGCGACATTTATTATAGCCACATTAAATATTAAGATGATCATAGGCTGTGTGATCATTGATCATCTTGAAAGTCCAAGGCTAATCATCAGAGATCAGTTGATTAATTTGCTTCTGATTTTTTGATCACTCACAAGAACATCTCCTGTCCTCCACATTCTTTTTGTGTTATCCTGTGTTCATTGTTATTATGATTGATGCAGCACAGTATTTATTTTAGAGCTGCTAGTTAACTTGGTTCATGTAATCTCACTTTAAAAGACACAGACATTTTGATATTCGCGAGAGCTTTGGTGCCCTATACTCTATAGGTTTCAAAAAGTGAGGTCACCATCATCTGCCTAGCCGTTTCCCAACTATGTATGTTGGGGTCGGATTACAGTCTAACCGGATGCAGCTCAATACCAGTATTTTACATGGAGCGACTGCCTATCTGACCTCCACAACCAAAAAAAAAATTGAAAAGTGAGTTCAAAAAGTGAGGTAATCATCAAAATATGTGATGATAAAGAACATTATAAAGAACGTATCTCTTGATTGCGGGAGTTCGAAATTTGAATATTTCACCTGTCCAAGGGACCGCAGACTTTAATAGTTGATGTTAATTTCAAGTTTCTACCTCTAGTACTGACAATAATAGCCTTTACAGACAGACATAAAAATTATCCTATAAGGTTGTTTTTTCCTTTTGATGAACTCCAAAAAGCATTAGTGTTTGCATCATATAAATAAATTATCAGTAATGTAGTTACGAAAAATATGAGATAATGAAGTAAAGTGAACCATTATAAGCAATCTTTACTGTCTATTAATCTTCCCAAAGCCCCCTCCCTGTACAGTGCTATGCCCTGGTGGGATTATATAGTGCTATGTCCTGGTGGGATTATATATCGACGGTTGAAAGGCTAATTGGTCTAAGCGACATTTTTTTAACCGACTTCAAAAAAAGGAGGAGGTTTCTCAATTCGACCGTATATATATTTTTTTTTATGTGTGTTCGCGGATAACTTCGTCGTTTATGAACCGATTTTGATTATTCTTTTTTTGTTGGAAAGGAGATATGCCCAGGGTGGTCCCATGATAAGGAAACCAGGATCTGATGATGGCATCCCAGTGAAATCGAGGGGAACATTCGAAAATCGTAGGAGCGACTAGTGCGTTTGTTAATTTTTTCATTAAGTATTTTAAAGCACTACAATTTAATAAAGGCCTGGAGTCGATCTGATGATGGAGCCGAAAGACAGTCGAGGGGACTCCTCAACGATTTATAGCAGTTACCTTGTGTTTGGGCTTGATTAATTTGTATTGATGTGAACTTTACACCTACATGGGTTGTGACTGTCATTAGGGGTCTGATGATGAAGACGAAGGACAGTTAAGGGAACTCCTCAACAGTTTACAGTAGCTACCTAGTGTTTGGAATTAATTCATTTATATTGATGAGAACTGTAGGGGAAATGCATCATTTGGTAAAGTGGATCTGATAATGAAGACCACAGATGGCCATCGGAACTACTCAATGACAAATATTTCACTGCGATTCTATGGTTGCTAAGCAATTTATGATTGTTACAATGCGTACGGTGAAGTGGAGCTGATGGTGACTTCTCAATCAGCTCCAGTTCTCCTGGTTCTTACTAGAACTCCTCAACAATGAACTTCCCTGCATCGGGAAAAGCAATGTTTTGTAAAAGGTGATGAACAGTTGACATTAGGCTATTGTAACTTAAATAAATTACAAACTGAACCACTAAAAAGTGAAAAATAAAAACTTTTTTACAAAAAAAAACAACCGACTTCCAAAAACACTATAAAGTGAAAAATAACTTTAATTTCGGAAGTCGGTGACAAAAAACTACAATACAAATCCAAAGACACGGACTTCCGAAATTAAAGTTATTTTTCACTTTATAGTGTTTTTGGAAGTCGGTTGTTTTTGCAATATTGAGTTATATACATATTCGGAATCAGCAAAATTTGCTCATTCCGAATATGTATATACCTAACTCAATTGCAAAAAATGTCGCTTAGACCAATTAGCCTTTCAACCGTCGATATTATACATTATCATATTTGGTTTTACACAGAAGACAAAGTCAACACTTGCTTTTTAGCACACAGAATTTATACTTAGCACAGATCTTCTAGAATTATGGGAACCACAATAAAAATATACTTAACAAAGAAACTAACTAACCTAGCCACAAAATATATTGGAAATACAAGTGGTTAAATAGTTCAGCCTGAAGGTTGTTTGGCAGTCAATATGTAAGAAACTCACTCACCCAAAATAATTTATGATTATTTGAGTACTTTAGGGATTATAACATTTATTATTCTATCTCTAATGGACAAACTGTTATGATTGCCATTAATGAGAATGTTTGATAACATAACATTACCTACCTCTTGCTGATACGGTTCCCAACATCGTCTTCAATATTATCACAAGATTTTTCTGTCTCATCCTTAAACAAAAGAAAATATCAATTTAACCATATAAACTAGTTTCTTGAGGCCACTAACTTAAGGCTTATAAATCTAACAACAGTAATGACAGGGCTACATAACAAACCATTCGCATTACCTACATACTACTAACTTTGTAGCACGATGGACCTATCATGTTTCAAAGTTAGAAATAGTATGATTGTAATAAATGAACTAACAAGACAAAGAGCTAAACAGGGCTTATGATTAGTGGTAAATAGAAAGATATACGGGTGTTAAATTAATGTAGGTACTGAATCGTTTGTTTTTTCGTTCGTATGTTGTCAATATATTCCTCGAGAAATACTCAATACGTCTGACCAATTTGACACAACATCATAACACTAAAAAAATTGTACAAACCAGTACTCACCGTTTTCCTAGGTGTTTGCACACTCGGAGAACGTCGAATTGTAACAAGTGCCATACCACATTAGCGTTAACAAATCATTATCAAGGTATGTAATACAATCACAAAACATAGAGAGGAATACCTATTGACTTATCATAACACTAATCCTTAAATGATTCAATATATGTAAGGTAAAACTTAGTAGCATACATCACTAGATACTTTAGATACACTCATAACTGATTGCAACAAGTACAATCTATCACAACTTCGCCCATTTTTTATTTTACTAAATTCTATTCTTATTCAAAGAAATGATGGATGAGTGAGTGACTGCCACAGATTAAAAAAATGATGAGCGTAATCCATGGAATAAAAAAGTACTATCGCTATCAAAATCACATAATTATTCTCTATAGGAATTATTTATAAGCACTAAATATTATTTTCTAGATTTTAATTGAGAAATCTATACTAATATTATAAAGCTGAAGAGTTTGTTTGTTTGAACGCGCTAATCTCAGGAACTGCTGGTTCGAATTGAAAAATTATTTTTGTGTTAGATAGTCCATTTATCGAGGAAGGCTATAGGCTATATAACATCACGCAATGACCCTTAGGAGCCGCGCAGCGTGTGATACCGCGGGGAACAGCTAGTAATAAATATTTCTAACTTATTTTTTTACCTAACAAAACTATTTCATTTGATTAATTCTCAAATAAAAGTAACAATATGATCTAGAGATGGTCCGTAGCTCGGTGGCTGGGGCTGGGGCTGACACCGACACGCCCTGGCCCGCGCTCAACAACCCAATTAGGCGAGTCAAACAATTTCGAAGGCGACCGCAGACCGCAGACCGCCACGGCAAAACTGCCCAATAGCAACGTCAGACCGCAGCGGCACAACTGGTTTTTACTAAACGTATTTTTAAAGATATTGATTTCGTGCGAAGATGGTGACTTTTTGTTTTGAGTTGCTGCGTGTGTATTTATAGTTACTTTACTCTTTCTTATGCTAGCTACACACGCTAGCGTAAGACTGTCGGGGTAGGGCAATTCCTTATAGTGACAGATTATAGGGCATTTTTTTCAAAATGCGACATCTTTTATCCCCATCCAAAATAATTAGTTATTTTATGTCCCCGCAGATGGCGTTACTATCGTTAAAATATAATTTGTGACTAAAAAATAAATATAAAATATTTAATTTAAGTATAGTTTCAGTACTTATTGATTTAATTAAACACGTATTACAATTATTTGCAAATATTTATGTAGATTACAAAAGCTGCCTAATAATTACAATATGCATGACGAAAGATTTTGAAATCCTCTTCCGTAATGTAGAACACATTTACTATTTACAAAAACACCTTTATTTCGGTAATAAACTAAAGTTTAACCAGTGATCTCAGGCATATTTATTATTGATATTTATATTACTTTACTAGAGGGGCTGGTGGCTATATAATAACAACCGCAGTCGATCGATCAGGTTTAGCTACGCTTGCCGCGGTTGGTCTGTGGATGGGTGACCATCTTTACATACCGTGACCCCTCCGTGCCTCGGAAAGCACGTTAAGCCATTGGTTGGTCCCGGCTGTCACAGTTTGACAGTCGTTACGGGTAGTCAGAAGCCCGAAAGTCTGACAACCAGTCTAACCAAGGGGTATCGTATTACCCAGTAACTGAGTTGTGGAGGTCAGATAGGCAGTCGTTCCATGTAAAAAACTGGTATTCAGCTGCATCCTTTTAGACTGGAAGCCGACCCCAACATAGTTGGGAAAAGGCTAGGCAGATGATGAGGCAGATGATACTATGGTCTCAGGTCCTATGAGTAATAGTGTTCTGTGCTCAGGTCTGTCTGTGTCACTCTGTGTCATGTCAAGTCAAGTGTCAAACTGACTGACACACAACACAGAGTACCAGAGTACAGACGCGAGCAGCGTTGCCAGACCGTACCAAAAAGTACGGTTTTCCGTACTATTCATCACACAACCGTACCTCAGTGTAGACCGTACCTTTTTCGTACCTTTTCTATACTAGTGATTTATTTAAAACTAGCTGCTGCCCGCGACGTCGTCTGCGTGAAGGCTCTACAGCACCAAAAATACCTAAGATGCTGGTGTCGCTATAGCATTATAAAGTAAACAACTTTTAAAATAACATTAAAATATAAGTTTTTTTTTGCAAGCGAAGCAAGTGAAGAGAGTTATATGGGAATCCTGCTGAGTTCAGTCATAAGAGGTGACTGAAGGAAATAGAGAAAATAATGCAGGAATACATTCCAGGACACAAAAGAGTAAAAATACGTTCAAAGGTATCATATATACCTTACAACACTTCCCTATAAACTACGTTGGTAGTTATGCTGCCAGGAGCCAAAATGTGTGATGACGCGGGAGCAAGCGACGACGTACAGTTGCCCGTGTGAGAAGCAACTCGTCCTGACGTCGACACCCACTGCCCTCAGTGTCTGCCCCTGCGACTTATTGATGGTCATCGCGAAGCAAACACTCACGGGGAGCTGTACGCGCTTGAACTGGAACGGGAAGTTATGAGGTATGACGGGAATGCGTGGTATAAATACTGCCTCGCCGACGCCATAACCCGTAAGAATTTCCGCCTCAATGGTGTGTCTGTGGAGCGAGATGACTTTAAGGCGGGTCCCGTTACACAACTTCGGAGGAGATAGGTTCCGAAGAAGCATAACCGGGACACCACTTCAGCTTGATGGTATGCGCTGGAAGTCCACTTGCTGACAGGGAGTTCAGAAATTCCACGGGATAATGTGTGGCGTCATCTTGCTTGACAACAGTGTTTATCGAGGTGTAGACTACTTCATTCCCCTCAATTTCCGAGAGAATGCATTCGTTAATTGCTGCAGCCTGATCATTTTTGGGCGTCAAAATGGCCCGCTCACACACCCAAGAATTCTGCTGGTGCGGTATACGACTGAATGTCCCCGTACACACAGCGAATGAGTTCTTCTAAGCTGGAAACCATTCTACCGAGAGACTCTGGAAGCACCACCTGTCTACCTCTTTCTTCTGGTAGAGTGCCTTCGCCAAGACTTAGAAGGACATCGGAGAATTCTTGAGCGCGTGCATTGCCGCCGAGCCGAGCTCTCATATTAATGGTCAAGCGCAGCGTACGAACTCGTGACCACAACGAAGATCGTTTCAACGAAGCATTCACCTCGTCAGCCCTCGATCCTCGGCCATCGTACACTCATCCCATACGATCAGAGAGCAATCCTTGAGCACGTGTCCCTTATCGCTGTTACGTGACACACCACAAACAGGCGTTTCGGCGCTCTATAAATCGATGGGAATTTTAAACATGGCATGTGCTGTCTTGCAGTCCCGGAAGCAGTGTGGCAACGATTCCCGACGACGCTACAGCAATAGCAATTTTGCCTTGCCTCCTGACCTCTGCAAGTATGCCAGTGGTAACAAATGTTTTTCCTGTTCCACCAGGAGCATCCAAGAAAAACATTTTACCCTGGTTTTGCCAAACGCTTTCAAGGACGGTGTCATAAATTTGTTTTTGCTCTGAAGAGAACAAAGCGACATGGTCATTTCGTATGGTGGTCATTTCGCCGTCTCCGACTTCGTCTCCAGTAGCACGCCTCAAAGCTCGTAGAAAATCTTCAGACAGATGATGGCGATACTTCTCCCACAAAGCTACCGGGTTCGCGACTCCACAAAACACCAAGATGACGGCAAACAGATGACGCATGCGGCTGGGACTGTCACTGACGCTCGCCTCCGCGAGGGTGTCAGCCCAATTTTGGTCACCGTCGAGAAGGTGACGTGCTACGCAGGCTGCGCGGTAAGTGGGAAACTCCATGCCATCAAATGTCCTCAGAAAGGCGAAAGACTTTGCCTCGGACAGTGTGAAGTAACAACCGCAGAAAATCGCATTCGCCGTTATTCGGATGCACGGTATAATTTAAGTTTATAATTAGGTACCTATACGACTTGAAAATATATTAATTACCAAGCAATAATCACACAGATAAATACCGGACAAAAGTATTAACAGTCAATGTTTATTTTGTACTAACAACATGAAATTAATGAAGAAATGATCATCATCAATGAACATAACTTTTTTGTAATACTTAACACCGCATTTTTTTTAAATTGTCTTCCTCAACTCTGCTCAAGATTTTGAGGGTTTTGTTGGAACTTGAATTTGTCAAAACGAACTATACGATACAACTTTTATGAAGAAAATGCACATTACCAATATTACCATCTATGAATTTTAAGAATAACTAACTACTAACCTCACCAACATGATCAAATTTAAACTATTAATTTCCAAAAAGTGTTGACATGTAACTTGATTAGATTTTTATGAAATCTCATAGATGGCGCTGCTTCAAAATTGTCTTATACTACTAATATTCATTAAACTATGTTTCTCTGCCCAAGTTACTTAAATGGCGTAAAAGTTTTTATAGTGTAAAGCTAGATAATAGCATGACTTACTCAAAAACAACATTTAAATATGCGTCGTTAGATTACACGCTGTCACAGAATGCGTAAGAAAAATAAAGATTCACAGCTCCTCCTCGTAGGTGATAGCGTGATAATATGTAGCCTATATGTTGACCCGACCTCTTAGTAATATTCATGCAAAATTTGAAGTAAATCCATGAAGTACTTTTTGAGTTTAGCCCGGACATATATACAGACAAACAGACAAAAATTCTAAAAACTATATTTTTGGCTTCGATATCGATTGTAGATCACGCCCCAAGTATTTTTTTTTATATATTCTATGTACAGTTTTGCCTTTCCTACGATTTTATTATATACGATTTTATTATTTTATATTATTTATTTAAACATTATCATTATTTATTTTTTTAAATAACACAGACATAAGGATCAGAATTATTTCGTCATAAAGGCAAGCCTTTACGACGTGATTAAACACATAATAATGTTTTAAAGATCACAATATGATTTCGTTAGTACTATATCGCGCCAATAGATGTCGTTACATGTTTCCACTTATTGCAATAAAAATTGTTATAGAATGCTTTAAATTGATTATATCTTTTGATAGACTGAAGCGATTGCGATGAAACAAAGACTAATCACTGCTCGGAGTTCTACACTATATTTGAGTATAAATATGAACCATATTGGTTTGGTACTTTTTACGTTGAGCCTGTTCAAAATCTGTCACATCCAAACAGACAAACAGACAAAAATTGAAGAAATGGCATCTGTTGGTTATCCTGTAACAGCCCAACTATTTTTTAAATTTTTATTTTCAATGTACAGAAACGCCTCGTCTACAGATTTATTATATGTATAGACAATACTTTTTGTTCCTTTAAATATAGAGAAAAATATCGCTTCATATCTGAACTTCCTCATCACATTATTCCTATGATAAATTATTATCAAAAAATTTTTTTATTCATTGCATCATTAACGAATTCAATTACTTTACTTCATTCTATAATTGATTTACAAATGAATTTGTTCGATATTGGCAATCGGTAATAATGTTCTACTTTACCATATCCCTTTGATTATTCGATTCCCTATCGCTTTTTTTCCAACCTATGGTCGCAGACAGCCAACTCGAAGAAGAAAAAAACTGATCTAGTTCTTGCAGAAGTATCCCGAGCCAACCGTACCTTGAAGTTAAAAACCGTACCTTTTCAGAAAGCCAACCGTCCATTTTTGGGAAATCATACTGGCAACACTGGACGCGAGTCAACGTCAAAATTACGTGATCGCGATCTACAACAGGATCAAAAAGAATAATTCAAGCAAGTGTTGTAAATAATTAAGTAAATGTTTAAACTTGTAAGGTGTTTTGCTAATGACTCAAAAACTGTTATGACAGCTTTGCAACTCTATAAACATTTACTGAGGCAGTGTGAAAAACTTCCCTCTGACGCTTGTAAACACTATAAATTCGCTGTTAAACAGGTAAGTTTAAGTTGTGTTCTGATAAAACCTTGAATAAAATTATTGTAGTTTAATAGCACCTGATGAACCCGCATGTTTGAATTAATAATATGCCAGAACGTCTTATTGATTTACTATAAATAAGCAGTTCCGTCCAGTTCTTGTACTCTGTTGAATTGTTTGTAACAGTAATAGTATGTGAGTGTCCTGGGCTCCTGGCTAACACAGCCAGCCTAGCTTGACTAGGCTAGTTTACTTAATAACATATTTACACGAAATGTTTTAATTTAGGTACATACCTATTACTATAAAATATTATTTTGTGTCCAATTTAAAAATTAAGAAGCTGTTTCAAAATTTGTATGAAATAATTGACGTAATAATAAATGTTAACAGAAACTTATCCAGATTAGGTGAAACTGACTACAGGTATACCAAATATAAACTATGGATAAATAGGTACAATAATACATTAGCAAATACTAAGATTGCTACTTCATCTACATAACTCAAACTAGCCAAATTTATTGGGTATTGACCAATTGCTCCAGACAAAATAATAATGATAATATTTTTCGAGTGTATACTACTATACACTTACTTACTACATTCTTTTTCCAGAGCTACAAGCAACACAAGTTTGAACCTGATCCAGAGAGAGTGAAAGAAATTATTTCAAAAAGTGTTAAGGATGCTAAATGGATTATAAATAAGGTAAACATAATAAATAAATGAGAGGAGTGCGGATCGTTTATGTATAATGAGGACCGAAAACAATAATACATTGCAATAGCGTAGCGCACAATGAAATTAAATGATTGCCTCACAATGGATTTAGAAATTATTCAAAACATTGTAAGAGCAGTTAAAAAAATTAAAATATTTAAAAGTTTAAAAAAAAGCTTATATTTAAATAATACCATAACCTAAAAAGAAAAATAAACACAAACTAAAAAGAAATAAAATAAACTCAAGTGACATTTTAGAATAATATATAAATTTAAAAAATGCTTGAGGCGCTGATATTGTCAAAATCAAAGTCAAATCATTTATTTCAAATAGGCACACTTTTGAACGTCAAAAAAAAACTAAATAGAAATGATTCTAGTCGCCCATTCCAAAAGGTAGTTTTCGTATATCGTCGTAAAATTCTCCAAATTAGATCATGAAACTTTGCATAAGAACTGAAGTAAATATAAAACAGACACTGTTTCTAATTTTTTTCAAATTACCATTATTTTTTCACTGTAAAAAGCAAATACCTAAACTATTGGTGCTGCCTGCCGCCCAGCACCTCACTCTGTCTCGCTGTCACTCAGTCCTCCAGACGTATTGTGAGAGCGAGATAAAGATTGAATTTTAGCCATAGACAGAGTGTCTACGATTTTAGCTGAGGTAGTATGGGCTCCTAGGGGGGTTGAAAAAAATATGTAATCTGCCATCTTGGAGCGGCGGCCATATTGAATTTAATGTGATATTATTAACTTTATCGTTTTGTACTCTTCAAGCCCTTTCATTTGATACCCTTATTAAGCCCATCCTAACGTAGTTGGGAAAACCCATAATAAGGAAGGGGGTTGAGAAAAAATATGAAATCCGCCATCTTGAGCGACGGCCATATTGAAATTATTACAATATTGAGTATCGCACATTGTATTGTTACCAAAACTAAAGGTGTATGCAAAATAACAGCTCAATCGGAACTAACAAATCGCATCAATGTTAACATTAATTTAATGTCTTAAAGAACACTCAGATTAAAATTTTATTGACAAAAAAACAGTGACTTTTTTCTAATATTGGCTCTCCTGTAAAATTTTATAATTTCGTTTAGGAACGGTTTTACTTTAAAGGTGCGAAATGGTCGAAAAATAGTTTGCAAATGACGGACAACTTACATACATACGAACAGTGCAAGTGCAAGTTAAATAATAATAATAATAAAAATTATTAAAAGCTTGTAAAAATAAATTTATAAATAATTTGTTTTAAATAAATTTCTTAGTGGAATAAGTATATGATTTAATAATAGGTTGTTGATAAGTATTAAAATAAAATGTTCCCTTTTTTTTCAGTATACTCAAACATAATGGATGATATGAAGAAGAAAGATATTAATGATTCACATAGAAAATATGGTTTTATTCATGACACCAGAATATTGTAATTGCTAAGGATGTTTGGTGAAAAAATAGAGGATTATGAAATATTGGAACATCTTGGTAAAGGAGGATTTGCACATGTTTATAGAGCAAAATGTCGACAAACAGGATTATTTGTTGCCATCAAAATGATAGACAAAGCACTTATGGCAAGTGCTGGTATGATAGGCAGAGTAAGACAAGAAGTCACCATTCACTCTCGTTTGAAGCATCCTGCTATCTTAGAATTGTATACATTTTTTGAAGATGCACATTATGTTTATTTGGTTTTGGAACTAGCACACAATGGTGAGCTTGCAAAACACTTCAAGTTAGGAACTCGGGGGTTATCTGAGAAGGCTGCTGCTGATATATTTAGACAAGTGCTGAGTGGAGTTTTGTATCTTCATACACACAATATTATTCATAGAGATTTATCATTGAACAACTTATTGCTGACAAAGGATCTAAATGTTAAAATTGCTGATTTTGGTTTAGCTACCCAGTTGAATGGTCCAGATGAGAAACATGTTACCATGTGTGGCACACCAAACTATATATCTCCTGAGGTAGCTTCGCGAGACTTCCATGGGTTACCAGCTGATGTCTGGGGTTTGGGCTGTATGTTGTACACTTTATTAGTAGGAAGCCCTCCTTTCCATACTCAGCATGTCAAGACTACTCTTAACAAAGTTATTAATGCTGATTACAAGATACCTTTGGAACTGTCCCTGCAAGCCCAGGACTTATTGCAGAAGCTTTTGTGTAAAGATCCCACAAAGAGAATAACATTAAAGGCTATATTAGAACATCCCTTTTTATGTAATGTCCAAGGTTCATGCAAGCAAGATATATCACGAGATTCTGGGTTCCTGACAACACTGCACAGTACTCAACACAGCAATAAATTTAGACCTGATGATAGAACTGATCTTGAATATCCCATAAAAGAGTACAATGCGGAAAAAAAAGATGTCAATCCTATGTCCTATAACATATTTACTCAAGAAGTCAGTTCTAATTCAACATGTTCTAATAACCGAAATTACAATTTGTGCACAGGAATTGATAAAGCATCTGGGGATATGTTTGATTTCAAAAATCAGCATAATAATATATTCCAAAAAAGTGTTAGTCCATGCAACAGCAATTTATCTTTATTGGAAAAAATGAGAATAATTGACTTAAAATGTAAAATGCCTCAAGCAAACATAAATTTAGAGGAAAACAAAGAAAATATTCCTAAACCTTGTGCAGTCAGTTCTAATGTGTTGAGTGTTCCTCCTCTGTGTGCTGAAAGATTGCCAACGATTTCACACAGGACACGAAATGCAATACTGAAAATAGAATCTTCTGGAGTAATTGTAGAGTTCATTAAAAAGAAAGGCAAAGATCGAGAAGAACAAATAGCAGAAATATGTAAAATATCCAAAGATGGTATGAAAATTATAATATATACAGTTGATAATAAGACTAGGACTCTGAACTTTGACCATGATCCTAATCCTGATGAAGTATTTACTTATCATAATTTACCACAGAAACATTGGAAAAAATATTTATATGCTTCGCGGTTTGTTGAACTTGTCAAAGCCAAAACACCAAAAATAACATTGTACACATCTCTAGCAAAATGTCAGCTAATGGAGAATGCCACCGACATTGATATATTCTTTTATAGTGGAGAAAAAGTTACATATACCAGTTTAGAAGGGTTAAAGATTATTGACAAAAATCTAAAAACACACTATAATCTTGCAACAGCACCTGAGCTGAAATATATAACTGACCACTTTGAGGAATGTTCTAACCGCATGAAGCGTGTACAAACAGCACTATCTGGTATTCCTGATGAATGTTTTCCTTTGATAATAGGAAAAAGACCTGTTCAACCTGTGGGTAATTTACAATCACCTCTTCAAGGCTCAGTAACTGCAAATTATAATACGCCACTCTTAAACATTGGATCATTTCATCGAACAGCTGCTAGCTCTAGTCATGCGCCAAGTGATTATAATTAATGGACTTGGAATTTGTAATTCTCTACATGTCAGTATATCTTGACAAATTCAATTAGATGGCTTAAATTTTGAAAATAAATTGTGTTCAATCCTTTATTATATTATAGGTACAGTCAACAGCAAAAGTAGATGATCAAAATCAGAAATTCAATACTAATGAACGGAGTTCGCGTCAGAACTGTGTGGCGTCGAAGTGATTCAAAAGCATGTGATTGGAAATTATACCAAACATTTACTACTAGTACAGCTGCCATATATTCGTGATCAGTTTTAACTCTTATTAAATTTCTGATTTTGATCATCTACTTTTGCTGTTGACTGTACTACTTGTAAGTATAATAAGCGCAAGTCCTAAAAGTAGTTTGTTCTAAAAAGTAACTTGGATATACTGCCGTACATTGTTTAAAATACGGTTAAACCCATAAAGTAGTTTCAGAGATATCGGACAAAAACCTGCGAAATGATGTCTCTTCCAAACGAATAAAGATATAAAAATCTTTCTAACTCGGAAAGTAAAAGTCGTACAGTAATGGGACCCAGCACAAAAGATAGAGAATTTTTCAAAACGTAATGTGTGATTCAAAACTAAAAAATGGCAGTTTGAGGCTTAACCGTGTTTTAAGTAACGTACGGCAGTATAGGGGTTTTGTAACTGTGCAGCTACTTTCAAAGGGAGGACAGTCTCCGGGTAGATTTTGACTACAATACTATGCACTCACCTTAAAAGATAAAGACGTAAATTCATATTTTGATTGAGCTTTGCGCTTATTTTTTTAATTAAGTACTTGTCTTGTTGTATATTGATTTAGCTAGTTAATAGTGCCTCTTACTTTGTATTATAATGTTAGCTTTATGGCATTATTGTGCTAAGAGATGTATGTAAGTAAATACATAATTATACTCAAAATAAAACTGCTTAACATACTCTATACATGTTTTTATGTTATTTTTTTTTCATTTTCACTAAGGCTGATTTTTCAATCAACAGATTTTTTTAGTCTTGGGATAAAATTGACGTTTGACAGTTTTTTTTTTTGTATGGAAGAACTGTCAAAAATTCAAAATTATTCCTCCGATAAAATTATCTGACGTTGGAAAAATCAGCCCTTAGAAAAATAACAATTATTACCTTTTCGTTATTTCGATATAAATCTATACATACTTATAATAAATCTGTAGACAAGGCGTTTCTGTACATGGAAATTATAAAAAAAAAAATAGGTGGGGTGTTAAGAGCCTATACTACCTCAAATGGCTTAACATGATCCTCCGTTATGTCGAAAATTCTGCAGCATTAATTTTGAAATAAATATATGCTAAAGTTGAGGATTAATGTAAGGTCTTATGTTAGACGAAAACACGATTACATAAAATTTTCTCGATAAAAAAAAATTCCAAAGTTACCTCCAAACCGAACAATAAACCGCTGGTATTCAAAAAATACTTCAAATTAGATCATGAAACTTTGCATACTAACTGAACTAACTATAAAGCAGGTCTTATGTTAGTTAGTTTTTTTGAAATACCTTTATTTTCACCGTAAAAAGCAAATACCTAAACTATTGGCGCTGCCTCCCGCCCAGCACCGCACTCTGTCTTGCTTTCACACAGTCCGCGAGCAGTATCGTGCGAGCGAGATAAAGAGTGAATTTTAGCTGAGGTAGTATAGGCTCTTAAAGGATAACCAACAGATGCCATTTCATAAAATTTTGGAATTTTTGTCTGTCTGTTTGGATGTGACAGATTTTTTATTTGAACAGGTTCAACGTAAAAAGTACCAAACCAATATGGTTCATTTTTATACTCAAATATAGTGTAGAACTCGGAGTAGTGATTAGTCTTTGTTTCATCGCAATCGCTTCAGTCTATCAAAAGATATAATCAAATTAAAGCATTCTATAACAACTTTATTGAAATAAGTGGAAACACGTAACGACATCTATTGAGACGATATAGTACCAAAGAAAACATTATTGTGATCTTTTAAACATTATTATGTGTATTATTAACTCTGATACTTATGTCTGTGTTATTTAAAAAAATAAAAATGATAATGATTATAATCTATAAATATAAAAGAAAGTCGTGTTAATTACACTACTTATTTATAACTCAAGAACGGCTAAACCGATTTAGCTGAAAATTGGTGGGGAGGTAGCTTAGAACTGGTTCTAAGAGACTGACATAGGATACTTTTTACCAACTTCACAAAAAGGAGGAGTACTATGTTCGGATGTTTGTATGTTTTTTTTTTTTTGTATGTGTGTTCATCGAATACTCCGCCGATTTTCAAAATTCTTTTTTTGTTCAAAAGTAGATAGTTCTGAGGTGGTCCCACTGTCACCAAGGTAGGATCTGATAATGGGATCTTAGAGAAATCGAGGGCAACCCTCAAAATTTTATAGGCTCACTTATTGTTTTTCGCATATTTTATGAAGTATCTTGTGTATTTGCGTATGGTTGTCACCATTTCAGGTAGCTGGGCTGATGATGGAAGGTACAACTCCTTAACAGTAAGAAGTCTTGAACAGGCAAGGACTGTTTTAGTAAATTGTTTTGATGTTTGATAGGGCATTTGCCACATTTGGTCTCATGATCATCAAGTCATGCTGCAGTCAGGATAGTCTGAAGAGTACCTAACTCCTCGACAACTAACAACAGATATATCGTGTTTAGGCTCATTGAAAAGGGCTCGATGTGTGGATAAACGTACTGTTAATGAGGAACACCGAATAGAGACCAGATGCTGAAGCCAGGAGCATCAGAAAAAGTACAAACCTTGAAATTACAGCACCGTAGTCGTGTTTGGGCTCATTTTAAACAGGACTAAATTTTAAGTTCAATGCAATGTTGACATAACTCTGGCCTGATGTTGCAGCCAGGATTATCAGCTAGGAGAGTTGAATACTAGGAGAACTCCTCAACAATTAACGTCCCTGCATCGGGAAAAGCAATATTTTGTAAAAGGAGATCAGCAGTTGACATTAGGCTATCGTAACTTAGATAAATTACAAACTGACCCACTAAAAAGTAAAAAAAGTAATTTAATAAAAAAATTAAACCGACTTCAAAAAGAAATTAACTCAAAATTATGAAATAACTTTAATTTCGGAAGTCGGTGTCTTGGGATCTGTATTTTAGTTTTATGCCACCGACTTCCGAAATTAAAGTTATTTCATAATTTTGAGTTAATTTCTTTTTGAAGTCGGTTTAATTTTTTTAAATTACTTTTTATTTCGTAATTTTTAGTTTTTGCACTAGTATTTGACCAAGGTTTTGAGATGTTTTTCCTTTGACACTACACCCGTAGCTCTTATCAATAAGCCAGGCCGTCACACTTACACGTATTAGTCCATATCTTAAAAATTACTGAATCGATCTTGATGAAACTTGCACTGTTCCCTAAGTTGAAGAAAATGTAAGCCAATAAAAAAAAATGGTCACGATCCGATTAATAGTTCCGGAGATATGCGTGGACAAACATACATACATACGTCTATGAAATTTTGTATATTTGTTTGGAAGCCCTAATAGATCATCATATGTGAATATAATGCAATTCCAATAATATTACATACATACGTATCGAATTGATAACCTCCTTTTTTTTGAAGTCGGTAAAAATAAAAACTTTTTTACAAAAAAAACAACCGACTTCCAAAAAACACTATAAAGTGAAAAATAACTTTAATTTCGAAAGTCGGCGGCAAAAAACAAAAATACAAATCCAAAGACACCGACTTCCGAAATTAAAATTATTTTTCACTTTATAGTGTTTTTTGGAAGTCGGTTGTTTTTTTTTGTAAAAAAGTTTTAGACGGACATTGTATTTAATACTTTTATTTACTTATCGGAGTAGGGTAGGAGTAGTGTGGGAGTAGGGTAGGAGTTGGGTAGGAGTAGGGCAGGAGTAGGTTAGGAGTAGGGTAGGACTAGTGTAGGACTAGGGTAGGATCGAGTAGGGTCGGGTAAGGGGTAGGACACCACGCGAACGATAGCGCCGGGCAGCTAGAAATAATTTATATGGCAAAACAACGTTTGCCGGGTCAGCTAGTGTATTAAACTATTGTTTTATGATAAATACTAAGCAATATAATTTATATGTAATAATTAATATAATTATATTATAGCTGCGTGTGCGGTCACTCGTATATATAGAAAATATGTCGTAATATGCCTTGCTATGATTCATATTAATATACAAGGTGTTAATGAACTAACCCAAAAGCTCTTAAGAGGTCATTGTACTCATCATTATGAACAACTTTTACTATGGGACCAAACCTGAAATCGTAAAAGTTGTTCATAATGATGAGTACAATGACCTCTTAAGAGGTTTTGGGTTAATTCATTAACATCCTGTATATCATAGCTACGTCTCTGTGACGGGCTTTACGACATATTTTCTATTCATGTAGGTATATAAATTTGCGAGTGAATGACCTCTTAAGAGGTTTTGGGTTAATTCATTAACCGCACACGCAGCTATAATTATATATTTCTATGACGTCCATAAAATATCCCACACAGCACATAATATCTAGTAGATATCCAATATTAGTCTACTGAAATCTAAGATATCTAAGATCATAATGGAACGTTTAGTAGATATCTACAACTGGTCTTGAAATCATCTCTTAGTTAAGATATTACATAATATCTAGAAGACATCTACAGCTGATCATCTCTTAGAGAAGATATTGCATAACGTCTAGTAGATATCTACTGTTGGACTTAAAAATGACTCTGAAAGTTCAGAAGAAACAAAGAAATAATAATAGCAGATAATCTAGAAGATGTCTATACTACACTCTCGAATCATCTAGAAGATGTCTAGAGGATATTTTGCTAAATTCCTACTGTAGCAAACCTTATTTTTTAATCTACCAACGCCACTTATTACTTATGAGAGACACTACAACATGTCGCAACTCCACGCTAGATGGCGCTGACGCAAAACGTCACGTTTCTGAATCGCGGTGTCGAGATTCTCCGATGGTTAATGACCTCCGCTAGTATATTTTATTTTATTTGAGAAAACTGAACTAGTGGTGCATCCGTGGATTACGTCCTACCTTGGAATAGTCACACGGGACATCGCTACTTAGTTAGCCTAACTCTAGACCTAGTGTCCTTTTTGGTTTAGAGGACACCTTTCCCCCTCCTTCGTCCCTTCTGGGAAAAGGTTGTGTGGATTCGTCCTATATATATACAATTATACTCTGTACGTTGTGTAGTGGTGGTTAATATATCATATAGCAAAATAAAGCACCGTGCTTAATACACAACATAAAGCAAATGCTATCGTGGCTCTCACAAATTGCTATTTGCTTATTGCTTTTTTACATCGCACTCTGTCTCTGTCATCGCGCGAAACGCATTAAGCAATGAATATAATAATAATCGTTATAAGCAAGCACCGCGTGCGATTTGCGATCTCGGGCGGCTCACGTAAATACGTAATAATAATGAATGATATGCTATTTGGTTCGTGTTTTTTACTTTTGTGATTATTTTGCTTCGTACTTTTTTAGTGTAAATAAATAAATATATATTAATAAATATCGTATGAGGTATATGAGGATATGTATAAGTATGAAGGAAAGTTGATGTTGTTGTTGTTGATGTTGAGTTGTTGTTGTTGATGTTGTTGAGTTGTTGTTGATGTTGTTGTTGAGTTGTTGTTGTTGATTTTGATGTTGTTGTTGAGTTGTTGTTGTTGAGTTGTTGTTGTTGAGTTGTTGTTGTTGATGTTGTTGTTGTTGTTGTTGATTTTGTTGTTGATGTTGTTGTTGAGTTGTTGTTGATGTTGTTGTTGAGGTGTTGTTGAGTTGTTGTTGTTGTTGTTGGTTGAGTTGATTGTATCTGTTTTATCGTAATTCATAAACGCGATGTAATATTCTTTAGCACGCTGTCAGTCACCGCGCTTGCTTTATTCGCGCCCGCCCGTAACATAACAAGTCAAGTATCAGGTACCTACGCGTATAAAAAAAGCATGCTTTAAATAAAGCATATAAAAAATCATGCTTAAAATATAAAGCAATAAGCAAGTGATTGCCTTATAGCAACTTTGAACACCACTAACGTTGTGTAATAAATCCTCCGGCGACGACATCCCTTACACTACTAGATATTTTGTAGATAATCTAGAAGATATCTTCTAAAGTTTACTAGTAGACATCTAACTCAAACTCAAACTCAAAGCATTTATTTCAATTAAACCATTTTACAGGCACTTTTGAATTGTCAAGAAGTAGGTCAGTCAGAAAAATGTGAAGCTAGTTGCCCATTCCAAAGCGTAGGTACCTATGGAGAAGAACGGACAAGAAACTCCATGGACACTCTTTTTAAATCATATTTTACAAAAATATTAGTTACATCATTACTTTTGAATTTATAATTAAATAATGTGAGAACGATGTAAAAATAAACAAGACGTATGCGTTAAAAGCGTCCAGAGTACAACAAATAGTACTAAAACAACAATCCAAAAATAAAAATAAAATAATTAAAAATAAGCCGAGGCAGCTAAGTGATGACCAGCCCCAACTGACGGCGCCCGTTCACGAACATGACGCATAGATCAGCACCATTCAGCTCAACCATTTTGAAGGGAGCTAAATGATCCAACATACACGCCACCGTCAGCGAGACATTTGTGTGAGCATGACATATGATACTATCAGCCGCCAGGGCACATTCAAGTCAATGAAAGACATATTACCCGGTAAATGGTAAAATAAGGTATAGTACTTACATAGAACTCACATCTGTGCTATGCAATTATACAATACAAATGAAATTGAGTTTATACAATGCAAAGATAGTCTTACAATCTTCAGCAGCTCCAACAGTATTTTCAGGTGTTAATCAATTAGTTGTGGTTGTGGAGCAGGACCAGCATTGAGCCAGGCATTTTTATCAGCTATGTAATCCCCTAACTTATAATATGCCTGACTGCATAGTGTGCGTTTTATACAAGACTTGAATTTTGTCTCATTCAGTTGAAGAATGTGGGGAGGTATTTTATTATAACATTTTAAACAGTACCCCATAAAAGATGAGTCTACTTTAGCCAGTCTGAAACCTGGTTGAACTAATAGGTCCCTATTTCTAGTACTATAATTATGTCTTTCACCTCTTTTACTAAAAAGATGTAAGTTTTTTCTTACATACATGATGTTTTCGTAGATATATTGACAAGGTACCGTCATGATGTTAATTTCCTTAAACAGTTCCCTCAGAGAATCGCGCCTGCGGAGGTTATATATGGCTCTGATGGCTCTTTTCTGCAGAATAAAAATAGAATCGATGTCTGCAGCCCGTCCCCAAAGTAAAATACCGTAAGACATGACACTATGAAAGTAACTAAAATAGACTAGTCTCGCGGTATCGACATCAGTAAATTGACGGATTTTTCTGACAGCATAAGCTGCTGAACTTAGCCGTCCTGCAAGAGATGTTAAATGAGGACCCCATTGTAGCCTTGAGTCGAGCGTGATTCCTAAGAAAACAGTTTTATCGACGAATTCTAGTTTCTCTTGATTCAATATTATCTCACAATCACTACCTTTGACATTTGGTAAAGAAAATCTTATGCACTTAGTTTTTTTTCCATTTAATACTAAATTATTAGCAGTGAACCAATTTTGGACCTGCAGAAGGGCGTTATTTACGTCGTCAAAATTTGTAGCACGTCTATTTACCTTAAAAATTAAGGAAGTGTCATCAGCAAATAACACCATTTGTGGTTGATTTTTTAATAAATGGAGTAGATCATTAACATACACTAAAAAGAGGAAAGGACCCAATATCGAGCCTTGTGGCACACCCATTTTTACTTTTAAACCATATGAATTGACACCATTTATTTGGACTTGCTGTTGTCTATCATTTAAATAAGAACTAACTAAACTGAGCGCAAGTTTTCCAAGTCCGTAATGCTCAAGTTTCAAAAGCAAGGTTTCGTGATCGACGCAATCAAATGCCTTAGAGAGGTCACAAAAGATTCCAATGGCGTCTTGGGCCTCTTCCCACGCGTTAAAAATGTGTTTTAATAAGGTTACACCAGCGTCAGTCGTACAACGTCCTTTGGTGAAACCAAATTGCTGATCGTGAAGGATTTTATTCATGTTAAAATGATTGAGCATCTGATTAAGCATTATCTTTTCGAACACCTTACTGAAAACCGGCAACACGGATACGGGTCTATAATTATTGGTGTCTTTACTGTCCCCAGATTTGAAAAGTGGTATTACCTTACTGTATTTCATTAAATCGGGGAAGATTCCTTGATCAACACACAAATTAAATACTAAGGCTAAGTAAGGTGCAATAGTCTCAATTATGGAGGCACAGACTTTAATGGACATTCCCCAAAGATCTTCGGTCAATTTGATCTTAATTTGCTTAAAAGCTTTTATTATTGAAGCGGGGTTTATATGTTTAAATTGAAATTCAACCGGGCAGGCTGGAACGTTCGCTCTTAATAAATCAATTGATACGTCGGATGAGGAATTTAAGGCTTCCGTAGTTTTTGATGGTATATTAGTAAAGAAATTTACAAATTCCTGAGCTACTTCTAAGTTAGAGCTTATGGCACCACGTGAAGTCTCTAATGTGTAATCAGTGTTTCGTTTTTTATTCCTACTAGTTTCGTTATTTATAATTTTCCAAACTGTTTTTATCTTATTTTCTGCTGATTTGATTTTATTGCTAATGTACAGGGCTTTGGCTATTTTGCAAGTATTTCTAAAAATTTTGGAATATGTAGCAACATACTTGCTGAAAGTTTCAGTATTGATGTAAGGCTTAAGGCCATACAGCTCGAAAAGTCTTTCCCTACTTATCCTAATACCTCTAGTTGCCCAGTCACTAAAAACAAAATTAGGGCAAATGTTTTTTGTTTTCTTTTCAAAAGTTGTATTAAATTGAGTGTGCACTACTGAAAAGAAATCCTCGTACAATTTATTAGCATCATCCCTATCATGGCCCAGATCATTTAACTTATTATTTAGGGTACTATTGAATCTATTTAGTTTACCAGTCGTTATTGGTCTAAATTGAATTTGCACTTTTTGCAAAGGTGTTTTAAACTTAAAAGATACCGTTTGTCCACTATGATCAGACGGCAGATAATTTACGATGGCTTTATCTAAATAATCACAATCGCAAAAGACATTATCAATACAAGTAGCTGAAGTTGGAGTTATTCTAGTAGGTTCTGCAAACACATTATATAAATTGAACGATTTAAAAAGGCTTAATAATCTACTGCTATTAGAATTATTTTCCAAAATATTAATATTAAAATCCCCACAAATAATTGCGGCTTTGTTATTGGATGCAAGTTTCGCTAAGACATCTTCCATTATTGACTCAAATAAAGAAAAGTTCTGATAATTAGGGGGTCTGTAAACGCACACTATGACATGCTTATCTAGCTCAACACAGGACAGTTCGATGCAATGTTCAACTGATAAACCCACTATGTCATTTGACATGTCTAGTAGATGTGCATTTAAAATGTCTAGAAGACATTTAGGAGGCGGACGATAGACGCATAGGACAAGGACGACCGCAGACCGAGTGAGGGCAAAATATATATTATAGTATAGCTCTAGATAAACTATAATATATATCTCTATATATTATAGCTACGTCAGCGCCTTCTCTGTCACAGATAGCCAAACGGAAAACCATTACTTTATGCGGAAAACACTGTATACTCCACTGACCTGTATTAAACAACTTGTATGATAGAGGTCAGTGGTATACAGATATATTACTTTACTCTATGGTGGTATACTCTACTGCATCATGTTGTAGTCTGTGCACATACTGTCCGCTATTTTTATTTTCAAAATGGCTGCCACCACAGAGCATGTAACACTTTAGCAGCCACGCACACAGAGCATTATTGGACCTCTAACGGTGGCCAGTACGGACGCCAGCACATCAAGCTACTACAATCTGTCAGATTGTCAGATTTCTTTAATAGATTTTCGACTTTATTGCTAAAGCATAAGGTTCAAGGTTGATTGGGAAAATCTGACAGTTTCGGGTAGGTTGACCTGCTGGCGTCTGTACATTGACGTCCAAAAATAAAAAGGTCCCTCGTATCGTGGGGTATCTGAATCACCCCCATGTATGTTCCGCGACTTTTCATAGTTTCATTTTTGAGAATTTACGACCTGACCAATCTAAAAAAAAAGTAGGTTTTGTCGAGAGTTTTTTTTTTTGCAATGAGGGATTTTCCTTTTTTTTTTTTAACTCTTCCCTAGTCGCTGGATAGATGGCGCTGACCTTGGTAAGTTACTACAAGGAACGGAACTTCACATCATTTTTTGATTATTTCACTTGGATGTAATTTTGAGATCGTAAAACGAAAGCAAACGAAAGTGTCAGTCAACGAGCGTATGTGACGTGCGGCAATGTTTTTTTTACAAGCGTTTTGGCTATGTCACCTAGTAACGTAGTCAGTACAACGCCATCTACAGAGTTCTTGGAAACTATTTTTTTTTTAATACTCAAAAGAAAACCTCTCGAGGGATTTTCCTTTTTTTTTTTTACTCTTCCCTAGTCGCTGGATAGATGGCGCTGACCTTGGTAAGTTACTGCAAGGAACGGAACTTCACATAATTTTTTGATTATTTCACTTGGATGTAATTTTGAGATCGTAAACGAAAGCAAACGACAGTGTCAGTCAACGAGCGTGTGTGACGTGACGCATTGTTTTTTTTCCAAGCGTTTTGGCTTTGTCACCTAGTAGCGTAGTCAGTACAACGCCATCTACAGAGTTCTTGGAAACTATTTTTTTTTTAATACTCAAAAGAAAACCTCTCGAGGGATTTTCCTTTTTTTTTTTTTACTCTTCCCTAGTCGCTGGATAGATGGCGCTGACCTTGGTAAGTTACTGCAAGGAACGGAACTTCACATCATTTTTTGATTATTTCACTTGGATGTAATTTTGAGATCGTAAACGAAAGCAAACGACAGTGTCAGTCAACGAGCGTATGTGACGTGACGCATTGTTTTTTTTCCAAGCGTTTTGGCTTTGTCACCTAGTAGCGTAGTCAGTACAACGCCATCTACAGAGTTCTTGGAAACATTTTTTTTTAAATACTCAAAAAGAAAACCTCTCATTCACTGGTTTGTTTACAATAACATGTCAAATGGAATAGGGTTGCGCCACTGCAGATTCATTGTCGAGAAAACTCAATGAAAGCTGAAGTGACGGGACGGGAACAGAGAGTAAATTTTAATAAGAAATATTTTGTTTTTACATTTGGTACCTACGATATCAGATGCATTTATAAGTAGGTATATATTGCCATGTCTTCACAACTGGTTTGTCTTAAGCATAACATAATATTTTTCTCTGAAAATTCTAACTTTAATAAAAATGAAATGAAATGAAATTTTTATGCAAAACAATAATTATAAAGTATAGTTGGCAACCCTAATTACAACGGAAGTTATTATGATCCAAACCTGATAACTAGTAATACTCATATTTTAGTATCGATACTCGTTAATAGTAACACCTATGTTCCTTGATCTTAGAGCATTAAATGCTCTAAGTCCTTGATTGACACAACCCTAGCAATAAATGCTCTAAGTCCTTGATTGACATAACCCTAGCAATGGCAGCCATTTTATGTGACAATAAGAGTTGTAGCCTGTAGGTATGCACCTTAGACTAAGAAAGCTATAGAGCATCGGGTAGTGTGGCCACACATGAGACAAAAACTAACTTAAATAACATTGGCTACTTATGTAGCTGCCTTGTAAAAACGGGCACGCACTGAGAGACGGAAATAGTATAGCTTTATCCTTTTCTGTTACTTATAATAACTCAATACTTTATCCCTTTTTTGTGGAAATGAAATGGCGCTACCCGCCGTCTATACTTTTCTTTGTCTAAGACAAACGGATTGGTGGCAGATGCATCTGCCGTCGTCAAATACCTACCACAGACTAGCAAATTACCCCGTCTAAACGTCGTCGTCGGCGGACGCATTCGCCGATGACCATCTGTTGATGTATACACGCCATGGACGTAATATATAGAAGTAACTATATATTACGTCCATGATACACGCACAATGGTCCACTGAAGGACTAAGTGCGGAAACCAAACCCATAACATAGAACATAGACCATCTGTTGATGAATCTGTCGACGTGTCGAGGAGGCTTTAGATTTGTCGCTATTGATTTCAAAATGTAAGTGTGTACCCAACATCAGGATAAACTGGACCAAACAAAAAAAGTTGTCAGTCTGAAAATCTGAGATTTGCAATATAATGTAATCTGGCAACATAAACAGTGATCCTCCATCTTTTTTGTCACGATGCCTCCTAAGAAGCAACCCGAGAAATCCGGTACGTAATTCAATTTTGTGGAAATATAACAGTGAATTGTGAATTATTTGACAATTAGAAGCAATTGATGCTTTCTGAATTAATTTCAAACCTATAACTTCAGTGTAGAAACAAATAATTTGTGTTCGTCCATGGTGACATTTACTTGGTTGAGCCACGCGGTAATTGTTAGGGACTTATCATAGTGTGTTGCTGTTCAGTAACCTTTCTTAATTTAAAAAGGCTTAATCCTTATTTATAATCTTATTCTCACTTAAGTAAAATTTCTTAATTGACCATTTGTGTATATTTTGACTTTGGAGGAAAGCATTTTGTATTGAGGTTATGTAGTCATGTTATTTTTTTTTATTTTCTATTGTAGGGTCATCCGGACCCAAGCCTGCGGAAAAGAAGCCCGCCACGGCTAAAACTCCAGCAGCTGCACCTAAAGCTGCTTCGTCAACTTCTGCTTCTGCTGCACCTAAGCCGGCGACAGCTAAGACTCCAGCGCCCGCCCCTAAGGCTGCTGCACCCAAAGCAGCTCCGGCAGCCAAACCCGCCGCTGCCAAGCCAGCATCAGCTCCGGCTGCCAAGCCAGCAGCAGCAGCTGCTGCGGCAAAGCCCGCAGAGAAGAAGCCTGCATCGGTGCCCACTGCCAAACCAGGCTCTGCTAAAGCTGCCGCCCTGAAAACGAAGTCTAGTGCAAAGCCTTCAGTAAAGAAAGCTGCAGCTGCTTCCAAACCTAAGCCTAAACCAGCAGCGGCTAAGTTGAAAATCGCACCCAAGCCCAAGAAGACTGGCATCAAGGGACAAAAGAAACAGGTGGTTAAACCTGTTGCCAAGGCCCTGAAAGCACAGAGAAAGGTATGTTTTTATACCATAGCATTTTAATTGTATTTGAATCATGGTGATATGATTTCTATTTAGTGATGGTAGAATCTCATGATATACATGTACCTATATGTTATGTACCAAAGTACCAATCACCATAAGCTTATAACTAATTCTCTCATGTTAACTATGTGAAATTCTATATTAATATTATAAAGAGGTGAAATTGTGGTCAGTGGGTCGTCTTAGAGGCGGATTTCGTTTGTTAGAGGTTCAGGAAGTACTGATTTGATTCACTGATAAAAAGCTAAACTAGTGCTGAGTGCCACGATTTTTGTGTATGTTGACTTGCATGTGAATTAAGTCAAGGGTAGAAGCCAGTGCATTATTAAAATGAAATATTAAATTGATGATTCTTCTATCTACTGGCAATACCATGACCTACTTGGTAATGCTCCTTCAAGAGATTTTCGAGTCATTTGTTGTGCCTTTGAGAGTTCAAATAGGTTTGTAGTCTTATTATATGAGTGCTAACAAGGTTCACAACTGGATGCCTTTGAAAACAAATAGCCAAAGTTAATAAAAAAAAAAAATTGCAGGGTTTATTTACTATTATTAATTTATTACTTAAATTCTAGAGAATTTACTTTGCTTGGGATTGTTTACAACATTAGTTTTTGTTTATACTAAACCCGAAAAAGAAAAAATTGTTCAAGATGATGGGTACAATGACCCCCATTGTACTCATCATCTTGAACAACTTTTTCTATGGTACCAACCTTGAAATCGCGATAAAAAAATCAGCTGTTCCATACATTTGTGTTCACTTAAATCAACAAAATGTATGGAACAGCATATTTTTTTTTTCGATTTCAAGTTTGGTCCCATAGAAAAAGTTATTCAAAATTATTAAAAAAAAAACTAATGTTATATATCTAAACTAGAATGCTGCTCAAGATATAATTTGTAGTTTTGCTTTCTAGGTAGTCAAAGGTGAACATGGCAAGCGAGTACGCAAGATCCGCACATCCGTGCACTTCCGCAGGCCCAAGACTTTTGAGCCCCCAAGGCACCCGAAGTACCCCAGGAAATCACTTCCCAAGAGGAATCGGTAAGTAACAAATTATTGTAACAATGGTGTAACATAGATTGTATTGATGTTATTTCAATTGAAAGTGGTTTTTAAAAACAACCAATGTCACAATTTAAAAAAGTTTTTGCTTTTCAGTTTTTTTTAACATGAAGTTTTTTATCGCAGTCCGGTTTATATATTTTTAAATTACTTTTTTATTGCTCTATGGCTGCTCTGTACTCCATACTATAAATGTGTTTTACATTATGAGCAAAAACAACCAGCGTCCGGTTGAAATATATTATGTCTAAAATTATAGTGATTCTGGAAAAACAACCAAAGTCCATGATGTATCTGGCAAAAAGAACCAAGGTCCATGGACATTAGCGGTTTTATAAAAAAAAATATCTATGGGTAGTCTTTTTCCTAAAAGCTTTCTTGTGGATTAATTACACAATGAATGCTATTGACAGAAGTCACGGTGTAGTTGAGTGGCCAGGACGCAAACCGCCGAAAATATTTAAAAGAGCATCAATCAAAGAGCTCGAAAGTTCATGAGGAACTAAATAAATTATCAAAAGTAGTAACTATTCTATTATCCATTTTATTAAGTTTTATTTACCTCCTGTAAAATTTGATCAATGTGACATAGGTTGTTTATCCAAAACACCCTTTGATTGATTGGGCTTTGTGCACTTGTTTAAATTTATTAATTTAAATAGCTACTTTACTGAATTCAGACTAATTTAATTGCATTCAGCAAGTTAGCTGCCTCCAATGTAACCTAATTAGTAAGAAGTAAGGTTGCTATACAACCTTCTTTGTCGCACTTTAATTTGCAGATTGGTTCAGTAAATAAATTCAGTGTTGTGTGTACAGAAGTTTTCTAAATATCCAATTTTATCTATTCCGAAAAAGATGTATGTATTCTGACAACAATTTTATTCATACAAGTGGAAAAGCCCTTTCAGTTTGCAAGTTACATGAACTATTATGTAATATTGTAGGTAAAAAGTAAAAGTACATATTATTTTATATGCAATCAGAATGCTCATATTTTAATGCTTGTTTTTTTTTATTCATGTTACAGTATGGATGCTTATAATATCATAAAGTATCCGCTGACATCTGAAGCGGCTATGAAGAAGATTGAGGACAACAATACCTTGGTATTCATTGTTCACACTAGCTCTAACAAGCACCACATCAAGGCTGCCGTCAAGAAGCTGTATGATATCAATGTTGCGAAAGTTAACACCCTTATCAGGTAATACACACAACACAACATGTTGATATTAATAATTCAAACATTTTTATGATGATATATTTGTGGGAATCTCATTGATAGAGAATGATATCAAAATAACACACTTCTGATAACATCAAGTCAGCATTGTTTAGACATAATTATCAATTCCCAATACTTACAATATTATTAATTCGTTGCAGGCCCGACGGTAAGAAGAAGGCGTACGTACGGTTAGCCAGGGATTATGACGCATTAGATGTTGCCAACAAAATCGGCATCATATAAACTAATGCTGTACTTTATTTTGTAAGAATAAAACACATAAATAAAATGTTGTGTTATAATTCACTGCTAGAGATACAAATCATTCCTTTCATTGCCAAAAAGTTAACACCTGCTTCTACACCTTCTGCAACTGTGAATGTGGGTATTGTAGCCTGGGGGTCTACTCCGAAGCGGTTAACCACTGTATCGGCCGAATGTTCGGTCATTTTCTGATACGAATATTGTTGTCATACTAGGAATTTAAAAAAAAAAGGGTTAAGGGTTCTAAAAAGGTTCGGATTGGCACAGTTTGGTCGGGACCAATAGTCAATATAGGAAATTAATGGTAGTAGAAAATGACCGAACATTCGGCCGATACAGTGGTTAACCGCTTCGGAGTAGACCCCCTGGATCGAATGGAATAAAAATGCAGGTGTATATTGTCTGCATCAGAAGTTAGTAGCAGAAAGTATAATTTTATACTTAAAAAAATCTTACTGCTCTAAAGAATTCCCACTGCTGCACATAGGAATGTATTGCCATGAAAAAAAATTAAAATGGCCGATTTTTGGCGCAATGTTGTCTTCAAAAAAAAATTTTTTTTTTTTAAACCTATCTAGTGGCTCATTTGACTTTGAAAATATAATAAAAAAATGGTATGGGTCCCGCCTGCTTCCAACTTTTATTTAATTTAAAATGGGCTTGTTTTTAACTTAAGTTTTTTACCGCAGTCGGGGGTTTTTTTTTTTTTTTTTTAATTTTTTTTTGCCTTTGTATTAATGAGTAACATGGATACTCCTATTAGCATTACAAAAGGATTTCCCAATGCCTTCTTGTGAAGTCACCTTCTTCAACGAAAATAGGCATCAGTGTTTCCAATAATGTATTGCCTGACTCCAGCTGCACAATATGCAGCTGGAGTCAGGCAATACATTATTGGAACATATTATGTTAGTTCTTCAGCAGGTATTTGCTTCCGTATCTCACTAGTTTTTCGTCGCTTACTACGCTCACTTTAGTTTTCAAAAGATTTTGTTGGCCGACCATGCTTACCTATAATGTAATCTCTGCACTAAATTTCTGTAAATGAACCATTGCCATGTAATGAGTCATTTCAATTTGAGCCATTTGTCGTTATTACGCAAAAAGATGTGCATCTGGATTGAGGGCCTATTTTTTGAACCCTTACGAAACGAAATAAGACTTATAGGCAATGATTTCAAAAGTAAGGATACGCCCGTCTGAACATTTTACATAGAAGTTCTTCGTTCGAAGTTCGAACTGTTCGAAGTTCGCGCGCACCACTGTCAACTGAGTCGCGTTGGCCCTAAAACCGTCATTTTAGGGCCAGCGCGTTGGTGCCATTTAGTCGCACCGTTAGCCCGGTCCTTACGCTAGTAATATATATGTCAATGCTTATAGGGAAATTAGTTAAAAATAGTAAAAACTTAAAGGGCCATGAATTCCTTAAACGTGAATTAAAACTGATATGATTAAATAACTTGGGCCCTCAATCCAGACGCGTGCATAAAGTGGCATAGCCTAAATCTCAATCTCTGGGTTATTAGTTTTTATTTAAGAATTTAGTTAATAATTTCTTAAATATATTAAGAAATTTCCAAATCTGTAGAATAGGACATTACAGATTTATGGCGGTATATCTAGGGCCCTCACTTCATTAATGTCTGTACAGAGGAATCTGCAAAACATTAATTTATCCGAAGAAATACATAAATACGACTTTAACATATTTTAGTTGATACCTATGTGAATTAGTTAAACAGAAATAATGACAAAAGTTAATTGTTAAGAAGTAAATGAAAGTCGAATTTGACTAAAACGTCTGAACTGAGAGCCCAATATTTTCAGCTTTATTGACTAGGCTCAACCTCGTAGATTAACGCAAATTAGAATAAGATTTTTAACTATTTCTTAACTAAATTGTAACATTCCGTTCTTCTAAATGTGATACTTTAAAAGAAAATTGATTTGCAACTTTTTCTAAGAGAACATTTTGAAGTGGGGATAAATATTATTTTCGTCATCTACCCCATCGTGTGGGGTATCGTTGAATAGGTCTTCTAAAATACTTGGGGGTTGCCAAAATTGTTTTCGATTTAATGCTATTTTACGAAATATTAAACTTTAAAGTGCAAATTTTTGTTCCAGAGGGCGTCCCCCCCCCCTCTAAAAGCTAAACTGCTGGCTTGAAAAATCTGGAAAAATTCTCGATGATAGTGCATTTCATGAACTTTGAAGGAAAACTATAGCGGTTAAGATAACTATTAGTTGAGAATTTTAGCAAAATTAAGTTAACTAGCAGTAAACGTCGTTGGGTGTTGGATAATTTTGTACCAAATACGAAATCCTTAGCATTAATCCTTTAAAGTGAATAAGATGAAGTAGTTGCTTGTTTATAAGGGGTAAATACTTGCATTGAAAAATAAAATATGAAAAAAAAAAAACAAAGAAACAAAAACAATAAATTATCATAAATTTCACAATACTGCCGCTAGATGGCGCTGTACCAACGGGTTACGTTTTCATTCGAGTATATTCGAGGGATCGACATCCCTGCACGTCTTAGAAATGAAGGAGTTAATGGTTATAATAACAAAAATCGACTTTAAATATTCCATTACTTATATTCTATATATAAAAGAAGAAACTAGACTGACTGACATATCAACGCACAGCCGAAAGTACTGGGTCTAGGAATGTGAAATTTTGCACACGGCTTCCTTTTATAATGTAGGGGAGCACTAAGAAGGGGTTTTTGGAAATTCAACCTTTAAGGGGGTGAAAGGGGAGGATTTCGTTTGTATGAAAAATCTTATTCCTTGAGTTAATAAACTTGAAACTTGGCACGAATACTTATCTAAGTAAATTATGAAGTTTGGCATTTTTTGTTTTTCTTAACTACCCCCTAAAGGGGGGTTGGGGGGTGTCAAAGTTTGTATGGAAGAATTTTGACGGGCTGTCCGATTAACTCGAAACTCAGTTTTTATACTTAAGACCAAAAATAGAGAATAACGTGTATCAGGGTTTTTCGAAAATGTACCCCTAACGGGGTGAAAAGGGGTAGTTAATTTTACAGGGGAGGATTTTACTGCGTGGCTTGATTAACTCGAAAATTGTTATAAATAATCTTTGAGTCAAGTAATGAGCACATCCCAAAGGATTTTTTGAAATTCCACCCCTGTGGGGGTGAAAAGCGGGGATACCGTTTATATGAAAAACTTATTCATTTGGTTAATGAATTTAAAACTAAAGGGAAATTGGGGGTGTAAAATTTTGTATGGAAGAATTTTAACGAGGTCCAGAGTCCAAAATAAATAATAAAGTATTACAAAGTTTTTAGAAAATCTACCCCTAACGGGGTGAAGAGGGATAGTCAATTTCATAGGGGAGTATTTTATTACGTGGTTTGATTGGAAAATTGGTGTAAATAATCTTTAAGTCAAACTATAGTAACATCCCAGACGATTTTTCAAAACCCTTTGGGGATAAAAAGAGGGGATATAGTTTATACGAAAAATCTTATTCATTTGGTTAATAAACTTGAAACTTGGCAATATTTGGCTCAGTAAATAATAAATAATGTCACTTTTTAAAAAAAAATACCCTCACAGAGGATTTAGGGGGTGACAAAGTTAATAGGTTAGAAAAATATGTAACCCGCTGTCGGATTAACTCGAAACTCTGTGAAAAAGTAGGTATGTGTTTTAGGGTTTTTCAAAAATCGACTCCTACCAAGGTGGAAAAGGGTAATAAAGTTTAAGGGGTGGATAGCTGGGAAATATAGTAGGAAATGCTGTATCCACTAGCAGGAATAGCGCCACCAGTGATTCGCAGAGCACTGGCTCCAGCGAAAGAGCCAAAATGGTCTCCGATACACGACCCTTTGCACGATAACATCCTTGTGCCACAAAGGCTGAAAAGCCGAAACAGTTTTTTATTAAAGTGTGTCGTCCCACTCACTGGTGAACCACCACAAGAAAGACTGAAGCTGTGGCGAGACAGTCCTTCCGTACCCAAAACGTTCGTTTCACCCGCTGAAGACCTCCCACCTGGACATGAGTAACCTTGGGTAACCTGGAAGTCTTTAAACAGACTCCGGACCCAGGTTGGCTGAAGCGAGAAAAACCTGTTCAGGAGGAGATTCATAGACGACTCCGCCTTGAGTGTAAATGTGGTGCTGTTCCACAAACTATGGGACACTTAATATCGTGTCCTGCGTGTCAGCTGCACGTTACAGGAACTGGTGGACGCTGGGGATCAAGTCCCTAATTTAAAATGTATCACATTAAAGTGTTTGTACTACAATTATGTACTATTTGTACCTCTAAAGGTAAAGGAAGTATGTCAAGACGTCCCTGATCCCGCCACTTTGACGTCAAAGTTGCGGGACCTTCTGGAAGCGCTACTCAGAGGCAGGTAATTCACAACCAAAGACAGTACTACATATATACAGGTATATACTCAATTTTCAATACAATTGTAAGTGCCAAATTCAAGATACCTACTGTGATAAAACATTGGTCCCGCCAATTTGATGATTCATGTTATCGCTGAATTCATTATGAACATCGTTAGAGCTCGTGCAAAATCAAATGTGGAAACTTAGTACTTCCTAAGTACCTACATGAAAGTGTGTAATTTTTATATTCATAACCTAAGTACCTACATCAAAAGTTATCTATCATTCATCATTATCTTTGAAATAATAATTGAATAATAATTGGGGACTTGATCCCGTCATCTTGACGCTCACTATTTGTAAATTGTAACCATCAAACTATCAAATCTCTTCCCGTGTTGGGGTGGCCTATTTTTAACGGTGAACCACACGCTGCACGCAATTGCTATTATGTCGTAAACAATGCGCAAGGCAATCGCAATATATATACCTACACAATATTAGAGGTAGGTAGTGGGTGTGGGGTATCTGCTTGTAGCTCAAGTAAAACATCAAAAAAAAAGTACCGTCAAACTGGGTGACTATGTCACATTTCAAGGTTATGTCGTGATAACAAAGCCAAATTAAATGAATTCGATAAGAAAAAAATACACTTATGATCTTTATTTATTAATTTTCATGTACTTTAAGTCACCACTATTCAAAGTAACATACTTTAGAAAAAAAAAAACGGTTTTAACATTTCTTTTTTCACCAATTCTAGAATTCGAAAAAGCCCTCTTTTTACAAGCTTTTATTTAGCTTGCACTGTTCGTATGTAAGTATGTATCTATTCAAAGTAACATAGGTACTTTAGAAAAAAAAAAAACGGTTTTAACATTTCTTTTTTCACCAATTCTGGAATTCGAAAAAGCCCTCTTTTTACAAGCTTTTATTTAGCTTGCACTGTTCGTATGTAAGTATGTACTTATATAAGTTGTCCGTCAAAATTTGCAAACCATTTTTCGACCATTTGTTGGTAGGTACCTATCCGATTGAGCTGAAATTTTGCATAGGTAGGTACCTACACCTTTAGTTCTGGTAACAATACAATGTGCAATACTCAATATTGTAATAATACCTTAGTTACCCGAGCGCCACGAAATGCGACGCTCCAAGCGAATTCGCCTTGCGCTGCAACTCTGCAAGCGTCAAAAACAAAATGTATGTCTAATAACAAGCAGCAGCAAAATTTGCTACGAGCGAATTTGCACGAGCGTTGGATGATCCGACGCGCGTTTTTTATGAGCATCGAAAACAATTGTATGAGAAAGTTTGACAGCGACATTTTCACTTGTAATGTCGACGCGTGCTCACTCTGTACTCACAGAGCATGTAACCTTTTTCTGTACTGAACTGATTCATCTCCACACCGACGTACACGCTACAGGCGAATACTTGAAGTTCGTGGCCTTGCTTTTGACGCTTAGAAATGACGCTTGTAGCGAATTGACGCCTCAAGCGTGGCGTTATTTTCGTGGCCGAGGCATTAGTTCGGTTCGACGTCAACTATTCCCTCTATTTACACTCCTCACGGTGGAGTATTTAATTTATTATTAGTTATTGTTTTCGAGTAACCTTCAAATGGTAAGGAAACAATAAACTGACCAATCTCTGCAATTATTAGCACGCGATAGGTGGCGATAGATCTCATGTACAGTCAACAAAAGAGATAAGTAGGCAGGATCGTCGGATATATATAGTTCAAGTTTAAACCTGCTTCTTCTTTTACCTAATAGGACCTACCTTAAGTATAAAATGTGTAAAAAAACCTAAACGAAACGATACCTACCTAGTAATAAAAACCGGCCAAGAGCGTGTCGGACTCGCGCACCGAGGGTTCCGTAATATCATGTTTTTAATTTTTCATCGGCGAGGCCTATATTTGTTAGATAATTTTAACACTGCGCACTGCTGTGTAGAATATTGCAGTATTAGGTCATCGCTGTCTCTTGACCGAGAGTGGAACTAGTGTAACTTTTGTTGATGATTTCTGAAAAAGTGTGCTATTTAGAGGCATCGTTTTATTTTTCCTGTACCTAATCTTTACATAAACTTATATCACATAGAATTATTTCAGATTTTTCTCTTTGCAAACTTCGGAGGAGAACCAAGGTAACCGACATAGCCCGAAGAATTGCCAACCTTAAGTGGCAGTGGGCAGGGCACATTGCTCGCAGAACAGATGGCCGATGGGGCCGAAAGGTTCTGGAGTGGCGACCACGTACCGGAAGACGTAGCGTTGGAAGGCCTCCCACAAGGAGGACCGACGACCTTGTGAAGGCCGCAGGAACCCGTTGGATGCGAGAAGCACAAAACCGGTCGAAGTGGAAGTGCTTGGGGGAGGCCTATGTCCAGCAGTGGACGTCTTTCGGCTGAAATGATGATGATGACGATGAAACTTCGGAGATAAGGGGGCTGTATTTTTTTTACATTTTTCATCAAAAGTCGAAAACTATGCGGCCTAAAAAAAAAAGAAAAAAGGTTCGAGAATGTGCAAACTGTGCTCTTTCATAATATATGATACCATGCCCTAGTAGCCCCACTTCAAACTTTTCAGGGGATCTGAAAAGTTTGAAGTGGGGCTACTAGGGCTTTCAGTCCTTGTTGCAAAAAAAAAAGAAAATTATTATTTCTTTCTTATTTGCAAAATAGTTGGGTAAACGTCATCTAAAACTATTCCAAATTTCAAGTTGATATCATTACCTAGTACTTAGTTCTTGAGATATCCAGCTGTGACAGACTGAGTCTCACTAAGGGTTCCGTTTTACCATTTTAGTACGGAACCCTAAAAACCCTAATCTAAAACTATTCCAAATTTCAAGTTGATATCATTACCTAGTACGGACGCCAGCACATCAAGTTACTACAATCTGTCAGATTTCTTTAATAGATTTTCGACTTTATTGCTAAAGCATAAGGTTCAAGGTTGATTGGGAAAATCTGACAGTTTCGGGTAGGTTGACCTGCTGGCGTCTGTACTTAGTTCTTGAGATATCCAGCTGTGACAGACTGAGTCTCACTAAGGGTTCCGTTTTACCATTTTGGTACGGAACCCTAAAAACCCTACGCGTTTTGCCAGAGGAAAATAGTACGACACTATCCTCTGGCTCATCATGAGTCTTAAAAAATCTTAGGTACCTATGCACAACCTACTAGGGCTACTAGGTATCTGCCCAGTGCCCACTAATTTAAGCTTTCGCGCAATCGTAGTGACTTTTTTGGAGGTTTAGTAGGTTGTTTTTTTTTTCGTAAAAAGTTTTTATTTTTCACTTTTATGTTTATATTATAAACCCACACAAATTCGTATAATACTACTTGCTATGTAATCAGTGACAGGAAGTTATTATAACATCATCAATATAAACTAAGTGGCAAAATCAAAAACTATACCTATATACCTAGGTTTAACCTTTCAATTAAAAAAATAATTTTGCAAATCGGCTTATAAATAACGGAGTTCTGAGGAAACAAAAAAAAAATCAACTGAATTGAGAACCTCCTCCTTTATCTAAAGTCGGTTAATAATCTAAAACAAGGTTGTCAACTACACAAAGGAACGAATTTCCTAGCATGTCTCAATAAAGGAAATTCGCTATTTATTGCTGAAGTTTGCGAATACTAAAGAACATCTAAAGTTGCCTCTTATCTAAGAGTAGGTAATGGTAGGTATTTATATTTATTGCAGGCGTCGCGTCGTCGTCGCGGCCACAGCACGCCGAGGCAGCCTGCCTGACTGGCCGTCACCTTGAGGTTCTGACCTGTTATTGCGTCACATAATCATACATATTAAAATGGAGGGCGACGTGTTTTTTCCGCAACATCATGTATTTTAAATCTAAACATATTGAACAGTATAAATCGCCTGTTGATTTTTTCAAGTTTTGCTTCGCAAATACAGGCTGGCAGGAACATTGATGCGCTGACTGGCTGGCAGGGACATCGACGCGCTGACTGGCTGGCAGGGACATCGACGCGCTGACTGGCTGGCAGGGATATCGACGCGCTGACTGGCTGGCAGGGACATCGACGCGCTGACTGGCTGGCAGGGACATCGACGCGCTGACTGGCTGGCAGGGACATCGACGCGCTGACTGGCTGGCAGGGACATCGACGCGCTGACTGGCTGGCAGGGACATCGGCGCGCTGACTGGCTGGCAGGGACATCGACGCGCTGACTGGCTGGCAGGGACATCGACGCGCTGACTGGCTGGTAGGGACATCGGCGCGCAGACTGGCTGGCAGGGACATCGACGCGCTGACTGGCTGGCAGGGACATCGACGCGCTGACTGGCTGGCAGGGACATCGACGCGCTGACTGGCTGGCAGGGACATCGACGCGCTGACTGGCTGGCAGGGACATCGACGCGCTGACTGGCTGGCAGGGACATCGGCGCGCTATGTGTTACCATGGATTCAGTACATGATTCTGAACCCGTTGCGTTGAAAGTTTTTGTTGGTTATTAATTAGGAAAAAATTAGCAGTTCCATTTATTTTGCATAAGTAAGTAGGTACCTATTGTACTTTTCTATAAAAGAGCAGATTCTTTTTTGATAACCGACCAAAAATTTCAATGCAGCGGGCTTCAGACGCTACGCTAGGGGGTCTACAATCATGTGCTGAATTCATGGTTATAGTTTGCGCGTCGCTGTCCCTGCCTCCCTGTATACCCAAGCCAAAAACATGCTAAGAACTAGCTAGACATTACGGCAAAATGTTCTGTTGCCTGAAGGTGAATGCCATGACTGTAGAAATTAAAAACACTTTTTAACAAAAAAAAAACCATGTCCAAAAAACTACAAACTCTACAAAGTGACATCATCATCATCTATCTGACCTCCACAACCCAGTTACTGGGTAATACGATACCCCTTGGTAAGACTGGTTGTCAGACTTTCGGGCTTCTGACTACCCGTAACGACTGTCAAAGATCCACGAATGACAGCCGGGACCAAAGGCATAACGTGCTTTCCGAGGCACGGAGGGGTCACGGAACTCACGGTATAAAGATGTGTCTTTGGATCTGTATTTTAGTTTTTTGCCACCGACTTCCGAAATTAAAGTTATGCTAACTGCTTATAATTTATCTAAGTCGCAATGTCATAGTGTCAACTTGCTCATCGCCTTTTACAAAATATTGCTTTTCCCGATGCAGATTGTTGAGGAGTTCTCCTAGTATTTTACCGTCAGCTCCATTTCACCATTCGCATTGTGACGAGCATAAATTGCTTAGTAACCATATTAAAGTACTTAATCGAATCGCAGCCCGTGAAATATTTATCATTGAGTATTTCCTATGGCTGTTGTGATCTTCATCATCAGCTTCACTTTACCAAATGATAATTTCCGAGAGCAAATGCTCAAGTTAGGTAAGTACTTTAAAAAAAAAAACCCAAATCGCTATAGGTTTGCCTATAAAATTAGAAGGTTTCCCTCAATTTCCATGGGATCAGATTCCAACTTGATGGCAATTGGGACCACCTCGAGAGTAGATTCAAACAAAAAAAAATAAAATAGGTCCACAATTGACGGAGAAATCGGTGAACATACATAAAAAAAAACAAGTCGAACATTTCCTTTTTGGAAGTCGGTTAAAAAGGGTTTTGAACGTTTTCGATTGTGAGGAATTGTAATTTAGACTGCCAGCTAGGTAGTTTAAGAATTTACCACGGTATACTACCGAAGTATCGACTTTGGGTGCTTTTATTACCGAAGTGTTAAAAAAATATTCAGTGGGGGACAGAAATACCTATCTACATGATGCTGCGGCTTGGTCTATTAAAAATCAAAGTTTAGTTGATATTCTTTTGTCAGTGACAATTCAACTGGAAATAAACTTCCTCTTCCTACTATATAGCGGCGACTTGTCTCTAAGGTCGAACTTATCTGACAGATATTTTTGTTTTTTTCTGTTAGGTACCTACTACCTAACTACGTTTTAAGTAGTAGGTACAATAATATGTAACTTATGTAAGTACCTACCTAGCTAACCTAATTTTCTTATAGTAGGTACTGTTTACTTAAAGTACCCGGTAGTTAGTTGCTTCAAGTATTGTATATTATATTGTTGCTTAGGTAGCTATGTAGGTATCATAATCAGTCTATGTTTCCACTCCTGGGACACCAGGCCTCCTCTTTCTGTGGGAGGGAGTGGTCCATAATCCACCACTCGCGCCCATTGTGGGTCCGTGGATGTCACATAATGTCTTCGAATTTTTGGTTCTAGGACATGCCGTTTTCTTCACAATGTTTTCCTTCACTGTTTTGAGAACAGTGGTCAAACATGCTTGGCTTTGAACCCACGACCTAGATTCAACTCGTAAATAGTATGTGCTGTGATGTAATCGACTAAAGTGCATAAACATCATGACGCGATATTTTTTTCTGGAACTCCTTATGAATTTTTTGCTTAATCACTATGACATGACGAGTGTTAGACGTGATACGAACAGAGGCTCTGCCGTTCGTGATTCGTTTAGTTTAGGTTGGGTCTGTGACCGATATAACAAAAAAAAAAACCGACTTCCAAAAAAAACACTACTAACTGAAAAAAAAAACACTACAAACTGAAAAATAACTTTAATTTCGGAAGTCGGTGTCTTAGGATCAGTATTTTAGTTTTTGCCACCGACTTCCGAAATTAAAGTTATTTTTCAGTTTGTAGTGTTTTTTTTTCAGTTAGTAGTGTTTTTTTTGGAAGTCGGTTTTTTTTTTTGTTAAAAAGTTTTTATTTCTCGCTTTTTAGTGGGTCTATTTATAATTTATCTAAGTTACAATAGCCTAAAGTCAACTTGCCCATCGCCTTTTTATAAAATATTCCTTTTCTCGATGCAGGGACGTTAATTGTTGAGGAGTTCTCCTTTTATTAGTTTTTAGATTAGATGCTGATAATCCTGGCTGCAACATCAGGCCAGACTTATGTCAACATTGCATTGAACTTAAAATTAGTCCTGTTTAAAATGAGCCCAAACACGACTACGGTGCTGTAATTTAAAGGTTTGTACTTTTTCTGATGCTCCTGGCGTCAGCATCAGGTCTTCGGTGTTCCTCAGTAACAGTACGTTTATCCACACATCGAGCCCTTTTCAATGAGCCTAAACACGATATATCTGCTGTTAGTTGTCGAGGAGTTAGGTACTCTGCAGACTATCCTGACTGCAGCATCATGACTTGATGATCATGAGACCAAATGTGGCAAATGCCCTATCAAACATCAAAACAATTTACTAAAACAGTCCTTGCCTGTTCGAGTAACTTCTTACTGTTAAGGAGTTGTACCTTCCATCATCAGCCCAGCTACCTGAGATGGTGACAACCATACACAAATACACAAGATACTTCATAAAATATGCGAAAAACAATAAGTGAGCCTATAAAATTTGAGGGTTGCCCTCGATTTCTCTAAGATCCCATCATCAGATCCTAACTTGGTGACAATGGGACCACCTCAGAACTATCTACTTTCGAACAAAAAAAGAATTTTGAAAATCCGTCGATAATTGGCGGCGTATTCGATGAACAAACATACAAAAAAAAAAAAAAAAAAAAAAAAAACATACAAACATATGAACATAGTACCTCCTCCTTTTTGTAAAGTCGGTAAAAATGAGTAGATACAAACTGAGTTCAATATTTATTTAATTCATACGGATTACCAATTTATAAAAATATAAAAGACTAATGTATAGATCCGAGGGGAAATTCTCGTAATTTTTAGAACGTTTACAGTCTCTGACCTGCCTCAATCTGTCAAAAATACATTTTTTCACAATAAGCACAGCGTGCCGTTTTTTTTAATTTAAATAAATATGATAACTAAATTCAGCAACCGCCTACGATATTCCGTCATGCTTATAGGTAGTTTTTCATACAAACCATAAAACAGGCAACAAACCAGGCCAAACCTCGTTCACGAATTCTCAAGGCAATTTTCCAGAATCAATCTCGTAGGAAGACATTCTCGTTCGAAACCTCAACCATATTTTTCGACATTACAACGAATGCGTTGTAATGTCGAAAAATATGGCAACATGCAATATTGCCGGTAAATTACGAGTAAGTAGGTGTATCTCTAAGAACAAAATGTTTGACCCTTTACGGTAGGCTTTCCTATGTAGGTATGTATGTATGATGATAACCTATGCCACAGAATAGATAATAATACGTACGTACCTACGGACCCCTATATTCCTTCCCGCGTCGCCTTCCTTCCTTGTAGATCTATTATATCTTTGCAGAATGCTTAGGACATTGACCTCAAATAGCTAGCAGGTATGTTGGTAGATATCAGTGTACCTACTTACCACCTCGTGTCCTCATATAAAACCTTTCCAATAATTATGTAGGTACTTTTTGTCTTGCTTGTGTAAGTAAGTAGGGAAACGTACCTACTAGCGTCATTTGGGTCAACAACTTGGGTCTCCGTCCCCGCATTTCTGTTAAATGTCGTCGGACTTTGTACCTACATAGGTACAATACAAAGCCAGCACATCGAGCTACTACAATCTGTCAAGATTTTCAAGGTTCAAAGTTGATTGGGAAAATTTGTCAGTTTCGGGTAGTTTGATGTGCTGGCGTCTGTACCTACCTTAACTCAGGATTCACTGATAATCAGCACGGTATAGTCTACCTACTAGAGAAGTTTGAGCATACCTAATAATTCTTGTGGTCACCTTGTGCGACAGTCTCTACTTATGTGCTTGTCTATTAGTAGGAACCACCAGTCATCTGATGACTGGCCGCAAAACGATATTAAAAAATAATTAAAGGCACATGTTGTTAGAATTGTTAGAAAAAGAAATCACAAACACATCACTTTTCACAGCCGTAATAGTGACTTTACAAAATAAATCTGTGTTTACGTAAACCTGTTATCTAAGTAGGTAATATATGTAAGTACCTACGTATTTAAAAAAAATAGTCATTATGATTTAGTGATTAATACGTTAACGAGCCCAAACGCATAGGTATCTACTTACTTATTTAATGATAATAATCATTTATTTCATAAGCCTATTATGGAGAAAAAAGGGTTAACAATGCATTACTTAAATAAGTAAGTTAGATCCTTATTCCTTATAGTAAATAAGCTAAGTACCTACCTGACACCCAAACTATATGTTCTGTATCTCAGGCACTCTCAGTCTCAGGAGTCAGTGTTCCTAACCAATGATATATTTATATTACGTCATGTTCCTACCTAACTGCTGTCATATTTGTGAAGCCTAACTTTTAATTGCATGTTTCATGTCTCGGTGATGACTATATATAGCTTACAAATAATGAAGTCGTTTAAAAAATATAAATATAGGTAAGTACTTGATCTAAGTTTAAGTAATTTTAATAAAAAAAATAAAGAAGAAATAAATGTGTGTGTGAAGGCGCTTTTGACAAAACAAACTTCGTCAGCATCGAACAGGCACTTGCCACGCACGGTGTTGCGCGAACACTTATAGAATGGATAAATAACATGTTAAAATACCGAGCTATTCAATTTACCGTGAACACCACCACACGAGGTATCGTGAGTAGAGGCTGCCCACAGGGTGGGGTGCTGTCACCACTGCTGTGGAATCTAGTGGTTAATGAGCTCATCGCAGAGCTTAACGCCAGCAGTCTGTACTCGGTGGGATACGCGGATGATATAGCAATTCTGATCTCGGGAAAATTTGAGGGCATCTTATGCGATCTCATGAGAAAAGCCTTCAAAATAATCGAGAGTTGGTGCACGAAGCACGAACTATCGGTTAACCCATCGAATACAGAAATAGTAATGTTTACCAACAAGAGAACTCTTGGACCCCATAGGCTTCCAAAACTCTTCAACACTGAACTAACACTTAAAGACGAAGTCAAGTACTTGGGGGTGATCCTTGATAGCAAACTGCTCTGGAACAAACATCTTGACTACAAACTTAATAAAAGCACAATTACACTCTACCAATGTAAAAAAATGTTAGGAAAACATGGGGGCTCTCTCCGAAGATTACTCTGTGGTTATACAAAGCGCTGATCAGGCCAATGTTGGCTTATGGCGCTCTGGTTTGGTGGACGAGGACTGAACTCTCGACCACCATTACCAGACTACAACGCTTCCAACGACTGGCCTGTTCAGCCACCACTGGCTGCATGAGAACCACCCCAACAGCAGCCATGGAGATAGCCCTTCAATTAACTCCCCTTGACCTGTACATACAGCAGGAGGCGGCGCTAGCTGCCATCAGGCTAATGCATCTGGGCATATGGGGCAAAAACCTTACCAGTCCACACGCTAAAATCCTGGACCGGGCGATTGAGTACCAGCCTCTCATCGCTGCCCCGTGTGATAGAACACCTAACCAACCAATGTTCAACAAAAACTATATTATACAAACAGTTCAAGAAGAAAGGGACCAGTCAGGAGCCAATGAAGTGCGAATCTACACAGACGGCTCAAAAACACAAAACGGTTCAGGTGCTGGTGTACACTCCCTTGACCTCAATATTAACTTTCACATACCGCTAGGCACACACAGCTCGATCTTTCAATGCGAATGTGTTGCCTTAACACAAGCTGCAACAGCAGTAAAGCGCTTAGGCATTCGGAACTACGGAATTAAGTTCCTATCCGACAGCCTATCTGTGCTCAAAGCTTTAGAAAGCAAACAAACTAACAATAAACTAATCTTCGAGTGCCATCTAGCTCTGGAGAGTTTATCGACATCCAATCGTATTACTCTCCAGTGGGTCAAGGGGCACAGTGGATCCTTGGGCAATGATGCTGCAGATGAACTTGCGAAGAGAGGCTCTGATATGAGGGTGCTGGGCCCGTACCCATTTCTCCCTTTGCCTTTCTCACAATTTCGTGCGTGGATTCGCCAAAGATCGACCGAACTCCATAACAACAAATGGTCACGGGCAACAGACTGTAGACAGTCAAAATTAGCTTTACCAATGATTCACCCACGACTAACCAAAAGACTTCTTAGCCTAAGTAGAAATAACCTTAGAATAATAATAGGTTCAATTACGGGCCACAACCTCCTTAACAAACATCTTTTCAACATAGGCGCCACAGACAGCCCCCTTTGCAGGGGCTGCCTTGACGCCGAGGAATCGGCTGACGGCCCACGTCATCCTGGAATGCGAGGCCGTGGCTTCTCAACGTGCAGAAATCCTCAGAACAATGAGGTCGCTCCGCGAAGCCTGCGAAGCTCCCAGGAAGCTTCTGTGCTTTTGGGCGGAGCTAGGCTGGCTCTGTTAGCCAGAATCCCCACGCACAACGGACCGAATGAGAGTCTATGTGCGGAAAAGGGAGCCCCATCATCATCATCATGTGTGTGTGGAGCAAAGAGAAGTCTTTGGTGTGGAGAGATTTAAATTAGGTAGGTAGTAAAAATAAAATCCTAACGTAATCATAACGTTTGGCCCTTTTTGGTAGGCATAGCTGCCATCGAGATCTCTGTTCAAAAACCCACCTTGTATTGTATGTAGGTATCTACTTGGAGAGACTAGATCAAAGTGTTCTTTCAACAAATAGGTACATTCGGTACACGTTTCTTGATGGCTGTTGTGCAAATAAGGCTGTACCTATTACATACGGGCACTATAATTTTGACTTACCCATGTTAGGTTGACCTTGCATTGCAAGAGTAGCACTTACAAGACATACTTTGAAAGATTCTGTGCAAATACATACCTACTTGACTTCTGTCTTGCCGTTTATCAAAGTAATATTATCAAGTAAATGACAAGGTACTTGATCAGATTTCAAGTAATTACCTTACCATCTACCTACCTATTTTACATTTTTGCTACAGGTACATACTCTTCTAAGAACACAGGTACTTGTACTATTTATTCTGTGACACAGGTAGGTACACATTTCTACTTCGGCTTTGGTCTGGATTAGCAGATACCTCATTAGGCCTTGGTATTATTTTAACATTTGATTAAGTAGGTAGACAGTACGACGTAGGACGAGTGGTGTACTCACCACTCAATAATATCCTCCTGACCGAATTTAAGTCACGGGCGGCCGGAGACTAGCCAAGTACGCAGGAGATATTATAGTGTACAAGTACGTAGGTATGTATGCAAACATAGGTGCACTCCCGGCTCCCCTTCCTTCAGTGGCATTGTCCGAGGACAGCAATCCGCTCATAATAACCGTGTGCTTTCCGAGACACGGGGGCGTTACACCACCAAGTTCCAAATTCTGGGCAATGGAAGCACCATTGCTACTGAGAAATTCCTAAGAGAAAAACCCAACACAGCCCGACGATCTGGGAATAGGTAGAACCTAGAACCCTACGATCAGCAATCGTGCTTGCGACGACGCGCGACGGCGAGGCCAACGGGGCAGTCCCATAGGCGTAGATAGGCGTAGATAGGGGGGGCCGGGTGGACCGTGCCCACCCTAAAATGGTCTGGTGCCCACCCTAGCATGTTTGGGGAAATTTCAAAATTCTAAGCTGGATACTTGCATAATAATTTTATTATAACTTCACACAAAGGCAATCAATTAAATAATCTACCACCAAGACTTACACAAACTTATTATTATCTACCTATTACATTCCATTTAATTACTTTTGAAATAACAAAAATAATTGAATCTAGGTACGCAACAACATAATAAGATAGAAGTAGGTCATCATCTGCCTAGCCTTTTCCCAACTATATTGGGGTCGGCTTCCAGTCTAACCGGATGCAGCTGAAAACCAGTATTTTACATGGAGCGACTGCCTTTTTTTTTCTTTTTTTTTGTCGCTGAGAAAGTGAGAAATGACGTTACGCATCTCCGCTCGTCGGGGGACGAGACGGAGTATGTGGGACTCCCTGCCAGGGTGGCAGTATACCCTCTAAAACTCAGCGGTGTTCCCTTATCGCCTTGATGGGGAGGTCATGGGAATCCGGCTCAGCCTTTGCATCCACAACCCCCCCTGGCCCATGCCCGCCTAGGTGGCGGGCCCCGCATGTCCCCCCGTCTGGGGGGCCGTGGAAGCCTGTGCAATACAGGCGAGGGTGCCCCCGCACCCGTCGCCTGCTGGCTTCCACCTGGGAGGAGTCGGACATGACTTTCATACTGACGTCTTCTTCGACCCCTCCTCCGCCTTCAGAGCGGCGCCGCGAGAGGGTCTTCCTCCCGCACGCGCTCCGCCGCCTCCTACTGGGACATGACGTGTTCGCAGAAGAAGGCGACTGCCGCCCAGGACCCCTCATCCCCAGCATGGCGTTGACCAAGCCGGGAAGCGAGAGGTCCGTTCCGATCGGCGCGGTGAGACTGCGGCGCGGCCCGGACCACGACGGGCACACCTCGAGAGTGTGCTGCGCCGTGTCCTCCGCCGCGCCACAGTCGTGACACGACGGCGTCTCCTCCCGCCCGATACGGTGCAGGTACGATCCGAAGCAACCGTGTCCGGACAGCACCTGCACCAGACGGAAGGAGAGGAACCCGTGCAACCGCTCGAGCCAGTCTCGCAGGACCGGCCCAATCGCGTCGAGGGTTCGGCGGCCGAAGGCTGCGGCGGCGAGGTCCCGCGTCCAGTGGACGACTATGGCGTCCTTCGCCTCCCGCCGGACGGCCTCCCACTCTTGCGGGGCTGGGTGTTCTCCTCTCGCCCTCCGCCCCGCCGTCCATTCATACACTCTGGCGAGCACCCACGCCTCGAGTTCCCAAGGCGGGGTGCTGGCCAGAGCACATGCCGCGGAGAAGCCGAGCGTGCGGTAGGCCCTCGCCGCCCGCTGGGCTATGGCCCTTTGGGGGGCCCGCAATGCGGCGGCGTTCTCCCTCTTGTGGAGGGAGTCCTCCCAACTCCCAAATAGGGGCCCCGTAAAGGGCCATACTCCTCAAGATGCCGGCGTAGAGTTGCCGGCATCTCGCGCTGGGCCCCCCAAGTTGGGGAGCAGCCACGAGAGGGCGCCCGCAGTCTTCAGCAGGCGCGTCGACAGCCCGCTAAAATGCGGGCCGAAACGCCACCTGCTGTCGAGTACAAGGCCCAGATATTTCATCTGGGCCTTCACCCCGATTCCCTTCATGCCGAGGCCCGTGGAAAAACACGGCCTCGGTCTTGTGCAACGCCACCGTCAATCCTACGCGGCGGATCCTCCCTGCGACCAAGGATCCGCCCGCCGAGGCCAAGTTGGCCGCCTCCCTGAAACTCTCCCCCCGGGCGGTGAGGAGAGTTCCCCGCATGGAGTGACTGCCTATCTGACCTCCACAACCCAGTTACTGGGTAATACGATACCCCTTGGTAAGACTGGTTGTCAGACTTTCGGGCTTCTGACTACCCGTAACGACTGTCAAAGATCCACGAATGACAGCCGGGACCAACGGCTTAACGTGCTTTCCGAGGCACGGAGGGGTCACGGTATGTAAAGATGATCACTCATCCACGGACCAACCGCGGCAAGCGTAGCTTAATCTGATCGATCAACCTGTGCGGGCTGTGCGGCTGGTATTATTTAGCCACGGTCCCGGGCGGTGATAAGCTAGAGTAGGTAGGTATATTTAAATTTCGTGCCACAGCCCACAATGCACCCGCAAGGAGATGGTGCTGCACAGAAATCCATGGGGGCGCGCCCTTACAAAATGGTGCGGAATAAACTCCGCACCTGGGCCCCCCCGCTGACGCAGAGTCTCCGCCCCCAGCTGGTGGAGGAGGTGGTGAGCGCTCTGTTCCCTTCACGGAGGGAGCACACTCCCCCGCCCATGGCTCCGCCACTTGCAGTGTACGAAGCGGACCACGTGGACAACGACGACATCCCTGAAGTGACCGGCGAAGATCTGAGAGTGGCGGTAGGAAGGCTGAAGGCCAAAAATACCGCCCCAGGACCCGACGGCTTTCCAGGTAAAGCTTGGGTCCTGGCCTCGAGGGCTCTCGGGCCTCGATTGGAGGCACTCTTAAGCGCATGTTTGGAGAGAGGCCAGTTTCCACTCCGTTGGAAGACGGGGAAGCTGGTCCTCATTCAGAAGCCAGGGCGCCCTGCGGACTCTCCGTCCGCATACCGGCCCATCGTTCTGCTCGACGAGGTCGGCAAGCTCTTTGAGAGAGTGATTGTGGGCCGCCTCGTCGGGCACCTGGTGAGGACGGGGCCGGATCTTGCGGACAACCAGCTTAGCTTCCGCAAGGGGCGCTCGACGGTGGACGCCATCATGCGCGTGAGAGCCCTCACGACGGGGGACGCGGTGTCCCGGGTGGAGTCGTCGTGGCGGTGTCACTCGACATCGCCAACGCGTTTAACACTCTGCCCCCAGGGCAGGGTGTTACACACGATGACACGCGGGGTTGCGATAGTCGTGGAGAGGATCCGGCAGTTGGGCCTCGAGGTGGTATTGCACAAGTCCGAGGTCATGTCGTTTTATTGGCCCCGGAACACGCCACCATCAGGATCCCAACTAACGGATCCTCTCCACGACTATCGCAACCCCGCGTGTCATCGCGTCGGCCGCCGCCTGATGCGGCCTCCCCTGCGCCAGGACTAGCGTGTCGTCAGCATAGCAAACCACGCTGACGCCATCAGGAACCCCTCCTGGTTCACATCGGCATCGAGACAACGATGAAATACCTGGGTACTTCGTCGAGCATTTTCGACGTTTGGCCCCCAAACTGGAACGGGCCGGGGCCGCCTTCAAGCGGCTCTTGCCCAAACTGAGGGGGCCAAAGGCCTCCTACCGGAGGCTTTACGCGGGGGTCGTGCGGTACCATGGCCCTATACGGGGCCCCGGTGTGGGCGTGTTCACTGCGGCGGCGAGGCGCCCACTATTTGAACGCGCCCCAGAATGTGGTAGCTGTAACTAAGGCTTATCCGGGGTTAAATCGACAAGCAGGCGCACGTCGGAATACCGCGCCGTTCCGCGCGCTGTCGCTTCGATCCACACTTCGATCGATGCATTTTTTAATTTAGATCTCGAAAGTGGAAAGCATTTTGTGGGGTAATGGGGTATAAGGGTATTCTCCAAATTGACGAAACTCTTTGTGCAGAATGTTTAATACCTAATGAAAAATGTGATAAAAGAAAAGGATCGGCCGTGGGATCGCCCGCATTGGGGGATGGGGCCCGATGTCATGGCGGGCTGACATCATTCGATGGTGCAGCGAATGTACAGTCACGAGCAAAAGTATGTATACACTTGGCTTTATTCAAAGGCGATTTTCTCCTATAATTTTGAATGAAATTTTATATTAGTAGGAACATAGTATTTCGAACTCATAGGTATATGTAAAGTGTCGTATTTCAACGTTGCAATTGTTATTTCGTGGAAAAATCGCAATTTAAAGTTGCCAAGTGTTGACATATTGGTGCTCGTGACTGTACAAGTATCTCTCGGGGCTCTCGATACACTTATGGTAGTAGAAGGAACAGTGGGGTTTTAGTCGGTAGGAGTCCGAAACCCTCCGTTCATTCCAGACGGAGGGTTTCCCAACGAAAAAAAGAAGAGGTAGGTATATGAAAGCTTATGTCAAAGAATTAAAAACATAAATACATAACTAAATGTTTAGTTTTCCGAGAAATTTGTTATTATGACGCAAGCGGAATTCCAAACGGGTTTGACAACATTAGTAAATAGAAAATAAAGGTATTATGGTAGTATATTATGTATGTTATGTATCTGCATGTGCTTCGTGGATTATAACTTATGATGTAAGTAGGTATAGCATTTTATGGAAATACTTCAAAGTCAGGAAATAGAATTTAGGACTTCAATATAAAATTCAAAATCCTGACTGACTGATTATCAACGCACAGTAAACCGCTGGTCCTAGAGAAATGAATTTTGGAGGGTGTGTTCTTTTTGAAGAGTAGGTAGGTATCCAGTTATATCCACAGAAGAAGGGGTTTTTGGAAATTCAACGAAAAGGGGAATTTTGTTTGTAGGTATGAAAAATCTTATTACTTGACTTAATAACCTTGAAACTTGGCACGAATACAATCGTATCTAAGTAAATTGTGAGGTTTGGCGTTTTTTGTTTTTCTGAACTACCCCATGAAGAGGGATTGGGAGGTGTCTAATTTTGTATGGAAGAATTTTAACGCGCGGTCCAATTAACTCAAAACGACCAAAAATAAAGAATAACGAGTATTATGGTTTTTCGAAAATTTAGATTTTCGAAAAACCCTGATACTTACACGTTAAAGGGTACTAGTCCTAACGGGGTCAAAAGTTAGTTTTACAGGTGAAGACTTTACTGCGTCTGCGTGGCTTGATTAACTGGAAAATTGGTATAAACAATCTTTGAGTCAAGTTATGCCCCCCCCCCCCCCTTTTGTCCCCATAAAAAGAGGGGATACAGTTTATATGAAAACTCTTATTAATTTGGTTAATAAACTTGAAACTTGGCAATATTTGGCTCAGTAAATAATAAAGATTGTCACTTTTTGTTTAAAAAAAACCCCACACAGAAGATTGACACAGTTAATAGATTAGAAAATATTATGTAACCCGCTGTCGGATTAACTCGAAATTCGGTACTACTAAAAAAAAAATTAAAAAAGTACCTATGTGTATTAGAGTTTTTCAAAAATCGACTCCTACCAAGGTGGAAAAGGGAGTGCATTTTACTGCTTGCTTGCAACTCGAAAATGGGTATAGGTCTTTGAGTCTAGTTATGAACACATCCCAAACGATTTTTCAAAATTCCACCCCTGTGGAAAAGCGGGGATACCGTTTATTTAAAATCTGATCCCTTTGATCTATAAACTTAAAAATTGACCCGAATACTTATATTTATCTAAATAAATGATAAAGATTTTCGAAATTTTTAGAGGAAAGTACGAATTTCATGCGGATGAAGTCGCGGGCAGAAGCTATCTTTTAATAAGGTCTAGGCATCGGGTTAATGATAAGGGTTAGGAAACTGTCTTGCAGTGATATCGGTAGAAGGCATTATTTTTTATTATTTTGGCATCTAAGTACAGTCAACAAAGGAGTTAAGTATACAGGAGCGTCGGATATAGTTGAAGTTTACTAAGAAACCGATGGATGTTCTGGACTGAAATTTAATTTAATAAATTAGCTGTTTGTTTTCTATTAATAAACTAAAATTTTATTCGAGAATATCCATCGGTTTCTTAGTAAACTTCAACAATATCCGACGCTCCTGTATAATTAACTCCTTTGTTGACTGTACATAACAAGTTTATATAACACTAGCGGCCCGTCCCGGCTTCGCACGGGTGGACATGATTTTTGAATATTTTTATATTTTATTTAAGTATATTTTTTGATGCTGTTCTGATGAGCATAATCAATATGTGGATCGTAACTGAATGCCGATCTATTTACTATGAGCTAAAATTCCATTACGCGTCCTAGTTGTTAACGACTGTTGTCTTTCTCTCTGGCGCTAGGTTTCCCGGCCACGCGTTCGCGAGTTCCTAACTCTATTTTCTGCAAGTCGCTGCGAGCGTTCAGCACTCGATTGTCGTTCGTGTAGTTGTGATGATCGGGCATTTTGTGCTGAAAGACGAAGCGAACGTTCGGTGCTAGATTCCCTCGCGCGTGCTTGTGACATTCTGTCACTATTTTGAGCAAGGCGTTGCGAACGTTCGGCGCTAGATTCCCTTGTACGTGTTCGTGAGATTCGTTCACTATTTTCAGCAAGGCGTTGTGAAAGTTTGGCGCTGGATTCCCTTGTACGTGTTCGTGAGATTCGTTCACTATTTTCAGCAAGGCGTTGTGAAAGTTCGGCGCTAGATTCCCTTGTACGTGTTCGTGAGATTCGTTCACTATTTTCAGCAAGGCGTTGTGAACGTTCGGCACTAGATTCTGTGGCCCGCGATTACGACGCATAGGCACGCTCTCTGATTTGCGAGACGATCTGAATTTTCAAAAGATGATTCTCCAATACTTACGTCGTATTTTTGCTAATCTCGCTTGGGAGCAACTTTTAGATACCTAGTTGAGACGTTTTTTCCTAGGCATATCAAATCAAATCAAATCATTTTTTTTCAGGTATACACCCATAAAAAATTTAACCGGATTACATATTGTTGACTTTTTTTTAAATCAGGTAAAATAAGAATAGGTAGGTACTTAGAACTTTTGATAAATACTTAGCTTACCTACTATTGAAAAAGTGAGAGAATGCTATAAACAGTAAAGCGTGAATAAACAATGTTTAATTAGTTCTGAGAAGAACTTTTTAACTTGGAAAAAAAAATTGCAAATAAAATAGTAAAAAAAAAAAATGTTCAATGTCGGTTACGTCCGCTGCGTAGGGACCTATTTCATAGATGTGTTTAGTTTTTCTATTTCTATGACATAGTAAATTCGTAATATCTATTGAATGGAATTTGAACAATTCAAAAATTAATATACATGAATTGAAACAGTCTTGAAAACAATATGATTTATTTGGATAAGGATTTAAACAGAAGTATCACTTACATAGTCTAATTTTGGTCGGTATTTCTATCAACTTTTAAAATGTAAAAAGTGGTTATTGTGACATAACGATAATAGTTGGACGTATAGTATTGCGAAGTTTTTTGTAGCTATTGATATGTTCTTTAATATTGTAGAACATACTTTTGTTCTATCATCAATAGTTTCCGCAGCGCATGCGATGAAAGATGTTTTATGGCATTTTTTTTACACCTTGGGTTACGTTACTAAAGTTTTAGTAAGGATCCCTAATCTTTTCTAGCAATAAATATAGCCTATGTTACTTAGGGTGAATGTAGCTTTCTAATGGAGAATTTTTTAAATCGGCACAGTAGTTTTTGAGTTTATTCATTACAAACATACACACAAAAATACAAATCTTTCCTCTTTATAATATTATTATTGTAGATATTGTAGATTTATTCACAAAGACATCAATTATAATTAATTACGAGTGTGGAACCTAAGATAGAAACACGCTTGTACGATACGACTGCATACAGAAAGAACAGCTACTTACTAGAAATCTCTATTCCTAGACAGCACGTTTCGCCGAAAACTTTGTTGATAGAAAACATTGTTCGTAGATATCTTGGTTCATAGGAAGCACTGTTTACAGAGATCTCTGTTCATAGATCAGATAGCACTTCTTGCCGGAAAGTTTGTTCATAGAAACCACTGTTTCACAGAAAGCGCCTTTAGTTCACGGAAACCAATTAGATCATTATTTTTTTAGGTAAGCTGTATTCCCATTCGCTCGCTCTTGCATCCTATGTCGACGGAGCCTCGCTTCGCGGGGCCCCTATTTCTGGGTAAAGGGTTTAAAGTAACCTAACACAACCGAACCTCGGGGTGCCCTTCGCTCGCTCTTGCATCCTACGTTGCGCTTTTTTAACCAAGGTATCTGGAATCTGGAAGCACTGGTTTCTATGAACAAAGTTTACGGCACTGATATCTCTGTCAACAGTCCTTCCTATGATGAACCGAGATATCTACAAACAATGTTGTCTATCAACAAAGTTTTCGGCGAAACGTGCTGTCTAGGAATAGAGATTTCTATTAGCTACTGTGCTTTCTATATGTAGTCGTATCGTACAAGCGTGTTCTATATTAGGTTCCACACCGACAATTTACAAGCTAACACTAAACTATTATTATATATACAAGTCTTCTATAATAATAAATTAAAGAAACAGGCAGGAGCTCATTGGGCATCAAAAAATTCGTCAGCATCGCCTGTCAATGCAATGCTGTTTTTTTTTGGGCTAAAAATAAATAACAATATCTATTTTTTGATGCCCAACGAGCTCCTGCCTTTTTCTTTAATTTTTTAATATAGGTACCTATAGGTACTTGTATATAATATAGGCATTAGTTATGTACTAAGTTACCTTACCTTACACTGTCTATTTTATTATGCAGAACGTAAATTATGGCACTAATACAAATTACTTACCGTTTTTACCCAAAGGTCAAAAACTTATTTTTACGGAAGTTTTTAGATATAAAGTTGAAGGAAATTTCGTGAATTTATATATTTTTATATACTTCCTGTGAGAATCTGTCCTCTAAACTAAACGATCACATGCGTTTATCAGTCAAATAGGTAATTAATTATTAAACAGTTTTAAGGAAGGACAAACAAAAATGTTACGTACTTATTACCTAGGTATTCATTTACCTACTAATTTTTACAGTGTCATGTCAGTAAACACTAAACAGCATCCTTATGAATGATCGATTTTGATGAAACTTGCACTGTTCCCTAAGTTGAAGTAAATGTAAGCCAATACAAAAAATGGTCACGATCCGATTAATAGTTGCGGAGAAATGCGTGGACAAACATACATACGTCTATAAAATTTTGTATACCTATTTGTTTGGAAGCCCTGATAGATTGAAAAATTCAAGATGATAGTGCATTTCATGAACTACTATAGGAATTAAGATAACTTTATTAGTTTAACAGTAATAGTCGTTGAACTTGGGTGTTGGATAATTTTGTACCAAATACAAAATCCTTAGCATTAATCCTTTAAAGTGACTAAGACGAAGTAGTTACTTGTTTGTGAAGGGTAAAGACTTGCATTAAAAAACAAAATATAACATAACGGTCTACTACGGAACCCTAACCACTGTGCGTGGACCGACACGCACTTGACCGGTTTTTTTTTGTAATTCTAACTTCATTGTTACTCTCTACTCGACAAACAGCAGTCGGAGTAGGTGAAATTTTTTAGTGTCGTGTAACTTTTGAAGTTTTAGCTAAAGAAAAGGTGTTTTCGTGCAGCTAAGAAGATAAGATTCCCAGGGTAAGAAAATACTATAACTACTTTTCATACTGCTTGATATTTTTATTAAAAGGGCACGATTTCATTAAAATAACTTAGTAGGCAATGTTGTGCACTGTATTGGAAACTTGAGTGACACAACTTTGCCTAGGTCTAGGGTTGTCACTAGTCGGATTTAGTATTGATATAATTTTACTATATAGGGTGACTGGTAATTAGTGACCGATACTTAAACACGTTATTATACTCATCATTATGAACAACTTTTACTATGGGACCAAACCTGAAATCGCGAAAAAAAAATCAGCTGCTCCCTACATTTTGACGGGTTAAGCGAACATAAATGTAGGGAACAGCAGATTTTTTTTTCGCGATTTCAGGTTTGGTCCCATAGTAAAAGTTGTCCATAATGATGAGTAAAATCACGTGTTTAAGTATCGGTCACTAATTACCAGTCACCCTATATAAATGTCATATTTGCATGAAATTTGCACAGCTTGGAACCCGCTTCCTAATTGCGTAACACATTATCGTGTAATGATTCAGGCTTCATTTCGATCCCAATTGGCTTCATTTTACGCTTTTCGTATTGCGTAACTTCACTATTTGTGTTTCCAACTGGGCTGTTTCAAATTGGTATAAAACGTTATAGAGTGAACGATACGTCATGAAAAACTGGGCAAAAGTCAATTTTTCAAATCGAAACTAACTGTAGTTGGTTTGAAAGCAAGGAATATACTACTCTCTAACGAGAGATACCGATTACTCTGCAGAAATATTAGAAGTTGCTGCAGATCTTGTACGAAAAAAAAAACATTTTGTCTTGAAGCGGAAAAGCAATTTAGGATCCCGCGCTTCACTCAAGCACTGTCTTTCTGCGATCGTGTGGCACTTGTCCGCGGAAGCGACGGAACATTATACCTTGCGGCCAAAAGTCCTCTGCCATGACAAGGTGCAGGTAGCATGTAGGAACTCGCACCACGAACGCCTTGAAGTTGACGTTGCGGCGCGATTCAAGCAACTGCACTCTCGGTCTGTACTTGGTCCTTTGGCACACGTACTCCACGATGTCCTCGGCCTTAGTGGTGTAGTGTAGGCGGGAAATATACACGGGAGTGTTCGGCTGGGCGGCTCTAACAGCGATGTCGGGCTTGATAGGGGCTGTGCCGCAGCGGTTCTTGTTGGTTCTTTGTCGGCGCTTCTTCCTCTGCACCGTCACAAAACCATCATCATCAGCCCGAATACATAATACATCAAAGAACATGCTTAACCATTTGGTCGACCTACAGAGTTGACAACTGAGGAAGAAGCTCACATCGTACAAGCCAGCATTGCTAAAAAGAATTACATTTGTGATTTTTACTCATAAGTACCAATTTGTTTCAATTTTTTACAAAGTGAATAAAAGTTGAAGAAAATAATCCGTAGTTTTTTGGGACAACCCTAGAGTCAACGACATTTTTGTATGAAAAGTTTCTGGTACCTACTACAACATATTAGCAGTAAAAAAATATATATTACCGTCATGGTAATAATCTAACTGCCGGGGGACCAGCACGGTGTCTCATGTACACGGAAAAAAAATACTAAAAAGATCAGCAATATATTTATAGAGATATCCGTCTAGGCAAAGTGGTGTCTTTTACCTACAACTTTGCCTACGACTTTGAGTGTTTGTAATTCTGAATAACGGCATGATTTAAATAGATTTAGGTTCTACCTGGCAAGGCATAAGGTGTGTTTTCCATCTGCAAGTCTTTAGAAGCCGTAATAATAAATAGGTTCAGAAATACGAACAAAAAAGGTCAAAATCCAGGCAAAGTTACAGCATTTTACGGTACCCGAAACTGTCACATTTTCCCAATCAACTTTGAACCTTATACTTTGGCGATAAAGTTGAAAATATATTAAAGAAATTTGACAGATTGTAGTAGCTTGATGTGCTGGCGTCTGTAGTACCTCAAAATGTTTTTATTTTTCACTTTTTAGTTGTAGGTAGACCCCACACTAATGCAATTACACTAGTGCATGAAGAATTGAAGACACCGACTAGAAGAATCATCAAAATTCGCATAGAAATGCTGGAGATGCAGTGGTAGTGCAGTGGTACCTACGTCTAAGCAGTTTTTATTTTTCACTTTTTAGTTGCACCTACCCCACACAAAATCAATTAGGTAACTAACCTAACTGACCTTAGCTAGCTTAACTAACCTTACACTAGTGCATTGAAGAATTGAAGACAGCGACTAGAAGAACCATCAAAATTCGCATAGGAATGCCTAAGATGCAATACATTTATGCCTAAAACTTCGTACCTACATACGAATAATTAATTACCTACCTAATGTATTTACTAAAACTTCCCTGAAAGTATGAATATCACATTTATGAAAGAACTATCAAAATTGCTTCATTAGTTTTTGAGAAAATCGCGGACATACATACAGACATAAGGGTCGAAATACAGAACCTCCATTTTTGAAGTCGGTTAAAAACGGAACAACGCCGCCGAGACTCAAATAATGTAATGTAAGGTAAATCTGTAATTTATTAGGGTGAATATAATTATTTTGAATTGCAAAGAAAATGGCGCAACCCGCGCTACTTAGCGTAACCGAAGCATCGGCAAACTCGGTCGGACTAGGTAGGTACTCATGCCGCTCTGCACTCGTGTCCACGTCACCACGCCCGCGAGCGACGCAGTGGATAGGTACGACGCGGCTCGGCACTTCGGCAATCAGTAATTTCATACTTGGTACCGTAGAGCAAAATACGTAACCTGCACGTGGAGCGAAGCGGGTAGGTACGTACCTCCGCTAGGAGTAATAATGTTCTGTGGTAGGTACGTACCTACTACAGCTACAGCCAGTCGGGCCGCAGCAAGGAGTAATTAATTAATAGTGTTCTGTGGGCCGCAGCGCAGCTACAGTTTCGCTAGGGCCGCGCCAGAGCTCACGTACCGTACGATACGATACGAGTACGACGCGCCGCGCGCGGCCCCGTTCGGATATATTCGGCAATACTCGCTTTATCTGTCGTGTCGACAGACCATGTCGACTATCGTTCTCGTTCACTCGTAAAGTTCTATCACATTCATTTACCAACTAGAAACTAAGTTAGCCAGCCCATCACGTCATTACAGTTCAGTGATTCAGTCAGTCAGTGTCAGTGCAGTGTTCATAGTGTCGTGGGGCGTGCTGTCGCCGGATGTGCCGATTATAAAGTCCTGTCGAAAAATAAAGTCTGACAAGTGACCTTGTACCTTATTGAACAAAGTGCTACCTATTACGATAATACGTAATATAAAGAAACATAACCTACAAAATGTCAGACAGCGCACAGGACGTATTGAAGGATGCGGCGACCGGCGCCGCTGCTGCTGCTGTCGCTGGCGGATCACTATTCAGCACGTTTGATATTATTGTGCTCGTTATCTTACTGGGAGGCACCATTTGGTGGCTGTATAACTCGAAAAAGGAAAACAAAAAAGATGAAATACTGCTTAGCAAATATTCAATCCAGTAAGTGTACATTGTTGTGCAAGTTTTTGTTTATTATCCTGATTTAATTAATTAAAACCACTTTTAATTCTGAAAATAACTACCTATTAGATTTGTTCTACCTATCTGAACAAATAAAAGATATTATGTAAGTACTTACTTAATTATATCGTGCCCATAGCTAGTATTATTATGAGTTTACAAGTAAGCCAATTAAATTGTGATTTGCGATTGATTATACTTTTACCCTTGCTTGCTACTTCCATTATCATTGTCTCTGTATGCATGCGTAAGTAATTATGTACCTACATTTGAAACGTGACTTTACATGTCTAATATGCCATCATTAAATTTTAATCGTAGCTGTAGAAAATTTCCAAAGTATCAGGGTGTACCTACTTAATAAAATAATTACTTAATTAATAAAAATTTTAAAAAGCATTAAAATTGTTTAGAAACAACACCACTGCCACCTGTAGCCAGTTTAGCCACAGGTTGTACATAACAGGATGGGTAGTCAATAGCGGTGTTTACTGACGTCATGGGAAAAGACTAGTCAGTTGTTTTTTTTTGCTCAACAGGATAATAATAGGTCCTTTATCATTTTATCAAGGAGAATCCGGATGACGAAGGATGGAAGTCTTCCCTTTTCATTGTGTTTGCGTACCGAACCTACCTGCATGTAATAAAAAACCGGGCAAGAGCGAGTCGGACTCGCGCACCTAGGGTTCCGTACCATCATGTTTTTAAATTTTCATCGGCGAGGCCTAATATTCGTCAGAGAATTTTAACACTGCACGCTGCGTTGTGGAACATTGCAGTTTTAGGTCAGCGCCATCTCTTGACCGATAGTGGAACTAATGTAACTTTTGTTGATGATTTCTGAAAAAGTGTGCTATTTAGAGACTTTGTTTTATTTTCCCTGTAATCTTTACATAAACTTCTATCACATAGAATTATTTCAGATTTTTCTCTTTGCAAACTTCGGAGATAAGGCGGGGGGAACTGTATGTTTTTTTACATTTTTCATCAAAAGTCGTAAACAGTGCGTCCTAAAAAAAAAGAAAAAATGTTTGAGAATGTGCTAACTGCGCTCTTTCATATAATACCCCACATGCCCTAGTAGCCTTACTTCGAATTTTTCAGATTTCTGTCCCTGTTTGCAAAAAATATACATAATATATTTTTATCTCTTTCTTATTTGCAAAATAGCTGGGCAAACGTCATCTAAAACTATTCCAAATTTCAAGTTGATAGCATTAGTAGTTCTTGAGATATCCAGCTGTGACAGACAGACAGGCTGAGTCTCACCATAAGAGTTCCGTTTTACGGTAGGACTTCAGTATCTCTGCCATCGATTTAATGGGTGGGAGTGGGGGGAGGGGAGGGGGAGGGTGTACAATCCCCCCTGTGAATGAAAACTTGCGGAACCCCCCCCTTTTTGAGATATGATCTTTTTAATATTCTAACCTCACTTTCGAATTTTCATGTATTGACACCTGTTTAAAGGTCAGATGAGGTGGAGAGTGACGAATAAAATGAAGGGGAAGCAGCAGCCCCTCCCCCTTTTTTTTCAAAATATTTTTGTAAATTTACAAAAATGAATGTGGTTAGGCGTAGTCGACGGAGCCCCGCCTAGCGGGAACTTCTGGATGCTTTAAAAAAATAACCTAACCTGTCCGAGTCGGGCTGCCCCAAGTCCCGAGCACGCTTCGCTCGCTCTCTAACTACATAGAATATTGGGAACGGCCATTAAGTTAACAAACGATGACTGACAGACTATGTAAAGTAAGTGACAGCACAAAAAGGCGTCGTTTTACTTTTAGTTTCACATATCGGCAATAGTCGGTAAATGATTAAAAGTGTTAATTTAATAGCACTGATTTTATTTATTTCATCATTATTATGAAGTTAAACATTTTAGTGCGTTGACCTTACGTAAAACGAATCGTTCAATGGTGAGACCAAATGTCAAAAGTAACAAAACATTCCTTAATTTCTACGATTTTGATTTTTTTTTCTCGTAAACCATTTTTTCCGCAAGTTAAAACTGTGCGTAGAGGCTTCTATCTAATAATAAAATCTATCTGTGAAAAAAATATGGACCCTCAACTCGTCGGCAGATAATATACTTAAAGCTTAGACAATAAAAACAAAATAACATCGTAATATCTGTAGAAATAAATCTGTCTATATATTTACTTTATAAAACTCATTAGGTAGCTTCGATCAAGATTTAAAAAATGCGGCCAAGTGCAAGTGCAAGACGGACTCGCACGCGAAGTATACAATATTTATCACTGCATTTTTTTATATACTTTAGTATAAAAACAAGAGAGGAGCTATAGCAACATGTGAAAAAAAGCCGAATAAAACACTTTTCTTGTATGGGGGTCTTTTAATTTAATTTTTATTATTTTTTGTTAAAGCGGCCATAGTATTAAACACTAAAAATTTCAAGTGTCTACCTATTACGGTTCATAAGATACGGCCCTGTGACAGACGGACGGCCAGCGGAGCCTTAATAATAGGGGGGGTCCCGTCCCGCTGGCACCCTATCGGTACGGAACCCTAAACATGTCAGTAGTGTGGGTAGTGTACCCACATCAAAATAAAATTACCATCGTCATTTAGGTATTAACCTTTGACTTCTCAAGTTCTGACGCAGTTGGTAAAAACACTAATACTCAAAACATCTTGATGAATCTTTTCTGCTGTGGAATTTTTAAACCATGGAAAAAAATCAAAGGATGTGTTTTTTTCGGCCAAATTTCTACCGAGGTATAAATTACTAGTGAAATTCCCTGCAATAAATTGTGTTATTAGCAATATTTAAAATCCTCCTATATTCGATAGATTAAGAAATAAAAGAATATAAAAAAAAACCGGGCAAGAGCGAGTCGGACTCGCGCACCGAGGGTTCCGTACCATCATAAGTTTTTAAATTTTCACCGGCGAGCTACTTACTAGATCTCGTTCAAACCAATTTTCGGTGGAAGTTTACATAATAATGTACATCATATATGTTTTTTTTCAGTTTTATCATTCTCTTATTTTAGAAGTTACAGGAGGGGGGAGACACATTTTACCACTTTAGAAGTGTCTCTCGCGCAAACTATTCAGTTTAGAAAAAAAATGATATTAGAAACCTCAATATCATTTTTAAAGACCTATCCATAGATACCACACACGTATGGGTTTGTTAAAAAAAAAGAATTTCAGTTCTAAGTATGGGGAACCCCCATAATTTATTGTTTTTTTCTATTTTTTTGTGAAAATCTTACTGCGGTTTACAGAATACATCTACTTACCAAGTTTCAACAGTGTAGTTCTTATTTTATTTTTTTTTTTTTTTATTAGCCTGTTCTGTCCCACTGCTGGGCAAAGGCCTCCCCCATAGTAATTACCATACCCTAGTTCTTATAGTTTCGGAAAAAAGTGGCTGTGACATACGGACGGACAGACATGACGAATCCATAAGGGTTCCGTTTTTATTGATTTCTCGTAAACCCTTACATGTTACATGTGACGCCATAAATAAATCAAACGTTATTATTATTGTCACACATTGCGTCACTAAGGCTCAACACACACCAAAAGAGCGTCGAAGCGCGGCGAAGCGGATCGCAGTTTCAGTGTCATATGAATTTTAACTTTATTTTCATTACTATAATACTTATTATCGCATGAGAAATCGAACGAGTCGCGCGGATGCTAGCGGCGCCGCTGGAATTCCAGCGAATCAGCCGTGCGACTGCGCGAGAAGGCGCGGGAAGTCCCGAGAATGCTCGAGAAGTCGCGGGAATCCGCGACTTCTTCTTCTTTTGGTGTGAGTTGAGCCTAATGTTAGTAAAGGAACCATATTCGAAAACGCTCCCGTTATTCAGATTCGGAAGTGCCAGCCAGAAGTTTTATACGTAAATTCAAGTAATACGTAAAGCTGGACACAGATTTTTGAATTTTTCTACTAAACCGCTGTACGTATCACAAAACTTTTAGCTCGATGCCTGTCACAAATTTATGTGTCGCCCGTTGATACGCAAAAAGTCCTCAAAATCACTTCCGTTACCGAGATTGAGAGACCAGCAAAAAGTGGTTTTTCAAGCTGGCTGGACACGTTTTCGATCGATTATGTAAGATTCTGTAGCGTCACAAATTGTGAAATAAGGGTGTTTAGCCGTCACATAAAGTGCCCTATTGACCTAGTAAATAAAATGCGAGCTATTTGAAAGATTTGTCCAGACAAGCTGAGTCACATATAAAATGAAGTAACGAAACGCATCATCGGAAGATTTTTTTTTTAATCTTTATTCTTGACCATGGATACATGTCCTTCAGCCTTAATCAATAAACAAACATACTACTCATAACTAACTTAAAAATACAACATAAAACAATAACAAGTCATTCAAGTTCATCAATAGTTTTTATTAATAAATGTTTTTTTATGTTCACCGATTACTCGAAGACGGCTGAAACGATTCCAAACATTATTTTTTTGTTTAAAAGGGTATATACTCTCGAGGGGACCACCATTATCATCAAGTTGGAATCTGATGAGAGGATCCCATGGAAATCGAGGGAAGCCCTCAAATTTTATAGGCAAACCTATAGGCGATTTGGGTATTTTTTAAAGTAACTTGAGCATTTGCTCTCAGAAATCATCATTTGGTAAAGTGGAGCTGATGATGAAGACCACATTATGGCCATCGGAACTACTCAATGACAAATATTTCACGGGTTGCGAATGTTGCGATTCGATTACTTTGATATGGTTGCTAAGCAATTTATGCTCGTTACAATGCGTATGGTGAATTGGAGCTGATGGTGACTTCTCAATCAGTTCCAGTTCTCCTGGTTCTTACTAGGAGAACTCCTCAATAATTAACGTCCCTGCATCGGGAAAAGCAATATTTTGTAAAAGGTGATGAGCAGTTGACATTAGCCTATTGGAACTTAGATAAATTACCGACTGACCCACTAAAAACTGAAAAATAAAAACTTTTTACAAAAAAAACAACCGACTTCCAAAAACACTACTTAAAAGTAAAGTGAAAAATAACTTTAATTTCGGAAGTCGGTGGCAAAAAACTAAAATACAAATCCAAAGACGACTTCCGAAATTACAGTTATTTTTCACTTTATAGGTAGTGTTTTTTAGGGTTCCGTAGTTCCTACAAGGAACCCTTAAGAAGTTTCGTCATGTCCGTCCGTCTGTCTCTGTCTGTCGGAGGTTTTGCTAAGAGACCGTTAGTACTAGAAAGCTGTAATTTTGTAGGAGTGTGTATATCAATTACGCCGACAAAGTGGTAAAATAAAAAAATAAAAAAAATTATGGTAGCTCCCCTACCTCTGATCATCATTCATTCATTCATTATGGTAGCTCCCCTACCTCTGAAGTGGGGATGAATATTTTTTTCGTCGTCTAACCCATCGTGTGGGGTATCGTTGAATAGGTCTTCCAAAATGACTTGGGAGTTGCTAAAATTATTTTTCGATTTAATGCTCCATTTACGAATTATTGAACTTTAAAGTGCAAATTTTTGTTCCAGTAGGGCGTCCCCCCCCCCCTCTAAAACCTAAATTGCGGGCTTGAAAAATCTGGAAAAATTCACAATGATAGTGCATTTCATGAACTTTAAAGGAAAATTATAGCGGTTAAGATAACTTTATTAGTTTAGCAGTAACAGTCGTTGAACTTGGGTGTTGGATAATTTTGTACCAAGTGCAAAATCCTTAGCATTAATCCTTTAAAGTTGTTGCTTGTTTATAACGGGTAAAGACTTGCATTGAAAAACAAAATATGAAAATTTTTTTTTTTTATATATTCAGAATAAAGAACAACAGAATCGTAATACATTGTGATAACGGGCTACTACGGAAGTACGGAACCCTACACTGTGCGTGGCCCGACACGCACTTTGCCGGTTTTTTTTTTTTTGTAAAAAAGTTTTTTAGACCTTGATTGTCGCTGAGATAAGATTGCGACTAGATTTTGAACGTTTTTAATTAGGTACGGGAATTAGCCTTCTGTTATGTACAAGCTGCATAAGTACTAGAGGTTGACACGAAACCCTATGGATGTCGAAAAACAATTGCACCGCGTATATTTTGGTTACCTATTGCATAATTTGGATCAGACTTCTGAGCACGATCGCCTATAAAACTCATGGTAACAGTAATCATTGGCCTTAGACAGTTTCGACACATTTCTGTGTCACTTTTCAACACAGCAATAATCATTTATAACAGGACATTGTGTGAGGTCTGTCCTATTAAACATCACTATTAGTTCATTAAAATTCCTAGTCGATTTGGCGATCTAGCGGTCAGGGTCAGTGGATAATGTTCGAACAATACGACCGTGTTGACTAACTTTTAAACAATTCGTCAAACGGTCTAGTATTGAATAAACTTATCCAATATATTAGGTCTACAAAGTACGTAATGAATAAACTTCATTTGCTTAATTCATTAGGAGTTAAGTCACAGATTGATTACTGAATTTATTCATTAGCTGTTTGTTAGGGAGTTGGGAAACTTTTGCTAGGCACCTTGAAGAATTTACTCCATACCCAAACACGAAAACTCAAGTCACGGAACCCCTTAAAAAAACGCCGTCTCTTATAACTGCATCTCGAAGTAATGATCTGATCACCCAAATCACCCCTATGAAGGTGAGGTACTTTAATAAAACTTAAATTACTGTGTGTGACTTTGCCGTAGGTTATTAATATTATCGAACCAACATTATAGTCTAACCTAACCTAACATTATGACAGTGGGTGAAACGAATACGATTAGAAGCATCATCAATTACATCAATTTGCCTTCGGAGTGTTTGCAAACGGACGGCGGCGCGGCGCCGTATGTATAATGACGAATCATACAGTTTACCGTGGTTTACCGAAGACATAATTATAGAAAACGAATAGGTGTATAAGGCTACCTAACCATTTAACTCGTATACTTACAAGCACGCCCAAGAAAATAGTCAGTCTTTTTAATGTATCAAAGTGTGACTGCATACATAGAATTTCAATGTGAAAGGGGTCAAAAACTCAAATTACAATACCGACGACGACTGTAGAAACGAGTTCGTTGTGATTTCTGTATTCTCCGTTATTGCATCAGATTCTAGATTCGCTTCTTTTTTACTACGCACTTACAGATTCTTAATGTACTTTCCATGGTAGGTAATCTAAAATACCTTTGAAAATGATTTAATATTAGTTGTTATAATAAAATTGAGTTAAGAGAACCTAAATCTTAATCAAAAAGATTAAAAAATCTTAAAGAGTAAAACGGTCAACATTCAGAATAGGTACCTATATTGAGTATAATTTATTTAACTACATATTGGTACTTGGTACGCTTTATCGCGTGTATAAATGAATTTCACGTAATTCCTAGGTTAGTTAGACCTTCGTTCTTCGCTTTCTTGATGTAGCTGTGCTGGAGAACTTGAGACGGTTGCGAAACTATCCATTGTGTGGTCATTCAATTGAAATTCTACGACTGGAATGGGTTAAAAAACGGCTAGCATGATAGGTATTGAACTTGGTGCCTTGATGGTAAGGATATTAATGTACCTAAATTCTTTTGTATTATCAGTTGTGATTGTAGATTTGTAGCTGTTGTATAATATACTAATACTAATAATAGGAAGTCGCGACGTAACGATAACGGTGCTTCTTACTTATCGATATAACATAATTATGCGTTACTTATTTGCCTAAAACTACATACTTATCAACCTACAGATTTTAATCAAAATAATAGGTAAAACCCAATAATTTATCGAACAAAAATCAATCAATCTGCCTAGCCTTTTCGCAACTATGATGGGGTCGGCTTCCAATCTCACCGGATCCATCTGAATCCAGTATTTTACATGGAGCGACTGCCTATCTGACCTCCACGACCCAGTTATTGGCTAACACGATACCCTTGGTAAGACTGGTTGTTAGACTTTCGGGCTTCTGACGACCCGTAACAGCTGTCAAAGATCCAAGAAGATCTTGACAGCCGGAACCAACGGAGTCCACCTATTCAATATGTGATTGGGTTGAGTGATCCCGTGGGTCCAGTTGATCAAAGACTTGGCTTAGCGTGGTTTCCGAGGCATGAGAGCAGATTAAGATCACTCATCCATAGACCGACATTGGCAAGCGTAGTAACCTGATGAACCTGATCGATAACAGCTTAGGTAGGTTAACCAGAATAATTATTTAACAATTTATAATCTGTTAATACAGAAGCGCAATAACAGTCATGCAGAAGTGCAATAACGGTCATACAGAAGCGCAATAACGGTCATACAGAAACGCAATAACGGTCATACAGAAGAGCAATTACTGTCATACTGAAGCGCAATAACGGGCATACAGATACAGAAGCGCAGTAGCGGTCACACAGAAGCGCAATAAAGGTTATACAGGAGTGCAATAAATAACGGTCATACTGAAGCGCAATAACGGTCCTACTGAAGCGCAGTAGCGGTCATACAGAAGCGCAATAACAAGCATACAGAAGCACTGACTGTATTTTAGCGGTCATACGTGAATTTCCAGACTGATGTCAAACAAGATGAAATGAGTTCAACAATCCCTGCCCTCTTGGAAGTTCTGTCGGCTACCCTGCATAATATTATTATTATAATTTGGATATTCCTTGCTACATGATTAATAATGTAAAACTCAAATCGTATAACGTATTTGGAAGTTAGTTGTTGTTTCTTAGAACCGAAGAATCTGAATATAACTTAGGTTGTTGCTAAGCTTTACAGCTTGACTATAATCTTACTTTTAGAGTTCCTTACTACAAAAAGAAAAACGGAGCCGTTATAGGATCACTTCGTTTTCCGTCTGTCTGTCAGTCTGTCTAGAACCTTTTTCTCAGGAACGCATGGAGGTATCAAGTTGAAATTAATCCATACATAGACAAATAATTAAAATTGAAGTGTCTGTTTGTAATGTCAAAATAACTTTTTACTAAAATGTGTCTATTTGTCTGTTTGTTCCGGCTAATCTTTGATACACTAGTATACAGAAAATATATTTTTTAACCTACCTTAATTACATAAGTACTTTAAATAAAAATCAGAAATTATGCAGTCTATGTTATGTAAGTAGGTATGTCACCATAATTATATACTTCAACGGTAGTCATAAATCGACGTTTGTAAACAAAGAAGTTATTTTCCTCGTATTCCTTAATACTCAAGTTACCTACATGAACTAAGTTAGTTTCTTCAAACAACTTATTAGATTTTGCCAGTGATTCAACTTTCTAAGAGAACTTTGGATGCAAACAAAGAGATTTAAAGATTGTAAATAATATTTAATGTCTTTGGATGCAAACGAAGCGAGCAGCGAGCTCGAAAATATTAGCACTAAATGAAATGTTTACTATTATTCCTATAGTAATGGGAGTTACTTTGTTGACTTATGCAAGAAAGTTTAAGAATAAAGAGTAACTAAGATGGATGCAATAGCGAGGGACGCACGCGAGCTCGAAAATGTTTAGCAACCTAACTCGGAGAGATTACATTTCTTTTGACAATTTAATATAGAAATAAAAGTTGCTTTGTAGACTTATGCAGAAAAGCTGAAGACATAATAGGAACTGAAGCAAGCTTGAAAATTTTTAGCATCACGCCTCCGCGACGTTAATTTTTTTTTTCCTACGGGTTCTATTTAGGTACAATGATATGAGCTCGGGTCGGGATCGGGACCCTCTCCAAAACGCGGGGCCAGTGGCATTTGCTACCCATCCCTCTCCGGTGTCCGCCTGCTGTTAGGCAGGTAAACTACCTGGTCGTGGTAGCATTATTACCCCTAGGCGAGCTGGGCCCCTAGGCCGGGGCTATGTGGGCCTAGGCCTAAATCCGGGGCTGATATAATATTATATTATAATATTATATCAGCCCCGGATTTAGGCCTAGGCTAATTTATCTTTGATTTTATACTGACTGTGTTTACGTCAATGTTAAGAGAGGCAGAATTGGGTATTGGTTTTTGAAATGTTGATAGATCGTATGACACGACACTCGTAGATCTATTAACGTAGTTATCCACCAAATCACTCGGCATGATATCACCGAGGCCGAAAATTAATATAATTGTTTGTCCTTGTACAGACGCCAGCACACCAAGCTACCCGAAACTGACAAATTTACCCAATCAACTTTGATCCTTATGTTTTAGAGATAAAGTTGAAAATCTATTAAATAAATTTGACAGATTGTAGTAGCTTGATGTGCTGGCGCCTGTACATAAGCACATAGTTACAGTGGTAAAATAGTAAAGTTCTTATAATAGTCAGCTTTTTACAGGGGGGTACACACGACGATACATTAAGCAATGCATTTCCAGTTTTAGCCGACCTCGCATTGTTTATGGCTTTTCGTACAATGAGAAGTCAGCATATTATACTGCAAAGGATAGCTTGATATGTCGCCGTGCGTACCTAGGTGGGACTACTACCTATACCCCATGGCACAGAATATACAGGGTTATTGGTAAAACATTAACAACCTCTTAAGAGGTCATTGTACTCATCATTATGAACAACTTTTACTATGGGACCAAACCTGAAATTGCGAAAAAAAAAATCGGCTGTACATTTTGACGAGTTATACGAACATAAATGTAGGGTACAGCTGATTTTTTTTTCGCAATAACCTTTACCAATAACCCTGTATAGTACAAGTAGTATACAGTAGGACGTAAATAGTTACCATCAATCTACAGTTTTATAGTAAGTAATTGGAATAAAATTAATAGATTGCTTGAAGTGACGTAAGGGTATAACCAGAAATCAGTTTAAAAGATCCCAATATTATGTAACTTTATTAAGCAGCTGCAGCTAGAGATTTATGTAAGTGGCTGCTCTCTTATTGGACAGTCAGAAAGCAAAATGTACCTACGTACCTATCTCAGCTAGATATTTAAACGGAGTTAGTAATTTCGAGATCATTGTTATCTATCTACTGAACATTGAAGCTAAGCTACTGCATCTGCATGTTATGAAATAGGTATGTACAGGTATAAGTATAGTACATACCTACGCATTAAAATGTATGACGGACATTCAAAATAAACCAAATATACAATTTTTAGACTCTTCATTTGTATAGTGATCAAAGTGCTCGGAGATTTTATTGTAGAACATTTGAATATTGTTTATAATTTTTATAAAAACATCGAGATTATTTTATACACATTGGTAAACTTTTCGGAATAAATTCCCTAAACGATATTGAAACCCGCATCAAACTCCATTGTGTAGTCTAGAACTCTAGAAGAACTAAACAGTCACACCACCACCACACAGCCATACACGAAAAGCGACTTGTTTTATAGGTAGGTATTTATATGTATTTATAGATTATACAGAAGATAAAAACTATAATATTTATAACCTTTGAATGCTCTTGAGGCCACGCAAACGATCGTTAATTTGGGAAATAATTACTTAAATACTGCTGACTTTTTTACCGTTTGGACAAAAACAGGGTATAAAAGGTGAACGGAGCAGAAGCCTATGGCACAGAAATCTCTTTTTTTTTTCCAAAATAAACTAATAAATCGACAAATACAAAAAATCATCCTAAGGGTCAGTTCACACAGAGACGCGACGCGACGCGCACTTTTCAAAATAGAAATACAATTACAGACCTTATCTACTACACTAAAAGGTACACATTGCAGGGTTTACTACGTCGAGTTACAGCGCAGCGCTGCGTAGCTCACTGAATCGTGTACCTTTTTGTGTAGCAGATTAGGTCTGTAATTGTATTTCTATCTTGAAAACTGCGCGTCGCGTCGCGTCGCGTCTCGGTGTGACCTGACGGGCTGACGCTAAGGCACCCTTCTCTAACACGCGGAAATTATCAATGAATTCGTGGCGACGACATTCATAAAAAAATGTGTTTTTTTATTTAATTTTTTGTGAAAATAAAAAAACTGCCAAAGGCTTGTACTCCGTTCACCTATTATACTTACCCTCATATTGTCCAGACGGTAAAAAAAGTCAGCCGGTATGTATAAGTACCTACTTACTTACCTACCTATACGTAGCTATAAATAAAACCATATATTACAATACTTATAATTTTATCAAATATATGAAATCACACATTATTCACAATGTGACACTAGATAAAAATGCTTGGCTCGTATCACGTAACACACACATATTACGATAATGATAATGACACTTAATTAAATACGTACTAAGCATTTAAGAAATAGGTACCGTGTCTATGTAAAGGTTGAATGAATTACATTCCACTTTTGTCTTTTAATTTGGTTAGCATACAATAGAATCCGTAATAATAAGCGGTCGGCACTGTGTACTTATAACTAGTTTCTGCTCGCGACTACGTCCGCGTGAAATTCGTACTTTCCTCTAAAAATTTCGAAAATGTAAGATCTTTTTCATTTATTTATGTAAGTAAATAAGTATTCGGGCCAATTTTTAAGTTCATAGATCAAAGGGATCAGATTTTTCAAATAAACTGTATCCCCGCTGTTCACCCCCACTTTCAAAAATCATTTGGGATATGTTCATAACTTGACTCAAAGACCCATACCTATTTTCGAGTTAATGGAAGCAAGCAGTATATTACCCTTTTCCATCTTGGTAGGAGTCGATTTTTTTAAAAACCCTAACAGAGAGATAAATTGCATCCCGCCCGGGGAAGGACTTATGATAGTTTTTACCGACATAACTCGCGGGCGAAGCCGTGGGCGGAAGCTAGTTTTATATAGATATTCGCTAATCTCACGGAAAAGTGGTCACCTAGCGTGACAATGCAAATTCTTGTCAATATTATAAAGCTGAAGAGTTTGTTTGTTTGTTTGGTACAAATAAACAATAAGTACAACTATGAAATGATGCGGGAAGCATAGAATCGCAACCTTAATTGCGTAACACACTTTCAAACACAATCTGCTGAATCATTTTGAAGGATATTACTAATCCATTGCATCATAATGTTCGAAGAAAAATTTGCTCAACAACGTAAATAACGCAATTAATGTTATTGAACTGTCAAAATTAAAGCCATTGCTACTGTTGCGTAAATTACCCCGCAAGGTCGAACTGCCGGTGCTTGGGGAGGCCTATGTCCAGCACTGGACGTCTTTCGGCTGAAATGATGATGATGAATTAATGAAGTAGTTTAGTTTTTTTTTATGTAGCAGTTTTTCTTTCTTTTCTAAGTAGTCATTTCATTAAGGGAACAGTATAACAGAGTTTTTCTAATAATTAAAGTAGGTACATAGTGTACCACCTATCTAGTTTTTTTACCGACTTCAAAAAAACGAGGTAATCAATTCGACACGTATGTATGTAATATTATTGGAATTGCATTATATTCACATATGACAATCTATTAGGGCTTCCAAACAAATATACAAAATTTTAAAGACGTTATGTATGTATGTTTGTCCACGCATATCTCCGTAATTATTAATCGGATCGTGACCATTTTTTTTATTGGCTTACATTTACTTCAACTTAGGGAACAGTGCAAGTTTCATCAAAATCGATTCAGTAATTATCAAGATATGGACTAAGACGTAAAAGCGCGACGGCCTGGCTTATTGATACAAGCTACGGGTGTAGTGTCAAAGCGAAAACATCTCAAAACCTTGGTCAAATTCTAGTGCAACAACTAAAAATTACCAAATAAAAAGTAATTTAAAAAAATTAAACCGACTTCAAAAAGAAATGAACTCAAAATTATGAAATAACTTTAATTTCGGAAGTCGGTGGCAAAAAACTAAAACTAAAATACAGATCCCAAGACACCGACTTCCGTTGTTCTAAAATAATGCATTATTTGCGAAGGTGTTTTTATAAACATGGTATTAATCCTTATCCAAATAAATACGTTATTCATCACAAATATTTAATTTTGATCAAAATTGCCCTTGACATCATTTCATTATCATTTGATTTCAATGAATATCTTGGGAGATATCATATTTTACTCAACGTTCCTTTACTGTTCCTGTGACATTTTTAGGGTTCCGTAGCCAAATGGCAAAAACGGAACCCTTATGGATTCGTCATGTCTGTCTGTCTGTCCGTCCGTATGTCACAGCCACTTTTTTTCCGAAACTATAAGAACCACACTGTTGAAACTTGGTAAGTAGATGTTTTCTGTGCACCTCATTAAGATTTTCACAAAAAAAATAGAAAAAAACAATTTTGGGGGTTCCCCATACTTAGAACTGAAACTCAAAAATTTTTTTTTCATCAAACCCATACGTGTGGGGTATCTATGGATAGGTCTTCAAAAATTATATTGAGGTTTCTAATATAATTTTTTTTCTAAACTGAATAGTTTGCGCGAGAGACACTTCCAAAGTGGTAAAATGTGTGTCCCCCCCCTGTAACTTCTAAAATAAGAGAATGATAAAACTAAAAAAAATATATGATGTACATTATCATGTAAACTTCCACCGAAAATTGGTTTGAACGAGATCTAGTAAGTAGCTCGCCGGTGAAAATTTAAAAACATATATGATGGTACGAACCCAACCCGCACTGGGCCCGCGTGGTGGATTACGGCCCACTCCCTCTCACCGAGAGGAGGCCTGTGTCCCAGCAGTGGGAACATTATATGCTGATTATGGTTATGGTATGGATGGTACAAAACCCTCGCCTCGGTGCGCCAGTCCGACTCGCTCTTGCCCGGTTTTTTACTATAGTTCCACTCTTACTGATGATCATAGCTTGATGTACCTAAAACAAGTAATGTACTAAGTAATAATCATAAGTAATACTCTTAAAGTAATGGAATATAATTATTTTAGTAGTTTTTTCGCGAAATGAACGCGGGTGCATCTGCGGGGCACAGCTAGTGTAATAGATTCTGAATTTAATTTCCTTTAGTAACATTCCTTATCATATTGTGATGTTAGATATGTTATCAGAGCCGAGAGTTTCGTTTAAGTATTTGTTTGCTGTGTTTGTTACTTTGTACTTTGTCTTACCAAGTTTATCAGCAAAACTTGCCGCCGCCGCCCCGCGCCGCCCCGGCCAACTTGTGGGTGTCTTAATAAATAATAATGATTAATATTTTGAAACAGAGTTGTCTACTTATAGTTATTAACTAAAGTAAAACTGCTATTAGTATGCCTGGGCCGTATGTCTGTCTGTCAGCTTATTAGTCTATTCGCACAAATCTCCTCGCCCGAAGTAGGCGAATCGATTCCTTTTCGAAGGAATTTGTGGGCCAATAGTTTAGAATTTTATACAATAAATCACAGGCTTCATCATTTCATCTTAAAGCTTGAGCCTTAATACGAGTACCTACCTAGATCATCATCTGCCTAGCCTTATCCCAACTGTGCTGGGCTGGGGTCGGCTTCCATTCTAACCGGATGCAGCTGAATACCAGTGGAGCTACTGTCTATCTGACCTCCACAACACAGTTACTGGGTAATACGATACCCCTTGGTAAAACTGGTTGTCAGACTTTCGGGCTTCTGACCACCCGTAACAACTGTTAAAGATCCACGAATGACAGCCGGGACCAACGGCGTGCTTTACAATAAGCCACGGAGAAGTCTCGGTAAAAGATGGTCACCCATCCACAGACCTATTATAATAATTAGAATCAGTAATACAACTTGTACGTTGTACAAGTTGTATATACGTTGATTAAAATATGATTCGCTTCTTCCGCGTAGATTTCATGTTTTCCCCTACACTAGACCAACGAAGCAGTCAGGTGACTGCTTCGTTGGTCTAGTGGTCGCAAACGATACTGCTGAGCATTAGGTCTTGTCAAAAGCTTGTATTATAAAAATAAATTTATAAACTTATGTTAGAATCCTCCTGTGCTCATGGCCCTCTCGGGCCGAGGACGCCCTCTGGCTGGGGGCCCGTGGCATTTTGCCCCAATGCCACCCTATAGTTACGCCACTGATTATAATCATTAGACTCAGTAATACAACTCTTGTTAAGTTAGTATAATTCTAAAATGTCAAGATTTCATGAAAAGTCATTCATTAGGATTATTTAGTAAGACCAAGTAATCCTACTGAATGAATGAGAGTTGTGTTGATGACTTTGATGATTATAATTCTGTAAATACCTACATATTTGTTACGGTCGCGAATCATATTTTAATCAAACAACAAATTGCAAAAAAAAAAACTGACCAGCAAATTGCAAAACACGTAAAAAAAAATTATTTCGCGGGCTACCCTGGCGCTTTCGCCTTATTAACAAGTTTCTTTTCAATCAAACCAAAGCGGTAGAAGAAGATAAAGGAAATAGATGTAGTAGGCGTAAGTAGTAAGTAAGTACTATTAGTTATTCTGTGGTAGTACTTATGTGGATTCTACAATACTTATCTATAGGTAGGATTAATTACAACCACAAAATGCAGAGAGTACAGAAGGCAATCCCATGTACTATAAGAAGTCGACTAGCAATCTCACAAAACTATGGCATAGGAATATTAGTTGTACTTATGACCTTCTTCTATAAGAACGTTTGACAACACTACATATTGGCAACTTGTTGCCCGCTTATGATTGTTATTACAAATTTCAATAAGTTAAGAGAGCGTCACGGTGGCCAAAGTAGTTAGCATTGTGCCTCGCATGGCGAACGTTCGGGTTCGAGTCTCACATCAAACATGAAAAATATTTTTTAAGTATTACAATCATGTGAAATAAGAATGCCGAGTTGCTAACAAATATTTTAAATATTCCACAAATAAACGAATATTCTTTCGTTTTACAATTATAATCTTAGCGTCGTTATTAAAATATGAGGGTAGATTTGAAACAAAGTGATAAGTTCACTTTGTAAATCTACCCTCATATTTTAACTACTTTACATAAATGATTCCACTATTCGCTATTGTTGGTTGGTGAACATAGTTACGAGCGTTTGTGTTATCTTGTTGTTGCTATTTTAGTATTCTTCTGAATTCAATATGCAGGCTAATATTAGTATTGAAGCCAAGGCAAATATTGTGGCCCTATAATAACATAAATTGTAAAGGATTTCTTTTGTATAAAAAATATTACAATGTTACCATATCAAAATTTGTTTCATTTATTATCATATTATAATAATAAATTACCTTTATTGTAATATCTATTTGTTCAAAGAAATTTACTAAAATAAATGACTAAAACATACAAATAATAATAATTATATAAAACATCAAAAAAAAAAACTGGCCCAACTAGGATTCGAACCTACACCTATCCCTTTCACATTAGCGAGTGCAGCCTCGTTACCGATCTAGCTAATGTTTACTTATATTCACTTGTTGAAATTTTGCATTACTATGAAAAAAATAATCAGACTGTGATAAAGAAACAAGTTACTGATATTGTCATCCTTGTCTAGCATTGACCACATCTATGACTACTCGTAGCGCGATGCTACACGACATGTTAGTTTGTTAGCGTTGGAACATCACTCACACGGATAAATATGCGTATGTGTGTATAGGCGCCGCAGCCCGTATAGCGCAGGCGATAATGGTCATTGCGGTGTAAGTGGACTTCTAGCCGTGACTGTACACACGGCTACACATCAAGCTATACGTTAACAGTTTTAGCTGACCTCGCATTGTATAGGTTTTTCATACAATCAGAAGTCAGCTTATACTGGTTATGTATAGCTTGATGTGTAGCCGTGCGTACGTACTTCACTTTTCATACCTACGCATGGCTTATGCACAAAAACCTATCGTGGTAGTGGCACTCGTATCTAGTTGTTTGATTTATTGTTGAGCCTTAGTCTACAATATTAAAACAAAACAATAAACATAATATTACAATTAAAAAGATTACAGAACAAAAACATATAAAATTTTACATTTGGCAATTTTCACTATCGAAAATCCCTAATAACTTCAAAACGGATTACCCTATTTACACAATTTATTTTGCCCTATTCGTTTTAGACCTAAACCTATCAAATGACACTAAAAACAACACAATATCTACACAAACAAAAAATCATGGTTTCAACTTAATTGCTTTACATCGTTTATACTGATTCAAAATAGGAAACTATTATACAAATCGAGCTTAGATAACCATTTTATTTACCGACTTCAAAAAAGGATGTTATCAATTACTGTCAATTAGACACGTATGTATGTAATACTATTGGAATTACATTATATTCACATAATAATGACAATCTATTAGGGCTTCCAAACAAATATAGATTTTTTTTATTTTTTACACGTTTATGTATGTATATAAGTTTGTCCACGCATGCCTCCGCAACTATTAATCGGATCGTGACCATTTTTTTACTGGCTTACATTTACATCAACTTAGGGAACAGTGCAAGTTTCACCAAAATCGATTTAGTCATTTTCAAGATATAGACTAATACGTGCAAGTGTGACGTCCTTGCTTATTGATACGAGCTACGGGTGTAGTGTCAAAGGGAAAACATCTCAAAACCTTGGTCAAATTCTAGTGCAATATTTACAACAAAACTATTACCTACCTAGTTATTACAAACAAATATTCCAGTTTTTACTTAAAACTAAAAATTACGAAATAAAATAAAAGAGTAATTTTAAAAAACTAAACCGACTTCATAAAGAAATGAACTGAAAATTTTGAAATATTGGCGCCGATTCCCTTGTTCACAAACTAAACTAAATTTAAGTTCAGGCATCTTTTTCTTTCTATTTCAATATGACAAGGACAGAAGATAAATATTAGTTTAGTCCTGTCAAATTAAGATGCTCCATAGCATGTTTAGACGTGATTAAAAACATGGCTACTAAAAATACTTCAATTTACGTTAGGCGCTGTCTAATTTGACAGGACTAAACTAATATTTATCTTCTGTCCTTTTCATAATGAAATAGAAAGAAAAAGATGTACTGAACTTAAAATTAGTTTAGTTTGTGAACAAGGGAATCGGCGCCATTGTGTTGTTTTAGTGTCATTTGATAGGTTTAGGTCTAAAACCGATAGGACAAAATAAATTGTCTAAAATATAGAGTAATCCATTTTGAAGTTATTAGGGATTTTCGATAGGTAGTGAAATTGACAAATCGCACACCTAGATCTAAAGAGAGCTAATTTTTGAGGTATGCATACCATCGAATTCCCTAACTCACTACCTAGCGACCAACAAAACAGATTCAAAAATAGTTCCATTACTCAACGCTAGATGACGCCGTTATTGTTGAACGAGCGAGCCGCGCTCCTCCCCCACCAAAACAGGGACATAACTACAAAAATTAAATTTTCAGCCCCATTATACGATTAAACCTCAAGACTCATAAAACATCATTGTTCTATCTGCACTTAAAAAGTATTGATCAATACAGCAAACTCCTGCAGTGCACAGGGACATAGTAATCAGTTTTTCAACTTTTATGAAAAAAGTGTTTTTTTTTAGTTAATCGCTGTTTAGATCTAGGTGTGCGAAATGACAAAATTTTATGTTTTTATTCTGTAAACTTTTTGTATTATAAATACTATGTATAATGTTTTGTTTTAATATTGTAGAATAAGCTCAACAATAAATCAAACAACTAGATACGAGTGCCACTACCACGATAGTTTTTTGTGCAAAAGCCAAAGTTGACAACCATAGCGCGACCGCCCGCCGAGCCACAAAATACAGTACCTAAGTACTCTCTGTATTTTGTGGCCGAGCGTAGGTATGAAAAGTGAAGTACATACATGTGATTGCCTTCTGTACTCACTGTATTTTGTGACACGGCTACATATCAAGCTTTATATTTCCAGTTTTAGCTGACCTAATACGAGCTCAGCTAAAACAGTATTGGTTTTTCGTATCTACAATCAGAAGTCAGCTTACCTATACTGGTTATGTATAGCTTGATATGTAGCCGTGTGTACTAGGCGGTAATAAAGCGCGACACATACATGTGATTGCCTTCTGTACTCTCTGTATTTTGTGACACCGGTGACACGGCTGACACATCAAGCTATACATTTCCAGTTTTAGCTGACCTCGCATTGTATTGGTTTTTCGTACCTACAATCAGAAGTCAGCTTACCTAAATACCTATACTGGTTATGTATAGCTTGATATGTAGCCCTGTGTACATACAAGGCGGCAATAAAGCGCGACGTTGTGATGTAAATAATTTATACCTACACAAGTAGACGTACCTACGTACTGAATAAATATGTGCAAAGCTCTCGGGTGTAAGGCCGTACGCAACCAGTGCTCAGTGCTCAGCTCACATACTTAATTATTGATACTAGTACCTACCTACCAAAGAGAATATAACCCTTTGGTACCTACCTAGGTACAAGTGTCGCGTCGGAATCGGTGATGATGTCGCGTTGAACGTCTAACTAGGCATTAGTAATTCAATTATGTATCTACCTACCTAATAATAATACCTACGTAACGCCTCGTTCATTCATGCTCCAAATATACCTATATTTTAAGATGCATGGCTAGGTAATAGGTTGTCTTTATGTCATACATAACATAGTAAGTACCAAGCTCCAAGCTCAAGTTCTGTCATACTGTGCTGTTTAGGTTCTTAATTCTTATCCATTCTTTTTATCATACACGCTGAGAAAACATTAGTTTTTTTTAAAGTTGATTATTTGCTTCCGTGTTGAATTCAACCAATGGTAGTAATTTCTTGATGAATGACGTAGGTCAATGTTAATTACTTACGCATGTTGGGCGATTAACTTTTTGTCGTTCTCTTATCTGTCTGTTTCGGATGATTGTGTAGGTTACCTTAGTTTATCAGTGCACTGATAAACTAAGGTAACCTACACAATCATCCGAAACAGACAGATAAGAGAACGACAAAAAGTTAATCGCCCAACATGCGTAAGTAATTAACATTAACTAAAAGCGAATGGTAGTTAGTTACCATAGGTAACTAACTACCATTCGCTTTTAGTTTCACACAAAGGACGACTTACGCCCAGTTTCTGGAAATAAAGTTTGCTAACAAAACATTTTTTACAATAAAAAAAAACCGGTCAAGAGCCAGTCGGACTCGCGCACCGAGGGTTCCGTACCATCATGTTTTTAATTTTTCATTGGCGAGGCCTATATTCGTCAGAGAATTATAACACTGCACTGCGGTGTAAAGTATTGCAGTTTTATGTCATCGCCATCTCTTGACCGATAGTGGAACTAATGTAACTTTTGTTGATGATTTTTGATTGAACTGAAAAAGTGTGCTATTTACGCCCCGCGTCTCCGTAAATGAGGCCTTAGAGACATCGTTTTTATTTTTCCTGTAATCTTTACATAAACTTCTATCATACATGTACAATATATTTTTATTTCTTTCTTATTTGCAAAATAGTTGGGCAAACGTCATCTAAAACTATTTCAAATTTCAAGTTGATAGCATTAGGAGTTTTTGAGATATCCAGCTGTGACAGACAGACAGACCGACAGACAGACTGAGGTCTCACCCATAAGGGTTCCGTTTTACCATTTTGGTACTAGTATTTTTATGTAAAGAATCTATGTACATTTGAAAACTATCATGAAAAATCACAAAGTTATAAGCTTGTTAAGTTACCTGTTTGTCAGTACAAAAACATGCTCACCCGCGCCGCTCGCGCCGCGCCGTCTTGCGCTCATTGATACGGTACCTAGGTACCTAACCGTTCGGCGCGGAGATTGGATAACCTACTTAGTGTCGCTCAATGTCCAACTTTTAACCTTTTTTCAATATTTTTGGGACAAAATATAAGATGGGGTAAAATTATTGGAATCGATTCAGTTACCTACCTATTCTGAGCAAGCTATATTCAGGTTTCGCATATACTAAAAATAATGTGTACATACACTCGAAAAACATAACCCTCCTTCTGGCGCAGTCGGGTAATAACCAAATGATATATATATGATACGATACGATTACCTAAATCGTATCATTAAGAATTTAATGATCACAGACGTCTGAATAGTTAGGTAGGTATTGCCGCCGATTCTGTTGTGTCACAAACTAAACTAAATTTAAGTTCAGGCATCTTTTTCTTTCTATTTCATTAAGAAAAGGACAGAAGATGAATATTAGTTAGTCCTGTCAAAGTAGTCAGCGCCTGACGTAAATTGACTTATTTTTAATGGCCATTTTTTAAATCTCGTCTAAATTGTCTATGGAGTATCTTAATTTGACAGGACTAAACTAATATTTATCTTCTGTCCTTTTCATAATGAAATAGAAAGAAAAACATGCATGAACTTAAATTTAGTTTAGTTTGTGAACAACAGAATCGGCGCCACTGATTAATTTATCTTGTTTCAGCAAAAGTTGTAATAATAAATCTTCATCATGCCTCTGGTTCTCGGGATGAACGGGAAGCCCCCGATTACATCATAAGCCGTCGAAACACATAATAGTATGAAAACTTTTTTTTTGCAGAGCTGCGGGATCCATCCAAGTTACAGAAAATTCTTTTATCAACAAATTAAAGTCATCTGGAAGAAGTTTAGTTGTATTTTATGGATCCCAAACGGGTACTGGTGAGGAGTTTGCTGGTCGTCTGGCCAAAGAAGGCATACGATACAAGATGAAGGGCATGGTCGCTGATCCCGAAGAATGCGATATGGTAAATATTTTTTTTTAAACGCCTGTTTGTTAGTGAGCGGATGCTGTTTTTGTGTAAATGTTTGTTAGATACAAATATTTAACCTACAACTAAATAATTATCATGTCTTTTTTAGGAAGAACTCATGAAACTCCAAGAAATACCGAATTCTTTAGCTGTGTTCTGTATGGCAACTTATGGTGAAGGAGATCCCACAGATAATTCTATGGAGTTTTATGAATGGTTAAAGAATGGAGAACCCGATTTATCTGGTTTGAATTATGCTGTAAGTAAAGTACATTGTTTGAACTAGATAAAATACTACAAATGAACACGAGTAATTTTATCTCACAAGTTTTAGGTTAGGAGTAATATGAGAAAAGCGATTTTCGCGTACAGTTCGTACTGTAGGGTAGGGTAGGTATGTAGTTATGTACAGTTCGCGTCAAATAACTTTGCCACTCTGAAGCTAGGCTCTTTGCTAACCGCGCCAATCCGCGCCATGCGCGCTGCTGTTCTATTCATAGGATTAACTACTGCGCAGTGATTTGTTGCCTACTTCAGAGCGGGGCAAGTTATTTGACGCGAACTGTACCAACATAATATAATATATTCGAAACATCCATATTGGTATTGCTTGTAATCACATATTAATTTTTAATACCGCTGTCTTATTTCTTTCCGATAGGTATTCTACACCTCGAAAGAAATCTAGGAAATCATGAACAAAACAATTGTGATAAAAAGGTCGATCGCAGCTGTCATTTTAGTCTAGCAAATTAAAAATCAGAGTTTACATGATATTTTACAAATACACATACTTAGGCCACCTTAGGCGCCTCACACTGACACGGCCCTAATTTTAAGTATTTATTTTGGAAACGTCATGTTTTATTAAATAGTCTCTTGCTTATGATTTCTGTTTGTAGATATTATAACAAAAAGCCTCTGCTGCGTATCACAGAGCTGCAATTTACCTATTTGTAATTTGGATTTCGCGAACTAGCTAAGTCAGCAAAGATAAGTCAGATACCTAACACTAAATTGAGTCGCGTACCTAGTATTATAAAAACCGTAGACAGAGTAAACTCTAGACTGCTGCATATCTTCTTTTTCATTCGCACAAGAAAAAGAGAAATTATATTAACGTCACTAGCAAAGAAAAGAGACAGAATAAGAATATTTCTGTCCCTTACTGCGTGTCGGCTAAGCACATCAATGTGCACAACAAGTTTGACGTTTATGAATGAAATAATAAAAACTACACCGCGATTAAACGGAAAATAAGATCTTTTTCGTGCATAATTCAATAATAGTACAGACGCCAGCACATCAAGTTACTACAATCTGTCAGATTTCTTTAATAGATTTTCGACTTTATTGCTAAAGCATAAGGTTCAAGGTTGATTGGGAAAATCTGACAGTTTCGGGTAGGTTGACCTGCTGGCGTCTGTACATTTGTGCAACTATGAAAATGGTGATGCAGTGTAATAAGCTGTAAAAATGATAGTATGACGAAGATTGCCGGAATTTTTTGTCCCTTTCTGTGACACGGATACCATGAGTATTTAAAGTCTGTCAAGCGAGTCGAGTCCACAACCCTTTTACTGATTTCTTATAATGGCAATACTATGATCTGTCAAACAGATTGTCACAAATACTGTTGTAACCTCTTAATAATCCGGTTTTTGTTGAGTTTTTTAATGTTATAATGCCGAAACCTATTAAAAGTAGTGTCAGGAGCTTGTTGTTTACAATGATTAATAAATATAATCATGTACAGAGTGAATCTGACGACGTGTTATCGCAAAAACGACGACTTTTGGATGAAATCGTTTCAACATCAGGTAGGTTGGCAACAACGTGTTGATACTTTTAGCACAATTGTCTAACTTTTTTTATTTTACTGTGATGTGATCACGATTTCCGTTTTGGTTTAGATCCAGACGTCGTGTTCATGACCTTGAAACTTACTGCTATATCAGTGTTGACACCTGAAAGATTTTTGAATTTGCCGCCTTTTTCGTGGGACTAGACTCGCTTGACAGACATTATAGATTACTCTGTCGTCGATAAAAACTCGACAGGCGGAGCTGATAATGAATGATACACACACAGTGATTAGTCGACGCGGGGCGCCGCGTCCCGCTGCGTGTGTATCTAGCATTAATTGTGTGAGTTAAAAGACGCGTACCCGAACTGTGGTTGAAAAGATCTATTCTATTTTTCTTTATGATCTAATCTAAGTCCGACGGAATGACATAAAATTACTAATGTCATTGTGACACAAAAAAAATGTCAAAGTCCGGCTGTTTCATGTTTGCAAATTACTAGAATTATTAAACATTGTAGGATTTTGAAGAAATATCTTATAAATAGGAGGAAGAAACTCTTTACAGTGTTTTAAAATTGTTTGTTTCTGTGATTTACATGTTGGTGAACAATCTAGATTATCTGCGATAACCTAATTTTGAATGTTATCGGTGTGGATATAGTTTTTTTACAAAATGGGATCAGCAGCAATCTTGGTACAATTATTTTCGAGTTTAATAATATAAATTCATGTAAATATATTTAAATTATTGAAAGATGTGCCCCACTCATGTGATGAAATGAGTTAAAGAATCTCAAGAGTTTAACGAATATGTTCGAAAAAAAACAAAGATAATCCCATTTGTAAGCACTGTAATATTCAGAAAAGTATTTTCATGAAATTCCTTGATTCTCGATAGATGCTACATAACTAAGATATAACATAGTACTTAATTATGAATGCGATAGTACAATTACCTCGTCTTTTTGGATATAGAAGGCTGTTAGGTTCAACAATGCGGAAATTGCGTTGTGTGGTATGATATTGAGATACTTGATGCAATACATACTGTACGTAATTTATTATGTCATGATTTTAGAGTACCTATTAATAAATTTTCAGGTGTTTGGACTTGGCAACAAAACATATGAACATTACAATGCAGTTGCTATTTATCTAGACAAGCGTCTTGAAGATCTTGGCGCTACTCGAGTGTATGAACTTGGTCTTGGGGATGATGATGCAAAGTATGTATTACATTTGAGTGTATGTGCTTGCAATAATTGAATAGCTTCAATAATAGTCACACACTTTATTGAAGAATTTATTTATTTATTAATAACCAACTTATATTAACAGTTTAAGAATTATGACTGCATTTTTTACTCATTGTCAATTCTAAACTTTTTGCTATTTATTCAATCTACAACATGATACAGAAACAATGATTTCAGAATTTAAGTAAAACATGCAGACAATATCCAAATGAACATTGGGCCAAAATGTATGGGGCTTGGTCTAAATGTCTACCACTGAATAGTGATGACAGAATAGTCTTTCAAATAAGGAGTAATCTTCATAGATAATAAAATCATACTCTCTCTACTAGGTTAACAGTTTTTTGACAGATTGTAGTGATCGCAGCAACATGTCAATAATTTCACTTTAATCTGATGTAGAATCACTTATCAATTTTTTGCTGTCAAATAAAAAATTGTGTGGTTTCTATGCCTGTGTTTATTATTATTAAATACAAAACAATATTAATAAGCCGCTTTGTTTTACTTTAATTTTGCAGGTTTTATTGTGGAAATCAGTGTAAAAATAAAGTAAGCATTGGTTTGCCGTTTCAATTGTGTTGTAGTGTATACAGATACATATAGGGTTTACTACATATTAAAACACAACATTATTTAATCATAACATTTTATGAAAGTTTTAAAATCGAAATAAAACATTAATATTTTGTAGGTGGATATTTATATATTTTATTGATATTTGAGTGGATGCAAGGTTTTTCTATACTGATTTACCTATAATGTAAAATGATTATTTTCGATTTATTAATTTGAAGCGAATACATTCGATCCCATCACTTAGTACGATAGAATGTAATTTAATATGCATAACAATTACATTTGTTTTGTCAAATTGACACATGTACGGTACTATAATGTCGCCGCGGCGGCCTCCAACCCTCAGCCGCGATGCCTCCCATACGACATCGCGGCCCGCCTCAGTTGCGATGTCGCCCAAGCGGCACCGCAACCTACTTGTTGGCAGCTACGTCGCACAGTGGATCGACTCCATACAAACTGGCGGACATAGGACTATAAAATAATAATTTCAAGATTTTTGAAAAACAAATGATGCCAATGTGCTCTCCTCGGTAATCTAAATTGAAAGTACTCTTATGGTTTTTTAGATTAAACCCTAATTTTAGGTGTAATGTGAGTAAAACTGATTGCAATGTATGGAAAATTATAGTAAAAAAATGTTTTCCTGCGATTCCCGCACATTCTCCGGTTTTGACGCTTATAATATATTTTGGCATAATATTCTATATCATATCTCCAAGAGGGGACACTAGGGGACATAAGTATGTTCGGATAAAATCTCCTAAATATTATGCGAAAATATATTATAAGCGTCAAAACCAGAAAATGTGCGGGAATCGCAGGAAAACATTTTTTTACTATATTTTTCCATACATTGCAATCAGTTATGACCCCTGTAACACAGGTTTTGCCTAGAACGGGGGTCATTGATCATTTATTTTGGACCAGGTTATTTGCATGCTTAAATTAAGTGTCACTCTGTATTTGTGTACCTTTTTATGTCAAATAAATTTATTATTATTATAGTTTTTCTCACATTACTCCTAAAATTAGGGTTTAATCGAAAGAACCATAAGAATACTTTCAATTTAGATTATTTAGGAGAGCACATTGGCATCATCTGTTTTTCAAAAATCTTGAAATTATATTTTTATAGTCCTATGTCCGCCAGTTTGTATGGAGTCGATCCACTGTGCGCGTCGTTGGCTTATCAGAAGTCATAAATAAAATGATCCAATATGATAAGGCTGTTTATATATAATCTGGAATAGTTACGTTCTAAGGCAGCGGTCAAAAAATGCTTAACCTAGCGGACAGAATGTAGCAAAGTCAAAACTGTAGGTACTTGCTTTTTTTTTTGCAAGGCTTTTTGGCATCTGTTTTATTTACATAGATAAATATCTGTCAGTGAAAATTTGAAGCTAAATAAAACTAAACTTGAGAAAAAAATATGGCTTGAAAGAGTACATGACAGATTTTAGTCACCTCACCATTGAGCCCGTGGCTAAATAATAACAACCGCACAGGTCGATTGATCAGGTTAAGTTATGCTTGCCGCGGTTGGTCTCTGGATGGGTATCTTTACATACCGTGACCCCTCCGTCCGTGCCTCGGAAAGCACATTAAGCCGTTGGTCCCGGCTGTCATTCGGGGATCTTTGACAGTCGTTACGGGTAGTCAGAAGCCCGAAAGTTGACAACCAGTCTTACCAAGGGGTATCGTATTACCCAGTAACTGGGTTGTGGAAGTCAGATAGGCAGTCGCTCCATGTAAAATACTGGTATTCAGCTGCATCCGGTTAGACTGGAAGCCGACGACCCCAACATAGTTGGGAAAAGGCTAGGCAGATGACCATTGAGAGTAGTCATATTATTTTTCAGGTTTAAGGGTTAGAAAAGTTAGTGCTTATTTAATAGACTATTTATTTACATAATGTTAGTGGCAGATATCTAGACCACTTGCCCATTGTCTTTTATACATTTACTGGAACCAGTTTAACAGGTAAAAAGACTAAAAGTATTGGAATTGAAGATAGTTATAACTGATTTCAGCATTGAAGATGACTTCATTACATGGAAAGACAAATTTTGGCCATCAGTGTGTGAGAAATTTAATATTGAGAGCACAGGAGAAGAAGAATTGACACGTCAATTTCGACTTGTGACACATGGTCCTGAAGACATACAGCCAAACAATGTGTTCACTGGTGAAATTGCAAGACTGCATTCTTTGCAAGTACAAAGACCGTAAGTATCCACACAGAAATATTGAATAGAGCATCATTTTGTTACTTTTTTGAGCAACAACAAAGATACAATTGAAATTTCTTTTTACAGGCCTTATGATGCTAAGAATCCATTCTTAGCCCAAATTACAGTAAATAGAGAATTACACAAAGGAGGAGATAGATCCTGTATTCATGTGGAACTGGATATTTCTGACTCAAAAATGAGATATGAAGCAGGTAAATCTAAGTTGTCCTTATCCATCAACTGATTGTGAGTAAAACCAATGTAAGGAAGTGCTGTAGTAGTGAAAGAGCAACCTAATTAAGCATTTGGGTTCCGGGCTACACGTAAGATTTTGAATACCTAGCCTATAAAGGACATGACCAGTGGGACAATGGGCTCCACCATAGGTATCAACATCAATGTGCAGCAAATATTGTTTTGCTTTTGAAATTGTTATATTCTGTAGTTTACAGATAAAAAAGTTTCACGGGTCTAAAAGATAAGGAAACTGAGAAAAATTAAGATAAGGTTTCACTAAATAACTCTCGCTAAATATATATTAGGTATATTCACAAATTACCAGACTCTCAAAACACCGGATTCGCCTTAAACCAGATATGCAAAATACCAGAAACGCAAAATACCAAAAGTACAGTCCTAAACAATTGAGTTCTCTTTTAGTAACTATTTCTTCGATAGATAAAATGAAATCGTTATAATAAAAAAAGGTCGTGACCTAATTATAAACTGCACTGGCTACTTTTGCGTTGATAGATAAGATGACATTTATTTTTGACGATGAAACCTGACGTCAATGAAAGGGACAATGGATCGAAACTGCTTTATGAGGGACATATAGCATGGGCGTCTAGAATCAATTCTATTTTATCGTAATTTTTTGACGTTCAAAAGTGCCTTTTATAAGCCAAAGAATAAGAATAAAGTAGTTTTAAAGCAGGATCTGTCAAGACTTGGCCAAATTTTAGGAGTTTCTGCTTCGTTCCATACAACAAAAATTGAAAATATTTTTTCCGGGCACACTACCAGTTTTAGAGAAAAACGTTTCATAACAATTATTCGTCAGAATGTCAAATCTTTCGAAAGGTATTTTTTTTAATGGAATTTGTAAAAAAAATCCCTATGTCCCTCTTAAAGCAGTTTCGACCGACTGCACTTTCGGCACACCGAAACCCGCCGCCAAGATCGGTGTGCAAATAGTGATGTGATTATGGTGAATGGCGATCCGAGATCGATAAATCGATAATAATTTTTTTCGCGCACACTAAGATCGAAATCAGTTTTTTAATTAAAAAAACTTATTATTAATTAAACAGATAAAACGGTAAAATAAAATATGAATCCAAAAATCTATTTGAATCTCGATTTTTTGTGAAACGTAAAAAAAAATTGAATTTCGCGGGTTACGGGCAGACGTTGTTCGTGTAGACTAGCGTTTAACTGCTCATCACTGATACTAGCTCCGTCGGACACGAAGCCAGGAGAGAGAGTGCGTGAGAGAGCGTGCTTTTTGGCCATGACCAGCAGTGAGTTCGAGCTCGCGACTAGTTTACTCTTAACATAACTTGAAATCGCGAAAAAAAAAATCAGCTGTTCCCTACATTTTGAAGAGTTATACGAACGTCGAACATAAATAAATGTAGGGAACAAACATTATTTTTTTTGCGATTTCAGGTTTGGTCCCATAATAAAAGTTTTTAATAATTATGATGAGTACAAGGAACTCTTCCTCCCTCCTCATTACTGAGGGTCGTGATCCTCCCTTGAAAACGTCTTTTTCCTAACGATGTTTCGCCATCTCTGTCTATCCTTATGAGCTCTTAAGTAAGAAGTTGTTAATGTTTTACCAATAACTCTGTAGGTATATACAAGGTGTTAATGAATTAACCCAAAACCTCTTAAGAGGTCATTGTACTCATCATTATGAACAACTTTTACTATGGGAACAAATCTGAAATCGCAAAAAAAAAATCTGCTGTTGCCTACATTTATGTTCGCAGAACTCGTCAAAATAATACGTTTACTTACATAATTACTTATTATTACTTTTTTAATTACATTGCATGGTTGCGGTCGGTCGATAGGCGACGTAGGATGCAAGAGCGAGCGAAGGGCACCCCGAGGTTCGGTTTTGTTAGGTCACTTTAAACCCTTTTCACAGAAATAGGAGCCCAGCGATCCGTCGACATTGGATGCAAGAGCGAGCGAATAAGTTTATAAATATCTTTACCTCATATCATATTAAACAGGGCCAATTGAAATCATAGGCAGACAGAAATAGGGGCCCCGACGATACTAAAATATTTGGCAAATTTTATTTTGCGTAAAATGAGTTATTCCAACTCAAATATTTGACTAGGTACATAAAAATTTGTAAAAGTACTAGTTGGTACACAAATTATTGTTTAAACGTTCAATTGCCAAACATTGGGTTTGCGTTACAATTATTTGAGAAGAGATTTTTTGCTAAGTAAAAATTTGGCAAATTAAATTATGCGGAAAATGGTTTGGGAAGTGATAATTTGGCAATTTCTTTTTGGTGAAACAAGGGAGACCCGTTTCTGCAGGTTTGCTGTGCATACACTCTGACAAAAATATTTTATATTCACAGGTGACCATGTAGCAGTATACCCAATAAATGATTCCAATCTTGTGGATCGTCTGGGCCAGTTAACCGGAGCTAATCTTGATGAAATATTCTCACTCATCAACACTGATCAAGACAGCAGCAAGAAACATCCATTCCCATGCCCAACTTCTTACCGCACTGCTCTTTCACATTATGTGGAGATCACAGCAGTACCTCGTACTCACATATTACGTGAGCTTGTTGAATATTGCTCAAACGAAGAAGTAAGCACACGAGTTTGATGACTTTTTGATGATTTTAATGATCAAAAACTCAAGTTACCAAAATTATAATTTATCTTCTATTTCAGGATAAAAATAAATTAATGCTTATGGCAACTAATTCACAAGACGGCAAGGCTTTGTATCACTCATTTATTGTAGACGCTTGTAGAAATATTGTACATATTTTAGAAGATCTACCATCTTGTAAACCCCCTCTGGACCATTTGTGTGAACTGTTACCGCGCCTGCAACCAAGATATTATTCAATTTCATCCAGTCCTAAGGTAAGTAATCTGCTCTACTGTAAATTCGCTATAACTTTGTTTTTAGAACATTTAAATGATTTATTCAAATATATTTTATTATTTCAGATGCACCCAGAGACAGTTCATATTACTGCAGTAGTTGTTCAATATAAAACTCCTACTGGTCGAGTTAATAAAGGTGTGACTACCACATGGCTAGCAGATAACAAACCTGAGCCTGGCAAACCCCTGCCACGTGTACCCGTGTTTATAAGAAAGTCTCAATTTAGGTAAATATAAGCTAAAACCACTAGAGCTCAGGTAACAAAACATTTAAAAAATTGAGTTACTTACTATAATTTTGATGCAAAATGTATTACTTACTTTTTAGATTACCTCTGCAGACCCAAACGCCGATAATAATGGTCGGCCCAGGTACGGGTTTGGCTCCATTCCGTGGTTTCTTACAAGAACGCGCTTACGCGCGTGCTAATGGCAAGGAAGTTGGAGACAGTATTTTGTACTTTGGATGCAGACATCGCGATCAGGACTACATTTATGAGGAGGTGTGTTTAACGTTTGTAAATCCCCCATTAAACTAGGCTCAATTCCCACCGATATGACAACGGGCGCGGCTAGCAGTTTTAGTTTCAAAGTTTCCGTAACTTTATCTTTATTCCTTGTTTCACGTCCACTTGACGCACGATTACATTTACAATAACAAAATTATGACCTTGCCGTGTAGGTAGGTATGTTACGTCAACCAACTGTTTGAAATAACCGGCCCTAAATAACACATACTAGTATCCCTTGAGAGGCTCGAAGGCAGCTTAGGGTCACGGTGTGAACTGACCCTTAGCGACCACTCGCGATCCGTTGGGGGCAGCCTCCATCCTCTGATCATATGAACTGGCCCAAGGAAAAGAGCGCGCAGCTGCAGCTGCGTGTTGCCCGTGGCCTGCCGCTTCCCTCTCGATGTCAATTGAACCTTAGTGTATCTTACAGACAGTTAATAAACACTGTTTTGTAAATTATTTCAGGAACTCGAATCATATCAGGAAAATGGCGATGTTCAATTGAAGCTTGCATTTTCTCGCGACCAAAAAGAAAAAGTTTACGTAACGCATTTGTTAGAAAAGGACATGGACCTCCTATGGGACATCATCGGTAATCGTAACGGACATTTCTACATTTGCGGGTAATTATTTAAAATATACTATGATATTAATCCAATGGCAAGTATCATAATAATTACAATAACAACTGACTTATTTCAATAATTTGTAGCATATTTTGCCGTAAGGGTTGGATAGGTATAAAATGTATCCCTAATTATAGGTACCTGTGTTGTGTTAGAAACAACCCGTTTATGTTAATAGCTGGTGAGATATGTGTTTCAAAAGTTATTATGAAAAAAAATGTGTTATGTAAAAAAGACTTTTAATTGAAGAAGATTAGTCGTGTAGTTTTTAAGGGGATATTTTCAGGTACAATTTTGCAAAAATAATTTTGTTATAATCAACATTGTGCATGTCAAACAGTCAAATATAACACTGTCAACAACAGTCACTCTTTGTGCGCCACACTGATAAAGCCGCATCATCACTATCATAATAATTTTACAGGCTTCTGATTTTCTTGTCCTTTTCAGTGATGCAAAGAATATGGCTGTTGACGTAAGGAATATTATTTTAAAAGCCATCAAGGAAAAGGGCGGACGTACGGAATCTGAGGCTGTGCAATTTATCAAGAAGCTCGAGTCTATGAAGAAATATTCTGCAGATGTATGGAGTTAAAGCATCTACATGTTTATTAATAGGCGAATTTGTGGAATTGTAGACAATTTTTCAGTTATGACTTGTGAACTTATGAGTAATGGTGATTCTTTTTTGTTATGTTATTAATATTTTGTAAAGTGGCTCTGTTAGACACAAATGTAAGTTAATTGCTGTTTGCCATGTTGTTATTATTAATATTGCAGCATGACAGAAATAAATTTTATTAGACAGCTGCCAGGTCTTAAGACGGTCTGTGCATATAATAATATTTAAGGAAATACATATTTTTTAGTCAAGCGCTACTAAATTAGGTACTTTTCCTGGAAGTTGTGTAATAATTAGGTATTTGAACATCCTTTTCCACAAAAAAAAAAAAAGCTTTCAAGATCTTATAATTGACATAGCCAGAGAGAAGTCGAGAAAGCATTGGAAAATGAAAAATAAGTATTTGTAGCACTTTATTATACCAAACATTAAGGGTTGGATTTTACAATCTGACTTATTTGTATTTATTGACGGTTTATCTATACAAAACCTGTCAAATGTCTTTTTCCGTTTTATGATACCTGACGATAGTAAAGTCGACTTCAAATGAAGTTAGTATCATCATAAAGTACAATAATCGTGCATGTCTATTTTGAATTCGACATTCACATCTCATCATCATTTCTCTACTGTGAGACAAATACGACATTGATAAAAAGTTTACTTAACTTATAAATAAAGAACAAAGTAGAACATTGTGGCTTTTGGACATGTATGTCCATGTTGTGAATATAAATTATTAAATAATATTATAAATAGTTCAGGGTCAGATTATAAAATGTAAGAAAATATTGTTATTGGAGACCTAACATTACAGCTCCAAAAGCGTATTTGTTAATATTTCAAACATCCTGCTCGTAACGATTTTAACAGTCTACCTACAATATATATTCTAACTGGCTGTGGAGGATCTGTTTACTTACGAGCATACAAAATAATGCCTAATGTTTGAATAAATACGGCCTATTATTTATTATGAAAATAAGACAGCTCAGAGTGGCCGTATAAATACAATGAAGGCAGTAAGAAAGTTGTTACATAGCACGTGACGTGACGAGTAATTGAAGCTTGGTCGCTCAAATAGTGTTACCTACAAAATATGTACCATACTTTATTTTGTGACAGTTTAGATTTCGACTGACGTAAAAGTAACTATTCTACATTTTAACATTACACCTTTTCCCCCGAAGTATAGGCAGATTGTACTATGTATACCTCTGCCGCAGCTTGTTTACGATTCTAGTTATTTAATACAAAACTAAACCGACCAGTTATGGAATTTGAAATCCTAACGATAACTAGGGGCCAACAATTGAATAGATATGAAAAGATTAGCAGAAATTAAAATCATGGAAAATGAGGATTGGGAAATTCGAATTTTCATCAATTAAGCATTCATTTATGGTTATAATTATAGTATTCTGTAAGTTTACGGATCCTCTTAGATTAGCAGGAGAACTCCTAAACATTCGATGTTAAGATAAATCTATGTTTAAGTTATGATTTTATCAGCTGTTGTGTAATTTTCAGATATTTGAATATTATTGTTGAAGTTTTTATGTAATGTGGAATGGGCAATTAGATATAAGTAAATAATTAATTTTTATATTACGTCTTGTAATAAATGCAGTTTTATATGAAGTGTTATTTTTTACCCTTAATTACTCAGAAGATAAGTTAACCCATTCGCTGCGCCAGACGCCTATCGGCGTTTTTTTATTTCATATTCAGGTGCGGAGTACGCCTATCGGCGTTTTTTTACAATTGTATATATCTTGGCAAAAACCAGCCCTAAAATGGGAAAAATTTTGCAATAGGTGCTATATGTTTTAAATGCACAAAGTACTGCTCATAGTTTCCGGATTTTTAACTATAAAAAAAAATTGCGAAATCCTTTCTAGGTGCTGAAGACGCCTAAGGGCGTTTTCCAGGATTTAACAACCTTTGATTCTAAATATATTTTGTTAATTATTATAATTTATTTTTTAACACTAAATATGATCGTTATCGTACGGACGCCAGCACATCAAGTTACTACAATCTGTCAGATTTCTTTAATAGATTTTCGACTTTATTGCTAAAGCATAAGGTTCAAGGTTGATTGGGAAAATCTGACAGTTTATGGAATTTTATTCAAACAGTTGTTTTGTTTTAGTCCGTGCTCAAATGTTGTACCTACTCGCAATCCTGTCGTTAATATTCAAAACAAAAACAGAAACAGGAAATGAATTCGATAGTTGTTTTATTTTATTAATTTTAGTTGCAATTAAGTAATGTGTTGAAACCCGGGACATTAGTCCCAAAAAAATTTTTTTTCGTAAGGCGTCTCCACTTTGTCTCTGTTCTTTTTCGAAGTTTAGGCAAATAGGCACTACCTATTCCTATCACTGCTGGTGACAGACAAACAGACGGACGGACGGACAGACAGCGAAGTCTTAGTAATAGGGTCCCGTTTTTACCCTTTGGGAAAGAAAACCAAATAGGTAATAATAGGGGATAATAGATCCATCTAGCTCTTCTCGGCCACAATCCCAGTTTCACTGTCTGAAGAATCGTCAGCTTCACCAGGCTCGAGCTCGCATTCGATAGATTCGCGTGACATGAAAAATTTCCCGTTTCTTTCATAATCTTTGTTTTTTTTTCGGTTTTATTGAAAAAAAAAATGGTTGCCTGTAAAGTCGGTTTTACGGGCGAAGATTTTACGTGACAACGTCTTTTTCTCGGTAGAATATTTATTGATATGAATATAATTAAATTGCACAATAGGAACAAGGAATTAAATGAAAATAAGAACGTAACGTTACCGAGCGTTACACTTTTTCATAAGTGACTCCCAGCCGCAACCTAATTTAAGACGTTGTCACGTCAAAAAAAAAAATGAAATATATACTGGCAAATTTTCTTCTTTCGAATGAAACATTGAAAAAAACAAGGGAATTGGAAAGAAACGGGAATTTTTCCTGCTTTTTTCAACGCTAGCTGGGACAGACTGGATGCGGAAGGCGGAGGACAGGGTGTTGTGGCGCAGCCTGGGAGAGGCCTATGTTCAGCAGTGGACTGCAATAGGCTGAGTTGGACAATAAAAATACTTTTATATTTTTAAAACAATGTATTAAATTAACCGCTTTATATTAGTTATATATACAGTGAAGTAAACAAAATGCAAAACATCCGTTTGTATAACCAGTAAGTACTTACACAGACTGATTACTATCATCGATCATCATAACTAAGGTAATAGATGGAAGAAAAGGATTTATCCAGAGCAATTGGCTTGGTATCGCATATATTAATCTAATATCAGCAGACGCGCAGCTGTAAAATGGAGACAAAATTAACTTACTAATCTTCCCAAAAAAGCTTAAAAAAAAATAGAGCCAGACGAAAACCTATGGTGTTAGTAAAATATTTTTTACAATAAAATTATAACTTAGATTTTACACGAACTTGATTTAGAAAGATCACAAAGATTCTACTAATGATCAAATATCATTTCTTCAAAATTAGATGACCATGTGTTAATTAGGGAATAAGAATGTTTAAATCTTTTGAATAGAAATTGTTTGAAATTTAAAAGTAAGCAATGAAATTAAACATGTTTTCGCTCGAGCTCTATATCAAAATTTACTACATAATACGTATACTCATACACAACATACACTAAAAACCAACACTATTTCTCAACATATGTATTAAAATACTGGATTTACTACAACAATGAAATATCAAATTGCTTTTATCACACTAAATCTATTATGTACACTGATAAAACTATATATTATACGTCAGGATGATCAATGTGCTCATTATAAGTCAACTATTTTAAAGAGTTACCACAAAGCTTCATTAGCGTTAGTCCTCGGTTTAACATGAATGCTAATGCCGACTCTTTAGTGCCTTCTGAAAGAAAAGAAATACAAGTAGTGTCTGTTCTGTAAAAACTCATCTTATTTTTAACAAGCTGTTTAGAAGATGCAGTGTAATTTATGTAATACTAGCTTCTGCCCGCGACTTCATTTGCGTGAAATTTCACCTTCCCCCATTCACCGTTTTAGGGTGGAATTTCGAAAAACCCTTTCTTCCTGGATACCTACTCTTCACAAAGAACACACCCTCCAAATTTTATGTCTAGGGCCAGCGGTTTAGGCTGTGCGTTGATATTATCAGTCAGTCAGGACTTTGAATTTTATATACAGGGTTATTGGTAAAACTTTAACAACCTCTTAAGAGGTCATTGTACTCATCATTATGAACAACTTTTACTATGAGACCAAACCTGAAATCGCGAAAAAAATAATAATATGCTGTTCCCTACATTTTGACGAGTTATACGAACATAAATGTAGGAAACAGCTGATTTTCCTTTCGCGATTTCAGGTTTGGTCCCATAGTAAAAGTTGTTCAAAATGATGAGTCAAATTACCTCTTAAAAGGTTGTTAATGTTTTACCATAACCCTGTATAGATTTTCATAAACTGAAAGTAATTCAATCAATTGTGACAAAGATGAATAGAAACCTTCAATAAGTCCACTGCACAATTCTAGGCATCTTGTCAAAGAACTGAATGAAAAACAAGTATACTCAAATCCATCATACCAGTAGTCGGGCACACAATATTGTACTTTTTTTTTTACATATATTTTACACATAGCATTAACTGTACATAACTATACATTTTCAGTCTTCCGCAAATAGTAAACAATTGGGAGTTGGATTCACCATTTTATGAAATATTCATAAAATACTATTTTGTCACAACCAATTTTGTATTTAAATGAATAAACTAAAACAATATAAATCAATATACTTGTGACAAATAATATTTCATGTAAGAACATTCATTGTAACAAATTGGAAGTGATATAGCTGCAGAAATTTAAAGGCACATTTTATTTGGCATATATAATAGCCGAATTATCATTGAAATAGTTTACACCAAGCATATACCAAGCTTTCATAATGAATGCTGCTATTTATTACTGCACAAGGCAAAGTAAATGGTCTTGGTTATAATGAGCATTGTGAACTTTCATCGTCAACCTTGCTATTTTTATCTTTAAAAACATAGGATCATTTACCCTTTTTAAGGTACCTACACATAAATCCAATAAGAATGTTCTTAAAATTATCTACGTAACAATGTAGCATAAACTCTACGATTTATATAGTTCTTTTATAAGCGTATTGTATTTTATGTTTCTGTTGTATGTTTAGACAATCTTTTGTTTAGAGATCGGAGATTTATATGAATAGTTTTACACATAGGCTGGATGGTAATCACAAAATGAACATTGAACGCGTCAACATTGTATCTATTATTAAGACTTAAACATAACTAAGAACTGAAATAAGTAGTAGAAGGGAAACATTTATTAATTTATAAGCTACGTGTCACAAGTCATAAAAATAAAATGTGAGACTAAAAGTAAAAACTCACAATAAGAGACCTAGCTCCTTTCTCTTGAGTAGCCAGCAAAGATTATAGAGTCTCAAATGTAAAAATTATGTACATTGTGTCAAACAAAATGCAACACCATAAAACTAATCAGCGTCATTACAGTATTTAACACGTAAGTAGTGAAGCCGGCTGGCGCGGCGTGCTCTGCCGGCCCTTGTGCGCCGCGCTCACGAATCAGGCGGAATATCCCATTCCGCAAGACCGCGGTCCACTAACTCTCTATTTAGGAATATTACTTGCTGAAATATAAAATAAAACTATTGAACACAAGCCAATTTTTTTCAAATGAAATTATTTATGTAGCGAAATAATATGTCATCACACACACACACACTTCATTTATTATGTAGGAGAATAAATGTTGGAAATATTGGCTCACCTGAGGGTGTAGTGTGAGGTAGAGATGTACGAGTGGGAGGCCAGCCTCGTCGTAGCCGGCTACTTGCGCGTGTAACAGCTGTCCCGCCGTAAGTCCGGCCATAATGCGGAGTGCTTCGCCGCTCCACTCTGTTTCTATTAACATTATGGGAAAAAATACTATATTAGCCACTTTTTAAGAATAAGATTTTCGGCACATAATTTGTTCATATTTTTAGCTGACATCAAAAAGGAGGATGTTTTCAATTCGTAGGTACAAAATTATGTTCAGCTATATCTTCACCGATTTTAATGTTTATTTTGTTTTTTGTTTGGAAGAGTGTTCAGAGATGGCGTTTAAATTTCATGAAGATGTGATGAAGACCTTCAGAGGTAGCAATGGAGCTGCTCCTCATTAACGAACAGTACACGTATTGTGATTTGGTTTTTGCACTGAAGATTATAGAAAATTGCTGGTTAAGTGCAATAGTCAATGGATCATGGACTTCGAAAATACCCTACGGAACTCCTAAATTATGACCAGTATACATATTGTGATTCGGGTATCGTACGCAAGCCCGGATTAACCATTAGGCAGAGTAGGCAACTGCCTAGGGGCCCCGCATCGGCTAAGGGCCCCATGCGCGCATAAAAGTAATTTAGCATTTCGTGGTGATGATGAAATTCTTGGATCTCAACATAATGGCAACTATTTGGAAATTTTAGAATTACTCGCGGAGTACGATCCGTTCCTTAGTTCGCATTTAGCCAAATATGGTAATGTTGTGATAGGAAGACAATCCATTATCTTCAAAGATTTGCGAGGAACTTATTGAAATATTAAGAAGTAAGGTTATGTTATTTTTTTGAATAGTAATAACTTTATTTCATAAAAATACAGATTTAACATGTTTTTTTATGTAAAGACAATGTAATAGGTATTACCTACTAACAAAGTATTACTAACATCATATGGATCAACGTCTGAAGTACCTACCTACTAAAAAGTTTTTATTTTTCTATGTTCTATGTTAGGGGTTTGGTTTCCGCACTTAGTCCTTCAGTGGACCAATCAGTTTTTTTTTTTATTAGTTTTTATTTTTTATTACACATATCTCGGGACCACGGGGTCCCGGTCCTTTGGAAGGCGTACGAGGGGCCGAAGCCAACTCGCAGAGACCCCTTAGGAAATTTTAATGAAATGCGGCACCAACCGACGATTATCCCTATATGCGCTATGCAAGTGCACCCAAGGATATCCCCCGGTTGGTGTAGGACTATTGCAGGATATGGAAAAATAAAAATTTGGACTATGGGTTTGGGTGGCTAAAGTGGACTGGTTATTATTTTTTATTAATTGTTAATGAAATTATTGAAGCCAAATATTTCTCAATAAGCGTTGATTCGACAACAGACATATCTCATACTGATCAGCCGGTCGATTCTGTAAAAATCTCACCGTGAAAACTTAGGTGAAGTGAGTTTGTTTTTGCTAGGAATTGACACTATTGACAGCTCACTCCACGCTCACGAAACGTCACAATTCCAATGTCGATCTATCGGAATTAAATTCAAGAGTAAGCACCCAGGCTGGTTCTGATAAATTTCTGATGGAAAAACCTAATAACACTTCACCCGACCTGGGAATCGAACCAGGATCTCATGGTCAGCAGTAACGCTTGCGACCCCTAGACCAACGAGGAGATGTACCACCGAAAAATATTTGCTAGTACATAAAAGGCAAGGCTGTTCGTCAGCAAGATATTACAAGACCCATAAGTCACTCTTGAGACGTATGCTAATCTTAACAAATCGCTCGTAGATTTTTTTAAGAAAAATACGAGACGACTAGTGCCTAGAGGGGCCCACAAGCATGGATTGCTTAGCGCTCTTACGCACTAGCGGTTAACCGCGGGGGCGGCTAGCCGCGCGGTTGACCGCTTTTTAACCGACTTCAAAAAAGAAGGAGGTTCTCAATTCGACGGTATGTTTTTTTTTTTTGTATGTTTGTTACGCGATTACTCCGCCAATTGAGGACCGATTTTCAAAATTCTTTTTTTGTTCGAAAGGGTATACTCTCGAGGTGGTCCCATTATCATCAAGTTGGAATCTGATGAGAGGATCCCATGGAAATCGAGGGAAACCCTCAAATTTTATAGGCAAAGCTATAGCGATTTGGGTATTTTTTAAAGTAACTTGAGCATTTGCTCTCGGAAATCATCATTTAGTAAAGTGGAGATGATGATGATGACCACAGATGGCCATCGGAACTACTCAATGACAAATATTTCACGGGTTGCGATTCGATTACTTTAATATGGTTGCTAAACGATTTATCCTGTCACAATGCGTATGGTGAGTGGTTGTTGAGGAGTTCTCCAGGAGAACTCCTCAACAATTAACGTCCCTGCATCGGGAAAAGCAATATTTTGTAAAAGGTGATGAGCAGTTGACATTAGGCTATTGTAACTTAGATAACTTACAAACTGACCCACTAAAAAAAAAAAAAAAGGTTCCGACGAATTGAGAACCTCCTCCTTTTTGAAGTCGGTTAAAAAGTGAAAAATAAAAACTTTTTTACAAAAAAAAAACAACCGACTTCCAAAAAACACTATAAAGTGAAAAATAACTTTAATTTCGGAAGTCGGTGGCAAAAAACTAAATAAAATACAAATCCAAAGACACCGACTTCCGAAATTAAAGTTATTTTTCACTTTATAGTGTTTTTCCAGTTTAATATGCAACCGCTTATGATTGTACGCACTAAACCGCAACAAAATTTCAACCGCGGCGGTTGAATGGAGAGCCGCGGCCTGCTTCGCGGCCATCCGCCTTCTTGTGTATACGCACTGGCGCCACTGGCGGTTCAATCACTTTGCGGCGAGCCGCCGGTGTAGTTGCACGCGTTTGAGTTGCGCAGCCGTGAACTTTGACGCAGAGAAATTCATTGTTGATATTCAACAACGAGAAGCTACTTGGAATTGTGAAGGAGCAGTATAATAAATAGCAGTACAGTAAATTTGGTTTTCGGGACACAACACGCCTTCAAGCGGTTCAACCGCTTAACGCTCAAACGAATCGCCTAGGCGGGCAACCGCTAGTGCGTAAGGACACTTAGGGCATCAAGTTGTCTTAATCCGGCACTGGTGATCATGAATAATGTGTGATGCAGTATTATGCAACACAGATAGTAGACAAAAACAATGTTTACATCTTTTTGAACCTGACTGATGTTGTTGGACAATTGGCTGTCTAGTAAGACAGCCAATTGTCCAACAACATCAGTAGACTACCTATAACTCCTATAAGTTTACAACAAACTTATAGAGTACCTAGATTTTTTTTTTTTTCAAACAGTATAGGAGTTATAGGAAATAGGTAGTCTGGCCTAAAGTTACAGCATTCAAAATAGCTAAAGTCCAACCTTTTTTGGCACATAGAATAAACAACACTAACACAAAAGAACTCACCATTATTTGCTGGTTTTACAAAGGCGAGAACGGCTTCTGTGGCCTGGAAAGGTAATGTCATAAAGTCTGAGCGGATCTGTTTCAGTTGATCATTGTCCACCGTCAGATAGCCGCCGAAGTCCACCAGTTTTACAACAGATGAGTCATTCTCTTCTGATGTTGATATCACTTGTGCGCGATACCAGTTGTTTTCAGTTGGTGCAGCACAGATTGAACCCTCTAAAAATTTATAAACTGATCAAATTCTTGTAAGAGCTGAAAACTTTGATCTCATTTAGTTTCCTATGAAATACATAGCATGGTATATGGGCTGCTTTCAATAATGTCTAATGTTTTATCAGTATTCAATAATATTTAGAACACAAATGAAAAAAAAAAATCTTTTATATTTTCAATGTCAATAGGGAACTTTATCTGTACAAAATTAACTAGTTACCTTTGACGGGACGTGGCAGAGATGGAACGTCTGGGTTCTGATATGTTGCTGCCATGAGACGGTGCAGTGCGTGCAGAGACGGGAAAGTCGGATGAAGTGGTTGTTGTAGGAAGAAATGTCCCGCACTTACCAAACACGTCATTATTGTATCATTGTTCACAGACTCCACAAGCTGAAAGTGAAAATAGCATCTAGTGTCATAAACAAGTTTTTAATGAAGTATTAGTACTTATATTAATTGGTTTTCACTAAATGCTGTAAAGTATTTAGAATCTTGGTAACATAGATATTGTTGATTTATTTTTTGAGTATAAGTATTACAGATAAGGCATAAACATGATTGCAAAATGTAATCATAAATTGTTTACAAACAATACATTTCTAGCATAACTTACTTGTAGAAATTCTGGTACAAGAGGCACCAATCTTTGATATAGTTCTGCACTAATTTCTTGTAAGGAAAAGTTGGGGAATTTCTTTTCAGGAAACTTTTCCTTAATCAGTTCTAAAGCTGCTTCTATTTCAGTCTGAGTTCCTAAAATGGGATGTCAGTATTAGTAATTTTCAAAACCAGCAGTAAATACATAATTATTTGATAAGTAGTAGTAGTATTATTACCTTCAACTGCACAAATTTTTTGTTTCACAGAATCAGGATGTCTTCTAACATACACACTTGCACCAGTTTTAGTCTTTATTTGGGTTACAAAAGACCCGTGTTTTCCTATAAGGAGCCCTACAAGGCTCTGTGGTATAACAAATTGATGTATTCTAAGTGCAGTTTCAGAAGGAACCATTTCATTATTTAAATTGGTTGGGGGAGGACTGGCAGCTTCAGAGCATCCTTTACCACTGTCACTGGAACCCTAAAATAAAAATTGCATGGTTATGTTTTTTATTTACAAATTTTAGAAACTGTTGTGTAAACTATATGTATTGCCCTTAACATTATAAATAAAGAAAACCATTTAAATAGCATAATTCTATTCTGCTTTTCAGGGTTCCGTACCAAAATGGTAAAAAGGAACCCTTATGGTGCGACTCACTCTGTCTGTCTTTCTGTCCGTCTGTTACAGCTGGATATCTCAAGAACTACTAATGCTATCAACTTGAAATTTAGAATAGTTTTAGATGATGTATGCCCAACTATTTTGCAAATACGAAAGAAATAAAAATATTTTGTATTTTTACAACATGGACTGAAAAAATCGAATACTAGGGCACGTGGGGTGTCATATGAAAGAGCGCCCCCTAAGACGACCCACTGACCCGCAGTTTGCACATTATCAAACAATTTTTCTTTTTTTTTTAGGCCGCATAGTTTTCGACTTTTGATGAAAAATGTAAAAAAAAATACTGTATGCAAACTTCGTATCTCCGAAGTTTGCATAGACAAAAATCTGAAATTATTCTATGTCATAGAAGTTTATGTAAAGATTACAGGAGCACACTTTTCAGAAATCATCAACAAAAGTTACATTAGTTCCACTATCGGTAAAGTGATGGTGCTGACCTAAAACTGCAATATTCTACACCGTAGCGTGCAGTGTTAAAATTCTCTGACGAATATAGGCCTCGCCGATTAAAATTTAAAAACATATGATAGTACGGAACCCTCGGTGCGCGATTTCTACTCGCAATTGACCGGTTTAAAAAAAAATTAAAGCTTAATTAACTGAGTCAACTTTGATTACAATAATGTTAAGGTCCTGAAATGATTAGGCCTTACCTCACTGTGGTTATCAGAGAAATGGCATGTTGATGGACTAACTAGCATAGGGTCCACAGGACTATGATTAGCAGAATCTCTTTCTGAGATATGTCTACTTTGTGATGTGGAAAATCTGTTATCAGTGTCATTACTATCACTAGGTTCATCAACTACATTAACATTATTATTATTAACATTTGCATCTTCAGTGTCACCTGCAATGCTATCTTCAGTTGTATTAACCTCAGATTCAATTGCTTCCAATTTTGTACATTCTTGCTGTACAAAATTATCTCCCGATTTTCCAGGCTTTTCCTGTGACTGTACAATATTTGTATCGCCCGCCCTAATTATTATTGGGGAATGGTCAACGGTTTTTTTATGACCATTGATTACAGAGACTGGGAGTGTAGAGCACATGTTCGACGACTTCTTTTTTCCTTTAAATGATGGATCTTTAGAGCATAGGCTCATAGAATTAAACTTTTCAAAACCAGCTGACATTCGTTTTTCCTTTTCAATTGATTTTTTCCTAATAATTTTTTCTATTTCTATATCAACTTCTTCATCTGTCAATTCTAATGGGGAAGACCTTTGGGAATTGCTTCCAGTTGGTTTGATGTCAATGGGAGCCGATTTAATAACAGAATGGTCTGCTTTGCCCAAGGGAGACGTTCGTTGAGCTTCAACCTGGGCATTCAAAGCCTCTGCAAGCTCCTCTTTCAAGCTTTTTATCCTTTCTCTTCCACCCGGGTCAGATTTTGCATATTCCCTTTTTTTTCTGAACCAAAATATTCCCAATAAAACAGCAATGGATGGGACTGACCACATCAGTAATTGACGACAAGGGGCCATTGTAATGAGCCACTTTTATAAACAATCTAAAACAAAGAGAGTTGTTACTGATAAAAATGAAGTAAAAGTAAGTAGTACTTTTAGAAGGCATGCAATTTCTAATGAACACAAAGAATTATTAACTGCAATAATTCTATTAGAATTAGTTTAGGTTTAATAAAACATTGATATGTTACACATAATTCGCACCATTGGATATTAAGCAAATAGATTGATATTAGGTAACCAAATTTTATACTTAAACAACATTTAGCTTAGGTAAGTGGATCAATGGCCTAGATTAAGTATGTCAAAATATACATAATTTTAATATAATAAGTTTATTTAAATTAAAAGGAGTAGGATCTAAGCAATGAAATTAGACCGAAATGTATATCATCAAGCAAATTATCACAAGGAAATATTTTAATCACAGCTGACATACTTTTTGTTTACTTTTGTTTGCAGCAATATCTATGTGTATAGGTATACACACTAACATACTATAGCCATAATTATTAATTTCATAAATAAAATTAATTTCATTTTAAATGTTTTCGCAATACTAATGACTTAGAGCCTTTAGGTATTCTAGACTCGAGCGTATTCGTAAAAATAAACAAAGAACAAAACATGTGATGTTATAAGCATGATCAAGATCATGAATTTACACACTTTTAAATCGTTTTAGTAAGTACAATTTATTGAAATGTTTGGTCAGTTTTTTAATTATTTTATCATTGGCACTTTAATCTGCTGATGCTTGTAGATTATGCAAAACTTTTTTGCATGTGAATATATAGGTTAGTGCTCGCGTGTTTATTTATTATCTGAAGTGGATTCCGTAACTATAAATAGTGTTTATCCTCAATTCAATTTTATTTATGAAAATGGATAGATTAATACATTCACAATTTGCAAATAAAAGACCGGGTCCGAAGATAGTGAAATTAGAGCAAAGCATGTGCATTTTATTTCCTGCCGATCACGATAACTTCGCAATTTAATACAGTTACTGTGATAAAAACTACTTTCAGGGCAATGCTATTAATACCTACACAACCATGTGCCACTGATCTTTTTCGGAACACAAGATAAAAATGTTGTCCGGTGAGGGTCACGAGCAATATGTAAAAAACCTTCTTAAGCAACACGTAAGCAAATGTGGAACCATAAATGAAAGGTTACGCAATTATAATCGTGTCAACACCTTAAAAATTTTGAGATGCCAATTATTATTTTTATGTTAGATTTTCAATAATATCATGTAATAATTTTGTATGCTACATCTCAACCTATGAACTTGGGTAGGTACAGTCCCCGTGATCCTAATGTGGAATCATGCCGCCGGCTACAAAAACTAAACGATACTTACTTAAATTTCCAAGAAAGAATGTACCCACTTTTTAAATAATAAAATGAAAACAAGTCGAAAAGATAAGTTAACCGATATTACTACCAAATTTCACTAAATTTTATCCAACAATCCACGTGCTCACAATGTTTTCGAAGCACAACAAAATTCAATATGGCTGACTGAAGTAGAGCAGCAGTTTGGCAACATAAAAAAAAAACAAGAAAACTATGGTTCAATCTGTTCTACGTTGAGCATGAGCTCTATGGAAAATGGTCCTGTGAACCGGACAGTGAACTTTCTAAGTAATGTAGCCCGCGCAATTTTAAAACTTCTTACGTTTTTAAGACCGCGCTTTCAGTTTTTTAACTCCATTTGCATATTGAGTTAATAACTGAAAGTTCGCTCTTGCAATGGCAGCACTGTTGAATGTACAGACGCCAGCACATCAAGCTACCCGAAACTGTCAAAATTTCCCAATCAACTTTGAACCATAGGCTTCAGCGATAAAGTTGAAAATATATTAAAGAAATTTGACACATTGTAGTAACTTGATGTCTGTACCATAAACTGTCATTATTGTCTTTACGTTGTTATTTAGTATTATATAAAAATTAAACGATAACATCGACTTGGAGAGTGACCGTTTAAAATCTGTCTACCACTGGTAAAAGAGCAGATTTAGTGGTAAATCATCGGATTTCGGTATTTTTCTTTGCAAAGCTTTCTATAAGTTTTCTTCTATTAACATATTTAAGAAATAAAAAGCAAAAATAACATCACGGCCATAATCCCCGAAGGATTAGGCAGAGGTGTACAACATATATGCGTGTATGGTATGTCTGATGTTTTGTGAGAAGAAGTTTGCTAGGGTGTCCTCTATTATATGTTAGTATTTGAAATAGTTTTGTGTACCTACCATACCTGTTTAAATCTCTATGTTAACTAAAGTAATTGGTGTTACCATTTGAATTAACAATAAACCATAAACTTATATGTACACCCACATTTCGCTAGTTATGTTTAAATCCCAGGAATAGGAGGCGAGCCTATTGTCAAATAAAATACCTTAAGGGGGAAGCTCTAAGGTGGCCCGCGAAATTAAAATTTTCTTACGTTTTTTGCAATTTGCTGCTCAGTATTAAGTTGTACGTTGATTACAATATGATTCGCGGTCGTAACAAATATGTATTTACAGAATTATAGTCATTAAAGTCATAAACACAATTCTCTAAGACCATGTAATCCCCAAATGTCAAGATTTCATGAAATAGTCATTCTTGGGCATTACATGGACTTAATACTGACCAGTAAATTGCAAAAAACCTAAAAAACATTGAATTTCGCGGGCTACCCTGGCGCTTTCGCCTTAAACCCCAAGGAGAATACAGTTCGCGTCAAATAACTTTGCCGCTCTGAAGTAGGCAACAAATCACTGCGCAGTATTTAATCCTATGAATACAACAGCAGCGCGCATGGCGCGGATTGGCGCGGCTAGGAAAGAGCCTAGCTTCAGAGCAAAGTTATTTGACGCGAACTGTACTATTCTTTTCACACCTCTGACTGTGTTTTGTACCTCTGACCTCCAGCGATTGTAAAAGTTTCCATTGGAATATTTTGAATAATTTGCCCAGCCCTGATAACAGGAGCACCATGTGTATGGGCCAGTATGGGTCACCGTGAATAGTTACAGACGCCAGCACATCAAGCTACTACAATCTGTCAGATTTCTTAAATAGATTTTCAACTTTATTGCTACATCTTAAGGTTCAAGGTTGATTGCGAAAATGTGACAGTTTCGGGTAGCTTGACCTGCTGGCGTTCGTACCCTAAGTCAAAGACTACAATATAATGCTGTATAATAGACAGGAAGCTCTCTTCATTTTGTGTTGACAGCACAATATTCGCCATCTAGTGTACGCGTAACCAAAACTTACCTATAGTTACGGCTAAAGATGGTAGATGGAGCTCTATTAATAGTCACGGATATAGATGGTAGTTGGAGCTCTAATATATTATTATTGTGTTGGAATTTTTACATTGTCGTATAAATTATTGTTTACTACCTATGAATGTTTTTTTTTAACAATTACATAATTATTAAAAACACACTAAGTAGTAGTAAACAATAATTTATACGACAATGTAAAAATTCCAGATTTTTACCTGCAATAATAATATGTAATAGGAATGAATATTAAAGATGTTTATTCTTATAAAAAACACAGAAATACATTCAAATTAAACATTCACTAACATATTAGAATCAAAATCATTTAGGCTGAGAATTAGCACTTTTCTTTCCTAGTCACTCACTAAGTCACTAGACATCGGTACACAACAAGAGTTTTGTTTGAGACATGATGGAAATGCAGTCAATGGTCAGTTCACTATTCACAATAATAATTATGGGTCCAAACTATAAACAGTGCTTATGCTCACTAGCGAAACAACCAGAATTTAATTTTATTGCAAATTGCAAAAGTAAAATCCGAAACTGGCACTCGCGCTGACAGACATTCGTGGACGTAATTTAAAGAAGATATAGAAGTAACAGGACCGAGCACTCGTTCCAGAAAAACGAGCAGACAGAGAGGTGACCTCCGGAGCTGTTTGTCCCTTTCTAATAGGGTGACCAAACATTTTTTACACACAGGAAAATTCAAGGACTGACATTTAATATATTGGTGCAAATAAATAATAAAATAATTGTCCTGTCTGACCTAGCATGAATCAATTTTAACGTTAAGTATCGATAATGTATGTATTTTTGAATCTAAAATACAGCAGTCCTTTAACACGTTGGTGAAATTTAATGCAATATGCGCACTTCGTACGACTATCATACAGAGATAATAATAGTCCTCAGTTTAATTAAATACTATATTTCAAAGTAATATTTTCGATTCATAATTCAATTATGTGAACGATGCGTACCTTCCCGTCTTTATCAGTGCTAGGGATAATGGTGTAGGATAAAATTCGTGATTTCGAGTTACGATACCACTAGCTAGTGTCATATGAATAGCTCACGAGAGCCGCCGGTCGATTCTGTAAAAATCTCACCGTGAAAACTTAGGTGAAGTGAGTTTGTTTTTTGCTGGGAATTGACATATTGACAGCTCACTCCACGCTCACTTCACCTAAGTTTTCACGGTGAGATTTTTGAAGAATAGCGTCGCAGCAACCTAATTGCATTAATAACCTCTGAATGACAATCCCTTTCATTTTGGCAATACAACACAATCTGTGGTGCTTCTTAGGATTTAAAAAAAATTCGTAACAATGAGTATTGTTGAATAGATTGTGGAGATTAGTGGTGCATCCAGGGTTTTCTCCTTCCAGCGAACGCCCTTGGGAGCAGGTGAGGCATATAAATGAAGAATGGAAATAAAACCAAGTCATATAATTATAATGTATTTATCTTTACATAGTATAAAACAAAGTCGCTCCCGCTGTCTGTAACCTTAGATCTTTAAAACTACGCAACGGATTTTGATGCGGTAGATGAAGTGATTCAAGAGGAAGGTTTATATGTATGACGGGGAAGGTATAGTGTGTCTCGTTATTATCAGCCATATTTTAACTGCTTGTGAGCTACTGTGGGTGTGTGTTGGATAATGCGCAATAGAAAAACGGTTTGCAGTTCAAATCAGATTATAATTTTACGAACAGTTTAATCACACTGGCAAATTACACACTATAGGTACACGACACAACCAGATACGGAACGCGGGACAGTTTCTGAGCACATGTTGTTCGTACGATGTCCAATCTCCAAGAGCTACTTCACATCGTTCTGTCGAGCTGTCGTCGACCCCCACGAACTCAAGCTAGACTCTGTCGAGTGCCGCCAGATGGCGCTAGCGTTCCGAATAGTCAAACGAATGACCGGATGCGACACGGCCATCCTGCGATTCACACGTCCTCGTGTGTTAATCTGTAAACAAACACACCCGCAAAGTATCTCATAGCTCGGTCACTCCTGCCTGACCAAATATGGTACAGGCAAAAACACAATCAAAATTCAAACAGAGTTCAGAGCATTATTCACTACTTGATTCCCAAATCTCAAGATTACTATCAAAATAATCAACTAAACCAATAAAACATCCTTAGAGCATAGCATCACAAAACACAAAGCAGGAATCTTATTCGTGGCCTGTGGCTTTTCATTAAGCCTCTCCAACAAACCTCACGTTTGTTTCATTGCATTCTCTTCAATGCCGAGTCGTCACTGACTCTACGGTCTTGGCTTCGAGGCTAGACCCGACCATACTACCCAGAGCTACCGCGTACCACGTACCCACGGTCTAGCAAGTAGATGCCGATTTCTAACGGGCTATGGCTACGATACTCTGGTACGGTCACCGACCAGACGAACTAAAATTCACTACTATCACTCGACTTAATCTCTACTCTGTTTCATCAACAAGACTATTACTTGGCTTTCCTTAAATTCGTTAGTAATACTCTGATTTTCTGTCATTTTTCACAACCTCCCCTAAGATAATAAAAATTAAAAGGGACTCGACTCTTTAAAATCAGTTTTATTTTCGATCAATTTGCAATAGGCATTCAAATTAGAAACCAAAAATTAGATTAGAGATTACCGAGACCAAGTACAACGATTCCACACTACGTTAGTCAAAGCAAACAAAACCTCAGGCATCCCATTCACGGTCCCACACATTTGTCACATACGCACTTCCCGCAGGAATGCCGAGTCGTCCTTGACTCTACGGTCTTGGCTTCAAGGCTAGACCCGACCATACTACCCAGAGCTACCGCGTATACCACGTACACACGATACACTGGTACGGTCTCCGACCCAATGAACCGAGAACCTGAGTACACAAACTAAACTGATGCCAACTCATCATCCATTTCGTCTACAATCTCAATTAGTACTTGGCCCTCGGGCATCTTCTGAACACGGTCATAGAGCATATTTGTAAGCTCGCCCCTAAGACGACCCACTGACCAAAAAAACATCAACCAGAGCCATGTACCATCGTTATCCACATTACAACAATAATCTTTTTCACTCAGAGCCTTAGACACCTGGAAACCCACACACGAGTAAACCACTAACGCCATGGCGCTCCAGCCAACCAGCAATCGCATTGCTCTCACACATCCATCGCATGGATCCGTATGCATCACCCTGTGACTACACACTACTACGGCCGTTAGAGAACCCCTACTCGCGTGGCTCCCACTACTTAGGCTTGCTCATTGATCATCACCACTGTGATCACCATCTTCTTCGAATGGTACATGATCTACTGGCATCATTCTTCACCTAACGTGAGCGTATTGAAAATTGCATTGTAAACTAGACTGGGCTATACCTCACAATGTAACTGTTTTTGCTGTTGTTTACAAGGCAAGCACTCAGTACCCGAGTCAAAACAAAATGAAAACGGCTCACCAGATTCGGTAGACAATAGATCTGTAGCTGGCTTAATGGTACAGACTTCCACCCGCTGTCACTGCCTCCTTGGCAGAAGTCGCGAAGCTTCTTGCACGGAAAGAACCGTCCTTGATCAGCGTTTATTCTTACAGGAGATCCAAAGAATGCAGCGCTGTCCGACACTGCCATCTTGCTTGAACACGTTGTGTGTCAACCTGTAACCACAAAAAAAACCAACAGCAGTGCATGTTCCACTCGACCAATTCTGACCACATTGTTAACGAAACGCATTACTTAACAAAAATTTTGTAAAAACGATAGCAATTATCGACAACAAAAGATTTCTCTAAGCCTTAGTAATAATTGGTCAGAAACTATATCAACATAGATCACATTCAACGCTCATAGCCCTGCTGTCGCAGCAGCTAGTGACACTCATGCCACCCACATCGTCATCACCTCAAGTGATACGACCAACACACATCACTTTACATAGAGTCCACGACTCGGTCATTACAAGACCAACACAACAATAGTCTCCTTTAAGACCCTGGTCCCCGCTGCACCACCAGCTGCCCATCGCGCCCTGAACAACTCACAAGTAAGTTGCAGTTACGACTACAGACAAGTGCGTACAGTGCGACCTAACCATGGTATGTGCTCTAACTACTCGGTGGACGAACTGTCGTCACCGTCTTCTACGTTTAACTCGTTAGGAACACTACTTATAAGGCACCTTTCGTATGCGATCGTAAAATCTCAAGTTACTCGCTAATCGCAACGCTACATTAGATTTTTTTTTCTGTGCTGAATACATGCGTTTGACCCATAGGTACTAGTCAATGCAACAACATCATTAACTCATTTGCCACTTAACCTCTCCTTAACTGACGAGCATTCAGCACCAGAATCGTAAACAAAACAATACAGCTCACCTTTATTTTCTAACGTGTCTGAGGGTAGCTGTACGACGCAACCATCCACTTGCCGTTGCTGCTTGCAGCACGTACTCCACCTGCATCATCTGCTTGGCTGCCACTGCTCGTGCACCGAGCCGCGACATGTCCTGGACTCCCTCACTTGCAGCACACGAAGGGCTTCACCGACGCCGCGACGGCTGCAGGCTGCTTGGCTCGATTCTTGAAGTCGCCCCGCGTCACTGGTAGCTCCACGCTACGTCCTTGGCTCCTTTTGTGCGCCATAGTGACGGCCACAACAAGTTGACCTCCTTGCAGTGGTTTTTTAGCAAAACACAAATCAGCTGTCGTACCGTGTGCTGTTACGTTTGCACACGCGTCTTACCGTGTATTCCACAGAGTACATGCGTGTTCTAATTACGAAAACAGAATACGACGAACACAAACGCCGGTTACCGACACACTTTTTTTTTTTCAAACATGGCGGTAGGCGTAACTGGCGCGTCATTCGGCAAAGGTATTCTGCATACAGCCTATGCCCAAAACAACATGCACTATGATCGCGCATCCGTATCTGCTTTGTCTGGGTCGAACTTGGACAGATCCACACGATTATTTAATAAGCGTTCTATGTTTGCACTTCGTTTTTCAAATGTCAACGGTCACTTTCCATTTTCAAGCGTTCTGATATTGCGCAAGAACCAACACGAATCACACTTCTGATGACGGGGAAGGTATAGTGTGTCTCGTTATTATCAGCCATATTTTAACTGCTTGTGGGCTACTGTGGGTATGTGTTGGATAATGCGCAATAGAAAAACGGTTTGCAGTTCAAATCAGATTATAATTTTACGAACAGTTTAATCACACTGGCAAATTACACACTATAGGTACACGACACAACCAGATACGGAACGCGGGACAGTTTCTGAGCACATGTTGTTCGTACGATGTCCAATCTCCAAGAGCTACTTCACATCGTTCTGTCGAGCTGTCGTCGACCCCCACGAACTCAAGCTAGACTCTGTCGAGCGCCACCAGATGGCGCTAGCGTTCCGAATAGTCAAACAAATGACCGGATGCGACATGTATAATACATGCATATTATAGTAGAGAATAGCCGAGAAATTCAAAGATTTGTAATGTGATGTCGTAACAAACTCAGTACGTATATTTACGTCCTCCGAATATCGTACACCTCTATTACTTTTACTTTCGTGCGTTTCCAATATAAAAGTCTGCCGGACTAAAGTGAAGGCTGCAGACCGTTGAGTTTTTTGTATTTTTTTGTGACACGAGAATTTCATCCAACCATTTTTGGGTAATTTCTTCAATCTTCGGAAAGCTGATATAACAGAAAAATATTGCTCTTTTAATCATACGATACGAGGTACAAAATATAAGTAATTATTACATACATAATATTGATAGATTGTAGATACTTTTATTCACAAATAAACGAAGCCAATAATAATGTCTTCTGTTTACAAAACGCCTGCCGCATGCTCCCTCTAGCCATGTTAGTAAACAAAATCTTTATTATTGCTTACCTGTGAAAGGATATAATGCCGCATCCACCATAGGATTCGCTTTTGATCATTTTCACAAAAAAAAGTAATTTAAAAAAATTAAACCGACTTCAAAAAGAAATTAACTCAAAATTATGAAATAATTTTAATTTCGGAAGTCGGTGTCGATTGGGAATATTGGGATCTGTATTTTATAGTTTTAGTTTTTTGCCACAGACTTCCGAAATTAAAATTATTTTTATATAAGTTTTTCCTTTTTGTGATATCGAAGTAAGTACCTAGATCACTTTAATATTGCCTATTTCATTTGAAGTATAACATGTCATGTATTTGTATCGTTATCGAGAATGGTTTAAACTTAAGCGTATATTATTATATTTTTAAATTTAAATAATTATTGACAGTAAAATAAAAAAAAATCGAAGAAACCAAAAATGTTGGTTTAATATAATTTTATCAACGGGATAAACAACAAATAGCCGTTAGAGTTTAATGTATATTCGATTGGCGTACTGTGTAACGATGAAAAAGCAAAAAATAATAATAACGACTGGGTTAATTATATAGAAGGTATTCTTTAAACACACACACGAACGGAACACGTGTGGCCTAGACTCCGTATTGTACCTTTTGTCTTTAGGATACAATACAAATCAAAGTATCAAAAAGAGTATCGATCTTTTCAAAAATATTTCGATCGCAAGATACATTCAACATTTATCTGATAGTCATTCACCACATCAAGACCTTTATGAAATGAGGTCTCATATAGCACTTGAATATTTAAAAAAAGCGCGAGAATTTAAAGTTATAGATGTTGATTGTGCTTGTAATGCTACCTTTATATTTGAAAGTATATTATTAAATTCTATTTACAGTGCAATTTTCACCAAACAGTGTTTTAACGAATTGTGTACGTCAGACAAGATCTTCCGAAAGGTGCCTTTTTTGCCGATTAATATAGATATGATTAGAATTTTTGGGTTTTCCAGTCTAGAAGATGCAATTTGTATTGGAGATGAAGATAGTACCTGTGTGTCATGTAAATGTGTAGTAAATTCAAATTACGAGCTTTCTAATTTGATCTTATTTGATTTGAACGGGACAGATAAAGTTGGATTAAAGGAATTACCCGAAACAATCAGTTTAAAAGGAAAATGTTTTAAAATATTAGGTGATATTGAGTATGTCCCCTCGTTGAAACCGGCTGATCTTGGTCACTACAAGGCGCATGGTTTTGTGAAGGGCCGCATGGTCTGTTATGATGATTTAATGCTTAGATTTTACAATAGTAGAGAAGAACAACCTATTTTTTTACACATTCTGACATGTGGTTTGGCTGATCCTAATTTTGAAAAATAAAGAAAAATATATTAATAACCTCGACTGCGCTGCAAAGTTTAATTTTAAAATATGTACCTACATGTAGGTACTCGCCTGGGGCTTAAATTTGACATTAAAAATAAAGAAAACAAAATTGTAAATAGTAGGTACATAATACTTTTGGCTGCAAATATTATGACTTTCCAACTGCGCTTTATAAAATGTATAGGTACTTACTATGAACATTATGGTCACCCTACAAATTTTTCTCTTATAAAAAGTTGAAAATCAATTTTCACATTTAGAAGAACGGACGATGGCGCCGATTCTGTTTTTCACAAACTAAACTAAATTTAAGTTCCTGCATCTTTTTCTTTCTATTTCATTAAGAAAAGGACAGAAGATAAATATTAGTTTAGTCCTGTCAAATTAAGATACTCCATAGACAACTTTAGACAAGATTAAAAAATTGGCTACTAAAAATACGTCAATTTACGTCAGGCGCTGACTAATTTGACAGGACTAAACTAATATTTATCTTGTCCTTGTCATAATGAAATAGAAAGAAAAAGATGCCTGAACTTAAATTTAGTTTAGTTTGTGAACAACAGAATCGGCGCCGATATGTTACAATTTAGTTAAGAAATATTTAAAAATCTTAGTCTAATTTGCGTTAATCTATGAGGTTGAGCGGTGAGCCTAGTCAATAAAGCCGAAAATATTGGGCTCTCAGTTCAGACGTTTTAGTTAAATTCAACATTCATTTACTTCTTAACAATTAACTTTTCTGTCATTATCAGTCTCTTTTTAACTAATTCATATAGGTATCTAAGTAAAATATGTTAAAGTCGTATTTATGTATTTCTTCAAATAAATTAATGTTTTGCAGAGTCCTCAGTTCAGACATTAATGAAGTGAGGGCCATAGATATACCGCCATAAATCTGTAATGTCTTATTCTACAGATTTGGGAATTTCGAAATTCTTAACTAAATTCTTGAATAAAAATTATTAACCCAGAGATAGTACTTATTGAGATTTAGGCTATGCCACTTTAGGCACGCGTCTGGACTGGATTGAGGGCCTCAGTTATTTAATCATAACAGTTTTAATTCACGTTTAAGAAATTCATGGCTCATTGCTTTAAGTTTTTACTATTTTTAACTAATTTCCCTATAAGTCTTATTTCGTTCCGTAAGGGTTCAAAAAACAGGCCCTCAATCCAGATGCACATCATGACAATGACTTGACACATTTCAGGGTTACCACAGTAGTTTTTACGAAAATTATTTAGAGCCGTCATTCTGAAGTTGGTTAGTTATTAAATAAATAAAATTAAGAGAGTTTGCTGGTCTGGTAACCAAGCATAAATATTTACAAAAGTAATTATTTTCTTAGTTGCTACCTTCATGACTTAGAAGTTAAATATTTGACTGTTCGGTCAATTAAATATTTTTTACCATATTTAACATTTTTATCTCCTGCCTGGCAATTGAGAAAAAGGGACAGACTCCTCGATTTGGGCTCTCTCCTCTATCTTTCGGCACGTTTTGCCTCGGTTACGACAATGTATCTAAAATAAACCCAAGGCCCAACTAATATGGTTCATTTTTGAATGACGCGATTTATCGAGTGCTCGGTCCTGTTACTTCTATACAATTACGTCCATGCAGACATTTGAATTAAAGTGTTACCAATGCAACAATAACAAATTCCCATTATTGAAATGGAAAAAAAAACTCCTTTCAGAACTCTGTTGCACACACCACGGAATAGATAACTTATTTATCTATTCCGTGGCACACACCATCTCCCAGTATCATCATTATATATTTTAATATTGCATCACAGTATTTTTAGTTTGGCTACGCGTCCAGAAGACGGCGCTTGTAAACCGAAATTGACGTATGTTCCAAGCTGCCTTACCACTAAGTAAAAAACAAAGACTACAATATGATGTGGTAAAAAATAATATTCAATATCTACTGACCAAAGACTACAATATAATGCTTTTTCCCAATGCTGAGTTTTATTTGTTGAGGGTTCTACCCCCGTACGCAGCAATCGTAACTTTTGCATGTGATTGGTGTAGGTAGGTATGTATTTATCTTGTTTGTAACTGCAGATAGGTAAATAAAATAAATTATTGGTGGGGAGGTAATGTTTTTTAGGGTTCCGTGCCTCAAAATAAAAAAAACCGGGCAAGAGCGAATCGGACTCGCGCACCGAGGGTTCCGTACCATCACATATTTTTAAACTTTTATCGGCGAGGTCCATATTCGTCAGAGAAAATTTTAGCACTACACCAAAGAGTAAAGTAACTATATCACTACACGCTGCGGTGTGGAATATTGCAGTTTTAGGTCTGCGCCATCTCTTGACCGATACTGGAACTTATGTAACTTTTGTTGATGATTTTTGAAAAACTGGTATTTGAGACTTCGTTCTATTTAAACTTCTATCACATAGAATATTAACGGTACCGGTACGGTATTGGGTATAACGGTATTTTTTTTAGATTTTTTATCAAGTGGAAAACAGTGCAGTTAGAAAAACTGGCCAAGTGCGACTCGGGCTCGCACACGAAGCGTTCGGTACCACAAGGCAAAAACATCGAAAAAAAAAACACGTTTGTTGTATGGGAGACCCCCCTTAAATGTTTATTTTATTTTTAGTATTTGTTGATATAGCGGCAACAGAAATACATAATTAAGTCCGCCTTTGTACAGTTTTTACTTGTGCATAAAGTTTAATAAATAATTTGTGAAAAATTCAACTGTCTAGCTATCGCGGTTCTTGAGATACAGCCTGGTGACAGACAGACGGACGGACGGACAGACAGCGAAGTCTTTGTAATAGGGTCCCGTTTTTACCCTTTCGAGTTCATACCCAAAGCGTAAAAACGGGACCCTATTACTAATTATTATTATTTTTTTAGGGTTCCGTAACCCTAAAAAAAGAAAAAAAAATTGAGAATGTGCAAACTGCGCTCTTTCATATGATACCCCACATGCCCTAGTAGCCCCACTTCAAATTTTTCAGACCCCCTTTCGGTCCCTGTTGCAAAAAATAAAAATACATATATGTATTTTTATTTCTTTAAAATACATATATGTATTTTTATTTCTTTAAAATACATATATGTATTTTTATTTCTTTAAAATACATATATGTATTTTTATTTCTTTCTTATTTGCAAAATAGTCGGGCAAACGTCATCTAAAACTGTTTCAAATTTCAAGTTGATAGCAATAGTAGTTCTTGAGATATCCAGCTGTGACATACAGACAGACTTAGTCTCACCATAAGGGTTCCGTTTTACCATTTTGGTATGGAACCCTAAAAACGGAAACCTTATGGGATCATTTGTTTACTGTCCGTTTGTCCGTCAAGACCCTTTCTCTCAGGACAGGAAGCCTTTTTTTAAACTTTTTGACCACCACACATCAAAAAATCAAAAAGTGCCCTCGGCGTCAAAGTTTGTCATGTGGTCGAACCGTGGCGTGCTGGACACATTTTGGTTTGTCATCTACATGACTGTGGCTGTCAAAAGGTTAAACATCAGTGATGTATGGACAGCACAACACTGTCTTCGTCTTACCTGCTTACATTACGTCATGGGTAAAAGACTAGATCTAATAAGAATACAATGTTGACAGTTACGTCCCAACTACCTATTTGCCAGTGATACCAATTTTTCTTTGACATTAAAAATATTTCTGAAATTTCTGTGTTCATGCTGTCCCAGCTAGATCAATGGAGCTAGTTCAATCTAAACTTCCTTGTCATCTTTCACTGATCTGGAATAAATAATGATAATGGGCCTGGTGAGAAGAAACTTCTTTTTATTTTACACTTTTTAATGAAATATACCTAGATTCTAATCATGGGCACTATAGTAAAATTTATGTCATTAAGTTAAAGAATAAAAATTATTAGCATACCTTAATTTTACTTGGCCATTGCTGGCGTTGAACATGACATTAAAAATACCACCACATAGCTCCCAAAGCATAAAATATTAAGTTCATAAAATGGAATGGAGCTTATTCAATACAATAATTTAACACTCACTCAACATAATAATAGGATGTAAGGACAGTCAAGTTCAAATCATAACATTGGTCTAGTCAACAAGCCTGACAGATCATATTTGTGTTCCTTTTTTTAGTACTTACAAGTTAGTGTGAACATTGTTAATCGTAATCATTTGAAAATTGTTGCTATGCAGGTTATGGTGTCAACGATACTAGTTGTATGTAGACCAGGAGAGTGGAAAATAATAGAAGTTAAGTTGTGTTGATATAATTATTTAATAGGTAGGTATATGTACATTCCTTATTTCTTATCATTTCTCAACTCGGACAAATGGGATTAATTCAAGGAATGTTGCACAATAATTTGACTCTAATTTCATGTAACTGTAATTATTAACAACTGAATAATTGTATGAAGTTAACATTTTACGCTAATTTGTTACAAACACTCATGTACATGTTATTTACGGAGAAATACTGTTTGTCTATAATATCTATAGATATAATTTCACAATGTAGGTATGTATATGATATAATTTTGAGAACTAAAGTTATAAAATCACAAAGTCATGTTTATTCATAACAGCAAAACAATTTACATAGACTTACTGTAGACATAATTAGTGCTAATTTTTATATAGCATCTACCGCATCTGCTTCATCTTCTGAACTAACTTCATCTCCAAATTCAATATCCTCATCCAGACCATCCACGGAATAGACCACTGTCTCATTGATTCGTACTGTCTCTGGGAATTCTCCATACGTCTTCAGATTCCTTGCCTCGTCAGGAGTGTATTTGAGGATAACATCGGCTTTCGCGTCTTGGTAATCTCGCAAACCTATTAGTATAATGTCACCTTGGTTTATCCAAACTTTTTTCCGTAGTTTACCTCGAATATGACATAGACGTTTTATGCCATCAAAGCACATGGCCTCCAAGCGGCCATTACCGAGCATCTTTGTGACTTGGGCGTACTCCTGTCCGTCTTCTTTGAAGACCAACTCACGTTTTTCTGTTTCGTTCTCATTCTTTCCTCTCCTCCTGTTTTTACCACCTTTTCCTTTATTCTTCGGCATAATTTATATAATTTTGAGTACAAACATATACAGTAAGACTACGAAAATCTCAATCTCATAGATTTGCTCTCTAGACAGGTTCGTTTGACAGTTAGTTTTTTATTTCGTGCTGCGTTGCCACTTGCCAAGCACAGATAAAAAATTTGAAGATTACATTCTACTTAGCTTATCGATAGCCATTTTAGTGAAAATAAAATAAAATAAATTACAATAAAGTTAAATTACGAATTTACTTTTTAGATAGTACAGTCCTTTCACAGTAATTTTACCTCTGACTGTAACCAAACTGCAACATTATAGCAACGAGGTTATTAAAGATCACTGTGATGCTAAATGAGAAGTGATAAAATAATGGGGATAAAAACTGCCACTTGCTCACTTCAGATGTCGCAGCGCTCCCAAGAATTTTACAGGTAGCTGTCATTATCTATAACCAAGTGACTTCTTTTACTTTTGCATAATTAATTATTTTAAAAAACGGCGATTCCGTTGCGCAGCCGTTGACTGCAAAAATACGAGGACCCATGTATTTACAGTGCTACACTCCAAGTCTCAATTATATGTATATTTATTACCTATAAGTAAACAAACACACGGATTAGGTAACTTGGGCAGTGTTGCCACCTATGACGAGCTTTCAGTGTTTTCATCATCTTCATCATTTCAGCCGAAAGAAGTCCACTGCTGGACATAGGCCTCCCCCAAGCAGCTCCACTTCGACCAGTTCTGTGCTTTTCGCATCCAACGGGTTCCTGCGGCCGTCACAAGGTCGTCGGACCACCTTGTGGGAGGCCTTCCAACGCTACGTCTTCCGGTACGCGGTCGCCACTCCAGAACCTTTCGGCCCCATCGGCCATCTGTTCTGCGAGCAATATGCCCTGCCCACTGCCGCATAAGCCGCATTCCTGATTCGATCACGCAGGGAAACTCCAAGCATAGCCCTCTCCATTGCCCTTTAGGTGACTTTTAGCCTTCTTATTAGGCCCATTGTGAGCGACCACGTTTCAGTGCCATAAGTCATCACTGGCAACGTGGCAACACGCACTGGTCAAAGACTTTCGTCTTGAGACACTGCGGTATGTGAGACGAGAAGATATTGCGTAACTTCCCGATTGCTGCCCAGCCGAGTCGGATTCGACGATTGACCTCTTTCTCGAATTTAGACCTACCTAACTGGACAGTTTGTCCCAGGTAAACATACTCGTCCACGACTTCGAGTGTAGCGTCTCCGATCTTTATGAGAGTGGGAGTTACATGGGCATTTGACATGACCTTCGTTTTGTCCATGTTCATTTTAAGACCCACTCTTTCGGAGGCTCTACTGAGGTCATCGAGCATTGTACTGAGGTCCTCCATAGTCTCAGCCATGACTACGATATCGTCGGCAAACCTAAGGTGCGTTATGTACTCGCCATTGATGTTAATGCCAGCCCCTTTCCAGTCCAGAACCTTAAAGACGTCCTCCAGTGCAGCGGTGAACAGTTTCGGAGAAATAACGTCTCCCTGTCTCACACCTCGCTGCAGAGGGATAGGTTTCGAGGTCTGATCCTGGAGTCGGACTGACATAGTGGCGTTTTCGTACAGACACTTCAGCACCTCGATGTACCGATAGTCGATCTGGCACCGTTGAAGAGACTGCAGTACAGCCCAAGTTTCGATCGAATCAAAGGCTTTCTCGTAGTCCACAAACGCTAAGCAGAGAGGCAGGTTATACTCTTCGGTCTTCTGTATAACCTGTCGCAGCGTATGTATGTGGTCTACGGTGCTAAAGCCTTTACGGAATCCCGCTTGTTCGGGAGGCTGGAAGTCGTCAAACCTGCGCGCTAGACGGTTCGTGATGACTCTCGAAAACAGCTTGTAGACTGGCTCAGAAGTGAGATGGGCCTATAATTGTTAAGAAGGGCATTGTCGCCCTTCTTAAAGAAAAGTATCACCACACCTCTGTTCCATGCCTGTGGTGTTCTACCCTCGAGTATGACGGAACCAAACAGCTTCTGAAGGGCCTTCAGAACGGGTTTTCCGCCGGCCTTCAGCAGCTCGGCCATAATTCCGTCATCACCCCGGGCGCCTTGTTGTTTTTGAGCTGCTTCAGAGCCATCCTAATCTCGTACAGGCTGACGTCCGGGATGTCTTCGGTATAGTGTCGGGTCAATCTAGCTCTTGAGTAGTAGGTAGCTATTTAAAATTAATTGAGAAGTTAGAACAATTTGTGAAATTTAAAATTAAATAGTCTTTTTTTTATTTTAATAAAGGAACACACCGCGTTTTTATTCTCACTGGCTGTATAAACACTCACAAGACCGCAGCATTTTTCCGCCAGGGTAGCCCGCGAAATTATTTTTTTTTTGGTTTTTTGCAATTTGCTGGTCAGTTAAGTAGTAAGTTGATTAAAATATGATTCGCGACCATAGCAAATATGTACAGAATTATAGTCACTAAAGTCATCAACATACTCTCTAAGACCAAATAATACTACTGAATGCGCTAGTAATATACAGGGTGATTGGAAGATGGGTGCAAAGCTTTAAGGCGAAGATAGTACAGACAATTTAGAACCATTTAAGCCATGGTTGTCTTAGACGAAGTCTTACTACTTTTTTTTTACCAATTTCTTAAGATTTTTTTCAAAAATTCCTAAAGTTTTAACTAAACTATTTATTTATGGCCAAATTGAATGATAAACGAATTCATTTTTATTGTATTTAATTAAAGTAATGTATAATCAATCTAGCAAAACATGTTTTAGGCCTCTGTGTCGTTAGACATTTTTTTTACAGATATTTAAAGTTCATAACAAATTTTAAAATTCATAAATACTTTTTGTAAACCTTATTTTAAAAATAACGGAGCGTGCTTTTTTTGTTCAAACCTTTTTGAAAACATGCTTGATAATCGCTCTTTCTTTTGAGGTAACATTTACGTAGATATCTTACAAATTATTGAAATTAGGACCTAAAAACCAATTTAAGGGAGAAATTTTAAATTTTGGGCAGTCTAAATAAAACAACATTTGAATTAAATTTATTTATGTTTCATGGTCAAAATGTTGTCCGTGATTCCTAATACAATCACGGCTCCGTCTTCTCACTTCTGTTGTTGTTATTTTCAATATCATATCTCCAGCTTCATTGTTTCAAACTCTGAATTCGTTCTCTCTGTCAGTTCTTCTCTCGTGTTTATTTCAACATTCGTATACACCAGCTCCTTGGCCCGGCCCCACACGAAAAAGTCCAGCAGGGTCAGATCTGGTGAGCGAGCGGGCCAAGGGATGGGTCCATCTCTGCCAATCCAGCTGTCAGGAAAGCAATTATTTAAGTGTTCCCCATGTGTTGTGTGGGTTATGAAAGTTTGTAATGCCCTCCCTAGAAAATTTGCTTTCATCCGTCCACAAGATTGATTTCAAATTCAAATTTTCTAGGGAGGGCATTACAAACTTTCATAACCTTCATGAATGGGCCGCCAAAGACAACAATCCACATTTTAAGAAGCAGGTGTCGTTTCAGAGGAAATTCTCTGTTAATGTTTGGGCTGGAGTAATTTGCAGGACGTTGATTGGGCCCCACTTCTTACCGGAGACTTTCAATGGTGAAAATGATTTGCACTTTCTACAAGTGGATTTACCAGAGCTGATAGAGGAAACCGGTGTCCCGATATTCGCAAGAGACAGTACAGTCATCTTTCAGCAAGACGGCTATCCAACGCATTGGATGTTAAATGTAAGGGAACACTTAAATAATTGTTTTCCTGACAGCTGGATTGGCAGAGATGGACCCATCCCTTGGCCCGCTCGCTCACCAGATCTGACCCTGCTGGACTTTTTTGTGTGGGGCCGGGCCAAGGAGCTAGTGTATACGAATGTTGAAATAAACACGAGAGAAGAACTGATAGAGAGAATGAATTCAGAGTTTGAAACAATGAAGCTGGAGATGATGTTGAAAATAACAACAACAGAAGTGAGAAGACGGAGCCGTGCTTGTATTAGAAATCACGGACAACATTTTGAACATGAAACATAAATAAATTAAATTCAAATGTTGTTTTATTTAGTCTGCCATAAATTTAAAATTTCTCCCTCAAATTGGTTTTTAGGTCCTAATTTCAATTATTTGTAAGATATCCGCATAAATGTTACCTCAATAGAAAAAGCGATTATCAAGCATGTTTTCAAAAAGGTTTGAACAAAAAAAGCACGCTCCGTTTTTTTTTTAAATAAGGTTTAGAAAAAATATTTATGAATTTTAAAATGTTTTATGAACTTTAAATGTCTGTAAAAAAAATGTCTAACGACACAGAGGCCTCAAACATGTTTTGCTAGATTGCTTACACATTACTTTAATTAAATACAATAAAAATGAATTCGTTTATCATTCAATTTGGCCATAAATAAGTAGTTTAGTTAAAACTTTGGGAATTTTCGAAAAAAATCTTAAGAAATTGGTAAAAAAAAAGTGGTAAGACTTCGTCTAAGACAACCATGGCTTAAATGGTTCTGAATTGCCTGTACTATCTTCGCCTTAAAGCTTTGCACCCATCTTCCAATCACCCTGTATATGTCAATGACTGAATGACTTTTGCATAAAATCTTGACATTTTAGGATTAAGTTGTAGTGTTTATTAAGTTGTACGTTGATTAAAATATGATTCGTGACCATAACAAATATATATTTACAAAATTATAATTAAAAAAAAAATATCGCGGGCTACCTTATCGCTTCCCCGAAATGTATGTACCTACCTACGCACATAACCACAGAGCATGTAACACATAACTTCCGAACGACTGCACTATACTGGATAATAAGTTTTTTGTTGCGTTCGGTATTGCCACAAAATACAGAGAGTACAGAAAGCAATCACATGTATGTACAGACGCCAGCAGGTCAACCTACCCGAAACTGTCAGATTTTCCCAATCAACCTTGAACCTTATGCTTTAACAATAAAGTCGAAAATCTATTAAAGAAATCTGACAGATTGTAGTAACTTGATGTGCTGGCGTCTGTACTTCACTTTTCATACCTACGCTCGGCGGTGGCGCCAGGGTTGTCAACTTTGGCTTATGCACAAAAAACTATCGTGGTAGTGGCACTCGTATCTAGTTGTTTGATTTATTGTTGAGCTTATTCTACAATATTAAAACAAAACAATAAACATAGTATTACAATACAAAAAGTGTACAGAACAAAAACATATAAAATTTTACATTTGTCAATTTTCACTAACGAAAATCCCTAATAACTTCAAAACGGATTACCCTATTTACATAATTTATTTTGCCCTATCCGTTTTAGACCTAAACCTATCAAATGACACTAAAAACTACACGATATCCACATAACCAAAAAATCATGTTCTCAACTTACGTAATAGTTGGTGGCGTGAATTCACCTTACAAAAAAAACCGGGCAAGAGCGAGTCGGACTCGCGCACCGACTACTAGTTGCTACTTCAAATTTTTCAGACCCCCTTTCAGTCCCTGTTGCAAAAAATATAGGTACATATATTTTTATTTTTTTCTGTTAGTGTACTTTTAGATGACGATTGCCCAACTATTTTGCAAATACAAAATAGTTGGGCAAACGTCATCTAAAACTATTCCAAATTTCAAGTAGATAGCATTAGTAGTTTTTGAGATATTCAGCTGTGACAGACAGACAGACAGACTTAGTCTCACCTTATGGGTTCCGTTTTACCATTTTGGTACGGAACCCTAAAAGTTACCTCGTTTACACTGATTCAAAATAGGAAACTATTATTATAAATCAAGCTTAGATAGGCATTTTTTGGTTGCTCCATTTTTGCACTTCACAGACGCGTGTCTCAAGCCGATGGCACTCGCGCTTGCACTAGTCCCAACCAGTCCGAGATAACGTGTCCGTGAGCGGTGTCTAGGTGTGCGTTGCTCGAGCGCACTTTGTATGTAGATTGCCTTCTGTACTCTCTGTATTTTGTGGTATTGCCAGGACAAAGTTTGTATGTCAGAAAATTTGGGAAATTCGAAAAAAAAAAATTGCACCCGTTCAGCCGTGGGAAGCTGGGTCGGGCGGCGGGCCCTACGCCGCCGGCGGACGCTAGTTATGTAAAAAACTTCGTAGTAAAATTCATTCCCGGCCTAGAGAGTATGAGTCTTTCCCGCCCAAAGGTGGGAAGCAGCGTCTTCCACCCGCTATTCAGATCAAACAAACATTACTTTCCGAGTATGACAAATGAAAAAGTTTTTAGTTCGTCCAAATAAAGGCCTCAAGGAGACGAAAAATCAAATAAAAAAAAAAGAAGCAATCAAAAGAATCATCAAGAAAATGAATCAACCAAAAAATTAAAAACGGAAAATAGTGGCCACTAAAATCAGTTTTAGTGATTATAATAAAACTAAACAATGTAAAACTACCGTTTTTATTAACGTATAATCTTGTGGAGCACAACTTATCGTGCTTATTTTCTGCATTTTCATTCTAAAATAAAAGACATATCCAAAGAAACGATGAGGGCGCCACTGCGCGGTCGGCGTTTGGTCGGCGCCATCTTACTAATTGGTGTGTATTGTGTTGTGAATGTCGTATTTTAATTTCGTTTTTATCCAAGATGGCTATACATAATCCCCCCGATCCTGATCCTACCGACATTCCAGGTCCTTCTTTTCCTCTTTCCCCGAATCCACTATCACAATTCGCGGATGTTGCCTACCGGCAAACCAATCCTACCAGTCTTCCCGTAAACGTCCCGGTAACGAAGATATTTTAATAATATAAGAAAAACCAAGTCAGATATTCGGCAATGGATAAGGTTCCGTACATCGTCCACGTACACGTCATTACCCAATTCAACTCGGGCACCACATTACATCCCGTTAATTTTGGAATTTTTTTAAACAGCAACATTGCGAATAGGATAGTTCGTGGTTGGTAGAAATCGTGTGTCCGTAGACATGTCAACAAGATGCCAACTCTTTCCGTTAAGGGGGAAGCTCAAAGGTAGCCCGCGTAATTCAAATTTTCTTACGTTTTTTGCAATTTACTGGTCAGTATTAAGTTGTACGTTGATTAAAATATGATTCGCGGCCGTAACAAATATGTATTTACAGAATTATAATCATTAAAATTATCAACACAACTCTCAAAGACCATGTAATCCCCAAGAATGACTATTTCATGAAATCTTGACATTTGGGGATTACATGGTCTTAGAGAGTTGTGTTGATCACTTATATGATTATAATTCTGTAAATACATATTTGTTACGTCCGCGAATCATATTTTAATCAACGTACAACTTAATACTGACTAGCAAATTGCAAAAAACGTAAGAAAATTTGAATTTCGCGGGCCACCTTAGCGCTTCCCCCTTAAGGCGAAAGCGCCAGGGTAGCCCGCGAAATTCAATTTTTTTTAGGTTTTTTGCAATTTGCTGGTCAGTATTAAGTTGAACATTGATTAAAATATGATTCGCGGCCGTAACAAATATGTATTTACAGAATTATAATCATTAAAGTCATCAACACAACTCTCTAAGGCCATGTAATCCCCAAATGTCAAGATTTCATGAAATAGTCATTCTTGGGGATTACATGGTCTTAAAGAGTTGTGTTGATGACTTTAATGATTATAATTCTATAAATACATATTTGTTACGTTAAATTGCAAAAAACGTAAGAAAATTTGAATTTCGCGGGCCACCTTAGAGCTTCCCCCTTAACACTCTGTTACCCAAGTACAGTTATATCTACTGCCTCTATTCATTCAACATCACAAGGATGGGTGTTCGGGATCTGATATTTCAGAAGATGAGGCTATGGCTTTGCTATCTGTGCCTTCAGGATGGAGGCAAATCCTTAAAGTTCGTAGAATTAACAGAAAAGTTCAGAAAGACGGTGATAATATGTGGAAACCCACTGAAACTTGTGTGATCACATTCGATGGAAAAGTCTTACCCCAAAGGATCTTCTGCTGTTACACATCCCTTCCTGTTGAGCAATACATATTTCCCACTATTCAATGTCGCATATGTTGTATATTTGGTCATGTGGCAAATGTATGTAGGTCAAAGCCACGCTCCAGCAAGTGTGGCCACGATCACCCAAGTGATGGCACTAGATGTTTTTTTTTTTTTTGATTATTGTTTGGTTGTTTTTTTTATTTGATTGATTTTTTAATACAGTTGCTCAAAAAGTGGTGTATTGCAGGGATGTATAGCGTTCGGGATGTGGGCTATTACATACTAGTGCTTTTTTTACCTTTCCCGAACTCGTGCGTCTCTTTCCCAACTGTCAAAATAATGTCTATTAAAAAGAAAAACCAACCATGAAGATTTTACTAAAGAGTTTTTGTGATTCATACAAATACGTACCTATATTTCTAAAAAGAAGCTACTAATTTATTTCAATATCAGATTTAATAAGGGAACTATATTTTCTATCACCAAAATTTATATTTGTCATCAAGTTGTATCACCTAATAAATAGATCTATCGCCACGAAATATTTTCGTTCTCAGATAAACAAAAATTGTTCCCAGGTATGAATTATCAAATTAATGTTAATATATGTGTAAAATAAGAGATCGGACATTATCGAGAACCGAATTAGTTACGAGGTTAATTATTAAAAAAAAAAATGCTTAGGTTAGGTTAGGTTAAAACTGTGACCTCCTACGCACGAGCCGAGCGAGCGAAGCGAGCGGTGCCGCGGCAGCGGCCGGCGAGTGCCAGAAACGACTAAATTTTAAAGAAAAAAAATATGGAAAAAGGATACTTGAAGGATATGGAAAAAGGATATTTGAACTTAATGCAATTTTCTAGTAACATAATATGATTTATTGGTGATCTCTTTAAATTAGTTTGCTTAAATACTTATTAGGACACACCTATTATAATACATACAAAAACATTTATTTGGTACTAGACCTTATATCTCAGGATTTTAGGTGATTTATTGTGGAACTGATTTTGCATTGTTTGGTGACTACATTTTGGTGACAGATCTACTATTTGGAGGACAAACCCTATTATTTAAGAAACACAAAACTAATTAAATTGGTGATAGCTTAAATGATACCCATTTAATAATTTAATTGAATGAGTTAGGTTAGGTTTCATTTCATTTCATCTCATTAAATTTTATTTTCATTTCATATCAATTAAAAAAATATACTGAAGACTAAGCTGTATGGATAGTTCCCTTTGTCTACCAAAATCGGTGATGAAAAAAAAACTGCTTATATTCTACGGTTGGCGCCATTTTCCAGAAAAAATGATTAGTTAGTTGAGTTTATTGTGTTTTTATTATTTTATTAAATTGCTTCATTTTTTCGCAACAGGTATTAAAAATAGTCGTTCAGTACACCTGCGGAACCGTCATTGCAACTTGTTCTGACTGTCAACCATAGAGTAAAGTAATATATGCTGTCAACCCTCGCCTTCGGCTACGCCTCGGCTCGGGTAGACATTTGTCGGAACTCTTTGCAATGACAGCCTTTCCGCATTTGTAATGAAGTATACTATTTTGGTTGATTCATTTTCTTGATGATTCTTTTGATTGCTTCTTTTTTATTTTTTAACGGGCTGAGGGCGAGGTCTTCTGTATTCTGTGCTCGGGTAATCACTTCGCTAATAGCAGGCCATGCTCCGAGCATGGTAGACAGAAAGCCATGGCTGAAAAATCCATGCCTTATGCTGAGGCTAGCAAATTAATCCCAACACCTTCCCGCAACTATGCCAACATCACTAAAACTCCGATTTCTCAGTCTTATGGCAAGACAGTAACCCGAAAGCCTAAGACCCATGCCCCACTTTCCCCATCTTATGACAAAGCTGCCCATCAGCAGATAACTAGTTCTCCCCAACCTTCATAGCCTAATGGCTGCGCTCTCAATTATAATAACGTCTCTTCCAATAATAGTACCTACTCGAACTACTTATAAAACCCTTACCTATCGTTATTTCACTTACTTCTTCTTCACTTTCTGCATTTAGTAAAACCTGCACCCTAATTGCGTAACACACTATCAATCGGAATCTGAATCATTTTGAAGCAAATAGCTAATCCATCGCTTCTTAATTTCGAATTTGTCTGCTCAACACGTAAGTAAATAACGCAACGAATGTTGTTGAACTGTCAAAATGAAACTGATTCCGATTGCTGTGTTACGCAATTGCCCCGCAGTTATTTTGACATTACAAACCGACACTTCAATTTTATTTATTTATTTTGTATATTTATGTCGCAGATGGGTTCAAAACAACTCCGTTACGTAAAATGACTGATCAACGTTCAGCTGTTTTCCATAATTACCTATCGTCTGTATAGAAACCATGGACGTATTAGTATAATACGTCCATGATAGAAACCAAGCGTGCCATTATTTATCTACCTACTGTAGTACTGTGACGTCACATGAGCGAAGACAATGTGACATCTACCAACCAGACTGCACTGCACTGGACCCGCGTGGTAGATTACAGTCCATTTCTTCTTACAGAGGGGAGGCCTGTGTCCCAGCAGTGGGAACGTTATAGGCTGATTAGATTATGCTTATTATGCTGTCGTGTTTTTATCGATAAATAGGTAGACCGGTATGTGCTACAAATAGGGCATTGATTACCTATACCGAATATTCATCTTTGCAGTTAGACTTTCAGTATAATCAGGTTCTGCTGAATTTGCAGTTGTTTTTAATAAGGAGTTACTATCAGTTAACAATATCTGCTAGCTGCTAGACTCTAGATTCTAAAGCTACACGCAGGTATCTTCTTTTACAAGGAAGTCGCAAGAAAATTATAACATGTGAAGGGAGCCGCTGTATAAAGAAGATTGGGAACCCCTGCCATAGCTTATACAACGTTTAAGTACCTATGCAGTTGTTAAGCGAGTGTTTTAAATATTTTTGTTAGTAAGGTTGCTAGATTTTATGTTGGACTTCTTCTGTCATTTATTTACTTCTTAACTGATGCTATTTATGAATCGACCCTCGAAAATTAATCCTATCCTCGATATACTCAGGAGTGTTGCTCACCTCGTTATAAATAACTTTGTGATCAAGTGCTGCTACATCAGGATCAGGACGTAGGTTTAATTTTCATACATTTAGCTATAGGTAGTAGGTAAAAAGTGTTGGCTTGCAGTATGGCAAGCGTGCAGTTGGGTCGGCGGCTAGGGAGGGTGGGACTGGGAGGTCTGCTGGGGTGAGGCCAGACGGCGAATGAACTGCAGAAAGGGTTAACGTTCGCTTCCCCTGCAGCACCGCCGCCCACGCTCGGTGCCACCGATACCTACCTATGCACATACCACTGGAAAAATAACAATGACTTAATATAATATCTCTCAAGTCTTGGGAAAACGTCTAGGTGTTTTTAAGTGTATTATTTTGTAGTTTTTCATAATTTTTTAGCAGTTGATCTTTACTTGATTAGTTGATTTCATGATAAATTATTCTGTATTACAGTTAATCGAGCTAATTATCTGTAGGTAACATTACGATACCTGGTTATGTATACGATCATTGTTTTGAATGAAAGTTAAACATGATGCCTCATGCATTAGTTGAGCAGATTAAGTAATTTGAAAACACATATCTTGTATAACGTTTGATAGATACTTAGGTACGAGTATTACCATATTTAGAACACTCGTTCTATGTACCAGACTATAAGGCATATAACTGGCAAAGGGGCATGGGCGAAATAGCAATATAATTTTTATTTATTACATTTTTTGTTGACTATTTTAAAATTAGGTACGGCCAATAAATTAATCATTGCCTTTTTTTTTTCGGATGGGAAATCATCAAATGACCCCTCCCGCTCTGGGTGGAGCGGAAGGGAGTGTCAGACTCTTACTGACTTAAACCCACCCGTGTTCCTTCCTTAGCCCTATCCCGCTGACCCGGCAGGCTTCGGCGGCCCTATGGGGCCCCTCCTCGATGCTGACATCTCTTTGAGGCGCGCGTGGAACACGTACGCGCCGTCCGGCACGGATTGCCTTCAAATTATGTAATTATTGAATCAATGTCTTTGTTCAACTTTTTTCAACAATTTAATGAAATTATTGTTCTTCGTGCGTCTGGGCAAGTGTACTTGCACTTATGACTCAGATTCAAAGGGTAACCGAGGTAGACATTCGGTGCATAGCTGCATAGTGTACCTAGGTGTTTGTATTACTGCGTACGTATGAAATTTCATATTATTTGTGGTGCTACGGCGGCGGCGTAGCACTGTAGCATTACCAGCGTAACGCAAAATCCTTATTTTTAGGGTTCCGTACCATTATGGTAAAACGGAACCCATATGGTAAGACTCAGTCTGTCTGTCTGTCTAACTGTGTGTCTGTCTGTCTGTCTGTCACAGCTGGATATCTCAAGAACTACTAATGCTATTATCTTGAAATTTGGAATAGTTTTAGATGACGTTTGCCCAACTATTTTTCAAATAAGAAAGAACTAAAAATATATGTATATTTTTTGCAACAGGGACTGAAAGGGGATCTGAAAAATTCGAAGAACTACTAGGGCATGTGGGGTATCATATGAAAGTGCGCAGTTTGCACATTCTCAAACATTTTTTCTTTTTAAGGCGCATAGTTTTCGACTTTTGATGAAAAATGAAAAAAAAAAACCGTTTCCCTCCCCCCCTACCTCCGAAGTTTGCAAAGTGAAAAATCTGAAATTATTCTATGTGATAGAAGTTTATGTAAAGATTACAGAAAAAATAAAACGAAGTCTCTAAATAGCACCTTTTTTTCAGAAATCATCAACAAAAGTTACATTAGTTTCACTATCTGTTAAGAGATGGCGCTGACATAAAACTTCTATATTCTACACCGCAGTACACAGCGTTAAAACTCTCTGACGAATATAGGCCTCGCTGATGAAAATTTAAAAACATAATGATGGTACGGAACCCTCGGTGCGCGAGTCCGACTCGCTCTTGCCCGGTTTTTTTTAATTATGACATGTGATGTTAATAAATCAATTTTGATTTTACCATGTTGTTGAGGTGGAGATAATATATGTAACTGTTGTAGATGGGAAATTAAGCAGCCTGTACAGTTTCATGGCTCTATTTTTTTGTAATCTCTGAATATTGGGATAAATCTCGGGAAAAAGTAATGGGGCCACGGTTAACGGTATCCATAATAGATAGGCAGTCTTGCACAGGACAATGGTAGATAATAATACGTTCTATATGATCTAAATCCATCTAGCAATCCATACTTATATTGTACTTGACGCTCGGTTTTGTTTAAGTACTAGGTTATCTATACTATAGTCAATACGTAGTTTTGCGAAGTAATATGACTAATTAATTATTGTAAGTAATATGACTCATTCATTAGTGTATTTTCTTTATGTATTTGGCCTATTTGAGATGGTGGTACTTACATGTATAATTTGGCCTATTTGCGATGGTGGTACTTACATGTATAATCTCTTTACCTCTTTCTTTTTTACTGCTATTATTTTATTTTAGTAATAGATGTACATATAAGCACGTTAAGCCGTTGGTCCCGGCTGTTATTCGTGGATCTTTGACAGTCGTTACGGGTAGTCAGAAGCCCGAAAGTCTGACAACCAGTCTTACCAAGGGGTATCGTATTACCCAGTTACTGGGTTGTGGAGGTCAGATAGGCAGTCGCTCCATGTAAAACACTGGGTATTTAGCTGCATCCGGTTAGACTGGAAGCCGACTCCAACATAGTTGAAAAAAGGTTAGGCAGATGATGATGATGTACTTAAATAACAACTTATACCTAATTAATTCAATCAGTTTTTAAAACCTACGAGCAGGGGGCCTAAAAAGGCCACTTTGGCAGAATCATAAAAGGACAACATTATGAATTATAATGGACAGTTAACTGTTAAGTTAATCGTTTCAAAACCCAATGGTGAAGGATTTTACAGTTATTTTCTTCTGTCTGCGCTAAAATACCAATCAATCCAATCCAAATCCAATCCCAATCTCTTTGATTATGCAGCGAAAAAAAGAAAAACACGGACTGTCTTCGCCACATTAGGATTCATAATGTTAACCTTTTATGATTCTGCCAAAGTGGCCTGTTTAGGCCAAAAGTTTTTTTTTTTTTAAAAAGGTGCTATTTAGAGACTTCGTTTTATTTTTCCTTTAATCTTTACATAAACTTCTATCACATAGAATAAATTCAGATTATTCTCTTTTCAAACTTCGGAGATAAGGGGGGGAACGGTATTTTTTTTTACATTTTTCAACAAACGTCGGAAACTATGGGCCTAAAAAAAAAAATGTTTGAGAATGTGCAAACTGCGCTCTTTCATATGATGCCCCACATGTCCTAGTAGCCCTACTTCGAATTGTTCAGACCCCCTTTCAGTCCCTGTTGCAAAAAATATACATATATTTTTATTTCTTTCTTATTTGAAAAATAGTTGGGCAAACATAATCTAAAACGATTCCAAATTTCAAGTTGATAGCATTAGTGGTTCTTGAGATATCCAGCTGTGACAGTCAGACAGACAGAGAGACCGACAGACAGACAGATATACTGAGTCTCACCATAAGGGTTCCGTTTTACCATTTTGGTACGGAACCCTAACAATTTAGTTTTAGTTTCAGTACTAGCCACCCGCCCCTGATTAGCACAATTAAATATCTACATACTTTATGATGAATTGACGAACTTGACTTCTACCGAAAGGATTGGCCCGCAGTGGTAAGTAGTAGACAGACGTGTGTGGAAAAGGTAAATGGAGGCCTTTGCCCACCAGTGAGACACTACACCTTCAAATATAGAAAGATCTATAGATTATGATAGGTGGTTGGGGTAACAGAGAAGGGTAGCTAATAAAAAGTACAAACTTGTCCATAGTAAAAACAATTTAGTTTCAGTACTAGCCACCCGCCCTGGATCGCACTGTGTTTACGACGTGACAAAACATCTAGGTTTCTATATTATGTAACTTAAATATAAATCTGGGGGCACGGGAGTGCCCCCGCCAAGACGAGCCAAGCGAAGCGCAAGGGCACTACCTACCTTTTCTCGAAGCACTTCGTCGTATTTTTGAACCTTCTTAACTTGAGTTTGGATTATACCAGATAAACAAAATTTTCGGGATATATGATGTCAGTGGTTGACTTATTAAACCTATAAAGTTTCAATTGCATAGCTCTTATACTTTAGATTTTATTGATATCTATGTCGCATCAGCGGGTGGCCGAGATGCGATACATCGGGTCTTCTTCACGATCCGACATAGTTTAGATAGGTGTGGGCACTTCAGTGGGTACTCGAACGAAAAGATTATTTTAATTTACAGTAACTTTAATAAACTAGCTATTTACAACCGAAACGCACACGTGTGTCGGAAACAAACACGTGCGTTGGTATTGAGCGATTGCCGAGACTGTCCGAGCTCGACAGTCGACTGTAGACTGACTGTCGCACCACTCGGTCTCTCCACCAGTCCTCGCGGCATCCCCTCCACCGACGATCGTGTCCAAGCGGTAGGGCTCGCTTGCGTTTCCGATCACATGATTCTTCGTTTACCAATCAAATTGTTAGATGGCGCTGTTCACTGTACTGTGTTGCCATCTATCCACGACACGGCCATCCCTGACTAGCACCCGTCCTCGGGTGTAGTACCTGCGGACCAAATATACTCACAGAGTAAACAAGCTCGGCTATCCTGCCAAATATCTAAGGTAACTCGGCTATCCTGCCATTACCTAATAACCAAGGTAACTATCTCATTGTTACTTTAATTTCTCTAGTCTTCATTCACAATGCCTTGTTGTCAAGGTTTCGCACTCCCAACATTAATCATTAGAAAAGGTTCCATCAGTAAGTTGAACCAAAGAAAATCAAAATTCTAACGAATCAATTACAATTTACCAAAATTTGTGCAAAAACACAGTCCAGAATCACACCAATGATTCTTACTAGATCAGTTGTCACATAAGCTACTGCACATAAGGTGCGGTTGAGACTAGTCACCACATGTGCTTACTACACATGAGGCGCTCTGTGCACCAACACAGACAGGACTCGACCCATTGATTCTCAGAAAAAGAAAATTAGCGCAATATGTGCTACAACACATGAAGCGCTCTGTGCACCAACACAGACAGGACTCGATCTTGATTCTCAGAAAAAGAAAACTAGCGCAATATGTGCTACAACACATGAAGCGCTCTGTGCACCAACACAGACAGGACTCCACCGATTGATTCTCAGTAAAAGAAAACTAGCGCAATATGTGCTACAACACATGAAGCGCTCTGTGCACCAACACAGACAGGACTCGACCGCGATCAACAAGTTAAACCATCAAAATTGTAACAAATCAGTTAGAATTTACCGAAATCAAACTCGTAGGCAATGTATACTCAACTCGTGAAACTTTCATTGTAATCTGTGCACCAACACAGACCAGAATCGCACCAACGACTCTCTACATATCTACCGCCACATATGCTACAACACATGAGGGGCTCTGTGCACCAACACAGAAAAGAATCGCACCAACGACTCTTAAGACATCTGCCGCCACATATGCTACAACACATGAGGGGCTCTGTGCACCAACACAGAAAAGAATCGCACCAACGACTCTTTAGATATCTGCCACCACATATGCTACAACACATGAGGGGCTCTGTGCACCAACACAGAAAAGAATCGCACCAACGACTCTTAAGATATCTGCCACCACATATGCTACAACACATGAGGGGCTCTGTGCACCAACACAGAAAAGAATCGCACCAACGATTCTTAAGATATCTTGCGCAATATGTGCTACAACACATGAAGCGCTCTGTGCACCAACACAGACAGAAATCGCACCAACGATTTCTTATAGACCCATCGCCACATGTTACTCATGAGGTTCGGTCTTAAGTTTTGAGTTTGAGTGTACAAGCCATTCTTAACCAAAGGTGGTCTCACTACCACTGTCATCAACTATGACATCTAATTCCGGAGTAACTTGGTGATCGGGTATCCTTCTCACACAATCATGAAGGTATTTTTAGGTTCGCTGAGTCAAGCGCCTTTACAACTAAAAAGCCCTAAAAGCAAACTTAGCTAACTTTACTTTAATCAAATCGAATGTTATCGTAATTGAATTTTTTTTAAGACCCTGTGTCGCGTGGTCTATTATCTCATCAAAGCTAATATCAGTCAACTCATCATCAGTTGTCACTAAGCTAAGTCAATACACTTTGACGCAACACAATCTTTGATGATAGATTGACAGAATCGTAATAAAATGGATGTGGCTCACCCAGTATTCATCAGTACACTGCTCGGATTGCTGACATAGCAAACTTGAACCGTATCACTCGCTACTAGCAGCTGCTGCAGGCGCTAGCCCGAAACCGCCTGGGCCCCCACCATACTGGCCCCTACATCATTGCTTCGTGGACATCTCGAAGCAAAATGTCTGGTGTTGCCGCATCGAAAACAGATGCTGTGGGGCACTGCCATCCTGTTGCACACGTTCTTGTGTGTTAACCTGTAACCAAAAATTCAAAAGCAGTGCATGTTCCACTCGGCCAATTCTGACCATTTACGGCTTCTAACTTTTGAAATCGGAAAACTTTAATCCTCTTCTTATTGTCAAAACTACTTCTAATTTAACTAAACAAACTTTGATTAATCTTAGCAAAAACATCCAATGACCAGAGCCATGTAAACAAACTTTGATTTTATCTAATGAAAGCGAAAATCATCAACCAGAGCTATGTAAACAAACTTTGATTACCTATCTAATCATAGCTAAAATTACCTACCAGAAACGGACCTCTGAACTTCCGATCTAGCTTAGTCTTATAATCTGATTTCGCTCTTCGTTTTCTAATAACACAAAATCGCTAACCGAAAATGTTGTTATAGCTGTCTCTGTCCTATCATAATATTACTTTGCAAGTAAATGTCGGGTAGAAACGTAATAAAATCTCAAGTTGTTGCTCGCTAATCACAACGCTACATATGATTCGTTCTGTGCTGAATACACGCGTTGGACCAATACTAGTCAACGCAACAACGATAATAACTCGTTTGCCACTTAATTTGGCTACACAACTCGCTTTTACCAACTTGCATTCAGCACCAGAATTGTAAACAAAACAATACAGCTCACCTTTATTTTGTAACGTGCCTGAGGGCAGATAAACGACATCTACTCGCCCTTCACTACTTCCAGCACGTTCACCATCCGCTTGGCTGTCACTGCTCGTGCAGGGCCGCGATAGGTCCTGGTTTCTCACTTGCAGCACACGAAGGGTTTCACTGACGGCTGCGAGGCTGCTTGGCTTGATTCTTAGAGTGTGAAATGACTTTGTCCTTATCCAGGTAAAATCCAGGCAAAGAAATATCGCACCGTGACGTCATCGCTCAATTCTCCATGATTTTTTCAGCTCGAGTGTATCCCAGTTCTGATGTCGCATCAGCGGGTGGCCGAGATGCGATACATCGGGTCTTCTTCACGATCCGACATAGTTTAGATAGGTGTGGGCACTTCAGTGGGTACTCGAACGAAAAGATTATTTTAATTTACAGTAACTTTAATAAACTAGCTATTTACAACCGAAACGCACACGTGTGTCGGAAACAAACACGTGCGTTGGTATTGAGCGATTGCCGAGACTGTCCGAGCTCGACAGTCGACTGTAGACTGACTGTCGCACCACTCGGTCTCTCCACCAGTCCTCGCGGCATCCCCTCCACCGACGATCGTGTCCAAGCGGTAGGGCTCGCTTGCGTTTCCGATCACATGATTCTTCGTTTACCAATCAAATTGTTAGATGGCGCTGTTCACTGTACTGTGTTGCCATCTATCCACGACATCTAAAATACCGCGATTTCGTCACTGACTCACTGATGATCATCCATATTCTTAAGGTTCTTCCTGAAGTCCTAGAAAGCTGAAATTTGGTATGTAAGCTAGTAATAGTACACAAACAACAAAAAAAAATCGAAAACTTGGAACTTTTACCCTCCAACCCCTTAAACTAGGGGATGGAAGTTTGTACGAGACTTTCGCAAATGTTGATGCTAGAGTTCTGAAAATATACAGTGTGAGTCTTCGTAATGTGCACATATCGAAATGAGGGTAACTAAGCTTAATTTTATCGACGGAAAAAAAATTAAAAAAAAATTGTAGAATTTTTATCAAAATTCTTGTTCGCTGCTGTGACCCCTGTGTAAAAAATCACCCTCAATTGAGAATTATGGTTTTTTTCTAACAAAAATCTGATATTTTTTCATCAATTTTTACAATAATTGTAAAATTACTCAATAAAAGCCCCGATTACCTACTCTTTTTTATTACTTTAAATTATTCTCCATCGTATCAGATTTCTAAACGTAAAATACCATGTTTATAACTCAATCACAACATTTCCTATCAACTGTTAAAGAAAGGCCTTGCAATCACCATACTTTAGCAGGTAAAGATCCTTTTAAATATTTTTTTATTTTTTCAAATATTTTTTTCGTCAATAAAATTAAGCTGTGTTTCCCTCATTTCGCTATGTGCACATTATGAAGACTCACACTGTATATAGGGACTCCTTGTTATAAATAATAAAATACATATTTCAGGATTTTTAGTAAAGAACCCACCAAAAAAATTTTTTTTATTTCTTAAGCAACTTTCAAAAAGATGACGTGAAATCCCACCAAAAACATTTTCATGTAAAATGTTGCCAAGACGATACCACATATGGCTCGCACTGCCATAAAGTTATCAGATCTCATGTAGAGCCAAGCTCCTAACTCTACACGCCCTAACTTCACAAACTCTACACCTTAGTCAAAATATGTGGCTTGGCCGTTTCGCTACCATCACATGGGCGTAAGATGAAAAATGTATTCACTGTTCATTACTTTTCTGTTGAACAATAGTTCTTGTAGTAACGTTAGAGTTAGAAGCTTGGCTCTACATGAGATCTGATAACTATTTGGCAGTGCGAGCCATATGTGGTCTCGTCTTGGCAACATTTTACATGAAAATGTTTTTGGTGGGATCCAAATTACTTCTAACTCTACTCTCTCAATTTTGTACTCTTTATTAGCTTCCCTTCCCTGTTACCCAACCAGCCATCATAATCAATAGATCTTTCTATCTTTGTAGCCGTAATTTCCCCCTGCTGGGCCAAGGCCTCGGGGCCTAAAAAGGCCACTTTCGCAGAATCATAAAAGGATAACTTTATGAATCATAATATGGCGAAGACAGTCCGTGTTATTCTTTTTTTCGCAAAGAAAAAAATATGTGGATATACAGATAAAATAATCAAACTCGATCGTAAGTTAACCAAGCACAACATGGATGTATGAAATCTTAAAGTATTATGTGTTTATATATTAATAAATTCATAACTGGGACTATTTATATGACATAAATAATCGCACAAATCATTAAGTGAACTTTGAATCAAGGTTTGCCCTCTCACCTTGATTTATAATTAGAAAATCAATAAACCCTTTGGGCGGCAGTAGCCGTTTGCAAAATGATGATTAAGTACACACATTTTATTTGTAGTCCACAAGTTCCCATAAGTTCCGTAAGAGAAAGATTTAGGGACTATATGAGCAGAATGATTAATGGCATGCATTTAATCGATCCCCAAATAATTTCCATTTTGATTTCGTAATATTATAAACTAATCGATCGTGTTTTTGTGATGTCTAGTAACTGCGACCAACTTAGAACACAACAGTAAGAAATTGAAGAAAAAATTCAATAATTGAGTCTACGTACTTGTGTCGCCTGCCATTGTCGATGACGAATACATATAATATATATATCGTATCCTATAATTAAAACGCCCTAGCACCAATAACAATATACTTTCCTTTGTTTTTCGTTTCAAAGTTCACTGCTAATTTTTGAAGGATACATAATCAAATCAAATCAAACAATTTATTTGTGATACACAGGTTAGGTACATTATAGGTCTTACAACATACAGTGAGTTCATGCTGTAATCAGCCTCATATAAATAAAATAATAATTTAACAATAAACAATTATTAATACAGTTCACAATGCGCTCAATCAGACATAACACTTTATTTAAAGCAGTAAAGAGGAAAGAAATAATAAAAACATAGTAAAATCATTTTAAGTCTAAAAATTCCTTTACTGAGTAAAATGAGTGTTCGTTAAGAAATTTAAATAATTTATTTTTGAATTTGAGGATGTTATTGCAGTCTCTAATGTCCTTGGTAATTTTATTATTTTAGGCGCCATGACAAATGTACTTTTCCCTTATAGAGCAGTTTTATATTGCTTACCTACTTAGTTTTGTAAATATTCTAGTTCTGTTGCGTGATCTCGTCACTATTTCAAATATATATGGAAGTTTTTTGATAAAAATAATTAAAAAAAAGTAACCCAACTTCAAAAAAAGAAATAACTCAAAATTATGAAATAACTTTATTTTCGGAAGTCGGTGTCTTTGGGATCTGTATTTTATAGTTTTTTGCCACCGACTTCCGAAATTAAAGTTATTTCATAATTTTGAGTTATTTTTTTTTGAAGTTGGTTTAATTTTTTTAAATTATTTCGTAATTTTTAGTTTTTGCACTAGAATTTGACCAAGGTTTTGAGATTTTTTCCCTTTGACAGTACACCCCGTAGCTCGTATCAATAAGTCAGGCCGTCACACTTACATGTATTAGTCCATATTATCTTGAAAATTACTGAATCGATTTTGATGAAACTTGCACTGTTACCTAAGTTGAAGCAAATGTAAGCCAATAAAAAAAATGGTCACGATCCGATTAATGGTTGCGGAGACATGCGTGGACAAACATACATACATACATACGTCTATAAAATTTTGTATATTTGTTTGGAAGCCCGAATAGATTGTTATAATATATGTGAATTTATTGCAATTCCAATAATATTACATACATACGTGTCGAATTGATAACCTCCTTTTTTTTGAAGTCGGTAAAAAAGGGCCATTTCAAAGATATATACAGTGATGGTACTGTATTTTTTAGTTTTGTAAAAGACTGCTTACAGCTCTCAGTTTTTTGTAGACCGCATATTGCACGGATACATCTTTTTTGACATTTGAAGACCTTATCCCGGTTAGTAGCATTGCCCCAAAAGACCATTACCTCAAACGTGAAGCAACGCATTATCCGTGATAAGCTACAAGTAACGTCGTCGGGAGACAACTTTTTTTGCTAACATACATAATATTAGAGCATAGGATGATTGTGATAGTTTTTTGCAAATAAACTCTTTATGGCTTTGCCTTATGTTGCTGAATATCTAATTAACAAGTGGATACTGTTTATTACCCACATTAATTTTTTCAACTGACCAATGTAAGGCTTAATGTGCCACTAGTCGATATATTTTCCATACTTTCGGGAGAGTATTACTCCACTGTTTGACATTGTGCATCCAAAGTTAATCATGATATCGTTTTTAAAAAGCCATTAAAAAGTTATGAGCCAGCAAAGATTCGTTTTTCTTGCTATTTTTGACGTAACTTTGGGTGTAATAAGACTTATGAATGACTAGCTCTGCCCGCGACTTCGTCCGCGTGAAATTTCACCCTCCCCCATTAACCCCTCTTAGTGGTGGAATTTCGAAAAACCCTTTCTTAGTGGATGGATCTAGGATCAGCGGCTGTGCGTTGATATATCAGTCAGTCAGGACTTTAAATTTTATATACTTTATACTACATATACATACAGATAATACATGACATACATATAGATGATTGATATTGACTGCAGCGTAATATTATGACAACACCGTAATAATATTAATAAACATAACATATTTCCCGAAGGAGTAGGTACTTAGGTAGAGGTGTACCCGTACACTCAGCTTTCACCTGATATTTTAAAATCCCATGTAATAGGGGGCGAGCCTCTTACCAGCAACCGGGCACAAATCCAATCTCCGGGCGCTGCTGATATATATTCCATATGGAAAAACCCAGTAATACTTAAAACCCGACCTGGGGATTGAACTCAGAACCCCAAGCTTACGCCAACGAGGCAGTCATTAATACCTAAAATATTATTACAAAAACTCTTTATACAAACTACAGGTTACGACATCTATTTACTTTGTCGAATCTGACCGCGATAACCACAAATCCGATGTTCATCGCGTTGACGTATTGATTTCATAGATGGCGCCTGCGTTTCACGATACTCGTGCGCAAATACATACATACACACAAATACCTCTGCAAAATAAATTATACACACCTAAATAATTATTCACCCCAAAATATTTTATTTATTTATTTTCTGTTGCTATTAATATCTCTAGGTATGCACATCTATACTTATTATAAACTAGCTTCTGCCCGCGACTTCGTACGCGGATCCTGTTGGTTATGCCAGCGACAACGGGGTAGTCAAAATCGAAGATCTGAAACGTCTGATGTCGAATTCTAAGAACCCGGGGACTGGATAACAACGGGATGCGCGAGACGATTCGAGACGTCATTTTCAGGCAATAATGAACCAATAGGGTGGTAAACTTGGCCTTGCACTTTGAATGTTGGCATAAATGGGCCTTCTGAAATCTGTTTCGCAACAAAAGATGTCATTTGAAAGGCATTATTGTACGAACGTATGTTGTCCAAGAAATGTTTTGACTGTGATGGTCACCGATTAGCAGTGATCTTAATATTTCTGGAGGATTTTGTAATATTTCAATATGTACTTTCCCACCTGAGCAACACATACCGTTTGTTTCTTTTTGCTATTTAACAGCTTCACAAAAAGTAAAATTTTTAATCATACCTCCGATGGCGGAATATGTGGCGTAGTCAATCATAGGAGTATACTTAAATGCACTCCGTTCCTTATCAACCCAAGGAAGGTCGCCAGGCCCTACGGCTATATCTTGAGACACATCCGATTCTTCAGATGATATCGACATTCTGTTCAGAGAATGTCGAAGTCGATCAGAATTCAAACGTTCGTTGCGCTCTTCTTAATCTGTCTCTTCATGCCGTACTCCAGCAATTCTTTCTTTCTCACTTTCTGATTATGAGTATTTTGTTGTGTGCGTGTTCGGAACAATGTATGATAATCTCACCGTATCAGCGGTCAGTCGCGCATCATATTCTTCACTGGTCTCTAGAGATCTGGATGTAGATGCGTAAATACGCTGAGAACGCAGGCGTGCTTCGCGATCCGAAGAGGTTTCCACGGAGCGAGTTGCAGCCTGATGTTCTCAAACAGCATCAAGTCTCTCCTGACGCTCTTCGGTAGATTCTTGGGATCTTATAATCCTCAATCTTTTAGCTCCTTTGGAACATTGGGAAAGATTTGACCTCTTTCTAGGCATGGTTATAGTTTTATTATGAAGATACCTGATCAATAAAAATCTAAGTGACTGCTCCCCTATCAAGGGTGCCCAGACACGGGATCGTCTGGCCCATGTGCTGGTTTGGTCCCTGGGGTGGTCACGGCGTGCTATGTGTTCTGGTGCGCCGGTGATGGGGGGTACTCCCCAGCGGAGGGTCCGGTGACGGACAACCGCGGCGGGTTCACGGATGAGTGCTAACGCGTGCCCATGTTCCCGCCGTAAGCGGCAGAGGAGGACACAGTGAGTGAGAGTAGAGTCCTACATAACTGCACTATCTCCCCGTGGTAGTGCAGAATGCATGAGCATTTCTTCACGTTAAAAAAAAATAAATGGGAGTTTTGGCCAGTAGAGTCAAATTTTCAATGATATACCATCGTCATCGAAAATCAGTCCTAAACTGTTACCGCCTTCACCACGTGGAGGTGAAATTAGTGATAGCTTAGATTTCCACATCAGATGTTTCTGATCTTCGATTTTTATAAGTCAACAGGAAATGCCCATCAGACCGAATAACTTTTACTAAGACGTCATTCCTATATGTGTTATGGTGTAGCTGGGCTCTTGGAGTTCCCCATCAGGTGTTCCAGATCTTCAAATTTATTCTCTCAGCAGAAAATCCTCATCACGTGGAACAATTTTTGCTATGGTACCATTTTTGTATCTCTTATAGTTAAGCTGGTCTGTTTCGGTTCTGCATCAGGTGTTCAAGTTTCCAAGAAACATTATAGCCTGAATGTTGTCCAGCCATAATAACTATACAACAAAAAAAAAATCATTCAAATCCGTCCAGTAGTTCCGAAGATCGGACGCGCAGGCCCGAGGCGTGTACGTATTCTGATAGAATACCTTAACAAATGTTCGCCGTGATTCTTTAAATTAACATAACTTTTTTATTTATGAACCGATTGACATGAAATAAACACTAAATGTTAAGTGAAGCCTACTACAATATATTAGTGAAAACCGCATCTAAATCGAATAAGCCGTTTCTGATATTAGCGTGCACAAACAAACAGACAAACAGACAAAAAAAAAATTAATTACAATTTCGGGTTCGGCATCGATATAATAACAACCCCTGCTACTTTTTTTTTATATATATTTCCATTGTACAGACACCACTTTTCTACAAATTTATTATATGTATATGTATAGATAGATTAAAGTCGCTTTTCATATCTGTCTGTGTGACTGCCTTGTTCTTTTAACTACGCAACGCATTTTGATGTGGTTTTCATCAACATTATATTATTTCGCAAGTTTTATGTGTATAATAAATTTATGTACACATATATGTTACATAATATAGAAACCTAGACCCACCAAAAACATTTTCATGTAAAATGTTGCCAAGACGAGACCACATAATATATGGCTCGCACTGCCAAAAAGTTATCAGATCTCATGTAGAGCCAAGCTTCTAACTCTACACGCCCTAACTTCACAAACTCTACACCTTAGTCAAAATATGAGGCTTGGCCGTTTTGTTCCTACAAGAACTATTGTATATCAGAATAGTAGATTATTAACCAAGGGGATAAAGCAGTGTCTTCTGTCGCGGGTGACGATTTAAATCGCGAGCGTAACGAAGGACACGAGGTTTACTCCCGAGCGTAGCGAGGGTGTTAAAAACTTAAATCACGAGTGAAGCGAGGGATTTAAGACGAGCCCTGAGTGTAGCGAGGGATTTAAGTTCACCCAAGACTAAGACAGCTTTATCACCGAGGAAAATACTCTACTTTTCCTACTATTTGCGAAAAAATTAACACAATAATAATATGAGATAAGCCTTTATTAAAAATAGTGACAATTAAAAGTAAAACGTATTTTTTAGAACATTAACTTATTTATAAAAATAAATTAAAATAAACTTAACGTTTATGTATTTGAAGAAAACAAAAACGCGGTAAATTCCTAGACTAATATTTTTTTGTCGGAAAAGCAAAGGCATCAAACTCAAACGGCCTCGTCGGTTTCCGTAATTTTATTTAATAATCATAACTGCATAATAAATGTGCATTCCTTTTTCAAAAAGATGTATAATGCTTTATATACAAACTCAATGGTGTAAACACAGATGTAGTTCAGTATAAATTTCGGTACTTAAGTATTCCAAATTTAAATCACATTCTCCCCCTAGAGGTTGAATGAAATTCAGTACAATTTTCTTTCCCTGTTTTTAACAGATTAAAAATGACTATTGTTATGTTCGTTTTTTGTGGCATAGAATGTCACTTTTTTGAGCAAGTGGTACGAAAATAAAATTGAAGTGTCTGTTTGTAATGTCAAATTAACTTTTTACTAAAATGTGTCTATTTGTCTGTTTGTTCCGGCTAATCTTCGATACTACAGAAAATATATTTTTTAACCTACTTTAATTACTTACTTTAAATAAAAATCTGAAATTATGCAGTCTATGTTATGTAAGTATGTCACTATAATTATATACTTCAACGGTAGTCATAAATCGACGTTTCTAAACAAAGAAGTTATTTTCCTCGTATTCCTTAACACTCAAGTTACCTACATGAACCAAGTTATACATAGTCCAAGTACCAAGTTTTAGAATTTTTTTGTTGTTTGTGTACTATTAATAGCTTACATACCAAATTTCAGATTTCTAGGACTTCAGGAAGAACCTTAAGAATATGATGATCATCAGTGAGTCAGTGACGAAATCGGGGTATTTTAGATATCAATAAAATCTAAAGTATAAGGGCTATTCAATTGAAACTTTATAGGTTTATTAAGTCAACCACTGAAATCATATCCCGAAAATTTTGTTTATCTGGTATAATCCAACCCAAGTTAAGAAGGTTCAAAAATACGACAAAGTGCTTCGAGAAAAGGTAGGTAGTGCCCTTGCGCTTCGCTTGGCTGGTTCTTGTTGTGCTCGTCTTGGCGGGGGCACTCCCGTGCCCCCAGATATGGAGGTACTTCTACAAACTTACAGCTTTCTAGTACTAACGGTCTCTTAGCAAAACCTCGGACAGACAGACGGACATGACGAAACTATAAGGGTTACTTGTAGGAACTACGGAACCCTAAAAACGAATTTAGATGACTTTTGAAATGGGTCAATTTCAATTCCGAAACGTTGTGTCGATGACAAACATCTTTCAAGAGTTCATCGATTCCCGTTCCCTGAATTTCTATAGAATGTCTAAATCAATACACTTCCATTAAAATGGCAAAGGTGCATTATACCTACGCATATCTCAAGCCTCAACTTAGACACAGATAATAATATATATTTATACTCTACATCTCAAGCCGCGGGACGCACGTGGACCACGGGGCGTACGTACGAGTATTTTGGACCCTGATCTAGAAAGTATAAACTTTCTGCAGCTGAAATTCAAGCGTTTACGCCTAACTTGACAATAGGCAGAAAATTGTGCTTCGGCCGGATCGAGGTACTTATTTAAGTATTCGTTCGGGATCTATAGTAAGGGGAAGCTCCTAACTTTACGTGTCAAGTTCAGAACCGCCTTCTGTATAACGCTCAGGTGCATCCGCTATAAACTCATTCAAAAGCACAACTATTGCCACCAAGTAGAATTCATAATAATCATGTGTTTGTCTTTATTTGGTTGACTTTATTGAGGTCAATTATTCCGAGTCCAATTCATAGTAGGAAACTTAAACATTTGCTAAACCATTCACTTGTTTTTACATGACTTCCGCATGTGCCCCGAGTGAATTCAGTCAGTACTAGTTTACTGAACCAGTTAAAAATAACTCAAAATTAGTTGCTCTGTGTTATCTAACGGTCACATTGTCAGCACGGCGCGGCGGCGCCATATAACGTTTTACGACAGCTCGAGGCAAATGTAATTACAACTCCTGGCGAAGCTTGTTTAAGAACAGTGTATTGTCAGGATCAATAGCCATCTATAATAATTACCATGAAATAAGATTTAAGTTAATTTAAGCGAGCGATGGAGCGGTGGTACAGTAGAAACAGAAACGACCGCGACGTACGGGTTGTAGGTCGTAGTTTCGAACCCGGGCAGGTAGGTACTTTACTTTGTGAAAATTATATCATCACCACTGCCCCAAAACGATGAAGGAAAACATTGTGAGGAAACCAGCATGTTCTAACTAGAACAAAAAATTCGAAGACATGCGATATCCACCAACCTACATGGCCCAGGCCCTCTCTCAGAGGCCTGCATCCCAGCAGTAGGAACAAATAGGCTGATTATGCTATGATGTAAGCTATAATATTTTGAAGTAGTTTCTTTATCTAAGCTGAATAGTAAAGGGATATAAGGTTTTCTTTATTGTCAATATTGTCATCAGATAATAATTGTCGTAGTCCGCTGCTAGACATAGGATTCTCCAACCGCAGCATAAACTCGATCCCCGGCCGCTTTCATTCTCATCCAGCTGATACCAAGCAGTCTGCGAAGTTCCTACAAGGTTGCATTCGATTTGGTATTACTGCCAACTTGATAAGTAATCATTCAGACTATGTAATCTTATTGCATGTGCTCGTAAAAAAAACATTTGGATAGAAAATAACAGGCGCCGTGACGTGCGTGCACGCGCTTGAAAATTATTTTCAGCCTCAATAAAAACGTTATTGAAAAAAACATCAAAAGACACCAGAGCTGAAAGTTTTTAGAGTTGAAAAATCAAGTACATCGCAAATTGTTAATGTAGTTAACAACATCTTTAGGCTAACGGTATTTCGTTGTCAAGTAAACAGGAAGTATTGAACAAAGGCCAAGTTTTCACACCCCAGTAAATATAATACGCACAACATAGCTGGTGCGTAGTACATAAGAAGATCCTTTCTTAACAGGGTCAGGGCACTATGTGACGGTGACAGCGCGTGCGCGTGTAAAGGTCAAGGTCAGTTGCCCTGGAAGATTTCCTCGGGGTCGTCGGCCGAGGCGCTTATTTTCAGAGGCCTGGTCCGGGGCCCGCGACCTTCACCGCGATATGACCCTAACGCGGCACGTGTATACTGCCGTGCGTAGGCGTTTACTCTATGGGCTTACCGATACCTACTTGATAATGAACTAAGTAATCATTTGTTGTATTTACTTTGATCTACGTCGAAGTTAGTTTCAATTTGACTATCAAAGTGGCTTGTGGATTCTCTATTCTCTCTTCGCCGAGAGTTCCAAATAATAATAAGTTCTGCGTTCATATTTTAAGGCCTCCATTTCAACTTAGATTGGAGTTGGGGCCCATTATAGGTTCCAAAACGCAACGCTAACGCAAACGCAGTACTTCAAGATGGGGTACAGGCGTTTGATCAGCGGGCTAGTTTAACAAGCATTTGCTAGATCAGAGCATCCTTAAGTGAATTCTCAGATCACAGCCTTGAAGAGCGGAGAAGGAGGAGTTTTTAGAAGGAACTTTATAGTATTTTTCGGTGGTATTAGAAGTTTTTCTTTTGCCGTATGTGTCGAAGTTTAGAAAGCTTACAGGCTAAGAAAGACATTCCCCAAGTTATTTTTCATAGAAGCATGAACCGAAAACGTAATGAGACGTTATGATCGACAACAATGACAATGGTAGGTGGTATAGATTGCGACGCAATAACCGCACTCATTCACGTTCTCAAACAGATACGTATTAAATAAATTGTTTCAATCACGCGTTTAGGATATCAGCTGGTCGATTCTGTAAAAGTCTCACCGTTAAAACTTAGGTGAAGTGAGTTTGTTTTTGCTAGGAATTAACATTATTGACAGCTCACTCCACGCTCACTTCATCTAACTTCTCACGGTGAGATTTTTACAGAATAGCACCACAGTATCTAATCGTAATGAAAGGACACGCTCATCCTATATATTTAGACATACTTAATATAATAATATGTAACTATGATTGATAATTTCGATCTAGCTAAATATTATCAAATGTTATCGGGCACGTGTGATTCGGTTCAGAGACTAAATAAACCTACCAAAAACATTTTCATGTAAAATATTGCCAAAACGAGACCACATATGGCTCGCACTGTCAAAAACTTGTCAGATCTCATGTAGAGCCAAGCTTCTAACTCTACACGCCCTAACTCTACAAGCCCTTACTTCACAAACTCTACACCTTAGTCAAAATATGAGGCTTGGCCGTTTCGTTACTACCTACAAGAACTATTGAAAAGTAATTAAGAGTGAATAAATTTTTTACCTCACGCCCATGTGATGGTAGCGAAACAGCCATCTTTTTGTTGTAATTTTGTAAGTTGCTTATGAAAAAAAGTTTTTTTTTTGGGGTGATTTACAAAAAATCCTGAAATATGTATTTTATTATTTATAACAAGGAGTATATTATATACTCCTTGTTATATAATATACTGCTATGTGAGACTTCCGCAAATTTTGATGCTAGAGGTCTGAAAATTGATATATACTGTATCATAGTATATTGTATATTGATATATACTATATCAAAATTTGCGGAAGTCTCATATAAACTTCCATCCCCTAGTTGAAAGGGTTGGGGGGTAAAAGTTCCAAGTTTTAGAACTTTTTTGTTGTTTATGTGCTAATACTAGCTTACATACCAAGTTTCAGCTTCCTAGGACTTCAGGAAGTACCTTAAGAGTTTTGATGATCATCAGTCAGTGACGAAATCGAGGTTTTTTAGATATCAATAAAATCTAAAGTATAAGAGCTATGTAATTGAAACTTTATATGTTTAATAAGTTCACTATAGACATCATATCCCGAGAATTTTGTTTATCTGGTTTTATCCAAACCCAAGTTATAATAAGGGTTAAAAAAAAACGACGAAGCGCTTCGAGAAAAGGTAGGTAGTGCCCTTGCGCTTCGCTTGGCTCGTCTTGGCGGGGGCTCTCCCGTGCCCCCAAATATGTAAAACATTTTTTATTGTTATTACTATTAACCGACCAGTTGATTTAACTTCTTTTCGTCATGTTTTCGAGATTAGCATTAAATTGTGTCACATGCGTATCAGCTGTGTAATGTCAAGCCTTTCAAAGGGTAAAAACGAGACCCTGTTACTATTACTGTCCGTTTGTCTGTCACCAGGCTGTATCTCATTCTCATGAACCATGATAGCTAGACAGTTGAAATTTTCACAGACGATGTATTTCTGTTGTCGCTATATCAACAAATAATAAAAATAAAATAAAGTTAAAATTTAAATGGGTATAAAAGAAACGTTTTTTTCGGCGTTTTATGCCTTGTGGTACGGAACCCTTCGTGTGCGAGTCCGACTCGCACTGGGCCGATTTTTTTTCTGTAGCCGTGAATCCGTGATGGCGGCACTTTGGTACAACAGATACAACAGATATCGAGTACCTACTTAGTTGGATTTAGGAACTACGCAGCGATTAACATCTATTAGATGAACATAGAACATCTATCTTTATGTATTTAGATGTCAAAGAAAAAAGAAAAGACTCACCCCCTGTTGCGTGTACCTATCAGTACGTAGTTTCCTTCTTCCACGGGTAAAACACGCGTGACATTTTACATTAAGAGAAGATGTTCATTATTGAAGGTGGTCATTAAGTTGGTAACTTGGTACCGATTTGCTCGATTTTTGACGATCGTTATTGTCGAATGATATGTTGTGTTTTGACGATCAATAAGATCTGTCAACTTTTTACAGGTTTGCTCGATTTTATCGATTGCCACTGTTACCTATTAACGATCGATATATGCAAGGTTAAAATTGAGCATCACTTGTTGATTTATCGACGAAAACACGATGTCTGTTGCTTACACATTTAGGTAGGTACCTACTCGATTTTGTTTGATCACACGTATCGATCTTCGAAAATCGAGCAAACCTATAGGCTCCTTTACTCGATTTTGTTTTATCACAAAATGTTGATCGTCAAAAGTGATGTAGGTACTTATATATATGCTTTGACAAGCAATGATTATTATCGAAAGATGGCGTTGGTGATCATCGGCTTAGGCACTGCGAACAGCGAAGACTTAACGCCTCACCCATGCTTCTGAAAAACTGTTGCGAAGAGGAAATCGTAACTTTACGTAATCCCCAAGGAGGCAATCTCTGTCTTTTACTTAGGTGAAGACAGAGAGACTTTTTGGCCAGGATTTTTTCTTTTTCGACGAAACGTTTCTAGAAGCCAGAAGTTTTTTTTCTGTTTTGTTATAGTTATGTCAGATTTCATTTATTTATACACACTTCCACTGGGAATTAAACAGTATGTCATGTCGCTTATTTTCGATTTTAGAAAACGTGTGGGCAATTATGGGCTGGTTAATAAGGTCATCAAAAATACCAATGTATTTTTGACGACCTTACTTACCAGCCCATAATTATGTATATCCCAAGCTGGCAGTAGACCGGCTGTGCTAGCTTTGTGATAATTTCATAAATATATGGCACCCAACCAAAACTGACTTGCTCGCCCATAGCGATTATGAGCTTTGGAATAGTTCCGTGTTCAGATTTGTTAAGTGAATCATGGAAACTCTACGGTTGATTACTTTCGAGCATGAATATTTTTCACTTAACAGCAGTTGCAGAATCTATATGATATTTAAACACAAACTTAAAATCTCACTTGCAATTCCTATGAATACAAGGTCATTTTTTTTTCTTAATTGTTTAGAAATACATGCGGCAGCAAGTTTATTGGTACGCCCGGGTGTGAAGCGAGGGCGCAGGCTGCGGCGGGGGGAGGGCGGTCACGGTCGAGGACGCGGCCTTGACATGAACCGCGCAGCCTCCGCGCGCTCCCCCCTCTCTCCCCTACAAAGTATCTTGGCAGTCGGCGTAATGGAGAACTAAATTGAAATGGTACTGAATTTGACTTTATTGTTGACATTCGCCTTAGCAAGTAGCGCCACCTTGAACCGCACAGATATGTTGGACATCTTAAACACGCTCAATTTCTGAGGATATAAATGTAGGAAATACTATTGTTGTATACTATAGGTATACGACAATTCCTACATAAATAATTTTGTAAGCTATAAATATCAATTACCGAAGCAGCTTTAGTTAATTATATTTTAATAAGAAAGGGTTATATGGTTAATTGCCCGATAAATATGTATGAAACGATAATTTATAAAAGATTAAGATTATGATATATTTTATTTACCTTGGATAATGCCGTATTGTGAAAAACACCGACACTTTTGTGTCGTCACGAACATGACAATATATTATCGAAGGTTGTAATAACTACTCGATTCTGGACAAAGCAGATGTGTTACTACCAGAGTTGTAATTGTTTTTGTAACTATGCCGTTTCATCCATTGCGTGATAAGCCAAGCTTTACCGACGTGCCAACACTACACGCTTTCTTAAAACAAGTTGGTTATATTTTAAACTAGCTGTTCCCCGCGGTGTCACACGCTGCGCGGCTCCTAAGGGTCGTAGCGTGATGTTATATAGCCTATAGCCTTCCTCGATAAATGGACTACCCAACACTAAAAGAATCATTCAAATCGGACCAGTAGTTCCAGAGATTAGCGCGTTCAAACAAACAAACAAACAAACAAACTCTGCAGCTTTATAATATTATAGTATAGATATCAAATTAAAAGTTTATATTGGTGTAATTATACCTTCTAGGCTTTTAATATAATAAATATGTAAAATATGCATTTAGGGATGATAATTTATTGTTACAAGTCTTTTTATGCTATTTTACATAACACTTATAATAGGTATAAGACGTATTGCTGAGGTGTATGTAAGAAAGACAAGACGCTTAACAAGGCCTTTGGGGGTATTTTGGTCAGCTGGCGATGAAAAAGAGAAATTTAATATTTGAGCTTATACAAGGTTATTGGTAAAACATTAACAACCTCTTAAAAGGTCTCTGTACTCATCATTATGAACGACTTTTACTATGGGACCAAACCTGAAATTGCGAAAAAAAATCTGCTGTTCCCTACATTTATGTTCGTATAACTAGTCAAAATGTAGGAAACGGCAGATTTTTTTTTCGCGAATTCAGGTTTGGTCCAATAGTAAAAGTTGTTCATAATGATGAGTACAAAGACCTCTTAAGAGGTTGTTAATGTTTTACCAATAATCCTGTATAAGCTCAAATAATAATGCTATGCTATATAGAAATCTACTAAAATATGATTTCAACAAGTAGGTATGCAAATTAACTTGCGAAACAACAGCTCGTATCATTTTGTTAATCTTGAATTCTAAAATCAGCAAAACATTGTTTTACGGGTCTACTTATAACTAGTTATAACAGTTGGAATGTTATCAAATATCGATCATAAGCTATGCAAGTTTAATTAAAGCAATGGCCTTGTGGCTAGAAATGTTAATTCAATTGCAGGAGTTTTAGTAGAAAAGGGCCGACTGCTAAGCTTTCTGATTTATGGTGTTATTAACTGTATACGTACAGGAGCTTAAGCGCTTAAATTAAATAAAACATTATGCTTAAAATCTTTCACTTTATCTTCAGGATGCAAATAAATAGGTAAGTTTCTCTCTTTGTTTATTAGGGTTCCGTACCCAAACGGTAAAAATAGGACTCTGTTACTAAGACTCCACTGTCCGTCTGTCTGTCACCAGGCTGTATCTCATGAACTGTGATAGCTAGACAGTTGAAATTTTCACAGATGATGTATTTCTGTTGCCGCTATAACAACAAATAATAAAAATAAAATAAAGTTAAAATTTAAAGGGGTATAAAAGAAACGTTTTTTTCGGCGTTTTATGCCTTGTGGTACGGAACCCTTCGTGTGCGAGTCCGACTCGTACTTGGCCGATTTTTAAGTGTTTTCTCTCTAGGACCAAAAAAAAATTTGTTTTCTAGTAGTCTCATATTTTTAAGATTTCTTCGACATCGAATACCTCAAAAGAAGAAGGGTGAAACTCAAATTCAACAAAAAAAGGAACTAAAAGCTCTCTTTCAAAAACATAAAACTTATTAAATAACATTAACCAACTACTCCTCAGTGACACGTTCATCAAATGAACTCATTATCAATGGATTACAATTACTAACCGCGTGTCAATTAAACCTTTGTTGTTTTTAACCGTCCCGATAACCTTGGCAGTGCTTACGAAGTTCAAGGTTGATACCGTCAGGTCACGTAATTGCTATAGATCGTAGTCAGCAGACGACAAAGCAAGTTTTAGTGTGGAATGGATCCAAAATAGCTAGAATTCTTCCAAGATTGTATTTGTGTTTTAATTCAAAGCTTTCTGTAAGTATTTAGGTAACTGAGAGTTAAAGAAGGTTGTATAATTAAGTGTTTAAAACCAAACAAAAACAGTTCGAGGTCACACAACAAATACAATCATCAATCAGTTGATCGAAACCTAAAATATGAAATTGCGCCTAATAACAAGCTCAATTCTGGTAATGCCATGTTGAAAACAATGAGCTTTGTTACATAAATAGCATGATAATATAAAACGAATCCTACGTAACAATGTATGATGGAGTTTGTGGACCTACATGACAGTGTTTTAAGATTCGAGTAAAACTGTTTAGAATCTGTCACTAAAATCTGTTCCGTCAAGGAGAAAAAGTCGTTGTGTATTTATAATTTATACTTTACTAGCTTCTGCCCGCGACTTCGTCCACGTGAAATTTCACCCTCTTAGGGGTGGAATTTCGAAAAACCCTTTCTTAGTGGATACCTACTCTTCACAAAGAACACACCCTCCAAATTTCATGTCTCTAGGAGCAGCGGTTTAGACTGTGCGTTTATATATCAACAATCAGTCAGTTTATCATTTTATATATATAGATATATAGAAGATAGTACCTAATTGTGGTGCTAACAAATGTGTTCTATCCAAATAGCCTTGATTTCAATAGTATAATTATTACATTTATTCTGTTCACTGTTATTAACTTAGTTTTAAACTTTTATGTACTTCTATATATACTAACATAAGTATGCATTCAGTAATAACTTCAAGTTTGTTAAGACTTGAAATTAGGCATTGTTGGTATAAGTTTAAAAATCTGCAAATGTTTTATGGATCACCATTATGAATAACCAAAAAAGGATCATAGTAGGTGCAAATAAAATAAACATACAGTTAAAAAGACTTCACATAAACATATTGTAAATTTCGATTGCTCAGTACGTGAACCATACAGCAATGGTTCAGGTACTGGCAATCGAACCTCTGCGCGAATGCCCTCAGGATGCCGTTGGAGCTAGCCCGAACCCTGCGCACCAGGGATGTACATCGTTTTCGCGATTTATTCCGGTCTGATCCCCTGAACCCCACTCCCCCATCCTCGATCCCCTGCTAGTTGCTTAGGTGTACCTATAGAAACAGTTGAATAATACCTACCTGCTTGCATATTTTTTTCAGACCGACCTGAAACTCTTCATACATTAAGTCGGTAAAAAAAGGGGTAATAGTGTTGACGATATCGCGACGCTTCGCGTCGGCTCTACGCTAAACTCACTGCCCTCTGACAAGTTTGGGGGGTTACAATTCCAGGTTTCTTTCATAAAATTTTCCTTCATGGTCAGTGGTGTCTTGAATTGGCTATGATAATACAAATTACTTAAATGAGATTGAAATCGTCACCTTACTGCGTGTATTTTTTTTATATACTAATTATCCAGGAATAATAAGTTGCCTATGTCCTTCTCAAGGTTACCAGAGTAGAGTTGCTATCGCATTTATAATATTAGTATAGATATGGATTGGACACACCATGTTGTGTCTGACGTTCAAAATGCCTTCACCTAAACATGCATATTTTTACTATAAAATAGTACTTCACTAGCTTGTTCTTGTGCTATTCTGTGGTACTTGTCCGCGGAAGCGACGGAATACCACGTCCTAGCTGCGGCCAGAAATGTTCTTCCATGACAACGGGCAGATAACAATTCAATAACGAACGCCTCGAAGTTGACGTTGTGGTGCGACTCCAGTAACTGCACCCTCGGCGAGTACCTCGTCTTCTGGCGCTAATACTCCACGATGCCCTCCGCATTAGTGGTGTAGTGTAGGCGGGAGATATACACCGGTATTAACCTACGTCCTCTCAGTGTTGTGCCCACGCATTTTCATTTGGACGTGAAAATGCACTGACGCTTCATACGGTCTAAACCTTTATTTTGGGTAGACTTTGCATATACTAGGGCTCATTATGTGTCAGCAGACTTGAAATTCTATTGCCGTTCCCGAATATACCTATTTTTAGGTTTTGCGGAAGCATTAATTCAGATTGGCAGACGAGACAAAGGTTTCATTTGTCCAAAGGAATTTAATGTTTATTATTGGCGACATTTTCGGACACAAAATGCAACGTTGCGGTTTAGTGAATACAATATTAAGTACTTATTACGTTTTTTATGAAACTTCTGAAAGAACAATTAAACTACGAATGTAACAAATCTCTGAGGTATCTTATTGCGTACCTACCTCAATCAATATTATGTATCTATTGTTTCATCCTCCATTCTCCAACTGAAAACCTACCTATTTGTATAGAAGTCTGCAGGAATCTGGTGCTGCTGTCAAATCTTTTGTCAACTGTTGTATTTGGTCGACATGGACTAAAACACGATTAAATACCATAACATGAGATTTGGCAACAGATTCACTGAATCTGTAAGTCTTATGTGATTGCGAAAAACTTCCAATGACTTAAAGTATTCAAAGTTATGTGACTTCTACTTTAAGTTTCACTGGTCAACCCATTACTGACTTGCAAGTTAATCATTTGAAATTGTCGCTTTTCTGCCTGGTCTGACCCTCGCAAAGCTAGTGTAAATTTTGTATAATGTATTTTGTGTAATTCTATGCCAATCGAAGTCAAATGAAATCATTCGTCTTTAGGGAGCTTCTAATAAATTAAGCAAATCGACAAAAAAAAACTAATAGGGTGAGTGTTTCATTGTCTCAAGTAGGTATGCGAGCGAGTAATCGTTTTCATTAGCTCAACGAACTGACGAGAGTGGAGAGAGACCACCGATGGGAGCGTTGCAAAAAGCGTGGTGCGTGGCGCGCCGGATACGGGTTCCCGTTGGAGCGCGCGGCGCGGGCAGCCGAGGGGGCGCGGGGCACGGGAATGCATCGGGACGTTGACTGTCTGGGCCCTGCCTTCGTTATCTGCAGTTGCCCTTTCGTACGATGCACCGTAACCCTCCTTCCACCCTTAGTGTGGGGGCCACCAGACTACTGCAGCCCCCTCTATTCTAGAATTTGCTATTGACCTGAAATAAGAAAGTAAACATGTTTTGGTGGGGTCGATGAACTTTATTCGATTAGATACAAGTTAATCTTGTTAGCGATATTAGGAGCTTGATTATATTTGTGATTCTTTTGTAATTATTATTGCTAACTAATCAAGGTAATAATCTGGCCTAGTAATATAGGTATCTTTAAAGATGGCACGTGTAAGTACGTGCCATCTATAAAGATTGGCTTTCAAAATAAGTAATCGATTAAACTATGAATTTCGCCATATAACAGTGTATGATTTGATAACACATTATAGGTACTACTTAATTAAGAGTGACAAGTTGAGTAAAGTTAACATTGGAAGTTATAATTACTGTAAGTACCACGAAGCTAGGCAGTTGTTCGCAGGAGTCGAGGCCGCGTGATAGCGATAGCAGTAAGTAATGGCCGACAAGCCTTGAACCTGCAGTGTAAGGACCTTCACAATGTCTCGTTCATTGTTTATTGAGCATTGTTATACGACCAGTTTATTTAAATACAGTTGTATTGATTGTTCTAGATGTACTAGTTGGACTAGTTAGTACACATCCACGTTGGTCATAGATGCCTGCTTTATTTTGCTCTGATTTATAAAATTCACTGAAGGAACATGACACAATTATTACACAACAATTATTATTACAACAAATATGGTTAGTAGGACTATTCATCATAATTCTCTTGTCTTTAGCTCTTTAAGTATTTTTTTTTGTTTTTTATTGTGTTTAGGGTCGGCGCCAGGGTGTCTTCTTCTTCTTCTACGTCTCTATTACTCCTCAGCTCAGTACCAGTAGTCACCCCCGTTGTAGCCATATCATTTTTTACATAGTCCGTACATCGAGTTAGTAGGACTATTAAAATATTGTATTGTAAAGGGATTTAAATCTTATCTTTATCTAAATAGATAGATATAATACTCATTATTGCATACCAAATAAAAGAGAAAATGTTACCTTACAGAAAACTAGTGTTAATCTTCATAAATGTAATTCTCTAGCACGTAATACGTCATTATCGAAATTAAAATGGCATCTTTCAAGAAAGTATCAGTTGCATGCAACAATGACTGGCAGTTCTAGTTTCTTATGAAAACAAATCCACTTCAGAATCATCTGAGGGGCAATTCTCGTAATTTTAAGAACGTTGACAGTCAGTCTCAATCTGTCAAAAAATACTTCTAATTTCTCTACATTTTGACAAATTTTAGACATTTATTTGTCGCCTAGATGAGACTGCGACTAGATTGTTAAGTCCTGGGGACCTAAAAAGGCCACTTTGGCAGAATCATATTATGAATCATAATGGGCAGTTAACTGTCAAGTTAATCATATCAAATCCCATTGGTGAAGGATTTTTCAGTTTTTTTTTTTGTCTGTGCTAAAATTCCAATCAATCCAATCCAAATCCAATCCCAATCTCTTTGATTATACCTACGTAGTGCAGCGAAAAAAAGAAAAACACGGACTGGCTTCGCCATATTATGATTCATAATGTTATCTTTTATGATTCTGCCAAAGTGGCCTTTTTAGGTTCCCTGTTACTTGTGATGGATCAAAAGTCGCAGAAACTAATAAGTTTTAAATAAGCAGAGTCAGCTACGTAAATGTGTTGGCAAATATCGCGAAACGTTTTAATAGATAGAAGTGCCTGAAATCATAATTAACCGCTTCTTCGTGTGTACATTTCAACATAAACTTCTTCTTTAGTGTGGATATATATTGAGTCGGTTTAGAATTTTATTTTATTTTTATTTATTTATAAAGGTACACCAACAGCTTCTGAATTTGGCTAAAATTAATAGCTATAAGTTTTTTTTTATTTATCCTTTACGAGATTACAAAATTATAGGAATCCTTCTGTATCAAGACGGACTAGACTTCAATTGTTAGCTAGTTTTTACCAATTATAACCAACTTACTCATTAAATGAATACTTAGTTATGATCGAAAAACAGATACAGCATTGCAAAGTATCCACCCTAAGGGCTACTGCGTTCAATGGCCGACGCTGCCAACTCTAACGTTCATTGCTCCGTTTGAATCCAAGACGTCCTTCAAAGTATGTAGTTAGAAATTATAAATATATATAAATTCATCGAAATCGCCCAATCATTAGATTTTTAAAAGATTTTAAAAGAGCTTAATGTACCTCATAAGACATGAAGAAGTCTCAAGGTTATCATGGCGGCATAAAGCCTTTATTGTGGTTTTCACGCAATAAACTTTCATTGAGTAGAAAGTGAATGCTGTAAATATAGATATTATAATCTAGAAAAGTTGGCTTTGACTTGAATTGACTATACGCAATGAACACATTTCAAGGACTTCGGATTTTTGCCCATAGACTGAGGTGGCAACACGCAAACCAACTTTGTTTAGGCGACTTTTTTACGCAACCTGTAAATCGAATATAAATCAAACATCAAGTACTTATATTATTATTACGTATTTCTTTTATTTTATGATTATAGAAGTAGCTACTTTGATACGGTATCCATTTCATAAATGCATTTTATTAACCCAAGAAGAACACTTCGTTCTAAGAAACACGTCCCACATTTCGACAATATTTTTGAGTAAATTGTTTATTCGATAACCCAACATAGTTATAAAGTGCTCAAAGCACAGTTTATTAAATTTTATGTGCGGTTGGATCCATTCCTGGCGATGGCCAAACTTTTGTAAAGGGATTACTGAAGCCCGAGCGACCTTGGGCACCGTGTCCTCGGTCCGTGTCAACGACAGCGAAGACTTCGGCCTCGGCGTGTGCTGAATACCACCCCCCTCATCCCTTCACCCTCCTACCTGCCCACAACCGATTTCCAAAAATTTCATGAACGTCAAGTAAATACTTATAAGTCCATTCTTTTATTACAGTTGAGTCAGACTAGCTTCAGTTCTTAAAATAACTAGACCTAGTTCTATTTAAATGATTGCGAAACCATTAGTAATCGAATCATTATATTTGTCAACCCAGGCGCAATTGATTTTGAAATTTTCGTTTTCCTTTGTTTTTAATTTGCCATTACATCAGATAATATCGCAATTAAGGGGCTGGCGGAGCATGCGTAGTTCATACAAACGTAATACCAAAATAATTTGTAAATCAAACATATTTCTATATAAGGTAGTGTGTATTTATTCCGATTGGATTACAGAATATCTAGGTTCCCAAATATATTATTATTTTGAATGGACACTGAGAAGAAGAGTTATGAGAAAAATAAGTTTTCTATAGAAAGAAAGAAATTCCTCATAAACCTCAAGAACCTAGATATTCTGTAATCCAATCGGAATAAATAAATACACATTACCTTAACAATATGTTTGATTTACAAATTATTTTGGTATTACGTTTATATGAACTACGCATGCTACGCCGCACTACACATTTAGGCTTTACCCAAAGCGTGCCACATAGCGTATTTGTTCGAGATTTGTGCGTGAGATATGGCATTTTACGAAATAATAGGGTAATGTTTATTTACAAAGTGGTAATATAGTTAAGGTAGTGGTGCAGGGTTGAGTGCGATGGCCGGGGGTAGTGAATCCGAGGGCGTCGACTGGCACCCAGAGCCCGACATTGAGGTACCCTCACGAGGGCATTCCACCGCTGCACTCCTCAAGGTTCCAAACTTTAAATATATCAAATTATATGAACAGATCAACCAAAAATAACTGCACTGAACAACACTAGTGCTTAATAATAAAATGATAGTCATCGCGAGTCATATACGGTAATCTTGTGTTTTAAATCTTTTCTCAAGAAGTTGTCGTTGAACTATTTTGAGTGTCAGGGAAATATAATATGTAGCATTGATTTCAAAGTATTCGCCACAATTTATTTTAATTGGAACAGGCCATCTGTAAAAAAAATATGAAAATGTGAAGGGGTGGAGTCGAGTAAATTAGTGCAATGGACCTGTTATGTCTGGGAGAAGAAATACATGTCCCGACGTTGCATATTGATCGGGGACCGCGACGCCGCCGGCTGCCGCTGCAGGCCGCATTCACACCGACGCTATGCATGCCATGCTCATTGGGAATTAGTTGGAGCACTAATCATTATCATGCTATAACTTTTATTTTGTAGCTATATAAGTGAGGCATCCTGTGGGAATATAATTTGTTGACAATTAAATTCTCTCATTTTGATCCGTAGCAAAATGTATTTGCTTTATTATTTACTTTTCGAAAATCAGCAAACACTCTGTACAATAAGATTGTTCATCTTAATTAGACAATAATGCTAATATTATAAATGTGAAAGTTTGTGAAGATATTTGGATGTTTGTTACTCAATCACATGCAAACCGTTGAACAGATTTGGATGTGGCACATAGATAGACCATTTTCTGTATTAACACATAGGATACTTTTTATCCCGATATTCCTACGGGATTGAAACTTACGCGGGTGAAACCGCGGGGCGCTGCTAGTAATACAATACATTACTACCTGTGTACTACCATCAATTAATTCAATTACCGTCATAGTAAGCGCAGCAAATAAATATTTACCTGCTTACTGTGCCAAGTGATTATTATTGTTGCGAATATAGGAAAAAAGATCTAAAACAATTCAATGAGTGAAGGCTCTTCACAGCACTTCCTCCTGCAACACTGTTATCTTAAACTTGACACGTTGTCTCGGCAATGCATCTAGCCTTGATATTGCTTTGTCTTTGGCACAAAATTGCGTAAAGATAACATATATATTTTTGGTTATCTACATAATACCATCTTTTTAGGGTTCCGTACCCAAAGGGTAAAAACGGAACCCTATTACTAAGACTTCGCTGTCTGTCCGTCCGTCCGTCTGTCTGTCACCAGGCTGTATCTCAAGGACCGCGGTCGCTAGACAGTTGAAATTTTCACAAATTATGTATTTCTATTGCCGCTATAACAACAAATACTAAAAATAAAAAGTAATTTAAAAAAATTAAACCGACTTCAAAAAGAAATTAACTCAAAATTATGAAATAACTTTAATTTCGGAAGTCGGTGTCTTGGGATCTGTATTTTAGTTTTATGCCACCGACTTCCGAAATTAAAGTTATTTCATAATTTTGAGTTAATTTCTTTTTGAAGTCGGTTTAATTTTTTTAAATTACTTTTTATTTCGTAATTTTTAGTTTTTGCACTAGTATTTGACCAAGGTTTTGAGATGTTTTCCCTTTGACACTACACCAGTAGCTCTTATCAATAAGCCAGGCCGTCACACTTACACGTATTAGTCCATATCTTGAAAATTACTGAATCGATCTTGATGAAACTTGCACTGTTCCCTAAGTTGAAGAAAATGTAAGCCAATAAAAAAAAAATGGTCACGATCCGATTAACAGTTCCGGAGATATGCGTGGACAAACATACATACATACATACATACATACATACATGCATACATACATACATACATACGTCTATGAAATTTTGTATATTTGTTTGGAAGCCCTAATAGATCATCATATGTGAATTTATTGAAATTCCAATAATATTACATACATACGTATCGAATTGATAACCTCCTTTTTTTTGAAGTCGGTAACAAAATAAAATAAATATTTAAGGGGGGCTCCCATACAACAAACGCGATTTTTTTGCCCTTTTTTGCTCGATATAAATAATGGCAACAGGTAGGCACTTGAAATATTCACAAAATACTCAGTTGTATTTTTACTTTAATAATAAATAATAAAATTAAAATAAACTAAATATTTTAGGGTGGCTCCCATACAACAAACGTGTTTTTTTCGGCGTTTTTGCCTTGTGGTACGGAACCCTTCGTGTGCGAGTCCGACTCGCACTTGGCCAGTTTTTTTTAGTAATTACTTCGACCCAGTAGTAGTTTCAGCGTAGCAACAGCGTAGACCCCGCCGTAGAGTAAGCGTAGCAACAGCGTAGACCCTGCCGTAGAGGCGGTGTAGCACAAGCGTAGACCCCGCCTGTAGAGGTGGTGTAGCACAAGCGTAGACCCACCGTAGAGGTGGTGTAGCACAAGCGTAGACCCCACCGTAGAGGCGGCGTAGCAGCAGCGTAGACATCGCCGTAGTAAGATTTAAAGAGTTAGGTTGGTGATGTTTTGTAACAAGAACTGGGGGCCTAAAAAGGCCACTTTGAAAGAATCATAAAAGGATAACACAATGGACAGTTATGTTAAATTAATCGTATCAAACCCCAGTGGTGAAGAATTTTTCATTTTTTTTTTGTCTGTGCTAAAATACCAATCAATCCAATCCAAATACAATCTCAATCTCTTTGATTGTACCTACGTAGTGCAGCGAAAAAAAGAAAAACACGGACTGTCTTCGCCATATTATAAATTCATAATGTTATCCTTTTATGATTCTCCAAAGTGGCCTTTTTAGGCCCCCAGCACTTTCTTGCCTGTTATTCTTTACAGGAACCCACTACGCTACGGAATGGGCTAACTATACCTTCATCTGTCTGACTGATTCAAAAAACACTTATTTAAATTCAACCATTTACAGGTTAAATGGTTTAATTTCAATAGGTGTTTTGAGTTTGAAACTGTAACCAGATTTGTTCAATGCAGTGTTGGATTGGTCGGTGTGAGCGCAGGTCGGGGGCTCGCGGCAGTGAGCGCTCCATGGGTCACACGCGCATGCGTGAGCCGCTGCCGTCGCTGCCACCCGCATGTGCCCCATCGCGCCGTGTCCTGGTGCCCTTCCATGCCATCCAACTTTCACTCCCCAACACACTAAGCCTTAGAATATTGATAAAACAAAGAAATTATTTTTATAATATGTATTTATTTACGTTTGATGGCAATGTTTATAACTAGCAGATAGCCTTAGCAATGATTGTCGTGTAAAAAAATATTCAACCTAATCCTAAAGTCACCTACGAAAATCTATAAATGAATATTATATATTACACCTTCGCCCTAGATCGATTAATATTTTGAACCGATCCAATCGTTCAAGTACATTTTAATATTCGTACGTGCTCATGACTGCGAAAGTAATCTACTTAAGTATAAAGATTTATCGAAATCTAATGAAGGTCATAGGTATATTGAACATCAATTTAATGCCAGAAATAAAAAAAACAAAGATATATATATCACGTAGGAACTCGATAAATAAGTAGATAATATAAGCTTTAAACATAATATTATAATTTTCAACATAATTAATTACTGCTGCCCTACGAAATGAAGATTTCTTATTAGCATAATATTTAGTGTCATTAAACTGAACATTAGAAAGTAATTATAATGTGGAGTCAATAAGTTTACGATGCATGACAGCAGCTAGAGTTCAGTGAGACTGTCGCCAAAATAGTCGTGAATGCTGAATCCGGCCGTGAGCCGCCGGTGGCAGTGACCTCGGCGCACCCTGCGACTGCACCGCACCCCCCCGGTCCCCGCACTTGCCTCATCCCCGCACCACCCCGCACGCCTAATGCCGCTACACCCCAGCCACCCCCAGCCGCCCCTCTCATGTTTATGTTTCAAAATTCTGTGTTAAATTGCAAAACATTGAAATTTTTCTACATGCACTTGTTTTCTTTGTATAGCGAATGTCTAGGTGTGTCCTAGTTCACATGGATTAATTTCAGTTCTGGGTCTTGATGCTTGTAGACTTTTCATAAGATTTTCCTACTAAATTCTGATTTCTCAAGTACAAAGGCGCTAATAATCGATTGCTAATAAATAGCTCATTAAAAATGATTAAGAAACTTTTATTTTTTAACTCAAGTGTAGGAAGAGCCACAGAGTTTTTTATTCAATGGTGGAGGTCTACATTAAAATAACTGCATAGATGGTACTACACCTTTTGATAATAGAAAATAATTTTGTATTTACTACAATTTTATCACAATTATAGCCCTAAAAACAATGGGTTTTTAGGGCGATAATTCTCACTGAACATCGGTTCGATCGCGAAAACGTATGTAAGACACTTTATCACATGGATGGTATGTGTTGTTACAAACGCAAGGGTCCACATTACTGCTCGTCCCCTTAACGTAATTCCTTGGGCAGTTTTTAAGAAAACTTTAAGATGGACTCTGCGTGGCATATTCTTTAGAACGAGACACGAAAACTGTCGTAGCGTGGCTACGGCCTATCTACGACACAGGTTGATTCACGTTTGTTGCAGTGCATTTAAAAGGTTTGTACATACCCATCACATGTAACGGGCTACATACCAAACCACCGGCCTCACAACTAAATATGAAAAACATTAGGGTTTATGTAAGGTTAGACGGAGACCTGCTGAGGAGTTAGGATAAATTCGTAATTCGTAGCACGCTTACTACGAAATACAAAAGCATAAAGAATTATGATATTGAATGCAGATAGCTCTCATTATAGTACAGAATATGCAAGATCATCTGTAATCTGAACGATACTAATTTCGATAGTATAGTACCCATCTAATTGAGTAAGTTCAATGCAATGCTACATGGACGAGCAATATTTCAACTCCCATTCTCACACAGCCAGCAGGCGGGCACGCTCAGCAGTAGGTATTTTTGGGGTTATTCCGTGCCAACCTGCAGACCGGCTCATCCTACAGTAGAACGACCGACCGGCACATCCTATGGAGAAGAACGGGCAAGAAACTTCATGGACACTCTTTTTAACCGACTTCCAAAAAGGAGGAGGTTATATTATCCACTTTATGTATGTCTTTTTATGTATGTTCACCGATTTCTCCGTCAATTATTGTGGACGTATTTAAAAAAAAAAAATTTGAATTGGTATACTCTCGAGGTGGTCCCATTGTCATCAAGTTGGAATCTGATGAGAGGATCCCATGGAAATCGAGGGAAACCCTCAAAACCTCTGTCGTCCGCAACCTTCACGATCTAAATCAGGATGTTCGACGTTATTTCTCCGTTGAATCTATGGGAGATTCTTAAAAAAATCAAATCTTTTCTCTTTACAATATTAGTATAAACGAGAAAAATTTAATAATAAAAAGACCAATAACTTTTTTATAGGCAAAGCTATAGCGATTTGGGTATTTTTTTAAAGTAACTTGAGCATTTGCTCTTGGAAATCATCATTTGGCAAAGTGGAGCTGATGATGAAGACCACAGATGGCCATCGGAACTACTCAATGATAAATATTTCACGGGTTGCAATTCGATTACTTTAATATGGTTGCTAAGCAATTTATGCTCGTCACAATGCGAGTGGTGAAAAATACGAGAGCTGACGGTGAAATACCAGGAGAACTCCTCAACAATTAACGTCATCGGGAAAAGCAATATTTTGTAAAAGGCGATGAACAAGTTTGACACTATGCAATTATCATCATCATCATCTGCCTAGCCTTTTTCCACCTATGTTGGGGTCGACTTCCAGTCTAATCGGATGCAGTTGAATACCAGTATTTTACATGGAGCGACTGCCTGTCTGACCTCCATAACCCAGTTACTGGGTAATACGGTACCCCTTGGTAAGACTGGTTGTCAGACTTTGACACTATGCCATTGTAACTTAGATAAATTATAAGCAAACCCACTAAAAAGCGAGAAATATAAACATTTTAGCAAAAAAACCGACTTCCAAAAAAACTACAAAGTGAAAAATAACTTTAATTTCGGAAGTTGGTGGCAAAAAACTAAAATACAGATGACACCGAATTCCGAAATTAAACCTATTTTTCAGTTTGATTACACACAAATAAAAGTATAAACTTTTTATTGAAAAAAATAATAATAAAAAAAGAATTTAAAAAAATAAATACTATCTTAAACTTATTTATTCACTAAAACGATATATTAATTAAAATAAAATGTTTTTGCAAAATGCAAAAACCAACTTGGGCCTATCGCGGATTTGAACGCACATGTCTTTTGGAGGGGTAACCACTTAATGGAGCTGTGTGTACATAGAACTCACATCTGTGCTATGCAATTATACAATACAAAGGAAATTGAGTTTATACAATGCAAAGATAGTCTTATAATCTTCAGCAGCTCCAGCATCAATTAGTTGTGGTTATGGAGCACGACAAGCATTGAGCCAGGCATTTTTATCAGCGATGCAATCCCCTAACATAAAACATGCCATGCATAGTGTGCGTTTTATACAAGACTTGAATTTTGTCACTTGAGGAATGTGGGGAGGTATTTTATTATAACATTTTAAACAGTACTTTGGCCACCCTGAAACCTGGTTGAACTAATAGGTCCCTATTTCTAGTACTATAATTATGTCTTTCACCTCTTTTACTAAAAGATGTAAATTTTTCCTTACATACATGATGTTTTTGTAGATATATTGACAAGGCACCGTCATTATGTTAATGTCCTTAAACAATTCCCTTAGAGAATCGCGCCTGTGGAGATTATGTATGGCTCTGATGGCTCTTTTCTGCAGAATAAAAATAGTAGTCCCCAAAGTAAAATACCGTAACACATGATAACTACTATGAAAGTAACTAAAATAGACTAGTCTCGCGGTATCTACATCAGTAAATTAAAGGATTTTTGTGACAGCATAAGCTGCTGAACTTGGCCGTACTGTAAGAGATGTTAAAAAATGGCCATTGTAGCTTTGAGTCGAGCGTGATCCCTAGGAAAACAGTTTTATCGACGAATACTAGTTTCTCTTGATTCAATATTATCTCACAATCACTCCCTTGACATTTGGTAAAGAAAATCTTATGCACTAAGTTTTTTTTTTCATTTAATACTAAATTATTAGCAGTGAACCAATTTTGGACCTGCAGTAGGGCGTTATTTACGACGTCAAAATTTGTAGCACATCTATTTACCTTAAAAATTGTGGGTGTCATCAGCAAATAACACCATTTGTGGTTGATTCCGGTACGTGGTGAAGACGTAGAGTTGGAAGGCCTCCCACAAGGTGGACCGACGACCTTGTGAAGGCCGCAGGAACCCGTTGGATGCGAGAAGCACAGAACCGGTCGAAGTGGAAGTGCTTGGGGGAGGCCTATGTCCAGCAGTGGACGTCTTTTGGCTGAAATGATGATGATGATGATGATGATGTGGTTGATTAATAAATGAAGTAGATCATTAATACACAAAAGGACCCAATATCGAGCCTTGTGGCACACCCATTTTTACTGTTAAACCATGTGAATTGACACCATTTTAGAAAGAAATAGAAAGTAATAGATGCATACCTGGAGGTACTGAGTGTACAATCAACAGAGCATCATGCTGTATCAGCCTCACTAAGGCCCTATCGTGCACGTCATGAAGATGATAAAAAAATCGTGTATTATCTCAAATCGGCGATAAAAAACTGTTCTATAAAGCACATAACAGTTTTAGTCGCGTCCAGTTGGTGTGCTATCTACTAGATGGTTATCAGTCGTTATCAGCGAGCGTGCTCGTTTGTCCAGCGAGCATCGATCGAGCATCACTTCTTGCCTTCGCGGAAGTGATAATAGCTGTTACGTCTTATCTCTCGACATTAACACTGACCGGGTTAATTTTAGGGACAGACGCCAGCACATCAAGCTACCCGAAACTGTCAAATTTTCCCAATCGACCTTGAACCTTATGCTTTAGCGACAAAGTTGAAAATCTATTAAAGAAATTTGTCAGATTGTAGTAGCTTAATGTGCTGGCGTCTGTACGATTGAAATTCGGTAATGTTTCATGAAAGAATGGTGGAAGATCACAAGCATTAACTAATATTATATCTACGGTATACGTAACGGATAGTCAGAAGCCCAAAAGTCTAACAACCAGTCTTACCAAGGGATGTCGTGACTCGTGTTACCCAGTAACTGGGTTGTGGAAGTCAGATGGGCAATCGCTCCATGTCCATGTAAAATACTGGTATTCAGCTGCAAAGTCAAAGTCAAATCATTTATTTCAAATAGGCACATTAAAGGCACTTTTGAACGTCAAAAATTACAGTAAAATTGATTCTAGTCGCCCCTTCGAAAATATAGTGTTCGTATGGAAAAGAATGGGCAAGAAACTACACCTTTTAAAATGCACTCCAAAACTCTCTCCGTCTGTTCTCTCAGTCTGCTCCACCGGCCATCGGTCTTTCGACAAACATGGCCAGCCCACTATCACTTCAGTTTGCTTACTCTGCAAGCTATGTCGGTAATTCCGGTTCTTTTCCGGATAATTTCATTCCTGATTTTATCCTTTAATAGAGACTCCGAGCATTGCTCGCTCTATAGCTCGCTGAGCCTTGAACTTGTGGACCACCCCGACCGTCAGTGTGTAACCCAACTGGATCCTTCTGTCAGCTTCTTTCTCAAAGTTGTGTCTACCGAGCTGGATTACTTGCCCTAGGTAGACATAATCCTTCAAAACTTCGAGAAGCAACCCTTCGATGTGAATTGAACTCGGCAAGATGTGCGAATTGTATATGACTTTCGTCTTTTCCAAATTCATGCCGATGCCAATCCGCCGAGAGGTTCCATTTAGGCTGTGCAGCATTTGGTTTAGCTGTTCCAGCGTTTCTGCCATTATGACGGTGTCATCGGCAAATCGAAGAATAATTACCTAATAACTCAATAGTCTATAATTCCATACATAATTAACTACTCAGGTAGGTACTGGTACGATTACACACGTTGAATAATTGAATGTTAGCCTCGTTGGTACTTACGTCACCATCCTCAAGTTCAAGGGCGACATGCACCGTAATTAATTCGTAAGTCACAAAAACTTTATTCATTCCATGTTCTCTGATTTATTTTAGGTTTCATGTACCTACGTATTAAGTGTAATTTTACTGCTGGTTAATTGGATATTAAATAATTAAATGGCTGTAAGGGCTCGATATTGGTTTTGAGAGTGTGTTTACGTTGAATTATTTGTAATTCAGTAAGGTGTATCGTGAGTGCAGTGCACTCCCGTAAAGGTCACAGTTAAGGTTAAAGTTGATGTCGGATGGGCGTTGCAGCGGCGGTGGCAGCGGCGGCGCTGGGCGGGCGGTGCAGGACACCTGAGGGCGGGAGGGCGAGGGGCGCACGCTGCAGATTCACTTTCGTCCGGCTGCGACCGCCCGCCACGCCAGTGAGAGAAAGTTGGCCGCGGCGAGCGAACGAGTCTCGCGTCGAGCGGCGCGCCGCGCACGCACGTAATCGCGCTCGAACTACGGCGCCTGGCCAATACACTTGCCCTTCAACTTCGTACGCGATCCACGTAAACAATGCGCTGAAATGTCCCATCTCTAAGAAGATTTCCGTATTGCATGTGAATTTACTTTCGATACTTTTGTGGAGTAATTGATAGTTTTATAGTAGCCGATATATATCGAGACTATAATAGACAATTTAATAGACGTCAGTATTTAAGGAACGATGCAGTGTTATCCTAAGTTATCCCCTAAGCGCGAGCCGATGGACATAGTATACGAGTCGGAGATGCTTCCTGGAGCGCGGAGGCTGGAGCTGCCGGCGCCCCCAGGCAAGGAGTTCCGCGCGCCCGTGCTGCTGGCGGCGCCCAGCATGGCGCCCGCACACTCGGTGATCCAGTGCATGCGCCCGCCGCCACCGCCACCGCCACCGCCGCCACCACGCCTCCACAAGCCGCCGTCCTTCGAGGAACCATCCAGCTCCATTCCAGATTTAGGTAAGTCAATCAATCATCAACATAAACTGTCGAAATTACCATTAATTCTTATTAGCCAAGACTACGCCCGCCGCGTAGAGGTGCTACGAGACTACGAACAACAAGAAGTCAGATAGTTCAGTCAAAACAAAAATATTTTGACTCGATGCGTAAGTACATAATTATGTTATAGTATGTATGGACCCAGTACCGTGTCAATTCATGTGACAGCATAATTTTATTTTGACATAAGTTCGCGTAACATTTTTGTTAAAAACCTACGTAAACGTAGGTAATGCATTTACTTGAATTAAAAGGAACTTATTTTGTTTGTGCGTCAAAACAATTACCCTCACTTAGAAATATATAAATAAACATGATAAAAGCTACTATGAGTTTTGTTTTCGGAAGTTTGTATACTTTTTCATTCACCTTTGACCTTGGATACTTGAAAACAAATCCGTAGCGAAATACACACGTAAAATGTTTTATGTATATATATTTTTCAAGTATAGGTTTTATAGCATTAACATAGTTTTATGCTACAATATATTATAGATGAATTATTATGTGTGTAATATATTGACTCTTTTCCGAAGGGTACGTTTCTTCGTGGTACCAACTTGACATGTTGGTGTGCTTAAAGATGCAACATATATATGAAGAGATTTGTTAGCTTTTTGATAATTCTATAATGATCGAAAAGATGGCTGACCAAAATTACCCACATTTTATTTTGAAGAAATAACTGAAAATAGAAGAGAATAAAAGAAAAAATGCTGGAATTGTGGGAAATGCTCTATGACACGTAGGTAAGAACGCGTATATCTAAGCTGCCCCAATCTTCTAAACATCGTTAATATAAATTGCACCATTGCATTGGTATCACAATTATAGATAGGTCGGTAGTATTTGCTCTACACGAAGATCATAATATTAATTGAGTTTCTGCCCTTCATGTAATAAATTCAAATAGAAGGCCATTTTTGTTTCAAAATAGTCCAGAAAATGGTTTTTAAGTTGGGCTTATTCGATGTCAAATTAAATATCTGCTTTGTACAAAAAATACTACGAAAAGAGTTATTTTTTTAAATAAACGAAAATAAAGTTAATAGAGACCCTGCTAGAGACCCTGAACAGGTAATTCAGGGACCATTGTGTTAGAAACCAGAACTACCTTTATCTCCAGATTATAATCTGTATAGAATAGAATAGAAATACTTTTTATTATGTACACCATATAAATTACAGACATAAAATAGAAACTGCCGGTCGATTCTGTAAAAATCTCACCGTGAAAACTTAGGTGAAGTGAGTTTGTATTTGCTAGGAATTGACACTATTGACAGCTCACTCCACGCTCACTTTACCTGCTAAGTTTTCACGGTGAAATTTTTACAGAATAGCACGGCTGTACATAGGGTGACACAATGGGCGATCTTATCGCTAAAAGCGATCTTTTAAAGACAACCTTTAGATGGATTAAAAAGGGGAAGGACAGACAAATACTGTAGGTAGTCTGTGGTGTACCATTTACATAATACAATAAATACATACATAACGTATATCAACAACAAAAAAAACTAATTAACTAACTATATACTAAATATGCATAATGCATAGATTACAAAAAAATTTAGTGACCTTTTTGTCAATGAAGCTATAAAAGATATGCATTGTGAAGGTCAGGTCCTACTAAAGACGTTTGTCAAGGATTGTTGAAGTGCATTTTGATATAATCTTAGTATATGTTTCCGTTATACTATTATCTCAGTCTGGAAAATATGATGCCATCGTACCTACACACGAAACACGTAATTTTTTATGTCTCTGTTGCATTTGCAGTACGTAACATAATCTATAACACTTTTTTTCCACGAAGGGTTGGGTAGAGGTGTACCTATAGTTCAAACAGATTTCGCCAGTTATAGTATACTCGTATGTTTAAGTCCCATGTAATAGGGGTCTAGGGTCTAGCCAAGGTCTAGCCTATTAAATTGCAATTAACCGGGCACAAATTCAGACTCCGGGCTGCTATTGAGATAGAAAGCTACTAGACACACTTTTTATTTTTCTCCTTCGTCTCATATATTTTTTAATTTAGATGTTATGCATACCGGTTATTTGCATGGTTACTGAAATGCTAATTTTACATGATATTTAATTTGAATTGTAAGTGACTGTGCTGTTGGTGTGCTTATTATAAATAAATAAATAAAAACCCAATAACACTTTGCCCGACTTTGAATCGAACCCCGGGCCTCATGTTCAGCAGTAGCGCTTGCGACCACTAGATCAACGAGGCTAATATATTTGCATAAAACACACACAACGTTATTTTTTGGTTAGAAACAACAAAACACAAAACAGATTTCCAGTACATAAATCTGTATAAATAATCACAATGACACTAATATTATAAAGGCGAAAGTTTGTGAGTGTGTGTGTGTGTGGGGGTGTGTTTATATGTTTGTTACTTCTTCACGCTCAAACGGCTGGACCAATTTTGATAAAAATTTATATAGAGGTAGCTGACACCCTGGATTAACATATAGGCTTTTTATCCCGATATTCCCACGGGATCGACATTTATGCGGGTGAAACCGCGGGGCGCAGCTAGTTAAAAAATAATTATGAAAAATTACAAAGTTATTATGTCTATTTCGGTAAAAAATCATTATTACTCAAATAAATTCTATTACGGATTCTGTACGAACTACGTTAAGGTTCACAATATTTTAAAAATAACGTTGGATATAAATACACAGATCTACACATTTACAGAAAATGTGAAAAACCGGCCAAGTGCGAGTCCGAGTTGAGCTAACTAAGAATGCCGTACCCATACAGAAACAGACTGCATAGGCTTAGGAATTGGGTTCCGTTAGCACCGATCCGGTGGTGATGTTTTTAATTTTTTGTTACTCCTTCTTCCAATTTAAAAGGAAATTCTAATAAAAAAAATTAAGTATAACATAATCACTATCTACCTACGCCATTAAACAAAAAACAAACAATTTGGATCTATAATAGTTTTTCATGGACATTGCATAAACTTTCTATGACGTATTTACAGAAAAACAGAGATTTTCCTGTTTTTTTTTCTAACATACAACTACCAATATATCATTTTGCATCTTGAATGCGACCATAACACTCAAACGGATTTGTACTAACTTTTTTTTTTTTGTACTTGTATCTGCAATCAGCCTTTCGGCTATAAGCAAATGTGTTGTTGGTTCATGGCGTGGCTATGCAGGGCTCCAGTGAGCACCGCACATATGGTGCTTAATTACTTATTCAGCTCGAGGATGTGGTGCCTTTTGAGGCGCGGTGATATTTGCATGAAGCAGGTCCACGGCCAACTGATTTGGATGGTCTTTGAGTCTGTCCTTGTATGCATTTTCTACCATCAGTATATTCTCCTTTACTGTGTTTACTTTTAATAGCTCTTGGATTTCTGCATTGGTGATGAACCAAGGGGCATTGGAAATTGACTTCAGAATTGAATTTTGTAGTCGTTGCACTATGTTGATGTTTGAATCCGAGGCACTACCCCATAGCTGCATCCCGTAGGTCCATATTGGCTGTATTACAGCTTTGTAAACCAGTAACTTGTTCTCGAGTGAGATTTGTACTAACTAATTATAATATATTTCATGTATTTTTTCCATACGCAGTGGCAAATTCAACGACGCCAAAATCAGAAGCGGAGGATCAACTTTCAAACATACATTAGGATCAAAATTATTAAATTCCAAAAAATAGGGAAACGTGACACTGCAACATAATCTCAAAGTATGAAAACTGAAATGTCATTACAGGATAAATTACGAGTCCAAAACTGTAGATTTTACATGGGAGTGACAAATGGACCGACTTGACACAAAACTAAGCGTTCCCAAGTTACTGAGACTAGGAAACCCTTAAAATACGTACCTACGACAATGTATCCTTTTTACCTAGACGCTAAGTATAATACCATAATGCAAAAAGAAAAACAAAATCGTTTTTGTTCGCTTTGTGAAAAGAGGATCCAGTGGTATTTAGGTAACATTTGCGGTAACCTTTAGAACATCAGGTAATGCCTATAACTAATAATTGCGTATAATAATTTAACATCGCCTTGGCCGCTGTGAATTCATACTTCCTGCTTCGGAAAATTGTAACAGCGTACTACTGCCACACAGCAATTTCCGGGTGATGACGACACGTCATGAAGGTCGCACTTATTAAATAAACGACACATATATTATTGCATTGATTAATTATAACGTAACGTAAGTTACGGTTATCTAAACCAACACAACCAAGGATGTGATTTATTTTTAACTTTTCCTCTACATATTACTAGCGGGCAAAAGGATCAGAAGTATGAGAACTACGTTGTTTTTTTATATAGCGACACATTTAATCGATCTCTCTTTGTAAGTAATTAACATTTTGCCATGATTTCTTATTGTTGATTTGTTGCGGATGATCGCAGACAATATTAAAAGTTTAACATCACTTATGAGTATTGTTTACTTGTTGTCAGTATGTAACGTAACTTCTTGAGAAAATTCCAAATAATCTATACTTAATCATTTCCTAATTTATTAAACGAAAAACTTTGATAATTTTAAAAAGATGCGCAAACAATGTAAAAAAATCTTAGACAGTTAGACTACTGCTGACCAACTTCATGAGAAAAAACGTGCTCACGTTTTCAGTTGGAAAACGAACGTGCCTCCTCAGTAGTGATCCGTCATCTAAAAATATGTTATTCTGCACCGCTTTCTCACGTTTTCGAAAGATTCCTACCTAGACACCCACAAGAAGTGGTTACTCGGTAATTACCACAAAACATTTTCATAAAGTGGAACAATATAAAAGAAAAAGAAATCAACCTGAAGATTAATATATTTTGTAAAAATCGATCTTCCATCAACACGCCCAAAAATAATATCTTCTAAGATCTAGCGAAAGTAAAGCTAATTGTCCCCATAATTAAACCATTGATCAATTATGGTTTTCTATTAATTTGCCGTAGAGCGAGAGGTGGTCTATTTATGCGGAAAATATAATCAAATATAAAATCGCGACTCATTAATATACGCTTGAACTTGAACATATTCTTAAAAGTACTCCTTTGTTCTGTTCTATATACATACGTTCTATGTAAACACTGACATATATGGAAAATAATCGTGCTAACATTATTTTCGCGAATAAGATTAGATAAATATCGCAAGGTCACAGCGACGAACGTGTGCGGCGCGTCATTTAGTGTCATTAAGGTCACTGTGACATTGGACCGATAGCAGTGACAAAATAATAGCCGTATCTTATCTGGCAATGTCAGCGTCGCGGGCGCAGCAGGTGCGCGCGACCCCTGCACCCTACTTGTTTGTGAACCCTCTCTCGGACGCCCACTAAACGGTGTGACAGCAATCAGTCAGATGAGTCACGCGATATGCTTCGTGCTCCTTCAATGATTTTTCGCCAGCAGCACCTATGAGTGCCAAAGTGGAAATAATAATTTAGATGGTTTCTAATTAAATGGTGAAAGTACCCCAGAAAAGAGCGGAATGGAATTGAAAGGGCTTGCAAAAAAACAAAAATGGAATTATCAGAAAAACAGCCAATGGGCCGGTTTTCAGGGTTAGCGGTACTGTAATTATGCGTAGGTACGTGAATAATGTGTGTGCAAAGATTCAGCTATATAGCGCAAATGATGTGTTATCATATCGCCATAACCTTCTGAGTGAGCAAATTACTTCCTGCTGATTCTAGTTGTTGATATATCTCATTATTTATCGAGCATTATTATAATATTAGCACGGGATTTTCAACCAACGACAGCGTCATTTTTAACGACCCTGTTATTGGATTGATAATATTTCTTGAAGGACAGTTTACATATTCAGCGACACAAGCACTTGTTTAAAACCTTTCTGATTAAAATAATAATTATGAATCGTTATTCAAAGTACCATATAAAGTTACTTCTAATGAACCGGAACCGTTAGCGGAAACTGAATATAATAGCGAAAAATAGTCCAGGATCTTACTAGTTCTTTATAAAATACATCCCGGAAAACAATAAACTGGGCATGCGATTTGATTACTCTGCGCTATTATACCTACCATGTATAGATTTACATAAGTATGTACGCTATAAACGACTGAGTACATAGGGAAGTGTTGGCTCGCAACCTTGGCCGAGGTCGCGAAGCGTCATTCGCAACACTTATAAATTGTTTCATAACAACTCATTCGTGAATCCACTAATTGCTTAGTGCGGCGTTTTCCTAAAAGGCTTTTAGCAGTTGGTATGGAAACGTCTGAAATTGTGAAAGGTGTATTAATGTTTGGTGGTCTGCGCCCCCCTGGGTCCCGCACAGCGCGGGCGCGCGGCGCTGGCCTTCGCTTTGAACCTGTCCCGCGCCCGCTCCACCCTCGCTGCTGTGACCGAGCAGAGGTCATGGCCACACATATTTTCGAAGCACGTGCTCCATCAATTTTCAATTACTTACAAGTTCATGAAAGGTGTCGTGTCGCCTGTATTATGCTGTACACAATAGCTTACTTCATGAAACATATTTTAGACTAGCTTCTGCCCTTAGATAACACTAGCTTGGCCTACAAACAACTATAGATTTGGTATCAATAAACTAATACTTGTATAGATTTCATTGAATTATAAATAACAACGTGCCTACCTACAAACTTTTCTAAACGCTATGTTTTAGTACCTAATATGAATTCTATAAGGATGGTGTCGTTTCCTGTTTTCATTTGTACATACTTAAATTATACTATATGTATCAAACAAAGATATAATATACGTCAGTATGTTACGTATTTAATTCCAAAATTGGCACGCATTTAACCACAAAAACTAAGTGAAGCAGACAATATCAGAAAAAGAAAATATATTATACTTTTGTATTTGTTTGATTGTGCAAGTCCGAGTTGTATGAAGGTCATTGATAAGAAATCTGCAATGTTACAAACGTTGTTTGAGGTGCTTTATGCCTTAACGTAATAAAAACATACGTAATCATAATAGGTACACATAGTTCTTTGATTAATTGATTCATTTTTTATTAAAATATCGTTTTAAGGCTTCAAGGTGAAGTGACGGTAATTCTTCACTACAAAAATACAAGTACCTATAATGTTAGCATGACTAAACATACACACATCAGGGGGCCTAAAAAGGCCACTTTGGCAGAATTATAAAAGGATAACATTATGAATCATATTATGGAGAAGACAGTCCGTATTTTTCTTTTTTTCGCTGCACTACGTAGGTATAATCAAAGAGATTGGGATTGGATTTGGATTGGATTGATTGGTATTTTAGCACAGACAAAAAAAAAATAACTGAAAAATCCTTCACCAATGGGATTTGATACGATTAACTTAACAGTTAACTGTCCATTATGATTCATAATGATATCTTTTTATGATTCTGCCAAAGTGGCGTTTTTAGGCCCCCAGGTACCTATAGTAGTAAACAATGAAAGTATAACAGCAGTACTTATCATTATATTATTCAATCGTATATTATCTTCGATACAAATCTCTATACTGACAGATTATTGTATTTGGAGTATGATCACGTTTTTGCACACAAGAATTTGCATGCAAACATGTTTCATAGATTGAATTACATACACCCGTACATTAAAATAATATATGTAGAACAACAGTACCTATTCTCATTTGTTTTACATGACATTACAGTCTTATCCCTAAAGTAAAATAAATCGTACCAACAGTTTGTCAAGGTGACTATGAAGTGGGTCCCCGTTTGGCACTTGACCAATGGTGTACTCAGCCTTGTTCGTTCACATGACAGTGGTGAAGTCAAAGCTAATTTACGTCTTTTGTGATTACATCTTCCTAAATCATTAAAAAAAGAAGATTTTTTACGGAAATCGTACAAACTATGGTACATGGATTTCTTGACTTCCGCCAAAAGTTACAAATTATAATAATTTTAAACCATGTCTGTTCAATGGAAACTAAGAACGAATGTATTGTTTTATATTTTCATTCATCAAGTAAAGTAAATAAATGCAATTTAAACATTTAAATTATATTATATCGCAGAATCACCATAATCTAAGGATTAATTTCAAATTCAGTATTTTCAAATTTTTCTCGCTTTTTTTGGTAAATTATGTATGTTCGAGTTAGCGTTTATTGTAAGTTACCTAAGTAGGTACTAAAGTTTAGATGATGGCAATGGTTTTTACTGTCAATAATAGAGATATTACTTTGAGCAGGCATGTAGTTTTCTTACATGTAAAGATGGGTATATCCCACAGAATAAAAAGAATTCCTAGTGTGGGGCAACGTTTTTTTTTTTAAATAAAAAAAGAATAAATAAAGAAAGAATAAAGAATTTAATATTAAAACTTTTGTCGACTACTGCCGATGATTAGAAAATATTATAAAAACTGAATTTAGTAATATTAACGTTAATGTGATGATATGATAATGGTACCTATCACAACTTCTGCACTAGAGCAAATTGTTGGCAGCATAATTCATCCTGTAAACTACGATGGTGAACACACACGCACGCTCTCACAAGGAAAAAACTGAAAGACGACATAGTACTTAGCTTACGAGTTGTTATTTTCGTAATAGACGATCCACCTTTTTTAAAACTATTAAAAGCAATCGCGTTATATATTATACAAATAATTTGGAATATTGTTTATTAGGTAGGTTTATGCCTAGTAGGAGCTAGTATGACGTAGTGGCTACTGCTCTTATTTTTAGTATCTTGTTAAAAAAGTTAGCAATTTTAAAGATGTCATAATTTAAAACAGTGTGTGTCTCTTTTTTCGTTAAAACAATTTGGCGCAGATGCTAATCCGTTATAAAACTTGGCAATATTCAGTGGAGACTGAGTCGAGCCGATTAAACTGCATCGTTTCATTTGAACCCATTAAGGAGACTCAGACAGAAAAAAATTATGTCTGAAAGAAAAAGAATACAATGTTGGTTGGTTATAGTTACCCGTCCCGGAGAGGTATTCGTAGCAAACAACAATGGTTTCGTAGCAGCCACCGATTTACAGGCTGAAAAAGGCTTTACAAATATATTCTACTCTATAAATAGATTTCAGACCACAATTGCACATTCCATTGAAAATTAATTTACACTCTGAACAAACAAATGTATAAAACTTTGACAATTCAGAGCTACGATTCTCAAGCCGACGAAACCGGGAGGAGGAACTAGTAGTTGTATAAGTGTGTTAGACGAGCGAACATGGAAGCGGGCGGGCGAGGCGCCCGCGCCCCTGACCCACGCACTCCGCTCCGCGTTGCCATGGTCACGGCCGATCGATCCGTGCTGGGATGCACCCGGAATTGAATTTAATATCCGTGCTCAAGGTTTCTTACTACTACTAACAAGTGCAGCTACATCTATACGTAACATTGTGATAAATTTTACATTACCTATTGCCTGCTCTTTATTGGTGCTATATTTTTTAATACCGAGGGTATTTTAATTTCAGCTCGCTATTTTAAGAGTTTGCGGGCCATATTCACTAAATTTAGGTGGTTTAACGTTTATAATTTTAGCGTCAAAGATACTATAAATAAAGGCTACTAATTTTGTAATTTGTTTATTTTGACTCAGTAATCACAAGTAAAAGCACCAAAGGTTCCTCCTAAATTCCGGTAATTATTTTCAAAGCTCGTGTTTATTGGCGCAAATGAAATAACGTAGGTATCTAAGTATGTCGTAACAAGGCTGTTCAGACAAAAGCCTCGATGTAGTCGGAGGCCCCCCCTGCCACACGGCACGCCGTCCTTGGGCAACTCCAAGGACAGGATGCCGTGTAGCTGGCAGTAGAAGCTTTTTCCAGGGACTACGGTGGAAAACGTGAAAATTTAGGCTCTGGAAAAGAAATAGCTGTATTAATGTAAGAATACTGACTTTTGCTACTGCATTTAAAAGCAAAACGAATAAGAAACGTTTTAATTTTCAAATGTTTTTATGTTGCTACAAGTAATGGACGATAGTACATTGCAGACGCCTATAGTTTTTCGAACATAACACACCGCATTATCTTGGTATGTGAAACAAAATTGTTTTAGTTCCCAAATTAATTATATTCCGCACAGATGACGAGACGAGATGTTTCTGTAACGATATTACACATTTGTTTGTTAGAGGACTGGGTCAACGAACGGCCGGATAAAAATAAAGAGCTCCCTAAACATGCCACGTAAATTCAAACTCGGGCTGCCATTGAAGAATGCTAATACAACCGGATAACACTCTAACAGAAAATGTTTGAACTACATAACAAAGTTATAGTTTGGCACTTTTGAATTTTACTTGGATTGTTATTCATAGATTTTTTGATTGATCATTCATAGTTCTTTGTATTTGTATTTAAATTGCATGTGTATATTTTAATCAACACAATGTACTTAAATTGTTTAATGAATAAATGAAATGAATTACACCTATTTTTCTGTTCGAAACTTCTTTTAAAACTGTTTTAGACCAGAAAAATTTGAGAATTGAGAGTGTCCTTTTGTGGTTTGGATCAAAGTTATTCAAACAGAATACATTCATGATATTCCTAAACGTTGAATAAGTTCGGATACTAATAATAATCATTTTGTTACCCTAACTTCCCTAACCCAAGCCCACGCTATGCCCACGGCGCGTGACTAAATATTGTGACGACAGTCTTCGTCTAAAAACGTTGCCTAAGTACCTATTCCAACTGGTTCCATTGACCTTATGTTAAATTAAAAATAATACAATGTGGCACGTTTTAGAATCTATTTTAGACAGAGATAAATATTTTCTAATTTTAAAACGATTTCGTCCAAGTATAAAAAGTAAAATACAGTCACATATTAGAAAATGTACATCCAGCTTAGGTATTTATGTACTACTCTACTTTGTTGTACAGTAGGCCGCACATCGGTGGTAACAAAACCAGTTGGCCTCTTATTCTATTGAAACTCTGTACTAGTCAAAGTGTTATCACTGGCGGGTGGTCTATAACTGTACCTCTACCCCAGATAATGACGACAAGGAAGGAACCGCTATTAAATTAATAATGTACACAATAAGACAAAGTGATCTTATCACACAAAGTGATCAATTTAAACCTAATGGACTGCGCAAGATCATATGGTTTTTTTTAATGTTCTATTTTTATTGCACACAGAGATATAATAAATAATAAGCAGATACTAAAAACGTTTCTTAAAAAAAACTATCGATATTCTAACAAAAATCACCAAAAGTCACGTTTTTAAGGAAATCTTTACATATACAAAAAAAAAATCGAGCGAGTTACTCAACCACCTTAAACCCCCGCACCCATTGGTTTAAAATATGTAATGCATTTACTCTTATTTCTATTTAGCTTTTAAAATCTTCATAGAAAATGTGCATGTGTGGTTGGAATGTTGGCACACACAAAATTTCTAGGTAAAAATACACTACAGAATGAGAATCTGTGGTATGGTCTGCAGGAAAACCAAAAGCTAGGAGTTATTCATCTCAAAATATTAGCGACATGATTTAAAAACAATGTACATTGAACAAGTCCTTTTCTGATGCTTTTAGGACCAGAAAAGGGTTGTATAGTATGAGAACCTTCGCCACCAGGATAGCATAACTCGCGAGGCGATCGCTTGTCCACGTCGCCCTATCGTCGTCACGAAGACGTCAATTGCGTCGAGCCACTTGCACAAGTACATAATGCGAATGCATTTCATACGTGAACGATCTACATAGAGGCAGTTTATATAATTCTGTTTTAATTATTTGTTCTTACTGAAGGTAAAATCTAATTAATTTAATTGTTGTAACAAATAAATCTCATTGATTTGTCTTGCGTTCCATGAAAAGATAGAAAACAGCATTATTTTATTAAGAAAATGCTTTCGCTGTTATTTTTATTTTAGGTAATTATTCAAAACAATAAAATGCGTCAGACTTCATTTTGTTTAATGTACAATGGACACTTGAAATTTTCCGTAGTTTGTTAGTTCAGTTTGCATTTGCACAAATTCAGAAACAAATTAATTCAACATGATACTTAATACCTATAGTTTTTCTTTGTTCTTCGTTTAAAATATATATTTAGATAAATGTAAACTCGTCTGTTATGACATTGAATAACCAATAATCACATGCACTACAACAAAGTTCGCAGCCAATCGAATCTGTGAACGTATCGAAACGCTTACAGACGTACATTCATGCAATTCACACATGATTATCGCATTGGCAGTAGCTGCACACATGCGCATTATTATGGCTATCCTTTTTACTCTCGCAGGCAGTGATACCTCTTTAGAACTGCATGCGAATGCATTGCGCCATATTCTTGGCACGTGCAAACTCTTCGCTTTTTCAGTTGCCCTAGTAGACAGTAGTGAAACTTAACAGTTCACGATGATGTTAGTGACTTTTCCAACAAATGTATGCATGGGTGAAATAAAACTTATGAAAATTGTAGTTTGAAAATTCTAAAATTAAAAGGAAAGTGTCAACATGAAATTTAGAATTAAGAACCTTTTATTTTAATCATTTATTGTTAGTACATACATTTTTATTTGTTGATGGCAGCCTAAATTAAACCTCCCACACACTTTGACAATATCTTAATTAACAGATGGATTCTATCAAAGAGTAAAGTAACTTTATAGGGAAATCATTCATCTGTCAAATATGATAACTGTTGACGTCAATAAATATTTCATTAAAGGGTCTAGAAATCTTAAGGATGATTTCAAAATTGCAGGAACCGTTTCCATCCCGTTTTGACCGACCGTCCTGATTCCCAAACTATACCTACTGGAAAGAGCTAATCAGAGAATGAAACTTATTTAGCTGACCATGTGATTGGGCATCAGCTTAATAGACGGCATAGACGCCGAGCCAGTTTCGTCCAGATAAATGCTCAAATACCCACCAAGGACATGTCAGATTTACTTTTATATAGATTAGGAAAACTTAAACAGGCTCGCTCTTATTATTATGGGGAACAAATTTGGCCGAACGATAATAGTGTAGAAGTAAGTCAAGATTTACAACTAAACATTCCAGGAATTTCGTCATCACATGAGGCAGTTTTGATCAGAGGACGAATAAAGTCACGCCATTATAGTAATAGAGTGTATTACACTGATTACACACATATATTTGTGCATATTTGGGAAAAGGACTGTAGGAAGCAGTGCTCATGTGATGACAATTGTCTGGTATCTCGGATGCGCTCGGCATCAAAATGATATAACTCTACCTGCTCAGTTTCTCTACAATGTTTTAATAAAAGAAGACATTGAAATTGAAGAAAATCAATAAATGAAATACCAAATAACTAAAATAAAAAAAATAAAAATTTCATAACAAAACTGTAACACTTGCGTCCAATAGAACATTAGTTCAGCTTTTAGATAGGTAGGGTAATTGTCGAAACTTCGAAAGGCTTTTCATCCACTTCCGATCTCGATTCCAAGTCATTAAAAAGAAATTCTCCGTTATGATTACTTCACTTTTGCTTAGCGTTCTTTCCGAGTTTTAGAAAAAAAGTAAGTACAACTTAAAAGTGAAAAATAATACTTTTTTTACAAAAAAAAAACAACCGACTTCCAAAAAAGACTATAAAGTGAAAAATAACTTTAATTTCGGAAGTCGTAAAAAACAACAAAAATGCGAACCCAACTTTGTAGTGTCGCTTTTGGATGTCGGATGTTTTTTTTTTGTAAAAAAAATTTTTCGATGCATGATTTAGATTTTTTCAATTTGTGTCGAAATGGGACCACTTTTATTGCTGTTCTTTTGTAGAAGTTCTACTTTTTTAATATTTGCAACTAACCATCACTATCATAGACGTCTAAAACATAATTATTAAGTAGTTACTATAAAATATTACTAAATCACAATGTGATGAATTTGAATAAAAGTGAAGTCGCAATACCGCCGCGCGGCGCTCGACGAGAATGCAGTTCAGTGCAACCGAGTACCAGGGCAACACGATGCTAAAAGAGATCTGAATGCACTTTTCTCTCGCTAACCTATATACATGCATACTAATAATGCTCACATCTATTATAGTAACTTATAAATAACATTTGTACATACACGTGCCGAATATATTAATAGCATATATGCATATGTTTATGTGTCTATTTATTGTGTATAGGTAAAATGCAATAGTTTAAATAAAAATCTATGAACAAAATATTGTTTATATTCGAACTATTATTAAATAATTCTGTACTTATTAAAAGCAGTGAAAATAAATCCTTCGAGATAAGCATCTTAATTTAGTCTATGAAACTTACAACGAAGACATGGTCATTTGGTCATGTCAAGACAAAACGTCGTTTTTCATTCATGCAAGTTGTTTTGAAAAACACTCACTGAATTTCAACGTCCAGGTCGCAGGTGTAAGAACCCAATTTGATTGGCATATCATAACACTCTCTTAAGCAAATATTTTTCTTTATTGTCATTGAGACACTTTATTGTTATTGGGATGAGTTTGAATATGGGAAAGTGTGGGAACAAATCGCACTACACTATCAACAATGCACGGACATCACCTGCACCGACCGGATGACGATTCAGTATGGAAACTTAGCAAAACTTCTTATTGAATAACATTATAATATTGAAACGAGTAGAGCTCTCGCTTTTACTTGTTTCCAAGTCGGTTATTACGCGAGACTGTAGTAGTGAGCGTTAGACGTAATAGGCATTGCTTTCTAAGCAGTGAAGGTGAGGTGCACGCTCGGCGCATTGCTCGCAGTTCAAGTTTAGAGTTGCGCGGGCGCAGCGATAATTGCAGAGATCGTTGCACTTCTAACGCCCTGCGCAGGGGCAACGAACGCACGCAGCTGCCCGGGAAATAGATCCCGTCCGACTATTTCAGAGCATGCTTGCTTAGTTAGATAGCGAGCGCTCCCGTGCCTTGCCTTAACTAACGACTTACCTGTAATGTGAGAAGCCACCATGAAAAAACCATGACTGAGCTTCGATGAATAAGTAGGGTCGATGGAATATGGTTTACAATTTCAGTTCGTTTAGTGTGATGCTGATACGTTTTAATTGTAATAGTGAAATTTATTTAATTCGTATTTTGAAACGTTAGATACCAGCTCTGCCCAACTCAAAATACATGTTATGTATTTTGCACATGATACAATTAATGAACAAAGATCGTAACGAAATTCTATTAGCCCTCCTTCATACAAATCTAAAATACATGATCGACTCATAACATGCGAAACAATTAAATGGTTTACAATTGATTGCCAATACTTTTTGTATAAGCTCGGCCCACTTAGTAGCGCGAAGTTCATCGGGGCGTTGCACTTTCTGTGCGATTCCTCGGCGCGCGCGCAACCCGGCCGCGAAAGTGATTCATTATGTGATCTGTGCGGTGCAGCGTGCACTTCTATTGTTTGCATTTGCCATTCATATAAATTCTCTAGCGCATCGTATTTCTTGTCTTGCACAAAAGTCATGCGAGCCTTTTTAATGTTTAATTAATTAGGCAACACTGCATTTAAGTGCTTATTTCAGTATTATTATGGACTCTAGTTCATTATTTTATTATGGTTAGTTGGTTTGTACTAATACGTAGAGTACGAATTTAAGAAAATTGTCTTGAAATTATTAAGGTTGCAAACTGACGACAGAATAATAAAAATGTTGGTATCAAAACCTCTACCTACTCTACCGTGTACTTTAATTATCTCGTGGCATTATGCTCCCGATGTGCCCACTTTTAAGTGTATGTTGACATAAATAATTGATCGACAAAACAGTTTGTTATTCCTTGTGCCAGCATAAAAATCCAAAATGAATGTACAACGTAAGTCAACAACCTTCACCCAAGTACCTGGTTTAGTTAGTGTAGCTAGACTAGCTAGCACAGTATATACGTTATAAAAGTGGTTTGAACGCAGCGGGTTGGGAATGTTAGTAATAGAAAAAAACCTGCAATGTTAGAAGTATCTAAGCAAGTCGGGTGCAGTGGCCGAGCAGTGCCAGTGACCTGCAAGTGAACGCGGCGACGGCGATGAATGCTCTAGAGAACTCGTAGCCAACCGCTACGAAAGTGCTACGAGCGTAGATCACGTCTTGAAAAGTTCGTTTTATAGGTGAAAATGATTAATGATTAGCTTAAACAATTTTTCTTTCTTTCTTGCATTTGATCGTCGTGATCAATCGGGGTTAATTTTGTTGTACCCTCGTGCTTTTACGACATACCATAAATGTGGACGATATTGTATCTAAGAAAATACAAATGATTTTGGCGAAATGGGATGTGTCATCTTGTTTTGCTGTAGGAAGAGGGAGAAAACATGACGTGTCTTGATCAATATTGGAAATCCCTGCTGAGCCTGAAACTGCGATGACTCACCGTAACTAACTGAAAAGCTTAGGTTTTCGGGACTTGGGTACAAAGAGTTACCTAATTATTTATAGTATCTATGTTACTGTTAAATAAACGCTAATAATACTGTTATTAAATCTAATATTATTATCCACCTTTTTAAGTGTAAAATATAACTTTTTGTGAAAACAGTTTGGTAAACCGACGATTGCGAGTTCGATCGTAAAATAATGACCACATTGTTGAATTTATAATAGGTGTCATATGCCTTATAAAAACATATGGAATTATGGATTCAGCAAATGGAAGTATGAATTCAGAATGATTTGCGATACAGTGAGCGAAGAATATCGGGTGTCATCGTACGCCACTGACCGACACCTCACAACTCGTTTAAATCGATTATTGATTCGACTCGTACGATTCGACGCTTAGTAAACTAAATAACTAAATATTTAGTTATTATTTGTCTGAGAGATTAAGTATATGAGATTTGAATTATTTTATTAGACTAAACCTATTCGTCGTTTATTTCACAAATTAAACTTTTCGAATGCAGTTATAACTGACTAGAAATTATAACTATCATAAAAGCAATCAAATAAAATAAATCTTGCTTAGAAAATGGAAGACGTTAGTCGTAATGGAATGCGGCGAATGGTGTAATGAGCAGTGAGTATGTTAGGGGTGCATCGACTCCGAGTGGAAAGTGCGAGTGAAAATGTGCAGCTAACCGCGCTGCCTCCGCTGCCCACTGGCCAGGTACTGCCCAGCTAGCATTACCAACAGGTGGCTAATTATTTATCCGGAAAACCTGTCCTAGCCATGCCTAGCCGCCTAGGCTCCTACGAGCTTCCTAGCCTACAGCAACACACCTCAGTGTTAATTACACACATTTCCACTTCTCTGTAAACGTCGTCGTCGGTCATTAAATATAGTAAGTACCCACGCCTTTCATTCATAGCTAATTGAGCGAAATGAATTCGTAGCAAATGTTTTATATTTGTAAACGATGCTTTGACGGGCACGATTTAATATTAGTTTATTTGCTAAGAGAAAATGTTAAGCTTCTTTGTTTATTAGAATGTTTATAAGTGAATTTCAAAGAGTCACGCCGCAAAGATAAATATTGGTTCGCAAGAGAATCAGCTTATTTTTGTGATTCTCCTTTGAACACTACAATGAATCGGGTTTTAAATTGTCGCATTGTGACTTTTATTTTCACTTGTGATCCAGTATAAATATTTGAAGCACGTAGATAGGTGGTAGTAAAGATGATAATGGAGCGATGTAGGATGAATTCAGTGGTGCGCTGGCGCGAGCTCGGTCAGTTTTTGCAGTGTGTGTTGCGTTTGCGCATACTGATTCGCGACCCGCGGCCCGCGGCCCTACGGCCGACGAACTGCCCCCCGTACCCCCTTGCACCCCGCGCGTCCGGCGCTTGACCCCGCGTCCCCGCTGCACGCTGCCCTGGGAAAACTACACCAAAGCTTCACTTACACAGTTTTCTTTCTGTAAAGGGTGCTTAACCAAACACTGTTAAGCAATGCAACAAATTAAAATGTTGTGCTGGTGTTCTGTTATGCAATAAATAATAACATGGCTTCTGCAATAAACTTGGAACTGCAGGAAAAGAGAATCTATCCCCCCCGCCCACGTGGCGCGGAAATACTAGGAGCTAGAGAGTTTTTATAAAACTTTTGTAGTTCCAGCAGAAAATATTTTTATCATTATAAGTAACCTTTTATTGGAATTCAATTTCAAAAGATTCACTACAAAAAGTTGATTAGGTATGTAATGTTGATAGTTTGAAAAGCTTCGCTATCAATTAATTTTATATTAATCACAAAAATCACGAATTTGGGACACAGATCAGGAACAAGATCAATTTATTTTAATCAGTGAGTCATAAGAGCAGAGCGGTAGAATTTTCTACGGAGTTAGGAGTTAGGAGCGATCAATGGCGAGAGAAATATCCTCAGAATCCTAACGCTACTACTACGTGTCGAAGTCGATTTCATGTCACGTAGACTTCGGTTTCGGCAAATCTACTGCAAAATGTACATTATATGCTGACTGCATATAATGTACATTTTGCAGTAGATTTTCCAGTTGGTGTACATACACTTTGCTATGGGCATAGTGAATGTACACCAAATGCATGTTTGCAGTTTTTTCAAAATGATGTGGGTATGACAGTAAATTACTCGGGAAAACTTCTGAAAGTCATATAACAACTGATACCCATTATTAAAAACAGTTGACTAGCCATTTGGGAAAGGCCTTTCAAGGCAGTGCATAACGATGTGCTCATTTACTAGTCGATTGATCTATGTCTATTAAATTTAAAGCGGGAACAGAATGAGTTTTGATTTAAAAGAGTGTCCATGGAGTTTCTTGCCCGTTCTTCTCCATAGGAACCTACTACGTTTCGGAATGGGCAACTAGCTTCATCTTTTTCACTGACCGACTCTTTGACAATTCAAAAATTGCAGGTTGGTTTAATTTGAATAAATGCTTTGAGTTTGAACTTTTGAAGTGAGATGTTATAGTAGGGCTGCGACACGGGCGCCCGAGTCGACGTCCGCGGCCAAGGCCCGTCGGTCAGGGACACTCCATCTAACTCGATAATATACAAACTCGGCGTATTAGAGATAGCTCTACAAGTATTTGCGCTCTTAGCAATATAAATCCGTGTTTCATTATGTATATTTCTAGAGATTTCCTTTCAATCTTGTTATATACAGACTGTGTTATTTTGTGATGAATAGAATTCACGTTCAAAAGAGTTTATTGCTTTCGTAATTAATAACACAGTATTATTTGTTCCTGGTTCACAATAGCACTGATCGCATTTTGCGACACTGGAGGGCAGAAGAGGTAGTAGGGTCTCTCCCCTTTGTAAGCGTAAAATGTGATTAAAGGATTATGCCAAGCGGGTGGGTGCAACACCTGTGAGTTAACAACGACATAACTATGGTCAACAATCACCAATTTGTCTGGCAAGAGTCGTGATTAACGGGATTATGTTCCCTGTTTTCAGTAGTATGAACGTGACGTACAGAAGTTACATAAACCGTTCCTATTCAAAGACTTTACACAATCAATTAATTGTGCAGATTCCAGGTTTTACCCCCAGTTTCGCTTTTGCCCGCGGGTTCCAAGAATATTGGGATATTATATCATTCCTATAAGTATGAACAAGAAGGCGGGAGCGGTACAGAATTAGAATATTTACTAGAACAACATTTTCTTAGAAAATATTATTTCATCCGCACTATAGCACGATAGAATACTACAATCAATTCTGAACAGATGCTTTCCCGCACAGAAAATTAAATAATCCAAGTTATAAATATTACTTATTAGTGCGCATGATTCAAAGTTAATTTGAGCCAGTTCGACAATAGTAATTAACAAGTGAACCGATGTTTAAGGTAGGGTCTGCCTGTTAGTGTAGACCTTACATTGTAACTAACTGACGGATACAGACATTTAAAATTGACCCAGCTGTAGGTAACTTCGATGTATACCTACTCGTGGGGTGTAAAAGAAAGGATAACCTTGCTACTAGAGAGTAGCAAGGGCCTTTTCGCCTTCACGGTAGAGACCGTGAAGGCGAAAAGGCCACTAACGTATGAGGCTCTGCTGCCCAGTAGAGCAATCTTCGACATTTTGACAAGAGCGAATTAATCATCGAACATTAGTAATTAGTTAGTCTGGTTCTGCAAGAAGTATGCATATATATATACAATATATATATATATATATATGTGTTATAGGTATAGCTTTAAAGTACTTATTGGTTTGCTTAAAAAATATCGAAACAAATCCGTTGATTTTACGACAATATGCTGAAACTGATTTCATCGGCCGACCAAATGGCACCTGGCTCTGTGGAGTACCACATAACATCGTTACACACGTTACTTACTATTCTTACTGATTACGATAACGCTGTTATTATAATACCTACCATAATGGATTATGCATAGAGATAGACTGCCATACCTGTCTACTGAAAATATGCTTAGTTTTGAACGAACGTTTCAGGTCAACACCCAGACACAATAAATTGCAGCACTCAAAGGTTCGTTCTGGCTTTCAATAATTTAGACTAAAAGAAGTTACCTAACTTTTGAATAAATATTCCTCCTTTTTTTTTAGAAGTACTTTAACAAAATTGTGCTATTAAAATGATTTCGTATGTAAACATTATCGTTACAAAGAATAATATGCTAACTACAGTCGAGCACATTTAGCAATTCCTCTTTCAAATATCACCAAGAATAGCCTTTGAAACGCGGTAAAAGCGTGTTCCGCTGGCTTGCGATGTTGCAGACTGTATTGTAGCCGCGATTACCCTCGGTGAGTCGGTATGTGCAGGCGTATATTTGTGTATGTTCGGTTACACTACACTTTGGTGCGGAAACGAGGTGCGTCGGGCTTCTCCCGTCTGGCCCCACACTACGGAGCCACCCTGTCTGCAAGCACCCCCCGTCTGCCCCCCACACCCAATGTGCACCGGCCCGCACCCCCCCCCTCTCGGATGTAATTCACTCTCACTAACCCACTGCAGCACAGTCAATCATGCATATTGTACCTAATTCAAGGATAAACTACAGTGGATCAAGATACAGTGTATGCAAATACGTCATTCCAGTCTGTTTGTCTATATCCAAAGTAATTTGTTCACATGATTGAAAGCGGTAGTTGCGTATTCGGTATACTTTATTCACTCAAAATTATAGACTTTTGTCGCTACAAAAATTATGTATCACAATCACTGAAACAAAATAAAGAAACAGAGAATAAATGAAAATAATTTAAGAAAAGGTTTTACTTTCTGACTCTAATTTACGATTATTTAACGAGGCATTAAAGAACGCAAAGCAGAAAATTAATTACAACAGTTATCGTCGTGAATAAAAACCAGTCTACAATGTAACAGTAATTCGATAAGTGCACGTAAATGAATGAAAACGTAACAACTTTGCGCGTAAAACACTACTCTACAGAAAGCTACAAAGTTTTTGTTCGAACTCGCGACAGTAGAGCACATTTTTTAATTTTTCATCTCTATTTCCCCAAGTTTTTTGTTCGCATGTCACACCACCGCGTCACTCAAAAGCTTCAGTGTGTTCTCTTTTTATAATGTCTGCAAGTCGGTGATGAAAGCGCCGGGGTAGAGGGGCGGGGTGGCGGGGAGCAGCGCGGGAGGGGGGCCATGTCGAGGGGAAGTGCCCCCATGTCTAGACTGGGTCGGTAGTTTTCCGGGATTCAGTTGGCTTTGCCTGCAGTCTGCTCACCCACTCACTGCAATGAACCTATATCCATAGATACGTATAGAGCACGTCTGAGGACCCTCGCCGCGTCAGACGCAGTTTTTGTATTATTTGTCTATAACGTAGTTATACTGTGTCGGGGTGGCGGAATATGCGAGTGAGCTCGTCTGCAGGGGATGCTTTGCCATACAACAATCGATATCGTTCGTTTTAAAAAATTATGTTGCGTAACATGATTAGGTGTCTCGAATTTCCTCAAAGTTACCTTATTTTCCGTATTTAAAGGGAAAGCTTTTTTGAACGACGCTAAAGCTTTTCGAGAAAACTTGCACTTTAAAGAGTTTTGTAATTGTTAAATAATTCATACGCTATTTTGGATGATAAAACAGGCCTATTTGACCCTTTGTTATTTCAAGTTTCGGCGAAATAAATGTGCTTCACCTTTTCAAAATATTTTTGTAGGACTTTTTTCATGGTCTTAGCTATACAACGCTTACGTGAGTCAGATTAACAATATTTGAAGATACAAATAAAATAACACACAAGGTACATTTTGCATACAAATACTTAGGAACTTTTGCTTTAATTATCAATTACGATAACTATAAAAACAATATAAGTATCAAAACATATAACAAAAATAAAACAAAGCATATTTTTCTTGGTTAGTAGAGTCCCAAAATACTTACAAAATTTTCAACGGAAAATCTCTATTGTTTATCTTTCACCAAAGGTTTTTGGAAGAAAAACTTTGGTGTTAGTTAATAATTTTAATAAAAGTTTGCCTTGTCACTTCATTCTAGCGTTTTACGTTCCCACTCAATCCAGTTTTCTTGGGTCCAAAATCACCTGTATCCTAATTTGAGGGTACGTAGGTACTACGTCGGCACCGCACTTTTATATTCGCTTTCTTAGAGAAAAACATAACAGCTACCTTTATGTTTTTCTAAGAAAGCGAATCTACTCGCTGTCTAATTTCTTCTTCTTTATTATCAAGCCGTGCGCTCGATGGGATGGGAAATGGGAAAAAACCGGTCAAGTGCGAGTCGGACTCGCGCACCGAGGGTTCCGTACAAATTTTTAGGTATATAACTACAAATTTACGGTTTTCGGATTTTTCCCTTTACTTGTGCTTATGACATTGCTTCTTGCCAAATTTCATGATTGTATGTTAACGGGAAGTACCCTATAGGCTTTGATTCCCTTGCGAGTGTCAAAATATATGGCATAAATGTAACATAAACGCCCGTATCTTTTGATTGCGTTGACTTAGGTTTGATTTTTTTTTTACTTCTTCAAGGGATTGCAGACCTGAGTCATAATCATAAGCAGCCTATAAAAGTTCCCACTGCTGGGACACAGGCCTCCTCTCTGTGAGAGGGAGTGGGCCGTAATTCACCACGCGGGCCCAGTGCGGGTTAGTAGATGTCGCATATCTTCGAATTTTTGGTTCTAGGACATGCCGGTTTCCTCACGATGTTTTCCTTCACCGTTAGACCTGAGTATTTGATGTTAATTTCAACTTGATAACTATACGCGTTCTTGAGAAAAAGGGTCTTGACAGACGGACAGACAGACGGACAACGAAGTGATCTTATTTATTTATTTATTTATTAACGATTGTTTACACAAGTTATGGGCTGTATGCCCATAACTGGTGGGTATAAGGGTTCCGTTTTTCCTTTTGAGGTACGGAACCCTAAAAATGACGAACTTTCATACAAACTTTTAGCCCCTATTTAAACCCTTTAAGGGGTGTTTTTCAAAAATCGTTCCTTTGTTCTCACTTTCCGTATTTATAAGGAACAATTGTGCATTTCATGCTTCTAGACCCAGTGGTTTAGGTTCTGCGGTGTATGTTAGTAAATGAATATAAGATTTTTTTATTATGTAAATTCAGATTATCGGTTAATGAGATGTTAACCGATGTTTTCGAACTCACAGAATAATCTAAATGTATTGATAAATAAGAATTTGAACGACGCATTTAATGTAAAAGCAAATATACAAAGACTTTAAATGGGACCTGTAAAACTAACAAGTTAAGACTAAGATCTTGGGGCCTAAAAAGGCCAGTTTGGCAGAATTATAAAAGGATAATATAATGGACAGTTAACTGTTAAGTTAATCGTATCAAATCCCATTGGTGAAGCATTTTTCAGTATTTTTTTTTTGTCTGTGCTAAAGTACCAATCTATCCAATCCAATCCCAATCTCTTTGATTGTACCTACGTAGTGCAGCGAAAAAAAGAAAAACACGGACTGTCTTCGCCATATTATACCTAATTCACTAGCTTCTGCCCGCGACTTCGTCCGCGTGAAATTTCTTGTACCCCCTACTTCGTATTCGCTTAGCGTTCATTCTGACTTTTTTTCTTTTTGCTGGGCTGTTAAGGGTCATTGCGTGATATTAAATAGCCTATAGCCTTCCTCAAGAATTGGGCTATCAAATGCGGTAGTTCCAGAGATTATCGCCTTGAAACAAACAAACTCTTCAGCTTTATTATTAGTATAGATAATGTTATTATCCTTAAAAGATTCTCCAAAGTGGCCTTTTTAGGCCCCCTTATCTCTGTACGTTTCACTTACAGCGGATATAGCCATAAACTTAACGAAACATAATGTTTAGCACAACAATGTGTCAATAGTCGACCTTACATCGATGATAACAATTCGAATTTAACTGGCGCCTTTATTTCGTTGCAGTTAAGGGTGCTTCTCGTAATTCAAAGTGCGGTTGACAGTTATATGTAGGATCTATTGAGTCTTCTACTAACCTGATATGTATACAAAGCCTGTTCCATGGAAGCGTTATCGATGATCGAGTAACATGGCGTCCGCTGCGGTTCTCGGGAGGCGCAGCCGCAGGTCCTATTCCAACCTAAACAAGTCATTGACGGTTCGTCTATGAATTAACAACAATAGGCAGTTTCCTTGTAACAGGCCTTTGTGATATTGAACTATATGCGTATAAATAAGCGTAGATCAAGCTTGTAATAAAAGTGTAAGGTGCATAAACGTTATATAGGCTTAGGGTGTGGTCACAGTAGCAGTGTGCCAGTTAGTTCGGAGGTCGAGGATTAGATGTCATCACTCGGTTTTAGACTTGCTTCTTCTATTCCTGTACTGAGCTATTACTATTAATCCGACTGACAAAAAATTATGTTTTCTTTATCGCATATTGTTTTGTTTTGGTGTTGAATGAATATTGGAATAATATTATTCTTATGCCTCTTATGAAATATTGTATTTCACTTTAGCTGCAATTCTTGGAAATCACCTCTCACCACGCCAATGTGAACGGAGTCTTAATATTAAAGTTACTACTCAAACACAATAAGGTCTTAAAATGGTTCTCTAGACATGTTTACAAAAAGCTCAATAAACACGTACCTAGTAAAAAGCGGAGTAAGTATAAGCACACAATGAGAAGAAAACGAATTCTTAAGTAATGGCTGTTCAACATACATGCAGCAGTCAACAATACGAATACCTAGTGGAGTAACAAAGAATATCCGAGTGCATACTAACCTAATTATAGATTCCAAGTTGTGTTGCAAGTGGGGACGAAATGCCTGTCTCTCTCGAAATAGTGAAGCTAATTACGTTTCGTAACTGCGGCCTGAAGGGTCGTGTAGATCGAGGTGCCTATATTTAGTGTGGCGTGAAGGGGGCGCGGGGGCGCGGAGGCGCGGAAGGGCGCGCGGTGGCGCCGGTGACGCGGAAGCGTAGGGCGGGCGGAGGGCGTTGACCGTGAACGTGGGGCGGCATCGATCCGGGCGGCCATACCCTCGCGCAACGGAAAGTGTGTGCCAAGCATGCTACAACTACGACACCGTTGCATTACAACACTAAGTAATCGACGAATTGTTGAAGAAAGCCTAAATATATTAGACTAGCTTTTGCTCGCGGCTTCACCCGCGTGGTGGTCGGAAATAATCTCACGGGATCGTACTACCGAGACAAAAATATATCCTATGTCCTAATCCTAACCCAGGTCATGGTCTACCTAGTTTCCAATTTACATAAATAAATATAATTTAAACCTGTGTGTTTACTTGTTACCTGTATCAAATTTCACGAAAATCCGTTTAACAGTTATGCCATGTAAAGGTATCAGACAGACAGACAAACAGTGTTACTTTCGTTGTTAATACTATTAGTAGGGATTGATTTTTCTTTACATTCAAAGTTCACGACTCGTACTGTGTGGCCAGGTTCATGTGCAACAAAACTCCAAACCGAGTAGATCCTAAGTGCATCGTAGCCAGACACCAAACACTTGTGTTATTTATATAATTTGGATTGTAAAGTAGTCCATTCTAAATGTAGGTATGAGAGCACGTGGTCGGCGTTCGCCCAGTTTCCTCTAAGGAGCTTCCAGTAAATAATCTCGACGTGTCGATTACGGAAGCTTTGCGGGCGATGATGTAGGTAACCGCAAAAGGAGTATTTATAATTATTGGGATATAACCATAACAATTGACCTTCAGTGTCTAAAGGAGAACCTTACCGTTTAGATCCTTTAATTACTTAAAACGTTAGGTAGTTTACTCACCTCGCAATGTTATTGTTAAGTCAAGACGAGGCTAACGAAAATCGGGTCCATTCTATATTTAAAAATGCTTTCTAAAAGTACCTACAATTTTTTTGTTTCAAGAAGCCCTATGTAATCTAATTATTACGTAACAATTATAACAATCCAAGAAAATTAAAGTACCTTTATTGTGTGTATTTCAAACGTATTTTATTATTCCGGACTATTACGACACAACATCCGTGCAGACGTGGAATAAACTTGAGCCCTCCTTGCGTCTATCCCTTCGATCTAATAACGAAATAAAAGTTAGTAGGGTGCCCTGGTCACGAGGGTAGATTGCTTATAGCCAAGATACACGAAGATATATATGAGAAGGGGGCTGAAGCGGTGTTTGTGGAGAGCAGTGTGCGTGCCGCGAGCTGTTTCCAGGCGTACAAACATTATCACGATAATATTCATGAAGTAATTTTGGAACAGAAATTGCATTTCCTTAAAACAATACTTAATTTTAATCGTTCGTAAGCATAATATTTATAATTCCGTTGCGAGCGAGCTTAGGGGTGGGTTATTATTTACCACAAAAGAATATTACTCCAGTTACATCATATTTTTGTTTCAAGGGAAACGGGAACATTTTTATAAATAGATCAGCACAATTATTAGGGGAAGGTTTTAATGAAATAATATTAGCTACAACAGTAGGAAAAATAACATCAAAAGAAATTGACCTCCGGGAAATCTGACGGAAAACCCCGCTGAGCAACAGCCAGCCTAAAAATACAGTGTATTTAAATATTGACGTTTATAGGTATCGAGTGGCAATAACGCGTATGCAATGGGGGGGTTGGGGTGGGGAGTTGAATGTCGGGCAAGGGCGGCATGAGTCACTTCACGGTCGATCAATACTGCACGGGAATGCGTGGCGGGCCCCGCCGACGAACCCCCCAAAGCGACTGCACTCCGGAATTAATTCGATGCCATTACTTCCCCAATTCCGGCTAGTTCACTGTCACAATCACAGAGCATGTAATATAACGTAGTTACGTTATGTTTTACAGAGACTGCATGGATGTAATGGTTAATAAAAGAGGTCGATTAATTCTTAACATCTGCAGGCACAAGTAAAAATACAATTCGTACACATTCGCCCCCACTAAATATAAAGTGCGTATTCAAATTGCATTTGTCCAATTGTCTATTAATGCCAATTAGTGAGCTGAAAATTGAAAAATCAATAAAACAGTAATAAAGTTTGTTTGGTTCTAAATTGGCTAAAACAATGTGACCGGAATGACTTTAAGATCGAATGATAAGTTATAGCGTCCTCTGCTGGCACTACTTATTAGCAAATGTAAAATCCCAAAAACAATGTCACCGACTATTATTTCATAAGGGGACAGATAATAAACACAGAATCTAAGAAAAATAGTGAACATTCTTCGATTGACGTCAGGAGTATGACGCTCGTGGTGACAGGAATTTCGCAGGAATAGAATTTTTGTTACCTACCTGTCGAAAAAATACCTTGACTTTAGAATAAACCTCAGTATTCTATTAAAAAATACCAGTGTGTGATATAGAAGATTACAAACACCGCTCTGTATAAGTAAACAGTTTTCTTTCAAACCAAACTCGTTAAGGAAAGTGTTTTTAGAGCTAAGACTGCTTTTTCCTATAGTAACTTACAAACCATCAAGCAGCATTACGTGATTCCGGATTAATACAATTATTTGAAGCATCGAAATTTCAGCCCATTTCAGGGAATACTATGTGGAGTTAGATGTTGGCGGAAGTTCGCTGGAAACTTGCCACTTGGCGATAAACACCATTGTAAATATAGGTAAGAACAAATACCTACATTAAATAACGGTTGGTTCCTAGTACTCGTCGAATTTGTTTATATTTTATTAATAAAGTTTGTCATAATTTATTTACAAATATTAATATGTACCTACGTAATTTAAATAGTCTTTTAAAAAAATCTTATAGTTTGATACTTGTGAAAAAGTCAGGACAGTAGGGATCGCAATCAACCTGCATAAAATCATACCTCGACTCCAACTGGTATTTACTTTGAAGCTTGAAGGGTAAAAGAGAGTTCAAAAATATATTAGTTCTCCCGGAACAGGGGGCCTAAATAGGCCACTTTGGAGAATCATAAAAGGATAACATTATGAATCATAATATGGCGAAGACAGTCCGTGTTTTTCTTTTTTTCTCTGCACCACGTAGGTACCTATAATCAAATTGGTATTTTTTGGTATTGATTGGTATTTTGGCACAGACAAAAAAAAAAAACTGAAAAATGCTTCACCAATGGGATTTCATACGATTAACTTAACAGATCAGAGAGAGATGAATTCTGCCAAAGTGGCCTTTTCAGGCCCCCAGATCACCGATTTTACTTACTTAATAGAGTTTTTTTTTAATCTTGTTTTTATTTGGTACGAATTACCTGGCCAGTCTGTCACATGAGAATAGACAATAATAATTTATAAAAACGGAGGGTTTGCTATAATATAGTATCTTCTAGCACAAAATACATAAGTCATCGTAGTGTTTTTGTTTGTAAGAATGTTACAAAGATACAATATATTTATGTCTATTTACTTCACCTATAGAACTGCGTTATTACCTTAAACGTACTTTGAATGTAATTGGTTTGTGATAACTCTTAGATCTATCATTAGGTCATATCAACATCGACAGTAGTTACTGTGTTGTGTACATTCGACTTCACGTGTTTACGTGAAGACGAATGTGTGCTTAATTATAATATCATATCAACATGCAGCTACCTACTTTAAAACCATGTCCTATCCCAATAGTATACAATAGCATTATTATAGTGAATGGAAACTAACAAGACTACTATACATGCATCATGTACCATGTCCAATTACCTAAGCCTGAAAAATCTATATAGTATGTAGTACAATAATTAATTAAAGTCGTCATCATTTAATTACACGTCCATTATATTAAATATACGTGCATAAATTAGAAAAGTGGCGCGTCGTCTCAAAAATTTAGACAATCTTTTCTGGGAGTTCGTAACAATTAATTTTAAAACCAAAGTTATACCTAACAAGTTCATACGAAAATAATGTTGTATGTAAATTTTTCCAATGTTAGCTACCTATTGTAAGCAAATAAAATAATAATGTAAATTGCGAGGGCCATTTCTTTATTATAGTTAGTTTCGTGAGCGTTGATTTGGTTCTCGTGAGCCACTATGTGGAACATTTTTCGCGTCTAGTTACCTACGTCGTTGCTCGTAATTATAGCATAGTTTAAAGAAAAATCACCTCTACAGTGTATTCGTTCGTCCGGCGATCCGCCATAATGTTTGCGTGTGTTTTGTGGCATTGAGCACTAATAATAATCGGTGAACTTGACATTGAGAACGGAGGCTCGTCATCGTAACAAGATGCTCCATCTCTTCCGCACCATATTGAAATGCTGATGTTGAAAAAGGATGGCTAATATTATCTTCTGTGTTCGCGAGTGTTTGTAGGTCAGTCGTGTATTTGTTCCGGACGATAGTCCGAAAGTCGGCTGGAGGTTACATTACGTAGTTATTTAAGTTAGAACTCAGCACACAATGTGTGCAAATTATCAACACAGCTAAAATCTGCTGAATCAGACCATTCTCGTGACGGATACTGTTTTAGTCATTGGTTTTAGATGTGTCATCACCTAGAGCCCTCTTTGCCCGCTTTGTACTATAGCGTGTATACGATAATAATAAACGTATTTTTGTAACATTGTACAACAAAAGAATAGTGATCTAACTAATCATTAAATATAATTACATCCGTCTATGCTCTATGGGAACAGTGTAAGTATAAGTAAGTATTTAAATTAGTAGCATTATCACTCCTGATTTTCTTTCTAGTAACTTCTGTGGGAACTAAAACGATAAAAGCTTTGAAAGAAACAACTCATTATGTAAATGACCTATTCTACAAAGTTTTTGCGCTATTTAGATTACAAAAGTTTTTCACTTCGCGCTAAAACGAAGCTTGCGATTGTTGTGAAAAGCGGTATCTAGTAGCGTTTCCAAGGCCTTCTTGCACGCGTTAACCCTATACAGCCTACGTTGTTTCGGAAAATTCCGCTAGATGGCGCTGCTTGAAGGCTGCTCGCAACTTAAAGTTTCAAATGAATCTTCAAAGATGGCGCTACTTAACGCGACTGTAGTACATTTTATAAAATAAAAGAAAGCCGTTTTTTTTAGTAATTATTAGCATCTATTATTTTTTACTCGTATTCAGAATACGATACAGGGGAAGGGTTAGGTCTTGCATTGGAGTAGGTTTTTTTGACGATAGGTATTTAGGTTGCAAATACTGGAAAATGTAATACATACTTGTTTATGCACAGTTCTGTTAATTATTTATTCTTAGTCTTTTGACCATAGTAGGTACTATTTATTATTTTTTTCAAACATGTCTTTGCGACTTATTAAATTTAACTTCACGGAATTATTTCGGAATATCGAATTCAGACCTTTACAGACTAAGAAAACTCAAAGATGTTATTGCTGAAATAAGGTACTGCAATATTTTAACAACAATCTGACGTCCTACTCGACGCTCACAAGTAACATCGATACTGCACTCTATCGGACGACGCCCTCTAAAGCAATTGTTATTAAATTATGTGGGTTATAAATCCGGATCGGTACCTATAAACAAATAAAACGGCTGGCTACGTCAGCGGTGCGATGTGTTGCGTGTTCGAACGGCACGTAGAAATGCGTCACTCACTCGCGGTCGTCGCTCCCCATATAACAAATGACGTTCTGACTCATACCCAACGTTATGGGTATTTTTGTATAACGTTAAACAACCTTTTTTATTTTTAGTCTCTAAATTTAAATGTAAATGTGAAACTGCCAGGATTTTATTTGATATGTTATTTTTGTGGGAGTTCATAGCACAGGAATGCGCAGACTAACATAACAAAACAAAACTTATGATTACAGTTCTGATACATTAGTAATCACTTGCCGCCTTTGGATTGCACATCGCACAGGTTTCCACGCTTATCTCGGATTAACATAGAAATGATCAGCATCTCCTCCCGTGTCGTAAGCTTGTGAGTCTGTGACCGAGTAACGGATACGCACAACACGTGGGCTCACAATCCCCAAAGGCTAGCCAACTGAAATTGTGTAATGTTCTAGAAGGAAGATAATCTACTTTATTTCACTATTTAAAAAAACTTACATTGTTTACATTACAAAGGTACAGCAAGCTACAACTCTTATGCATTCAACTGTTTTTATTGTCTTTCCGTAGAACTAACATAATTGATTATTTTACCTGCTTAGGTAGAAGTTAATTGGTCGGAAAATGGATATCTATTAAAATTGCGTCTGAAAATTGACAAACTATGATCATAAAATATCTGAGTACCTATCACAAAGAAAGAAACCATGAACATAGGTAGGTAAGTTTAATACCTGCACATTCCTACGCCTTACCTACTTATAAACTACAAATCACTATTCCAGAACCTTCAGTTCTAAAGTTCTTAAGACGGAGTCAACGGAGACTGTTATAAGGTCACACAATCTAAGTTGCAAGCACAAACTATACAGCCGCATAAGAGGTAGCTAAAGTACCTTGGTAACCCCGTAAATTCTTGCGATCTCTTTTTCTTAATGGATTTTTAATAGAATATAATAATGATGCCTATCGGTCTTCATTGCATCGTGCACGAGCGCTTCAACTTTGAACACGTAAATTGCGCGGGAAAGTAACAAATTCACTGGTTTTCTTTTTTAATCAGACAACAGTTTCAATAAATTACTTATATTATTTTAATAAACATTTTTTTTCATTAAAGTATGTAACTAACTATACGAACAATATTGTACAAAAAACAATTTGATATTTGCTACGACAGGGCTACGCCTGCTACGACGCCATTTAGTTCTGCTACGACGCGATTAGTTCTGCTACTCGCCCACAGATGGCACTACTTGTTATTTTCGCTTGAAGAGTTAAATCATGGATGCGTCGAGAACAAGTCCAAAATATTGTGTATTAATCAGACAAAATAAATGTCTTCAGGATATATTTCTGCTCCAAATTTACTATAGTGACGTATTGTGCAGTTAGCCAGTAATTGTCTTACTATCCGTAAGTAGTTTTAGAATCTCGTGTGTAGTTCTTCAACTGGACAGGTTTTGTGATTAATTATTAATAGATCATCGATTTAATTCTTACTTAGAATTAAAATTATTATAATTATATAATAGAAAAAATACATTAAACAAATATTTAAGCCTACTGAGCCCTAACCCTAGTAAATAACTGCAAATCTAGGTATATGAGCTCTTTTAATTTCATGTAAATACCAATACCGTTAATTTAAGGCCGTACAAACAAAGGTGTGATAATCCTTAAGACCTTCAAACATAATATCGATATGACAGCAATGTAATAAAATAAAGTAGTTTGTCGGAGAAGGGCGGGCGATATCGTAACTGTAGCCAGCGATAGCGGAGTCGGTCGCAGCGCAACCTTGCAGAGTTTGTTGCTCCTGCAAGGCGACCCAGGGGGGCAGAGCGGCGGGGGGAGGGGCGAGGTGACCATCTAACCTCCAGTGACACGGTCTAACTAAACCACAGATAAACAACAACAGTATGACAATCTAATTTACCAACTCTTTCTCATACTTAAGCTACTATTACAAATTAAACTTACGCAATCTTATTACTATTCGCGGCATTATTTTTTAAAGTAGGTATTTAACAAATTCTCGTTGAAATCTTTGGCTCTACTGTATTTTCCAAACAGTGACACTACATTTAGACTAGGTACCTACTCTAACACTAAGCTATACACGCATAACATGGCAGCGTATATGGTATCTCATTAAATAATTAAGCTATCACAAATATTGATTGACCGATTGTCAGGCTTGCGTTTTTATTATTTATAACATTGAGTTTCTGAGGATACACAGTTCGTTACAAGTTGATGTTTCATTAATGATAAGCATGTTTACTATATTTCTACATACTCGGGCCGATCGTCAGCTTATGTCCTTTATCTATGTGTGCCTATGTAGGTACTGAGTATCCTTCACACCATATCGAAAGTAACAACAAGGTTTCCAGCAACACTAACATCAGAAACAGTTTTTTGTTCTTGTAGGTAACGCAAGTGCGTGCTTCATTACGCTAATTTCAAGATTAATGCTGTTCGAAAACATAATGAGATAATTACTTAACTATCGACCAGAATTATCGTTTGTTCTTGATGAAGTTTATTGTCCCAAATACAGGTTGTTTACTTTTCCACACATGTATTGTATTGATGAATTATCCATCACAATATATGCACATTGTTTATTAGAGAAGAATGTTTGTGCACCCGTACACGACCGCTCGCTGATATTGGTTACCAAGCGTAGTTTACTATTTATTGTTGAGCAGGTAAAGCTTTGTTCGGAATGTTATTATTAACGAAAACAATTTTTCACCTGTTGAGTTGAATGTTTTCCACGTTACCATAACAATAATTTTCAATCAGAAGCCGTGTGCTAGTCCTCGCTGAGCTTGATCTAACAAAGGTCTTTCTTCATAATAGTTTGTCCACCCACGGCCGTCACGGTTGCGTCTCTATTGGTGGCCTGTCCTAGTTTTTAAAGCAAGAACTTAAGCTAAGATTACTCCACCGTCCTCGAAGCTGTGTCTACAGCTGTTTACGTATCCGACGACGGCTTGACCTATATACCAATACAATCGTATTATTCATGAGCCTGTCACTCAATTGCCTTTGTCGCACATAATAACACAGTCCTGTATAAAATATATACTTGTTTTACAGCACCATAACAATATTGTGACCTATAAAAGTGAGCACGTAACGAAGTCGGAAGAGCTTAACACGAATCCGAACTGACGGAGCGTATTTTGGACGAAATTATTTCGTTAGAGTAAAATAGGTTACGATAAGAAAGGTTCCTTTCTGTCATTTTGGGATTAGCTCTATGATGAGACTGGAACGTGCAAATTATACGGCTATTTTTTAAAATGATTAATTCTTAATCATTGAGTAAGGGAACTTTGAAAACTCGATAAAGATTAAAATCACTATAATTATATTCACTATGTGATTGACGACAAACGTCACAGTATTAAAATATAACAGAGGTAGGAATATTTTGTTGAGATCTATTTTAGGATAGCGAGTGTTTGTGATGCGCAAATATCGTCGTGTGCAGCGTCTCCCGATGACCTACATGTATACATATGAAGCTTTGCCTACATGACCCGACTCATGTCGATTGTGCTAATCACTTTGACGTTATTATTTCTATGCAAATTAATGAATATTTACGCATTTAGGCATCCGTCTATTAACCCACAATACGTTAGCAGACGACAAGATAATATCACATTGACGCGCTTACTTCATATCTCTTACGTCATTCCCCCATCACTTTGCTGTAAAAATCCCCGACACTAAAATTTATATACATTTATATTAACTGAAAAAGGCGGCCAAACGATAAATATCAAGCTTAATAATGATGATATTAATGATAAGTATTTAATTAGGGTTTATTGCAATTACAATTCAATAACAATAGTGACTGGTATAACGAAGGTATTTAAAGGCTAATACCAGTAGGTATGTATTAGCAACGCAGTGCAAATTCGGTCAATGCTATTCAAATTCATATTGCTGTACAACATTAATTATGTCCGTCTCTATAGAAATAAGAATTGAAAGGATTAGGTATTTATTTTAACCTGAAATTAGAATGGTCGTTCTGCTAAACATCGAAGCGGAACATTCCAGAAGGAAAACTGTGATTTAGAGCACAAATTGTTTCACAGTTTAGCCAACTTTGTTCGAAAAGCATCGGTTTATTATATTTTAGAGTGGTCCATTATAATGCTGGATGTATAAAGTGGCATTACAGTGCAGGAGCGTGGCGAATCTCGCGAGGGCGATAATTGCGAAGGTCGCGTCGCAGCTGGATGTAGCATCACACGCCCGACTCCTCCATGTGCTATCACTAGATAGGTGCTTCGTTACGATATATCGAGAAACGCGCAGTTTAAGCTAAAACGTAACGTAAAGCGATAAGCGAAAGGTAGTATTTACATTAACGCTTGCCTCGGTCGGTGGCCTTACCTCGTTAGAGTTCATGCACCCTCGCGAAACTAGGGCACGTACCGCGTGCTCCCCCCTCCACTCTCGCCGCCTCCCCCCCGCCGTCGTCCCGTTACCTACCACTAACTTTTCATTGAATTGTTTCTATTGCTTGCTTCAGAAATATACTATGATAAATGCAAAAAACACTTTATTAACATTTACTGGTGTACATAGCTCACAGTATTTAGCTAACTGCTCCATTCTTTGTTTGTGTTGGAACCATGTTAATAATAAGTTTAAGGTCATATGGTCGGGTAATAAAGCGCTTGTTAACTGTCGCTACATAAATTCATCGGCGATTAAATCATTGTTTGTGGTTACTTTAGTGTAGAGAAAGATTAATATAATGTGGAAATATCTAGTCGAGCGATGAGTAGTCGTAAGTAAGTGGTAGTGGAAGAGAAATGCTGTCACCGTGCCGAGGCGAGTGAACCAGTATTGCGCGGTACAAGAGTTGCGCAAGCGCAGCCCGAGAAAGTGCGAGTAAAAGTTGACGCAACCCACGTCACACGCCGCTCGCCTCGCCACGTCACACATATACATGGCTCATGTATAGCAGCTGTATGTGTGAGTGTAGTTATGTATACGTACATAAGTGTCATGCACTGACGACACTTGATTACAATCGAACATGTTATACAATGCCTTTAATAATAAACTTTGTTACGAAGACGTTGCCACACGTAAGAACGTCGGGGGTGCGTTTTCATAACACTTATTGAGATAAATGACAAGCTAATGTGTCTCGCACTGTGATCGCTTTAAGTTCGAGTAATTATTCAAAAACAATGAAACAATCTTGTTACACGACAGAAAAGCTGCAACTACGAGTATACTATGTGCATACGCGTACACACTTGCATTATAATATGTTTGTCTTGCGTGCATTCATTGATGCTGTTATGTGCTTGAGGAATGTATAATTATATGACATCTATTAACCAACCAAAATCTTAATATTGGTAACTAACATTGCAAAATTTATAGGTTTTCTAAATAACAGAATTATCTGTACTCTATTGAGAGTGCGTCACAGTTCACAGATTTAGGTACTGCATATAAAAATATTTTTTATTACCAATAACTAATTTAATATGCAGTGACGAACCTCGTATTTATCTTGATAGTTATGTATGACTAATAAAATAACCTTTAGCGAGGCTTTTTCAAGTCTCTTAAGTCATAAAAAATATTTATTTAAAAGATTTTATAAACAGTTTTGCTGTAACTCTTAAAAAAATCCATGAATTGTAGGTAAATTGGAGTAATTTTCAACGTTGAGGATCTCTATAGGGAGGTGAGGGGAAGAAGCGGGGCGCGCGAGGGGAGCGCACCGTGGCGACAGAAATAGGGCGCGGAGGACAGAGCAAGGCTGCCCTGGTTGTCGGCCGTCGACCCGCGCCCGTACCTACGAGTACGTAGACGACATAGCACTACTGTGTGCGTAACGCTACGAGCTACTACGGACTACGAGCCGTGTGCGCCGCCTGACGTGCCGACGTACTATCGCCCTGATAGGGATGCACCGATAATCTACGTTACGTACACGACTTGTTTGTTACGATCTATTAATGTGTTACGTCGAATTCATAGGGTTGCGTTCAGATATGTCTGTGTCTTTTTAATATATTAAAGAAAAAATAAGTAAAATTTTCATTAAAAACGTAAAAAGAGTCCTTTAAAAATGTATAAATGCTAAACTAAAATAAAAGGTTTCCACTATATTTTTGTAGCGCCATCTATCGTAGAATAGAATAACTTTAGTTTATAACGAGAGTCGTGAAGCCGTTCGCACCGCGCGCCCCGCTCCTCCCCCCGCGATAAGGGCACGAGTTCGTTGCCCCGATAGAGACTGACCTCAAAAACGAGGACACTGCAAAATTAGGACGATGACAACGTAATGACTCGAGCTCCAGCTCACTCCATACGAGTTTCAACCTAAAAATCATTCGAATAAGAAACAAGTTTGTTCAATCTGACATATTGAACTACATGTATTTGATCAATTAGGCAAATACGCTGACTTTAACAGCAGCGAGCTAGCTCGATGTGTTTTACTGTACGATAATAATAGGTTCAGGTTATTACGGGAATTCAAATATAAGGTAACTGGTGTTTAGTTGACCTGTCGAGTGTGTGTTCTTCTTCTGATTCATGTAGCGTAAAAGTTGATTGAGGAAAATGGAATAATAATTAAATATATATTTCGATTATGAAACATAATAATATTAACGAGGACAAGAACGGGTATATAATTATTTATACATTTAGAACATATGTATAGGTTTGTGGAGAGATGGAATGGGAGGTTTTATTATTATTGAGTTTCATAAATTCAGAACGTGACCCAAATCGTAGCGTCACTCAGTTCTGCCTCTCTTCTATATCACAATACATCTACTAATAGATAACTTTTCTTTTGTTACAGGTAAGTGGCAGGTCATTCCTCCGCGCGATGCTTCTAGACTAGCTCTATCTTGAAAGGTAAGTCGTATATTGGTGACGCATGTATCGAATGACAGCACAAGAACTGTTCTTCTCTCTCTCTCTCTCTCTTTTGTGTAAACTGAAAATCTTTCAGTTTAAAACATTATGTTGAGAATTCCAAAAGCATTTAGCGACGTCTCTGCTCTTTATGAAACGGACGATCATGATTTTGTAGGTACATGAAAAAAATTAACATAATCTTTATAAAGTTTGTGATTGCAACACGCTGATAAACGTTAGATAGCCATTGTTTATATTTACTAGCCTTGTAATTACAGTTAATAAACGGCGTAAAACTAATGTTTAGCCGATAAATTGACACGACCACGTTTGAAAGTAAACGTAAGAATGTGATGGGGATTATTTTGAAAACGTGAGCTATATAATTATGAAATGTGATAACGATTGCAATGGAAAATAAGTGCAGGATGCATCGCGCGGGCTGGGAGCCGCCGCTAAATATAGTCCGGCCGTCGACCCGCAAATAGGTCGCTCCCTGCGCGCCACTCCATCGCCACACCACCGCCACACCACAGCCGCGCCACCCTCTAATCGTAGCCCGCTTCAAATGCTACCTATTAATTTCTCCGCTCGATTCCATCGTACTTACATTAATCATAATTATGGAGTCAGCTATCTTCTCGCGGTTGTTGATGTTATGTAACAACGTTATTTACAACAACCACTTTCTCCACGGCAGTGGATAAATCAAATGAGCAATGAAGCTATAAGAGAAATTTACATAAACATGTTGCTCATCCACTTGAAGCACTTTTTATCAGATTTCTATTGAAATTCCTACAATATTTTAACTTAGCATCGCGACCGAAACTAATCAATTTATGTTTTTTTCATTACTCGATGAGTTATGAAAAACTCATGTAAACGACCGAAGGTGCATGGACTGTAAGTGCTTAACCGTTGTAAGAGAATAAGTAAACAACATAAATTCCGTGTGAGCAGCTGTATTGCTACAAGTAGTTAAAGGAGTGGTTTCACCATTTTTTCAGCAGTCAACGTTCGTTAATCGTTTGTTTTACGTCCGGTTACTTTTACGTCCGGTTTGATTTGCATGGTTATCAATCAATCAATCACCTAACTCGTAAACGTGGTCAAAACGACTAACTAGCTGAGAGTTTGTTCACGTAGAGACGAAACGCTCGCAATAAATTGCAACAGCATTTTGGAACTGGCGCACTGCAATACGCATTCATAATAAATTAGTAAGGACACGTCAGCAGTGTGGCGTGGGTGTTGTTGTTTTCCCCATGGTTTATGTTTTCTGAGCTGAGCTCGGCCGGTACTGGCGGCGCGGGGCGAGCGGGGCGCGGAGCGCAGGGCGGTGTCGCAAGCCGCGGGTGCATGGCCGGCCGTCGGCACCGCGCCGACCCTGACTGACTTATCTTGCGAACGTGCGGCGCGCGCAAATTCTAACGCTGCCTGCTGGCAAATTTAACAGCCCGTGGATTATTGCTGCACGTTGCTTCTCGGCGTGATACACATGGTGCTATTGAATTCCGCCTCAACCTTTGTAAACATTTGTACCTTGTTATGCCATTTACCAATACAACGGCAACAACATTAAATCGAAACACAGATGTAGTCTTGACTATGTAGCAAGCTAGCACAAATACAATCACAAACCAATGCCACTCCAATCATGTTTACCGAAGTTGATTCAAAATATTTACGTTCGTAGCTCGTTTAATTACAATGTATTACGTACCGGAAACGTGTTGATCATAAAATGTTCACAAAAAGGGCACCGTACCGTAAGGAAACCGTATTAATAAATTTTCGGTCCGTGTACTTTTCTGATTGCGCACAATACTGTCCCGTCGTCGTTGAAAGTAAAATCATTAAAGTCGTTGAACTGCAAGCTTATTATAATTTATGTTGTGACCTGTTTTACAACTGCGTTACACCCACCCTTTACAAAACAACAACATTTCCATTTACGGCGACAAATTGTGCGTGAACTGTAATTTGACGGCCGTGATCCTGTTTTGTTTTCTTGAAAGTCTGAGTTGTTCACACATTTCAGCAACAGTAGACAACAAAGGTAACTCTTCGTTGGCTCTCTTATCTTGACACTGAATATAAATGAGCTTACCACTGAAAAATTGAAATGTGGTTAGAAGATTCTAGAATCATTAAACCTTGTTAACTTTAGTTATCTTTTTATAGACTTTCATGGTTATCTTAATAAGATGTTTACATTCTCTTTCTCTTTATCTCATATCTTTGGTAAAAGATTCTACAGTTCAAGATCAGAACATGTTTGTAGAAAACCTAATTACTGAATTGCTTGGCGCCAATAACAATACACTAGGCCACTGAAAGCTAGTTATTAAAGCACAAGGTACAGGCTGTTTGTTTCACCTTGATGTAATGAGTAACAGACATAGGTTGTAGGTATCGGCGTGCGGTAAGAGGCGAGCCTAGGCTGGATCTCAAAGGCAGAGAGGCAGGGAGCGGCCGCGGCCGACTCGGACTTTGTAATACATTCGGCCTAGTCAGCGATCGTTGCCCCGAGTCGCTCGAGGTCGCTGCAGAGCTGCGAGAGACGCCAGCCGAGCGCGCCCGAACACTCACGGAAATTACCGAACGACAAATTGGCGCGGAATTTAAATCCATGACGTTTGTTATCATCCATCATACTAGATTTATTCAAATACTCGAATTTCATGTAAATGAGTAGGCAGCTTAGTCGTGAGTTAGTAATAATATATATGTAGTTACTGACTCAAAATCCTAACTAAGTGTTATGGTAGCTTTGTTCCCAGTAGCATGTTTCACGATGCAAGCAGCAAGCATGCAGATCGGCATAGTAAGATACCAAAATCAAATGAACGACTTCAGGTACGTTTTACGTTCCAAATCGCATCGATATTGATTACAGCTGTTCTTAATTAGGTAATAACTCGTAAACGGGCCGCTCACGTAATCTGCTGGAAGTTTGAAAACAAACAGCAAGACTGTTCGTGCGTATTGTTTGTAATTTCCCTATTCAAAAGCAAAAGTTATAACTTATGTAAGTGTTCGGAAAGTTGTCGTGTGACACTTTAACCCAGTGCTGCATATTCCGGAGTGAGTCCAACGCACCCGTTTCGCGCTCATTAGTATGGAGACAGCGGCTCACCACTTTCACTCTCGCCAATAACAAGTGTTACGCAAGCCGCCTCCGTCACCGCCAGCTCTCTATCTCGTCGACTACTATCTCCGACGCGGGCGCATCGCTACCGCCACGCCATCGATAGATTAGCGAGCGCAAAAAATGAGCATAAATTCTCGCAATAATGCTGCAACAGTGACGAGGCAGCGTCAGACGCATCCTCGGGCCTAATGATAGTCTCGGCAGAAATGAAAGTGAATAGTGTTTCGGTTAGTTCATAGTGGGTCAGCGGAGTAGGGCAACGGGGGTCGACGCCCGCGCAGCCTCGCCGGGTGAAAGTGGCCCTCCTCGTCCCCGCGCCCTCCCGCCCTCCCGCTCCTCCAATGCTGAAGGCGCGTCGACGACTTACCTGCGCACGCGCTGCTTTTTGCAACTTGGCCATGGAACCTATTACGATAACTGCGAAATAACGCTCAGGCAGCAAATGTAAATGCATGGCCTTTATTTGTGCTCGATCACACGACATACCTAACAACCGACATGACAAGTATTTGTAAAGCTACTTTGTGTTTTGTGCAAACTAATCATCTTTCAGAGTTTCTACTGAAATCTAAAAACAAAGAGGACAACAAACTTTAAAGTTGTCTTTAAAAGGATAAATTCAACAACGAAAACCTGCTTTACATTACAACACATGCAATCATAAGTACATAGACCCCATTCTTACTCAGAATGATCAAGGAAAATCCTCTTCGCAGTAAATTAATTCCCACATTCGTAGGTCATACATGTGCAAGCAATAGAGCTTTATCGCTACTAGTAATAAAATAATAAGCTATATTAAGGTTATTCATATTTCAGTCCTCATCGGGAAACAGGTCATTCGTTTTCCTCAAAGTGACATCACCAGCTCAAGCCTCATAATGTAGTTCAGTGGAAACAATGAAAGAGTTTATCGTTGTTCGCGAAGAGCCGTGAGCAATACGCGCGGCTTATGTAACCGGCAGACGGTAGTAACTAGTGATTGAATAGGCCCCATCTTACGTAAATGTAACGTACTTGCTCACATATCAAGTGCCGCTTACGTAAGCATTTACAAATATTTCGCTATGCTATATTTATTGCACGGGACAAGGGGAATGATTCAAGATAAAGCGCAACCCTGTAGGACTTCTAATCGTTCCGTTACAAAATATTATTCTCACTACGAATTGTGGAATCGATACAAAAAAGAAAACCTGTTCAAAGAGATGAAAACTCATATCTGAAACAAATTAAATGAATATCTACCACTTTTAAAATCACCTGCTCTGACTGAATTTAAAAATAGCGATTCTGTACTCGTATTTTCTTTTGTTGGGAAATACTGGAAAACTAGCAGACCGATTTTCCTTGGTGTAATTATAAAATCAATTTAGGATTTTATAGACTGCTCGCAACAACCACAGAGTACGTACAAATGAGGCCATCGGGAATGCTAGTAGACAATGTTGCTGAACGATTATAATTTAGATGAGTGAAGGCTTAATAAAGTGATCCGAGGCTGTGGCTGGAGCCCGGGTTGCGACAACACGAACAAAGAAAGCGGCAACGGGCCGGCCTTGCTGAGTTCATCGACCGACTTTTGCAGGTCGCAAGGTTTCGCCAATCGGGCTTCTCGTAGCTCCAGGATATTGCCAATTCAGTGCGATCAAGGCTGCGCACAACCGCCTGGCCTGGCCGAACCTCTTACTTTTCGTTGCAAAGAAAAACGTCCACATATTGCACTGCACATCGCAGGTGACAAATACTAATAGATTCTAATCGTAAGAATGGTTTAGGTAGGTAATGAAATATATTTAGATAAAACTGCTGTGGGATTCAGACTAGTAAAGAGAGTAGAGTAGAGCCAAACTCTAGACCAAAAAAGCTAGACGGTTCGGTTCAGTTCCTGTCAGGCAAAACATTTTTTAAATTCAACAATATAGCTGCATTGATTTGAGTTTTTCCGTATGAATATTAGGCACTTGTACCTAGGTTGATTCATTTAATAGGTGTGTATAAAACTTACGTTTGTTACGTGCACAATATGAGAATAAAATTTATTATAATTAAACAATGCCGTACCTGTTTTCAGGATCAATATTGTAAGACACATCAAAATTTTACGCTGAAAATTCTGATACCAACACCTATAAATTACATTGTATGAAGTATAATTTAAGATTCGAAATATTAACACTTTTCTAGTACATTAGTAAAAAGCACATTTTTCAGTTAAATGCAAGCTAGTTTCGCAAATATCGAATTCCCTGTAAAATATAAAAAACGGGTTCACACACATTCACAAGTCGATTGGTTTCGAGGCCAGCCACTGCCCTGAGACTTGTTCAATACATCTGGCGCTACTTTCAGTTCATGAGGTTAATTGTGCATACTTACTTACATACTGTTCAGTACTTTTCAAGCAACTATGCAAGGTTACGGTATGGGATCGAATGGCCGTGATTGTTTACAATTGGTCATAAATCTTATCGCTTCACTTCATACAACTCATACTTACATACCTACTTGGATACATAAATGGCCTTCTCGATCACCCAGTTATAAATACTACACGTTACGAGAACTACGTGAAACTGTATAATAGCCGATACAACTGTGAACATAAAACATTTTTATTTTTATTGCCACTCAAATTGTCTTCTTGTTTTATTTTCATATGGTTTGCGCTCAAAGACTTTTTGTCCTTTTGACGATGGCTTTATTGTAAGAAATCCGTTTTATAGATTACAATGAATAATTGCCGTATGAAGTATTCCTTATAATTGCGCAATAAACACAAGAACTGTAGGGTTAGCACTTTCCTCATGATTGAACTGACATAAATCTTTTTGGCAGTTCTCCACATTCAGGCTAGCAATATCCACACCCCTCTAAGCTTTCATATTACAGGATCTAACGATACAAAAACAGTGCGAGTGAGTCGCGCTGTCGCCCTCTTTACGTTTTGACACACATACATTTCTGCCAACATTCAATACAGATCAACAAAATTACGTGCTCAAAACCTAGATCGTCGGTGCGACACGGTTAGCTTTATCTGACACAATCGAATTCATCGCCTAGGGGCGCATGAATACGTAACGCACATATAGACAAAAATGGTGCGTCATAAAATATTTTATGGATGAAAAAACAAACGAAAAGTTAAATATGGATGTACGCGAGCTTTTTGTTGAAAATCGTTTTTGTGACAGCCACCAGTCTGTGTTGTGTAGGGCTGCTGCGATCACCATTATTTGAGTTATAGTGATTCTATTCATAGGTAGCATACAAAATAAATGATAATGATTTCTTGGCCTTCTGGTTCGTCTTAAATGAGTAACTGTGTAGGTATTTTCGGTAGGTAAATGAAAATAATATAAAAATTTTACAATCATCGCCAGCGAATTCAGAAAAAAGATTGTCAAAGTCTAATAATTTATTTCAAATAGGCACATTAGTCACTTTTGAACGTCAAAAATTACATTAAAATAGAATTGATTCTAGTCGCCCCTTCCAAAAGGTAATGTTCGTATGGAGAACCAGAAGAACGGGCAAGAAACTCCATCACCGTTACTCTTTTATAATGTTTTACAAGGTTTGTATACATTCATTATTTATGTAAAGACGATGCACCTAGAATAAAATTAGTCTACCACAAAAGGTAAAAAGAATCCATACTAATATTATAAATGCGAAAGTGTGTCTGTTACCTCTTAACGCTTAAACCACTGAACCGATTTAGATTAAATTTGCTATAGAGAAGGTTTGAGTCCCGAGAAAGGACATAGGATACATTTTATCCCGATATTCCCTCAGGATCGAAACTTATGCTGGTGAAACCGCAAGGCGCAGCTAGTTAAAAATAAAGCAATGACAGGAGTCAATTATGTGCTAGATACATGGTGCTCACACTGCTCACATATTTACAAATATTGTAAAAGTAGATGATTTTCCTAGAACTTTAACAAGTGTGTGAGTTACTGTAGTCACAGAATGTAAAAATCAATGTAATAAAAATTTATAAAAAATACAAATTAAATTAGCAACCAGTTTATTTTTGTCTAGACTCTAGATTGTCCTATGGAGCAGGACCAGCATGTTTCCAGCATTCTTATCTTGTATTGCGTAATAATTCTATTGTAGAAAAATAGTATATAAAATTATGTTAGCTTTTTTTAATATGGGTAGTTAAACTAAATTGTAATTATGTCCAGCGCAGGCCTTCAGTCACATTATTTTATGACTAAGTAAATGAGTCGCGCGACCCTGAATGATAAACACCGAGTCCCGTTATCCGATACAAAAGCGACCCGTATGTAGTTCAGTTGTAAAGCCACTTCCTGTGACACGTAAACAATGTATGCAAGAGTGAAACCCACAAGAAAATAGTTCATTTACATTGAATACCGCTACCGGCCATCAACCGTATATAGGACGCGGTGGACGGTGGTGCTGTGGTGGTGGTATGACAGGAAGCACGACCAAGTAACAGAAAATCTGTGAAACCACGGCGAGTGGCTGGCGCTGTGTGTGACCTTATTCGATGTTTCGAAACAATTCACATAGTATGATAAGTAAAACTTCTACATTAATGTAATGGTACACTACATACATGTCTGTTAGTTTTTCCAGCTTTAACCTATAACCACTTAGCAACTAAGTATGTATATATTTTTTGTATTTATTTTAAGTGCAATAGGATTTTCTAAATCACGCTGTCAGCGCGGTACTCATGCCTTCCTCGCTTATTGGATAAAGATAACATCATTAATTTTATAATCTTGATTTCATCTTTTTGGGGTAGAATGGTGTCAAGTCAACTGATGACTGTCCCAGTTATGGGCCCGCAAATCCGGGACGCGTACCTACTATTTGTAGGCGAAATTTTAATGTTTCCATATTCATTAGCCGCCAAGCGTGACTGATCGGACCACATTCCAATCTGCTGTTCAGTTAAATGTTCAAATAGTTTGCAAGGTGTTACGATTTGCATTTTAGGGAAACTTAATCAAAGAATTGTATTGAAACATTACTGCTGAAAATGGACACAATGGTGCCGAAATAATATGATATTACATATTCAGGAAGGAAATAGGAGTTCTGCCAGGCAGGAAATATGAAATTACCTAAAAAGGGCAATGTTAAAAACATTAGAACGATAACTTTGTTAATTATAAACCGGTATTACCATCAAATATGTTAAGGCGATTACATGACCTAAAGCGCGGTCTTTGTCCGACTGCACTGCATAGAAAAGAAAGAGAAGCGCGATGACAAAACGCTGGTAATTTATTGCAAAATATGAAGTAATTATCTATTTACAAAAATCTATTGTTTGGACTAAAAAATTGAAACACTAGTGCTTTAGTAGGTATGTTGCTTGTAGAATAATATGACAAAAAATCATGATGATTGTATGTATAATTAGTACCTATGGTTTTTATTGTAAAAATAAACTTTTTAGACGTATCTTCATGATTTTTTTCTATCGTATCAAATTATTTTTCTGACTTTGTCTACTGTAGACGATCATATACTTTTATCTTGTCTAAAACTTGAGTTTTGTGTTTAGGTCCTGTAAGCCCCTTAAGGTGAAAGCGCCAGGGTAGCCCACGAAATTATTTTTTTTACGTTTTTTGCAATTTGCTGCACCCTAATTGCGTAACACACTATTACTCTCAATTTTAATCATTTTGAAGCATATTGCTAATCCATTGCTCCTTATGTACGAAAAGTGTGTCTGCTTAACAACGCAATGAATGTTGTTGAACTGTCAAAATGAAACCCATTGCTACTGATAGTGTGTTACGCAATTACCCCGTTGACTAAAATATGATTCGCGACCTTATCAGATATGTATTTACAGAATTATAATCAACACAACTCTCTAAGAACAAATAATCCTACTGAATGACTATTTCATGAAATCTTGACATTTTAGGATTAGGTATACTAACGTAACAAGTTGTATTACTGATTCTAATGACTATAATTCTGTAAATACATATTTGTTACGGTCGCGAATCATATTATAATCAACTACTGACCAGCAAATTGCAAAAAACGTAAGAAAATTTGAATTTTGCGGGCTAATGTTGTAGATTTGTATCGCATAGATATCGATTCGAGCATCAATGAAATGTTTTTGCTAACTTAAGAAGTATGTTTTCAATCTTTACCCCAAAAACACAATTACAATGACCGTAACATTTATACATCATAGGTATTTATTTCAAACGTGTAAACAGGTAATTAGGCATACAGTCATGTAAGAGATCTATTGTCAGCAATTCAGCATAGGTACATACGTGAATATGTGACATACACGTTCTCGTATCCGTTTTGCGTCATGTCATGTGCTTTATTGAAATATTGAAAATCCGTGTTCCTGTCCCACTTGCCTTAATTGTTTTATAACTGCGGTTACATGTCAATGATCTCTGACACATCATATTATAGCAGTTTTATTAATAAACTATGTAAGTAGATATATTTTTAATAAAATAAATCAAGGAAAAGCTTTCCAAAATCGAGAAAATAAATATTAATCTTAAAAGTCAATAACAGCATCAATCAACATCCCGTCAAATACAAAAGCTTTGATCTAAGTTGCATTTTTAGAAACACAAGACTTGCATTGCTTGCACGCACGAACCACATCTAGTTTCTAAACAATTTCTTGAATTAAATGAGATGGATTAATGGCGGCACTCAGTTATAATAGACAATATAGTCGCAAAGGAAAGTGGGCCAGTGAGATGATGTTTAGCAGTCATCAGTCACACTGCAATCACAATGCAATTAGAAAGCGAATTGCACAAGCGCCGCTCGCGCAGCGCTGCTATCAGAAGAAAGCGCGTCCAACATAGGAAAGTTGAATCGAAGGCGGGGCGCGGTTGGCGGGGGGGTAGATGCGCGCACGCAGCCACTAAAGTAGTACACTTTCGATCTCAACTCGCGTCGGTGAGAGTTGTGCGAAAATGAAAGTGGTGTTGTCATTATGGTCCACTTTCCATGCTGAGGTCAAGAACCTCGCGGGTCCAGTTTTAAGCCTGTTTCCAGTTAATTGTAGGAGTGCAGCAGCGTCTAGAATATACTGTAATGTACCTGTAGTCTGTGCATACACATACGCGCCGCCTCGTACTGTTTGTTATGATGCGATGTAAAAATAATGTTGCAAAGATAACACTTAGGTATGCACAATAATATGAATATGAGGTAACCAAAGAAGCTTTTCGTCATAATCATAACATTGCGCACTTTTAGCTAATTAGAAACATAATATTTCTCTTACTTTCAAATGTTGTTTGTTGTTAATTAACTGTCTTGCTCTAGAGAGAGCTCAGACAGCAACAATTTCATATCGTGAGAAATAGAAATCAAGTTTTGGAGTTCTTGTTTGAGATACCGACGACGTATAGAATCTGTCAGCTGACATAATGTATGTGATTAAAGTTTAGTAATGTTAATTAATGGTTAAAGTTATGGGGGTACTTCATTATCGGACATGTGGAACGTTTGTTTGAAGCCTTCGTAGTGACACTATCGAACTTGCTAGAACTGCTCGATGTCACTCCGTGTAATTATGTAACGATGGTTTACGAAACTTTCTGTTTACTTGGTAACTTGTACTCGCATTTCATTCACTTTTACTTTTATTTAGCCGACGTCTTTTGTATTCAATAAGATCTCACTTAACCTAGAATGTTCGCGAATTTGAGTGCTAAATAAAAGAGCATCTAGTTTAAAAAGTGGGACACTATCAAACTACGAACATTACGAGTACAGCAACAGTTCAAAGTACCTACTTATATGAAGTCACAGAAAATTTATCTCTGCTAAAAATGGGTGTCATTTGAATGCATAGATCGGTGATACGAGTGCAGCATGAATGTGGAGCGAGCGCTGCAGGGGTGCGCGGGGTGAGGTCGGGGGCTGTTGGGGGTGTGTACCGAGGTAGATGACCGCTGGTGACGTCAGCGTGACCTGATGCTGCCCGGCTTCAGCTTAACCCGAACTCTGACCTCTTGCACTGATGTTTGCATATTTTACATAAACGTGTATGTAGGGACCAATGATTGCTGTTCCAGTTGCCGTTGTTCAATTATCACTCCTAATGCTAGGTATATAAATATGCTTCAAAATCGAAGCAAAATGAAAATATTAATTATTGTTGTATTTGCTGAGCTTTGATTTTAATATAAGCTATTCAATTTAATGTTGATTAAGGCCTGATTTTTCAATCATCTGATAACTTTATTCGAGCAATAATTTTGAAAGAACAATGCTCATGGATGTATGGAATCCTGTGCCATGCTGCATCAAAGTCAAACTTTGTTTTTTATAGACTATCACTTATCATATTAACTCCTACAAAAGTTATTTGTGTAAACAAAATCCGGGTTTCGCAGATTTTCAAAATAATCGAAGTAACCTAAAACTAGATACTTTATAATATTTTGTTTAACATGTCATACACGAACGGCCATTATTGGACCTGCTGCAGCGTCAATAGTATTTTTTTTAATTTATAAAACAGATTCGGTAACCACCTCGAATTGTAATTATGTATATATTGACTTTGTTTTTTTTTTCTTAAATTCTAAAAAAACCGTTTCAATACATGTATTTATGACATACGACCGTAACTGGAATTGAATCATTTCATTTGAGTGCATTATCAAAATATTTTCTTTTTATTACGATTTCGTGATCCCGGTTAGACTTTGTTGAAAAAATCAACCATTTTAAATGATAAAAATTGGTTACGTTTTTTTGAGTATAATACGATTAAAAGACGTTAAATAAAAATTATCTCCATTCAAGGTTATGAAACGGAACGTTATGTAAAGAGGGAATAAAACAATATCAACACTTTTTTACTTTAAATTAAATTCCCTGTTCAAAAATCAAATCCCAGACGCGTATGTCGTAAAAAATTATGAAAATAATTACTATCATAATTTTGATCTTGATGCATGAGACTTTTTGTACGACTTTTGGTCATGGTCCTTTGACAGTTAATTAATACAAAAACTGTCAAACGTCAATTTTATACGTCGAATAAAAGTTATCTGGCGATGGAAAAATCAGCCCTTAGAATAACATAAACTTTAAAGGTTACCCGCGTAGGTACACTGAAGTAATTTAGTTTGGCGCGTAAAGCACACAAAGAAGGGCCATTAAAAACGAGCTTTTAACAAAAAATGAAAATTTACTGTCCTTACCTACCTCATCATCATCTGCCTAGCCTTTTCCCAACTATGTTGGGGTCGGCTTCCAGTCTAACCGGATGCAGCTGATGTTGTCCCTACCTACCTATAGATAGACATTTGGTCGGCAAATGTAGTAAACAAAATATAAAAAAAATCGTGTTTATTTATTTATACCACCTACCTACGCTAACTACCGTCTAGTAAATATTTTGTATTCTAGAGACGACAAAAACACATTAAAACGAAGAATACCATTGTACCTACCTATTGCATTTTTAGAAAAAAATATAATTAAAAAGTAATTTTCTAAAGTTTCAGTTTCAGAAATTTGCGAAGTTCTACCATTCACATTTATTTATTTTAAAAAGGTAACTTCACCTGTTCCTGTAGCTAATTGCTCCAAGTATTTCAGTAGTGCGCTTCATACGCACGACTTACCTACTGAAGATACAATTTATTGAAGGTATATTATAGTCATAAATTAAAAGTTTAAAAGCGTCCGTTCATTATTGAAAGTCGTAAACCCGTAATATTTACAGCTGGTAATAATGCTCGCTTAAAGCCGCTCCTAGAGAATAATTGGTCGCCTTGGCCCATAAACTCGCCACTCTGCTCACGAATCATTCGCCAATTCTAGATTTAGGTTTCCAGTTCACTGGGTTGTTGGCATTTCCGATCTTCACGTGTCAAGTTTTCGGGCATTTTTGTACCTTTTGTTAGAAATTATTTTTTTGTATAACAACATAACGTCATAAGTCCATTCCCTGAAGGGTTAGGTAGACACCTAACCCTTCGATTAGGTAGGTACCTATTATAGTTCACCCACATTTCACCAGTTATGTTTAAGTAGCATGAATTAGGGTGCGCCTAATCCAGATTCCGGGTTATACCGTCCGGCAAGACCGCTTTGCCCGACCAGGAATGGAACTCAGGACTTCATGCTTAGCAGTAACGCTTGCTTGCGACCACTAGACAACGTGTTTTTTTTTTATTACCTAAGTTTGAAATTATTTATACGTACGGTCTATTCCGATTTATAGGAAGTTGTCATGAATTGAGATAACACTTCTAACATAGTGAAATATCCTACCTACCAATGGAAAATTGATAACTTAATATGGTTCTCAATTCCTATATAAGTTCGCCAAAGCATACAAACTTAACTACTATGACAAAAGCTCAAACCGGATAATTAGAACTAATTATAAATTGTATTACTTACACCAAGGTACCTACATTAAAACATAATTGTCATACAACGTGGCAATGCTGCCAGTCTTTTGGGCACGTTTCCTGTTGACAGCGATGCGGATAAATTTTTTGATGCCCTTTGATTATTTCTCCTCCTTTTTATATACTTGTACATATTATTATTATTAAAATACTGTTAGCCATTATAAATTGAACATTCAGTAATGAATAGAACCAGCGTAACAAGTTGCTGGAAATAGCGTTTCATATAAAAATGTAAATGCAGGAAACTAAACTACACAAACTAAGCAAATACATCAAGATTGAATGTAGAGTAGACATGAAAAACCTAAACGTCAAATATAGACATCAACGATAATATTTGATGTCTTCGTCTCATTCGGTACATACGACCAAAACCCTGGAAGCATAGCGAAAACGGATACCGATACTGGTACCGGTGTAGTAAGGGTTGTGTCCCGATACCGGTACCGAGACCGGTGTAGTAAGGGTTGTTAGGGGCGGGCGGCGCGTAGCGGGTGCTACGAGCGCGGCGTAGCGGCAAGCGCCGCGCGCCATTCGCGCTAACGCCGCCGCCGGCCGCACGCGCCCTATTCGTGCGGCTCATGCGTCTCCCGCTTCCCGACATGACTGTGACCGAGTGCCATCACCAGCAGCAGCCGCAGGAGCCTGTGCCCCCCGCGCCCCCCACCGACTCCGAAGTGCTTCTCGGCCGAGTCCTCGCAGGTGAGCGCCCGTCAGCTGATCTCCACCTGTCAACCAAAACGTGTGCTCATGTTACCGTGCTGTGAATGTTTAGATGATCCTCAATTCCTCACGTTTCTGTGTACCTTCTCCCCTTTTTTAGTTTTGCCAATTCAAAGTTTGATAACAGTGATTTACACAAACGTTTCTATTATTGAAGTCATTTAACATTTTGTGTTGTAATTTATGTTTGGTGTTAAGTTATGTATTATTAAATAATACTACCTAGGTTAAAAGGATAAAAGAATGTCCTTTTCACTTTCCTGCGAGTGCGGGCGAGCGCGCGGGCTGTGCGGGGCGCGCGGCGCGGCTCGCAGATCTAGGTCAAGCGGAGTTCGTTGCCCTCGGCCTTCCCGGCTATATTCGACGTCGCTAATCACCGACTCACCCCCCCTCCCCTCACCGCCGCGTCGCTTTGTATCCTCGCTCCTACTGGCTATAATCACAGAGTCGGACTTAACTATCTTACGGGATTTAATTAATGTAGGTATTACTATTTACGAAGCATGCATGTAACCTAACTTACCTAACAAGCAAGTATGGATGTACTAAGTACTGTACCTATAACAAGTATTGGTATTCTACATGCCTATTGCACTGCATTTGAATTACATTTAACAAATCATTTTCAATACGATGTGATCTTCTTGCATTGAAAATTTCAGTCGACAGGAATTCCCATGACCTATTTAACCAAAATTTAAATAAATTAATCCACATAAGCAAAATTACTTCTGCAAAGTTTAATTACGAGGGTAACGTAATTATTTTGCGAAGGCAGTTCACGTTCAAATAATACATTGTATTAGTCAATCAATAGTGATTGCATTATCCGCAAAGACGAGCGAGTGTGTATCTGCGCTCGACATCATGGTCGAGTCGAGTTTCGCAAGTGGAGCCCATCGCTGAATGCCATTTTATTTTGGAGGCCGCGCGCAGTCGGAGGGCCCGCGGTCAACGGCCCCGCGCGTTATCTAGGTCGCCTCAGAATAACCTAGCGCCGATACTCTAATAATAATCTACATGAAGCCTTGAAATACTGTTGTCCCACTCTCACTCACGACACCTCCATAGCCGCGAAAAGCGACAATCCGTATTTCGTAAGACATGCTCTATTCCGTGTGCGCAGCCGCTAACTAGATTTGACTGTCTCTTTTCCTCGTGCCTGCGAACCTAAACCGAATAAGCAAGTGGAATATAAGCTTCTGGCTTTCGTCCTATCTGAATAGGCATTTTACGTTTATATAATACCTGACTAATATTCTTGGAGTAACTTTGCAAATTGGACTAAATAAAAATAAAATAGGTATCTACCTACGCCAAAAGTACTACACTACATTATTCAATAATCAACAATAAAATAATATAGGAGAGGTAGAGACTCCAACAACAATGTGAACCAACAATTTGATTTCAATATGGTATGTTGAAAATTCGCGAAATTCGATCTAAGCGCAACAAACAATAGTCTGTTTAAAACCAATAAATCATAACAATATTAATAAAATTATTGTCTACATTGGTAGTAACATAGTTACAAACATAGTGTGACCGTAAAAATCTAATATTTTTATGAGCCATGAATTTTAAACAAATAATAAATGAAACAAAGTGTTGCGTGTGGCGTGCGGAGTGACGTACCGAGCACGCGGCGCGAGGGGGGCGGGGCGAGAGACGCGGGGTGCGCGGGCGCGCGGACTCGGTATTGCGATCAAGGCCTCGAGTTCGTTCACCCGCCTGCAATTGGGTCACGCTCGCCGCCCCGCGCCGCGCTCCCCACACACAAATAACTGTTTAAATCACACTAAATCCGTACCTGTAACGTCACACTAAGTATGTAGGTAACCTTAATTGTTTAATATAAAGCGTTATAGACATCAAACGCATTGCAATCACTCGATCATTCACAACAAACGACAGCATACTTTGTTGTGACTTGTAGGAGTTGTAGGTAATTAATTCATCGTTTAATTGATACGTGGCTTGAATGTAAAGGAAGTAAAGTAAATCTCTTATTACGTAAAAAGTAGTCATACATGATGAATATGAATGAGATGATTGTTAAAAGTATGTGTTAGGAAAGAGTGAGCTCAAATCGATTGGCAACATAAAGAAAGTCGTTATGCAGGATTGCAGGTACCCAACTACCCATAACTTTTGCGTAACATAATCAGCCTATAATGTTCCCACTGCTGGGACACAGGCCTCCTCTCGGTGAGAGGGAGTGGGCCCTAATCCACCACGCGGGCCCAGTGCGGGTTGGCAGATGTCACATGTCTTCGAATTTTTGGTTCTAGGACATGCCGTTTTCGTCACGATGTTTTCCTTCACCGTTTTGAGAGCAGTGGTGATGAAATAATTTACACAAAGTAAAGCGCTTGTCTGGGTTCGAACCTACGACCTACAACTCCTAAGTCGCGGCCGTTACCACTGGGCCACCACTGCTCTAACTTTTGCGTATCGTTTATATAACATTTCGTATAATTAACTAATACGTCATCTTCATTCAATAGTAAAGTCAACACGTAACAATTAAATAAATAGCTTTTGTGCATATAACTACTTAAGTAATTAGGTAGGTTAGGTAGTCTATTTGATAGTCTGCAATTTATTGCGGTAATGCACGCAATCTAATACACAATTAACATCAACTTGTTATAACTAATGATCACTCTTCGTGTATTAAAAAAGAAACAAAATGTTTTAAATTGTACCTAAGTAACGTCTGTATTTCAAATTTTTGTTGTTTAACAAAATACACAAACAAAATAAGTAAGTAATAAAAGTAAATAATAATTATTATGAAGCACATAAATATAAAACGGTGATCTACTTCAGCGAAAGTTTCATGGAAAAATTGCGAATGAGCTGAAGACAATGTAGGGGTAGTGGGGTGGTAGAAGGTTGCAGAGCGGGGGCGCGCGGGCGGCGCGGGGAGGCGGCCGCGAGAGGCTGCGGGTCGACGTCCGCGCCGCCCTGACCCCAATTTGATCTGCGCTCGCGTCATATCGCGCGGACCTCTCGTCCAGGCACACTCAGCGGAAAATACCCATCGTTTCAACATAACAGCTTTGTGAAATGACTAACTAAAACGGTGCTTTACAACGTTTTGGATACAGGATAATTTACGTCATTATAGGTACCTAAGTTGCACGATTGCACTGGCCTATAACAGCTTCAAGCCGACCATACAGTTGCTGTGGCAGACACTGTTTAGAACGTTACCAACCATCGCAACCGGCTGTATCTTATGTCCCTGTCGCTTTAGACAAAATAATTAATTAATAACTAACTGTATATCGAACCGATCATATTGTATGGTATGGAACCCATGTTCTATAATCCGCGTTATATTTCTCCAGTAACCCGCTAACCCGCCGCTCACCGAACCTAAACTTTGAGAAGAGTGCCGAACATTGTGTTAGTTACCTCATTTTTTATACACGCCCCGTTCATTGAGTACTTAAACATTGTCCGTAATTTCAACTAACTGATTTTTTAAATGAAAATACTGGGTCATGAGTTCATGACTTAGTTCGATCTAACATTTTATTAGCCACAAAGAACATTTTTATTGATTGTGATTTTGTAATTTTGTACGTAGTCTAAAATCATTTTGGCCAGAAATACCTGTTACTAAGCTAATGATTATTACCACCTGCTAGAAAACGGACTAGATTCAATGTAAGCGGTTATGTAAGACTTGTGTGTTTGTACAAATTTAGGTCAAAACACCGAAAAGTTGTTTCACTTTTTAGCACATTTTATATATGACTAGCAGGCGAACGAGGGACAACGCCAATAGTTAATAACTGTTATATGACAATTTACGCTAAACGACAATAGGCACATACATTAAACGTACACATCATTGTTTTAACGGATACCGTAGCGTTGGATACATAATAATTGGCATTTTTACAGGAGTACATACCCTACTTAGCTATAATCCATCCATACTTACTAATATTATAAATTCGAAAGTAACTCTATCTGTCTGTGTGTATGTTACCTTTTCACGCCTAAACCACTGAACGGATTTCGATAAAATTTGGCAGAGAGTGAAATTGCATCCCGGGGAAGAACATAGGATGAGTTTTTATCGACATACCTCGCGGGCAAAGCCGCGGGTGGAAGCTAGTGCTATATAAACCAGAGACCTTTATTTGAATGTGTGCCATCTAGCAATTGAATTATTTTGCCTTGAAAATATGAACGCACCTTGAATCTCCCACTCATTGATTTACATCAATGTTACTAGTTACTACGTCATCGTAATTTCTGTGTATTTTTATTTTCAATCCATCGTTCAATAATCTGACCTAGAACAACGTTTATTGCTTCTATTATTGATATTACCGATTCCAGTCACTAAAATTAAATTTCATAGTTTTTAAAGTCACAATGGTAAACATGCAGTTAATAATGGATAGATATCGTGATTATCACTACTAATAACATAATATTTTGTAAAAACGTGGGAATTTACCGAAGGTTCATCTGAAACGGTCATTGCCACATAGATATCTAAAGATTAGTCATTTCTTGCCAGGCATTTCATCTTGTCTATTTTGTAGCAACTGTTTAATTTAATTCAGAATTCACACGTTATTATTAGCAAGACTAGGACGAACCATTTTCTTATTAAAATAAATCTGCATGTTCGGGCATTCGAGAGCGCGTTAGCAATCGTTACGCTTACTCTAACCGCTGATGATTAAGTATAGTGGGTCATACCATGAGTCAGTGGTGACCTAGATGCGGCAGGCTGTATCGACGGTGAGCGGGAGCGCGGCCTACGTGCTCTAAATACTACCAGAGTAGGTTAGGGAGCGAGGTCGACGACCTCAGCCCTGCCTACCCACCGAAATTTCCGGGCCATCCGAATCGTGTGCCCTACTGTGTCGGAATCGGCTTACGGACCCCAATGTTGATCCAGACAAATTACTTTAATATACTTAACTCTTAAGTGGGACATTATTAACGTATACAGAATTAACTAACACTTCAGTATGTGTAGTAGATAGCTACTATAAGCTAGGTTTGCTTTTATGTCAATGATTTTAATATATTTAACGAAAATATATATTAAATCAATCTCAAAAATATGGAACGTAATCTCTCGTATAAGGCGTATTTATTTACGTGTATGTACAGTATATAACTCTGTGTACGTACTACGTTGTACATACAACTGTGCACAATTGTGTAGAAACAATCTTTTAAATGTAAAAGAACCGTTAGACTAGCACACAATGCCAGTCCAAAGCCAATGACCAGAGCTTGCTTTGTTGTAACCAATTTAATTGACAAATATTTATTTTGTAGATTACATTTGTTAAATTTTACTACACACCTACTCCACCAAATAGATTATGCTATTAATGGTATGATAAGCAGTTACGTAGGTATGTCTTTTGAGATATGGAATCAACTATTTTTTTTTTTTGTAATAATTGTTAATTTCTTATACCAGTCGTCATTATACGCTATTGGCTTCATCTAACGAAGGGTTAACAGTACTTTATTGGGAATTAACTTAAAAAAAACGAGGAAAATAAACTGTCCACAACGCCATCTAGCGTCGAGTAGAACGTTTGAAACAGTTTAGATAGATGTCGCTAGCTTCCCGCGTGAACGAAAACATCTCAACCGTCAAAACAGCGATCATATTATTTTTTTTCTTTGTAGTTATAAAAAATTATCTAAGACAATCTGTTGATGGACGGTTTATTAGAAGTTACGTATAAAAGTTGTTTACTAGCAATCTTTTTTGGTTATTCACAGTTCATTATTGTACGAAGGTTTAGTTGGAAATTAGTAGGTATTTTTAATTATAATCATTATTTTAATAAGTTTTGCTGTATTCTAAATTATAAAAGTTGCAAAAATATTTCGTGACATCGCCAAGCGGTTGGTCGACTCTTCGTAACCAGAGGACTGGCCTATTTTTTGGCCAAAAGATCAGCATCGCCGTACGTGGCAATGCTGCCAGCATTTTGGGCACTTTTCCTGCGAATTTTTTGATGCCCAATGATTCTTTTTGCTCGTTTTTATTGTATGTACATGTTTAAACGATTATTATATTTGAGTCTGTTAGCTTATACGAGTATAGGTATATTGTGTAAATATTATTATCATCTTGTTTGAAAATAAAAGTTGGATAACACACAGGACAGTATGAACAAGCATATTAGCTATAAGCTGTATCTTTGTGCGTAACAACAAATTGAACAAAAAACTAAACATTATTGGCACCGTAATTTTATACAATCGGTCTGTGATTTCTATAAACTTACATCTAAGCCCAAACATAAGCTGAGACCTAAAAATAGCAGCCGCTGGTTAGGCCGCATGGACACAGCCGTAGGGTGGCAGGGTGGCAGGGTGGTGGGTGGTGGTGGGTGGTGGCGCCGCTTGGCCGTGAACTGCGCCGACCCCTCGCGCCCACATCACGCCGCTTCCTCCGCGGTCCGCAAACAACATTACCTGCTAGCATTTAAATGAGTTCAAGTGGTTTTAGATAAGGTTAGATCTTATAAATTCTTGTTTCAGTAGATATCTATTTTTATTATGAGAGAATATTGAAAGTAACAGCTATCTAAAAATGCATCTACATATTAATGATTTTCTTTGAAAGCTAATAATAGCTCGTCAGTGCCATAAGCTGAAAAACAAGTTCAACGACCTTTTGTTTTCATCTGATACATGGAAGATCCAGCCAAAATAAATGTTTTATCGATAAGTAAGTACAATTCTCATAACATTTAATTAAATTGAGCAATCTTAGAAAGGTTACATTTAATGATCATATTTCACAATTTAATAATACCGTGGGTTTTAAATTATCGCTTGTCGGAGGGTGTAGAAGGGGGTTGTTCATTGACGTCACGGGGGCGCATGCGCGCGACTCGCCCACGCTTTCACCCTACGTTCGCCGCTCGCTTTCGCGCCAAACCGTTGTTGGATCTCGCGCCGGTTATAACCTAACATACACTAACTTAGACCAAGTATTTTATTTTAAACTTTAATCTAATCACCGATGTTTTATCATTATGGAATCTAATAGTGACAATACACAGCTGCAACAGCAACCAACAGGTGAGCAATTCAAGTATTATTGAATATTTTAGTGACCTTTTGAACTTGAAATATAAGTAAGCGGTCATTGAACTTTGCTCTTTGTCTGTTCGTTATCGAATTCTTCGCTGTGATCTTGAATTGTGTAACTTATTCGTTACAGTTAACTATAAATAAAACGTTTTAAATTAACTACATTTGTAAGTGATAACAACAACCTGCAAACTAAAATAGATAGCAACTTAGTCTAAACAATTACATAACACAACCGAATTTTATAACAGATTAGATTACGCAACTAAAATATATCTAGCCACATCTGTTTGTGAAGTAGGATCTAAAAGATTTAAAAACACATTGGCAATATTAGATATATATTCCAAGGTTTGAGGAAGCTTTCCGAGATTTGTTAAATAAAGCGTGTGGCATAGAATGTGTATGTTACCGCGTCATGGTCATCAGTGCCGGATTAGCCCATAAGCAAATTAAGCAATTGCTTAGGGCATCACGTCTCGGGGGGCAGCATAAGGCAGAAACAACACCGAAACTGTATTTGCTAGCACTTGAATGGCAAGGCTGTTTATCACCAAGATATTACAAGACCCAAAAGTCTAGAGATGAGCACCAATCTTTACAAATCACTCGTCGATGTATTGGAAAAATGCGAGTGCGACTAGTGGATAGGAGGGCATAGAGGCGTGGATTGCTTAGGGCATCAAGTAGTCTTAATCCGGCACTGATGGTCATAAACGTCAATTTTATGGGGAATTGGTCTAGGATGGTTAGATAGATGTAAGGAAAACACGCGATTTTTAATGCCTGCAGTTTAAATGACGTTTAAAGTTACAACATTTAACGGGTAACAGTAAGAATTGGAAAAGGTGCAAAATGCAAAACAATTACTGTGCACTTGCTGAAATTAGGATCAATAGTTTCTTACTCAGAATTTATTGTCAGAAAAATCCTGACGTAGAAACCTTTGTATGTGAGTCGCGCTTCAATCAAGCAGCTAATGATCGGTTTAGGTTTAAGTGCACATAGGTGGGTGGTGCGTGCATGAGTCAGCCGCATCCAGACCGGAACACGGCACGTCAGCGCACCCTGCGCACGGTCACCCCGCTCCATTGCACGCATGCATATTCCATTGTAATGCACCAATATCCGTTCCACTTTTACGGTTATCTGCCGCCACTTGCATGCGTAAAGTGCAGTGTCACTTGTTTTGGTTAAAATGTTCATACTTGCCGACTGCCGTACTTGGCGGGATTTCCGGTCGTGCAATCGTTCAAGTTTGGCTGTCCGTTTTACTTTGTTTGAAAGGTGTTAAAAGCTGTTGTTACTTTAAAATCGTTCATAACAAATAACTGAAATAACATTCCAAATACAATCAAGAATTTCAGAAATAGTTAACTTTGCTCAAGTTGTAAATAGTCCAAACAAGGCAAGCTGTCAATAGAGTAGGTCGTTAGGTAATAAAGAATTGCATGCAGTCGCTCGCTACATAGGTACGCAGGCAAAAACGCTGAAGAAAATGGTTTCAGAACTCAAAAGGATCATTTTCTCCGAAAGGATTTTTTCCTTGTCATGTAAAACTCTCCTTTGACGGTATTCTGTGCAGTGATATAGAATACGTGTGTGTTTGCGCTGCGTGTACATCAGCATTTCAATCTTCTTCAGCTTTGAAAGTCTTCTTTTCAAGTAAACTTTTTATGTAAAGAGAGACTCGACGGCGCCCTACACAACTACACATAGAAAAAATAGGTGTGTGCCTTAGTGTGCGTCGAGTACGCGGCACTACGAGTATGTACTTAGAGAGTGCATCGCTCCCGGGCGCCGGTGTCGTCGCACTGCATATAGGCCAGTGCACGCGAATGCCCGGACCAATCCCCCCCCGCCCTGAGCCGTCGCCGCCCCAACTCCCCGCTGCACTTCGCGATTTTCCATTTCCATCGTATTGCCCGTTCGCTAATTCCAGCGGTTGACTCGGCGCGATGTCGTAACGCGGGGAAATTTCTCAGGCCTTTCTCCGAGCATGACTCTGCAGCAATGACGTCTTCCGGTAAAGGGCATTCACTGCTTACAACTTTGACATTAATAAACTTGATCTGTAACATTATATAACAGTTTGGAATTTTGTTAGAGCTGCACCCTGCACGTGTTTAAATTATATAAAGTGATAGTTTTCATTGAAACATTTATTTAAACTTTTTATTTTATGTACACTTGAAACGAGAAATGGGCCACAACACAATACATTTTAATTTTTTCATTAAACTTGTTAAAAAAAATTATTATTAAGTTGTTTTGTAGAGCGCGCAAGTGGAACAACAATGCAATTTTTTCCGGGCATGATTGGTACAATGAATGATTTTTAGTATTGTTTACAAAACAATATAATTCAAGGGCAATAATTTCACAATGGAACTGATTCAATTTACCTAATAGACGGACATGGCGTAGTGATGACGTCGCAGTATTCATTTTCACTTAATAACAAATAAAGAATTGGGACAGACATATTATGTGCAGCGAACTGTCAGTTTATATTAGGCACGTTTTAATGCGGAAGCCGCGGAAGGTCTATCGGTATTGCGAAGAACGCCTGTACCCTATCGAATGTCGAGTGTGGGTTCAAAGCGCTCGCTAAGGCGCGCGGGTAAACAACGTCGTAAGCGCGCCGCTTCCGAGGCGCAGTTACGTCTGTACGGTTCTGAGCCCCCGGATGTAGTTACAAGTTCCCGCGGTCGTTGCCCGCCCGATGCGTGCACGATTCCCCTATATCGGTTAACTGTGGCGCGAAAACTAAAAGCGTGCGCTGCGACACATATTATGTGCTTTCATGCCTTTACACACTTGTTAGTTATGCGTTTCAGACATTAACAGAGTTTTCAGTGCCCTATTTTCGGAAATGGTTTTCCTGCTTCGGGAAAACCAGTAAGACTCTTGTGTTGTTTAAGAATGAGTAACTTCCACTTAGACTGTGTCTTATAATATAAGAAATGTCTTATTGGTCATTTTTGTACGAGGGTTTTTAGTTTACATAATAGCCTGACTACGATTTCCATATTAGTGTGACAGCATCAGTAGGCCAATTAAAATTGTATTATGTATTAACTGTCATCAACACTCATTACGTTGATGATTCATTTGAAACATTTCAATTAAATAATTAACTTTTATATACCGACATAAGTAAGATACATGGAAATAGTACCTGAAGATGACGATATGATTAATTTTTTTTTAATCCGATTGAAAATGATTTCCCACAAATGCAGATGTGACTGCGTGAACACGGAAACGGTTGGGTGCCATTAGCTAGTAACTGTACGAGTGTAGTCTAGAACAATCCTGCGCAGGCACGCCTAGGTTCCAGTGACATGTCCTGAATTGATGAGCAGCCTGCGATTCAGCCATTTTTAGACCGTAATCACCATTTAACTAACCGTGAATTTTATTACAATATTGACTATCCTCATTTTAGTCGCATAATATTTGCAGTAAGCTGCGGCAATAACCTATTCATCAGACACAATCCAATTACAGGCACGCCATGTGTGATGTGGTGCGAAGCTGTGTGCAGGTGCTTACCCCACAAAACGAACATGTCGCATCTCCTATTTACGTAATACCATAAATACTTCGGCGTTAATGAGTTGCGCAACGTTTTTTGTGATTCTTTTGGATGTTCTTAACTTACACGTTACATCGTAGGCGTTACTTAAACCTAGCATAATGCCTTTTTGTGCTAACGTAGGAACTTTGAATACCCGTTCGTGCCTCGAATTGAAATCGGGGACAGTGGTGGGACTCCTCGGTGTTTACAAAAGTAGTATTTGGAAAACATTGGGAGGAGGAGGGTTGTGTGTGCGTTAGGGTGCACGTCGGCGCGCGGCGGCGGGAGCGAAGGGTTAATGACCGGCTGTCGGCGCATTGTCGCGCGGGTGTTGCGCCCGCACCCGCCGCGCGACGCGACACTCGGTGACTCCACTTCAGCTACGTGCACTGCACGCGATCTAATCTACGATATCCATAACAAGTTTATCACTATATAAATAGATCGTTAACATTTTGAAGCTAGTCCCTCCTTGGACGATCGTAGGTACAGTCAACAGCAAAAGTAGATGATCAAAATCAGAAATTCAATACTAATGAACGAAGTTCGCGCAGAACTCTGCCACACAGCCACACAGTCTCTGCACACAGCTCAACAACTACAACAACGACCACAGCAACAGCTCTGCCATACAGTTCTGACGCGAACTCCGTTAATTAGTATTGAATTTCTGATTTTGGTCATCTACTTTTGCTGTTGACTGTACATATTTCTAGAACGACGCAATGTGGTTATTGATTTCATCCGGTATTATTGACCTCTAGAATATCGTCTGTCCAAATTAACAAATCCATATTTCTATCTTCAGCGTTAATAATCTGCCTCTTATTTGCATAATCAACTTTGGTACAACGAAATAAAGATAAAATTCGTGTGATACGATCTCTATCATACCATGATAGTCGATTACCCCGGGTGACGTAAACGGCGTCCTTGGAGCGAATCTACAAACACAATTGTACAAATATCTGCCATGAGTGGGTCAGTCACCCTCGACGTCGTCGGCTCCATCGCGATACATTGCTACAATACAATGAAGGATAAGTACGTTTGCTATCGAATACTGTTGATGTTGAACTACAATGACTCTTAAGCCTATATCATAGCGTAGTCAGTCACGCGTAGGTGACAATCAAATTAATGACGAAAATAACTCGTGAAAACAATGCGTCAGCCACACAATCTGCTATTAACGGTGTTAGTAATTTAGTAACAATGGATTATTTTCCTACGAGACTGCGGTTATAAAAATATGCTACATTTATAATGTTTTGAACAATTTAAAAGTTTTTTTCCACGTAATCTGATTTATACAATGATGTAGTAGCACCTGCGCTTGTCGTCGTATTCACGACTTCATAATTATTTTCTCTCTTATTGTGCTCCGCTTTTCAGTCATTCATTTATACAGTTCCATTTCACCGGTGCGTCATCAGCATCACTCCTACGCTCTCATTTACATACTCAAGCATTCTTACACGCTCATTAAGACGTTATGTATGGAACATAATACATTATTTTCAGTTCGGTTTGTCTGAGAACGTTGCCGCGTCGTTGTTTGTGAACATTGGTTCAACTCGGTTGTCATGTCACAGTAGATTCCGCTACACGGTGATGGTACGTCAAGCACTGACTCATGACAGTTCACTAAGAAGTCCATTGACACGAACCTTTCGAAACATATATTTATGTGTTAGTTATATACACGTCGCCGAAATAAATCTGCTACAGGCCAACTTGATCATTGTAGGCTGTAGAAATCTACTGCGAAAACAATTGCTAGAATGAAAGAAACTACATACCTACATGAGCTACATATGTAGGTATTTGGTTAGTAACACGAACGCGAGTGAACACGCATTTTTGTGCGGTAAACGGTTTTGTGAAAAACCAGTTTAGATTTTGATAGAATTAAAAAAAATGGTAACAATAATGAATACCTAACCTTCACCTTAGATGACACGACAGACCACAGAGTATCTACATGTACATAGTTGGAGTCAAAGTAGTATGGTCGAAACAAACAAAGGAACCTACACTGTATTATCAGTGACATACATTGCTAGCTCGATAGCATAGCAGCGATAAGCTGAACAAAACATCGCTTCGGTACAATGACCCAGAATTATATAAAAATGTCCTCGATTTTGATAACGCTGTGGCAATGACATTTTATTACGGCCTCGAGCTATTATTATTATTACTTATATTATATCAGGAGTGGTGTATATGTTACCGATTTTGGGATGAACTAGTTTCGCCTAGGCCAAACTAGTTCTCCCTCGCTCTTATATCCTATGTCGACGGAGCTCCTATTTCTGTGTAAATGGTTTAAAGTAACCTAACTAAACCTAACCTCGGGGTGCCCTTCGCCTATCGACCGACCGAAACCATGCAACCCGGTAGGGAGAACTGCAGGGTAATTGCGTAACACACTATCAGTAGCAATGGGTTTCATTTTGACAGTTCAACAACATTCATTGCGTTATTTACGTTGTTGAGCTGACACATTTTTCGAAGATAAGGAGCAATGGATTAGCAATAAGCTTGAAAATGATTCAAATTGAGAGGAATAGTGTGTTACACAATTAGGGTGCAAGTTTGACCTAGGCGAAACTAGTTCATCCTAAAATCGGGTTTGGCCGGTAACTATATATTATATAACATCCAACGTCAACAAATCACATTTTATAATATTAAATTATGTTGTTCAGGAAGTAGTTGATACGTCACGTTATGCGCCATACAACTAACATTTTATACAAGTACTGATAACATATTTAGTTATTCAAAATGACCGATAAATAACGTATTAAAGTAATTGATTATCGCACTTATGTTAGCCTTAAAACCATTGAAGAGCGTGCCTAAACACAACAGGACAAATATTGTTGTATTGTCATGTCACATGTTACGCCATTAGTACATGTTCAAACTCTACTATGCGTTACTCGAGGGAGTTGCACCGCGCGGCGCTCAGTGCTAATTGGGGTGCATCGCGGTGCGTTGACTCTGGGCTGAAAATGTTGGCCGGAACGTTCCACGAACGGATGTCAACTTTCTCGCGGTTACGTAACGCGGAGAGATGTGAGCACTAGAACGTTCGGAGTCATCGACCACGGCCGCCACTCCGCCAGTTACGAAACACTGTGCTGCACACCACAACACTGCACCTAAAATATTGAACTCATATTAACATGTGAACAACATTCAACTTATACAATCTAACGTATTCGCAATAAACGCTGCAGTAACTAACAAATTAATAACTACATATTGTTGTTGTCTATGTCATTAAAATAAAAAGTTTAATTATTGCAACGCCATAAATCGTGTAGGTGTAGGTAATTGTAATTACATGCAACATAAACTACCCCACGTAATGGTCCTTACTTAGTTGCGGACGGGGTAGCTGTATAGAGGCAGCGTGCGGTTATTAATGAGTATTATATCAGGTGCGACGATTAGCTAGACTATTTGAAGTATAAATTGGTTGTATCGTGTATAGTTAGTACGAGGCGGTGGGTCGTCGTTCGCGGCGCGAGGTCAACGCCGCGGCGCCGCCACCCGTTCAACTTACAGCTTTCACGACGAAGTACTTCAACACATTTTACTTACTCAGTTCGCCCGTCTTGAAAACTAACTAGACTGTGGATGTATTAGATATTAAAATATTCTAAACTATACAGTCTGGTAGATCAGATTTGTAAAGTACGTAACTAACTTAGTTATGAGGTCAATATCAAAACAATATTACTATTTATTCTGTCTATGAATTATTTATTGTTTCTGTTTACTTTCTTCCTTATCGGTTTTGTAGGTCAGTATGTATAGCCTTCCTATCACGGTTATCTCGGGACAAATTTGAAGTTATGGACTTGAGTTAACGATAAACTTCAAACTTTACGTGGAATGTATTTATAATACAACAATGAATTTCTAGAAATAAAAGTAAAAAGTCTAGTTAAATTGTAGTAGCTAATAATACTTTTAATTAAAATCAAATTGTTTTCCTCGATGTTCTAAATTCTTAGAATTATTTTAAGTAGGTACAAATTCTTAATTGGGTTGTCAACAACGTTATCAATGAGCGATTATTTAGTTGTATTGGTGTCTGGTTAAGTGGTTACAGTTGGTTTGGCACGATCGACAAGACTTGTTAACTATTCCTTTTTATCCCATATAGTATATAGAGCGTAACAATTACGTGATCATCAGTGGGTTGAGATATTTCAGGGCCGGTACACTCGGTACAGAAGTGAAGGGGTCGAGTGCACGTTCATGACACGCCAGCAATTATAAGTACGGAGGCGTCATTGAACCCGCATTATTGCGAAACAACGGAAACCAGTCCAGTGCCGCCTCTCCCCCCTCACGTTGCGATCCCCTCCTACACACCTGCTGCGAATTTTTAAAATCCTAGATTATAGTTGACATGCGACTAGCTCCTATCCGACGTGATTGGCATGCCCAGTTGGTTACATCACTAGCCATCGCAGTCTGCAAAAACCGCTCAATTATTATTTTTCTGAGTTTTTATTAACAATAAACATTTTTGATAATTTCCTATTAATAGTTTTCTAAATGCTTTAGTTAAATAGAAATCTTACATAATTCTAATAGTCATGCAGAGAAAGAAGCTTAGGATTTCTAAACAATACATTTATTTATATAATAATCATTTACAACTACCATAATATTTTAGAATGAAACTTTCAAAAACCAAATTATATCAAAAAAGTTCTAGCTTCTCTATGTATAACAACAAACAGCAGTCTGAGTTTGGCACTACCCAAATAATTTCAATTCCCCACCGGCCACATTATTGTGTGAAGTAAATTTCCGCAACAGCAGTAGTATTATGCTGTCGGTACCGCGCCTAGCAGCGACCTATAAAGATACGTGCTTGATAGTGGTGCAGTCAGGGACAACGGCCGGACTGCCTCATTCGCAAGAATCGCAGGTAGGCTAAGGGGTTAAAGAACTCCATTGCACTATATCAAATACCATTGAACTCGCTCCGTCCCGCTCCCACGTTGCACCCCGCGATGCATCGCTTGCACTCGCCACCGTGCGAATCCTGTCTGATTACGCGACACGCATGCGTATGACATTATCTACGAGTAACTATGGTACACGTAAACCGGTATATGGACGTTACCTATGTGCTACCTACATGCACTATTCTATATAGGAAAATGAATATAAGATACTGGCCAGTTTTAATGCACGCGCAACTCCACGTGACGGGAAAATAGCGTCAGATTAGATTAACAGAACAATTCGGGGAAACTATAGTGTGGGAAATTTTTTGGTCAGATCAATGTGTATTCTTTTACGTAGAATCGATTTGTTTCAACTCTAAATAAAATCATTATTGCCATAGTAATGTTTTTAACAAAGCAACAGAAAAATTAAAAGTTGCTAGGTTTAAAGTTGCTAGGTTTCACTTTATTATGGCTATGAGTGTATAGTATAATATTTTTAGAAACCATAAATCAGTAAAATGATAGATTTTCTAAGTCGATGTTATAACTTTTAGAAACTCGAGCCACCTGTTACATAATCGGTATAAACTCAGCTTACGCTGATCGTGTGTCGATAATCAAGTTTAACGAGTGGAAAGTTCAAAGAGGGCAACGACATCAGACGACAGTGTCGGCGCTTTGTCGCGCAATCGCCTGAAAATCGCGCTAATTTGTATGACACTCGATCGCGTGTTACCGCAGGTGACGTACCCGTGAACCAGGAACAACTAGCCGAAGATCAAGTTCCACGGGCGTTGACTGCGACATGTGCGCGCCGCCGTCGGTAGTAGCTAGTTATTTTCTACTGCACACCTATATTACGTCATGCTTGCATGAACTCACATGCCACGTCAAGAAAAAAAACAAACATGTAATCAACTCGAAAGTACAAACAAATAGTAAAACAAAACATTGTCTATAATGGTATTCGATTAATATTGTACCCAAAATCAAAAAAATATGTTTTTTTTTTATGAAAATTACAAATACTTTTTGGCACTTCAATTATTTGGCAGACAATAGCGATAAATTCAAGGCGAAATTATAAAATGTCATTGAACTTGATAAAAATAATTTAATTCTACACGTAGGTACGCTTTGTAATCTATGTAGGTAATTCGTGTTTGTTGGAAAGAAAGAATTTACATGTTGCATTGTTAACTTAGAGTTTGGAACAACAGACAGACAGAAATCTTCAAGGCATATATAAAACATTCTCAAGGTATATGTAAAACGTTGTAAGTTTAATATAAAATAAACGTGCCGCGGCCCGCGTGTAGCACGGCCCCGTAACCGATGGACCAATTCCCCAAATTGTAGCGGTCGCTTTTCCCAGAGACCTCGATTCGAAAATGCCCGTCGCGTCGGCTCAGTGGCCACTCTCTCCCGCTCCACTTCATTCCGCCCGGTCTACGGAAGCGTAGCAGTGGCGTAGCAGTCGCGTAGCACCTTCGTAGCACTGGTCAACGTTGTAGTAATGCCTACGTTACATAAAAGATGATCCCTTGAATTGATTCTAAAGTTCAAGACCATTCAAGACCAATGTGACCATAAATTAATTCTTCTTTTACAAGATAACACAATGTGTAGCGACGACTCTATTGAGCCGAACATAAATATTTACATTCTGTCGCTGTTGATAATAATTGTCAAGCAATTACTGGAGAAGAAAGCGACGTGATAATTATGCTCACATAATTATTTTTTTTTAAATAAGTGTAACGAAATCATGAAAAAAATTAGGTATAGTGAACATCAGCGTGACCCTTATGTATAAAGATAGCACTAGATTTACATGCAATATTGAACTTTTGGCAGTCTACGTGTCTATATCTCAATTCAAGGCTATTTCAAATTTCCATTTATTGCGTCTTTACAATGTTTTCAGGAAAACCAATGTTTTTAAATAGTATTCTGGCCAACTCCAAACCACATAAACAAGTTTCTAGAAAACAAAAAGTACCTATACTATTGACGTATGCATAGGTATAAAAAAGGCTGATCCACAGATTATAGTTCAAAGACAGGTATTTTATCAGTAGAATACCGAATTCGGAATAGGTAACGCTGTCATTAGATCACGTGGTGCGGTGGAGTAGGTAAAGTCGATAATATAAGTCATGCTACACGCTACGTGTAAATAGGTGGCGAGGTATATACGTCGGCACTTGTTTACCGCGCGATGCTCGCAGACCTTGAGATTCGGCAGCGGTCAGTGGCCCGAGGCCTCGCAAACAAAATATAAATCTTATTATTACCCGCCGACCTCGGTGGCTCGGTTCCTCACTGGTTGTTCTATTACTAATCGCAGAAATTTATCCGGAAATTAGTCATTCTGCATTTAAGTTGCGTTTTGCCTGTTTAAATACATACTTGAAATATATAACCTCAAAGAAGGTTGGTTTTGTGCGTACGATTGAATAATTACAATAATATATTAATAATTCAATGTCAAACTAACAGTGTGAAGGATGAATGTTTTTAGATGAATAATATGTCGGTAATTCTTGTGCTAATTGGCAAATATTGTGAATCAGACGCCCAAGGGTCTGACTTCTCTGAAATGATCAGAAGCATTCGTGTTACAAACGCACTGCGATTTCCTTGTTAATACGTGATTTTATAGATTTTGAGATTCTTTTCCTACATGGCAGCCTTCTTCACTTGAAACATTAATAAATTAATTGAGCATGAGTTGACATGATTAAATTAGAACAGTTTCATATGTTTCCGGAACGTGACCAAAGGACTGTGTCATATTATGTGGTAAAGCTGATGTAACTTTTTAATTTTCTCCAACAACATAGTTGATAAATTTGACTTGTTATTTTCACATGCGATTCATTTTTCACATTACGGTTCGTTGACTTGGTGTTCGTATGTACTGGTAGCCGAACTGAGTGTATGCTCAGGTTTACGTCGGTGTGGGTGAACATTCTTGTGCTATATAGCGCTCGTGTGTGCTCGTTACAGCACGGCGAGATGTGAAGTAACCACGTCTGTGTTGGGTATTGGCGATTTCGGAGGCGGCTCAAGGACGCCCGGCTCAAGTTCAGTAGCCACCTTCGGCAGTGAACGACATCATTTCGTGCGTTGACCCTACCGCTTCCTGTGCCAACTGAGGCAAATACTAAATTTATCACTTAAAATTTCTATTTAATAGTAATATATGCCCACCATTTAATCGACTTTGACTTAGAAACAATACCTTTATTAGCATATAAAGTGATATGTAGAGTGTGAATGGCCTCGTTGTTTGCCTCGACACAGACCATAAAAATAACGACCACTGTTTAATCCATTGTATTTTTCCTGGCTATCAGTTGAAGCCATTGTGAGCAGTTTATTTAAATTTTGATCTAGACTTGAGTTAAATATGTATTTACAACTTAATGCTGAGTAGCTACAACGTTTGATTTTCCTTGTTACAGGTAAGTGTCACCGACCGCCGCACCGTCCTCAAGTTTGTTCGAAAGGAGGTAAAGTTAGCTCGCTTGATATGATTGCACATAATGGTGTGTTCTCGTTAGAGCACAATGCACCAGGTTGCAGTGCTGGAGTCAGTCACCCCGTCCTAACGGGGCTCGCCCTATGCCCGCTCGGCTCGCGGCTCGCGGCTGCTGTCATCACGCCGCAATTGTCGTGCAATCGTGCTTACTAATGCCAACTGGACTCCATATGCATACATAATATTATGGACATTCGCATCGCCCCTGCTCCACGCCTATTCAGAATGCACATTGAGGAAAAGAACAGAAATTCTGTCGTAAGAATGAGTCGCCAACTATTGTTACAAGCAATGTCCAAGAATCCTGCTGAGCTTTAGAAAACAAATCACCAACACAAAACACCACAGAAATAATTATTTGGGTGCTGATTACTTTAGGTTACCACATACTAAATTGTCGTTAAGTACAGGGATCCCAAGGGACTGGGCTATTGTTGTCATCCTTATGCCAAAGTGATTTTTTTTTTCGTTTTACATACGCTTCTGTAAAAACGATGTTGGCTTTGCTCGATAAAAAATTAAAATATCGCATGTTTGATAAAATCAATATAAACGATATATCAAACGTGTTAATATCAGTTTTTTAGAGAATCGCAAAATAAAACCTAAATTATGAGAATACAATATTGTGAAAATATTGCACAGTATCCCGCTGATATTTTATCATTAAGACGAATATTTGTAAGGGCATCCCTCGGCCGCGATATCGTTTAGCGCCGACACAATACATCAGCAATCTGGGAATGTCGGTTACGAGCCGCTCTAACAAAAGGAAGTTAAAAAACTTTTGTAAAAGATTCAATCCTCGCATTTTTTTGTCGTTAAAAAGGTTTCGATTAAACAATCATTTTAATTTTTTCACCATCTCAGAAGAGTTAGATATCGCGAAACTTGCACAATAACGTATCCCGGCAAAAAGTTGGACTTTACCTGTTCGTGAAATCCGAGATGAAAAGAAAGGGTAGGTCGAATCGCATCGTGATTTTTTTGACAATACGAGAACACCATTCTGCTTGCATTTTTTACGCGGATTGTAAAAATTTTCAACCTTTGAAATCGAAGTTGAAAGGAAGGTGGGGAGTAAGGGGTTAGTAGATTTCTATTGCTCTATTGTTTACTCAGCAGATGGTATTAAATTCGCTCGTTGCTCCTTGATCCATTGACAATATGGGTCACGATACTTACGTCCAACCAGCGCTATATATCCCTTAACTTATCTGTCTCAGCCTCAGCCCATTCAAAATATATGCGACATCAAAACAATAGCTACCTTTTGCTAGAGAAAAGAAAAGACCCTTGAGACAATGTAACGACACAAAAGCTATACTGCTATATAATGTACCGTAAAGACTTTTCTACGAAATTGACATTAGTGGTAATTTCACCAGTAAATCTTTAACACAGTTTTGTTGTTCATAAAGACTTTTTGTAGTAGTCAAAGACTTGCTAACCATCAATGCTGAATAATTACTTGTATTTTTTTTTGTAAACTATAGGTAGTGTGTAGAATTCCCTATACTTATTTCGTGACTTGAGTTATTAGTGTTTCTATACCATAAATAAAATAAATGGTTGCCTCCATGCAAAATCGTTATGACACATTTTTTCGAGAAGGTTCCTTTCCTAGTTATCAAAGTGATAGTGGAGTGGCACAGCAAGAACGTGGTGCACCGTTACACGCACTTGCGGAGTTGAGTGCACGCGCGCGCGGTCGCCGACTCCACCAGGGCACCAGTCCCACAGTCCCACGTCCCCAGTGCTCTTCCCGGCGCCTATTTACTGCCCCGTAATCTATCTAAACCTGAACCTTGTATAGTAATCCAACAGTTTATTAAATCTTACGATTACGTCACTGTTGTTGCCTGAAAACAACCAAGAAACATGTGTCGGTTGGCAGTGTTGGCACGCGGCGCACATGCGTATGGCATGCGTTGGTTGTATGTATTTACTTACATTACTATAATAATATACGTACTCATAAAAAAACACCACAAAAGGCCCAAAATATTTAAATGCCGATGTCTGTGCGAATCCACTTTTTACTAATAACAAGGTGCAGCTCTGCCACGTTTCTGCGACAGCTGGGAGACGAGGAAGTGCGTTCACAATGCCAACCACGCAAATTATTGATTGCCGAAAATCGAAACTGCTCCAATAATAACCATTGTGTTCTTTTCGGTAAATAAATGAAAACTTTGCATCGCCTCCAACCACCTTTAATAATACTTATTTCAAGTTGAATGACTGCTTTATTGTAAGTTTTTGTTGACAAGGAGGTCACTGTGCGTGATATTACACTTGAATCCCGCTACCAAAGACTAAATTAGAAGGTATCTTGTATAACAGCCGATAATTCTCTGCTGTAGTGTAATTACAGCAATTCCAATAATGGTTATGGCATCCTACGCAAAATGGTCGTAGTAAATGATGTTAATCGTGTACGACTTACTAAAGCCACAGTGCTTACCTACATAATTTAGAGGGCAGCAGTTTTAGTTCACGTATGCAACTAACTAAGCTTATTGTTATTTCTGTCTGTGTAACTGAAACTAAGAGAGAACTTTAGACCTTATAATTTCCGCCTCTATATTGCGTAGAACTAAAGTCACTAATTATTAGTATATCAAAAATAACAATACATTGCAGAACATAACAAATGTATGTACTCATTTAATCGTATACCATGGTCCATGTGGAGCGTGGGGGGGACTCTAAAGAAAAAAAAGGTATTGGAACCGGTCTCTTATAAAATGAAAGTTGGTTATAGGTAATGCGCAGCACTTTCTCCGCGAACTACGTTCGTACTTCGGCGGCATTGCTTCCCTTCATCGCACAAACAGAACAACAAAAATTTAGTTTACCAGATTTTCCGAGTTGAATTCATAAACTAAATGCACATACGTATGTAATACATTTGCCCGGGTACTACATAATATACATTTTCCCGGTTTCAGCGTGAGAATATGTGACTGTGTACCATGTGCTTTTATTTGACTATTATTAGGTTAGGTGTATTATATAACTGTTCTAAGTAAACATGACATTCGAATATTTAATAATACGTATGTGTACCTACGCTGACATCACGCATACAAAAAGGTAACATCCCATAGGATTTAGCCAGCTGGCAGAAGTCGAATTAATTTTATTACATAATTATGTTTTTTTTTTTTCAATATTTTCAATATATTCATAATTTTCAACCCGCACTGGGCCCGCGTGGTGGATTTACGGCCCACTCCCTCTCACTGAGAGGAGGCCTGTGTCCCAGCAGTGGGAACGATATAAGGCTGATTACGTATGGTTTTTTAACAATGCCTAGCAGCATTGTCTTTTTTTCTCCAAAATATTGACATTTAAATATTTATTTAGGTACTATCTATTTGAACGGAGTGGGTGATTTAAATAAAGTCAAGGGTATCATTTGCGTCGCAAACAACGACGACGGGGTCAGTAGACTCTTGTGCGCAACTGCCGAAATTATCGCGGCCGGTACACGCGCCGCGCGCCGCCGCGGCCAACGAACGAGCCAAGGCCACGATGCCTCCCCGGCCCCTACCCGCCGCCCACTCTAATCTCACAGCTCCTGCTGGCAGCCTAGATATCTATGTTATGACTTTATGAGTAAATCGATCACCCTTCATTCACATTAACATTAAACATAAAAATATAAACCTTGCTTGTCGGCCGACTCGAGGCCTCGAACCGCGATAGCGAACTTATAAAACATTTAGGATTTCAATTTAGCGATAGGTACATCTTGATAACAATGCGTTGTGCACCATATTTATTTATTGCAAATTTATTTGAAATGTATACGAATACTAAGTTGTCTTTGTTAGAGTTACGGTACTATTAGTTATATGTGCCTGAATGTAACTGTAATGGAGGTTATTTATCTAGGAAGCAATAAACGTGGATCGGGGAGGCCCGGCTAGGTATCAGTGTAGGTGCGAGGTACAGCGCCAGCGCGGGTGGCTGGCGGGTGGCGGAAGAGCCGTGCGGAGCGGGCGCGGGCGCGGGGCGCGGCAGGTGGTAACGTCAACGCGCGGCCGTGAACTTTCTTCGGACACGTTTTCAGGATTTAATGCTGCGCAATATTTCGCGGCTAGCCCGACAGCCCCGGATCACAGCTTATTGCCGCGTGCCACTTTTCTCGCGTCTTTTTCTTTAAAGATATAATTCAGTGGTTTCCTTACATATTTTCACTTTCAAGTTGCAGTATAAACGCCTTAAAATTTGTACAGTGTGGGACAACGCAGTGCCCAATTTAAATTGAAAATAAATTGAAGAATTATTTTTGCACCCCAATAGCCGCGCAGTTGTCATGTAGGTACCTACATATATGGGCTGATTTTTCAAAAGTTTGGTGACTTTTATTTGAAGAATAATTATGACAGTTTGACATATTTTCTATACAAAAGCTGTCAAACCGCAATATTTATTCCTCAGATAAAACTTATATGACTATTGAAAAATTATATTTATTATAGGAAATAAATCTTAACTGATTTAAATCTGTTTACGATTTAGTAGTCGTAGCCGACAGTTTAACTCGGACTCATCAAAATGTAAATTTTACGTATTTAGTTCGAGTTCAGGTCGGTGTTCATCGATTATGTACAAAATTAAGAGTGAACCAGAATAACATGTTGTCCTTTTGCTATTATCGATTGACAACACAAAACTTAAGCGCGCTCGCTGCTTACATAACCTAAATCCAGACATATGAAAAACTGGGATTTCGTCTGTAAAACAGTTACATTTTCATATCTTATTCGTTTAAATTCATAGAAAATGATCAGAACTCACACAAGGCGCTATATGGCATTAATGAGGGCGAGTAAATGTAACACTAGGAAATGTTCGGCATACACTTCCTCATTGTTGCGCATAGTTGTAGAGTGTAGGTGAGTAGTGCAACGCTGAGCTGCAGCGGCGGCGGCGGCGGCGCCGGCAGCAGCGCGCGGCGGCGCGGGCGCAGCGCATACGCGCCCGACCAACAACATTATACAACGAGGCGCATCATCGCCGCGCGGGGGACACCGCGATGCTCTGATTACGCAAACGCCCACTGCGCAACACCTCTCCTATACTTCACTACGTTACGTTATTGCAACGTATAATTAAACAAACTCAAAGCTCTAGAGTCTTGGACCAATAGCCGACTTCAATGCTCTACTTGGCGCGTTCGCATTTCGCTCGTTATGCTACGATAGAGAACATGTGCTTTGTCCTATTTTCTAGTTATGTTATATAATTATGTTTTAGTTGTAGAGGGTAGATACCTACATCAGATCTGAAGCGGGAAATATGTATTATAAAACTGAGTTTCTTAGTAGGATGTGTAAATAACATGCAGAATTGCAGGCGTCCTCTGACGGAGCAGGAAGTCTCGACTTGATGCAAATATCAAGGTGAGGTGACCGAAAGGAGAAAGGCTCCTTCATCAGCACAATAACTTGCATAAATATTTATTTCACTTGTTAACCATAAACTTATGGTTAACAAGTGAATCCTTTAAGGAAATTCTTCTCAAGTCGATTAGGGTTAGGGCAAAAGCCTATATATCAGTTGATATTTAGGCTTTTGCCCTAACCCTAGTCGACTTGAGAAGGATTTAATAAACATCAAAGTATTTAAACGCCGCCGTCAATAAAATTTTGGCAAATCAATGTAGTTAAATCTTACAGCCATGATTATTTACATTTATGTTGATAGGATAGATAAATGGCCCTATTCTAGAATAATGATGTCCACTGTTGATAGATGGTTGCGCGAGCTCTATGTTTAGAACATCACACTAATCAAACTAATCACACTAATATCATAAAGGCGAAAGTTTGTGAGTGTGTGTGTTTATGTTTGTTACTTCTTCACGCTCAAACGGCTGGACCAATTTTGATAAAATTTTGTATGGAGGTAGCTGACACCCTGGATTAACATATAGGCTACTTTTTATCCCGATATTCCCACGGCATCGAGACATATGCTGGTGAAACCGCGGGGCGCAGCTAGTAGTAAGCTATTACCTAATATATAAATAAGTCAATGGTTTAGCACAATTAGATTAGTCGCTTTAGTAAACCGTCAAATTTCCTCATGTCAGGCGTTGCCTTGAGGATGACATTGCGGCTAAATCAGCATAGTTTGACATTGACATGTTCCGATTTTCGAATGAGGAAGTGCTCCTAGTTTATTCGGCGGGGCCGTCCACATGTTTGGAGGTTTGCGATATTAGACAACCTACATAGACGACCGGTATTGTTCACATTTTGATATACATACAATTGGTGTAAGAATACTGATGACTACACGTTATTTTTATGAGCTCTAAGTACTGAATCACGTCAGGGTCGTTGTAGCCTCTCATTTGCGTGTTTTACATTATTTTTTGCCAAGTTTCGAAGGTTACATTGCGTCATCCAGTTTGCCGTTTACGCATTTAAACATTCGAATTCAAATGGAAAACAACATTGAAATACCTATTTAAAGAACGATTAATGCCTGTATTGGATTCCATCCATAAATCACACTAATATTATAAAGGCGAAAGTTTGTGAGTGTGTTTGTATGTTTGTTACTTCTTCACGCAAACGGCTGAACGGATTTGGATGAAATTATGAAAACAGATAGTTTATAACCAGGATTAACACATAGGATTATTCCTAAGTTCCTATTATACTTTTGTCCCACGGGATCAACACTTATGCGGGTGAAACCGCGGGGCCCAGCTAGTAATAAATAAAGCAAGGAAGCCCACTAAATTCAAATTTTCTAACGTTTTTTTTCGATTCGCAGGTCAGTAACAAATATGACTTCACAGCAGAATTATAATCATTAAAATCATCAATACAACCCTTTTAGTTCATTTATAATCCCATAGATTGATATTTCATGAAATAATTATTCAAAATTTGAATTTCTCGGTCTACCTATAGCATTATCCCCCTTAAGATAACGCTACAATTTCAATTGAAACGTATGTCTTTGGCTAAGTTCAGTACCTAACCTACGAAGCAATATCCTGCGTCGTGTCGTCTCTGCCGAATTAATTGTCGTAAACGGGTCCACACAAAGTGATGCGTTGGACGGACGCTGCCGCTGTGTGGGGCTCCAGGCGTCACCGCATTGAGCTATTAATTGAACACACCCGACAAATTGACCTTGGCCTTGGCACGGGTTGCCGAATCAGCCGAGGTCAACCACGATTGAGAGCGTCCGGATCACACGGCCTGTATGTCATGCTTGCTTATTCATGGTAATAATACACTCTGCCGCACAAATACTGTGATATGTAATATGTAGGCAGGTATAGTATGCCAACAAATAAAATAATAAGCGATTGACTCGGTATATTTTGGAAGCACGCAATTTAAGCTATGGTAGCATGCGACATGGAAGGTACTTTCTTGTTTCATCCTTTTCAGTTTTCAGTAGTCGGGTTTTAGTTTTTAAACTTGTTTTTTTTAGCAATTATTTTGGGGCTTACTTCAGTAATATTTATTTTTTAAATGTGCTAATTAAGCCCTTTCATTTGACACCCAACAACACCAACACCCAGCACCACCCTAAAATATTTATTTTTAAATTCATTACTTTTGTCATCTACATGGCGCCATATTGAATTTAGTGTGACGTCGCATAGCCTATATTCAGCGGACGGTCAAGCATGGACGTAATATATAGATACTTCTATATATTACGTCCATGCGGTCAAGACGCTTCTAACAATACCTCTTTTGTCAAATTATTATAAGTACTTTTGAAGTTATGAGGGAACAGATGAACAGTTATACCACAGTCTTATTTTTATACTGTGGTTATACATACATACCGGTCAAAATCATAACCCTCCTTTTTGCTTCGCTGTAGTCGGGTAACTAAAAGGTATACAAGAAAATGTTCTATTAAATCTAAAATACGTGTTATCATTTCTTATCTAAAAAAAAAAGTGGGGTGGTGATGGCGGGGCGCGGGCGCAGTGTTGTCAATTACCCCGGGCGGGCTGTAGCGGCGACGTGGACGCCGCGGCGTCCGCATCGCCGCGCCGTCGCCGCTACAGGCGCTACAGCCCGCCCGGGGTAATTGACTCATACTGACCTCGCACTGCTTCGGAAAAACTCGCTACAGCTCGGCTCTCTTCGCCACTCGTAACCGCTACGTACCTACCCTTTTGATTTATCAAATACTTTTTGTTGTATCGTACACAAAATTAGAATTTCTGACATTTTTTATTAAGCTTATGATCAGGATCAGAATATTTCTTCACTTAGCTAGGTATTCACTTTTCGTGAAAGATTCCTCTGGAGATTTTTCCAAATCTGAATTAATTATCTCCTGAAAAAAAAACAAAGCTATGGGTACCTACACTACCTACCTACCGATTCATTGCAAAACATCACATTACGTTGCTGAAATTGAAACTAGAGCGATGGATTTTGGCAGCACTACAGGCTCAAAACAATAAATAGTACTCTTAACTAATAAGTAGCTGAAATTCAAGTTAAATAACGAACACGAACCACGTACCACGATCCACGTTAATAACGATTTTTAACCAAATTCAGAAAAGGAGGTTCTGTATTCGACCTGCGATTTGTTATAAACACCGAAGTTGATGATCAAATACGGCTACAATAACAAATTGGTCTGGCAAGCGGGTCGTATTTCCGATGCGCATCAGGTATAATCGCCGTCTCAGCGAGGCCTTGACCGCGCGCTGTCCGCTGCAAACATTCGGACTCCATTCCGAACGACCGAATTGCCAACGAGGCTCCTCGTGACTTCGCAGAACTTTCCAGCGAATCCAGGCCGCCAGCATCCGATTACAATAATATTGCGACGTAAATTTTTCTATATTGTTTTTAAAGAACTTGCGGAAAATAATATAGGTAAGGTAAAAAAATTCAGTTTTTGATGGCAAAGTGTGTGTCTTGCACACAATTTGCCATCAAAAACTGAAATTTTGGTAAACGATCTTCACGAAATTTCTTAAACCATCAGCCTCCACCAGCTCTCCATAGCAAGTCAAGTCATTTTTAGGGTTCCGTACCCAAAGGGTAAAAACGGAACCCTATTACTAAGACTTCGCTGTCCGTCCGTCCGTCTGTCTGTCACCAGGCTGTATCTCATGAACCGTGATAGCTAGACAGTTGAAATTTTCACAGATGATGTATTTCGGTTGCCGCTATAACAACAAATACTAAAAACAAAATAAAATAAATATTTAAGGGGGGCTCCCATACAACAAACGTGTTTTTTTCGGCGTTTTTGCCTTGTTTGCTCGATATCTGTCACCAGGCTGTATCTCAAGAACCGCGGTAGCTAGACAGTTGAAATTTTCACAAAATTATGTATTTATGTTGCCGCTATAACAACAAATACTAAAAACAAAATAAAATAAATATTTAAGGGGGGCTCCCATAAAACAAACGTGTTTTTTTCGGCGTTTTTGCCTTGTGTTACGGAAACCCTTCATGTGCGAGTCCGACTCGCACTTGGCCAGTTTTTTATAATTGGACGATGATGTAGGTACAGAACAAGTTAAATAAAAGCTTGTAATAACAAAACCCATAAAATCGAGATTAAACTTGACAAACCAATACAATACACCATGTCACTTTCTCATTCAAATGCATATTACGTTGATGGATCATATTTCAACGCCTGCCTGCCCTTGCGGTTGCCAGGCGTGAAAAGGGATTACTGATCACATTCTTTGAAAAGTTGTTAAGCTAATTTATGAGTGGGATAATGGATGCGAAGTAAATAAAGTGCTAAGTCCCGTTTGACCGGAGGCTGGCAGGCACGCTCGCTTTTGTCCCAGCAGCGTCCTTCGGCCGGCGAGGGAAGGCCGACCGGCGGCCCCTCGGTTATTGTTGCCTTTTATTTTGTTAAACGACTTTTCAAATAATGGTCGTTAAAAGCTATGGTTGAACCATAAAATCACATATTTAAACTGTGTAGTGCAGTAATGTTCACACATAACTAGATAACCACGCAATTACTTAATTAACATCAAGTTTTTGTTATATTTTTGCATTAACTTATAGCTTATGGCGCTATTGATGTTGATTATGCCTTGTGTTACCATATTTGCCAAGAGTAGGTAATCCGGAAAGACAAAAAATGTAAACCATAAATTGCAAACAATATGGCATACGGTCTGCTTTTTATTATTTCGTTAAAAAATGGCCGATCAATCGAGATGATCAAGTCCCACCGACTGTGGTCACAATGAACAATACAAAACTATACATGTGGCTACCGACTGACGATGCCGGCTTTGAGTTTTTTGGCTGTGGACGACATAGGAATAAGAACTCTATTTCAAGAGACGTTAAATTCAGTATAGTGATTTCATACAGTTTTTAGTAAGAGCTGACTACGAAATTTGATATTCGCACCCCGATATTAAAAGTGAGGGCAGCGGAAGGAAGTAAAAAACTGGGTTCCTATTCACTTTCACGTTTTAATCGACACACATGTCGCCATTCGATATTTTTTTTTCGTATTTGCGTTTGGTGTCAGAGATCAGAGGACAAGAATAAAAGTAATTTAATCATTATAAACGTAGACCTTAGGTATACATTCCAGTACCCAATGGAGCAATAATTTGGTGTCATTAATTTTACCTACTCTAATTACTTATAGAATAACGTAAATTAATTAAGTATATATTAAATTGTTATCATCATCATCGTTTCAGACGAAAGACGTAAACTGCTGGACATAGAGCTTTTTAATTGTTATAAAACCTCTTATTCACTGCCACAAACTTGTGTTCAGTTCTAAAGCAATCAGATTCAAGCAAATAGGGTACGAAGCAGCATAAAAAAAGCAAAATTTAGTACCTACATGTATACCTAAAGATATTGCAAAGCCACATGTAATTTCACAAAAAATGCACGTGTGGGAGGATATTTGCGAAACCCTTTAAAAAGTTTCCTTTTGTGCAAAAGGGAAAGTATTGGAGCGAAATAATCTCCACAAAAAATGTAAGAAAACATTGACGAACACCTTTCAGTAGCAGTTTAGGGGAAACCAACGAACCCTTTGCTTAGTTTTTAGAGGTATTGAAGCGACTAGTTTCTCAAAATTCACCATAGATATACATAATTATAGATCCAAAATGTAAAAATACATCCACGGAATTAATTTTATTCCATTCATTTGATATTTTGTGCGAAAAAGGCTTTCGTACCTAATATCAGTCCGATTCTTATGTCAAAAATATATAAACTCTGGCAGTTTATGTGAATTTGGGGCAATATTTGTTTTCATCGTAAATTATCAAACAATATCACATAACATGATAAATGAATACCCAATAACTAGTCAGAAAGACATAATTATGTGACGTTGTGTAACTATTTATATTGGTTCCGCTTTTGTTTGACGACCTAACTACCTAGGTAAGTATATACATAGCTATGCCAATTTTTTTACTAGCTCGACGGAATTATCTGTTATAATTATAACAGATTTCAGAGCTGTTTCACCTATTTATAGAGTTATAGCATCATAGCATGCATCGCAATGAAATAATATAAATATAATTAATTTTGTCGATGTGTCGAATTTCGAGTACAAGAAGTGCCTAGTAGTGGAGTGTCAGTAGGCTGTGTCAGAGCGCCTGCGCGCCGCGTGCCGGTGGCCTTGACCGGCCTGCGCCAAAATTTCCAGGTCGTTCACCCGCCGCGACGCCCACCGCCACTCGTTTTATCTCGCATAAATAACTGCTCGCGCAAGCGAATAAGCACCTAATAAAGCTTCAAATAAGAACGAATCTTCCGCTTTCACAACAATTGTAACGTCAGTGTTATATAAAGTCGTGTTTATGTACCTATTGTTAAAAGAAACTTGTTTATCAATTACAAGAAGGTAGGTAATACGTATTATGTAGAGTTACACAAAGTTCCTTATTATGTAGGTAGTTTTAATAGCAGTCACGTTAGAGCAATCGGTGCTTTACAAGCTTTAGTCTGTTGCTTTTAATTATGTATCTTACATACAATATATATACCAGGTCTCGTGTTTTATGCATAGGTATGACATTTGTATATTTTGAATAATCATTATTTTATCACGTTTTGGGTATTGGTAATTTTATAATACCTTAGTTGGCACAGTCACGCGCTTGTTTATGTGTCCAGGGTCTACGTACGTATATTCATACATGGGCAATGTGAAGGTTGTAAGTTGTAGGTCGTCCCAAATGTATTACTAGGTAATTATAGTCATAAAATCCCGGAAGCATGTGCTCAGACTGTTCAGAGGGAAGCAGGCAAACAGGGCGCTCCGGCAGCGGGTCAGTCCGTCACGCGGCGACCTACACCGTGCTCGCCATCCATTAGCTCGATTTCGTGTTCAAGTTCACTCGCGCTCCATCACCAAAAATATTTTCGTAGTGTGACGCAACCGGCAACGGCTACGTCCCACTCGAACGCTCGGCTAGTCTCTCTGTCGGTGCCGCTCTCGCGCGACCTTGGCCGCGGTGAGCCGCAAGGTTCGGGTCTTCGAACTCGCGCTGGAGCGCGGGCGCGGGGCGCGGAGCCGGCAGTCCACCAATCGCTCGCCGCGCACGCTTCAGCGTGCTTGTGATTGGTCCACCGTTGGCGCGGCAATGACCTCGGAGACCGGAGTTCGAAGCGCGCCGATCCTCACTCCGAAGCGCAGAACGACAGGCTTAGCCGACCGATAGAGGCGAATTTCGCTTAGCCGGCTACGCTTCGTCGTCGAAGCGATTGTATCGCACAGAGCGCTGATCTTTTTGCAGACTTTCACTCTTAAGGGGAAACTCGTGCCGCTTCGAGCAGGAGCGCGCGCGGCACTCGCTCAGTTCGTCGATCGAGCTCGAGTGAGACGCACGCGGCGCGTGCAGCGGCTATATCTCGCGGGACGAGCGACCTTCATCCCTCAACGTGCCGGCCGCGCGCCCCGGCCCATGCACTCCTGTCCTATATTCAGTGTCACAGCGCAGCGCGCAGGACGTTTCAAGTCTAAAGCCAGTGGGCTCCATGTGGTTTACGTGTAGTGCAGTGCGGGGGAGGACAAAATAATTAGATTTGAAGTACCTACATAAATATAAATGACTTTAGTGATGTCTCCTGATAGCAGCTACGGGCGCTACGATGCGCCTACGCCGGCTGACCATAATATGATGAGCCCGGCGCACAAGGAACGAGAACCCGAGTTGCATATAGGTAGTCCCTTTTATACAATCATTTTATTTGTTTATTTACATTACACATTATCACAACATTAACTCTGTGCTGTAATACCTGTTGTCATTTCAATCGTTGTTGTTGTTGTTGACAATTTTTCCTGTAGAACGTAAGTTCAATAATTATCTCTAAAGTTTAAATTTTTTTAATTGTAATTTTTCAATTAGATCATAAAGATACCTATCTGATTTTTTTTATTCTATCATTTTATACATAGGTTACGTTATAATGTGCCTTTTTTAATTTACTGCAACGGAATATTGTTTATGATGTGAGTATTGTGAGTTACTTAGCCATAACGATTAAAAAAATCTAATTTATTACCTACTTCGTCTTACGTAACTTCCGTACTAAGCACAACGAGGTCTCGCCAGTTAGGTATTACTTTTTTAATATCATAATAATCAACTAAAGTTAGGCAGGCATATACCTAATCTATTTCAGCTAAATACATAATTCTTTTTGTCTTGAATGCTATTTTCATTAAATATTTTACACCGTAATTCGCGTAAAAAATTGCTTGAGATAAGCGAAAATAAACTCGTTTTCAGGTATAAAGTGAAGGCCAAATTCTCAGAGGAATTTTGAAAAATAAAATAAGTACTTACCTATGAGACCTTCTGAAATAATAATAAAGTAACCGGTAGGACACAATAACATTTCATGCTAGATTAATTATACTTAACGGCATTGGTAAAATCTGATTAATGATTTATTTTTTAATGATCAAAGGGTACAATGCTAACATAATATAGTATTATTTACAAACGAATGTCAAATCGTCTGCAGAACGAATATTTGATGGATGGATTGTTGAACATTTCCGCTCGGAAGGGCCCAGCGAAAAACAATTAAAGGCATTGTACAAAATAACGTACTGTACAACGATGTCAATAGTTTCTCCGTACAAATCAGTGGGGTCCGGCTGGAGCCGTGGCAGCGGGGAGCTCTTCAATATTTGCAATCGATTCCTAATGATCTTATCGCTCTTTATCAATTGCTTTGTGATTTTTTCCCGTGAAAAATCAAGCAAATATAACAAAGAGTTAACCGTTACTCACTGGCACCGCTGCCACCCCTTTTAATAACTAAATTAATGATTTAAACTATTGATAGTTTTCCCATGATGTAAGAAAAGTGTTATGTGTAGAAGTAATAGGTGCGTGAAGCAGGTTCAACGTGGCGAGTGGCGACAACTGCCTCACCACACCACTTTTACTTTTCTCTGAATGCGTGTAACACAAGATTATTCGCTTGCACATAATTTATGATAAACAAGTCGCTGCAGCACGTAACACTGCACACTACGAAGTAAATTGACATTAATTGTCAATTTGCAGATGAATTACCAATCAAGATCAGCTGATAATAATAAAACCTCTCTTATGCATAACAAACGTGTTAAATAACAAGGAAATACGATTTGAAACGTGATTTTGATCGTCATCAAGTAGGTACCTACTAATTATTTACAAACAAACATCGCCGTGACACAGATCGGCAGCGGTCGGAATGGCCGCGTCAGTATTGTGCACGCTCGGTCCGTCGCTCGGCATTCGCGTTACGTGGACGCGAGACTTTCTCGCGCACTTTCCTCGCCTTTTAATTGACGTAACGAACGAGCGACTCTCACACACGCCACCCAGAAAAAAGCGCGCGTTGCATCATACGAGGAGAAATGGCTGCACGCTACTGACTCTATTGCAACTGCACCAGTTACGTCTCACGTTGCTTTCCCTGTTCTATTGTGTTCCCCACCCACCGGCGCAGTCGCCACCATGCTCTGTTGACACTGTAGCGAGAGATGAGACCGAAATTATTGCGTCGAAGGCGACCATACACCGCCTTTAGAAAAAAGAAAGTAACAACTATAGAAAGCGACGGCGTCGAACGTCGACCCGCGGCGAGTGGTGTACGCCAGAAATAGAAAGTTTCTTCCAAAAGGCGAGCCCGCTCCCTTAACAAATAAACAAACGGCTGGAAGAGGAAAGTGAGAGCAGTCCGGGGCGCCGCCTGAACCAGTTCCTGGTCGCCAGGCGAGCCGCCGAGCGCGCCCGACCGCCGACCCGACATGACACCTGTTGTTGCCGAGCCTGCCTATCACTGACCTATTAACCATTATTACTAACATCATTAAGGAATCTTAAATTTGTATTTAGTTTAAGATAACGCTTCCGTATTAATTGTCTTCACAATTAATGGATTGGATAATAATGTTGCAGGAAAACGTAACGTTTGACCTATTTAGGTTAATATTATCAGAGAACATAATTTAGGTAATGTTCGTAATCACTATCTCTAAAGTCAGTGGTTTTAATTAACATTGTTGTTTGTTACGAAGATGGGGTCATTGACTTGGCGAGTTGAGAGACTTTCTAAAATGTCTATTGAGTGTCTGTCACCTTGAGGCACGCATATATGAGCAATGCAATACGATACTTCATAATATTCATAATAAATGACCATTCATACAATCAATGCAATTTTTTACTTAGAATTGTATTATTCAATGCCTTATAGGTATGCCAACGACGTAAACCAATACACAGATCGTAATTACATTTTTTACTCTAGTACTAAAACAGTAGGTATTATGCATTTTTCACACAAATCAGAAGGCAGTAAAAATGCTTGCAAAATCTCTTATCGTGAGGTAATGTTATGAGTTGAAATGAAAGCTAAGCTAGTAACACGCGAACACGCCTCACGTGTACTGCCACTGATAAAATCAGACTGCACCTACCTACATATATACACTGCACCACGGATTGCACACTGCATCTCAGAATTCACTGTTGATGTCAGTTAAAAATAATATTCTCGTTCTATAAGGTGCACGTGCAACTGATTGTTATATTAGTCCAATAACACTAGCTTATGAAATGATAAACTTCTTGGAATTAAAAAGGTCAGGATATAGGTTTCAATTCAATCTGAAGTTTGTATATGTTTCACTACTTCCGACTTACATTGTGGCAGTCACCTTGACGCCTTGGCGATAATGTAATGCACTTCATCATCATCATCATCATCAGCCTATAGCAGTCCACTGCTGGACATAGGCCTCCCCTAATGAGCGCCATAGCGCTAATGCACTTATGCACGTGAAAATGCGAAATTGCCGAAATTATCAGCTCGTCACCAATCAGTGAGTAATGATGATATGCATGAGTGGGGTTGGACTTTTGATGTTGGTGGCACAAAGCACAAGGTCACGTGCAAGCACCGCTATGTTTGTTACACAACTCAGGATGTTTGGCACGAGCTAACTAACGCCGTAATCTTTCAAACGTCCATAAAATTTATCGCGAACTACGTGTACGTGTACTACATATACGTATACATAATACAGGTCTCTTTAACCGTTTTCTGTGTTTTGTTGCAGAGTTTGACGGTACTACGGTGCTGTGTCGCGTTTGCGGTGACAAAGCTAGTGGATTCCACTACGGCGTGCATTCCTGTGAAGGCTGCAAGGTAAATATCAAACAATTATACCAATAATATTATAGTAAATAAGTCGTCGTTATCCATATGCTCGCCAGCACCGATGTTTCGTTAATACAACTGCCACCACTACCACTACGTCGCGGTCGTCGTTACCGCCGAACAAACATACCGTAATAGGAAATACCCGGAGCACGTCTTATTTTAAAATGACAATAGTTAATCGAGTGTTGCATGCGGGTAGTCTGGCATCTGAAGCAGGAAGTGTGTGTACGGGTGACATGACGAGGACCCCCTTCTCCCAGTGCGAGTAGTCTCGCGGCAGGTGCGAGTTAGTACCAGCACCAAGGTCGCGACACGCGGAACACAATCTCTGTGCACTCGCCGCGCAAACAACCAGATGACCTTATTTACTTACTAAATGTTAATTTGATTCACTACGACGACGTCGCCCGGAGATTCGTTTATTAACTAATCGGCAAAAAACGTATCGTGTGAACTTGTATTAAGAATGGTTTTTGGGTCAACGGGTAGGTACCTGCCGGCCTCGGTTGGGCGAGCGACGGTCAGACCCCTGCGCCCCAATTCTAAACATTTTATTTCAATACCTGCCATAGATATCCGTGATACCTGCGCCCGCCGCCGCCGCCGGGACAATCACACGGGAACCGGCTGTCACCTTTAAACTTGTGATCCACAAGTCAAACGTGCATTGATAGAAAATAATAAGCATTGACCGGCTAGTAGCTGTTAGTGATGACTTGATGAGGTTAAAGTGACACTCAACTCAATTCACATCAATCATAATAGCTGTAAATAGGTATAAAGTAATATCCGCCGAACGTCCGCACCGTTCGTTTATAAAACGTTTATGTATGCGGCTTGTGGCTCCTTATTCCTTCAACTGACGACCCTTGAACGTGAATACTCGAGAAGTCGAGACACATGGAAACATCCTTTTTAAAGTGGGACATCCCATGGCGGTACACTTTTTACTTTGTAGTTTATTCTTCCACTTAACCGCATGTGGTTTGTTTGTTCTTAGATTTGTTTAGATAAATCAATGAGTAGCATAAATACTTCTAATAAAAAAATAAGGAAATTTGAATAGCAATAGCTCACGTACCTATAAAATTGAAACACGCAAAATAATTGAAAACTTGACGAATTAAGAGAAACTTCATTATCACGTACTAACGCTAAAGGTTATTGTTAGTGAAAGCAGACAATTACGTGACCGGTGAGCGTTCAAGAGCATTGGAGTCCACCGTAATTACTTCCTCATACATATTGAACAGTATTATTAGCTCAACAAAGAATAGGTAGAATTTCCCTTGATTTGTTCGTTGTATCTACAATTTTACAAAGTTGTAAATAGACTCGTCGGTGAATATAGAGGTCATTTACGAGTGTGAAAGCGAGGAAGCAGACGGGAATAGAAGTGCAAGTGTAGTGTAAACTGGTTTGTACTCTAGCCGAACTTGTAACGTACTTTACAAGTTCGGTCAGAGCAGACTCGCGACAAAGCACGTCCTTCAGCGCTGCGGATGTCTGCTACATTGTGCAGTGCAACGCTTAACCAGACCACTTTCAGACGTATTAATTAAACGATTAACGGCTATGAACTTACTCCACCAGACGGATCGGACGTATTATGCGGTTCATTTAGGTAACCATAATCAGCCTATAATGTTCCCACTGCTGGGACACAGCACAGGCCTCCTCTCAATGAGAGGGAGTGGGCCATATCCATCACGCGGGCCCAGTGCTGGTTGGTGGATGTCACATGTCTTCGAATTTTTGGTTCTAGGACATGCCGGTTTCCTCACGATGTTTTCCTTCACCGTTTTGAGAGCAGTGGTGATGAAATAATTTACACAAAGTAAAGCGCCTGTCTGGGTTCGAACCTACGACCTACAACTCGTAAGTCGTGTCCGTGACCACTGGGCCACCACTGCTCTCATTTAGGTAAAATGTATAATTATTATTCCTTTAGTTCATTAAACTACACATATAAATTATATTTTTAAATATTACAATATTTAAAAATATAAAAAATAATTATAATAATTATTATTATTGTTAGTTTTGTTTTTTTTGTTTAAAAAAAAAACTTTGCCCCACACTAGGAATTTCTCCTGTATTGTGGGCGCGTTTACAAACATTTAAACTCACATACACAAACAGCCAGACCCGCAACAACTACTTGTAGGTCATACAAATATTTGTTCCGTGCGGGAATCGAACCCGCGACACGCAGCGCAGCAGTCAATCGCTTAACCACAGCGCCAACCGTGCCGTCAAACAATGTTAGTACAACAATGCAATGTATCGTTTTTCGTTACGCATCTCATGAGACTATTATTCCGAAAATCCTAATTGACGACTTTAAGAATCGATAAAAGTATAGATAATTGGAATTTAAAAAATGACATTAATTTCATGACAAAATTGAAAATATAGGTCATTTTGGTTTACCCACTTGCATAACAACACCGATTAAAGCGCTAGCTAGCGGCGTAAATATGAAACTGATAAAATAGGTCGGCTACTCGCCACTAGATGTCGCGTCGAGCGTAGCGCTGCGGTGCTGCCATGGCTTTGCATTGCGGCTACGAAAGGAAACTACTTGAATGAATGACGAGTGAGCGTGTAATTTTTATAACGACATGAGGTGCGAGGTGTTCGACCGTACGCACTGATGTCAACGAACCCAATGTTACTATTTACCTTTTTTAAAATAAACTTATCAATTATTGATGATCCTTACGTAGTTTTCTTTTAAAAAAGAATGTTTTTTATTAGTAGCAATAGCAACTTGCACTATTTATTGTGAAGTATTGTAAACTATGAGGTTAAAATATCAGTTAAATTCAAACTAGTACGTCGTAGTCACTTGGTCATATTAGTTAATTAGGCATCAACTTCCAAGCAACAAATAATCTTATTTTGAAATTAAGTCGTGAAATAAAATCGTCAATATAATCCGGAGCGAGCGGTTGCGACGTCGGAAGAGCTCGCGGACTTCTTTGTTCTCGTCGTTGGCCGACATAATTTCCGTGCGTTGTGGGTCGCTTATTTTTTCGGCACCAATTCTGCGGTGTAGGGCGAGCGGCCGTCGACCTCGCTAGCTAGCTTTGCGCGCCAGGCGCCGCGTACACTCGCGGCGCCGCCGCCTCTTCTCGCCGTAAACAACTTTTACGGGCATCGAATGTACGCGCTACGTGAACGTAACCCACATTATTTTTGAACTGTCAGCTCATAAGTTCGTTGATCCCCAAGCAGTCATATTATTTATTGAGAACACCGCGCGCTGACTGTTGCGTTTGCGTTTATTATTTCCTGTTCAACAAATCTGTACCTACTGTAGAACTTGACTCTAAAGAAGTGATGTACAAATAGGTACGTAACTCATTGATTTTTTGGTTTAATCAAGGTTCAAACACGAATGCAAATTGATTTTGTACAACTCGTATCAAATATATGATCTGTTGCGAGTTTGCGACGATTAGCTTCAATAACAACTTGTTTTCATATTTCAAATGATGTCAAACAATTTTGTTTACATATTATAAATTGTAGTTTCGAAATACATATAAATACCTAATACTGTTACTCACATAATGTAGATCAAATAAGTGAAACTTCTCCATTATTATATTACATTAATTACCTACTATCTATTTATACATTTTTGTATGTATGTGGTTGAGTTTTTCCTTATGCGTTCATATGCATTAATTTTACAGTTTTTGCGGTAAAGCTGAATCAACTTTGCACCGCGCCCACATTTAGTGTCTATAACACTTCTAACATTTGATATGGGCATGTTGCAATGGGGACAGCGAATTACCTATAGGAGTTACGTTAGTTACTAAGAAATAAACCGCGATACGTGAACGGGAAATGAATCGCAATGACGTGAGTCAGACGTGTGTTATCAAGTAAACATCTGTGACCCGCCCGGCGGCGGGCACGTAAGGCGGCCTGCCAGCGGCCGGTCGGCGGTCGCTTCCTCGGAAATATAGCGATCCAATGCGTCAGCATGTTTTGAGCTTGAGCCGGTGTTAGCGGAGTCGTTGTCCGCTGCACCGTTAGCCGTCGTCAGCGCGCGGCAACACCTCGCTTCGCACGCCCAGGCTAGGCCAGGAGTTTGTCACTGCGCCACCAACTAACAACCGTACACTAAATATTATGTATCGTCTATTATTTGTCGTCGCCTATGTACGTTAGTACTTATATTGTTTTTAATTAGCATAAGTACATAGACGAGTTTAACACGTAGAAATTGTAAAAATACTAAGTCATTTGCGCGTTTGCGCGTAATTTCAGCGGTGCCAAATTCGCTTTATACAATTATGAACAACAGATAAAGCCCGGAATAATATTGCTCATAAAGTGCGATAGTGAAGAGCTGAGCTTACAAACAAACAAATTGCACCCGTATATCGCGAAGCTTAATCACAAAGTCTTTTTGGCAAAAAAAACGCCAACGACGCAACTAAGCTATGCTAGTGAAGATAGTGACGGACAAGTCGACCCACATAGTGTTGACGAAACCCTCGCTCTTACTCTATTTATTTATATCTACGCGCCATTTATATATACCCGTTCTCGTGACTCACCAAATAGACGAGAACTAGTTATGTGAATCCGTCACTTATCAATACGTGTAAATATTGAAATACACAAAATTAGCACCAACTATACAAACTCGTCGTTTCAACATAATCCTTGCGAACTCCAATTGCGTTGCATTCTCTTACAGAACTTTAAGTGCTTCTTCTAATAATATAAAACTATTTGCGAACCTTATGAACTATTGCGAATCGTGCAATCTATATTAATAAATAATGATAATAATACCATTGTATTATAAAGATACACGTGCCAATAAGTATTGATGCAGAATATAAATTTGAGTCATCACGTTATCAAAATGACCTAAAATGATTGAACTACTTACAGTATAATGGAATTTAGTGAGTACCGGACACATATAGAATGAGTATTTTTTAGAACTCGAAAGGGAGTCACCGTGTTAATTGCTTAGCGGTCGTTGACATATTAAGATTATTCAATTTAAAAGAAAGACGTCCTACTAAGATAGCAATGCACACCTATATAGCTAATATAATTGCATCGGTCAGTATTTATTCTTTAACTGTGTCAATGATATTGTTTACAAATAAAAAATAATTCGTGTATTAGTTACAGTACAAACTCTTGACTCTTAACACGATTCTTTTATTTTTTGCTCTGTATGTAAAGATGTGTAGGTACATAATCGCTAAGTGTAGTTCAGTCAGACGGGCAGGGAAGGTTTTGTTTTCGCGCAGCAGGTCAACGACCGCGCGGCCGGTCACTGCCCGCGCTGCGACCAATTATGGGCCACTCGCACAGCGCACAATGGATCGATGGCAGCGCGAAATTAGGCCACCGACCCGAACACCGCGCGGCCCGCTTGCGCCCCGCCCGCTTGCCCGCGCCAGCCTCCGTGCTCGCTCGTAGAACCTCATAGTGAGGCAGTACCAAATGCCTATAAAAATAATACTCTCCGCGTCAATGTAATTATTATAATGAATCCGTAATTCAAGTACGCCCAATAGTAAAAAAAATGCAAAAACTGATCAGATCTAATATTTGAACATGTTTTCATTTACCGCGTAATGGTCTGACGGCTCATTGTATTTTAAATGATACGTTCAAAACCTCAATGATATTGTTGTTAAAGGTATTGTTTTGTATATTTAAATAAATAACATACATTTGTGAAGTTCTATGAACAATGCGAAAACAGTAATACTTATAATGTCGTAATCAATTATATTGGAACGGAAACGTACGATAAATTGCACAAGTGCATTGTGGTGTAATGATCCATTAATTAAATTGGATCAGTGCAGCCCCTAGGGGAGCGCGCGCGCATTGAGGTAGGCCGTGACGCATGCGTGACGTCACTGGGCGTAGAGCCGGTCGACGACCCGAGCGGGCTGCAGCCGGCTCCCGGGCGCGAGGGGCGTGCGGGGGAGCCTCCGCGGTTGTGCAATCGAGCGGTCGACGACCCGGGGTGAACGGCCGCGCGCCGCGACGCCACCGGGATGCGCCCGGCCTATATCCGGCGCACCGGTGCAGCGGCGGCGACGCATTCTAGAGCGGCGTGGACCGTTAGGAGCGCGCGAGGGGGCCGGGGGCACTCTCACTTTCTCGGGTGGGTCGGCGGCCGGCAAGTAGGTCGCGCGGGTAACTGTGCGCCGCGCGACGCAGCGCCCGCACAGTCCGCTGTCGACCGCCATCCACGTCGGTGCAGTGCGCGAAAGCCTTATTGCACGTTCACGTCGCGTCACTGTTAGCGAGGAGAGTGGTGGTGCTAGTGGCAGGCAGTGTAGTGAATGGTGCGTAACATGTCGTGTGGCGCGGGCGCTGAGTTGCGCGAGCGACATTCGGTGCTGGTGAGCATGCTGGAGGCGCGCCGCGAGTCCAGCGACTCGGGTTGCTCCAGCGACGACGGTTCCGACAACGAGCGTGACTCTAACTGCCGCTGTGATCCCCAGGGTTTCTTCAGGCGGTCCATCCAACAGAAGATCCAGTACAGACCCTGTACGAAAAATCAACAGTGCTCCATCCTTAGGATCAACAGAAATCGGTGCCAGTACTGCCGATTGAAAAAATGCATCGCCGTTGGCATGAGCAGAGATGGTGAGTTGAAACATTTCTTATCGATATAATTAGAGAAAATATTGGAATAAATAAAGAGTTGACAATATTAAACAAAATTCGAAAATTTGCTTCAAAAATAAAAAAAAGCATTTATTTACTCTAATGTCTAATTTCAAAAAGCTACATTACAATATTTTGATTCATAAATTGGACATTACAACTCTATCACCCCGTCGTAATATTGAGATAGGTCAAAAATTTATTTTGAATAATATTACCATCCCTCTTAATTTTTATTTTTTGTTATAACTAATGGGTTATGTGATATTATATGACTAGATGATTACGTTGTGATATGTCGATCAGCATACACTGGGTTGCAATATGCATACGCAATTAGCAACGGGAAGGTCGGGCGCACGCACGTCTCGTCGTCGCCAAGTGTGCCGCACGAGCATGCTGGCGTGCAGCGCGTGTGCTGCTCTGCGGACAGATCCTATTTCGCGCATGGGAGGGGGACGTGAGGCACGGGGCGCGGGGTACGTGGCGCGGGGCGCAGCTCGCGGTGTGGGAGGTCGGTTATGCAAGCGCGGGTGAGCGCACGCTAAGCGGGTCGACGCCCGCGCTATACAGCGCTGCCCCGCTCCGCTCGTTGCGACACTCGCTCGTAGCAGCGACATAGCGAGCCCCGCTGAGCCGGTGAAAGCAGAGAAAGGCGCATTTCGTAAGCGCGAGAGTGAAATTGATATTTTCACTTTCGTAATAAAGTTCGATGACCTCGCTTAGTTTCCCCAGGTGTATCGTAGAGATGATGATATACACAAAAGTCCAATAAATGTTGCTCGTAGGTGTTATTGTTATCGGACAATAGATTTTATTGCTACTATATTTTAGCATAAGAGGCGTCCTCATCTACTGGCGGTTTAAATATTTTGTAAACAAAGTAAAGACAAACGAAATTATCCAAGTGAATGAAAGCGAATAAACGCTTTTCGAATGAAAGCGTTTATTAAGCGTTATGAAGCGTAATTAATTCTTCTTATATCCATGCCGTTCCAATTTGACTAAAATATACAAAAACCTTTAAAAATAAAGAAGTCATAAGTGGATTTTATTTTTATAAAGTGCATTTAAAAAATAATCAATTGTACGATCAAAGTAATCAGACAACAAGAATAAACTCTAGTAAAAAACTGATGTCATACATGGCACGATAAATTTAGTTCGGCTACTCGATAACAGATGGCGCCGTGAGTAGAGTGCGATACTAGCGCCGGTATGTTTTTGTTGGAACTAATAGTGGCCTTAAATTCGTGAATCGTAGTTATTTATTCGTATTAATACAGTTTAATAAAATATTCAGTAGGAAACACAAAAACAAATGATTATAAATTATTTTCGAATTGAAATATTCTATCACTAGAAATGTTCTAGTATGAAATAAAGTCAACAATACGTATTTTATTCTTTAATTTCTACTTCGTAATTCTTTTCTACGTTACATATTACAAGTAGTTCTGTAATACGTAAACATAATTATATTTATAAACCAACATGAATCCTCACCAAATTACCACGGTCAAATAAAATAAATGATTGAACACGGAAATAGTTTACAAGGCCTTGATATTTACATAAATATTCAGGAAATATTTTCAGGAAACTGTACAATTTCCTTGCACTAGATATTATACTATTTCCGTTTTAGATTCAAAATATTTCTCTTACCTTTAACTTTTATGAAATTTATTCGATGATTACGCGAAAATCGTTTAAAGTGTGTCATAAAATATTACGTATTGTGTGCAATAAAACAAAAAACAATGTGCTCAATGTAGACTGACTTCGACTTTTATTAGCCAAGAGTTAGAATTTGGAAAGCGACCGTAATATTCCCATGTCACGTCAAATTGGCAAGGCTCAAACGGTAGGTGGCGCAAGTGGTGGAGAGGGGCTGACTGGCGCGGGGGCAGGGGCCTGCGCGGAGTTTATTGACGGCGCCCCCCTCCCGCGCGCCCCGCTCTCCCCCCTCTTCAAGTTCAAGGTTGGCGCGGCGCGCGCCGCGGCGCAGTGCGAGGGAGTCCGGCCCGCGCACCGGTCGTCAGCCCTCATTGCTATCGCTATGTTATTAAGTCGCTCCGCAGTTCGGTACGAGAACGCGATACTTGCTAACGGTGACCGCTCCAGTATACGCCGCTGACTACATCGCGGTGCGCCGAACTTACACTATTGGATTATTACTGCTACACATTGGATTACAGTGATTGTGCAAATTATGAATATTTTCTTCATGTGATATGTGACACTTTACTTCGTGTTTAAATTTAAATTAGTCATAAACTAACTTAAAGTTACCAATTCATCTAAGTTATCAGTGGCCATTGGCTGTGAACTAGTAATAGTGAAAAACTGTAATGGTATCAGACATGGGAGAAGATTTACCAATCCTGAAAGGGATCCTCAACGGGGTTGTGAACTATCACAATGCACGTAGGTATTTTTTATATACAAATAATGATTAACTTTATTAATTATATTTTGATTTTGTAAACATTTACCGATGTTCACTTACGTTAGCGAAAACTTCGTAGCGGGCTGCTACGAGTACTACGCGTCGCGTAGCACTGAACTTATAGGATTTGGGAAATACTTATTATTTCATAAAGTGCATATAAATGCTGGTCTAATTTAACAAAGCACACTTATATTTAATATACTTTAATTTAAAACAATATCTTTCCAGATAAAAAAAACTTCACTTATAAAAGACATAAACGCATTCTTTGGCAATACAATACGTCGCTTCTATTTCTGACAGGTACAAATAATATAAGAGAAAACATATTATATTATTATATTATACATAAAAATAAAATTTTCGAATCTATCAACAGGTAGGTAGATAATTGTATAACAAAAATACTTAAACAACGTAACACCAGTTTACGGTAAAAATGATTAACAAAAATATTTGATGTTAGGTAAATAATGCAGAAACCTTTATTTACGAAGCAAATATTTAATGTATAGGTAGATATTATAAAGTACAACAAAGGCCATTGTAACAAAAACAAAAAAGCAATGTTGCCGGTTGTGAACAATGGGATCGTGCATCTGGTGCGACCCACATCGCACAGCGAAAGTCAGGAGAAATGGCGAGAGGGCGCTCTCCGCTTTCGTTTTCAACCGCGCGGCGTGCACGCAAACACTTTCACCGACGTGCGCGCATGAACGCCGCAAGCGCCGCGCCCGCCCCCGGCGCATACTACATTTTGGTCCACGGTGTGCCTAGCGCGAGAAAGTCGTAACACTTTTTAGCGTGACCTCGCATTTCGCGCTTTGTCACTCGTCATTCGAACTAGTTCACTTAACCGAGACGCATTCAGGGTTCCCCTCGGATTTTATACAAGCTTTCCGCGCCAGACAAGGGTTGGCCGCGTGATGCGACGGCCGATGAACTCTACCCCTGCGTCAGCTGCGCGTGCACATGGCCCGCGGCGCACCCGCACACGCGCGCACTTAGCGACAGCTGCAGCCCAGTGTATGTTTAGTCACGACCTTGCGCAACATTCCCGTTGTTAGTTGCCAGTTCATTGTTGTCCCGCTTTTTTTTATATCGAGTCCTGGAGGTCAATTTAAAGGTTTGTGCATAAATTAAACTTTGTTATTCTTTGTTACAGCCGTGCGATTCGGACGTGTTCCAAAGCGCGAGAAAGCGCGCATCCTTGCAGCGATGCAACAATCGTCGACGTCGCGAGCAAATGAGCAGGCAGCGGCCGCAGAGCTAGACGATGCCCCTCGGTTGCTGGCGCGCGTGGTGCGCGCTCACCTCGACACCTGCGAGTTCACGCGCGAGCGCGTCGCCGCCATGCGCGCACGTGCTCGCGACTGTCCCACCTACTCGCAGCCTACTCTGGTGAGCATACTTTACTGGACTCCAATGTAAAAGCCAACTAACTCAAGTAATTATTTGAAACACTGAGTATTGCAGATCAGATTGTAATGAAATATTTTCTTTTGTTTTAGGCGTGCCCCCTAAACCCTGCACCAGAGCTACAGTCTGAGAAGGAATTCTCTCAGCGATTTGCACACGTGATTCGTGGTGTAATAGACTTCGCTGGGCTCATTCCTGGCTTCCAGCTGCTCACCCAGGACGATAAGTTTACGCTGCTCAAAAGTGGACTATTTGATGCGTTATTTGTGCGGCTAATCTGTATGTTCGACGCGCCACTCAATAGTATAATTTGTCTAAACGGTCAAGTCATGAAACGGGACTCTATCCAAAGTGGCGCCAATGCAAGGTTCCTTGTTGACTCTACTTTCAAGTTTGCCGAGCGCATGAACTCTATGAACCTAACAGACGCGGAAATCGGTCTCTTTTGCGCTATAGTGCTTATCACGCCAGACAGGCCGGGACTTCGCAACGTAGAACTTGTGGAAAGAATGCACGCGCGACTCAAGGCGTGTCTGCAAACGGTGGTCGCCCAGAACAGACCTGACCGACCAGGATTCCTTAGAGAATTAATGGACACCCTTCCCGACCTCCGCACTCTGAGCACACTACATACCGAGAAACTAGTGGTTTTCCGTACTGAACACAAAGAGTTACTACGGCAGCAGATGTGGACTGATGAAGAGGGTGTGATGTCATGGGGTGATTCCGGTGCTGACGAGTCAGCACGCAGCCCCATCGGCTCCGTGTCCAGCAGCGAGTCCGGCGAGGCCGTCGGAGACTGCGGCACGCCTCTACTGGCCGCCACACTGGCCGGCCGTCGGCGACTCGACTCGCGTGGATCCGTAGACGAGGAAGCACTTGGCGTGGCACATCTCGCTCACAACGGGCTCACCGTAACGCCAGTTCGCCCGCCACCGCGCTACCGCAAACTGGATTCACCAACAGATTCCGGCATTGAGTCGGGAAATGAAAAGCACGAAAGGATAGTCGGCCCCGGATCCGGCTGCTCGAGCCCGAGATCCTCCCTAGAGGAGCACTCGGACGACAGGCGGCCACCTCCCTCAGCTGACGACATGCCTGTGCTCAAGCGCGTGCTGGAAGCGCCACCGTTGTACCACACCACCTCGCTCATGGACGAGGCGTATAAACCGCACAAGAAGTTCCGTGCGATGCGCCGCGACACCGGCGAGGCCGAGGCTCGCGTGGTGCGGCCGGCGTCGTCGCAGCCCCCGCAGCACCCGCACCCCGCCAGCCCCGCGCACCCTGCACACTCGCCGCGCCCGCTGCGCGCTTCGCTGTCCTCCACGCACTCCGTGCTGGCCAAGAGCCTGATGGAGGGGCCGCGCATGACGCCCGAGCAGCTAAAGCGCACCGACATTATCCAGCAGTATATGCGGCGCGGTGAGGCGGGCGCGGACGGCTGCCCAATGCGCGCGGGTGGTCTGCTGGCGTGCTACCGCGGCGCGTCGCCCGCGCCTGCGCCCGTCATGGCGCTGCAGGTGGACGTGTCGGACGCCGACGCGCCACTGAACCTCTCCAAGAAGTCGCCGTCGCCGCCGCGCTCCTTCATGCCGCAGATGTTGGAGGCGTGAGATCGGCCCGCGGAGCCGCTTGTCTCCGCCACCCCACCCCGACCTACTTTAAATTAAATAATCTAGTTAATAGCAATCGTTCGCAGATCGTTTTAATATATTATATGTGATAATTTGATTAGGACGCGTGAGTGCGTGGCCGGCGCCGGACGAGGAGAGCGCAATAGACTGAAAAATAATTTAAGACTATATAAGTGTAATTTATAAATGCAATGCAGCGCCGGTCGCGGTGTGTTTGTTGTGTGTATTGTATGTGCGTATGTGAGCGTGCTCAGTCATTTGTTTGTTAATATAATGACAGGTTGTCGAACTAAAATAAAAGAATCTTGTAAAAATTACTTATGTATTTTAATCCCCCCAAATCCTTATAAGAACATTCCTAGACAGAGAAACCTAAACACATAGGTACACACCAGTATAAAAAATACTGACAAATTCATGTAGGACTCTACCTAGACCATGAAACATGTTCACAATCACGGCGAAATCCAAACACTTATTCATGAAGTATTGTGTATTACAGTATTATGAAACATATACAGAAACATGTTCAAAATCACGGCGAAATCCAAACACTTATTCATGAAGTATTATGTATTACAGTATTATGAAACATATACAGAAACATGTTCAAAATCACGGCGAAATCCAAACACTTATTCATGAAGTATTGTGTATTACAGTATTATGTCGCTAAAGATTTATAAAGCCTTGAATCAACTCGACTCTCTCGATCTTGACTTATCAATGAAGTTTGAATAATTGCTTTGATTCAAACAAATCTATGCATCCAATCAAATAAACAAACCTATGCATATAACAATTTTGAGGCTGTTTTTTTTGGTAATCTTGACGCTTACGATCAGAAATCTAAGAAATAATAAGGTAAGTTCTGCTCCGCAATTAGACTACATACTACGAAATGGAAGTCAGAGAATCCTCACTTAAGGTGGCACTAGTCGATATTTTTTCCATACAAATTTCGGGAGAGTATTACTCCACTGTTTGACATTGTGCATCCAAAGTTAAACATGATATCGTTTTGTCTTATTATACGGAAACAGACTAGTAAAATTAAAAGCCATTAAAAAGTTATGAGCCAACAAATATTCGTTTTTCTTGCTATTTTTAACGTAACTTTGGGTGTGAATAAATAATAAAAGAACTGTAAAATCTTTAAAACCAAGTCCGTACCGACAAATCTCAGTTATCGAAGAGTCCAATAAACTTTATTTGTGCAGTGGTTTTTTCATAAAACTCGATTTTCCGAAGCACTTTTCGATTTTTACGCGCCTATCAGTTTGGAATGGTATGTATTTCTGTGCGTGAGAACTAGACGTTGTTCGTGTAGAATAGCGTCTAACTTCTCATCACTGATACTAGCTCTGTCGGACACGAAGCCAGATGAGACAGCGTGCTTTTTGGCCATGACGAGCTTGCGACTAGTTTACTCTTAAGATTGAGTACAGTGAAGAAGAGTAAACGAGGAAGCTGACCACCGAGCGCGAATCAACCACCAGGCAAAGAGGATCACCAGTATTATTACTATATATATACAGATTCATGAATGATTTCTGTACTTGAAGGCCTATACATGTATCACTAATTGCAGTACTTAAAATGGTCATGATAATAAAGAGGAAGGGCACGGAGCGGTCGTCGACCTGCCTCAGTTCATTTCCGGGCGGTACTACCGCTTCCACTTCTGTTGAGGTTGACCCTACCGAATCCGCATATTCAAGGCTCACTAAGTCCCCATTAACATCGCACACATTTACTCTTGTGACATAAAATATTCAAGTAATTAATGGGTAGAAGAACATTCTACCTACACAATTCCGGTTCTTGGTCAGGTTAGTTCAGATGAGCCTGATAGCACGGTCCGTCTGATTTCCTTTTCACACGCGGAACTATAAAACGACCTAGATCATAGTTCCGCTTACCTCCTAAAGTATTCAAGATCACTGTTTATCTTAGTTCGAATAAAAATAAAGAGTCATATTACCTATTTCCTTAACATGACAGTGGGTGTCGTGGGCCTTATAGAGACGATCACACACGTCTTAGGCCCCAATTCGTTTTCAATTTAATTATGCGTGGATCCTGATTTACGGTGGATAAAATCATCTTGAGGAAGCTTTGACTTTCTCGAACTGAAATGACCATACCGTTTCTATATGGGGAGCAGTGGGACAGATATTTAAAACAACGTTATCGTAGTGATATAGCTTTTATATAATTAAACTCACTTAACTTTCTAGGGTGATAAAGCATGCAACAATAAAAAAACATGTAATCATAACTGCGCAGTACCTAATACAAGATGGATGGCATCGGGGTGGTTCCCGATTCCCGTAGGCGTGAAATGTGGCAGGATATTCACTGTGTTGGATGTTATTGACCGGTCGGTGGTCGCCGGGCGCATGACATTTGGCGCGGGTGCACGGCGCAATGCGCGGCCGTGCACTTGACTCGGTAGGATGCAACGTCCGCCCGTGGCTCGCCACGCGTAACCCCGGCCGCCTCACCCCAACGCCCAGCCGCCCGCCTCGCCTCGCCCAGCATCGCAGCCTCCACTTCAACAGCTATCTATATAATCCTTTTACCGCCATCTTCCTGGAAATTATTTCAACAGAAATTTCCATGCAGGCTTTTACCTGTTTTGATGTTAGTATCGAATTATCGATTTTGTAGCGATGGAGCATACAAGAGATAAATTTATTTAGTTTGTGTCTGTCAGGGCCTTCCCTGATATTATCATAAATTAGGTGAAGTAATTAGTACGGTAAGCACATCAAAAATATATTTTTATCACAGAATTATGTGTTGGAATTCCATTACTACCTGTTGTAGTCGGTGCAGATGAAGATAATGAGTCCTTTTTCCAGGAAGATCTCTAAATACTTTTGATTCTTCTTACTAACTCTGTTATGGTTGCAAACACGATGATAAGAGTACTTACCGGATACCTATCAACTCACAAACTTAGATTTTCTTATTTACTCATAGTAAGTATACCTAATAGATATCGAGTGTTAGATAACTTATGATTTATTTAGATGGGTAAGTAGTAATTAAAACTTTTTAAAAGTGTTGTTCAGAACTGCATTTTATTCCCGATAACTAACTTCGTCATCCCAAAGCGGCTGCATAGCTTGTACAACTTTGTAAGTAGGTACGTGCTGGCCGGATATCTTACTGCCTATAATCCTTGAAAATGTTGGCATTATGTCACTCTTACATAGAATGACACAAATAAATGAGCTCGTTGTTCCTTGTACATATACAATGTATTTGCTGTACTGTAAATAGTCAATGTCAGAGACCTTCAGGCGGGAGGTATACGGAAACCCCCGAATAAGGCTGCCCGCGACCTTGTGCCGCCGAGGTCGAGCCCGGGCTGAGCCTCGGTTCACGCGGAAACAGGACACTTATGTGTTTAGTGTTCATTAACGTCCATAATATTAATATTGTCTAGACTTTTGGCCACGCCGCGCAGCTAATAGCCAGTTCACAAAAGCCAATATTGTAACCAAGTATGTTATGCAGAATTGCAGAATATATAGGCATTTGCTAAAATATCTCGGACTAATTTCGGTGACTTCGACTGATTGTCACTTGTTGTAGGATTATTATTTCCGCGCTCGTTATATGAGCCCTTGCAGTGATATATGTAGGTAAGTATTAGATTTTGCACGAGGTGTAGAGCGTGGGCGGCCAGGAGATAGGGGCGGGGGTGAGCGTAGGCGCGCGGGTACTGTGCCACCCCCGGGGGAGCGAGCGAGGCGCGGGGGGCGCGGGCGGTCGGCTCCAAGGTCGCAGAGTCACAGCCGGGCAAGGTCGGCGTGCCCGCGCGTGCCCGGCCGCCCCGCGCCTCAGCCCTCACACCCGATAACACCCTAGATTTGCGTGGGACGTGACCTTTTTCCACGTTCCGGAGAAATAATTGTATAAATACTTAATGCTTTTTTTTCGGTTACCTATGTATATATGTACGTAATACCTACGTCGTATGTGCCTACTGATTTTACAAAGGTTGAGTTATAAGAAGTTACACAACAGTGCTATTCCTACATTTCCTACCACAGCCCGTAATGCGTTAATGTCAACTGTTGAACATGGCCCTCGCTCGTACTGGGGTGGCTAGTCTTGGTAATCACGTTTGGCAGGCAGATGGAAGTGCGCAGTTAGAGTACGATGTTATAGCGTGCAGGGGCCGGGGGATGCTGCTGCCTGACCTTCAGTTAGAGTATAATATTATGATGTTATAGCGTGCAGGGGCCGGGGGATGCTGCTGCCTGACCTTCAGTTAAACTGTGATGTAATCCATCAATCACCTCTCACAACCGTATAACGAACGCAACAGGCAGAGTTTGGATAATTTAATTTGGAACTAAGAGGACACAATCACATTACAAAAGTGATATTGTGTCAACTTATATCAGTCTTATATTGTTTGTATTAATTCAAATCATTTATTTGCATAACACAGGTTCAGAGGATGTTATAAAAGGTTCATAAGGTACACTGTATTATAACCATATGAGGTGTGCAAATATATTAGGAACATTATGACACAATTATTCTTATTCATTTATCATATTAAATTACATTGTCATTGGAAATATACATAGATAGTCAATTAAATTAAATCTGAATTAATCTATATATATAAAAGGAGAAACTGACTGACTGACTGACTGACTGACATATCAACGCACAGCCGAAACTACTGGGTCTAGGAATGTGGAATTTTGCACACGGCTTCCTTTTATAATGTAGGGGAGCACTAAGAAGGGGTTTTTGGAAATTCAACCTTTAAGGGGGTGAAAAGGGGGGATTTCGTTTGTATGAAAAATCTTATTCCTTAAGTTAATAAACTTGAAACTTGGCACGAATACTTATCTAACTAAATTATTAAGTTTGGCATTTTTTGTTTTTCTTAACTACCCCCTAAAGGGGGATTGGGGGGTGTCGAAGTTTGTATGGAAGAATTTTAACGGGCTGTCCGATTAACTCGAAACTCAGTATTTATACTTAAGATCAAAAATAGAGAATAACGTGTATCAGGGTTTTTCGAAAATGTAGCCCTAACAGGGTGAAAGGGGGTAGTTAATTTTACAGGGGAGGATTTTACTGCGTGGCTTGATTTACTCGAAAATCGTTATAAATAATCTTTGAGTCAAGTAATGAACACACTATTTTTCGAAATTCCACCCCTGTGGGGGTGAAAAGCGGGGATACAGTTTATGTGAAAAATCTTATTCATTTGGTTAATAAACTTGAAACTTGGCACGAAAGTAAATTATGAAGATTGACACTTTTTGTTTTTCTAAACTACCCCCTAAAAGGGGATTGGGGGGTGGCAAAATTAGTATGGATGAATTTTAACGCGCGGTCCGATTAACTCGAAACTCGGTATTTATACTTAAGACCAAAAATAAAGAATAACACGTATCAGGGTTTTTCGAAAATCTACCCCTGACGGGGTGAAAAGGTGTAGTTAATTTTACAGGGGAGGATTGTACTGCGTGGCTTGATTAAGTCGAAAATTGGTATCAATAAATCTTTGAGTCAAGTAATGAACACATCCTAAACGATTTATCGAAATTCCACCCCTGTGTGGGGGGGAAAAGCGAGGATACAGTTTATATGAAAAATCTTACTCATTTGGTTAATAAACTTGAAACTTGGCACGAATACTTAGGAATAATACCAAGGTGGAAAAGGGTAATAAAGTTTAAAGGGTGGATTGCTGGGAAATATAGTAGGAAATGCTGTATCCACTAGCAGGAATAGCGCCACCAGTGGTTCGCAGAGCATTGGGTCCAGCGAAAGAGTCAAAATGGTCTCCGACACATGACCCTTTGCACGACAACATCCTTGTGCCACAAAGGCTGAAAAGCCGAAACAGTTTTTTAAAGTGTGTCGTCTCACTCACTGGTAAACCATGACAAGAAAGACTGAAGCTGTGGCGAGACAGTCCTTCCTTACCCAAACCGTTCGTCCCACCCGCTGAAGACCTCCCACCTGGACATGAGTAACCTTGGGTAGCCTGGAAGTCTTTAAACAGCCTCCGGATCCTGGTTAGCTGAAGCAAGGAAAACCTGTTCAGGTGGAGATTCATAGACAACTCCGCCTTGGAGTGTAAATGTGGTGCTGTCCCACAAACGATGGGACACTTAATATTGTGTCCTGCATGTCCTGTCAGCTGCACGTTATAGGAACTGGTGGACGCTGGTAATGGCGCCAAATTATAATAGGAATGTCTAGCATATTAATAATGTCATAGTAATTATTGTTTACCCATCTCGCTCAAGATGGCGGGCTGTTCACGTAGTACGTCCTCAACTTGTAAATAATGGCATTAGGTTCTATTTCCCTAGTAATGGAAGTCTAGCCAACCTATCCCGTTCAATTTAGAAGAAAAATCGTTTTCTTAGCTAATGGAATCCATTGTTTTTTAAGTGGTCTCTTACTGAATTGTAACCGTTGAATACAATTTTTATTAAAAGTAGTAAGAGTGTAAAGTATACAAATCTTGTAGTAAACTATTACTCTGATTGTCATTGTGGTTTTAAAAAGAAATAAGAAGTCTTGTTCATATAATTATCTGCTATAGGCAATATTTAAGCCAGTAGACTTAGCAATTGAACGAACATAATTTATTACATTATCTTTCGACCAGAATCTCAGTAATTTCCAAGCACTCAATTTCGCTATTAGGTACCAATGTAAAGTTTATAGAATAAAACAAGATTTTCCAGCAAAGGTTCACCCGGGCTTCATCATAGCTCTTGCGAGAACATAAGCTTTCATGCCATTTATAGAATCCGTGGGCGGCTGGAGAGTGAGCAAAGGGCAAATGTCATAGAGACAGTTTTATAGTGAAAACTGTAATACCTTCCACGTGCCACCGGCAACTATATTGCATGCTAAATTGTGATAGAATACACACAAGTTAACGTAATCCAAGGTGACAAAGTGTAATAGGTACCTATACTCGTATTTGACGACGATCGTGATTTGAAAACAATAAATAAAATGCAAGTCATTAAAAGGATTTTTTTAAACTCCTTTTTAATGCAATCTGTCCTGAAACATTTAGCAATAGGTAGGTGGTGGTTTCCGATCTTGCACTACAGCTCCTTCATGCTGTTTGTAAGTAGGTCTTGGGGCCCTTTTCTTCGGTCTTGTGAAGGTAACTGGGTTTGTCATTAGTCTCCTGGCCAATTGATTTGAAAGAACTTTCAATCTGGTGGAGTATGTTGTGATACCAGCTTTGACTTCCTCTCTGACAGTTTTTATATCTAAATCCTAGTGAATTTTGTCGTTTGTGACGTACCATGGAGCATTTACAATCTGTCGCAGTGTTTTAGATTGAAACCTCTGAAGGATTTCGATGTTGGAGTAAGCTGCAGTTCCCCAAAGCTGGATACCATAGCACCAGATAGGCTTGAGAATACATGTATATAGGAGTAGTTTGCTTTCCAGAGACATTTGGGACTCTCTGTCAATCATCCAGTGTAAGCTATGGAGTTTTTGGCCTAGGGCTTTGCGTTTGGTAAATATGTGGTGTCTCCACGTAAGGCGTCTGTCAAGGTATATTCCAAGGTATCGTGTCCCTTCTGCTTGCGATGTTTCTTTGCGTGTGGCGAAAGTCACCTGGACTGACTTTGTTTCGTTGGCTTTTATCTTCCAATCTCTAAGCAATTCGAAGATCAGCTTGAGGCTGTTTTGCAGTTTTTTGGAAGCCTCTCTCGGGCAGACGTCAGTAGCCAGTATGGCCGTATCACCGACAAAAGTGCCTGTTAGGACATTTTTATCTAACGGCAAGTCGACAGTAAATAACAGGTAAATGGGACCCAAGACACTGCCCTGAGGCACTCCGGCTTGAATCGCACGTAGATTTGTGACCTCATCTCCTTGCTTCACTAGGAAGAATCCTTCGCTGAGTTGGGAGCGTAGAAACAGGTAGAAATTAGTTGCGAGTTAGGTTTTTATTTTGGTCAGTAGACCCTGGTGCCATACACGATCAAAAGCCTGCGAAATGTCCAGAAAGACCTCAGAGAAGTACTCCTTATTTTCAAAAGAGGTGTTGATTTTTTCCACCAGTCTATGTACCTATTAACTACTTTAATAAAAATGCGCTGGTTCTTAGAAGTAAAACAAAAGTATAATTAGTCAATCAGAAGCAGAAACCAAAAGGTAGAAAAAGCATAGACAAAATGAATAAAAAGGTAAAATATCAAAAGGAAGAAAAGGCTTGCACAGTACCTGTTTCATAGTACCGTGTCCCTTCCTGAATCCAAATTGGTGTTAGGAATCAGGTTCTTTTCTACCAGGAGCGGTATGAGTCGCTTTAGAAATATTGTTTCCAGCAACTTTGAAGTAATAGGCAGAAGGCTGATAGGACGATATGATTTGACGATTTCAGACTTGTCAGGCTTGACTTGCTTTAAAATCATGATGATCTGCGCAACCTTCCATTGCTTGGGGACATTAGGTGCGCTGCAGTATAGTAATAAAAAGGTAAGTAAGAAATGTTATAGCACTTCCGGTAACTGCTTCAGAATGGACGCGGTTATTTGGTCGTAACCTGGAGCCTTGTGGTTTCTCAATTTATTGATGGCATAATTAACTTCACTGCGAGAACATTTTCTCAGTGGTAGATCTAGTTGGTGAACAGATAATAGTGTGTTATTGACATAGTCCATAATTGACTTGAACCCTCGTCGGGGTGTGGAGTAAAGACACTTTCAAGATGGCTAGCAAAGATTTCAGTCTTTTCGGCATCACTACCAAGCCTTCTGATTGGAGGTTGGTGCAGTTGAGGTCTTTTAAGCTTTTCTGTGGCTTTCTATAAAGAGCAGTTAGAGGTTGCAGTCCCATCTAGATTTTTCAGGTGTCTCTATACTCCTGCATTTCTAATTTCTTCCAGAGCCTGCTTTAGTTTTTTATGTGTGCATTTAGTTGTCGTTGGGGTAGCTTCCCATGACCTTTGCTGTATAGTGTTATTGAAATGTACCACACCTTCTTCAATGTCTTGGTCACTTGAAAACGGTAAGTTTAAGTTGATTTTTTCAGCCAGAAGGCATTTGAACTTGTTCCAGTTTGTTTTGTGGCTGCAGACTTGGCATGGTGGGAAGGTCTGTGCAATATTTGGACTTAGGTGTAAAAGCAGTGGGGAATGATCAGACGATAGTTCCAAGCTAGTTTTACATTTAAGGTTTTGAGTGTTTATACTTTTTGTGATGAAGAAATCTATCAAATCAGGGATCTTATTTCTGACCGTAGCCCAGTAAGTTGGTTCACCAGAAGATATTGGTCTGAGGTTGAGAGAGTCCACTGCCAGGTAAATTTGGCGTCCTTTAGCACACGTAGTTCGGGAGCCCCAGAAGGTGTGCTTGGCATTAAAGTCTCCGCCTGCAATAAACTTAGCTCCAAATGTAGATAATAGTTTCACATAGTCCTCCTTATTGGGTTTGTGTCTGGGTGGGCTGAAACAGTTTCTTTTTTTGCAGTAGGGTAAAATAACTATTAGTGTTTTAACGCAAATTCGTCGTTATTTCTTCTCCATATATTTCCTTACACAGCTCATACCATCGTGTACCCCATATGACTTTCTTCTTCACGCGGTAGGCCATACTGCTGATCGGTTACATGGAAGAGAGCTTAAAAATAAAAAAAATATAAATTAGATTTTATTGCTAGCTTGCTTGCTGATTTAACTAAATAATATGTATCAATTATACGAATGATCTAAATGAAATTATTTTGTAAAATCGATCAGGGACTTGAAAAATAATTTAACATTTACGTTCCTTACGTTTTCATCTAATTAATTTCGAGTTATTTTACTGTAATGGAAGTTACGAACTGATGTAAAAAAATATCCTTAGCTGCTCCGGGCTTAGAATATTGCGTGAATTAGACTTTCTCTTGTTTTAATTTTATTTTTGTATAGTACGATATATTCTATTGCATATATTTACCAAGTTAGTATGACGGCCGGAGTCGCATAAATCGTATTACTGGAGTATCAGGTATCCTTGAAATGAAACACTATTGTATTCAAATACAAAAGACTAATGTGTATTAATGCTAATAAACAAACATATATTCTACGATTATCATATGAAAAGAAAAGTTGCATTGAAATTATAAAGACTGATTTTGATAGGAAATGTATGCAAAATCACACAGTATTGATCTTCCCTACAGAAATGCTGCGAGTTCTTCTAATAAAAAAATACTACTTAATTACCAATTACAAAAAAAAATTAAGTGATTTGACAACAGGTGCCAAAAATGATGTACCGATACTCACACCAAAACTTATTTTAATACATTTTATTTATTTCGTAGCATTTTAATTCATTCAAAAATAGTTCCTTGTACGGAGCCACGCGTAGCGTTATTTGTGCGTAGCACTTCGTAGGCAGGCGCGTAGACGCGTACGCAGGCACTCTCGCGCGTACTTGCATTGCGTACAAAAAAGTTACAACTTTTCCACGATATAGAAGAATGCAGAGTTTAATGCGTTGGAACAATCAATTACGAACCAGTATTTCCTGTTCTTAATAAAGATTGGAAAAATTATACGAGGAAATAATTATTTCACTGGCTCGACCTATTTATAACCACAACAAAGAGAAAAAACTACAACCCTTGTTATGGTTACCTTCTGAGAACGATTATAACATCTTTGTGAACCTATATTCTTGTATTTTTTAAATGCTATGATATTTTACGTTAGTTAACGAACTACTTTATCAAACTTATTAAAAAAAACATCTGTAATAAACGGTTTAGAGAGCAGACAGAAAGTTGCCGAAAACTACAAAATTAATACTTCTTAAGCGAGTAATGGAAAGTTTTCTGTCCTGAGTTTCCCTTTCACAAGAAATAGATGTAGAACAATAGCGCCATACGACCGCGAGGGCGAATTTCAGCTAGGCTAACACGATTGTCTATCTTATTGTGAACCAAATCCACTAATATTGAGGTGACCTCGAATAAAATAATCGATCCTTTGTCTGAGTCCTTAAAAGCCTATCCGACCCCCGGTGGCCTTGATGTTTAGATAATTCAGGCGGGAATTTAGGTCATTTGGAGGCAATGAATTGGGGACGAGCTGAAGGCAACGCCGAATGACATTTATGGCTTACATGTGGACTTGTGGAGTATTATAGTTTCATTCGAAATTGACTTGCACATAATTTTGATACCAAATTGTAGCTATTTGTGACACGAAACATAAATAGACGCTTGAATAATTCAATTCATGACGTCGTGTATTTTATGATTTTTTATGTTACTGTCTAACGTTACTGTTACTGTCTAGGTTTTGGTTTATTTAAGAGAATCCTAACGTAGATCTCAAAGACGGAAATTAAAGTTATAGTTAACTGCAGCATAAAGTTAAGTTCAATCTTTCTAGGTAAAGTATAGTTAAAATAAAACGGGAGGACAAAAGCGGTACCAGGAATAAATTTCCGTTTCCATTGAAGTTTACGAGTCAAAGTAAAATTCGAAAGATATTCCAGCATGAATTTTCCAACTCCATCCAAAGTGAGAAATGTAAACTGAGCCGCGAATTTGAAATTAAATCTATTCAAGAAGCTTCCCTGATTGTCCCAAGGTTGCGTAGCTAACACGGTGTCCTGAGAGGGTGGCGGGGGCGGGCGGGGGCGCGGGGGCGAGGAGGCACCGGGGGTAAGGTCGCGACAAGGTCACCGCGGGGTCGCTCCGACCAGCATTGTCTGCAAACATAATATTGTAATAAAACCTGCCTACACGACCCAAATGTTAGGCATTACGCAATACCTAAGAGATCGCGTTCATATTGATTAAACATCGTGAACCAAACTATCTTCGGGTGGTTTCGAGACAAATTTAAGTTTTATTCCTAAACCTAAATTGATCTAAACAATATAAATATATATATGTATATATATATATATAACGCGGACTGTCTTCGTCATATTATGATTCATAATGTTATCCTTTTATGATTCTGCCAAAGTGGCCTTTTTAGGCTCCCCGGGAGTCGGGACCGAAAACCCGCTTCTTCATGTAAGCACGCTAAGCACTCTGCAATATACCAGAAAAATGGCTGAATACAGAAACTGGATTTAATTTCCTTTGGGTTCCCAACAACGGAATGAAAATGGCGCCACCATTTTCATTCACTTTGATAGTTTTCTCTAAGTTCAAATAAGGAGATCTACTTTTACAACGATGAAGGAAATGAAATTGTAAGACGTGAGTTACCTTTTGCTGTGAACTGTGTGAACTGATGATTATCGTGTAGGTAAATCCGTTAATTAAATTGTTATGTTTTCCACAAAAAAAAAACTATCTTTTAACCCTTCCACGTGGATCCACGCGAGACGGCGAGACACAATGACTTTTTAATTGTTTCTGTAATTACGGCATTCAACCGGTTGATAATAAAAATCTGAAATTCATTTAACTGACAGACAACACACAGCCTAAACCTAGGAGCATGATATTTTATAAAATTCATACCCTAAAGTGGTTAAATAGGGGATGAAAGTTTGTATGGAAGATCGTCGTTTCTGCCGATCGGACATCCCATCGGACAAACGGCTGGTTTTTAATAAATTCCCTGTTTAATTACCAACAACTCTAAAGTTAATTTCATTTAGAAATGCAAAGCATGTGAAGGTGACGGTATGCACACGTATGTCGCTCGTGGATCATACAATGTCAATTAATTGCGACTTCACCAGTCTATGATGCGCTTAACTCCTACAAATAAAGTATTACGTTTAATGTAATTTTTATAATAACTAAGTAAATTATTATGGTTTCATGAGCCAAAATATTCATTTGAGAAATAATTTAGTTACAATCAAATTAAACATTCAGACTTCTAAGGAATTTGTAGGAAACATACCAAAACTCTGTACATTTTACTTGCCAATTTGCTACGAGTGTGTCATCATCATCATCTTTAATGGCCTTATTCCACCCACTGCTGAGTAAGTGAGTAGACTTGGTCCCATAATTATGTGCTTTGCTTCCCTGGTTTGTGCAAGTCTTATCCAGATTTTACTTGCGGTTGAGCGGTTCATCAGTTCGATTATTAATACAAAAACGCATAATATCGTTAGACGCACAACAGTGACGTCTCGTTTACGCAATCTATTTGGTCATTGATGCAACACGCGTTTTATACGTAGGTACCTACGTTATCAAAGCGAGACTCATTTTCTACACAGGTGATTTGGCACGAGGCAGATTGAATAGATTGGGTCGGTGGGTGACGTCAAGACTAATTTTAACTATTGTTAGAACTTTAATAGTGATTCTGAGACCAATAATGGCGATGTTGTCCGAGTTTGGTGCCCAAGTTAAATTTAAAATAGTGGAATAATTTTGTTTTTAATTTAATTTTTTTTTGAATAAAAAGGATTGTGATTATTCTGTTGAGATTAGTGCTAAGTATTTGACCTGATAGTATAGGTAGTTAAATATTACTTTGAATTGAACTAAATCATGTAAACACTAAACACACAATTAAATATGGATAATGTATGATTTCGTAACTTTACAAACTAATTTTAGAAAATTCTATTTCCCATGTCGCTAACGAGTAAAAAGTAAAAAAAAAACCTAAGAGTTGACTCTGCTATCAAATTAGCAAAGAATGCAATAAAAATGGGCGTGTGATTTTGCAACAAAGTAAATATAATACAATACAATATAATTATAGGTACTTATAGTAATGTGGAGCATCTATATTTAGAGAGTCATCCACGTTGATGGCACGACAGTGTTGAGAACACATGTCAAACGGATGATTTATGGTTTGTTTGTAAACATTCATTGTCGCATGAACTTACTAAGGAGCTGTACATTACTGGCTCGGTTACAGTTATAGAAGAGACCATGGCACTAAAGCTGAGATGGAAACAATTCAGTAAATACTTTAGAGTGCGCAGATTGTTGTGAGTTTACACGTGACCACAAACGACGAAGAAATGTTTGCAGCGTCTGTAAAGTAAAACTTGGATGATATTCAAACGCACAATGATAACTTAGTTTTATTTCAATTATTCTCACACACCTAATACGCACGCCATATACATATATGGCAAAATATGTACATGTTAAACTAGTTTATTTACATCGTAACCTGCTGTGTTACCTACTTATGTTTATTATTAATAAACTTTCCTCACAATTAAGTAAATGTAATGAGTACCTCATACTTAATCACCCAATTTCCCGAAGCATACCTACCTTGTTTAGGTATAGGTAGGTATGTCATACTTTGAAGTTCTTTGTGTTGAAAGTAGAACCTAATATTGAATCGGTTGACTAGGCATGTAGGCCTGTTAGGCGGTGTGACCTTGTAAGGGCGCATTAGCGAGGATGTAGGTCAGTGAGACCCATCGCCCTTGACCTAGGGCGGGTGCCCTTCACGGCGCCCTCTGCGACGCTCTGCCAAATATCGTAAGACAAGGGCATTTCAAGCCTAGTTTACAATATATTTTCGTATAATAAAACTGTGTAAACAATGTCTACGTTATTTTATTGTGGTATGGTAAAACCGGAAAATCGCGTTGGATAATGAACGCCTGTCCACACTTAGTCAATTCCCTACTTGGCTTGTCCTCGATGACATTCATGTGGTTTTCCCAAAAATATTAATTACGTTTTATAGGTAATTATTGAAATAGTGGTTTATTAGTTTAAAATTATTATAAACGCATTATTAACATTATTTAACATGTAACGCATGAAAATAAGTATTACAACCAATAGCGTAGTATTTATCAAGGAAATTCAATATTAATCATTCAAATTTGTTCGATTAACTTAACGGTTAACTGTCCATTATGTTATCCTTTTATGATTCTGTCAAAGTGGCCTTTTTAGGCCCCCCCCCTGATTGTTACCAATGTCCTCTATGAAGAAAGTATACCTATATAAAATTATGTAGTTTCCAGTACCTATGTGAATTTATTTGTAGAGAGATATGGGTCAAGTGTTATGTACCCAGTAGTATATTGTTTTATTAAATCAATACTTAGTCAATAGTCTTTTTAACCGACTTCCAAAAAGGAGGAAGTTATTATATACGACTTTATGTATTTTTTTTAATGTATGCCATGCCATGTTCACCGATTTCTCCGTCAATTGTAGACTGGACCTATTTTAATTTTTTTTTTTTGTTTGATAGGTTACCTATACTCTCGAGGTGGTCCCATGGTCATCAAGTTGGAATCTGATGAGAGGATCCCATGGAAACCGAGGGAAACTCTCAAATTTTATAGGCCAACCTACAGCGATTTGGGTATTTTTTTAAAGTAACTTGAGCATTTGCTCTCGGAAATCATCATTTGCTAAAGTGGAGCTGATGATGAAGACCACAGATGGCCATCGGAACTACTCAATGATAAATATTTCACTGGTTGCGATTCGATTACTTTAATCTTTAATATGGTTGCTATTTTGCTAAGCAATATATGCTCGTCAAAATGTGTATGGTGAGTGCAGGTTGTTGAGGAGTTCTCCTGGTTCTTACTAGGAGAACTACTCAACAATTAAAGTCCCAGCATCGGGAAAAGCAATATTTTGTAACATGTGATGAGCAGTTGACATTAGGGTTTGAAAGCTCTCGAGGTGGTCCCATTGTCACCAATTCAGAATCTAAAAAGTGAAAAATAATTACATTTTTACAAAAAAAAACAACCGACTTCCAGAAAAACATTACAAAGAGAAAAATAATGTTTTTTTTCGGGTAAGTAAACAAAAATATTATTTTTGTCTATGATCTTTTAAATAAACGCATGCTTCCAATACAAAATGATGTGCGATGAAATTGTTAATTAAGACGAAAAGTGCTCATTTTGAGTGCTGCACATAGGCATGTATAATGTTGATCGGTGCAAAGCTTGTAGCACTGCGCCGATAGTCAAAGAATAGCGATGTGAGTTTACCATGACCTTGCACAAAGCTATATTTATCGGAATCAATTTTGCATAGAGCGCTAAGGAAAATCGTATTTTCGCGAATTATTCCGGGAAGTGCTGATAGAGGCGAGTAACGGGTTAGCTGTTGTTATTCACATATTACCGCACTCACACCACCTAACGCTTATATATCTAGTTCGCGTAGCGTACACGAAGACTGAGCCTGTGTGCGTCTGTGACATTGAACTTCACACTTCACGCGGCGGCGCACGAGTTGCGTAACCGCGCCACACCGCAACTTCGAGCGACGAGTTCACTTCTACCGACGCGAATAAACCAATATACTTTATCTCTTCTAGATAGATTTGAGTGTAACGCGATAATTACACACACACGCTCCCTACGCGCTTTCACACAAGGTTAAATCATTACTAAAACATTTCATATCCTAGGTACGATTTAGTCAGACACCATGCGTAGATCAATCCAATAAATAAAGTGAAATTTATCGGAAAATGTTGCATGTCCTGCATATTGCAATTTACTGATCAAGTATTGGCACATTATTTTTAATTAATTTCACACTAGAACTGTGGGTACCTACAGAACATTTTTCGTGTAACACACATTTTAAATCAACAACGTGTTGTAGTTGCAGCCCAAGGAAATCTTTATCAAAAAGCGCACATTTTATAGTAAAAGAAGTGGGATGATGTAATATAATTAAACTTGTTGACAAGGTAGCAACAGCACGTGGCGTGATTTCGGCAATGGCATTGACATTGGCCGCCGTCAGGGTTCCGACGAGTGGTCGCGACCGCGTGCACCCGCGGCAAGGGAAATAAAACGTCGTGTATACTATTATATGTATCATATAAACGGACTTTTAAATAGGCTGGATAGAAATACAGTCAATTTAACCTATTTTTATTTACACAAGGAGACTATGTTTGATCCTTTCTACGAATAATGTACCTACGCAAGGATAATGCATAAAATCACAGAGGGTACGGTTTTTCAGATGCCTTTATGTTAATGTGTGATATTAATTATACTTGACCTCATCCAGGTATGTGGTTTCTTTTTCATGACAATGACTAATCCCTATTCCGATAATCTAAACTAAACAATCATACATACACAATGATAGTGTAGGTATATTACACATTAATTACAATAATTTTCCTGCTATAAGACGAAAACGCAATTTGTTCACTTATGCCTTGTGACGTTTCACTTACCTATAATAATCGTTAATTGGATTTCATTGATGTCTGTGTTGTCCTTGAGTATATACTAATTTGCAAGTGGACGCTTCCGCGACGCGTCGCGAGGTCACCCTTCTGTATTGTATTAATAATATTTATTACTGGTCTGCGCGTGGAGTATATAGCATCTCGACGTTTCCGTGATTGACAGTACACAATTTTATCAAAAACAATGATAAAAAATACTAGTTCATTATCACATATCGTTATACCTATCCGCGACCCAAAAATGCGAGCAAGTAATTTTGATAAAGAGGTCAAGGTGGGGACGACATTGACTATTAAAATTATTAGTGTCAAGAGCAAGTCCATTAATCAATATTAGTTAATTGAAGCGGACTGTGTACCTATCTAGACAGACACGTTTTTTACCTAAAGGCGTTAAACAGACATTACGAAAATGTCAAAAGTAACAAATGTAGTTATAGACCGAAGAGTCGACCGGGTGGCCTCCGCAATCCGCAAATAATAGTCAATAAAGTGGCAAGTCCGGGTGACGCAAGGCGGCGCGGGCGCGGGCGCTCGCTCGTCTATCTGACTGTACAAATAGCAGCGACCTTGAGATTCGGCGCGCGACAAGGTCATCGCGCAAATCGTTATCAGCGTGACGTTAGCATGTGACCTCCACGGAGGTGCCCGCGAGATAACGCGGCCAGATACCGGTAGCGACCGATAGTGGCGAGTCGCGGGCGCACTCGCCGCCGCGCCATCCTACCGGCGGCATGCACGCTACTTCCGCGTACGCACGCCTCTACTACGAACACCATGCCATACTCTACTACTGATGCATATTGCATACTACCACATAAGTGGAAGCTGCGTTAACAAATCACTAAATCTAGCGATGTCCTCGCCGGATTCCGTTTTTGCTACAGATTTCAATGAACATTGCTAATTTCTAGGCTACAAACAAATTAATGACATGACAATGAGTTTATTGACTCTTAGTATACGTAAAGTTTTACACGAGGCATGCGGTTTACTTGGTATGTGGATCAAATACTAGATTCATATCACTAATTACCTATCGCGATTCTCTAATAAAATTGAAACGCGGTTTTACTAAGAAAGCCGCTTTTTTATCCATATGTTTACCTAATATTTTTGCTTCAAGTGATTTAGCATGAGGTGATCAGCGCACAGATTTGCGAACATCATCGAGAAAAAAAAAAATCGTAGCAATTGTACTATGTACTATCGACAAAAGGTTTTTTTTATCAGCTTACGTTCTATGTTAGTTTGGAATAAAGCCAAAACAGCATCGGTCGATTGGAATCACTTTCTACGCGCTTATCGTCGCCGTCCGCAAAATATTGTAGCGACCTTGTGTGTTCATGGTCGTGCAAAAATATCAACATGACATTCTAGCGATTACCCGATCATTGAGTTGCTAACCAGGAAGCAGCGGTTCACATTAACCACGCCTCACGTCCCGAGGTCAAGCGCTAATTTTATGTTCGTCTTAAAACATGCTTAAATGTATAATGTAGGTGGGTCATATTCAAAATAATTGTAAGTTACGGATAGGAAACAGATATGAATATTATTTGATTGTAACAGAAAAATAACAGAAAGGAATTATTAGGGCAAGTTTAAATAGCACACGTTTATAACAGGCTACGAGTGCGAAGTCGGTGTGGGTCGCTAGGTGGGTACATAATGAAATAACATTTTGGTGATCGTATTTTAGTTGGTATAATTGCCATAAATTCATCATCATCATTGCCATAATGCATTATCTCCGAAACTACCGAGCCTAAAATTTTGATATTAATATTAAGGCAAAAGGATTCTAATGATTAGAATTATGTAAAGCCATATTTGTTACGGTCGTGAATCATATTTTAATCAACATACAACTTTACACTGACCTGTAAATTGCAAAAAACCTGAGTCAATTTGAATTTCGCGGGCTACCTTGGCGCATCCCCCTTAACTGATACTGAGACGGCCGACGAGAGGCTGGGTACGCCTCGGCGAGGCTGCGCGGTTAGTATAAAAGGCTCAAGCAGTGAGGACTGAGGATACGCAGTAAAACATGTACACACAGACAATGGCACAGCAATGCAATACATGGCACAATATACGCAAACTTTACATACTTCAAATAAATTTAAGTAAAAAAAAATGTTTTGGCTAACCTGCGGTGCACTAAGTACCTATTAATATTTTATTTTCATTAATTCATACATGAGACAATGTGAATAACGCCTAATCATTCATATCTGTTACGTAACGGAAAAAAGTGACAGATAAAATAACGTATATGAATTAATTGCACGTGTCTATCCTACAAATCTATTTATTTCCACACCAATTCACATGATTATACGAATATTTTATTGTTATAACAAATATCACAATACAGCCCTTTCCTAGTATGAGTAATAAAACAGTAAGTACTTACCGCTACTGTAAACGACTCACATTGAATATTTACTTTTAAAAGTCTAATTTTCTTCGACAACGAAACTAGCTGAAAAACTATATTGAACAAAATGGCAAAGCGTTTATTCTTACGCGTCGTGTAGTAACAGCTAGTGAACTAATTTTGCCAGTATTTCAAATTTCTTTATTGCCATGGAAATAATGTTAAAATAGCATAAAACAGAGAAGAATAACAGATATGTGCAAAATCAGGACACTCATTAATAAATTAAATTTGGAGTACACTAAATAGTATTTTATATTTTGTTTAGTAAAGTGTTGAAAGTTTAAACAATATTCTCTGAATATATATATTTTTTTAACTTTTGTGTAGGAATTAGGAATTAATTATTTTTTTTAGTTTACCGTTAAAGACGTGGACATAGAATACTAAACTTGTATGAAACGGATCCTACGCAATGTCTGGTTTATTTTTTTTAAATGAATTGTTTAGGTTTACCAAATGTTTCGTTGTTTTTTATTAAGCTCAAATAAATATTTTATCTGTTTGTTTATGAAATTCTAGTCAGTTGCATCTCGTTATGAAAATAATTGGGTTGGACATTAAGACAGGAATATGACCCAGGTACCTTTAGACTTTGTAAACACCATGTTTGCCAAACTTAAGAATAGACTACAAAATGAAATATATTAGGTAATTCGTTATACCCATTGGTCGACATTGCAAACATTTAAAAAGTTCTTGGAAAATAAATGGTAACTAAACTAGGTAAATTACTTATTCATAGGATGGCTTAGTTTGAAACGGGCGTTTACAGAAACCTTACTTTAATCCACATATAAATACAAAAATACAGATTTCCATGGCGCGAGAAAGTACCTAAGTACAGCGTGGCAGTAACGTTTATTTGATAACAAAACTAAACAGCGTGCCCACTTCATGCTCGAACACGTGCTGTTGTACTAAAAGTAAAAAATATGTATTGCACTTACATGTGCCAACATGCGACGAACAAATTCAACATTATGCTGAATTATTTATTCTTCATTGACATTGATATTTAGCCAATTATTTGTTCTAATCCCGCAAACTAATTAAACGATCTCATCAACATTCCATCTGCCGTTTGATGTTAACAAGCCACAAGCCCACAGATTACTGTTGCTAATTAATTGTGAAATCCATTTTCTAAAACTCATTTCCCAACATTTCTTTCTAGTAGGTTTCGTCTTGTATCATAAATAAACTAGAGTGTGTTTGGGTGAGTTGAACATGACCTGAATCCAAATACGGGCGCGAGAGAAATCTTTCTTGGGCTACGAGCAGCCAGAGACGGCGAGTATCACGCTGTGGGCGAACAGATATGAAGAGAAAGGATCTCTTCCTTTTTAATATATGTATGGCCTGATTTCAATAGACTGACTTTATAGGGTCTAAAACTATAGGTATGAGCGTCATCTTAAAATTGTTAACATTATCATCTTCTTGGCTACGTAATTATGTAAGTCGATAAGGTAGTACCTTATCGACTTGGCCTCATACATAATAGGCTATTTGACTGGTTTCTGATAAACATCTCAGATTATTTAATGGTGTCTAACGAGCCTACAAAAACCTATTACTTCAAATTGCATAATGTATTTCTTTTAAAAAATAGTAAATAAAAATGTACTGTTTAAATAAGCCAAAACGCTATCTTTAACAATATGGCGTCGTGACGTCACGATTCACGTAAACAAACGTTGAAACGGTCGAGATACTAGACAAAAGTCATCTGTTCTGTCAACGATAGACAGAAATTTACTAAATCATGACGTCATCTTAAGTTCAGCCAATCCAGACCGTTTTCGATTACGTGGCGCCAGATTTAAAAAGATGAAGTTTTTTCGGGATTTTTTTTATAAATAATACATTGTTTTGTAGTAAAATTAATGCAAATCGATTTTAAAAGCGATAATCTATACGAGTGTCAATAATTATGACCTTATTTTTTACATTGTCAAATAGCCTATTATGTACCACAGATGTATTAAAAAAAAAATCCTTGCAATGATATCCTTCCTTCTTAGTGTTATCAGAAAGCGATTGTCAGAAAAAAGGTTAATTTGACGTAAAGCAGCAATAAACAGCAGAGAGTCAGGAAACGGGTTTATAGTTACCATCTTTGTTGGCCACTAGGACAGAAAGTACATGTGGTCGTATTATAAGTGATATCGCCTCAATTTCTCTGAGTGCAGCGCGTGACAGGGCGCGGCAAGTCCGCGTGCGCCCGCGCCGTTCGTGGAGACACCGCTGTACAATGGGCGGAGAAAACGGATGGATGCTGTCATCGTACTCTCGCGGCTTGACTTATGACTTACAAAATCTACATACAATCATCAGCGATGTGGAGCAGGCCAGTGGGCCGCGCGGCCACGCACCGCTGCGCGCGCTTTTAGCTCTCGTAAAGTGTCGCATAAGTAATTGAAAATTAGTTTCCATAGATGTCAGAAAACTATAAACTTTTAGAGAACAATTCTTTCAACTTTCAATAAATTCACTGAATCTCGATTACTTTAAATCTTTAAAAACACAATTTATAATATTTATGCATGATAATATCGCAAATGGAAGAAACCCCCTACAACATTACTGGTGTATGGTGGATTAGTATGTCATGGAAAATAGTTTGAAATAAAATATGTAGTTATTATCTATCTAGTTAATCTCAAAAAATATTCGAGTATATTTTCACATATTTCACGTCTCGAAAATGATTTCTCCACTAGGGATGTACCGCGTATTCGCCGAGAAGCCGGCCGGGAAAGCCGTCTGTTTGGCCTCATTTGAATAGTCGGCAAATAATCGTTTGAATCATGTTGAATGAAACGACTGCATCCGTCGATGACTGACTTTGAAATAAGTTTTACAAAAATAATGTCAATGTAGTGATTTTTTTTTATACCTTTGTAAATTATTTCTAAGACTTTATGTAATAATTTTACCAATTTTAATACTGACTAAAACATTTAAGTAAGTTTTTTTTTATTATTTGTTTTGGGTTTTTTTTTCGGACATTAGTGGAGGTGTGACTTTCTCATCTCCTTTCTACCAAAACCAAAACTAAAACACAACGAGGATAAAAATATTTAGGTAAATATTAGAATACGCTCTTCTAAAGCCCTATTCGGACCAGGATACCAAATATCATACGATCAGAAGTGGACTAGTTAGCTGGTTGAAGCCGACTCTAGCTATCTCTAGACAGTGGGCCAATCTCTAGTCGAATCTCTTTTAGTTTTCTTTGACGGTTACACAGCTGTACTAATCCAGAAGGCCAATTCACGTATTTAGAAACGTTCAAGCAATCTCATCTCAGTGACAATCAATGTCAAAAACGCAGGAAGGTAAATTACAGGTATTTTTTAAAGATTGGGACTGAGATTAGAATGTCAATGTTCTTAAAAATACGGAAATTGCCCTTTAATATCCTTATGTCATTATTTGCCTGATTTTGTATGACCGATAAATGCAAGAGCAGGCAGCTGATTATGAAAAATGATTATGTTTTTTTTTTCTTTTAGATTTAATACACCTAAGTTGTAGAATAATGTCACGACCTCATTTCTACTACAGTGTATCAAACTACAGTTTGTAGTTGTAGCGTTTCAGCGCAAGATAAAACTCAGTGAGGTGTTTTTTCGCGGTCGGTGACCCGCATTTCACGCTCGTACTCAACACTTGAATCTTTCCAATTTATTGCCTTACTTTGCTCAACGCCTTTTTATATTCTTTCTTTACAGCAGATGACAAATTGAATACAGAAGCCGAGCAAGGGCGCAACGACCGTATTTACGCCAGATTTTATAAAATTAGAAACTTTAAATTACATTTTTTTAACAGAACGATTAAGAACTTGGGATTATATTTCAACAGACAATTTATTTGCCGCATAAACAAATAAATTAAAACATTTTTCCGAAAGTGTAAGCCCTGTCGTCTTTCACGTTGACACTCTGTTAGAAAACCAAAGTGTTTTATTTGAGGAAAATGATGCAGGCATGTTTTTCTTATGTTTTAATCACATTTTATTTGCCTACGTTTTGTTTTCGATAGATACTATAAAAACCGACTTATTTAAGGCTACGCCGACCGCGCAGTGGAGCCCTCATAGTTTGTTTGGTTATTTCTTTTATTTTAGAATGAAAATGCAGAAAATAAGCATGTTGTGCTCCACAAGATTATACGTTAATATTATTATAAACGGTACCTAGTTTTACATTGTTTAGTTTTATTATAATCACTAAAACGGTAAATAGTGACCACTATTATCCGTTTTAGTAAGAAAGTTGTCAAAACGGCTTGCTTCAAATAAAGCGGAGGTATTTGTTTGTATATGTCACGGCTAATAGCCGAAGTGTGGCTACACCTAGTTTTAGCCGGCCACATGCGGTTCGTGTGTATTTCGGGAGGCGACATAGGATGCAAGAGCGAGCGAAGGGCACCCCGAGGTTCGGTTTGGTTAGGTTCCTTGAAACCCCTTACACAGAAATAGGAGCCCCGCGTAGCGGGCCTCCGTCGACGTAGGATGCAAGAGCGAGCGAAGGGCACCCCGAGGTTAGGTTTGATTAAAACTAGGTGTAGCCGCACTTCGGTCATTAACCGTAACATATACATATAACTTTGCAGACGATGGTCGGTCAGTGCGAATCACATATACAATGTCTTCGCTAATTCATAATATAATGTATGTAATTCAGACAGAGGGCAAAGACACATAGTTTGTATAAACGAAGCGTGTTGATTGCGACGCAGAAACGGTTATCGCTCAAACACGTGGCGAACTGCGTGCGACCGCCATGTCGCCACAACGTGATCGTTGCAATCATGAGATCCACTCGAGAAATATGTACTACATGGAATAAAAAATATCAATTCTACAAAAAACATAATTCTAATTTCAAATATTTTTATTCCGATTTTTTTCAATCTTATTTCAGTAAGTTACGAGTATCTAACAAATGTCACGCTACGGAATATTCTAGCGGCTCAAACGTATTCTATACAAGAGAAATACATATTAGAATGCAAATCTAAAATAAACTACTGATATTGATCGAATGACAATAGAATTCGTATGACGTGTTTCCCAACACTATTTGTATTTTCACTCTCATTGTATTTTATCTATTTTAAGAAAATGTTTCCCACCGTAAAACAACACAGTCTGTAACTGTATATTAGTCACAAATCAGTTTTTTTTTCCAATGTGCCTTTCTTTTTTGGATATTGTATTTATTTGTTGTAATGCTATGGACCCTACCTTTATATAAATATGTATAACTAACATAAGCATATATTATCGTGTTGCTTTCAGGATGGAAAACCAGCGGCCTAATAATGGCAGTTCATTCAAAGCATGCTTACGTTTTGAATATGATTTAACAAGAAGACTATTTATTCAGTGGAAACAGACCAGTGATTTTTTTAAAGCAATTCAATATTTTGTAACGTTTTAACTTTACTTGTTGTTGTTGCTTAAACTTTCATAATTGTTGGCGTAAACTTTTCCCAGGTTCCATAGTTTCATACTGTACGACAACCGTTCATAAAACACTAGCTACTACTAACAACCGGAAGGCATAATGAGGGATCTGTTTAAGTACAATTTGCATAATAGATACTGTCACCAAAAGAAATAAGTAAACAGGGTCATCAGAAATAATAGAAGTTTAGTAATAAACTGATGGAAGTTTTCGAATAAAATTGAATTTAATTAGTAGAAAACAAATAGTGCATTTACCTATCAAATTAAATTTCATTCGAAAATATCCATCTGTTTTTTTTTAAACTTCAGTTATACCCAACGACCCTGGCTACTTATCTCTTTTGGTGACTGTACACGTCATAGCGAAGTTTAAAATAATTAACGAAGTCACTTTAGGTACTCGTCGCCATGACCTCGGAAATTGCATCCGTATTGCTCGCCGGACTGCTAAATAGATTAAAACGTGGGTTACAGTTTTCTGCTATTTTACTTAGTTACACATACTGCTGATACCACGCGGTTATTTCTGTGAAATATCTGCACAGATAAGTTGTCACGACATTACTATCGTGACGTGATAATGTTATCAGTCTGGCTTATAGTGTCCGTGAAAGATTTGGAATTAGACAAAAACACACTCGATGATATGGCTTTAATTCCAATTGTTGACTTTCACACAACGTGTGTCAAGTACACAGCAATTGTAATGATAACTTAGTAAAGGTTTATGACATAGAAATGTAAAAAAATATAGATATGTATGATATGATCTAAATAAATTATAATTATTATTAATTATAAGTATTCGACTAAAAGTAATTTAAATAAGTTTATGTCAGTATAATAAATATTTAATCAGAACTAAAAGACTTACAAGTTATATAAATAATGTTTTAAAACATTGATGATACGATAAAAGTGATGAGACGATACGTTGAGGTTAACTATTCATTATTATTATATTACCGTAATTTTAAAACAAACCGGCTATCATCTGACGACACATAGGTATTTGATCCCGTAAAGTTTTACATAGTTATTTTTCAGCAAGGTTATTAATTTTTTCAAGGCGCAATTTTTAGAAACGTTCTTTTTTTGCAACGTGTGGGCAGTCTGTTTACAGCTGCGAGCCGCTAGTGATTTACAACTGAATATACGCAGCTAATAACATTGTATGTAATAGAACAACAAGGTCTTGACGTATTTTGGTGGAAATGTTAACGTACAGTCAACAAAGGAGTTAAGTATACAGGAGCGTCGGATATAGTTGAAGTTTACTAAGAAACCGATGGATGTTCTGGACTGAAATTTAATTTAATAAATGAGCTGTTTGTTTTCTATTAATAAACTAAAATTTTATTCGAGAATATCCATCGGTTTCTTAGTAAACTTCAACAATATCCGACGCTCCTGTATACTTAACTCCTTTGTTGACTGTACATTAACAACTAATTAACTAATGCGATAACTCATACCTATCGGCAAAAAATATAATATTTTATTAGCTATTTATTTAATTGTACCTACGTCTTTTAGCTAACGGAAAAGCGACCTTCAATTAAATGTACACGTAGCTAATTGCTTGTTAAATGTATCAGTTGTTGTTGAAAATAAATGCCGCTCGATATTGCGATAAACGTCACAATGTTCGTAGATTTATTTAGAAAGGTCTCACGAAGGTTTAGTCAGTCACATGAAGGTCTTAAAGTAGCATTCGCATTTTGTACCTTTTAACACTGTCATTTATCATAATTAAACCCTGATGGTAGCATAAATAAATAATTTTTGTGTTCTTTCACTTCTATCCTAAAATCAACTCTACATTACACCAAAGTTGCAATTGCATTTTTAGAATACATTACATACTTAGGTCATAGGACCCAGGACACAGTATGTGCTATCATCAAAAAGAACTCATAGATAATGGATTTGAAAGGGACACAAAAAACGATATTTCCTAAAATGATAGACATGAAATCGCGATTTCATAGTTTAACCGCACAATGTGCTCATGCAACAAAAGTAGTAAGTCAGAGCAAGAACGTATGTACATATTCCACTCTACTCGTCACACATTGTTACGTCAACACGCTATTATTCGTCGAAAGATTGTTAAATCTATACAGTGTTCCTACCCATAATCAATTCAATTAGCTGCGGATGTCTAAATTAAACCAGCTGCAGCGCGGCAGCGCTCCAGTCCGTGCAAATCCGCAGATTAAGGCTGACATTCACTCGTTTGTTCGGTTGCTACATTTGCATAGACCTTGCCGTATTGAGAACACTAATAGGAAGCTTTTAATCAATTATATAATACGTATACATTTATATAAGGAACAAATGTGATGGGTGACAAGCAGAACGTCACCTACATTGTCGTTGTTGCTTTTTATGGTAGTTTTATATCCTTGTAAGGTGCAGCGGGGGTGTTGGCGTATTGGCGACCTTAGAAGCAGCATCATGCGATATTTTTGCTCTCGGCGTTAATGCGGAAGACTATTTCAAGAGTCAGGGTCAGCGGCGGCGCCCGTCACCCGCGCCCGCGCACCTTGTGAGCGGGGACGCTGTGGTGTCGGGTTTCCGTAACGTGACGCGACATCTACCCTCCACTATTTCGACTTAATATTAAATATTCGATTACCTATGATCCCTCCCTATATGCCATATAATATTGACGTACGACAGCGACAACTGGCAACGTAATAGTTTCTAGAAATGCTAAGTATTAACAAAACCGTCCATTGTCTGCATACACAAACGTAAGCATTACGATATTTTTCATAAATCAATGTACAAAAGACGTCAATACGCCGCGCGCCGACGCGACGGCTGCGTTCTTGTAGTTGCGGTGAGTTCTTCTGACCTCAACCCGCTTGTGTGAAGGTAACCTATAGTGATGTAAATAGACAGGAAGCCCATACAATGTCAGGAGCTCAATTACATATTTTTAACCAACCATTTAAAGGTTCTGTATACATTTCTAAACTTGGCCAACTCTAACCTTAATGATATAGTGTGTAGGATTAGAGTAATTGGCTCTATGGACATTAAATTAATTATATTCCTCTCTTTGAAACAAGTATTTAGTTCGTTGTAGTATTAATAGTATTTAGTTTAGTTCATCAAAATATACCAATTATTATTAGTATTAGTCTATTTTTATTATTTATTGGATAATCGTTATTTACCTAAATGTAATACATTATTTTATTTATTCAGATGTAGATTTGTACAACATAAAACCATTGTAATTTAAATAAACTGTTGTAAGTCGCGTCTGAGATCACCTCTAGACTTTGAAATGAAACCAAGGCCAGAGCTAATGTTCATTTGACCTTCAATTTTTTTCACGAAATCATTTTACAAATACACAATAAGGATGGACCAGCGGAAAACATTCGGTTGCTAAAGGATTTTTTACGAACGATATAACGAACACACACTTACACAAACAATTCGAGAACGCTTTAAAGTTTTTTTTATATAAGTCGTTTTATTTATCATAATCAAGTAATGAAAGAAAGTAGGTACAGTCACGAGCATAAGTATGTATACACTTGGCTTTATTCAAAGGCAATTTTCTCCGTTATTTTTTAATGAAATTTTATGTTATTACGAACATAGTATTTTCGAATCCATAGGTTTATGTAAAGTGTCGTATTTCAACGTTGCATTTGTCATTTCACGAAAAAATCGCAATTGAAAGTTGCCGAGTGTTGACATATTAGTGCTCGTGACTGTACCTTCGATACATACTTAATTTATTTACAAATTACAACCGATTATGTCGTCATTTTCCACACGTGTCTGTGTCACGAGCAAATAAAGAAAAACTACTTACAATAAATTACTAGGCACTAATTACTATTTTCTTATTTCTTGCCTTTTGTTCGAAACCGGCAACGTAGGGTAAGCCCGTAAGCACCACGGGCCATGTTAGAAGATACATTTCATTTGTACTGCATGAACTCGCGTGATCAAGTGAGTGAGGCAAGCAAAGCTAGGGCGAATTTCACCCATGAAACTGAACGCGATCAGCACATCTAAAGCGCGTTCAAGAACAGTCAGTGTCATCAGTTTTTGATCGCGGTTTAGATGATCGCGTTCAGTTTCATCGGTGAAATTAGCCCTAAAACATGAAACAGTTCGCCGCCGGCCAGCTGAGCACGAGATTGAGCACATGATATAATATGCTGTGTTTCAGATTCGTTGTACACCTGGAAGTCGTTTATCAGAGTTCTTAGTAACGAGGTAATACACTTGAAAGTCGGGTCCAGGTGGTACACGCGCGCACCTGCCGATTTCACGCAACTGTTCAGTTTTCTTCACAGGGTAATGCTGAGCTGACCTTAATTTCGCAATAAGTTTAGTATGCACATAAGTTTCATACAAAATACACATATAATTAAGTTGGATTTTGGATTATATTTGCTTCATTGAATCGTGAGAGCTACCAGAGATTACTTCAATCAAGTCCCCTTGCTTACAGTTTACAAATCGGGTTTGTGTTATATTAATTTGCTACCTTGAAATGCTACAAAATAATAGCATCTTGTATTGTATAACATCATTACATCACGTTTAAATTCCCAGATCGAGTTGACAGTGTTGCTGTAGAGCAACTGCTCTACATTTTGCTCGCTGATGATCGCATGTCCTATGTAATAATGTCGTTTACTGACCACAAATTAAAAAAAAAACCCAACATTCTTTCACGTCCGGTTATCCTTTGGCCGATCAGAGAGTCGAACTTGGAACCTCGTATTCTGCTGCGCTTGTCGTCACCCAAGCAGTGAGACGGTCATATATTTAATGAAAACATTAAAAAATCTCGAGTGTTGTCCTCGAAGGAACCTTCACATGAAAGTACAATGTTTCTCATTGGTCATTAGCAGGGCCTTGAACTTTGAGAACGCGCCGGTAAACATGTTTGCGCAATGCCCACTGCGCACTCTATATTGCTGTGACGTCTCATCTTGCCCTATACTGCATTTGTTTTATTCCCCGGTTTATTCCGTTACCTTCGGGCACGTGGCACTCCAATTGGATTCCTATCTGGCCTTCAGTTGAACCGAGACTAACGTTTATGGTGTTCTACGACATACCATCATTCAAGGCTAGTTCTTTTATTACTATTGGATGTTCGTATTAATCTTCTGTAATTTATTGTCTTGTCGAGACAAATGAATTTTTATTCCCGTATCAGCACATGGCAAATCAATAGTGGTTAATACCTATTATGATAAATGCGGTATTTAAGATTAGGTACCTATGTAATAAGTAAATTAAATTAATGTCATTGCATACTGTCAGCCAGCATCATCCCACTGTTGGGCAAGAGCACATTTATATAGAGATTGAATTAATCTGAAGGATAGTAAGTTTAATTAACATTGTATCGATTTGAAGTCACACAACAGGACATTGTTTATTTCCACGTAAAACCATAAATTTTATCACAATAACCAGCAATAATCTCTACATTATATGAGTGTGATGAATAAAAATAACTTCCTAGTTGTCCGGCTTCAACTCAACATACCTACATACATAGCATAGTAAAAACAATGATCGAGGAAAACATTCCTGTTTACGTACATAGTTAATAAAGTCCTTTGTGACGTAGTATAGTATGGTGACCGAGGTGGCCGAGATAATGAGTCCGTCAAGGTCAACGCGTGTTAATTACAATTACCGTGAGTGGTCATTCTTTGTTCCAATAATGATTAATGCCGGTCGCGAGTGGCGAGAAGTATCGTAAATGAGATAACAGGAAGCGTCCGTGTCTCGCCAATGTCATATGACAAGGTCGGCTGACATTGGCCTGCGCCGTCACCCGGCCCGCAAGCGACCCGTACCGCCGCCGCGCCGCCGGACCAAACTGCCATCCCGGAAAACGAATTAACAAAACAGCACCGTCCGTTCATTTACCGGGCCAAAACTAGCCCAAACCGGAGTTTGGACCTTCAAAGTAGGAACTTTGGAAGGATAGGCAGTCGTCCTAACCGTCCGTCGGGACTCCTTGGTCCCAAGGTGCTAACGGGCGCTATCGCGTGTTACATTGACCTCATCCTTGTCGCTCTGCCGCGCGCCAACCACGACATTGTAATTTATGATTTACTGCAGTTCCTTGTAACACAAACAGGGACGCTTCACAATGATAAACAGTATAACAACAGCCTGGTTTTGTGACTGAAATACAAAAGTTTAGTTAGAAGGTAAGAATATTATAAGTACTGGCGCACTAACCGTGTGCCTGTGTACCTACAGTTTTCATACCTTTCATACATGTAAGCTGTAACCTTGTACAAGAAAAAATATCAGCAAATACCGTTATTGTTTTTTTATTTAGATGATGATGCGCAAACTAAACTGAAACGTATTAATAAACACAAAGGCTCCAAATTGCGGTGACATTGTTCTTTCTTATCGCCTAATCAGAAAAGCAGCGAGACCTTGAGCCTGACCCTGGATATTTTTGTCCGCATACACATTTCGCGAGTGTTATGTAGACACGAAGCTACGTGATGAGGAACTGCCGAAATCATATTTAAGCAATATCAGATAAAAACAAAGATAAAACGTTTTTTACCTAAGTAATGTAAAACCGAAATATTTGTTCAAGGATAAAAATAAATGTGACATCATAATAGCAACTCGTGCGTATGAAATTAAAACGTCGCAATACTATAATCTTTGCTAATTTTCTATGATAACCTTCAAGGAAAATAAAGCAACAAAGTAGAGGAAACTCTTAAGTGAAAAGAGGAGTGAGGATGGATTGTCCTGTGTGTTTGGGGCGGGCGGAGGACCCCGAGGCGGGCGGCGGCAGGCGGCGCGTGGCGACTGCGGCAAGGTCGGGCACTGCCTATCTAGGAAGTCAAGCGATTCGACCTCGACCTTGTGTGTGTGAAAAAATATTATTCGACAACGACGCACACACATACACCTCTCCCTCCCTCCTCGACCCTCTCATGGTCCGCTCGCTGTGACCCCCGCGTTCTCTTGTACATTAACATAATTAACATTAATCACATTACCACGAAAAGATTACGTTGTAAAATTTAAGGAATACGACTTCTGGTATTAATAATCACAATATGATTGTACAAAACTTAGCAAACAACCATCAGAGCATCTTCACAACAAGATTACGAATTGCGGAAAAGATTGAAGGTCGTATGCAGATGTTTGTGGAATATATACAAAAGCGGGTTAATTTACGACGATCGTATATGCCTAACTAAAATATCAGACGCGGAAATGTATGAAGAAATGTAACAATAAATTAATCATGTGGTACATTACATGTTGAGTCGTAACTAGGATCACACGTGATCCCTTGACTCATCGGTGACAGACAGACGAACACTTCATTACTTTAATCAACGCATGACGATAGCACTCGAATAGTTTCTTAGTACTTTAGTGCGGTACTTTTAGTGGGAACACTTGACATGATACTAACGTCCAGGAAGTAGCGCACTCAATGATTTTATTAATGAAATACCAAGAAAAATTATAAACCACAGATACGCCTACTTAATATCAACATAAGTAGAGTATTACCTTAAATAGAATATTTTAACTACATAGTGGGTGGAATCGATAAAATCTCGAATTGACATCACTAGGCGAGAGCATAAAGGTCTCAATCAAAATCATAATCACACTTTGTGATTTTTCCTTTAATAGCTTGGGAAGAAAGCTGAGAATTTTATTCTATTATCGCTTTAACAAGTTAATTTGTTTGTCAGTATTAAAACAAACTTATCTGTTTCTGAAATCGGGGTAATCGTTGTTAACATATTCGTTATACATTTTCAAAGGGCGGAGTATAGGCGGAGGTCTGTAGGCAAGACTAGCGAAGTGATCTAACCATTCTGCTGTAATTATTTACGCAAGTGCAGGCCATGTGAGAGAGCTGCGAGCCGATCTCGATTGTCGTCTGATGTTATGGCAATATCCACCCCTGCCGCCATTGTTCGCCTTTGTTGCGCAACACCGTTTGTTAAACATTCGCAAGGTAGCTCTCAATTGTTTTCATTTACTATATCAACAGGCTCTAACGAACGTACACTGCGCGTACTCGCCACTGGCTGTTCAAAAGGTGTTTATTGACGCCGCGCCAACTGATGTTAAATAAGGACTATAATAACATTTAACCGTAAGAAATAACTATTTGTTAATAGGTAATACGGGCTAGTGTCCGCAACTCCACGACAATGCGTGTATTTTGCGTACGGGTATTTGTTAATATAATGCCTAGGCCTACCTAAGAGCCTAATTTGAGAGCAGCAATAAATACTTTTATTGCAATCGTTACCAATTGTACTGTACATTTATATAATATATGTAACTGCGTTTCTGATTTCAAATTACTTTTCGTATTGATATTACTCATTCAGCCATTAACATTACCGAAATTCATGCTCACGATATTACATCAGGCTATTTTGTTACGCAATGAGAATGTTGAACATTTAATTGGTCATATGTGGCAGGTTTATCTGTACTTAAAATTCAAAACGAGCAAGACATGTTTAGATTCCTAGTGTAAACAGTGATAGCCTCAGAACGCGACGTGCGACATTATGAAATGACCTTACTCTTGAACGATAGAGCGACTGCGCGGTTGTGGACAACAGTGGACAGCGCCCGCGGCCGCCAGCACCACTCGCCTTATCTAACGCTTGTTGACTTTCGCCAAGTTATCACAAGCCACAACCGCTAGGGTTGACACTCTCCAGTGTTCACCCCACCTTGTAAACCGTTATCTTTACGTTATTGTTGCGAATAGTTCAATATTCACACTTTCGGTAAAGAAGCGGCACACGACCTAAAATTTTATTAACACACTTCATGTTGACACGCTTTTATAGCTCTGCTTTCATGAAAATACTTGATATGCATATTACTATAATCTTAATGTACATAACACAGAAACTGACCACGGTAGAGCCAAGGAGATGGCACGGGTTACGGGTCGTATGAAAGTATCGGCTTCAGCTAATAGAGATTTGGTGGGAGTCGCTGATCCCAATCCCACCAATCTTATTATAATAATATGTTGGAATCTAGCTTGGGTTTAGTCCACGTCTAATCTCTTTTTATTTATGCAGCTTATGTATGCAGCTCATCTCAGACGGGGTAGGTATTTAAATTTGTATAGCAGATACCTCCCCCCCCTCACCCCGATTATGAAGAAATCTCTTGATATAACAAGACCCTCATGGCAAGTGGTACACGATGTGAGGAATTTTGTTGGATTTTTTTCCATTAGCAAACTCCCACTAGCAGTCAGGAGTATGGATATATTTGCGTCGGACATGGCATTATAGACTCGCTCCTTATTTCGGAGTCTCGCCATAGCTTCTGCACTAATAAGTTGTTTTTTAAATTAAACCTTTACAATTCGAAACATTGGTTGGAGGTAGGTACTAATTTATTAAACGTTGTTTGGTGAAACTGAAACCATCAATTTTGCAAAGCTTTACAATGTATAAACAGTAGTTACAAAAATAATATACATGGTTGCACAATATTATACAAAAAAAAATTAGTGGAAACGATAATGTGTCGCCAACCGACGCCCACTGCCTATGAAAGAGCTTTTTGTACGTTTCACAAACAAAGTGTGGTTCTAGGAAGATACTGTACGAGTTCTTTGTGTGCGTCGCACGTCTACACTTAGATTATTTATCAGGTAGTGCAGCACTGGCCCAGTTCCATGAATTTAGAATTCGCACTAACCTATATCATACTAGATAAGAATATCAAAAAACAAGTTAGATTAAAGTTGTTTGTGCCAAAATTGACACAACACAGCAGGTGAGCTTGTTTAAACAATTATACTTTTCAAGTTCCTCCATTCCTAGATTCCTTTAAACCAACATTGTAATAATCTATATACATAGTTATCCCATGTATTATGAACAGAATCCATCTAATCTATTAAGGAAGTCATCATCTGCCTAGCCTTTTCCCAACTATGTTGGGGTCGGCATCCAGTCTAACCGGATGCAGTATTTTACATGGAGCGACTGCCTATCTGACCTCCACAACCCAGTTACTGGGTAATACGATACCCCTTGGTAAGACTGGTTGTCAGACTTTCGGGCTTCTGACAACCCGTAACGACTGTCAAAGATCCACGAATGACAGCCGGGACCAACGGCTTAACGTGCTGTCCGAGGCACGGAGGGATCTCGGTATGTAAAGATGGTCACCCATCCACAGACCAACCGCGGCAAGCGTAGCTTAACCTGATCGATCGACCTGTGCGGCTGTTATTATTTAGCCACGGGCCCCTCTTTAATCTATTAAGGAAGTGTTGTTGTCAATTACAAAACGAATCAAAGTCTTTGTAATACTAAAATCATGCAACAAATAAAGTTGCGCCTGCGCTGTTGAGTTTCAAAGACTTCATTTTTACATATAATTGTAAATAGACATTAGTTATGTGTTAATACAAAGTGTCATTGTTGGCCCTGAAGACAAGAGATTATGAGTAAATATGCTACAATATACATATATTACGTAGCTAGTTCCTCGTAATAATCGTGGCGCTGAACACCGACCACTTCCTTGTTTGTCTTTGTGATCTGTTATTGCAAAAATAATAAAAATACTTGTAAATTCAAGGTTAACGTGGCCTTGTTTATACAGTAATTCGTAATACGTCAATATGTTTAATTATTAAGTTTCACACAACACACACACACAAACAGCCTATAATGTTCCCACTACTGGGACACAGGCCTCCTCTCTTTGAGAGAGAGTGGGCTGTAATCCACCACGCGGGCCCAGTGCGGGTTGGTGGATGTCACATGTCTTCGAATTTTTGGTTCTAGGATATGCCGGTTTCATTATTACGTTTAGAAGAGGGTGAACAATACCCGGCCAGCTGGCGAAATCGCACGCGGCACAATATTTACAGTTCCTACGTAGGTAGGGAGGTACGAGTACCTACTATGTACTAGGTAACGTACGCACAACACTTCACATTTTTATTAAACATGGAATAAAGTCAGCAAATACGTCGTAAAATCGCGGAAGTTTTCATTTCTACTTACGTATACAAGTAAGAAACTTACGTTACATTATAAACTTGTAATTTGTATAGTTATGACTTGCTATAGTAATAAGTAAGTCTATTAGTAATCAATGTTTTATAATTCATACATGTGTTCACAATAATAGATTGAAAGATATGCATGAGCATGTGGCAGTCAACAAAAAACAAATATCAATAGTCATTGAAACGAATGTGTGTCAAGTGTGTGCGCGTAGAGCCGCCTCGCCGCGGGCCGTGTGGCCGCACATCGCATCTGCCCCAATGCTGTCGGAACGGGGGCGTCATTGTTAAATGCGACCATTCGACGAAACTTAATTGGCCCGACCTAGCTCGTAAAAGCGTTGTAAAAAGTGTGAAGGTCTGGCGGAGGTAAGGACTCGACAGAAAGAGGTCAAGTGTAATGCCTCGTGTTCCACTGACCTCATTTGGGAACCGACTGCCGGCTGCCGAGTGCCGACTCTGATCGCCGCGCTCGCTGCCTTTCATATAAATATTATGTCCTAGTTTGCCACTGTTCTACAATTACTGTTCTTTGTTAACATTCCTAAGACAACACGCTGGGTATAAGCAGCTTCTTACAAATATTTTTCAGAAATGACTTGTTATTAAAAATAAAAATTTATTTATTATGGATTTAATAATTTATAAAGAATGAGGTATCATGTCTGTCTATACTCTAGATTATGTTAATAAAAATGGGAAAAGTTACATTTCGAATACCTAATTAAGAATGCAGTTTGTGAATACTTAATTTAAAATATAATATCAGAATGAAAACCTACTTGTACAACTAATTCTCGTGTGAATAAAAACACTAAAGACAAAAAAAAACACACACAGTGAAGACTTATGAATCTGAGGCCATTCAGAACTAGGAATAAACGTTCTCTAAATGAAAGTGACACAACACAAACAGCTTGCAGCAGTTAAAAACAATTCCGACTCTGCAAACTAAATTAGAATAACAATGAATAATCCGGAAACAGTCGCAGAAGAAGTGACCTCCTCTTGTCGAATGAAACCTTCAGCTGCTATTATTAACGTTATGACCGCGAAATCGGAGCACTGACACACATCCCGCCCGAATAATACCATATACTACATAATTCATAGGAACCTTGGCCCCAATGCTGCGTATGCGTGGCTCATCAGCACAGCCCAACGAGACCTATCATGAAAAAGTTACGATAATGTCGGCGAGCGACATACATTACCTAATGCTAACTAAACTCTAAACACTACCCATGAGCTCTTTAAACATATACTGTTTAAAGAGGAGTCTTTGGTCAACTGGACCCACTAGGAACTGGACCCACTAGGAACTGGACCCGCGGGTCCAGTTGACGTAATCATTTATTTTCTGTATTTTTATTGGTTAACTGGACCCACATTCAAACAATTGAAGAACATCTATGAGCTCATAGATTGTGTTTAGAGTGATAGATGCCCTGTTAACTGCACTAAAATATAATGTGTATTTTTTTAGTTGCATAATTCTAAACAAATGGTATATACAATTATGTAAATGTCAGTTATGAGAAAACATACAGCGTAGGTACCTAAATCTTGACGTAGATCAAGGTGAACTTAAGCGAACGTATTCAATATTCTTACGCGACCTTTGCCTATGGACACTCATTGTCTTTTTTTTCTTTAAAATCCTTGTGAATAATGAAAGGTGTCCTTAAAAATGTACATTTGTTCAAACAAAGCTGAATTGAAAATATACATATTTTCAAGGCTCTACAGTGCGAATTAAACTGGGGTTCTAAGGGTTCGTTCCATAAAATAGGGGTCCAAAAAACGTTTCTTAATGGGGACTTGACTTTTATTTTGACATTTTGGTACTCCACGTTAATATATTATGATAAATAATTTTATTTCTGTAAATAGGTTTCTACAAAAACTTTTATGTCAATCATATTTTAAAAAAAAACTAGATGAGGTCGGCGTTTCCTAATCTGAGAAGAAAGGCCGATACAAACTCAGAGGTCACAGTCTCTTTTAAAGAACAGACATAATCTTGATCAGATCATAACATATGAAGACCATGTAGATTGGTGTCTGAAATGGTCTTTTGAGGAAAGAACCACGGATTTGAGTGGACCTGTCCAGTCAGTGCACGCATTTGTCAGTAATCGTGTAGCTCAACTTAAATTAAAACAATTCAAAAGTTACAATTTAAAAGATCAATGTGAGCATTGTGAAAAAAAAAACCAGACGTACAGACAGGCGGCATGGGCAGCGCGTATATTCCCTCTTTTTTATATTATATTTTTATGGAGCCTATTGTGGTGGCCCACTGTTAGGTAGACTTTTTGGATTATTTGGAAAGATTTTTTGGGGTGCAAGAGAGAGACCTGCTGCTGCTGGCCTCCTTTATGCGCCCCAAATAGTAGATTATGCACCGAGGGGCTAAAGTTGTGTCTTATGTCACGGGCGTCATATTGAATCTCGAGCGCAATGAAGGATTCGGGATTTAACTCACGAGCGAAGCGAGGGAGTTAATATAAGAATCCTGAATGCAGCGAGGGATTCAAGCTAGCCCAAGGCAAAGACATCTTTAGCCCAGAGGAGGATACTCTACTTTTTACACCTACTGTGAGAAAATAATAGCCATAGTACGAAAAACAAAGTATTTATTAAATAAACAAACAGTAAGAATAACATATTTGTTGATAAAGTTAAAGTTTAAATGCCAAAAGTTCGCGCCTTTATTGCGTCTACCAATAAGTAGCCAAGACACGATCAATTCGATTTTCAAAAAAAAAGTCTCTTCTACGGTTTTGTCGTGTGTGTCTATTGATATCACTCTCATGGAAGTGGCGTTTGTGTAAACTAAGCTTTATACAGGGCTGGTAGAATGGTTTTGGATGATTGGCTGTATGCATTTTGAATTTAGAACGTCATTGGAGACGCTCGTGAAAATAGAGTATTTTTGATAAAATGTGATAGAATAGAATAGAATAGAATAGAAATACTCTTTATTATGTACACCAAATAAATTACAGACATAAAAATAGAAACTGTACATAGGGTAAATCGACTGTAGTATAGATAGGTTTTATTATTTATTTATTTATTCACAAAATCCACAGCAATCTTTGCGCAGTTTACTTAAAATAAATTAACTAATGTTACAGCCAATTACTATTACGGTATTACGGCGCGGTACGGTATTTGTTATTATTAATGCCAGTTTTAATGTTATTCCATTCCTTTTAAAAAATGGTTCGTAGTTATCTAATTATTCTTACAATATTATGTCTTCGAAAACATGGCAACGATATGAAGATGCAGTCGTTATGATTTTGTAGGAAATCGAGAATATCATCCACGCGTAGTAAGGGTATCGAGAATAGCTTTCCTCTTTCTGGCACCAAAGGGTGTTTGTTAGTACTATACTGGCAGTTTAGCTGAGCATGTGAGATTCCAAATTCAAATCACATTATTGACCAGCGGGTCATAATGAAATCCAGTACAACATTATTGACCGGCTGTGCCCCCGGCCACTAATGACTCACTTTAGGTTAAGGTTGCTTGACATATAATTTGACATTTTCGAGCAGGTGGTGTGAAAAAATCTTTTAATATGTACGTTGTTGTTAATACAAAATTTTTTTTTTGAGTTTTATTTTGTTAATTCTAGACCAAGAGATAAGACAATTACAATTTACAAGCTAAAACTAATATATATTATATACAAGTATATTTGCGCAAGTTATATTTGCGCCGTTTGAGGTTTTCTGCTCCTGCAGCAGCCGCCCCAGCACAGCCCACGGTGCTAGGAAAATGGAATGGCGCGAGGGTGTCGACACCGGTTGCATCCCACACCAAAGGCCTACCCAACTTCCTGGGCAGTATGGTCATTCCATCTGGCCTCTTCCCATCGTCGCGTGGCAAGCCATTGTGTTCTAAAACACGCTGGCACTACTGACAAGAACCCGACGAATGATGTCATGAATACTGGCGTGCCGTGCCATCCCACCAGCGCTCTTGCTGCAGGACAGGCCATGGTGTCCTAAGCAGTCGACTGCTTCACCGCATTGACAGCGATGTGGAGCTACACAAGGAGCGCCCAGACGCAAACATGTAGCGAGCCGGAATGTGGTGTCACCCCTAATAGTGCCTATGTTGAGTGATGGTAGCGCCTGAAGCACCCTGCGCCTGACTTCCATTCACCCACAGCCAGCAGGCGATCACGCTCAGTATTGGTGGACGTATTAATAAGTGTATTCCGTACAAACCAGCAGAGCGGCTCATCCCACTGTCACTGGGAAGACGGGTTCTCGGGTTGAACCGTGTCCGGGCAAGCCACTTTCTAGACGTTCACAGCATCGGTCAAACACGGCACTTCAGAGTCAACCTGAGCAGAAATCAAGATTCGAGTGGTTAAATTGATTTGAAATAAATATTATTATGTTTGTTGGTGTGCCACAAACACAGTGCCATGATGATGAGTCAGTGCAATTTCTGTGTTTGGCTATACAACTGCGGAGAGATTAATGACATCGATCGCCACGTGGAAATGCTCTGCGGCTGTCTAAGTTTGTTCTCGTCTAGAACACGAGGGATAGGACACTTGTGCAGAGTTAATTATAAATCTGATAACGTGTGAATGCGTTACACATAGACATAATATGCAATTGCACAAACAAGTTAGAAAACATGACGCGGCTTGTTTTGGCATTTCTCCAAATAAAAGAAACATTCTTGTTGCATTTATATGCGTAACTAGAGTACATAGTGCGGTCTAAAAACGTGTCATTATTGAATTTGCGTTTAACTAAGTCCTAATTCTTTTGAGTTAGACCTTTTTACGCTGTAAATAAAATTCGTGGAATCTGAGCATGAGTCAGAGAACAGACGGCTATATGTATATTATATCCGCGTGGCTAGCCACAAGCTTATTTAAAATTAACAATAATTTAACGAACAACTTAAAAAAAAATGCACTTATTAATTATCGGCAACCAGTTGCTATGTCGCTGTATAAGGCAATCGGACGAATAATTATAATTGCTTATCATAATATTCTGTTCATTCAGGTTTTCTTTCTTTGGTTTCGACGAACGCACAGTATAAGCCTTTTAGTTTTCGTAGAGCTAGGACAATATTGGGGGCAGTAAATAGAAAGCTCGTAGCAGCGTATTTAGTATTATTTTTTAACTTATTTTTTCATATATTTTGTATAAAAAAATATTGCAGCTTTACACATACAACAGAACTGTCGAAAGGCTTGTCTCAAAGGAAACTCAGACTTTTTCTTGATATTTAAAATAAAATACACTTGGTTAAAATACGTCTTTATTCAAAAATAAAACATGTGCAATTCTTAAATTAGTTTATTTATGCTTGTATGTTATGAGTATTATGTACGAGCCGTTCATCATCACACTCATATCCCAGTATATTTCTATATAATTATTTACCAAGCGTATTTACTGTAGATAATATAAAGGTACATAGACTTCATACATCATACCTGGTATAATTTACGGATTTGTTAAGCTGACCGATAAAAATACGATCTCGTCTTTCAAGCAGGAGAGGTCGGATAATATTACTTCAAGGTCTGTTGACGGGCTGACCTCGGCGTATCGGTCGCGGAGGACAGACGGTCGCAAATATTTGCGCGCGTGAGAGGCACGAGAGGCGAGCGCGCGGCGCGGCGAGGGGAGGCGGAGGGGGGTAGCCAGGTGACCTTGCCGCGCGTCTGCCGCACGACCTTGATCTTGAGACGACCGCGGCAGCGCCCGCCCTCGCCGCTATGCGAACTAACGACACGACACTTGAACGACTCCTACCGCTCCGGTTGCGAACTTCATCAACAGAATAAGCCATTATTATCAGTACTAATTACTTGTGGAAACACTAAAAACAAAAACATGGCAGCTTCATATGAATCATAATGATCCACACGTTGTTCTCGGAATTGGTGCAAGACTGACTATCTGCTAGATGTCATGAAATATGTTTTGACTCAACCAGCCCAATTTAGCATTTGACAAAGGAAATAAAAATATCTGCTAAAAATATGACTGAATTCATAAACCAATTTTATTAAAAGTACACAGGCTCAAACCATGATTATTCAAACCTATTTTTTTTATTTATTTCCTAAAACCTTTTTAATTTAAAAAGAAAAAACAACTAAGTAACTAACATGGATTCTTTAAATTCGATATCCGTGCATGAAACAAACTAGCAGCGCCCCGCGGTTTCACCCGCATAAGTGTAGATCCCATGGGAATATCGAGATAAAAACTATCCTATGTCCTTTCCCGAGACTCAAACTATCTCTATACCAAATTTCATCTAAATCGGTTCGGCGGTTTAAGCGTGAAGAGGTAACAGACAGACAGACACACTTTTCATTTATAATATTAAAAAGTATTATAAAATCGAAAGTACCTCTGTCTGTCTGTCCGTCTGTCTGTATTTTTTTTTATTACTAAATGTATGTTACCTTTTCACGCCTAAACCACTGAACGGATTTCGAGTTTTCGACTAATATTATAAGTTCGAAAGTAACTCCGTCTGTCTGTATGTTACCTTTTCCCGCCTAAACCACTGAACGGATTTCGACAAAATTTGGCAGAGATATAGATTGCATCCCGGGTAAGGACATAGGATAGTTTTTATCGACATACCTCGCGGGTGAAGCCGCGGGCGGAAGCTAGTGGATTATAAATAATTTTATACGCACGAATAGTAAGACGATCACGGAAACATTGCAATAAATTAACGTTAGGTACCCAGGTAGAGCTTCATTCGGTAAGGTCAATGGAATAATAATAGGTATACGTCACAGACAAAACTGTTGAAAATGATGTAAATAATTTTACTTAGAAACCTATTGTCTTTAGTATGGTAGACTGTTTTTGTGAAGCGTTTTTTCTTTGTAGTGATTCTAGATACTACTAAAGCGTTTTGTAAAACTAAAACTGATTTTCATAGAAGAAAACGAGTTTTCTCAGTAGCAGCCGGAGTCAGGATCTGTGCCTCGTTGAAGCCAAAAGGCTCGCCCTTTTACATGGGACTTAAGTATAACTGGCGAAATGTGGATATACTACAGGTACACCTCTGCCTAACCCTTCGGGAATTACAGGCGTGAAGTTCACGATTTTGTCTGAAACCAGACAAAACTGGTTTTGACCGGTTAACTGTTTTGACTGTTATATTTATATACATATTTTCAATAAACGAATTTAATTAGGAAACAAATACCATAATATTGTTGTAACCCGTCCAAAATACATATATATTGTATTGAATAATATTCTTTTCATTTTTCTCATACTCGGAAAGTAGTGTTTGTTTGATCCGAATAGCGGGTGGAAGACGCTGCTTTCCTCCCTCTCTAGGGCGGGAATCAATGTAAAAAATAGAACTGGTTAGGTAGTCAGCTACGAATTTATTTACATAGTTAAGAAAAATGCTGCGGTCTTTTGAGTGTTTAAACAGTCAATGTGAATTAAAAAAAAATACCTATTAATGTGACAATGATAGTGGTAGACCGCGAAATTCAAATTTTCTTACGTTTTTTGCAATTTGCAGGTCAGTGTCAGATTGTATCTTGATCAAAATATGATTCGCGACAATAACAGGTACATATTTAGAGAATTATAATCATTAATATATCTTTCTAAGTTAGATTTCTACCACCAACCACCAATCTCTTATGGAAAAGTGTTCTTCTTGTCTATTCACAGGCATTCTCAGTCAATATTCGGGTGCTCTGCGATGCGTAAGTACCTAAGACCAAAGTTTGCGGCACAGCAACACATTCGCATTTCCTGCTGGAATCGTCTATGAATCTCCACCTGAGCAGTTTTTCCTTGCTTACATACTCGTAACTTGGTTAAGTTATAGGTATGTTTCGTGGTTTCGACCAATATGGGTCCGAACTCCGTAGTCTATAGTTGACCAAGGCAAATCATTTACGGTCAGTGGAGGGATATTACTTCATATTACCTTATCTCTTGCCAATAATAGAGAACAATCTTATTTAGGTACACCCGCTGTAAGAGAACTCAAACTCAAAGCATTTATTTCAAATAAATCAATTACAGGCACTTTTGAATTGTCAAGGGGTCGGATAGTCAGAAAGATGAAGCTAGTTGCCCATTCCAAAGCGTAGTAGGTACCTATGGAGAAGAACGGACAAGAAATTACATGGACACTCTTTTAAATCGAACGAGATGATTTTGATAAATGAAAAATGCGAATGGCTCCCTATGCCAAGCACTACGCTTGTGAAATCAGTAATTTAAAATGGCGTTGATACACGTATCGATCAACATTCTGAAAGTACCAGATGTTGCGTCGGTAGTGTCGGTACTCACCGAAATGAGGGTAGGGTCGTCCCCTAAGGGTCAGTTCACACCGAGACGCGACGCGACGCGCAGTTTTCTATATAGAAATACAATTACAGACCTTATCAACTACACTAAAAGGTACACAATTCAGTGTCTACTTACTACGTCGAGCTACGCAGCGCGGCACCGCCGCCGCGCGGCGTAGCTCACTGAATCGTGTACCTTTTTGTGTAGTAGATAAGGTCTGTAATTGTATTTCTATTTTGAAAACTGCGCGTCGCGTCGCGTCTCGGTGTGAACTGACCCTTACAAGCAGGCCCGACGACTGATACTCCTGATAGCAACTGTAGACTGCAATTCCCCTGGTTAATTGAAATAAATATAAGTATAAGTACCTACTTACTACTTAGATGAATGATGTTGAAGTTTGATGTTGATTAGGATATCTGAAAAAAACTTTATAACAACTTTTATATACCTACTTAGCAGTTTTTCCGCGTATTCTTAATTCTTTGTTTTCCATTTAATCTTCATAACGATAATCTATTTTCCTTGTCTACCTACTTGTGCTGTTTAGTTAGAACGTAGTTAAGGTAGCGAGAGAAGGCGCAACGTATAAAATGGTCAGCAACACGTGGACGCTGCAACCTTGCGATAAGCGGCATCCGCTGATAAGGAGGCGGCACGTCATCGCCGCGGCCGCACATTTCTCGCGGCTGTACTCCGCGCCCCGCCGCCGCCGCCAGCTACGCTGCGCTCGCGCATTCTGCAAGGTCGCGCGTGCACCCTGCTCGCAATAAACTTTACACGTGTCTATAACACATCAGTGCATACGATAATCTGTGATACCTAAATTAAATGCATTGCATCAAAACCACCCACTTTATACTCTACAGTTATTACTCATTGTGCCGTGGCATCACACATGGCATTATAAGTATAAGACATATGACCCACATACTTTTTGGACTCGGTCCGAAATATTTGAAGGCCTCGACTAGACTACGACTAGACTAAAATATTTAAACGCCGGATGTGACCAATTATTATTCAACGTTCTGAATATAACATCTGTAGAGCTGCGGCTGTGACATGCGCTTCGTCATATAGTCATCATCTTCATTATGAGAAGGCCAATTCTCGTAATTTAAAACGTTCAAAATCTAGTCGCAGTCTCATCTTGGTGACAAACAAATGTCAAAAACTTGTCAAGATGTAGGGAAATTAGAGGTATTTTTGACAGATTGACACTGAGATCAGACTGCGAACGTTCTTAAAATTACGAGAATTATTGCCCCTGTGGTATCCGCCCACTCCAGATTGGATCTTATCGGTTTAATAATTAATACACATACAGACAAACTAAAGAGCCCTTTACATTCAATTAAAATGTATAAAAATAAAACAACACTCACTAACTAACATAGCATAATATCACTTTCATTCAGGCTGAGAAACAACTACAGGTGTTGAAAACCAATGGCAGCCAAGCTCGAGTCTGACCCACTCACGAAGGGTTCCGGACCACCGTTCAATATTGAACACTACATAATATTTTTATACATAAGTTAAAATATAACAATATGTGAAAAAACGCCGAAAAAAACACGTTTCTTGTATGTTAGAAAATACACTAATAGGATTATGAATAATAAAACTGGCATTCATTTAGATGACGCCCGTACTTCGTTAGTTAACAAACATACCTACTGATAAACGTACTGAAAACTGGATGCTAATTTTTGAATCAGTATAAATTATATTATAATCTATTCGTCAAATAAACCATTACTTTACCAAACTCTCATCTCACTCTTGTTTCCGTCTAAAGAAAAGAGTCAGTGGGAGGGAACAATTCCCCATGATGGCTCTCCCCCGCTTTGGCCTTGGGTGGGTTCCCTTACTGCCGAGATATTTGAAAATCCATTAAAGTGGAGGCTGTACTTGAGAAAACCAATGCGACTTTGGTTTAGTACCTACATATATTATTTTAGCGGAAAAGGCAATATTTTTTTTTCTGTGAAACATTGTATATTTACACTTACAGTCAGTTCGACGCAGTAGCGTAATCTCTGTAACCGTACGTACGTATACTCGTATAGCCTGCTAGAACTCGCGGAAAGTCCCTGAATGCATACACACGTTTAAAGTATGTATTGTGTAGGGAAAACCGAGAAAAGTGGGTAATACAAATATGGGACACAATAATTAAATTATTCATGAAAAAAAAATTGCCATTGTACCTATTTTACTCAACTTCCAGGCCGATTTCGTTGAAATATTCGTTGCCACCATGTGCACTGACTCGTCGGTATCGCATAAATTAAAATGGCAACTAATATTTTCCTTTCACCAAATGTTCCAAATAAATCTTCCCACTTTTCAAATTATGTAAATACTAGCTGCGCCCCGCGGTTTCACCCGCGTAAATGTCGATCCCGTGGGAATATCGGGATAAAAAGCCTATATGTAACTAACCCAGGGTGTCAGCTACCTCCATACCAAATTTTATCTAAATTGGTCCAGCCGTTTGAGCGTGAAGAAGTAACAAACATATAAACACACACACACTCACAAACTTTCGCCTTTATAATATTAGTGTGATAATGTAGTTTACTATCTATTACTTACAGAAATAATATTAAAGTATATGGATTTCAGCGTTAATTTGATATCCTATAATCAATAAGATTTATTAACGATGCGAGTCATCTGCTCTTTCTGGAATTACCCATCAACAAATAGCCTGCAACATTGTTAGAAGTAATATCACATCACACATGTAGATACAACATTATTAGAGATTATGCATTTGCTTATAGAAATACATAATCTAGTTCTAGAGCGATCTTGAGAACATACGTTAATGATGAAAGAAGCCATTCAATAGCGTCACATCAGATACAGCTTATCCACACCAAGACTGCTTTATTCACTTTCAGTTTAATGATCGTAGGTATCTAAGTAGCAACAATGGATCTTGTGTTTCATCGAGCTAGCAACATATTTACGATTTTACGTAATACATTATCAAGAAGTTTAACCTAAGTTAAGATCACTTGTCAAGGTCGGGGCAGGTAGGGCGACGTGTCAATTGACGTTTTGTTGTGTTGAATGTGACCGGCGGCGGGCGGCTGTGGCGCGGACGCCGCGTCTTGCCGGATGGGGGGTGACATTGTGCGACCGCAACGTTTTTTTTATACAACTATTTGATGATACGGTGACGCAAAACGTCTGTTACTACAAGGTCGACTTTAATTGTATTGTTGAGTATATTTTTATTTATTAACCACATTATTGTTCTAAGTGCAAATTAGATATTGTTGTAGGTGCCCTGTGTTACAACAACATTAAATAAGCTATATTGCATTAAAATGTCTTGCCCTACAAAGGGTGACCAAGGTAATCCCGAATGTATTTGCAACGTGACAGACCCCTTGCCTTCCCTCTTTGAAAAGCACCCCTGTGTCTGGAGTCTGGACCGATAGGGGTGCGAAGCTAATGCACACCTGGATCTAGACAAGAGAATTAAATAAAATTCGAAATGATTCAATTATTAGAACAATTAGAACCCATACCATGTAGGCATATTTTTTTAATTACCTTCAATTCATAGTTTTATACATCATTTATTAATTAAAGCTTCTCTTAACATTAAAAGTTTCGCCCCATTACGAACTTCTCCCTGTTTCGTGGGTGCTTTACAAACATAAATCTCACTAACATATACCTCTCTCTCTCTTTCGATTCAAAATATTTATTCCATGCAGTAATCTAACTTACACACAAAACATTATACACAAATGAGTAAATCCTCCTTCGTCACTTTCGTTTGTTTGTATGAAAAAACTTTTTACAAAAATAACAACCGACTTCCAAAAAAATACTACAAAGTGAAAAATAACTTTAATTTCGGAAGTCGGTGTCGTTGGTTCTGCATTTTCATTTTTTGACACCGACTTCTGAAATTAAAGTTATTTTTCACTAGTGTTTTTTTAGAAGTCGGTTGTTTTTTTTTGGAAAAATGTTTTATTTTTCAGCTTTTAGTTGTCCTACCCACACAAATTCAATTAACAATACTTGCTATGTAAATATCAGTGTCAGGAAGTTATAAAAACATCACCAATATAGACTAAGTGGAAAAAAGTCGTATTATTGAAGTTAACTCACAAACTACCCAAGCAAAGCTACCTAATCAAATTTATATGGGACCACCCCTGAGGCATACCTTATCCATTAAGAACAATACATAAGCGGTGCCAAGCTAAGGTGCATTGAAGAATTGAAGACACCGACTAGAAGAATCATAAAAAATCGCATAGAAATGCCGGAGATGCAGTACATTTATGCATATAACTTCGTACATAAGAATAATTACATAACGTATTATATACTAAAACCTTCCTGAAAGTATGTAGATATGTTAATGAAAGAAAAATAAACATTGCTTCATTAGTTTTTGAGAAAATCGCGGACATACATACATATGGATCGAATACAGAACATCCTTTTTTGAAGTCGGTTAAAAATGAGTTGAACTGCTTTGCGACTGTAATGTGCGCTTGGTTTTGTGTAGTTAGCCTGATTTTATTTTATAGACGTGTTTGTTTCTGTGCAATACTTCCACTAACGGAAAAACAAACCTCAAAGAAATTAAACCTTCAAAAAATACATACCTACATATTACACTGCATTGTACACATTATTTTATTGTTATTATAATATGTATAATGCAATCATATTATTTATTATTGTTTATTACATTGTATCAAGGAACCTAAATAAATAAAAAAGACTTGAACTATTTTTTCGTAGACCGTGCTACGCCGGGCCTACGCAGCCGTAGAGGGAGTAAAGTATCCAGATACGCAACTTGAGCAAATTAAACTTTATAAAATTTCAAAATAAACAGCTCAATGTTTTATTTTGGAATAAGTGAGTATAATGAGAAATGAGTGGAAAACTTTATAGGTCTACGTAAAGACCAAAACTGATGGTAAAAGGTACTGGAAATCTTGTGTGGCGTAGCACGTAAAAAATATTTACATATTATTAAATCAAATTTAAGTAAAAATATCACAATCTCATAATATTATTATAATATCTTAATCTGGTACTTCGGAATCCATATCACAAACACATACCTATTTATATGGTTCAGGCAGCTTTTTCGAACTAACTTGTATGTTTTGTTATTGACTGAAACTTTTTAATAACATATTTACATCATACATTGAACGAACTATGTAATTATTTACATAACACGTGATAGTATAAAGAATCGCTTGGCCATAAAAAAAGCAAATGACAGCAGGAGTTATCAAAGTGACCTTGTACTTGTATTATTGAGACGGATTCGACGCTCCACGAGAAGCAAAACATTGCGGGGACGAATTAATGCGCGCAGTTTTTCTAGGGGTGAACTCAATGATGTTCTTTTGGTACCTATAAAATTTACAAAAGTATTTTCATAAAAACGCCCGAGTAAAATAAATTCTAACTCCGTTAAGGATAAATACTGAAACCTAGTAATTCGTACAGTCAGTGACTTTCAATAGCGAAGCGAAATGTATCACTGTAAAATGATTCTGAATAATATATTTATGAATGAAACCTTGCTAAGAATTCCGTAATGTTGAAATGAACTTTTGTTGCTGATTTTATAATTACAAAATCTATATCATGCTTGGTAAAACTATTATTATCTGCGCTGTCTATAGAGAGCTGGGAAGGATTTTGAAAAGTAAATACTGCTGAAATGGGAAACGGTTCTACTTTCTTCGCAGACACAGGCTTAACCTTAGCTTAGGTACTAATCCGCACTTAATCAGCACTATGTACTTATATACAGACTAAATACAGACACATTAAACTACGTCATTATGTATTTAAATGTAATATATATATAATACAAGAGTCCTGAATGCCGCGAGGGATTCAAGCTAGCCCAAGGCAAAGACACCTTTAGCCCAGAGGAGGATACTCTACTTTTTACACCTACTGTGAGAAAATAATAGCCATAGTACGAAAAACAAAGTATTTAATAAATAAACAAACAGTAAGAATAACATAGGAGCTTCATTTAAAAAAGTTTCAACATTCATAGGTGTGAAAACTTTCGATTTCTTTGATTGGTGGCCTTCCGATTTCCTCTTTAGAAATGCTAATAGCTTAGCGTATGTCTTGATGTCTATATTGTGTTTCATGAATGTTGACCTAAGCATTGAATAAATACACCATTAGGCTACTTGACTTCTGAGTACAAGATAAATGCTGAAAATACACTAATAGAACTGGTTCCGAAATGGACTTGACGCCTTTCGTACTTTTCCATTTTTGGAAATTGTCGTAGGCTTATTAAGTTTCCTTTGACTTTTCCAGCAGTAAAGCATTGGAAATATTATTAGCTTCGGTTGTAAATGAATTCAGGAGTACAATCACTTTCATCACTCGACATTTTATAAAACTTTGTTGATAAATTTAAAGTTTAAATGCCACAAGTTCGCGCCTTTATTGCGTCTACCAATAAGTAGCCAAGACACGATCAATTCGATTTTCAAAAAAAAAGTCTCATCTACGGTTTTGTCGTGTGTGTCTATTGATATCAATCTCATGGAAGTAGCGTTTGTGTAAACTAAGCTTTATACAGGGCTGGTAGAATAGTTTTGGATGATTGGCTGTATGCATTTTGAATTTAGAACGTCATTGGAGACGCTCGTGAAAATAGAGTATTTTTTATAAAATGTGATAAATCGACTGTAGTATAGATAGGTTTTACTATTTATTTATTTATTCACAAAATCCACAGCAATCTTTGCGCAGTTTACTTAAAATAAATTAACTAATGTTACAGCCAATTACTATTACGGTATTACGGCGCGGTACGGTATTTGTTATTATTAATGCCAGTTTTAATGTTATTCCATTCCTTTTAAAAAATGGTTCGTAGTTATCTAATTATTCTTACAATATTATGTCTTCGAAAACATGGCAACGGTATGAAGAAGCAGTCATTACGATTTTGTAGGAAATCGAGAATATCATCCACGCGTAGTAAGGGTATCGAGAATAGCTTTCCTCTTTCTGGCACCAAAGCAAAGTGTAAAGTAACTATGTATATAGGAACCAAAGAGTGTTTGTTAGTACTATACTGCCAATTTAGCTGAGCATGTGAGATTCCAAATTCAAATCACATTATTGACCAGCGGGTCATAATGAAATCCAGTACAACATTATTGACCGGCTGTGCCCCCGGCCACTAATGACTCACTTTAGGTTAAGGTTGCTTGACATATAATTTGACATTTTCGAGCAGGTGGTGTGAAAATTATCTTATGTTTTTCTAGAACCAGCTCATAAGATATATAATGATACGTATGTACAGATGTTGTCTTGATTCCCTCTGAATAGACGACATGACGCACGGTACTCGGTAGTGACTGGAATAAAGTGCTTTAAAGACGAATAGTAAAAAAAATTGTAAATTAGGGCGACCTAAGTATAATGAATTAGGCTCCACTGTCAATGCGAACCAATGACGAAAATATAGGCAACTGCTAAAATTTTACAGTGATATAGACATGAGTGACACTTAAGAAGATAATAAAACTATCCATTACTTATAGACCTCAAACTGCTTAGCATCGTTATATACGTCACACGTATTTTAGCAATTTTAGATAAGTGGCGACGAACTTGAATGGTAAATTAGTAATACTTAAAATGGCAAAATTAGCGAAGGCAGAATGACCATTTGTAGGTACGATATTCAGACATGAGAAAAAAAGAGTCATGACATGCAAACTTATCGTGCACAGCTATCCTTGAAAGTAAACCAATAACAATTGGCCAGTGTCGTCTTCGTCACACACGCACATCTGACTCATTAGGTACTGGAATTATACTGTGGTTAGCGATCGCCTGCGTCAGTCGATCACACAATAGAGCCTTATATTACTAAGAAAGTTCGGGAAAACTAAAACAACGAAGCATTGAAGTATTCAATAAAGTTATAACTTTCTTCATTCCCATCGGTTACTCTACACTTTCGAAAAAAAAGTCTTTTTGAGAAAAGCCTGAAGCGAATGGAAATTCAAGAAAAAATATCGTCTCGGGGGTCTATTTCCCAGTAATAATTAAAATAGTCCTTCTTCTAACGAGTGTTCCTTCTTCCTTCCCTACGGACTCGTATGATTGTGGTAGCGCATTACGTCGCCATTACTACACGTATCTAAAGGCGACGAAATGTGCTAATGATAAAATTCATTTATCAGCCCGACGCGACGACGCGCCAATCAATTATGCCAATCCGTGAGAATTAATTGCAGTCTGAAGTACTGATAAAAGAGTGCAGGGTAACCCATCTTCAGGAACGTTCACTGGCTCTTATAGAGAAACGTTTAATTAAATAAACGGTGTAACGGTGAAATAAGTGATTTACAGTCCGCAACATAAAATCAGCCTTTTTTAAAGAGTTTTATGAAAAAAAAAATAGTCTTTTATTACCTGCTTACAACGAAAAACAAATATATAAAATGATTAGGTTCTACGATAGCGAAATTTTGAAAGTTTCTAAGTGACTAGCGATTTTTGTCTCTGACTGTACCTCACGAACTCGCGGTCCACCCTGTCAATGACCGACGTGACACAGATGGCTGGCGGTACAGTACAACCATTCGATGTACCAGTTTGGATTGCCCAGGCTCCAGAGCCACCGATTTAATACTAATTAATTGCACGTACTACTTGAATGAATAATAAAATGTAGATAATAATAAATTAAACAACAATAAATAACAACAATCAGTTATTTATTTGGGTTATGAAATTAAATTAGAATGAGCTCTAAATTAGTCACACACTGTGGTTTACGCGCCAGTCATTAATACTTTAATAGGACAACATGTTGACATGTGTAATGATGTGTATAATCAGTCATTCACTTCAATTCAAACTTGTGACTAACAAAACTTCTAAGAATTAACATATTTTGGAAAGTATAGGCAGGCGGTAAATGAGATAGATACTCAAATAAAAAAATAGTTACGAGAATTTAATAGAACTAAAAAAAAACTTCGCTAGTAACTATGCTATGAATAGCTGCAATAATTTTATGGCAATCCGCATTTTTTTTTACAAATACCAGGCAAAGTAGTAGATAGACACATTTTCACGAAAACAGGCGCCCAAAGTGTTCGCAAAAACCTCTACCATTTTTCATTTCCATGTAATTTCACATGAACGCCAGATTTATTACAATTTTCCACTAGTTACTGGGTCATTTTATAATGGAGTATAAGCACAACACGAACTTCATGAAATTATTAGATGAATCACAAACAAATGAATTAATTTGCAATCAATACAAAATACATGGGCAAATCCTGTCCAAACCACAATGATGTTCTACCTTCAAAGAAATTGGTGTGGTTTTGGAAAACTGTAACAATACCTAACCTTTTGTTGCCAGCGCGTTATAATTAACTACTTAATTACGTACTTTAGATAGTTGTCCGAAAATAAGTCGTCGATTAAATTAGAAATAGATCGTGTTTGGCAGTGCGGTGCAACGACGTTTTATATAATTAGCGATGCACAAATGAAGTGGCTTCGAAGGAATTGGGTCGCTGAGAGTGGCGGGCGGGTGCGGGCGGCGCGGGGGGCGTCGGAATTCGCGTAACGTTACGTCAGCGGGCGTCGGCCTCGCGGCGGTCGCTGACCTGCGGCTATCTCTAGCGCGGCCGCTAGTCGCACGCGCATAATTACGCACACCATACACATGTGCTGCATCACTAAGCTGCTAAATGCATTGACTATTAGCCGCTCTAAACATCTGCGTCACCAACCACTTAATTGCTCCAACATTGAGAAGGATTCAGCATAACGAACACTTTTTGTCTAAGTTGACCTGACGACAAGAACCTCCGCTAGCTGTTGTCAATTCACGAAGAACTTGAAAAAATAAAGTTTTTCGAAAATAGATGCTCAAAAATAATAAATGATGGGATTCGTCCAGATTGTTATGCTTTTGAAAATATGCATGCGTACGTTTCGTATTCTTTTCATGTTAAGAGTCGAATCGTGTAACGTACTCAAGGTTGTCGACCTGGTTCTACACTGTTCTTTTGTATCTTGAGTCTCAAAGGTTGAAATGAAGGTACGCGCCTACTGTTTTCAAAACGGGAAATAATACGGTTCATTTCATTCATCAACTTTGTGTTCTTCCATATAATGTGGGCGTAATGATGCGATTTTGTGCGTCTTGTGTAAAAGCTATTAAGTACATATTTCTTATTAGCATCATTGATTCATTATCAACCATAAAGTATATCGTGCAATATTTATGTAGCTGTTGCTAAGCAGTGCTAACTATAAACCACAACAACCAGTTAATGTTTTTTGTAGTAACGCTGGCGCTGAACGTAACCGAGGAGAGTTGCAGTTTGTCTCAATTAAAGGACTGTCCAGAGGAAAGTATCGGGGTCCCTACTCCCTAATGTTACAAATTACAAAGCCTTTTATGCCAGCCAGTCTCTGTCCATTATTCACAGGTCAAACAATCCTTTGTTGCCTGATTAAGTATAAATGAACATAAGTAGGTACACTCTACACAGCATATCATACACTTACGTACATAAGTGCACTATATACTTTTTTTATCGACCCGAAAAACGAAGTTTGAGTAAAAAAGAATGACTCAATTAAACTTACTGTACCTACCTATATTGTCTTATTAAAAAATATTTTTGTTCCATGTTTTCGACTTTCTTCTTAAAGAGACGGAGCATTAAGGGATATAGCGCCGCTTAACACTAGTAATAATACCTTAGAACTCCAACAGCAACCCACCTAATGACCTGGATAGCTGGCGAGGCATCAGGAAGGCTCTTTGTGTCTGGCCTGGGTTCGATGACATCACACGTGAGAAACTATAGGAATGCTGGAATAAGTATTTGTTATTTGATAAACACTGATAGGTGCCAAAGCATACTCTAAGTCTAGATTGTTTACTGAGAAGTTAATGCAACCTAAACGTAAATCTATCTATACTCATTAGTTCATTACTCATCACTGAAATTAGAAAAAAACAGCTGCATGGGGTCATTCGTTGGGGTTAAATACCTAGTGAGTAAGTAGATAATACTAGAGCGTATAGCTTTATCAACCTTCTTATCTCCCCTGCAGGGCTAGCATGGGCTGGGGATAAAACTTTTGTCCACCGGTTATTTCCACTGACAAGGGATAAAATAATTTTATCCACCTGCCAAAGCACGGCAACAGGGGGAAAGAGAATTATATCACTTTTTGACATTAGACGTGGATACTCACCCCCCGCCTATAGCATGGCGACTATAGTGGAAGAGAAAAATTACAGATATTTTGACATAACAAAGGGAGAAATTTGTCCTCGTCTTTAGATGGTGGGTTTAAGTATATCTCTTGGAGAAAATATAATTAATTGTAATATAAAAATGTCTCGTGCTTACTGGAGCTTAGTGTTGTCGTCGGAAAGGGAGAAAATCGAGCGAAAAATACACCGGCGTTCAATTCGCGATTCGAGCAAAATTGACGGAGGGAATAGTATTTTGTCCTCTCCCCGTGGATAAAATGTCTCCGGCCATGCTAGCCCTGCTGGTTTGTCCACCATGAATAGTTTATCCACCCATGTCGCCATGCTCGGAGGGTGGACAAAATTGACAGAGGGGAATAGTATTTTGTCCTCTCCCCGTGGATAAAATGTCTCCAGCCATGCTAGCCCTGCTGGATAACTTTCCGTGGGGCAATTTTTGCATCATACATGCAATGCGTCCCGCTTACGCCTCAGAGATACATACAAAAATACTATATATCGTACCTACTACGTAAGTATGTAGTCACGTACCTACACCCGTAGTTCAATTATCACATTAAGGCAACAAATGATAGGGATCGGCTTATCGACACTTATCAGACAAACGATCCCGAGTCGATTATGCATAGATATTCCAGAACTTTCTAGTAAGTATTTCGAAATAAATCTTATTTATATATAACAATGCAATTAACAGTAGGTTTAACGCTTAAACCTACTGGTAATTGTATTGTTATATATAATAGCTTAAACTTTAAGCTAACAATAACATAGAAAGTTCATACTACAGAACTCAGCAGCATCAACATTTTATCCACGTAGTGTCAATTAACAGTCAAGGACCACATCATTTTATCATCTTGATCTATAAACTTTCTTCTTTCTTTCTTCTTTGCATTCTTTTTAATACACTGTCTCTTTATACTACTGTAGGTACTAACGTTCTTGAACACCATTCATGAATTATAAACTACTAAGTATGTACTCTTCTAAAAAGGTATTGTCTCTAAGTACCAGAAATTATCAGTAGAAGGTCATTAAGTGAAGTTGTTGAAAATAAAAGAAGGTAACTTTCTCGCGCTAGTGACAGTGGCAGACAGAGGCGCAGAGCACCGCGCGGCCACCGCCGGACCTGGCAACTTTCTACTGCTGTGTCAGTCAGCACTCTTACTCGCCCAACCAACTTACTAAGTAAATAAACATCGTACTTTTATAAAAGCATCTCTCGATCGATCTCACTTCTAACTAATACTATTTACCTACTTGATTGTTATGTCAACTACTACGGTTGGAAACCTAAACATCTACGAGTATGTTTTTATCCATTGAGGTGTTGAAATAAATAACTATTTATAACATTTCGCATTCAATAGTTGTAATCTATGGACTTCTAAAGAACGAGGTTGCTAGTTGAATACTTAGCAAATACCTATGTATGTGCAGGGGCGTACATGTAGAAAAAGGCGCCTAGGCCATGCATCACAGTTGCGCCTTGCACTATGCGCCTTCGTAAATTTTATCATAATAAGAAACTTCAGATACACTAAATAAAACAATCATACATTTTACTTTATTGATTTAGCTCTTCCTTTCTTGACCTAAACCTTTATTCTAAACCTTTCTTGACCCATTGTAGGGCTACAATGGGTCAAGAAAGGTTTATAATATGCGACCTAGCTTTGCTCAGTGTAGAGCTAAATCTAAAAGTGACGGATAAAATTAATTTCGACAACGTTCAACATCATCGATATTGTTTGCGTCGCAGAAGGCCAGGAAGGTGCAGGTGTAAATGTAAAAGGATTTACGGACTTACTTTCGTTATAAAAAAGAAAATAAAGTAAAATGCATGATTGTTTTATTTAGTGTATCTGAAGTTTCTTTTTTTTTTTGAGGGCTCAAATACGAAAGTATTAATTTCAACTCAATATGAGATCGCTCACAACTTCCGATGGATACTGCAATTGTAAGCAGAATTTGTGACTGATCAGGATCACGAAGTAAATATAGGAGTATGAAATGGTTTATTGTAGTGTTTTCTTAATTGAAGTATTGGCGATTTTGGGCCCGCTTCGATAGGCGCCCGGGGCTCGTGCCCTACTTGCCCCACCCTAATTACGCCTCTGGGTATGTGACTTTTCATCACTAGTTTGAGGCGCACGAAATCATTGTAAGGAAACCTGAACTTCATGAGCAGAGAGCGTTAATAACAATGATCAATGGTCGTTAAGCTTGTTTTTAGTTTTTTTCTTTGCTCAATTTTATGGCGAACAGTTAGGGTTCCCACGTAGTGATAAGAGTCACCGCCATCTATGGAGATCAGAATACTGGAGGCTTCCCAGGTGCCCAGGTTCGCTGCCATCACAAAACTAAGCTGAAAACTGAAGCAAACCTTTAAAAACACTGACCTCCTTGCTTGCATGAGATCGCGGCGGGTGATGTGGTAGGTAGGTAAGAGCTAGTACCCAACAATACTCATACTCTACACTTCTACAGTCATGTAATATTAATCAAATAAAAGTAATCGATTCCGTATCTAACGACTAACTGTGAAAGTTATATTTCATATAGTAAACACTGACAATAAAACCGACTTGTTATGCTATTCATAGAGCATTTGCATAAAAAAGATGCGTATCACTGTATTGGTTTCCCTATTTCAATAGAGCAATAAATAGAAATGCTTCCGGATATAAGCAAACTAACAAACAACTGTAACAAATAGATTAGATAAAAAAAAGTGCGAGAAAGCGTGCGGGGTGAGGGAGCGGGGTGAAGGAGCGGGGAAGTAGGACACTTTCATTTTCGTTCATTTCTTTTCGGATGCTACGCGCCGAACATTTGCCGCGCTGCTTAGCACGTATCCATTACCTCCTTTCCTTGCACACTTATTAGTAGAGCTTGGTGCCGATCTTGTATTAATTTACGTAAAATATAAACCGAGTTAATTACAAGTAAACACCTTTTAAATAAAAAAAAAACGAGTTTAATTCAGAGTCTCGATGTCTTTTGTCAATACTTGTTGTGTAAATGTGTTACGACGTACGGCATTTCATACAAACTTTCAAGCCCTTGTTTTTCGAAATGAATGAATCGATTTTAATGAAACTTCATACGCATAAGCAGGATACAAAGTTCTAAAAAGTTACTAAAGAACATTTTCGAAATGTTTTATTTAAAAAAAGATAACTGGAAATAACTGTTTCTATGGAAAATTTAAAATCGGTCTAATTTGGCTGCAACACTATTTTTCGAAAATGTTCATAACTAACTTTTTAGACCTTTGTATCCTGCATATGCTTAAGAAGTACCTATAATTAAAATCGGTTTATTCATTTCGAAAAACAAGGGCTTGAAAGTTTCTATTAAATGTCGTACCTCGTAAATGCTCTTAACTTTACCTATAAAGATGACTTAAATATAAACAGCCATCAACAGGTAGATTCTTAAAGAACGTTAAATATAGGTGAGCCCTACTAAGCAAACATCGATAAGATCGATACGCAGACAACCAAGTATTATTTATTTTTATTGGTTGTTCATATACAACTTGCAATCTATTTTGTGACGTTCCTTAAGAAGTTATCCTTTTTGTGACTGCAAATGAGGACATACAATACATAAGAATTATCTCTTTTATCTGTTCTGTAAGATAAACACTATTTGGTTGTTTTAAAATGTGAACCGGATTTTAGTCATAAGATTAGCGTACAATGACGGAACCGCGCGGGCGGAGCTGTCGAAAGTAAGAACTTTCTAGGCCACTATCCACCGTCACGCTAATCACGCATTTTTATAATAGAAGAGTTTTCTAATATGTAAAAATACCAAACTATCTAATAGTAAAAGCTTGAATGATTTGAATTAGAAGCCTCAAGCCATAACGATAGTAAGTGTTGTATTTTCATCATAGAAGTAATATCTTGTCTATTCTTTGAAAGCTTTGAACTCTCGTGACCTGATTGTAATAATCCTTACTGTAATTAATAATCCCACCAAAAACATTTTCATGTAAAATGTTGCCAAGACGAGACCACATATGGCTCGCACTGCCAAAAAGTTATCAGATCTCATGTAGAGCCAAGCTTCTAACTCTACACGCCCTAACTTCACAAACTCTACACCTTAGTCAAAATATGAGGCTTGGCCGTTTCGTTGCTATAAGAACTATTGTATAACAGAAAAGTAATGAACAGTGAATACATTTTTCATCTTACGCGCCCATGTAATGGTAGCGAAACGGCGCATCTTGGATATTGTTGTTATTGTTTTGTTATTTAGTTGTTGTTGTTGTGTTGTTTGTTGTCATTGGAATTATTCCTTAATACCTTTTGTGTATATTTGCCTCTGTGCTAATTAAGTCAGTTATTCTGCATTGTTCTGCATCATAACAATTAAATAGTAGGTATTGTTGCTTTGTTTATCATTCAAATGAAATGAAAGGGCCTAACTTTCACTGTTATATTCAGCCCCGGATCTACGATTTTTTCGAACCGGGGCAAAACCTTGATAGTGTCGCTCCCTCCCTTCGGTGTTTGAGAATAACTGCCAATGAGTAGCATTTTTGTGACCATTTGTTATTAAAATAATAATCCTTTAATAAATTTACTTGATCTGTTAAGATGCGGTCATAAATCACTTAATTATGTGTTCAAAAACTAACTGGGCGTATGGAAATAGAAAAGTTTGTTTTTCAAACATATTATATTGAGATTCGATTACTTGATAAAAAAACCTATGAGATTCTAGGAAAAGAGGCTTCATTAGTTCGATATTTCGAATTCTTGTCTCATGGATTCGACGCCCTCATGATACTGCCGCCCGGGGCAAGTGCCTCGGTTTGCCCCCCCTTAGATCCGGGGCTGGTTATATAAAGTGCACCCAATGTAAATGAATTGGATTAGCATACAATTTACCTATACACACAACCCCGCACTTGTTTTTTGAAAGGGTAATTTAGAATACTGCAGAGGTAAAGACACCTAAAACGGCCTTAAAACGGATTTCCGTTAATTATACCTAATTAGGTACAGTTACGGACTTCAAAATACATATATGAACTTTGGTAATGAAAACATTTTTCATTATCAGATACAACGTCAGCAACGTCCGTTTATTCTCCGTTCTAATGAGTTCCAGTAACCTAATTTACTGTAAAACCGATATAGCTTTCTACGGCCGAATCGCAACAGGTCAAACTACACTGTGGAGTGGAAAAGGTGAAATTTAGCAGAGCGAGAAATCGACGGGATGTGATGTTTATTGTAACGAGCCCACGATCGGGCGTGCGCGCAAGAGAAACTGAAAGTAATGGCGCTGCATTCAACCCACTTTCACTGGTGCGCTGCGCGGGCGCAGGCGACGACGCCGCGCCGCCTCTCGTGCCCTATGCCGCGCCGTGTTTTGTCGTGCCGCGAAATTTGATACGCACATGACGAACATTATTTACACTTCGTACAAGAAAGTACTTTCACGATTACGAAATGTTTACACCTTTAGGCTTGACATTGACGATCGGGAGATGATGTATTATGTATGCTAAGTGGCTTTTAGTCTACATGGCCCCCATACGTACTTATGATTTATTACTGACGCTACGAGGACACCGACCAAATGTAAATGTAATGTGTAGTTGTTATCTGTTTCAGCTGCTTTCTTTTATAAATATAAAATAATACTCAATATCTACTTTCATCATTCTACTCCAGATGCTTCTGTCCTGTCCTTTTTTTATCCGCTAACATTCACATTCACATTTCAGAAAAAATCCATTCTTCTCACAGAAATTTGAAGCGTTTGTTAGATGTCTTTACGATACGTTATTAATTATTATGCATATTCTTAAGAGAAAGTTTGTGCATAACACCTTGTTCATTTATTATTTATCTATACTAATATTATAAAGCTGCAGAGTTTGTTTGTTTGTTTGTTTGAACGCGCTAATCTCTGGAACTACTGGTCGGATTTGAATGATTCTTTTAGTGTTGGGTAGTCCATTTATCGAGGAAGGCTATAGGCTATATTTTTTTTTTCAAAATTAGGGATCCGTAATAAAATTGCTATTTTGTAACACAAGGTGTAAAATCGAAAACCTATTTTTGCGTGCGCTGCAAAAACTATTGACAATAGAACAAAATGATGTACTACGGGTTTGTAGAGCCCATTAAGACCTACAAAAAAGTCCGCGAGAACATATATCTAGCTATCATGGTTTAATCACAATAACCGATTTTGTGTTCAAAATAATTATTAAATCGTCTGAAGAAAAAAAAACTACGTTAAATATGTATCGTAATATTAATCTTTATCGAAATTAAGCAGTATGTTATCAAGAGTATTTATGAAGAAGTAAAATACTTTTTGTTTCATCTCAATCGGATATTTCGTTTAAAAGTTATCACGTGTGTAAGATGATAAGAGTTGGTACCTATTAAGGAGTTATGGGCCATAGAGTTTTTTATCAACATAAAATCCTGTAATAATCTTTTTCGAAATATATTTGTTGATGATTGTAAGTATAAGATCTTTGAAGAGTATCTATCTATACTAATATTATAAAGCTGCAGAGTTTGTTTGTTTGTTTGTTTGTTTGTTTGTTTGAACGCGCTAATCTCTGGAACTACTGGTCCGATTTGAATGATTCTTTTAGTGTTGGGTAGTCCATTTATCGAGGAAGGCTATAGGCTATATAACATCACGCTACGACCCTTAGGAGCCGCGCAGCGTGTGACACCGCGGAGAACAGCTAGTACTAATAATAAAGCTGAAGAGTTTGTTTGTTTGAACGCGCTAATCTCTGGAACTACCAGTCGGATTTGAAAATTCTTTTTTGCATTTGATAGCCCAATTCTTGAGGAAGGCTATAGGCTGTTTACCATCCCGCTAGAGCTCTTAGGAGCCGAGCAAAAAGAAAAAAAGTAAGATCGCGAAACCGAACTAACAGCGGGCAGGCGATGCGATGCGACGGGGTCGGGGTACAAGAAATTTTACGCGGACGAAGTCGCGGGCAGAAGCTAGTTTAATTATAAGATTTACTTTTGGAAATATAAAAATGTGCTTCTGTGTCACGTAGGTACTTATCTAGTGCAAGTGAAAACACAGCAGGTACGTTCAGTAAGTGGGTTAGCTTAGAGATATGTTTCAGCTAACTTTCAGTTAGTCGAGCAACTTATTTGCGATTTATAATTGTACACCTTTCACCAGCTTTTCAATTTTCTAGATTTCGGTTGTTTTGTTCTTGTATTTATAATACGCACGCATTTTCTCAAAACTACTAGTAATGGAGCGATAAATCACGTAACGTAAATATTATTTCGCTTTAGGTACCTAAGCGACATAATATTTTCTATCTGGTCATTGTACGAGTATGTATCTGTCTGGTATGTATGATACGTACCTACTACGTATTGAAATGTTTGAGACAATTGTCTTATTAGCTGTAGTGAGTGCGTACACAGGATTGTGTCACCTACCTCGTGATGTAAGTACGTGGGAAAGCCGATATTAAGAGTAGTCGCGAGTTCGAACTCACTGGTGGTCATGGCCAAAAAGCACGCTGTCTCACCTGGCTTCGTGTCCGACAGAGCTAGTATCAGTGATGAACAGTTAGACGCTAGTCTACATGAACAATGTCTAGTTCTCACGCATAGAAACACCGTTCCGAACTGATAGGCTAGTAAAAAAATTCGAAAAGTGCTTCGGAAAATCGAGTTTTATGAAAAAACCACTGCATAAATCCATTACAATTAAAGTTTATTGAACTCTTCGGTAACTGAGCTTTGGTACGGACTTGGTTTTGAAGATTTTACAGAATTTTTATTACTTATTTACACCCAAAGTTACGTTAAAAATAGCAAGAAAAACGAATCTTTGTTGGCTCATAACTTTTTAAAATGGCTTGTTATTTTATTATTGTTTCCGTACAGACAAAATTAATAATAAGTCAAAACGATATCATATTTAACTTTGAATGCACAATGTTGAACAGTGGAGTAATACTCTCCCGAAATTTGTATGGAAAAAATATCGACCAGTGGCACCTTAAGTAACACTAATATTATTATAATTAGGAAGAATGAAAATTTTATCAGCCTAGGGTAATTTAGGAGTTTGTTTTCACATTTGGTGCCGTATAACCAAAAAGAATTTATAGTCTTTGTGTACTCATCGTGCCAGTGGCAAGGTTGGGCAGAATAAACTGTAATTTAGTGCAAAATCAATAACACAGTAGTTATCTCGTCCCTGCTGGTCAGAATAGACCAGCAGGGACGAGATAACTACTGTGTTAGCTAGTTTTAAGCACTACTACTGTACATTTGTGAAGAGAAAATAAATAAACTTATTATTATTATTAATAGTGGTAATCCCTCGCATGCTCGCATCGAGTGGAATCGTGGAATGACAGCTCACTTCACGCTCTGCACTTCACCTAAGTTTTCATGTTGAGAGTTTTACAGAATCGAACGGCTGGAGAAAGAAGAAAGTTATAAAGCGTTAACTATTTATAATATTTTAACACTTTCTATTTCTTACCTGTTACAACATTTGCGGAGACATTCGATGGCACATTCATGTTTTTCATATGATTAGGCATCTACAATTGGTAAAGGACGAGTCCATTAGCACACTACTCCTTTGACTCGACTTATTATTTGTAAAAACATAAACCAAAAAACCATCCACCAAACCAAACCAAAAAAAAAACCATCCATCATTCATCTTAGTAAACCATCTTAGATAAACTTTATTATAAACTTCAGTGAATCTGGTTCTAGTGTCACGTGAAACATAATACACATTTCAAACAATATTCGTCATCGAATTCAGTTCTCACGAAAATACGTCACGGACTTTCCTGTTTTTCCATAAGAAACTGATAGAGGTTTGCTATTTACCATAGTTTTATCTATATTTGTATGTCGGTCTGTTCTGTTATATAGCCAAATTTTATGTAATAACAAGAGTCATTGTGCAGGGTTAAAATGTGCAGTTTTAAATTTTCAAAGCGCTGACAAAAAAGCCATTTGCAAAAAAGTACGGACATTTTATCTTTCTCTATTAAATACTCCTTTAAGATTTTATGTTTTCTAAAGAAGAATAAGTTTTATAAAAGTACGGACGAATGACAAGGACGGACAAAGTCCGGACAGGGGACAAAAAACTGTATGTCCGGACCAATTTGAACGGTAACCCTAGCCATGCGAAGGTATACGTGAGCATGTGACATTTTATTTGTAATTCCAACATTATCTATCCCTAATTTAAAAGGAACTAGTTACCATTCATTTTATTTAGACTAGATTACAGCACAGCACCCTCTATTCTAATATAGGTCTCGGGTACCTATTATTTATTACAACAACAATTAAACCATTAAATATCGAATGCTAAAATGAACCCACGTGGAGTTCATAATAGCCAAAGCGAGTGCGTATCGCTGCTCGGCGCTCGTGGCGCTAGCGATAGCGGCGCGCGCGGTGTCAGGCGGTGTCGCTGAACCGCGCGCGAGTCAAGGGCCTCGGTCGACGACCGCACGCCAACCGCGGCCCCTTTTCCTCCACCACAATACACACACTAAATTGGCAGGCCGCTTTACAATTAATTAAATTTGACTCTATATAACATCTGGGTAACTGTATTTTTATATTCTAGTAAGATTATCACAGTATAAAAACATATATAGACTGTGGTATTATTATTCATACTTTGCGCACAATCACCTAGATATTATACAATATTATCATGCTTAGGAACGAGTAACGACACCCACTTCTACAAAATGTTTGTACATTGTTTTGGTATTATGACAACAAATGACTCTAAATTAATTTCGCGTAAGTACCTATGTAATAAAGAGTCTTTGCTAAATAAATGTGTAGGTACCATATATATAATCGCATTATAATTTATTGATAGGTAACATTTTGGGTTCAAACCAATGATATTTTAGTAATATTCAAAAAATTAGGTTCAAACGAAGAAATTTAAAAACTTAACTTTAATGCAATAATGACACAAAATACCCCGTCGTATCATCGTATAACTGTATCTAAGATCGCAGTGCGTGTGTTTACCAACACGCGCGTACGAGCATGAATTGTATGTTTTCATTGAGTGTTGGAGTTGCAATAGGTTGGTAATCGGTCAAATACGTGGCGTGCAATGCGTGCGGTGGCGGCCGGCCACGGCTGGTCGACGAACCCGCGCGATCATAACGCTCACTAACTGACTCAACAACCTGTATTGCTACAAAATAATAACAAACTAAATACGTGCAATTTTTCAATCAAGGCCTACGGCCGATTTCTTGAAGTTGAAACAGAACGGTACATTGGAAATGGAATAGTATACTGAAAACTTCCAAATTAATCTATGTGGTTTAATGGATACAAGCGTCTTGTGTTTGGGTATTTTAACTTGAACATTTAATTATATTAAGTATTTTCCTTCTCTTTTTGCTATACAATGTAGAACACATAAAATAAAAATAGTTTATACTAGCTTCTGCCCGCGACTTCGTACGCGGATCCTGTTGGTTATGCCAGCGACAACGGGGTAGTCAAAATCGAAGATCTGAAACGTCTGATGTCGAATTTGTAATATTTCAATATGTACTTTCCCACCTGAGCAACACATACCGTTTGTTTCTTTTTGCCATTTAACAGCTTCACAAAAAGTAAAATTTTTAACCATACCTCCGATGGCGGAATATGTGGCGTAGTCAATCATAGGAGTATACGTAAATGCACTCCGTTCCTTATCAACCCAAGGAAGGTCGCCATGCCCTACGGCTATATCTTGAGACACATCCGATTCTTCAGATGATATCGACATTCTGTTCAGAGAATGTCGAAATCGATCAGAATTCAAACGTTCGTTGCGCTCTTCTGAATCTGTCTCTTCATGCCGTACTCCAGCAATTCTTTCTTTCTCATTTTCTGATTATGAATATTTTGTTGTGTGCGTGTTTGGAACAATGTATGATAATCTCACCGTATCAGCGGTCAGTCGCGCATCATATTCTTCACTGGTCTCTAGAGATCTGGATGTAGATGCGTAAATACGCTGAGAACGCAGGCGTGCTTCGCGATCCGAAGAGGTTTCCACGGAGCGAGTTGCAGCCTGATGTTCTCAAACAGCATCAAGTCTCGCGCTAACGCGTTCCCATGTTCCCGCCGTAACCGGCAGAGGAGGACACAGTAGAGTTTTAGTGGGTTAGAGTCCCACATAACTGCACTATCTCCCCGTGGTAGTGCAGAATGCATGAGCATTTCTTCACGTTAAAAAAAATAAATGGGAGTTTTGGCCAGTCCTAAACTGTTACCGCCTTCACCGCGTGGAGGTGAAATTAGTGATAGCTTAGATTTCCACATCAGATGTTTCTGATCTTCGATTTTTATAAGTCAACAGGAAATGCCCATCAGACCGAATAACTTTTACTAAGACGTCATTCCTACATGTGTTATGGTGTAGCTGGGCTCTTGGAGTTCCCTATCAGGTGTTCCAGATCTTCAAATTTATTCTCTCAGCAGAAAATCCTCATCACGTGGAACAATTTTTGCTATGGTACCATTTTTGTATCTCTTATAGTTAAGCTGGTCCGCTTCGGTTCTGCATCAGGTGTTCAAGTTTCCAAGAAACATTATAGCCTGAATGTTGTGTTGCCATAATAACTATACAACAAAAAAAAATCATTCAAATCCGTCCAGTAGTTCCGAAGATCGGACGCGCAGGCCCGAGGCGTGTACGTACTCTGATAGAATACCATAACAAATGTTCGCCGTGATTCTTTAAATTGACATAACTTTTTTACTTATGAACCGATTGACATAAAATAAACACTAAATGTTAAGTGAAGCCTACTACAATATATTAGTGAAAACCGCATCTAAATCGAATAAGCCGTTTCTGATATTAGCGTGCACAAACAAACAGACAAACAGACAAACCGACAAACAGACAAAAAAAAAAAAATTACAATTTCGGGTTCGGCATCGATATAATAACAACCCCTGCTACTTTTTTTTTATATATTTCCATTGTACAGACACCACTTTTCTACAAATTTATTATATGTATAGATCTAATACAGTCGATCGCCAAACCGATTGCTAAAAAATCACTCTTACATTACATTGCATTGTAGTAATTAACAAGTTGATCAACATATTTAAAAAAATAACAAGTACATAAGTAAACAGGATAAAATGATAAGTTTCATAGAACGTATTAAAAATATTTTTCACTGCTCTTGCTCAAAAAGACCGTCATTGTAGCCTATGTAGCGTACCAGAGCGAGGAAAAATAGCATATTTTCCTCTAGGGGAAAAGGGTTTTTTTTTTGTCTGTTGCCAACGAGCCTACAAAAACGAAAAGTCTTTATTCATAAGTAGAATAATCATGAATAAAGACTCGACATAATACTGTTTTATAAAAAAAAGAACATTTTATTTTTGAAAAGGGAACTAAAAGCGGCGATCTCTTCGGTAGAATGCGTGCATTGCGTTGCGGCTGCAGAAGAAATAAGAAAAAGACATTGCCGCGAAATCTTTAGAATTTTTCTCTAATTGCAAATTGAATTGGTGACCGTAATTTATTTTACAACAGTGAAAATGTCATCATCTAGTGAGAATGGAGACCCTAATTTGCTAATGGAAGAGAAATTAAAAGAAATAATTTTCAATCTGTTGCTTTAAATACTTACTTACATTGACATATATATTACTAGAATCATTGCTTACTTACGAAAAGTTTATGAAGAGGAGGACAGAAAAACGAGTGGATTCGCTTACGCAAGGAGATTTTCTTACATATTTTGATGAACGTTCCAAAAAATATCAAAGTTCAACCCTTTGGAGCACATGTATTCAATGTTACGAACAACTATACAGATAAGACATAATGTCAATATAAAAAAGGAATATCTAAATTGGACAGCTTTTCTCCAGAAATTGTCCACCGGCTACAAGCCCAAGAAATCCAAAGTTTTCACGAGGAAAGTTATCGAGAGTTTTGTAAATAAGGCACCAAATGCAAAATACTTGGCAACAAAGGGCTATTATTTTCATTATTTAAACTAAATTGGTAGGTAGAGGTACCAACCAAAATACAGTGTTAACACACTTATTCTCTTTACTGGGATCCTGCCGTTTTACCAAAAAGATTTTGCCGAAATTTCACTACCCAAACAAATTTTCGCAACCTTTTATTATACCAATGCAATGTTTGGAATGATTTTAATATGCACATTTTCATTTGGTCAAATTTCTACTTGGCAGAATATCACTATGGATAATAATAATATATTTAGGCATTTGGTCTTTAATCAAATGATTTATTACAGCAAACAATCTTTAGACAATAAACGTTTGGTCAAATGATTTGTTATGACAAAAAAATATAAAGACAAAAATAAGATTTTTTGGAAATTAAAAAATGCAATTTTATCTTAAAATAATCATTTCATTCATTTTAAATTTTAAAATAAATTAAGCAACATTCCAAAAGAGATCGCCACCTATCTTAGTTTGCCTAATCTGGAACAGTAGACTGGCCACTGTTTCCGACGAACATCCGCCACTATCTTGCCGGATTCTGGTGCAAATATAACAACGCTAAAACGCGTGGATGGAGATCCGATCAAATGGCGGAAGGCTATATCGTGAGCTCCTTTCAAAACAAATTTGATATCACCCAACGTATCTCCTCCCTCTCTCGTTGTCACCCTTTGTACAGTTTCTATATTTAATTTTATGTCTGTAATTTATATGTTGTACTTAATAAAGAGCATTCAATTCTATTCTATCACAGAACGCCTCAACATTCTCCCAACTAGCCCACGACCATCGAGATCAAGGGTTTCACTGTGAACTCAGCTGATTCTCTATTCAGAACATTAGAACGAGGGACCGGAGGGACCCTCAAACCTGGTACTACATGTATCTCCACGTTTACCCCACAGACAACTAAACATTCATCTTCACAGAGGACTGAAATTAAGTTGCCGGGAAAAAAATGTCTCGTTAAATATCCAGAATTGAACAAATTGTAAATTTAATTTTTAATAAAATAAACGTATTTAATATTGTATTGGATTATTTTATTTGCTCGCAGTCGTAGTGAAAAGTAGAGTGTAACACACGGCGCTAAAAACCCATTATAACTCGGTTTCTATTTGCTCCCTCGGTAAAGCTCGGGAGTAAAACTACCTTGTTTAGAATGGGTCATTTTAGCCCCTTGTACATAACAATCTACTATTATCAAACAGAAGAGATTTTTGATAAATGCTACAAAGTTGTTTATTGAAGAGACGTTTGTTATTGCTTCTTTTGATTTTAATTAATATGTTATAACACACACACACAGCCCGCTGACAGCTGATATGAGCTTAATTTTCTTTAATTTATAGCTTCTGATTGCATTTTGAAGTTTCAGCATTGCTTGCTTTTTATAGGCATACAAATGCTAGTAAACGCTTCGGGTACAACTTACAAGTATGTATTTTCAGGGAGGAATTCACCTCACTTACCTTTCGCGTTATGCGGATTAACAGTGTCAGTGACCATCAGTGGCAATCATGGACGTAATATATAGATTACGTCCATGGTGGCAATATTTACATGTTTGGTTAGGTAAACACCAAGGAGGTGTCATTCGTGTTTACCTAACCTACCTTGCTGACTGGTAGTATTTTTACCTTTTTAGGGTTCCGTACCAAAATGGTAAAACGGAACCCTTATAGTGAGACTCAGTCTGCCTGTCTGTCTGTCTGTCACAGTTGGATATCTCAAGAACTACTAATGCTATCAACTTGAAATTTAGAATGATTTTAGAAGACGTTTGCCCAACTATTTTGCAAATAAGAAAGAAAAAACAGTGGCACTCCGGTAGTGCCGACAGAAGTGAAAACAAAACACAAAAAGAATACTTTGCCATCACTCACTGACATATCGGATATACATTAAAACCGAGTACATCCCGAGGACAGCCGAACACATCCGAAGCGGGTATTTTTTTTAATCGTCTTATAAACAAAACACGCGTGGTGTCGCTTACGGTAACAGTGGCGCGAGTTAGGCAGGATACAAAAGTCTAAAAAGTTAGTATTTTTAGACCTTTGTATCCTGCTTATGCGTATGAAGTTTCATTATAATCGGTTCATTCATTTCGAAAAATAAGGGCTTGAAAGTTTGTATAAAATGCCGCACGGCGTAAACGCTCTTAACTAAATATCTATTTAAAATAGTTTGAGTCTAATTATAGAATCTAAAAAAAGCTTCAAAATGTCAAACGAAATATTTTATTCAAAAAACAGCCATATTCGCTGGTATGCTGGTATGGTGAACTACGCCGTAGCATAGTGTGAGCTACGCCGTAGCACAGTTTGACCTACGCCGTAGCACTCTCCATCCGTCTTACGAATTTTCGATCAGGTCACGTGTCCTGACGCGAGTTTAACATTTTTTACCCATTACAAAAAAAGTGTACAACGCCGCTAAAGAAGTTTTCACTTCAATAAAGGTATATGTACCTATATTTTTTGCAACAGGGACTGAAAGGGGGTCTGAAAAATTCGAAGTGGAGCTACTAGGGCATGTGGGGTATCATATGAAAGAGCGCAGTTTGCACATTCTCAAACATATTTTCTTTTTTTAGGGTTCCGTAGTTCCTACAAGGAACCCTTATAGTTTCGTCATGTCCGTCCGTCTGTCTGTCGGAGGTTTTGCTAAGAGACCGTTAGTACTAGAAAGCTGTAATTTTGTAGGAGTGTGTATATCAATTACGCCGACAAAGTAGTAAAATAAAATTTTGGAAAATATTTTTTTAGCTCCCCTACATGTGAAGTGGGGATGAATTTTTTTTTCGTCGTCTACCCCATCGTGTAGGGTATCGTTGAATAGGCCTTCTAAAATTACTTGGGGGTTGCTAAAATTATTTTTAGATTTAATGCTCCATTTACGAAATATTAAACTTTAAAGTGCAAATTTTTGTTCAAGTAGGGCGTCCCCCCCCCGCTCTAAAAGCTAAACTGCGGGCTTGAAAAATCTGGAAAAATTTACGATGATAGTGCATTTCATGAACTTTAAAGGAAAATTATAGCGGTTAAGATAATTTTATTAGTTTAGCAGTAATAGTCGTTGAACTTGGGTGTTGGATAATTTTGTAATAATGGTATACTAAACACAACGTCAGTGCATAACTGCAAACATGTTTTAACAACTATCGTATTGTCCATCATTGCTAAATAAAACAACAAATAAGTGAACATAGTGAATTGAAGAAAGCATGTTATGGAGACACACGTCTGCAGTTCGTCACAGGTTTTACTGTCGCGTCGTAACCGTAAAATGTCCGAATGGTATTTGTAACCAGACTGGCATCACCTTGTGGACCTATTTAAGTAGTCATTTTGGCTAACGACCGTCTGGCGAGAGGTTAATCGTGGTTCACCTGCGGGTAACTGTCGGCGCGGTGCCACAGCGGCTTTGTTCGCCGTTGTTTGGTAGGTTTTTCCGCGAGGCTGACCGTGAACGTGGTCGCTCACCCGCACCGCGCGCACTAAACTTGCGAACTTTATAGGGCGGGGGCGGCCACCTGTCCCGAAGATTTGTGTAACGTCCTCTCGAACAGACAATCCATCCACAGCTCGATGCGTCTCGTCACAGAAATAAAGGTAGCGAGGAGCGCTGCTCCTGCTTGTCCAGTCACAAGAACGTTGGTGATACATTCAATTTATTTATAAACTTATTGTCTTTATATTCTACCCCTACCCACTCCAAATCTGACTGTTTACGAAAAAACTAAATGTTTGAGTGTTTTTAGCTAGTTAGAAAGGTGAAAAATATTTACTTAATCAGACTACGTAACTACATACGAGTAGGTGTTTGTTGGTTTCACCTTTGTAAGGGAACTGTCTGTAATCACCACGCTGAGGAAAGAATATTTTTGCACCTGGACAAGCAGCTTGTATGGGTCATGTCGTTCCCAAAAAAGAAAAGGTCACGGACTGCCCACTTCTGGGCGTCTTAAATGGCGAGATTACGAATTAGCTGTTTCTGTCTGAAAATAACATCAATACTTATGCCTTATTTCATTTATTGTATTTAGTGGGGAAAGCCCGCAGACCATTCGACATAGTACGAACTGAATAGGTATGTCGTGAGTAAATACTTAACATGTTAGAGTAAATTATTACTCTAACATGTATTATGTCGATGGTAGCCACGTAGCCACCTCACGGCTATATGGATTGGCAAATTGAATGGTAATGCCCGCCATCTGTCGGCCGCCAGACTTTCATCGGTTAGCGACAGGATATAGGTTGGTATAGCTAGGTAGGTACCTACTACTGCGCAGGTGAGGTTCATATTTAGTGTCATCTATTTGTTCCTATTTGGAATTCTAAGTGTCGGGATGTTCATTGCATCAAATGCAAACAACAAAAATGCCGAATCTATCAAATAAGCAACCCAACTCTGCGCGTTAGGCAACTTCCAGACTCATTTTGGCGGTTCTTTTACTCTATTGTGTTGTGGGGTTTCGATTCACCGTAACGCTAATACGCGGTCTTATGTACAAATAATTCGTTAATTAGGTAAACAAATTCTCTTTCTTAATTCAGGTACCTACCTACCTACCTAATGAAAGAAACCCACAAAATAGAAGTGGTTCATTACCATTTTTGCCGACTCGAAAAAAAGGAGGTTATCAATTCGACACGAATATTATTGGAACTGCATTATATTCACATGACAATCTATTAGGGCTTCCAAACAAATATACAAAATTTTATAGATGTATGTAGTAGGTATGTATGTATGTTTGTCCACGCGTTTCTCCGCAACTATTAATCGGATCGTGACCATTTTTATTGGCTTACATTTACTTCAACATATGGAGTGCAAGTTTCATCAAAATCGATTCAGTAATTTTTAAGATGTGCAAGTGTGACGGCCTGGCTTATTGATACGAGCTAGCGTATGACATCTCAAAACCTTGGTCAAATTCTAGTGCAATATTTGCAAGAAAACTATTAGGTACCTATTATTACAAACAAATATTCCATATAGTTTTTACGAACTAAAAATTACGAATTTTAAAGGAATTTAAAAAAATTAAACCACGCAAAGTCGATGGCAAAAAACTAAAACTAAAATACAGATCCCAAGACACCGACTTCCGAAATTAAAGTTATTTCATAATTTTGAGTTAATTTATTTTTGAAGTCAGTTTAATTTTTTTAAATTCCTTTTATGTATGTTGCTTATCAAGTTACCACAGGTAGGTACCGTGTTGCGCTTCCCCCAGGACAAATCTCTCTAATAAACATTACATCCCAAGATAAAAAGAAAGCGATCGTCCCGCGAATACGCGATCATATTCGGCGAGCGAGCCTAAAACAACGAAATCAACGCGACAATAGCGAAAGTTTGAATAACACTGACCTTCATTTATTTTTTAACAGCATTATTATTATTAGGTACCTAAGTGATAACTACACAACAAATTATATTTCGAAAAAGTTTCCTGCTGCGGCATTAATTTATTTAGTAGTTTTTAATTGTAAGTGCGTAACCCACTTTCTATAGCACAATCCTAAGGATTTTGAAGGGAATTCATTGCAATCCGTTGCTTCATCTGTTTGAAAAATACATCTGCACGGCAACGTACTTAACGCAATGATCAATGTTGAATTGTCAACTGGGATTGGGATTGTGATCAGTGTGTTACGCAATTACCTCGCGGGTAAGATTACCCTTTGGATTCGTGTCATAGTACAGGATAATATTTTTTGCATATACCTACCCTACCAATGTGTCGGGTTGATTCCCGGTTGAGGCAAGATCAAAATCAAATCAAAAGTCATAAAAAGACAATCCCCCAAAACGCCACCCCACCCTTCACCACTTATCAGTGCTTTCGCTGGGAAGAAGTGACGCAACAAAATCTGGGTTCTGTTCACATAGCTGTCCCTGTAAAAATAACTAAAATAAAATAGACTAAACGAGCTGTATCAACGTCAGTGTATAGTCTTACTTTCCTGACGGCGTAGGCAGCCGAACTGAGCCTGCCTGCTAGAATTGATATATGAGGTCCCCATTGAAGTTTGGCATCTACAGTTATTCCTAGAAAAACTGCCGAGTCCACAGTTTCAAGAACCTCTTTATCTAAGACGATGTTGGGTCCTAGATTTCTAACATTCGGTAAAGGCGAACTTTACACATTTCGTTTTCTTAGCGTTGAGAACTAGGTGTTATTTGACGTAAACCATCCGTAACTATTGAGAGTGTACTGTTTACGTCATCAAAATCTTGTATATTCCTGTCTACTTTAAAAATAAGAGAGGTATCATCTGCAAACCGTACCTACAACATCACAGAAGACTTTAAAATCATTGGATATATACTAAGAACAAGAATGGACCCAGTATTGAGCCTTGCGGTACACCTAACTGAACAGAAGATTTCACACTAAGAAACTTCTCAGAAACACATTAGCGCTATTTTACATTATATTTTTAAAATAAATGAATAGTGTCATTCAAACTTTCCACATACCTAAGTATAGAAGTACGTATTGGTACGGTACGTTATACATACGAAAGATACCTATGTACCTCAATACCTAGTGTATTTTAAATAGTTGATACAAATAAAATTAGATCAGGCAACTCTTAGCATTTTATTATGTTAATGTATCGGGAGGCGAGAATCATTCTGGAAGATTACTATAGGGAGGGATGAGTGGCGTGGCCAAGTGGAATGGAACCGGCGACCTTGTCAGGGCGAGGTCACACCACCCCGCCCCGGGCCCGATGCCACCTCGGCAGCTTCTACCTGCGCCTCTGCGGACGTCAACGCGAACCCACATACTGTGTAACATAAATGCCACCACTCATAGAAAAACTCCATTGGTTTTATTTCTGAACTTTCTTTTTTTTTTTGCCTTAATATCAGCATATTTGAACAATCGGCTGACTTTGATGCCTGGAGATAGGTTAATAGGCAATTTATTGTCTTGCCTCTGCATTCTGCATCACCAACTTCTACTTAATTCTCTCCTGCTGTTGGTCACACGCTCCTATAGTATACTCAAAACTCACTCATATACTCAATAATCTTCGGAAACTGATATGAACGACAACAACTACGCAATAAGGTAGGTGTTGTGTAACTTACACAGTTTGTTTAGTTATGGACACGATCCGCGACCGCGGGTACGGGCGGCGGCGGCGCACGGACGTCGCGCGTCGGTCGGTCGGAGCACTCAGAGCGGAGTCGGGAGCGATGACGGCGGTGCACGGCCTTGGCCGTGATCGCGCGCTCGATATAGCCCGGCCGAGCGCCCCGCCTGCCGCTTGCCTCCAACCTCCCACGTACCATCTCCTCCCCACATTTCCCCTCATACCTACCATATTTTATTTCCTTCCGAATTTGAATTTCTTATGGGTATTTTATAGTTATGTCCGACCAATAAGATGCAAAACTATGAGGTCAATTTTTAGATTAAACGCGGATTTTTCAATAGTCAAATAATTTATATCTGAAGAATAAATATTAAAGTTTGGCATAATTTCTATACAAAAACTGTCAAACCGCAATATTTATTCCTCAGATAAAAAGTATCTGAATATTGAAAAATGAGGTCTAAGGAAAATTACAACGGTTAGGTAAGTTTTTATAAACATAGTACCTACCTTTTCGCTTCGCAATGGCAACAGCACATTTGTAAGGAAAATTCGTAGGTATGTAGGTATTCAGTTTAGCATTTTCAATTTGTAAATTAGGTACCTCTACCTACCTACACATTTTTTTTTATTAAAACATCAAGACCATGGCTGAATTATGAACGCTTTATACCACGCACCTTGTTATTGCGATCCCAGAATTATGGTAAAGCAATCAATATTAACGTCTGGAGGTCGAAAACATTGCGACACAAAATTTTAATTCCGCAAGCTGTGCATAAAGTCGCTCAATAGTACTTAGTAGGCAGACGGCGTAGTTAGAGCGAATCAGAATTAGACACCAAGGCCACCAAGCGAAGTGATATCATTTATATGGCGTGTCTGTCCCTGAACTCGGCGAATGACGCACGTGGATTCAAATATCACCCTGACCTTAGTCGTAAAAATAATCTTTGTAATGCCAGCTAATGGAAACACTTTCCACACAAACACTTAGACATATCAAGGGTCACTTACAAAATCAATTGTCTTTGAAACTAATATAGCTCAAGAATCAATAAGGACAGTTCATATTAATTATATTGGGAAACTGAAGGCACAGTAGGTACCTACATTGAGTATGTATGTACAGACGCCAGCACATCAAGCTACTACAATCTGTCAAATTTCTTTTAATAGATTTTAAACGTTGAAGCTGAAGCATAAGGTTCAAAATTGATTGGGAAAATTTTACAGTTTCGGGTAGGTTGATGTGCTGGCGTCTGTACTATGGAAACCATGTGCTGAATTCAAGAAATAAATAAAAGTGTATTGCTATTCTGTGAGCAGTAAAACCGGTTGTTATTTGTATTAAAATTAATTCGCTCCATCTAAAATACTGGTATTTAGCTGCATCTGGTTAGACTGGAAGCTGACCCCAACAGTTGGCAAAAGGCAGATGATGCTGAATAACAACCTCAAAGTGAAAACCAGGTTGTTATACATTTTCGTATATTTATTTATACTAAATATTACAATTAATTTTATTTAGCTCTAGCCTTCTTGCCTTTATTTTTAGGCGGCGTACTTTTATTAGTTTTATTGTTTTTAGAAGAATTGCCCTTCTTGCCGCGACCCTTCGTTTTTTCCTTGGCCTTTTGCGCGCGCATGTCTTTCTTCATACGAGGGTCGACCACCTTGTATTGTCCTTTAACTCCCTGAGGTCGTTTCATACGTTTGGCGGTAGTATGTTTTTTAGCCACCACATAAGTTATTTTCTTTTTGCCTTCTGTCTGTGCCTTTTTATACACAGATTTGATTTGTTGGGCTTTCTCCCTCTCTGACATATCGGCATTCTCCATAACTTGTTCTACCTTCTTCTTAGCACGTTCCATCTTCTTTATCATGCGCTTCTTCTTTCGCGCTTTGGCTTCTATCACTTTCTTAATCGGTCTGGCGTTGATGTCTTGCAACCTATTCTTATACTCGTCCGTGTATTTCTGCAAAAATTAAGTAAAATTTACATGTTTCACAGAAAAAAAAACACTATAATAAAGAATGAGTTAAAATAGCAGCAGTTACAAGCCGATGCATTAAAGAAAGGAATCTTAAATGGCGGCTTGTACTTGCGTTGACAGATACATAGTACATTTAGCATACAAAATTTCAAGTCGAAGATATTTTTCAAAATAAAAATAATAAAAACATGACCGGGCCGTATTTATTTCAAACTAGCATCTGCTAGCGGCTTCGTGCGCGTTAAAGTTGAAAATTTAAAAGACACGTGGCAATAATAAAAAATAACAAACAAAAACCAATAATAAAAAAAAAACAATAACAAACAGGTAACAACGGAAAAGTAACAGAAAACTATAACAACGAATTCGTAAAAAAAATTACTGAGTGCGTCAAGATAGCGTGAAAGCAAATCAAGACAGATTTTTTTTTCTGCCTACGGTACGCGCGAGAGTGAGTATAGACGGCACTAGTGTGCAAGCGAGAAAACATGATAAGCACCGCCATTTTAGAATCCTTTCTATAGTGAACCGGGTTATACAATAAAATAAAGTTATGATCATCATCACAATTACCTCTGGTACAATGACTTCTTTCTTCATGTGTTTCTTTTCGTCGTCCACAAACCAATCTGGCAAATTCTTATCATTAAAGGCGTAGCGGTTCCATCCATCATCTATTAGATCTCTTTTGAATTTCTTCGACGTAGCTATCATCGTTCCTAAAGCGAGGGTCTCAGCATCCATCTTTAGACTTTTTTTCAGCCGTTTTAAGTCTTTAAAATAATTAAAGGCATGGGTAAATGAAATAAAAACAAACCAACACATTGTTATAGGCAGATTGGACACCTGCATAGCTATTTACAACCATTTGCATCGAAATTGACCCATTTTCAATTATTAATTTGCCTTGCCCCTAAATACCTTGTAAGAATGGCGGCTGCTATTTGATTTAAACTGACAAAATTTTGGGGTTTTGGATTTGTAAAAAGCCTTTAGAGTACTTTTTTGATATCATTGACTCGGCACGCGAGCGTATCAAACGGTTGTGAATATTTTATATTGCTATGCTGGAATTTTATATTCCCAAACCATACCTGGATCTTGTGCAACAACTTCAAAGCCATCTTTTTTACTGGCTTTTGCCCCAGCTTTGCCTGCTGTAGGAGCCACATTGTCTTCTACTTCGTAATCACTGTCTGATGAATCATCGTCGGAGCTGTCGTCACCCAGTTTTCTTTTTAAACCCCCACTTTTCATGTCTTCAGTTATACCATCTTCTGCAACTTTTTTGCCTTTTTCTTTGTAAGTTTCCACCAACTTGTCCAAGTCGACACCTTCGTCGTCATCTTCATCAATGTCCTTAAAACTGTCTTTCTGGAACCACAGCTCTGCCTTCATGGAGCGTCGTGAGATTGGATCAGTGTTATCCAAGTCAGTCAACAGTGGGTGGTTCTTGGGTACAGCCTGTGATTTAGACACCTTACTATTTCGCAATGTGTTTAATTTTGTTATTTTGGCCACTTTTTTATTTTCAGTATCTGAATCTGAAAAGGCTGAAATACAAAGCGAATGCAATGTCAAGAACCAGTCAATGATAAAAATAATACCGAAACTATATTTTTTTTTAATTTGTAGCAAAGCATAGCAAATTAAAGTTTTACCCAAAGTCTCCTTGTCTTGCTCAGTATCAGAGTCAGATTCCATTTCGAGATCACTGTCTGAATCTTTATAGTAGAGTCCTGATGAGTCCAATTTAGAAGACTCTGTATCATATTTAACATACTTTTGTTTTACTTTGAACTCATCATCGGAGTCGCTGGCCTCTGCCACTATATCTGGTTGCTGATCTATCATACGTGCCAATTCCTAAAACATAAACTCTTATTAAAATATTTGATATTCAACGCCATGAAGATTGTGTACATTTTTTCTGTGTGATATTATAATACCAAAAAGAAATTCTAAATCAAATCAAAATCATTTATTTGCGTAAATAAGGTACAGAAGGTTCTTAAAGATATATTGATCTCTTATTCTGCCATTCATTTCGGTGTGCAAATTTTACATAACTATTAAATTAAAGAAAAAAAATGAAAAAAGTTTTAATTTAGTTTCAATTTCTAATTTATGACAACTTACTTCAGCATTCTTGATATCTGATAACTTGAACATATCATTGCTCTCCAAAATTGGTCCTCCATCACCTTTGAGTACCATTTTCAGATTCATTTTCTCTGCCAGTTTCTGCCTTTGTTTATTTAGTTGTTTCCTCTTGCGTTTGGACGTGCGCCTTTCTTCATCCTACAAGAAATGTTGCATTCAATAATGATATGTATAGATTCATAAATTCTTTGGTTAAATAAATTATAGATTATATTATAGATTCTCGAAAAAGTAGGTAGATACTTAGTAAATACTTCGAACAGTTCAAATCCATAGTATTCTCCATATCATATTCTAAGAGCAGACATAAAAATGCCAAGTCTGGTTAAGATATAATATGAAATTTCTGTGAAAAAGCAAACAATTGCCCTGTAAAGCCCACAATATTGAAAACCCAGCTAGGAAATAAACAAGTAGCGGATCAACAAGTATATAGAGGATCTAGAGGAAGTCGACCGAAGGTTAAGTTACGCTTACCGAGGTCAGTCCGTGGATGGGTGACCATCCATTACATACCGAGAAAGCACGCTTGGAAAACACATTAAGCCGTTGGTCCCGGTTGTCATTTATAGATCTTTGATAGTTGTTATGGATAGTCAAAGCCCAAGGTTCTAACAACCAGTCTTACCAAGGGGTATTGTGTTACCCAGTTACTGGGTTGTGGAGGTCAGATAAGCAGTCACTCCATGTAAATTACTGGTATTCAGCTGCATCCGGTTAGACTGGGAGCCAACTGCAACCCTAACATAGTTGGGAAAAAACTAGGCAGATTGATTGGATCAAAGTACCTGTAGTCCAGCAATCTCTGCATCAACATCATCTTCATCATCACCCTCAGTTGCATCCACTTTTGCTTCGTCATCACTGCCTTCTTTAGAATCTGTCTGGACTACCTGCAAAATAAAATCCAATATGCTTCATAACATAAAATCATATTATGTAATTGGACATGAAAAGAAAAGAACATTGTGGCTGAAATCAGAATCCCAATAAACAAAAATCATCTCAATTTCTTACCTACTGTTCACATTTAGCAGCAATAATGTTGTTTAAATTATAAAACTCTAACAACATCAACAAGATCAGCTCTTAAATGAAAGGGCTTAATAATATGGCTCAAATCTTTGAGGTACAGAACAAAAAGAACCTTATAAGTAATCCTGTATTACCTGTGAGGCTTTAAAGTCCTTCATTTGTTTGAACCAGCTTAGCAAAGCTTTCAGATCTTTTCTGCCAAGTACTTTAATATCTTTACAGCATTCCTTTAATTCTGCAGTAGTTTTAGGGTGTTCTTCAATGGATTTATCATCAAACACAATCTGTAAACAAATTACTATAGCTGTTACATTGTTGACCGCAATGTAAAATTAAATAAAAATCATTTAAATGTCAAAGCTAAAAACCTCAGAGCATCCTTGCAGTAAGTCTATTGGGTCCTGCTCTTGACTCAGAAACTGTGAGAGCAATACTTTGTGGTGAGTGGTGTAATCATTTTCCAGATATCCCTCAGCTTTAGCTTTCTTTTGTTTTTCCGGGTGTAAAATATTTATGTGTTGTTTCTTTACAATATCCAAATCCTCAAATACATTTTTGGGATCAAGAAATTTAGGGTCAATAGTATCAGGTGCAATATAGCCCTGACAGACCACAAATATTTCAGATGATTCATTACGAGAGGCCTGTGGTTTTGTTGCATGAACTTTCTTGAAAAACTGTTTCAACACCCACAATAGGGCATGATAATCTTTAGATCTGAATACTTTGGTTACAAACCATCCTCCCTCTCTCAAGAAATTTGTGGCCAGTTTAAGGGCGCTGAGTGTTAGACAGGCCTGCTGGTATGCATCATGAATCCAGTTCAAACCAACATTTGGGGCACCATCATTGAGAACAACATCAGCTTTCCATGTTTTGATTTCTTTTTTTATTGCTGATTTACATTTTTCTGTTGTAATATCTTCAGTTAGGCCGATACAACCAGGGACCGGTTTGATAGGAAACAAATCAACACCAATAACCACACTGGAAACAGGCATGTTCTGATGAGCCACCTGCATCCATCCACCAGGCGCGGCACATAGATCGATGCATACTCGTGACTTTTGTAAGAACCCAAATTTTCGATTCAATTGTATTAATTTGAAAGCAGCTCTGGAACGATAACCTAAAATCACATGTAACGCATAAATTATTATACACAACACGAGCACACAGGAACCTAAAAATTAAGAATTACTTTTCTTTCTTTATATATTGCATAATATAAAGTTAACAGTCTTCAGTATTACTTCATAAAAACATTACCTGTCTCTTTTGCGAGTTGATAATATTTATCTTTCCGCTGTTTTCCTACTTTTGTCTTCTTCCCCATTTTTTTTGATGGATCACATCAATAAATATCTGAATAATTACAACGTGTTTAGTTTACAGCTCCGAATGTTGCTTTTTGGAGGTTATAATTTAAGTTTAAGAGTCAGTCAGAATTGTATGTCAGACGTCAGCCGTCAATACGTACGTCAACGTCAAGGACTCTAGCACAGATTACTTAATATGTAGCCAGCTATCTAGGCCCATAGATGGATGCGTTCTGAATTGCGCTGTAATCGATTTGAGCGTGCTTAAACCCGTACCGAATAAGCGTGAGCACGATAACGATGTCCCGTAAATCGTCATAACATGCGCCATCTTGCGATAACGCCGACCATGCCCTAAAATAATATCACCATGAGCGCTGTCAAAAATGACAATTGTGCTGTTTTGTTTTGAGTCTCATTTAATGCACACTTGCTTTTCCAATTCACTTTCGACAGTTTCGGCAGAATAGTCGACATCGGCTTTACTTGCGATAATTAAAAATAGAATAGAATAGAATCTTTAAACTAACGTGGCATATCCGAAATTGTGCTTCTGGTTACAGTTGCCACCTAACTTATGAAGAATTTTTTGTTGTATAAATAAAGAAATACTGTAATATCGTTTTGACATTGTGTGAGCACTGTGAGCTCCGCTAGGAGTAATAGTGTTCTGTGGTCCCATCGGAGTATGAGAGTGAGGGAAGAGGGAGTGCACCTGTGTCTGCGCGCACACTTGTGCACTATAATATATCCCGCGCCGAAGGCTCCGTTGAGATTGGCCGCCGTGGCCGAAATACGGTCTGGAGGACTTTATTTATTATATTATGGCTGCTGAGACCGAAACTACAAATGTAGTACCTATATAGCAGTTTCATAAAAATGTGGCTGTTGTTTTAGTATATTGTGTTGTCTTAAGACTTCCACGCGAACGAAATCACGGGCAGAAGCTAGTTTAAAATATTGACTCATTATTTAAAGCTAATAAATAAATAATACTGTTCAAGTATCAAGATCAGCTGTGTCGTACTAACTGGGTTGCTATCTGAACAATTGTGACGCCCTCATTTATTTTCTACTCTTTTATGTCGCACTGTAATATCTAAATCGGAACGCATGTGACATGATGTGAACTGTACTGTGAGCTATTATAGCTAATTCCACAGAACACTATTACGCTAATTCGGAATGCAGCCATGGTAAGAAGAGGGTCGAGTCCATGGAATATTAGTATACACCACCATTATTGGTAAAATCAGTCTCACGAGGGAATCCCCGCGGCAATAAGTGGAACTAATCTAATTATTCAGTTAGTGGAACTAATAACAACTAAATTAACACACCTCCAGCAACCCTTCCCTCAGACACCTTTCTCTATTTTTTGCATTTTAATAACCAGTCCCTATATTATGATGTTTAGACCACCACCACCACCACTACCGGAGTCCGACGTCAGGCAGCCTGCTGTGTTTCGTTGATGCGTGGTAGTTTCAGTGCCATAGGCATCTTCTGGGCACGTTCCATTATAGACCTCATCCATCGTTTTCCATGAGGCGTGATCAAGGTCAAGAGCGGGCATTGACAAAAAAATAAAAGATTTATGATTCCGTTGAATGCCTGAAGTAGCACTGCGTCAAATCTTGCAGTTGCAACCTAGCTCAAGAAAAGACCATCTCGAGGCCTCGGGACCGGGGCCGTCATATAAAGCATACTTCATGGTAATACCTTCAGTGGGTCATGCGTTATGCTAGATACACACGTAGCAACCATAGTCATTTATGTCCACACACAGATTTTAAAATAGCCAGCGAGTTACCGGCGATTGAAGTCGCTGCGTGTATATCTTCCATTACTCTGTGGGAAATAATGACCCACAGAGTAATGGATCACAAAGTATGATACGGGGGAAGCGCCAGGGTATTCCGCGAAATTCCAATTTTCATACGTTAGTGTCAGATTATATGTTGAACAAAATATGATTAGCGACCGTAACAATATACTAGTAGATAGTATTTACAGAATTAACATTATTAAAATCATCAATACAACACTCGTAAGTTCATATAATCCTACTAAATGATTATTTCATGAAATATCAATCAACTTAGTGAATTAATTTGAATAGTCTTTCGGTACTCATCATCACCTGCCTAGTCTTTTCCCAACTATGTTGGGGTCGGCTTCTAGTCTAACCGGATGTATCTGAATACCAGTGTTTTACATGGTCGACTACCTATCTGACCTCCACAATCCAGTTACTGGGACTGGCCAGTCCCAGTAACGTTAATGGAGGTAAACGTTATGCAATATCTTCTCTAAGAGCCCACACAGCACATAATATCTAGTAGATGTCCAATATTAGTCTACTGAGATCTAAGATATCTTAGATCATAATGGAACGTTTAGTAGATGTCTACAACTGGTCTTGAAATCATCTCTTAGTTAAGATATTACATAATATCTAGAAGACATCTACAGCTGATCATCTCTTAGAGAAGATATTGCATAACGTCTAGTAGATATCTACAGTAGATATCTACTAGACGTTATGCAATATCTTCTAGTCATTTTTAAGTCCAACAGTAACTGTTGGACTTAAAAATGACTGAAAGTTCAGAAGAAACAAAGAAAATCAGCAATTTTTTTCGCTGTACTGAACCTTGCAATGCAAATTTATACTTACAAAATAATGAGTTGGACCCAGTTTTTCTATTTTTATTATTTAAAACAGACATACAATTTAACGAAATGATTATAGACGTGGACGTTACATTTTACAATTCAACTCAGCAGATCGTAATAATCATCGCTTACGGCAAAAACACTTTGTACTTACAATAAATCGAGTTTATTGATTGGTACTTATTATTTATTTTATGAAACATTTTATTACAAAAAACATTTTAGTGTTTTTTGTAATGTTTGAAAGCTTTGTTTTCGAATTTTGCAACGCAGCGAGACGACGCGTTATGATTACTTGTATAGGAACGCAACGGAGTAATAGTGTTCTGTGGCCCCTATAAACAATATAACCTAAAAAAAAAGGCACGCCGTTCGGCTCTGTAATTCTTTTAAAAACGTGTTTTCTTTGCATAAATACCTAATTGGTGAAATCACGATGTGGTAATTTGATGTAAAAGTGCAAAAAAAAAGCTATCTTATATTATATGATGTAAATTAGAGGATGTGATGTGTAAAGAACTTGTTGTTTTCAGATCAGTTATTTGAAGAAATACGGTGGAAGCAATGTATAGGCAGCAACATTTACTCTTTTGCGGATGATGTTTTCTGATTGCACTGGCTCCAAGTACTCTTGGGTTGGGGCTAAAAAGAAAAAAGTTTTCTCGTGTAGATAATCTAGAAGATATCTTCTAAAGTTTACTAGTAGACATCTAGAAGACATGTCTAGTAGATGTGTAGTAGATGTGCATTTAAAATGTCTAGAAGACATTTAGGAGGCGGACATAGAGTCATCTTCTAGATATCTACTATAGTACTTGTAAATATCAGCAGATGTCTCCTAGATGTTTGTATGAATATTTAAAAGATATTCTTTAGACATTGTGTGCTGTGTGGGAGATGATCAGCTGTTGATGTCTTCTAGATATTATGTAATATCTTAACTAAGAGATGATTTCAAGACCAGTTGTAGATATCTACTAAACGTTCCATTATGATCTTAGATATCTTAGATTTCAGTAGACTAATATTGGATATCTACTAGATATTATGTGCTGTGTGGGGGGTACTAAGATACCCCTTGATAAGACTGGTTGTCGGACTTTTGAGATTCTGACTACCCGTAAAAACTGTCAAAGATCCACGAATGAGAGCCAGGACCACCGGCTTAACGTGCTATCCGAGGCCCAGGAGGGGTCTCCGCACGGTCTCGGTATGTAAAAATGGTCACCCACACACAGACTAACTGCAGCAAGCGTAGCTTAACCTGATCGATCGACCTGTGTGGCTGTTATTATTTAATCATGGGCCCCTCGGTCTAGTCTTTGGGTACTATCAATTTAAAAAAAAAACTGCTCAGCTATTCTTGCATTTATGTGTAGCATACAATACGTTTTCACTTTCACCTCACATTGGATTATGATTTCGGTCCAAGCTTGGCTACGAATTGAATGGCCAATCATTGTACCCAATTATTGTTCCGTTTATGTGTCCAAGACCGATATACACATTGGTGTATTGCTGCTTGTAGCCAATATACCACGCCACCACAGATTGTGTCGAGAATTTATGTTCTGTGGTCGAAAATAACAAACGATGACGTCAATAATTTCCGTATTTTTTATGTTGGCAATCGGTTTCATCAAAATCACCATTGTTTCGTATCGAAGAGTTCGTGGTTTCATGATTTGTGACTGCGCATTCTAAAAATAATCAGTCTTTATTTAAGCATCGTGCCATTCGCTAAATACTGAAGTTACTTTACAAGAGTTTTGGGATTTTACTACAAAGAAAATTACTTGAAATAATCGATTATATTATCCCGTCATCATGACTCCTAATCTTCAAACATTCGTCAACAGTTTTCAAAATCGTCTGTGAGTATTGCTTTTGCCATTATTCCCTTTTAAACTCCATTCTCTAGGATGTATATAAATTATGATTATTACAAACAAATAATATCATTTTCACGAAGTTAATTTTAGTTAATGACTGCATCATTCTAGAAGTTCTAGAACATTGTAGTACAAGGTACATTCTGTGACACACATACAAATAAATATTTAGTGTGCTAGGCTGTTTAACAATAACATGTTTTTACTTACGTGATAAAGACGATTAACATTTCATGTGCATAGTTATGTGTACTTAGTATTTTTTCTGTTTGGTACTGAAACTTCGTACATTAGTAATGATGTAATGAATACTTGGAACATAGATAACACACCCAATCTAGATGGAGATAGAGTATTTCATTGTGATTTCATGTATATGTTTCGATGTTCCACAGAGAACCACCGGTTCGTCAGCATTTAAAAAATGTCTACGGAACCTTAATGATGACATGTGGCTCAGCTCTTGCTGGGGTCTATGTTGACATGTACACCTGGTTTCAAGCTGGTATCCTGTCTGCTATTGTTGGGGCAGGTCTAATGCTTATGTTGATTGCAACTCCTGACACTGGCAAGAATACAAACCTGCGTCTTGGATATCTCTTGGGTTTTGGCCTTACTTCAGGTATAAAATCCTTACTAATACTAAAAATTGCAAAAGTAACTTGTGTCTGTATATATCTGTTCACAAGTTAAGAGCTGAACAGCTTTCAATGGAATTAGGCACACAGGGATACTTTTTATGCTAGTAGTATGTTCCTTTGGGATAAACACCAACCGCCTCAGTTAAGTAGTATACCTGCAGTTCATAATTATGTTGATCATGTTTATCTTTTCACAATGTTTTGTGGATTTAATAAATTGTGCAATGCCATACGGCAATTCATACAAACTTTCAAGCCCTTATTTTTCGAAATGAATGAAACTTCATATACATAATTATATACATATGAAGTTTCATTCATTTCGAAAAATCAAAGCAGGATACAAAGGTCTAAAAAGTTAGTAGAGAACATTTTCTAAATGTCTTTTATAAACGCTCTTATGAAGAAGGTTTGTTTTCAATATTTTAACTATAATAAACATTTTAGGAATGAGCCTTGGACCACTGCTGGAGTATGTCAGCTTTATTGATCCATCCATCATAGTGACAGCTCTCTTGGGCAGTACATTGGTGTTTGTTTGCTTCTCCATTGCTGCAATGTTGGCTGAGCGCGGCAGCTGGTTGTTCCTGGGAGGAACCCTTATGACTCTGCTCACTTCTATGTCACTCATGACTCTTGTCAATATCTTCATGCAATCTCACTTCCTGTATCAAGTAAGTACAACAAATACAAATTGTATTCATACTGTAAGTACGTACTGTATGTAATGTAGTTAGTGGTATAGAGGCTTCTGGAGTATTGTATTTATGTTAATTTAGAAGTCATATTAAATGACCTTGTTAAATAACAAATCACTGTACAAAGTTCAGTTTTCCTTTCTTGGTTTAAATTAATGCATTGCATCAATATTATTTCTGAAGATTGATATGAATATATTTTAATGTTGGCTTGAAGTTCAAGGGAACTTTCTATCTCTGTATGAAAAGAGGCCTTTGCCTTGCAGTGGGACAGTCGGATAATGGAAAATAATTTGATATTCTAAGTGTCAGATTCTTAAAACCTTCATAATAATATGTTACAGGCTCACTTATACCTCGGACTTATGCTGATGTGTGGCTTTGTACTATTTGACACACAACTCATCATTGAGAAACGCAGAATGGGCAGCAAGGACTTTGTGCAACATGCTTTAGAGTTGTTCATTGACTTCATTGGAATGTTCAGGAGACTGCTCATTATTTTGTCACAGAAGGTATGGTATTTTTTCATGTACAGACACCAGCACATCAAACTACTACAATCTGTCAAATTTATTTAATAGATTTTCAACTTTATCGGTTAAGCATAAGGTTCAAAGTTGTGTGTGAAAATTTGGCAGTTTCTGGTAGCTTGATGTGCTGTAAATACATAATATTGTGTTTATATTTGAAATAAAACCATGTTAAAAAAAAAAAAAAAAACTAAACAAAAACATTATTTTTTTAGGAAGAACAGAATCGCCGCCGCAAACGTGAATAAACAACATTACGTCGAAAATTCCTTATTTACGCAAGACTTAACTAGTGTTACAATACAATGACGTAGTCCACACATACATACGTACGCAAGTGGCTCAAATGAGTCATCTTTCAACTGATGCAACTAGGCAGTTAAGTTTCGCGAAGGCAAGGACTCTCATAGTTTTGGGAAGAATCCTTGAAATTGTTTTATTTACTATTTTGTTATTATATGATATTTAAGAAATTTACAAGTTTAATAAAGGATTAAAATAAATTGGAACCGATGGATGTGGTTTTTTTTTCAAAGTATATCCAGACATCCTGTAAGATCGTCATCTTGACTATTTTATTACGTCACTTTCGCTCATCATTTAATAGTAGGTAGGTAGGCCAGCAAATGAAAAACATCAAGTCGCAATCTTGAGTTCGACTCCACCTGGCCTGGGGGTCTACTCCGAAGCGGTTAACCACCGTATCGGCCGAATGTTCGGTAATTTTCTACTACCTTTCATTTCCTATATTGACTATAGGTCCCGACCAAACTGTGCCAATCCGAACATTTTTAGAACCCTTACCCTTTTTTTTTTAATTCGTAGTAGGACAACAATATTCGAATCAGAAAATGACCGAACATTCGGCCGACACAACAATCGACCACTTCGGAGTAACCCCCTGGAGATCTATACATATAATAAAACTGTATGTACATAGAATATATTTTTAAAAAAAATTGAGGGGGGTTTAGAAACAGTAACGGCACGAATCCAAAAAAAAAATCTGTGTACACGCTAATCTTCGGAACTACTGGACGGATTTGACTGATTTTTTTGTTATTGTATAGGTATTATGTCTGGGCAATATATAGTAGGGTGTCCCAAGTTATAAGGGGCGCAAATTTTTTTTCGAATTTAGATACGCATACCCTCTATTTTTTATCCATTTGGCCCTAATAACTCAAATAATAAGTATTAATGCAATCAGATAACGATAACCCGTGCCGAATTGATGTCAAAGTTTGAACATAAATGTTAGTATGGGAGCCATAGAGGGATTTTAGAACTTAATGTTTATTCATTAAATAAAATACCGTTTTACCTGTATCTTATGTTTATTAAGTACTTATCATTAAAAATACATTATTTATTAAATTTTCTTTTCAATGTTTGCTTTTTACAGTCAGGATATACCTGTCTGTGTTCTTGTACGCAACGTAATAAAAATTGCTTTTGTTCCTCTTCAACAGTGATTAAGCCATGAAAATCTTGCATTAACTTAACGGCTCTTTCAGCTGTATCGTTAACTGCTCTCAGTGTCAGCACCTTTTTTTTAGCGTGTAGAAATGAAGCATTATGTGGCCACAAAGTAGGACATTCGTTGAGAAAACTGACGTCAAGTTTGAGTCGACTGAATAAGGACTTGCTTTTGATTGAAATAAAGTCATCGATGTTTTTCTCTGAAATAAAAAAAACGGGTTATTATCTACGAAATTAATAAAAGAAAAAAAGATAAAGTACTATTTTTATTTATCAGACTAACCGTAAAGTGAGCCACAAAGTTCTTCTTCCGAAGGGATGTAGCGTTTACTGTGGGCGGATGGTTTTTCTTTAGATAAGTTAGTAACCATTTTTACTTTTGTTTCTTGGTCTACATCATCGTCAAACAGAGACAAGACAGACACTTCATCTATTAAATACCATAAATGCTGGCAGAACTTCTGTAAAGCTGCTTTTGAGATGATCTTGTCGATTGTTTCGTAAGCCTTCATGGCCTTCAAAAAGCACAGATCCTGGTAAGGTGCTTTAACCGCTGAAGTGCATTGCAGCCAAGGCTTGACGTAGGATGTCACGATGAACAGGCAGACGTCTAATAGAGCTGCCCTATCCTTATTTGAAATTCTGAATTGAGAGCTAAGTAATGATATTTTTAATGAATAAATTGCTCTCGCCATCCATCGAGCTTGGTGAATGGCGCCTGGAAGCCGAATCTTTAATTTCTTCCCTGTATCTCCGCCAAGAAATATTATTGAAAGCTCTATTAATTCTCGATAGTCATCTCTAGCAATCTCTTTAGTCTCAAAGAAACAAACTCTTGTCGACGCTGCTCAAACACGTCTTGTGTTTTGTTTGCATTTTTTTGCAAATCTCTCCAAACTTGGTATAAGGTAACAAGTATTTTTACACAGTTAGGTAAAGATTTAGTTGGTATACGTGCCTTTTCCCAATAAATAATGCACTCTCGAATAGTTAGATTTGCGCTTTCACTGACACTTAAGTTCACTTCACGAATATTGTAGAACAGAACTGCCAGTACTTGTCCATTAGATGTTAGTTTTGAACCGGTAATTTGATGTTTTACGTCCCCTATTAAAAATATTCCCTTTTTTGAACTGCGTAACTCCACAGACATGTTGACTGAATGAAAAGAATGCGTTTACTGTAAAACAAACAAGTAGTAACAAGCACATCTATACGTTCGGTCCGGCGCGCCTAAGTGTGCGAGTACTGACATGTTTCGACGCAAGTCGGCACGGGTTGCCCTGCCTCTAAGTACATGATACTTTGTTTACAAATGTTTTGATATCATTCAAACAAAATTAGAGGGTATGCGTTAAAAAAAAAGAACTTTTATTTTTTTGGGACACCCTAATATATAGCCTATAATTTATTTTGGAAACTTGAACACCTGATGCAGAATGTTCCACGTGATGAGCATTTTCTGCTGAGAGAATAAAGAAGATCTGGAACACCTGATGTGGAACTCCAAGAGCCCAGCTACACCATAACACACGTCATTCCTATGACGTCTAAGGCTAGGAACTCACGGAGCGATTTTCGCCCGCAACCGCCGCGGTCGTGGATCTGCGGTTTTATTTCAAAACTCACGAGACCGGTTATTCGCGCGGTTACGCGGCCGCCGCCTCCCTACCTCCGTACCGGCCGGCCGGCCGTACCTCCCACCGCGCCGCCCGCCGGCCCCCGCGGTCACCCGCCAACCGATCGCAAAGCGCGCGGGCGCCACCCGCCGAGGCAGCGGGTAACCGCGGCCCGCGCGATTCTACTAGTTGCCCGCCGGTACAGCGGGAGCCGCTGGAGCCGCATACAACCGCGAACGGCGCGAACACCGCGGGCGTAAAACGCGTCGTGAAATGTGCTTTAATTTTTTATATAAATATTTGCATTCTACAGAAGCTGCGGGCCCGCAACCGCAGCGGACGCGGGCGAAAATCGCTCCGTGAGTTCCTAGCCTTAGGGTCAGTTCACACCGAGACGTGACGCGACGCGCAGTTTTCAAGATAGAAATACAATTACAGACCTTATCTACTACAACAAAAGGCACACAATTCAGTGTCTACTACGTCAAGTTACGCCGCGGGGCGCAGCGCGGCGCGCCCCACATAAAAAATTTGTGCCCCCTGTCGTTTTGGAAAAAAACGGAAAAAACTATTCTTGCTGGGGTAACGTTTTTCTAGCAGGAAAATTCTAAACGAATGATCGGAGAGAGAAAAATTGTGCATGGCCAGAGAGCTTATATGTGTGCCAAAATGTGCCCCATTGCGAAGCACGCCTGCGTTCTCAGCGTATTTACGCATCTACATCCAGGTCTCTAGAGACCAGTGAAGAATATGATGCGCGACTGATCGCTGATCGTGAACGTCATGCATTGTCTCGGGAATCGGAAACGTTTACCGAAACAGAATCACGCTTGAGTTCTCAGCGTATTCGCACAATTTTGGCGGATATTGTAGGGGATGAAGTGGTTTACACTTCTTTCGACAGTATTGTCGATCAGGACGACGCCATTCATTACCCAGTTGAGTTTCTCAATTCACTTACAGCGAGTGGTCTCCCTGCTCATAAAATAAGACTTAAAGTCGGTGTTCCCATAATGCTGATGCGAAATTTAACTCCGCCAAAACCGTGCAACGGAACCCGTCTTATTGTCAACGCTTTACAGCGTAGGTGATATACTGGGCGTGGTGCCTGTGAGACTGTGTTCATACCGCGCATACCACTCATCTCCAACAATTTCCCCTTTCAATTTAAGCGCACACAGTTTCCTGTGACTACATAATATGCTTTGCCATGAAAATAAACAAGTCACAAGGGCAGCCGCTGGTGTTGACCTGACAACCGGTTGTTTTTCTCATGGCCAATTTTATGTTGCTTTTTCAAGGGTCAGCAACGCTTATCCGGTCTTTATATATTAGCTCCTGAAGGAAAAACCCCAAATTGAAATATAGTTTATAAAGAATTTTTTTTAAAGTTATTTGCAATTAATTCAGTGTAGGTACCCTAGGGATCCGCTGCGGAATTACGGGAAGAAAAGTTTTTTTGTTGTATAGGTATTAAGTCTGGGCAACATATAGGCTATAATTTATTTTGGAAAATGGAACACCTGATGCATAACCGCAACAGACCAGCTAAAGTATAAGAGATATAAAAATGGCGCCATAGCAAAAATTATTCCACGTGAAGAGCATTTTCTGCTGTGAGAATAAATTTGAAGATCTGGAACACCTGTTGTGGAACTCCAAAGCCCAGCGACACTTTATCATATATGTATATCTTATAGGTGTCTTAGCAAAAGTTGTTTAGTCTAATGGGCATTTCCTGTTGACTTACAAAAATGAAAGAACTGGAACGTCTCGAATCGTCTCGCGCATCCATTGACATAGGTAGGTATATATTACTTACTTTTGAAATCATTGCACGCATCCCGTTGTTTTCTAGGTTCTTAGAATTCGACATCAGACGTTTCAAATCTTCGATTTTGACGACCCGTTTGTCGCTGGCATAAGCAACAGGATCCGCGTACGAAGTCGCGGGCAGAAGCTAGTTAATAATATAAATAAAAAAGTCTACTTTTTTTTTTTTTTACGAAATTTTTATTCCTATGTAAACTCAGGTTTTCTTCGAAGTGTGTAATATTACAATTAATTCTGAAGTGAGGCGACACGTCAGCCACATCATTTTATAATTATGTAGGTACCTATTTGATACAAATATAATAACACTTATGTACCTATGTATGCAGCCACATGACAGCTTAGATCAAAATACGTTGAGATAGTAAATTAGAAAGAAGCAAGTCAATCAAAAACGAAAGAACTAAGGTAGTCGCTATGAACTGGACAACTACAATAGACATCGTGGTAGAGAGTTACGTGTCACTGACTCTGAAAGAGCCACCATCAGGGATTTTAATTTTGATAACCAAAGGTGTCACTGACTCTGGCAGAGCCACCATCAGGGATTTTAATTTTGATAACACAAAAAATTAGTCGAAATTTGTCGCCAAATATCAGAATTTGTCGGTCACTGGTCCAAAAGATATAAGGGTTTATAGGTGGCCGATCTGGAGTCTCCCCAACAGGGCCACATTTAATTATCTCAAAAACTAGGGCACCTAGCGAAGATCTTTTCTCCCATTTTTGTCGCCAATTAGTCGGAATCAGTCGCCAAATATCAGAATTTGTCGGTTTTTTTTTTGTCGTTTGTCGGTTTCAAAAGATATAAGGGTTTATAGGGTGTAGGTGTAGTCCAAAAGCTAGATCGAAGAGTTTACGAAAAAACTCTTCGACTAGCTCTTGGACTATACCTTACTATTCTAATTGAACTCATTATATCTCCTAAACTAAGACCCGATTAAAATATGCGACTTGGCGACTGATTCCGACTAATTGGCGACAAAATATGGGAGAAAACAGATCTTCACTAGGTTCCCTAGTTTTTGAGATATAAATGTGGCCCTGCTGCTCCTACTCTCTCCAGATCGGCCACCTATCTTTTGAACCAGTGACCGACAAATTATGATATTTGGCGACACATTTCGACTAATTAGCGACAATTTTTTGTGTTATCAAAATTAAAATCCCTGATGGTGGCTCTGCCAGGGTCAGTGACACTAACCAAAGAGATTTAAGATAGGTACAATAGAGGGGCTATGCAAAGAAATGTCTTAGAAAAACTGTGATCCCATGTCTCAGTGACGCCATCTGGCATATTAAAGCAAAATAAGAGCGGCATAATCACGGAATAGAAAATTATGATCTACATGTCTACAAATTATATTATTAATGCAACTTTAGCGAAAAGTTTATTTATTGTTGTTCAAAATTAGTCTTATTACAATTCATGAATGTTTTCATTTTACATGTCAAATCAAAATCAATGAATGAAGACCATTTTTCCATCTAACAATCAAATTCGAGCAATCCATAACGAGTTCAGCTACTCAACGCTAGAGGGCGCTGTAACCAATTGACTCTATTTAGCACGCTAACATCATTGAAATAGATGTCATATTCGTATGCAACTGTTATCTATTTTTCTACCAGCTAGAGATGTGGACAAGATATCGATAATTTAATGTCGATGTTTGTACAATGTAATAATTAAAATCATTTATCTTGTAATGGACCGAAGTCCGATTAGTATAAAAGGTAAAATGGTTAAATAAATCGTTTAGTAAATTTAAAATATTGTCCTTGAAATAAAACATAATATATTTGTTTAATAATTGTCGTTTTGACTGTTTTATATTCAATGAATGATTATGTTAGGAGAAAGATGAATATCTTAGGAGATATCATAGTTTTATAATAACTCCGCAAGGCAGCTGGTCATGAGGGTATAAGTAATAATCATAATGTACTCTTACAGTAATGGAATATAATTATTTTAGGTTTTTTCCTCAAATTAACGCGGGTGAAGCCGCGGGGCACAGCTTGTAATAAATAATATCGATAAACAATATCACACAGGGCGTTTATTACAAAATAGCAAATTTTCTTGATCTATTTTATGAAAATTATTTATTTCTAATTACTGAGTAAATATAAATAATTCATACAAAAATAAACCGACGTTAGGTCCAGTCGTTTTACGATAACGATATTTGCAAAATCGTAATGCGCAACTCGGCTATTTCCTTAGAAAATATTTTTCTTTTGGTGGACACTCGTGGACACGAATGCGACTTGACGCGCAGGCGTACCATACTAGACTGAGAGACTTTTGACCACTAGGTAATAAGTATCGGATCACGGTTTTGTTCGCTATGTCCCGTCTATTGTAAATAACTTAATGTCTTTGTGATAACACAAAAAAATTGTCGTTAAATATCAGAATTTGTCGGTCACTGGTTCAAAAATATAAGGGTTTATAGGTGGCCGATCTGGAGAGTCTCCCCAGCAGGGAAGGTAAGGAATAGTCCAAGAGCTAGTCGAAGAGTTTTTTCGTGAACTTTCGTAGCTCTTGGACTAGGTATACCTTATTAATTGAACTCATTATATCTCCTAAACTAAGACCCGATTAAATCTGTGACTTGGCGACAAAATATGGGAGAAAACAGATCTTCGCTAGGTGCCCTAGTTTTTGAGATATAGTAAATGTGGCCCTGCTGGGGAGACTCCAGATCGGCCACCTATAAACCCTTATATCTTTTGAACCAGTGACCGACAAATTCTGATATTTGGCGACAAATTTCGACTAATTAGCGACTAATTTTTTGTGTTATCAAAATTAAAATCCCTGATGGTGGCTCTGCCAGAGTCAGTGACACGAGAGTTACTTATGCGATTCCAAGTTTAGGGTTTCAGAGCAATCTCTCCTCACGAGCTTAAGATGACTGTATGTGGATTGAGGGCCTATTTTTTGAACCCTGCGAAACGAAATAAGACTTATAGGGAAATTAGTTAAAAATAATAAAAACTTAAAGCAAAGGGCCATGAATTTCTTAAACGTGAATTAAAACTGTTATGATTAAATAACTTGGGCCCTCAATCCAGACGCGTGCATAAAGTGGCATAGCCATAATCTCAATAAGTACTATCTCTGAGTTAATAATTTAATCATTTTTATTTAAAAATTTAGTTAAGAATTTCTTAAATATATTAAGAAATTCCCAAATCTGTAGAATATGACATTACAGATTTATGGCGGTATATCTAGGGCCCTCACTTCATTAATGTCTTTCGGTAACAAATCGTATTTACCCTACAAAATTTTCTCCTAGAAAAAGTTGAAAATCAATTTTCTCAGTATGACATTTAGGAGAACGGACGATGTTACAATTTAATTAAGAAATAGTTAAAAAAATCTTATTCTAATTTGCGTTGATCTACGAGGTTGAGCCTAGTCAATAAAGCTGAAAATATTGGGCTCTCAGTTCAGACGTTTTAATCAAATTCGACTTTCATTTACCTACTACATAACAATTAACTTTTATGTAATTATTTCTTTTTAACTACCTAATTCACATAGGTATCTAAGTAAAATATGTTAAGTCGTATTTATGTATTTCTTCAGATAAATTCATGTTTTCAGATTCCTCAGTAGGTACAGACAATAATAAAGTGAGGGCCCTAGGTAAACCGCCATAAATCTGTAATGTCATATTCTACAGATTTGAGAATTTCTTAAAATATTTAAGAAATTCTTAAATAAAAATTATTAACCCAGAGATAGTACTTACTGAGGTTTAGGCTATGCCACTTTATGAACGTGTCTGGTTTGAGGGCCAAGTTATTTAATCATAACAGTTTTAATACACGTTTAAAAAATTCATGGCCCTTTGCTTTAAGTTTTTACTATTTTTAACTAATTTCCCTATAAGTCTTATTTCGTTTCGCAAGGGTTCAAAAAATGGGCCCTCAATCCAGATGCACATGATTACTTTTACCGTAAATGACATAGGTAACATAAATGACAAAGGTAACATACTTCGTAACAGTCATGTTTGACACTTCCCGACCACTTAGGGACATTTCAGCCAAATGCTGAATAGCATCTAGTGTCCTTTCAAAGAATAGGTATTCCAACATTGCTTAGGTGCTATTGGGTAGTTTTTGCTATCTACTACCGTTTTCATCATGTGGATGTATTTTGTTTTTATCATACAGAAACATTTTCCTAGCTTTACCAAGTTCATTATTAATTATTATGCTAATAAAATTTATAACATTAGCCTCTCCATTCTGAATATCTGTAGTTCGTGCAACATCTAATTTACTTGCCATTGATCCACTATCAGGATTAGCATGAGTTTGGGTTGGCTCTTTAGATTTTCTCATGGTATATAACTCTTGTGATATACTCCACTTACAACATTTACAATTCTTCAAATATTTGTAAGAGGGAACTTCTGAGTCCCAACTTCGTACCACATATTCGTACGTTGTAACTCCTAGCAAAGATATATAAATGTGAAAACAGCACAAATGTAATAAGGCACATCCTATTGCTGACGCCATTGTGCAAAATAAGACTAAAAAAATTAAAAAAGATAATGAATTCCTACACAAATTTGACGTCGTAGTCGTGTTGTACAATGTACTACAGTTAATAAAGTTTTGGGCTGATGCACTTAAATATTTAGGATTTGTAAAAAATATCACAATGTCTGCTGCACACAAAGATGACGTGAACGTAGATATCATGAGCGCAGTAGCGACGCATGCAATAAACGCCACGTAATTCCTCCGGCCGATGCAGTTGTTGAGCCACTTGCAGTGGTGATCGAAGTGGTCCACACATTTGTTGCATATACTACAATGTTTTGTTCTTCTGCTGCTCGTGTGTATATTGCACAGATGACATCTTCCATTTTCAATAACATGGGCGTGAACTTCTCGATCAAATTCAGGAAGATTGTAAACTTTCAGCTTTCTCAATTCAGTTTCGCTGGGATCCAATAACGATGCAGTAAGATGCGACGATACATGGAACACATACAATACAATCAGGACCACTAGAGTTATTGTCCTCAATTCTTCAAATTGTATTTCAATCAGAATAAAAAAATTCAACGATCCAGTCGCAATGAAGACAAACCAACCGATAATCTGTAGATAGTTCAGCGGTAATTGAAGCCCGTTCAATCTCCTTTGCGGTCTCGGCGATTGATGTGAAGCACAGCATTTATCCATCGGTATGGTTACTAATCATTGATTTCAGCACCTACTTTAATATTATTTATTGTCACGTTATTCGTCGGACGCTTATTAAAACTACACACAATACCAACACACTATTCAGTCAACTCGAAACTATTGTATTTTTTTTTTTTTATTAATTTGGTAAGTATAGGTATATAAAAGATACAACAATAACCTTGTGTTGTTAGGTACTTAATTGCTGGTCAAGCCCGTTTAATGCGCGCGCATCTATTCAACTTCAGTAACGATTTCACCTTATTAACCTTTTTTTATGATTTGTCTAATTCCTAGGATGACTTCACCCTAGGAATTAACCTAATTAACATGACTTCATATAAAATGCTGTTAGTTTATTAGACACCTATTTATATTAAAACACGTAAGTATTTAATACAGTTTGTATGTACACAGTGTGTAGAGAAAGTTTCTATGGTAACCAATAACATGTTTTCAATTAGGTACATTCGCAGCGACTCGCTGGCGAAGTGGCGACTTCAAAATCTCACTTCCACGCACAGATTTTGAAATCTGCAGTGCTATTCTGTAAAAGTTTCACCGTGAAAACTTAGGTGAAGTGAGCGTGGAGTGAGCTGTCAATAGTGTCAATTCCTAGCAAAAACAAACTCACTTCACCTAAGTTTTCACGGTGAGATTTTTACAGAATCGACCGGCTGCTGTCAAAATCTGTGTGTGTGTCGCAGGTTTATGACAAAATCAGGTTTTTCATCAAAAACCTAGGCTTTTGATCAAGAACTGGAAGAATACAAAATTATTACTTTATGTTATCATAAACCTGAGAAAATCCAGTCTTTTTATAAAAAACCTAAACTTGTTTAGGTTTATGATAAAATTTAAGCTCTCGACGCGATCGAATGGAAGATTTCGGTTGACGGGCTTCACCTGCACCCGCGTGCGCCTCACTCACGCCACGCAAAGGGGCAACCCGTGAAATGTATGTAAAATTATTAGATCAGTTTTCTTTTATTTCAAATTATTTTTAACATTTCTTGAGGAAACCACAATTAGAGGAGAACAGATATATTATGTGCTAAATGTCAAATCAAATAATTTATTTTATGCCAACATGTGTAGGGGTATAGATGTTATACATGTTTTGATAATGTTCTCCATGCTCTGCAGTCACTTGGGCATGCAAAATTTACACATAAATTACAACCTACTACGAGTATGAAAATACCATGCTGAATATCAATAATTATTACAAAATTATTAAATTGTAAAATCATTTTAACCATTTTTTTTTCATTTATCACACACACACACACACACGTCACACATTTTTTATTTTAAATGTTTGTAAAATTATAACAAATAAATCATTGTATAATGTCTCTTAATTGTTTTATTTATTTAAAGAAATAGCAACCGACATTGTTTTTATCATAAAACTAATCCAGTCCAAGCTTTTGATAAAAAAACTGGATTTTCTCAGGTTTATGATAACATGAAGTAATAATTTTGTCTTCTTCCGGTTCTTGATCAATAGCCTAGGTTTTTAATCAAAAACCGGCTTTTGTCATAAACCTGCCACATGTGCACTTGAGAAGTTGCAGCCTGTGTAGCTAGCATTAACAAGGCAGCATGATAAGAAAGTGCGATCGATTGATTATTATTTTTGTATATAAATATTTTAATAGATAATAAGCTAAACATATACTTACAGATACAGAGGAACAAAAACTAATTCTTGTTAAAATTACAAAAACATGTAGATATTGGTCTCATAACTACTACTTAAATATATATAAATATTTACATAATTATAATAAAGTCAAGGAAATTTATTGGTTATCAAATTTACTACCTACTAACTTGAATTATCCGTTTAACACAGCAAATTGATGTAGTGTGACAATTTGAAATAGAAACAATTAATTTTCCTAACTGTACATGATTATTGATGATAGATTGCCAAATTAGTTAAGTAGTCTAAATTTGTGTGTTATTCTCGACATTTGAAAACTTCCGAGCCATTTCCCGCCTAGTATGTACAAGTATCCCATGGCCTTTACAGTCTAAATCCTCTTCATAGCATTTATTTCTGCAACATTTTCTACACAGTTGGTACAGGCATTTTCCACCCTGAAAATAAAATTTATTTCTTTATTCACATAATCCTAAAACACAGCAGTGGACTGCTATCGGTTGAGTTGTATCTTCATCAAAACTAAAAGACTAGTAGCAAAAGTATGTACTAACTAGAGGGTTAGGACAATCTTTGTTAACACAAATTTGACCACTTCTGCCATTTTGTTGCACGTCTTGTTTTTCTGGTCTTCTACTCATCCGCCTTATCTTTTTCATTTTCTTCCGAGAAATAGGAGCTCCATCAATATCCTCATCACAGTGTCTTTTTTCAGCTACACTTTCCTAAAAACAACAACTGGTAAAATATTTATTACACATAATGTTCTACAACTTATTAATGTTTCTAATTGTTTTACCTGAATATGAATAGTATTCAATTTCTCCATCTTTTGTGTGTGCTCCTCAGGTGACATTCTTACATAAGGTTGGCATATCCATGGTGGCAATATTAAATTGAATCCGATCCTGGATATATTTTCGTCATTCTCAAAATGAAGTTTTCCTTCATGATATGGTAAATACTTGTTTCTAACATTTGTACATACTCTTCTAAAGTCACCTAAATTTTGTGCTGTAGCCAGAATTTGTCTGTCCTCATTGTTATCTTCAAATGAAAATCTATAAATACAACTTTATATTTTATACCACTGCACTGTAGCATAGAATGAATATTAGCTGTAGTTAATTGGATGATTGATTTACTCACATTTTATGAAAAATTTTAAATAAGTGTCCTCTTATGTAGGATGATGGGCAAGGATATTTTTCAACCAGGTGTAGATACTCTTGAACCATATCCCATGTTAATGGGTTAATTCCTTCAAATAAGGCAGGATTGGTAAGGTTGCCTTCTGCACTCATTATCCCATCTACTTTAGTGTAATCTAAACATCTGTAGACATCTTCTAAACATTGAATGTTTCCATTTGCTAGCATGGGTATTGATATTGCTTCCCTGAAGATAAAAAAAATCGGATTATTTCTATATTATTATAACTTATCTTTATGTAACATTTTTTCCTACAATACCAAATTATTTTATTATCTTAATCTTATGAATTCACCGTAAATATTGTATGAGTTAATAATAATAATTTATGTATTTGCCAAAAAAGATTGTACAAAAAACAACTTAAAAACTAGTAAGCATTATCAAGGTTCTACTTCACTGTGTTTTTATCAATGATATTATAAGTGTAATTTACTTATAATATCATTGGTTTTTATCATATTATTTCAGTAATGAGGGGCAAAACCAAATGTTGTGTGCGACACAACTTGGGAGAAATCACATGTCAGTGTCATATAAACAGACATTTTTAGGGTTCCGAAAGCCGATCCCAAAATAGTTGAGAAAAGGCTACACAGATAATGATGACATTTTTAAGGTTCCATAGATCCGAATGAAAAAATAGAACCATTATAGGATTGCTTGTGTCTATTGACGATGGTCCGAACAAAACGGCGACAAATGCAATGAGTGAATTTAGAAGTGCAGCAGCCCTCATTAATGCTTATCAAGAACCTACCCGGACTGGGATAACATGCATAAATAAAATTAAGCCTAACCTGTTTGCAGACTATATAGATGTACATAATATGAATTTGCAAAGGGTAGTGTTTATATGATTAGATTAGAGCCTAATCACACTGATCTCAGAGACTTTCTGAGATTGACTGATAATATTCAACAGTAATGTATTTTATGTATACCTACACTATTTTACATGTGTATTTTTCTGTGTAGTATTTACTACATATTATACAATGCGGGGCTAACAAACTTTATGTACGTACGGCGACATATTAAACTATACATTTCCAGTATAGGTAAGCTGACTTCTCATTGTACGAAAAGCCTATACAATGCAAGGTCAGTTAAAATTGAAAATGTATAGCTTGATATGTAGCCGTGTACACATGAAAAGAGCAAAAAAAAATCGTTATTATTAAAAATACAAAAGTACCACAAACAATCACGGGGATAATTTTTAAAGAAAGTAATTTCATATTAGTTATCTAAATACTATTATCTCTTTAAACCGACTCCTGACGCAGGTTGCTGAAGCTGAAGCAAGGAACACCTGTTCAGGTGAAGATTCATAGACGACTCCGCCTTTGGAGTGTAAATGTGGTGCTGTTCCAAAAACGATGGGACGCTTAATAATTATCATGTTCTGCATGTCCTGTCAGCTGCACGTTACAGGACCTGTGGACGCTGGTGATGGCGCCAAACAAGTAGCCGAATTCTGGGCCGTGTCCATTTAGATTGCTAGACACGCTAAGAAGATCTACAATGAATGCCCTTTTACCCCACATACCTTTTTTTTAAAATTGATTTTGGCCTATACATATTTGTGCATTCTCCTAAAAATATTGAATAGTGAATTTAGTATGTGGGGATCACCATTGAGAGAAAAATAAGAATCCCACCAAAAACATTTTCATGTAAAATGTTGCCAAGACGAGACCACATATAGCTCGCACTGTCTGTGTTTGACTAAGGTGTAGAGTTTGTGAAGCTAGGGCGTGTAGAGTCAGAAGCTTGGCTCTACATGAGATCTGATAACTTTTTGACAGTGCGAGCCATAATGTGGTCTCGTCTTGGCAACATTTTACATGAAAATGTTTTTGGTGGGATTTCACATCTTTTTGAAAGTTGCTTATGAAAAAAAACTTTTTTTTTTAATTTATTTACTGAAAATCCTGAAATACGTATTTTATTATTTATAACAAGGAGTCCCTATATCAATTTTCAGAACTCCAGCATCAAAATTTGCGAAAGTCTCGTACAAACTTCCATCCCCTATTTTAAGGGATTGGAGGGTAAAAGTTCCAAGTTTTAGAGTTTTTTTTGTTGTTTGTGTACTATTACTAGCTTACATACCAAATTTCAGCTTTCTAGGACTTCAGGAAGACCCTTATAATATTGATGATCATCAGTAAGTCAGCGAATCAGTGAGTCAGTGACGAAATCGAGGTATTTTAGATATCAATAAAATCTAAAGTATAAGAGCTATGCAATTGAAACTTTATAGGTTTAATAAGTCAACCACTGACATCATATCCCGAAAATTTTGTTTATCTGGTATAATCCAAACCCAAGTTATGAAGGTTTAAAAATACGACGAAGTGCTTCGAGAAAAGGTAGGTAGTGCCCTTGCGCTTCGCTTGGCTCGTCTTGGCGGGGGCACTCCCGTGCCTCCAGATTGAACATTTAAAAAAAAAAATTGCAAACTGTAGGTACCCTGTGACATATCAAATTAAATTAATTAATTACTTAACTGTGAGGGTCTCATTTTTTTTTTTATAATTTTAAAATAAACAGTTTTAAGGTGAATGGATAGTAGTTGACCGCGAAATTCATATTTTCTTACGTTTTTTGCAATTTGCAGGTCAGTGTCAGGTTGTATCTTGATCAAAATATGATTCGCGATTAATTATTATAATTCTCTAAATATGTACCTGTTATTGTCGCGAATCATATTTTGATCAAGATACAACCTGACACTGACCTACAAATTGCAAAAAACGTAAGAAAATTTGAATTTCGCGGTCTCAACTACCCATTCACCTTAAATATATTTCAGAAAAAAATTATCTCTGAAACTACCCTTATCTCTGAAACTAGGGTCCCTTATCTCTGAAACTACCGAGTCCAAAATTTGAATTGAAAAAAATGCAGTTAATACTTATAGATTACGGGAAAGCCCATAACAAGTCTAGGGTCTTAAAATAACATAGTAAATTTCTCAATATTGTGCATACAAACTTATATTTGCAGTTGGAATGTACAGGGACATGTTTTCGAACTGCAATGTTAAGTTTGTTCTTGGGATAAATTCATCCCTAATATGCAATCCATAATACATAATCGCCCACCTTACTGCCTTTATATGTTTCCAGCTAGCAATACCCGTCAATGGTCCTTTTTGTTCTCTTGTTCTTCCATGAACTGTAAGCATTTTACATCCTGCATCTTGCAACATGAGTGCATATTCCACCGACCTCTCTATGCTCTCAAATATCCGTACTTTACATGTTATTGGTACAGATACTGCTTCAGACATTGCTTGCACTGCAACAATACAAGTTTACTTAGTAAGTTAACAATGGCGCCGATTCCCTTGTTCACAAACTAAACTAAATTTAAGTTCAGGCATCTTTTTCTTTCTATTTCATTAAGACAAGGACAGAATATAAAAATTTGTTTAGTCCTATCAAATTAGGATACTCCATAGCAAGTTTAGACGTGATTAAAAACATGGCTACTAAAAATACGTCAATTTATGTTAGGCGCTGTCTAATTTGACAGGACTAAACTAATATTTATCTTCTGTCCTTTTCATAATGAAATAGAAAGAAAAAGATGTACTGAACTTAAAATTAGTTTAGTTTGTGAACAAGGGAATCGGCGCCAGTATATTTGTTTTTATTAATTTACATAGTTTAAGAGCGTAGACGGGCTGCGCGAGAATTGAGAAATAGGTATTTGAAGAAACTATTGCCGTCGCTCTGCGCCCTAGCAACCGGGCGGTAGAGTGCGATAGGGACAACTGCAGCTCAGAACGATTTTACCTAGAAAAAACCATGACCGATCGACGTTTCGTATTCCCCTGTTTTCTCCTCGAAACCTAAGCCGATTAAAATATTTTTGGTATCAAAATTTAAAGGAAGAATAGATGTATGCCCCTATCATTTGTTTTTATCTTAAAAACTTTAAAATTTTCTTTGGTCATCATATTGTAGTCTTTGGTCATCTGATTACGTAGGTAAAAACGGGGATTTTTTTTAGGTTTTCGGAAAATCATATTTATTTTTGCGCCGTGTGGTGCCGGCCTAGAATTGCACCACCCCAACTCTTCCCGTGGGTGTCGTAAGAGGCGACTAAGGGACATACACCGGGGGGCGGGCAGCAGCGCCCCCTGCAGACTGATAACATCACCAAACTGCGATCCCCAACCCGCATGCCCAGCGTGGGGATTATGGGCATTACCCTTTAATGATAAGACAAGCCAGAAAATGGCCCCCAGTTCCCGGCCGCCTCGCTATTCCTGGTCATGGTAGCGGCCATGGTAACGGCGGGGCAGGGGGTGCTAAGAATCCCCGGGCTACATTAGGCTACCGATCACTACTTAAAAATATGACCCTGGCTACGTTTAACGGACGCACTCTGAGGCTTGACCACCATCTAGCGCAGTTGGAAGTGGAGTTAGAGAACATTAAATGGCATGTTCTAGGGTTATTCGAAGTCCGTTGAGAGGGGGAGGACACCGTAACCTTAGACTCGGGCCATCTTCTCTACTTTCGCGAGGGTGATAAAACATCCCAGGGTGGCGTAGGTTTCCTCGTCAACAAGGCGCTCTCAAACAACGTCCAAGAAATCTCCAGTGTATCGACCAGGGTAGCGTACCTGATCCTTCGGCTGTCCAAACGGTACAGCTTGAAGGTAATTCAGGTTTACGCACCGACCTCGGCGCACTCGGATGATGAAGTGGAGGATATGTATGAGGACATATCCAAAGCCTTACACAACACCACTAAGGCTCACTTCAACGTTGTAATGGGGGACTTTAACGGCAAGGTGGGAACCCGGACTGGCAACGAATCCCGAGTAGGCCCGCATGGTTATCGAGTTAGGAACCACAGGGGGCAAATGCTTGTCAACTTCCTTGAGAAGGTTCTTAATGAACTCCTTCTTTAAGAAGCCGCCCCAGAGGAAGTGGACGTGGAGAAGCCCCGACACTGTGACTAAAAAAATGGTTGCCTGTAAAGTCGGTTTTACGGGCGAAGATTTTACGTGACAACGTCTTTTTCTCGGTAGAATAGTTGAGTGGGAGAGAGACGCAAGGCATTCGGCGGGCCTCTCTCTCGTTCGGTGACTCATCGTAACGTTACCGAGCGTTACACTTTTTCATAAGTGACTCCCAGCCGCAACCTAATTTAAGACGTTGTCACGTCAAATTGAGATCGACTTCATCATGACGGATAGCAAGCATATATTCAGAGATGTCTCAGTGATCAACAGGTTCAATACCGGATTTGATCACCGACTCCTCCGAGGCTCTCTGAATATCAATCTGAAGCTTGAAAGAAACCGTCTGATGAAGTCCACGCTCCGACCTAACCCAATGCAAATCATGGCGGGCACCGAGAAGTTCCAGCAGCTTCTCGGGAATAGATTCGCTGCCTTGGATCCCACTGATGACGCTGACGAGACCCTACACAATCTGGTCGAAACTATGAGAGACGAGGGCATCAAGTTCTGTCAAAAGCAGCGTACTGGCAAGAAATCCAAACTCTCGGATGCGACTCTCGGGCTGATGACAAAAAGACGGGAAACCACCCAAGCGACTTCGTCAGACAGGTCAGACCTGAACAAGCGAATTGCGAAGATGGTACGGCGCGACCTTCAGAGCTCCAACACACGCCTCATTGAAGAGTCAATAGAGCGGAACCGAGGTTCCAAAGTATTCACTCAGCAGCTTGGCAGGAGCCACCTGACGAAGCTTAAAACGCACGACGGGAGGACCGTTTTGTCGAAACCGGAGATCTTCACCGAGATAGAGGATTTCTATGGCCGATTATACGCTGCACATGCCCTTCGTCCCCAACGAGACGGCCAAGATTCCAGAGCCACCCTGACACGCCACTATACCGACGAACTGCCTGACATCAGTCAAGACGAGATCGTGCTAGCTCTGAGGCAGCTTAAAAATGGAAAAGCCCCCGGTGAGGACGGAATAACATCAGAGCTTTTGAAAGCCGGAGGAGCCCCTGTTATACAGGAACTACAGAATCTCTTCAACACCGTCCTTCACAGTGGGAGAACTCCAAAGGCGTGGAGCGGGAGTTTGGTGGTGCTCTTTTTTAAGAAGGGAGATAAAACCCTCCTTAAAAATTACAGACCCATCTCGCTTCTGAGCTACGTCTATAAGCTGTTCTCACGGGTGGTCACGAACCGTCTCGCCAGGAGACTCGACGAGTTCCAGCTACCGGAACAGGCCGGGTTTCGCGGAGGATACGGCACTATAGATCACATACACACAGTGCGGCAGATTATACAGAAGTCCGAAGAGTATAATCAGCCCCTGTGTCTGGCCTTTGTGGACTATGAGAAGGCCTTTGACTCTGTCGAAACCTGGGCTGTTCTGGAATCCTTACAGCGATGCCAAGTAGACTGTCGTTATATCGAGGTGCTGAGATGTCTCTACGACGCCGCCACCATGTGTGTCCAAGTACAGGACCAGCAGTCCAAACCCATCCAACTGCGCAGAGGAGTGAGACAGGGGGATGTCATATCCCCAAACTGTTCACGAGCGCGTTGGAAGATATGTTTAAGACGCTGGACTGGAAAGGTAAGGGCATTAACATAAACGGCGATTACATCTCACACCTGCGATTCGCTGATGACATAGTCTTGATGGCGGAGTCGCTGGAGGAGCTAACCCAGATGCTGGACGGCCTAGCTTCAGCCTCGCGACACATCGGTCTCGGCATGAATCTGGATAAAATCAAAGTCATGATCAATGGCCTCATTGATCCGGGACCGGTCGTCGTGCACGGCCACCCTCTCGAAATTGTTTCCGAATACACTTACCTCGGGCAAATTCTGCAGTTACGTAAAAACAATCTTGAGAGGGAGGCCAAGAGAAGGATCCAGCTAGGCTCGGCAGCGTTTGGGAAACTACGTCGAGTCTTCTCGTCATCTATACCGCAATGCTTGAAAACGAAAGTTTTCAATCAGTGCGTTCTACCCGTCATGACCTACGGGGCTGAAACGTGGACACTCACGATACGGCTACTCCACCAGTTCAAAGTCGCTCAGCGAGCTATGGAAAGAACTACGCTCGGAGTCTCTCTGAAGGATAGGATCCGTAACGAATGCATCCGACAGAGAACGAAAGTTATCGACATAGCTCAAAGAATTAGCAAGCTGAAGTGGCAGTGGGCCGGCCATATCTCGCGAAGAACCGACAACCGCTGGGGTAAACGAGTTCTTGAGTGGAGACCGCGACTTGGCAAACGTAGGACGCCTTCCGGCCAGGTGGGATGACGATCTGCGAAAGACTGCAGGCAGATGCTGGATGCCTCAAGCTGAAGACAGGGCGCTATGGCGCTCATTAGGGGAGGCCTATGTCCAGCAGTGGACTGCTATAGGCTGATGATGATGATATTTATTTTTGTAATAATTTTTTGAAAAAAAAAAATGACAGGGGCATGCCTTCAATAGACCTAGATTTTTATAAATAAATTACTCTAGAGCAGGGTTTCCCAATCTATGGGTCGCGACCCACTGGTGGGTCGCGACTTATTTGAAAACCCCCTTTATTCATATTGGTAACGGTTAAATTTCCTAGAGGTGGGTCGCGAGTTTGGTAACTTGTTTTAGATATGTCGTAGGCCAGACAACTTTGGGAACCACTGCTCTAGAGGCATTATCCAGGAAGAGAATAGGGGAATACGTTTGTATGGAAAAAATGCAGCCCGTCTACACTCTTAAGGAGACTTCATAGTATTTTTTTCACTTTTTTTAGTTAAAATATAATGTTATTCTAATAATTAAAGAGGTAAAAAACGGAGGCATAAAAACTGTTTTGCCTTGCCTGATGCATATACTTAAGTTATTAGAGCCTGCATAGACTATAAGAAAGAAAAAGTACCTATTAGTACTCTGGAAACTGGAAATTACAACAACACTGTAACAAATAGGTGTAAAATAATATAGAATGTTACCAATATTCTTCAATAGTTCCCACTCTTCCTGAAGAAATGAACCATATCTACCTCTCTTAGCGATAGATTGAGGACATCCCAGATTTATGTCAATGGCATCACATTGTGATTCAACCAGTTTAGCTGCAGCAGCCATTGTTTCAGGGTTATTCCCACAGAACTGAAATGAGCAAAAGTACTTAAATAATAATTACAATTGTAAACAATGAATTGAAAGAGTTAACTGTAAGTCATTCCACACAAAAGTACTTTAGATTGATATAAGAAAACCATTTGACATACATTATAATTTTATTGATATAAACCATGCAAAAGAGTGTTACACCACAATGATATTCTATAAATTATGCTCTGTCTACAATAAAAAATAATTATAAAATATTAGGTGTATGTAGGGCTGCCATCACCTAAATTAGTGACCCTGGATAAAAACTTCAAAAACCCCAGATATTTCGGTGAAATAAAAAAAACCAGGACTCCTTCGAAAAAAAAAATTACAAATAAAAACATTGTATCATATTTTTTGTCTTATTTATAGAATATCAATTATTTAAAACTCAACAATACAAATGAAACGCTTAATTTATTAATCAATTATACACTCTTCTCTATGTGAGAGTTATTCTGGTAAAAAAATAATTAGGAACTATAATATTAATTTTTGGAATCAATGAAAATTAAAAAAAAAGTAAATAAAAGCAAATTATGAATCGTCACGAGCGCACTCATTTACCGCGCGGCTAATTTTTTACCATGATTTATTCTTTAATTTATTGCAAATCATTCAAAGTCTGATTTCCCCTAACACAGAACCCTGCCCGGACGCTCCCCGGACGCCCACCAAACTAGGACAAATCCGGGGAAACCCGGACGGATTGCAGCCCTAGTTGTATGTGACACACATGGTTTAATGAGTATACTACTTTTTTACATACCAACCTGGACAATGAGCGGGCGATCCTCTTCACATGTTACCATATTATCTTTCCTATATTTAGGATCTTTGGTGAAGACAGTACTGTGAAACATAGGAGTATAGCACAAGGTTGCTCCATGTCTGCGGCAGAGAATACGCCAAGCTAGTTCACTAGCATCTACCATAGGAGCGACTACAAATCGTGGCTGCCCTATAGATTCAAACCAGTCATGAGTCATCTTTATACAATAAAATAAGGCAGTAAGACCTATTCTTTAAAATTAAATACGGAGAGTATTTCATCAATATATCGATATATCCTGGTTGCCCATTTAACATAACATAAGATACCAAATCTAATGCACGTGCAAATTAATTACACGTTGACAGTCACCAGTGTTACCAACCCATAACAAAATTTGCCCCCAAGAATTTTTAAAAATCCCCCTAATAAAACCCTAAGTACAATAAAATTCACACAAGGTAAATTTCTTTGATGCAGTGCCTAACTCCCTAAGTCGTTCGTAACTCACAAAATAAAACGCATAGGTACCTACATAGTTTGTAAAAAAAAAGACCAGGTACCTAAATACCTAGGTATTGCTAAACTACTAACTAAATTGTAATATTGTTGATCAGTTCCAGAACGGCATCATCATCATCGCCAGCGGTGCTACTGTTCAAGGTCGATGTATTTTTGAAATCATACATTCGCACTTCGCACGCTAAAGGCTTTTAACATACATATTTGCCATAGGTTCAAACTTAACGCAAGACCCATATTCTCTGATCAGGTAAAATCTTATCATTATGCTCTGAAGCATATTCAGGGATAAACGATTTCTAAGTATTTTAAAGTAATGGCATAAATAGAAAAGGCACGCTCCACGGAGGCGTTGGATACGGGCAGCGTCAATAACGCCAAACGCCACAGCAAACTTTTAGCAAGCCCCTAAAAATAACCCCAAAAAAAATCTGTCCCTAAAAATACCCCTTTTAGGACTTCTTCCCCCTAAATCTAGGGGGAAAACCCCAAAGTTGGCACCACTGACAGACACTTGACTTGACAGTGACACTAGGTAATTTTTTTTTGTTCCTTGCCCTGCGTTCCGAGCTGGGAAATAATCGTTGTGAGCGTGCTTAAACCCGTACCGAATTAGCGTGAGCGCGATAACGACGTTCCGTGAATCGTCATAGATGACGTCATGACATGCGCCATCTTGCGATAACGCCGACCATGCCCTAGAATAATATCACCGTGAGCGCTATCAAAAATGACAGTGAGTGTGTGAGGATGTGTCAGTGTGTGTTTTATTTTGATTTGCATCTTATCATAAAATTAAACTAAAGTGGCATTTTCGAAATTGTGCTTCTGGCTGATAGTCGCCACCTAACCAAAGAAGAAGAAATGTGGTGTTTATACAAAGAAATACTGTAATAATATCGTTTTTACAATGAGTAAGCACTGTGAGCGCGCTCACGGCCGTTCCGAATTGTTGACAGCTCTCAGCTGTCATAGTCGTGATATCTAAATCGGAACGGATGTGAGATGATGTGAGCGCTGTGAGCGATTATAGCTAATTCGGAAAACGCCCTTGTTGACACCAGCCCTGCGTTCCGAGATAGAAAAATAATCGATGTGAGCGTGCTTAAACCCGTACCGAATTAGCGTGAGCGCGATAACGACGTCCCGTGAATCGTCATAGATGACGTCATGAAATGCGCCATCTTGCGATAACGCCGACCATGCCCTAGAATAATATCACCGTGAGCGCTATCAAAAATGACAGTGAGTGTGTGTGAGGATGTGTCAGTGTGTGTTTTGTTTTGATTTGCATCTTATCATAAAATTAAACTAACGTGGCATTTTCGAAATTGTGCTTCTGGCTGATAGTCGCCACCTAAGCAAAGAAGAAGAAATGTGGTGTTTATACAAAGAAATACTGTAATAATATCGTTTTTACATTGAGTAAGCACTGTGAGCGCGCTCACGGGCGTTCCGAATTGTTGACAGCTCTCAGCTGTCATAATCGTGATATCTAAATCGGAACGCATATGAGATGATCATGTGAGCGCTGTGAGCGATTATAGCTAATTCGGAAAGCGCCCCAGGTAACTTCTATTGTCTTTTTTTTTTTTAATGGTCTGGTTGATGGGACCTTTTAGCCAAGTCTTTATTTGGTTTAATCATTGACATTTATTAGGTTCTTGAAACTTGAAAATCTTGAAATCATTTAGAAATTTTCTTTGCTAAATTACTTCAAAAGTGTTTTTAATATATTTATATATTGCTCGATACCAAGTCCTTTTTTTTAGTAATACGGTCAAGCGGCGGGAGGTATTTCACTTTATTGACATTTGATTGGCTGTTTTGACAAACAACATTCCACAGAGTAATGCTCGGTCATGGAATTAGTATGTCCAGCCTACAGGTACACTCACAGTGACTACTCGATGGCGACTCGCTAGCGATTTTAAAATCTCACGTCCACATACAATGAATGTATTATAATAGTTGGTCAGTGGGTCATCTTAGCGCTTGGCCACACTGGGGTGCGGGCGCGGCGGCGCGGCGAACTCAAACATAAGAACTTCCTTGGAAGTGTCCAAAGTGGGCACGCGGGCGCGGTGAGCGGCGTGACGGCGTGGGTTGCTCGGCGCGGGCAGCGCGCGGGGTGCGCGCGCATATATTTTGACAAACACTAGACCAGTGTGATCAGATTCAGTATTTTAATGCTTTTTCGGTATATTTTATCGACATTTCCGAGCATTTTGTAGGTATATTGGCGGAAGTAAGCATTTTTAGGTATATTTTGCATAAAAAGCACGAACATAGATGTTCAGGGAATTACTCGGATTTAGTCTACTATTTTTCAGTCAAATAAGATATTCAATATTTTTTTGAGGTGCTTCGGTTTTTTTGTAAAATTTAATCTGGTCACACTGCACTGGACATGACAACACGCAGAACGCAGCCAGTACTCAGACTAAAAGGCTTTTATGACGGAGGTTACACGCTCATTCTGGCGTCAGTTCAGTCTGTGACCTTGATCACGTATAGATTGATGGCTGAATGATGGACTGACGGGCGGTACTACACGGTAAGTCAGACTGACGATCAGTCCAACCGAAAACTTCTACGCGATAACACGCTTATGCATTTGGTATGGATTTTAACAAGAAAAATAATATGATCCCGTTGCTATAACATTAGCCCTGTTCACGAGGAATCGTAGAAAAAGAAGGCGGTGTTGTAAAAAGTGGCTAATGAAAAGACCATAACTTCACTTAAATTTACTGAATGAGATATGAGACAGATAAAGATATATTTATTGCAAAACTGTGTTCTTATAAATAACATTTTTTTTGTTTCAACAGTCTACCCGAGTCGGATATGCAATAGTAATAAGAAATTGGGTACTTACAAATTCTATTTTTTATCAAAAAACTCATGCAGATTATAAAATACCTTGTCAATTAACATTTTCTTCAATTTATTTTTAAACATATTTCCATTTAATTCTTTAATTGCTGGCGGTAACTGATTGTAGGACACACGAATAGCAGTAACATAGGTACTTTACGTTAATATCTGGTAAATTAATGTCATATTTATATTGTTTCCGAATATTTAGACACAGGAGAAGAAGATGACTATGCTGATTATTATCGAATTAAAGAATTTAATTTTAATTTTTGTATTCGTTTTATTCCAAAGAATATGTAACATTTCTAATGTAAGAATAAATTCTTTCTCCGGGGCTAATGGTAGAGATGGGGACGTCGGGAGCGGCAAGGGAGTCGGCGCAGGCGGCGACATGTCGTGCGACTCCATCGCTGTCTAAGCAGTGACTACCCGATATATTACTTTACTCTATGGCAGTGACTGACATCAGACCGATAGCTAATAAACACACGTTCAGTCTGGCATCAGTCTGACCAGACTGACAAAAATTATTAAAATATTTAAATAATCATCATTCTGGACCATCAATCCATCAGTCTACGTGTATACAATCAGTTTCCCGTCATTCTGACATCAATCATAGACTGAATTTACGCCAGAATGAACGTGTAACCTCCGTCTTATTACATTATCCAATTTTAAAGCTAGGTTCATATTGCTGTGTCGGGGTGTGTCGGGGCGCGCCAGAACGCAATCGCTTACGTTCATTTACTATGCATAGATTCACATTAGTAGGTTGTGTTGTGTTGTGGCGCGTTCTGTCACAGTAAAATCGCTCGACGCCCGATCGCGCCAGAGAGGTGGTGGGGGATCTGTCGCGCCACACTAATGTGAATCTATCATTTACGACGCGTTATTGCGAGGGAACACAGTTCATGCAATTATTATTATTCTGTTTTTCGTTCTTTAAAATGTCTGATGAACTTATTGAATTAGTACGGCAATACAAAGTTCTCTATGACACAAAATGTAAGGAAATCTGAAATATCGTTGGAATCTTTTGTCATCACTATCTAATTCTCGAACAAGACAGTGAAATGCGCCTCTAGTCTCTCTTAACCTATTTACGGGATGAACCCAATATCTCCTTTTCCTTTTCTTTTTTTTTAGAAGAGTCATCAGTTCCAGTTGAAAACCAGCGTCAGGCACTAGTTGTCTGGCTTTTTTGCTGAACTGGGCCTTTTTGGCGCAGCCGTGAGGCACATATTCCTACTAATTTTATATATCGGAATTTGCACTTTTTATAATTTTTTTTTATTTCTTTTTTTTGTTTTTAACTGATGTATGTACGATTACTGTCTAACTATTTGGTGTATTGTGTGTCTTTTAGTCTGTGCTAAATAAATGTATTTTCTTTCTTTCTTTTCTTTTAGAAAAAATTGAATATCTTCATCGAAGTCACTGTCGTCAGACGATTCCATTTTAAAATACGTATTCACTCTACAACTCTTAAAATGAGAATGATCTAAAAATGCGACATATTGCGCCACAAGACAACACATTAGTATGAACACTCCGCGACACAACAGACGGCGACCCGACACACCCCGACACAGCAATATGAACCTAGCTTAAGCAATGCTAAAGGGGCTATTACATCTTCCTAAATATCGGATCCGATATTTAGTCGTCCCTAAATTCAGGATAGTTTAATCGCATTTAGGAAGGAAGGATCCGATTTAGGACAAGAATGGTTTCCGACGTCCTAAATCTAAATCGCATCCTAAAGGCTCTTACACACCGGCGCGACTTGTCGCGCGACGTGTCGCCTGGCGATTCTGCGATATTATCGCGCCGCAACACCTTACACACAAGCGCGACGCGAATCGCGGCGCAACGAGTAGCGCGACACCGTGTAGCCGCGAATATCGCCGCGATATCGCGGCTACACGGTGTAGCGCTACTCGTCGCGCCGCGACGGTGTCGCGGCGCTACAAGTCGCCCCTGTGTGAAGTGTCGCGCGCGTTTCCATAGAAATTGTTCTATGGATATATATCGCAGAATCGCGTCGCACTGTCGCGTCGCGCCTGTGTGTAAGAGCCTTAAATCGGAACGGTGTAATCACATTTAGGACGCTCAGTCGCCGCTCGCCTGCCGTCGCGAGCGCATGTTTTTCGTTGATTGTATGCATAGGTATTAAGTAGGTACGAGTTTTTCATTGATTGTATGCATAGGTAAAAAGTATCTTTTTTTTTGTATAAAAGGTGTCACCAGATTTAATAATACAGGGTTATTGGTAAAACATTATCAACCTCCTATGAGGTCATTGTACTCATCATTATGAGCAACTTTTACTATGGGACCAAACCTGAAATGGCGAAAAAGCTGTTCCTTACATTTTGACGAATTATACGAACATAAATGTAGGGAACAGCTGATTTTTTTTTCGCGATTATCAAATTCTTTTGAATTCATTCGAACATAATTTTTGAAGTCATCTGGTTCTAAAGCCCTCCTATTGTTCATGCTTGCTAGTTTTTAACGCAATAATAAATAATTTTTCACCCATCTCGTTCTTTTTCTCTTTTTAATTTCTGTGGAGCCAACCGCTAGGACTACGATAATACCAATTTTTTGGTTTTTCGTTAATATTGGGGTCATATCGACACACTTCTTTTTACCTCGACTGACGGCGATGACGCATGCGTAAATCGATACTCGCGTGATGTTAATGTTATTGTTTATCAAAACTTTAGAACAAAAATTGTATGTATTTGTATGTCTGTCTCTCTCACTCATGGCAAACATGTCCACTATCCATCTCTCTCATCATTTTGCCGTAAAATTAAGAACGTACCAAGAGCTTGTGCGAATAAAAAACATTTTAACTGAGTAAAATGGGTTAGCAAAAATCGGGTTACTTGAGGTTTTTAGTTTATTACTCGTTTTTTTTAGTATGAAACTAACAAGTATTGTACCATTTTACAATCCTGATTAAATGCGCCAACTTTTAATGGCACTTGCCAAGGCACTCTAGTACATTTTTTTTAAAAGGAGGGCCTTTCAAAGTCGGCAAAATTTTGAAAATTCATAGTTTAACAAAGTCTTAATTCTAGGAAACTTGGGGCAATTGTGTCATTATTTTTGACTGTGATTCTTAGAAATATTATTTAGGGTTACGATTCCAAAGTTTAAATGAACAAAAATAATAAAAATTAGCCACAATAACCGAAAAATGGTTACAGATCGACCAAATTTTTAGATTTTTCTTAAATGCCCATAATTTTCAAACTGCATGGGATAGATTTTTTTCTCATCGTGTTTACAATCAATCCTGTCACCCCGTTTCGGCTTGACGTTGATTTCTGGGACACCCTGTATATACTCGTAGCACATGGATTTTTTTTTCTGTGGGTAATGCTGTCGTTTCCGATACAGTCGCCATGTTGTATAGCATTTATATAAAAAAAACTGGCCAAGTGCGAGTCGGACTTGCACACGGAGGGTTCCGTACCACAAGGCAGAAACACCGAAAAAACACGTTTCTTGTATGGGAGCCCCCCTTAAATATTTATTTTATTTTGTTTTTAGTATGTGTTGTCTTAACGGCAACAGAAATACATAATTTGTGAATATTTCAACTGTCTCGCTATCGCGGTTCTTGAGATACAGCCTGGTGACAGACAGACCCCTTACCCTTTTGGTACGGAACCCTAAAATACTCTTTGGTAGCATTCGTGCGCGCGTCTACTCGTCCACCTTGCTCAAAGCGCGGACGCCGACGAGTCGTTCTAAATCGTAGCGCCGTGATTACACTATCCTAGACAGTGTTGCCACCTCGGTTTTTGAAAAGGGGCAGTCGGACAAGCTAGAAAGAGCTAGATTTAGCAAATTTTGCCATGAAAAGTGCTAGAAAGTGAAAAAAACATATATACAAATGCAAAGGGTTAAAAATTGTTTATTTGAAACGTATTAATTTCAGAACGCCTAAAATCTAATTATAATTAAGTTATTAAATTGTTAAAAATCAGAGTTATTCTTTGAAACAAAGGTTTATTCTTAGAAACAAACTTTGTGAATTCCCCAGTAAAGAAGCAGAAAGAGTAGGTAGGGCCGTAGGGTTACCAATGTTACCATAGCAAAACTAAAAATATACCCAATTAGTGATCATAAAGTGTAAACTGACGAAATCTATCTACATGACACGCATTGTTTCACAACTTGGTAATCGCGGTGCGAAGTTTTCGTCTCGCTTGAAAAGGGCTAGATTGCTCTTTTCGGGCTAAAGCATGAAAAAACGAGTTCACCTACAGTAAAAAGTGCTAGATCTAGCCCGAAAAGGGCTAAGGTGGCAACACTGATCCTAGATTGGATCCAATTTAGGAAGTAGAGCGATTGAACCTCCAATTTCCACCAATCTGTTCTAACTGCGATTACATCTGCCGATTTCCTAGTTAGCATTCCTTAAAATTGGATAATGTAATAGCGCCTTTAAGGAAAAAAGAGCCAGTAATCTTAGAGTAAGAAAGCTATAAAGCATCGGGTAGCATGGCCACACATGAGACAAAAAACTAACTTAAATAACATTGGCTACTTATGTAGCTGTCTTGAAAAAACGGGCACGCTCTGAGAGACGGAAATAGTATAGCTTTATCCTTTTCTGTTACTTATAATAACTCAATACTTTATCATTTATTATTATTTTATTTTTTTTACTTTTTTTTTTTGTGGTAATGCCGCCAATCTCTTGGGTATGTATACATTACCAGTCGACAGCGATGCGGATGAATTTTTCGACGCTATTTTTTAGTTTCTGTATAGTTTTAGTTAAGTTAGAATTTAATTTTGTTATTTTTAGTTTGTATAGCCAAATAAAATATTTAGAAACAAAAAAAAAAATTATACTTTATCCCTTTCTTGTGGAAATGAAATGGCGCTACCCGCCGTCTATACTTTTCTTTGTCTAAGGCCAGTAATGCCGCATTTACACAATCGCGCGAACCGCGAGGCGAACCACGAGCCGAATCACGAACCCGCATGTGTAAACAGTGGGCTCGCTATTCGGCTCGTGGATCGCCTCGCGGTTCGCGAGATCGCGTTGGGAGCGGTTTTTCGGACGCGAATCAAAGGGCACGAACCGCGAACACGAACTTACTGTTTACACAATCGCCTGCATTCAGTTGACTGCTAGCGCCCGACCCAACAGGACGTGTAAACAAAATGGAGTGGAGTGAAGGGCGAATTTTAGAATTCCTAGAACTTTATCAAAAGGAAGAGCTTATTTCATTTCAAACAAATATATACATTCCTTAAAAGTTAAACTTAACATACTGACTGTACCTGGTGCATGCGATACACCGCTATAATGTAAGTGTGTGTAGCGTTACCAAACGGGAGCGTTCCCAAACGGGAGTAACCCCCCAAAACATCGCAATCATAAAGACAGACAAAAGATATACGATGCATGGAACCGTATATCAACTAGTATGAGATTGCCAGTCAGCAACTTAAAATTAAAGAAGAATTTTTACTTTAAATTAAATTTTTATTAAATTTTTACCGACTTCAAAAAAAAGGAGGTTATCAATTCGATACGTATGTATGTAATATTATTGGAATTGCATTATATTCACATATGACAATCTATTAGGGCTTCCAAACAAATATACCAAATTTTATAGACGTATGTATGTATGTATGTATGTATGTCCACGCATATCTCCGTAACTATTCATCGGATCGTGACCATTCTTTTTTTATTGGCTTACATTTACTTCAACTTAGGGAACAGTGCAAGTTTCATCAAAATCGATTCAGTAATTTTCAAGATATGGACTAAGACGTGAAAGTGTGACGGCCTGGCTTATTGATACGAGCTACGGGTGTAGTGTCAAAGGGAAAACATCTCAAAACCTTGGTCAAATTCTAGTGCAACAACTAAAAATTACCAAATAAAAAGTAATTTAAAAAAATTAAACCGACTTCAAAAAGAAATTAACTCAAAATTATGAAATAACTTTAATTTCGGAAGTCGGTGGCAAAACTCAAATACAGATCCCAAGACACCGACTTCCGAAATTAAAGTTATTTCATAATTTTGAGTTAATTTCTTTTTGAAGTCGGTTTAATTTTTTTAAATTACTTTTTATTTACTTTAAATTAAAGAATTTTTTTTTTACTTTTTTACGCAGGATACCTATCTAAATAATTGTATAAACTCATTAGATATTTAATTATTTAGATGTAGCGCGCATGCCGCAATTATTTCCACGTCCTCCATGTTCGTGTTGTGGTTCGTGTCGTGGTTCGTGTGCGATTCACCCCGCGAATATGTGAACAGTAGTTCGCGACGGGGCTCGTATACGAATGGTTCGTCGAATAGTTCGTCGAGCCACGAGGCGAATAGCGAGCACGATTGTGTAAATGCGGAGTTATAGTGTTCTGTCCTTCTGTGAAAAGTAGTAGTCTGTGGTGAAAACGTGAAAAGTACTCACATCACATACTCTGTGTGTGACTCCAAAAACGTCAACTCAATTTCTTCCGCCGCTACTCAAGTACTCACCGGCTTCGTTTTATTTTTATATAAAATAAAATGTCGTTTTCATTAGTTATTCCTCAACTTATTAAAATTGTGTTAAGATTAAGATAGCCCTGCTGTCAGCTTAAGTAAAAAAAGTGGTGTATGCAATACGTAATGAATTACTGAGAGTTTAGCTGCGTCGAAAAACAATTTCTATTTTTGCAGGATTTGGCATTGCAATTAGTTTATTAGTTGAATAATTGGAATAAACAACCTAAAACCTACTTTGACACAAGCTCCACAAAAAACTACAGAAATGGCTCACGATATCATGGTATTTTAGTTATTTATATCATTCACTTTTAAACTTAGGTACATTTTATTCCATGTGTCTTGATTATCTTTCTATGTATTAATATTTTTGTTTCAGAGCCAGTTTTACACAAGTCTTAATTTACCGCTTCAAGAAAAAGTAGACGAATTGACACGAATTATAGACCAGTCCACTCCCAACAAAGATCTTCAAACTTTGTTTCCTCAATTGATAAGTAACATATTCTCAAATACTTTCAACAATGGCTGGGGACTGCGGACAGTTACTGGTGATAACAAAAAGCAAGCATTTGAAGCTTTGATTGGTTTCTTTGAACCATTAGGACCAATGTTTCGGCTATGTTATAAACTTTTATCTGACCCACAGTTAAAATATAACCTACCTCTAAATGCCTTACCTGTAAGTATCCATTTAACCTTATGTTGTATAAGCATAGCTTTACCTTCAATCACACACTGTGGCTGTTGTCATTTAGTCACAAGCTCCTTAAATCTGATTTTTTAATATAAATTATATATTATAATATTTATTTGCATAAAAACGTGGTATAAGAAGATGGTAAAAGTAGAACAAAACATGTTTCGCCAATATAATAATAAGCATGCAAATTTTTCAGTATGTAACCGACATTAACATTGTTTCTCAATGAAATCCTTAACACTATAAAAACTATTAACAGATATAACTTAGTATTTAAATTTTTGAGATCATTTGGTAACTTACTATATAAACGTACATGCAAGGCACCTTTTATTATATTTAGTTAGCCTTGGAATCTCATTTAGTAAGAGCCTGTTGGGGTCGGTTTCGGACATTAATATCATCTGCTTTCACAAATAAATTTTGATGCTTTCTGACAAATATACATATCTCATAGATATAAAGAGATGGTAATAAACGAAGTTTTTTGAATACATATCTACATGATTCGTCTGGTTGGCGCCCGTAAATTGCTCTAATACATTTTTTCTGAGCAACAAATGCTCTGTTATGATTGGTGCTGTTACCCCACATTATTAAACCATATCGCAACTTCGACCCGACATATGCGTGACACGATGTTATCGCCGTTTTAATGTTAGTTACGCTTCTAACCCCCTTGACTGCATATACAAACTTATTTACTCTTTTAGAGACACTATCAGCATGTGTTTTCCAGTTGACATCTTGGTCTATAGATAAACCTACAAACTTTGTTTGTGTTACTTCTTCAATTCTAGGTATATTTAGATTTATATTGTATTAGGATTATTTGATTTATTAAACTGTATATAGACGGATTTATCAAAGTTATTTTTGTTTAGCCATTCAATTAGTTTTTCAATTGTGTTGTTTATGTCAGTCTTTCTTCTCCATAGGAAACAACCAATTGGAACCGTGCACCTAGCTTCTGACGTTTCATAAGTGCCCATATAGGCTTATGTGAAATAAAATATTTTGATTTTGAGTAATGGAATTGATATACAGGGTGAATTTTTCAAGTGGTTGTGGATGGCCAAATCCGAAACTATGAGGAATAGCGAAAAGTACTCAAAGGAGTCGCGGGCTCGATTTTGATGAAAACTAAAACTGCATCATTGGATTTTTGAAAAATCAATCTTTCTAGCCAGGAGTCGAACCCGTTGATTTTGATAAAAAAACACACTGTATTATTACACCACTCGATAGTGTCCCTAATAACCTGATCAAATTCTGGGAAGAAATGATATACGCCATACTTGGGCAAACGTCATCTAAAACAATTTTAAATTTCAAGTTTTTTTCATTAGTAGTTCTTGAGATATCCAGCTGTGACAGACTGACAGACAGACTGAGTCTCACCATAATACCATTTTGGTACGGAACCCTAAAAATCGGCCCTATTGCTGACAGCTTTTAACTGCTTAATTTTGATCGGAACAAATATGAATAATCATAAACATTGTTTGTTGTAGCCGTTGTAGGTATGTTTAGAATATAATAAAAGTTGATATTATTCGAATAAACAAATAACGAAATTCTAAAAGTGTTTGTGAGTTGAGGTATTATTAAAATCTACATTGAAAGGGACATATAACTGACCCGGCAAACGTTGTTTTGCCATATAAATTACTAGCTGTTCCCCGCGGTGTCACACGCTGCGCGGCTCCTAAGGGTCGTAGCGTGATGTTATATAGCCTATAGCCTTCCTCGATAAATGGACTACCCAACACTAAAAGAATCATTCAAATCGGACCAGTAGTTCCAGAGATTAGCGCGTTCAAACAAACAAACAAACTCTGCAGCTTTATAATATTAGTATAGATTTCTAGCTGCCCGGCGCTATCGTTCGCGTGGTGTCCTACACCTTACCCTACCCCACCCCTACCCTACTCCTACCCTACTCCTACACTACTCCTACCCTACTCCTACACTACTCCTACCCTACTCCTACCCTACTTCTACCCTACCTACCTTCTCCTGGTTCTAAGCTACCTCCCCACCAATTTTCAGCCAAATCGGTTTAGCCGTTCTTGAGTTATAAATAGTGTAACTAACACGACTTTATATTTATAGATTATAATGATTATCATTACTTTTTTAAATAACACAGACAAGTATCAGAGTTAATAATACACATAATAATGTTTAAAAGATCACAATATGTTTTCTTTAGTACTATATCGTCCCAATAGATGTCGTTACTTGTTTCCACTTATTGCAATAAAAAGTTGTTATAGAATGCTTTAAATTGATTATATCTTTTGATAGACTGAAGCGATGAAACAAAAACTAATCACTACTCCGAGTTCTACACTATATTTGAGTATAAAAATGAACCATATTGGTTTGGTACTTTTTACGTTGAACCTGTTCAAATAAAAAATCTGTCACATCCAAACAGACAAACCGACAAACAGACAAAAATTCCAAAAATTGATGAAATGGCATCTGTTGGTTATCCTTTAACACCCCACCTATTTTTTTTTATAATTTCAATGTACAGAAACGCCTCGTCTACAGATTTATTATATGTATAGATAATATACGCTAGTGATTGACTAAATCGAAAAGTTATCGATTCAAATTGTATTTAAAAAAAAATAAGGTCATGGAAATAAAATAAATAAAAAACTATATGTCCAGAACATATTATTTTTTTGCAATGTGAAAAGTGCAGGCGCATCCGTGCTGTTCCCCCACAATATCACGCCGTAACTGAGCCACGCATGTGCGTAGGCATAATAGGTAACAAGTGCGGTTTTAAGGTTAGTGGTTTTTTTGACTTCGCGAAGGGCGTATGCAAATTTGGATAGTTTTGATTTTATCTTTAAAATATGCGATTTCCAATTTATGTTTGTGTCTATAGACAGGCCAAGTAAAGTACACTCTTGAACGACTTCTATTGTTTTGCCGTTGTAGCTGAAGTTTATGTCTAGTGGGGCTTTTTGACGGGGGTGGAAGGGCATTAATTTAGATTTAGAGAAATTTATTTCAAGGTTATGGTCAGTCATCCAAGTTATTGATTTATTTAGTGTGGCGGTTAGGTCCTCGATCAGGCCCACATTGTTCCGGCATGAAGTTAGAATCGAAATGTCGTCAGCGAACAAGACGCATGGCTCTTCTATGATTTTTGGAAGGTCGTTTATATAGATAAGAAATAGGAGGCTTCCAGTTACACTCCCTTGGGGAATAGAGGCGTTAATTGTTTTACTGTCAGATCGAATATTTTGTATTTCTTCGATATTTTCATTATAAAATTATATTTCGACCTGTTGTTCTCTATTTGTTAAATAGGATTTAAACCATTCGGTAGAATACCGAATGAGTTTAAAGGATATCGGCATGCAACTGACTTATACTGACTCAACTGACTGACGACAAAATGTGATAAAAAACATGTAGAGTAAGTACGCACGTACAAGGTTACGTCGTCGACCTATGCAACGCTGCACTCACGTAGTTCGTATGATTTATGACAGATGGCGTTACTTTTGCTTGTATGAAGGACGTCTATGTAAAATGTTCAGATGGGCGTATCCTTACTTTTGAAATCATTGCCGCGTCCAGTAAACTTGACGGTGTATGGCTATGGGTATGCATGATAAGTCGACTTCGTCGATCGTTTTGTAATTTTTACATTGTTTGGTCAGTCACTTAGCGACATACTTAGGTAATTTTGAAATGTATGCGCTGTACCAACGGACGGGTTACGTTTTAATTCGAGTAAGAAGTCACAACACAAACGAACTTTGTTTAATTTTTGAATTACAATTTTGTGAATAATAAAAACCGGCCAAGTGCGTGTCGGGCCACGCACAATGTAGGGTTCCGTAGTTCTGCGATTCTATCTACGATTCTGTTGTTCTTTATTCTATCTACGATTCTGTTGTTCTTTATTCTGAATATAATGAATATGATTATGTAATGGTAAAGATATTAGGAGTTTATGGTTATAATAACAATATATGCAAGGGTGTCCAGAGTAAAACAAAACTTTAACACATAACGTAACCACGGAGGTCATAACATGCAAGAAAATCTTAACACCGCGATCTACAAAAGTGATGTCACGGTACAACGCCATCTGTTATCGAATAGCGATACGAAACACAACAAAATATTGGTTTTCGAAGATAATTATTTAAACAGATTCGACATTAACTAATAAGAACCACTTTCTTCCTTGTAAAGCTAAAAAATAAGAGTACGATTGCTGCCAAGTTATTTGAAATAATAACTTAATTGAAATATATTTTTCAAATTTAAAGTCGATTTTTGTTATTATAACTATTAACTCCTAATGTCTTTACCATTACTTATATTCAGAACAAAGAACAACAAAATCGTACTATATTGTGATAACGGGCTACTACGGAACCCTACACTGTGCGTGGCCCGACACGCACGCACTTGGCCGGTTTTTTACAATTTCTATGGGTATTTCAATTTCAGCTGGACTTACAGATGACTTTGGAAAGAGGAAGATGTCCACAGTTTTACTCTGATATGCTTGTTACGGACCCGCAAACTCTTAATGTGGTGGCTCTAGCACTCAGTATCCTTTAAAAGAGTACTATAAAAAAGAGTTTTACACGGAATTCAAGCAGGGTTGCATGTGCATCCAGCTCAATGGATTCCACTACTTTTCATGTTATAATAATTGTATGTGAGGAAATTTTGCCTTATTCAATAGATCGGAATTGTTTCATAGTATTGGTATTCTCTTGACATGAGTCTATAGTTGTCTGTAGATAAGTGAAATACTGAGAGGAAAGTGAAAGTTCTCATTGACCATTGCACAACTTTCTTTAATCCTTCCTTAATCTATAATAATGATTTCCGAAAGTCAGAGTACCTACATATTCCAATCATTCTGCACAAATGACATATATTTTCTTACATAATGTTTAATCAGATCCATTTGATTACTACATCATCAATTTTGCCCTGCATCTTGTGAGCAACAGCCAACAAACAAGTTCTTGGGAGAACTGGAGCAGTGCTTATTTCGCTCTAGCATGTGATTATCTCATGCACTTCCTGCCTGCGGATCCTAACATATCTGTGTTGCCACATATACCCAACTACACTGGAAAAGTGCCCATGGCTGCACCTTTACAAACAGCGAATAGGTAGGTACTCTTCTTTTTTTATTTTAAGCCTGACTTTAAACGCACATTAGATAATTGTTCGCGCCAGACCGCGACTTCACTGTTGTGCTATTAACCACAGAAGTTTAAATACTTACATTCAGAAAACAATAAAACGAGATTTCTCATATCAAGATGTATCAATCATTAATAGGTGTTACATTTATTTTCCAGGCCCTTGTATTCTCCATCTCTGCTGCTAATACCGGACCTATCTGGCTCCAGCATGAGCAATCAACATACATCACAAAATCAGTCACGCAATGAGGTTTGGCGCTCTGAAACAGTGCTACAAGCGTTCATTGATATTTGGATGAGTGTAGAGCAATTCAGTGCCAGAAATGTTGAGGTAAGTTGAATGCCATGCGGATGGTTCATCTGCTGCATGAATCCACTGATAAACTGTCGGAGGACTGCACGCATAAACACAGGCACTTTCAAACTACACAGGGCGTGAGGATACTTGCTTATGGTTGTTCATTCTCAAAAAGAACCCTGGCATGCTAACTGCTCTTGCAACACTTACCTACTTTGATCAAATTGTGGTTATCGTGCGTTTCACACGGCTTCGAGGCATGAGGGTTTCACACCGCCATCATCCAAACTCCGGGCTGTTACTGAGAAATTTCAGCTGCAGTTTATTCTTAATTTTAACTGATTTAATTATTTTTATTCAATACAGATGTTCCAAAGGAATTACTCGACTATATCTTCGAGTCCAGAGCGCGTAAGAACAGTGCGAGTTCTTGTCAAACATTTGCACTCCTTCTCAGCCAAACATATGTCGGACCCTGCCGTTCGATCATCAGCACTTAGAAAATATGCTCGACAGATAATGTGTGTTCGTGCCTACCATTATATCAAACATTTGGTTACGACTTGGCCACTAGATGCGTCGTTTAGACTCGTCATGGAACTATGGTTGAGTCTAATACAGCCTTGGAGATATGTAAACAACAATATTTCACAAGACAGGTGAGAATGTGAGATTATACCTATTTAAATAAATATTTAATGCTGTTTGTTGTTGGTACAACCCTCAAGAGTTAACTCGAGACACAAGCGGCCCCTCCCGACACCCGCCCTGTCACCGCTCTCGCCATCGACCTCAGTATTGCGTGCTTACGTTATCCGAGCGAAATGTTGGTACAACCCTCAAGAGTTAACTTGAGACACAAGCGGCCCCTCCCCCCTCCCGACCCCCGCCCCGTTACCGCTCTCGCCATCGACCTCGGTATTGCGTGCTTACGTTATCCGAGCGAAATGTGGTACAACCCTCAAGGGTTAACTTGAGACACAAGCGGCCCCTCCCCCCTCCCGACCCCCGCCCTGTTACCGCTCTCGCCTTCGACCTCAGTATTGCGTGCTTACGTTATCCGAGCGAAATGTTGGTACAACCCTCAAGAGTTAACTTGAGACACAAGCGGCCCCTCCACCCTCCCGACCCCCCGCCCTGTCACCGCTCTCGCCATCGACCTCAGTATTGCGTGCTTACGTTATCCGAGCGAAATGTTGGTACAACCCTCAAGAGTTAACTTGAGACACAAGCGGCCTCTCCCCCCTCCCGACCCCCGCCCTGTTACCGCTCTCGCCATCGACCTCAGTATTGCGTGCTTACGTTATCCGAGCGAAATGTTGGTACAACCCTCAAGAGTTAACTTGAGACACAAGCGGCCCCTCCACCCTCCCGACCCCCGCCCTGTTACCGCTCTCGCCATCGACCTCAGTATTGCGTGCTTACGTTATCCGAGCGAAATCTCAATTTAACTCTTGCGGGTGTAAGCGCATCACTTGAGAATGGCATGACCAATTCGTTTTTTTTATAACTGACCCGGAAAATTCGGGAAAAACTGAAAGTGCCTTTTGTTTAGAATTTTTGTAGGAACTATTTGTGTAGGCAGGTCAATGTCTGTCTGGTAAGCTAGTTGTTCAATTATTTTGTTATTTCTTAAATCAAAAGTCTTACCATATATCACAGAAAAATTGTTTTATTGTAAGTCTCTAATAGGGGCGAGCCTTTTGCTATGAACGGGGCACAAATCCAGAGCCAAATTAAACACATAATAACAATTTGCCACAGTTTCACTGTAATGTATCCTATATCAAGCCATAAGTAATACGATGAACGGAAGATCAATACCAAAAATAATGTAAATTATTTCTTCCAGGTTTCCTATGTCCAACAATAACCAAGAAGAACAATTGACGAACACACTAGATGCAAGTTTTACCCAGTTCATTGCTGAAAACTTTCCATCATACACTTGTATCTTCCAACTTGTACTGCCTAGATTTATGAGGCTAGACCTGAGTGCCTACAAGAATGCTGTAATGCTGTTCAGATTAGGCAAGGTGTGTGTTTTGCTAAATAGAGCCAAATATTAAGGGTCTTATCTGAAGGTGATTTAATTTGTCGTAATTTTTCAGGTATTTTCACAGCAGCATCTATGTCCTATTTTATGGAATTTAGAACAAGCAATTACTGACAGTGGTTTAGGATTAAATTCAAGTCCAGATACCAGCTATAACAATTCTGGTATTGAACAAAGGTAATTTCGTTCCTACATTAATTCTAATGATTTAAGAAATCGTTATGTGAATGTGTCTACTTTGTTACAGTTATACATACAATGGCGTATCTTTACATAAATGGGTGACAATAGCTAAACAATCTATATCAGAATTAAATCTGTCAGCTAATTTCGAATATCAACCGATTTGGAGCGATAACATGCGATCATTTGCGTCTCAGTTAGTGAAGAGAATCGTAACTGCAAAAATAACAGCAGAAAATAATATTGAAGAGTTTACTAAGATATTACATCTACGACAAAAAGGTAGTTTAGTGTTTTGTTTTGTAGTTTTGTGTTGGAACGAAAAATACTATAGCTGTGAATAAGCACTTTTCATTTTCGGGATGAATATGATGATGAACAGGAGACATAAAGTTATAACTATTAATTTTTCAGGCATATGGGGAGCAATTAAAGTCTTTCTGTTGATAGAAGATCAGGATGAGGAAGTAGCTTTATTGGAAGAGTCCAAGAGGGTGCCAAATTATTTAACTACCAGCTTTCATCACTTTTCTCATATATTTGGGGTAATACAAGTGCATTTTCATATTTTATGAAAGCTTAATGATTTTTGGTTTAGGAAGTAATAGTAGCATTATATTGTAATGCCTTAATAGAACTGAACTAAAGGTACGTGTGTGAATTACAATGTATAACTCAACTATTTTTTTTTTACTTTTTATTTTTCAGTTGAATGAGAATGCGATGCTTCCACCAGAGCCCATCATAGAAGACAATTCTCTGGAACATTCTTCTTTTGTCAACACCACAAGTTTTCCACTTTCCATCACCAATAAGGTTAAAACAAATAAACATTTTTTATTTACAAGACCATTGGATTATGTTTGTTAAATATTTTTTTAGAGAAGTAATAAGTGCATCATGTCGTTGTAAAAAAATCGCTGAAAGTTAATAGTTACATCGCATATAGGTTCATTTCCTCGATAATTAACTTATCGAAGTATTTTACGGCAAAGTAACGTTTCAGCGAAGTTGTCTGTCCCGTAACTTTTAACCCACATAAGTATCTGTTCATATTTCGTTTCTTCGTGGAATTTTGGTATATATCACTGTAAATAGAAACTAGTTACAACGACGACACGTTCCATTGAATGTTTTTTCGTTAGCCTATATTGTGTCCCACTGCTGGGCAAAGGCCTCCTCTTTTTCCTTTCAAACGTCTTGAGTGATCTCTGGCCATGTTGGCCCTGCAAACCTAAAAAACCGTCACACCACCTTCGCCGTGGGCTACCTAGACGGCGATGTCCTTCAGGCGTCCGGAATAGGAATTGAATTAAATTGAATGCTTATTAAACAATTTTTCCCCTGTAATAGCGAAGAGAGCTGCGTCCGTTATCTAAAAAAATATGTAAATCATATATGCGTAACGATATTTGTGAAATAGTTTTGTGCGAATGAAAATCGATGTAATAAGTTTCGATAAATATGTAATAGATAACCATTTTTTTTATGTTTACAGCTCCGCAGCAATTCTACTAACGTACACTATATGGGTGACCCCGATCTGATGCCAATAACGACATATGAGAGCACGATATTAGTGAGGATGTTGTACCAAATAGCTTCAAGATTAAATGAAATGGTAGGTATGTTTTAAAACGAAATTATGAATAGGTACTTGGTACTGTCTAATGTCTTATTGGTTGATGACCGTACCTTACATTAGACAGTAACTAACAATTATGATTTTTCTATTTACAGTATGGAGGCCAGTTTACTAGTTATTGGAATAGAAATGACTTGTGCGGATTCGCTGCTCGTGAAGTACTACAATCGCCTTGCACGATTCATACTTATGTGAAGGATGTAACAAATCATCAGAACATTGTGAGTGAAGAGCTCCCCCCGCGCCTCTCCCTCCGCCGGCTGGGCTCCCACGCCTTCGTCATATGGGTCACTCTCGGCTATATTATAATCAAGATGTTTTCCTTCAGTGGTTTCTTTTATGTGTTTGTGTTAGTAATCATGTGGGTAATGTTTGTTTTCACAAAAGCTACATCTAAAATGTTAAGATTAATTTAAATCATGATCATTCAATTTTATAAAACTATTCTTACATTGAATAAAATATTTTCTTATGAATTTTGTGTTTTATTCTGAAGGTAAAAGATTACTACAGTATTTTTCCATTGACTGACAATATTTAAAATATATAAGAACTGCTTTAGAGGATAGCAACAGAACAAACACACACTAATACGTAAACCGCACTTAAATTAGGTATCATCATTACCTAATTCTCTATGTTTTAAAGTAAATTCCATTGAATAACTTCTAAGCGTTACGCCGTGACGTCAAAAAACATAATTTTACCAAAATGTTAAATCCCTATTCCAAACAAGTTACACGAAATAGAAAAAACCGGGCAAGAGCGAGTCGGACTCGCGGACCGAGGGTTCCGTACAAAGACTATAAATAACCACTTGACTGCGCATACAGTGCCCCGAGACGCTCGAAAACCATTGGCTTTTGGTCGCCAATGTATAGGCTACGGTACTAGTAACCATTTTAGTTGTGTCCAAGTGTTAGACCTCTGTGCACGCTAAATTAAAACAATTTTTTATAACTTTTTATGCAATTATAAGGCATCAAAATGCCTTCATGCGCGGTGAAGTAGTGTGGGGAAACATTCCAAGACATCTAGTTACAAAAAGGATGGTATAACTTTTCACCGGTAAGTAAACAGTATGCAGTACCTATCGAAAAATTATTTTTGATTTGGTTTTCGCTTGCTTCCTCGATCTGTCCAGGGTTTTTGATCTGGTTTCCTATGATATATCGTATGTTATTATGGAAGAAACTTGAAGCTATAAGCTTGCCTATCGAGCTTATAAGTATCTTCAAGCATTGGTATGGAAGCCAGGTCAATAATGTTCGGTGGGCAGGTATGCTATCGGAGCCATACCTATCAATTGGAGTGTGGAGTGAGACAGGGGGTTTGACCTCCCCTGCCCTCTTCAATTTGTATATGAATGCTCTGTTTGAGGCGCTTAGCAGTCATCATGTCGGTTGTCGTATTGACAATGTCTGTGTCAATAATTTAAGTTACGCGGACGACATGGTGCTGCTAAGCGCGTCACTCGGCGGTATCAGGAATTCAGGACACTATTGGCCACATGTGAACGTTACGCAACTGATTATTGTATAGCGTTATGAAAAGTCAGTAAATTGTTTTTGAGGCGGGGACCAAGTACCATCTTGATGTGCCTCCCATACGGCTAAACGGTGTTCCTCTTGAGCGAGTAAAACAATTTAAATACCTAGGTTACTTGGTCACCACTGACCTTAAGGACAATGCTGACATTGAAAGGGAACGGAGGGCTCTTTCCGTGCGTGCGAATATGATAGCCCGCAGGTTTGCACTTTGTACTGCAGACGTAAAGGTGACGGTCTTTAGAGCATTCTGTTCCATCTTCTACACGTGCAGCTTGTGGGAGGGGTATTCGCGGGCATCGTATGGAGCCCTTCGTGTCCAATTGCATTCAGAAAACTGATGGGGTTGCCATGGCGTTGCAGTGCGTCAGGGATGTTTGCCATGCGGCGGCGGCGGTGCGTGTAGACTGTTTTTACACAATAATGCGCAAACGCGCAGCATCGATGGTGGTTTGAGTCATGGCCAGCCCCAAGGCCCCAACAGGGTTCTGAAAATGATTGCTGACAGAGTGGACTGTCCGTATATACTTAATTCACTGCTGTCAGTTACATGTGCCATCGTACCGTGTTGTTTACTAACACTTAGTTATAAGAACAATGTTACTAACCCTATACCTATGAGTCTTCGCTCGAATTAAAGTTTTTGAATTTGAATTTAATCAGATTATGAGCCATCGCAGGGGTCTATCTAAAATGCTGAGTAAACGAGCACATTTTTTTAGTCCCGCGTTGATGTCTTTTGGAAAAGTCTCGTTCTTGTATTAGACAATTCTAATGATTCTATCACTTTCTTTCCCTTTGTATGTAAATAGTGGTTTTTTTAGCGGAAAGTTGATATTGAAAATGTAGTGACACAGAGCCAGTCACTTACCTCCAGCACCAGAACTAACTCATACCTACCCTACGTGTTTGACAATTAGTTAAAGAAATAAAGAAGACCGCCCTGAGAAGGACGTACGTAACTCTGTCAAGAAATAAGAAGTTCGCTCTGAAAAGAACGGTTTGGGCTCAAGGCTGACGACATGCGTGAAGATCATAGAAGCAGCAGAGGTGGAGACACGACGCGGTAGAAGCCACGCGGCGCGACACGGCGACTCACGACACGATGACACGGAGAGATCTTCACGCAACGCCGGCAGCCCGAGGAAAGGACGCGAGCGGCGCGCCCGCATCTACTTATAGGCGCGCGCCGGACGACGTTGATTGGCTGTGCTATTATGCGCGCTCCGCGCATGCGCAGCGCATCGAGCGATCTCTGACTAGTGGTGGTTAATATATCATATAGCAAAATAAAGCACCTTGCTTAATACACACATCATAAAGCAAACGCTATCGTGGCTCTCACAAGTTGCTATTTGCTTATTGCTTTTTTACATCGCACTCTGTCTCTGTCATCGCGCGAAACGCATTATGCAATGAATATAATAATAAATCGTTATAAGCAAGCACCGCGTGTGATTTGCGATCTCGGGCGGCTCACGTAAATACGTAATATAATTAATGATATGCTATTTGGTTCGTGTTTTTTACTTTTGTGATTATTTTGCTTCGTACTTTTTTAGTGTAAATAAATAATTATATATTAATAAATATCGTATGAGGTATATGAGGATATGTATAAGTATGAGGAAAGTTGATGTTGTTGTTGATTTTGTTGTTGATGTTGGATGATGTTGTTGTTGAGTTGTTGTTGATGTTGTTGTTGATGTTGTTGTTGTTGTTGAGTTGTTGTTGTTGATGCTGTTGTTGTTGAGTTGTTGTTGTTCATTTTGTTGTTGATGTTGTTGTTTTTGATATTGTTGTTGTTGTTGATTTTGTTGTTGATGTTGTTGTTGAGTTGATGTTGTTGTTGTGGAGTTGTTGTTGTTGAGTTGTTGTTGATTTTGTTGTTGATGTTGTTGTTGAGTTGTTGTTGTTGATTTTGTTGTTGAGTTTGTTGTTGTTGATGTTGTTGTTGAGTTGTTGTTGTTGATGTTGTTGTTGAGTTGTTGTTGTTGTTGGTTGAGTTGATTGTATCTGTTTTATCGTAATTCATAAACGCGATGTAATTATTCTTTAGCATGCTGTCAGTCACCGCGCTTGCTTTATTCGCGCCCGCCCGTAACATAACAAGTCAAGTATCAGGTACCTACGCGTATAAAAAAAGCATGATTTAATAAAGCATATAAAAAATCATGATTAAAATATAAAGCATTAAGCAAGTGATTGCCTTATAGCAACTTTGAACACCACTATCTCTGACGAATGTGGTGGTTTGAAATGTAAATATCTTAGGCTAAGCATTACTTGTACTAGAATGAATGTAAATATAAATAGGACAATTTACCGAATAAACACAGATCATACTGACACGTCTTTGAGTCAACATACCTGCTCACCCCTCTAAATTGGTGACCCCGATACTTAAATATAGAAGAACAGTCGAGATCAAGCAAAATGTCAAAGGACGACCAGATCGAGGATTTCTGCGATGCCCACGGTGCCGGAACAGCCTCGCCAAGCTGCGGAAGTCATCACTCAGCATCAGCCATCACGAATTTGCAAGTGGATTTGCTATCAAAACAAATCGAGAAGTTATCGGTTGAAATCGCAGAGCTACGCACAAGCCAACAACAACGCGCGGCGCAAGCCCGCCCTTCTCGCTCCCGGTCCCGCTACAGATCGTGGTCGCGCCACCGCAGCACTTCGCGCCAAAACTCCCGCGGATCGAGAAAACCAGGCGACGCTGATTGGGTGTGCTACTATCATTACCGATTCGGTGACGAAGCACGCAATTGCGAATCACCATGTTCAAAAATCAAGAAGGAAAACTAGAACATACATCGACTGTGGCGGAAGTCGATGTAAGCCAACGAAGTCACCGCCTCTGCATCATCGATATCAACAACCGAGAGAAGTTTCTTGTTGACACCGGAGCCGACATATCAGTTTTAGCAGCAAGAAACAAGAAATATGCGAAACCGGCAGACAGTACCTACAAATTATTCGCAGCAAACGGCACACAAATACGTACCTACGGAGAGCGTACACTCGAACTCAACCTAGGTTTACGTAGAAGCTTTAAATGGACATTCGTCGTCGCCGATGTCAAGACACTGGGCGCAGATTTCCTAGTAAATCACAAATTACTAGTCGATTTACATCAACGGAAACTCATTGACCGCGTTACTGATCTCGCCGTGAACACCATAAGAATTCAAGCCACAGAAGAAGCCGTTTACTTAATCGACCGTAACCATGCATACCACGACATACTGAGGAAGTATCCAGATATTCTGCGACCCATATCACTCAAGACATCCGCAAAACACGACGTGAAACACCACATAGAAACAACAGGCCAACCTATTTACTCAAGGCCACGCCCACTTCCTCCGGACAAGTACAGCGCAGCAAAAATTGAATTTGAGAAGATGATGGAGATGGGTATCTGTAAACCCTCTAAAAGTCCATGGGCCAGCCCATTACACGTCGTCAAGAAAAAAAATGGCTCATTACGTGTATGCGGCGATTACCGAAGACTTAACGCCGTGACTGTACCCGACCGCTACCCAATTCCGAGAATGCAAGACTTTACGTACCAACTACATGGGAAGAAAGTTTTTTCGAAACTCGATATGAAGATGGCCTACTATTCCATACCAATCAATGAAGAAGACGCTGCCAAGACTGCCATTATAACGCCATTCGGTCTCTTCGAATTTACATGCATGCCGTTTGGCCTACGCAACTCGGGACAAACATTTCAACGTTTCATGCACGAAGTACTGCGAGGACTCGACGATATCGTATTTTGTTTCGTCGACGATTTACTCATCTACTCAAATAATGAAGAAGAGCATCAGCGACACCTACATCAAGTGCTCAAACGATTGAACAACTACGGCATCACACTCAATATCGAAAAATGCGAGTTCGGCATGAACAAGATACAATTTCTCGGATATGAAGTCACACAAGAAGGAATCAAACCCACACAAGACCGCATCCAAACCATAACAAACTACCCGAAACCGACAACAATACAAGAATTACGAAGATTTTTGGGAATGCTAAACTTTTACCGCAGCTGCCTACCCCATCAAGCCGAACACCAAAACCTTCTCAACAAATACCTACATAACAGCAAAAAGAACGATAAATCACCAATCGCCTGGACGCCTGAAGCCGAAGAAGCGTTCGAGAAATGCCGCCAAAGCATACTCGAGGCAACTACGCTAACGCACCCGGTACCTAGCGCACCGCTATGTTTGTTTACCGACGCATCGAACACTAGCATCGGCGCCGTTCTGCAACAAAAAGTCGACAACGTGTGGAAACCTCTCGCATTCTACTCGAAAACAATGAGCGAGACGCAGCGACGCTACAGCGTGTACGATCGCGAATTATTGGCTATGTACACCGCTGTCCAACATCTACGGCGACTAATAGAGGGGAACGACCTAATAATATACACCGATCACAAACCTCTAACGTACGCACTCACAAGAACGCCGAGCAGTACCGACACGCCGAGAAGAGAACGGCAACTTCACTACATAAGCCAATTCTGCGCAAATATCAAATATATTCACGGCGATAAGAACGAGGCAGCTGACGCATTATCACGGATAGAAGAGGTCGAACTACTAAACTCGACTATCGACTACAATCAACTTGTTGGAGAATATGAAGACGACTCCGAACTACGATCGTGCCTGAACAACCCGAAGCTGAAGTTCACCCGACTGACTATGCCTGGAGTTCAACAACCCATACTATGCGAAGCATCAACAAACAACATTCGACCGTATTTACCACAAACTTATCGTTTTGCCGCCTTCAAAGCGCAACACGACTTAAGTCACCCCGGGGTACGAACATCAAGAAAAATAATGGCAACAAAATTCTTCTGGCCTTCCATGAACAAAGACGTCACTACATGGGCAAGGGCCTGCATCGGCTGTCAGCGCGCGAAAGTTCAACAACACGTGAAGAGCCCGCTCGGTCAATTCAAAGAATCAACGCGCTTCGAACATATTCATGTTGACATCGTCGGACCACTACCTCCATCTAATGACTACCGATACCTCGTCACGATGATCGACCGCTGCACCAAGTGGCCCGAAGCAATCCCTACGCGTGACGTCACCGCAGAGACTGTCGCCAAAGCCGTATACGACGGGTGGATATCACGATTTGGATGCCCGTTACGACTCACAACAGACCAAGGACGACAATTTGAGTCTGCGCTATTCACATCGCTGATGAAGAAGTTCGGCATCAATCGCATTCGCACCACTGCATACCACCCACAAGCGAATGGCCAAGTCGAGCGATGGCACCGCACACTAAAGTCAGCATTGATGGCGAGAGCAGCCGCGACACGATGGAGCGAGGAACTACCCACAGTTCTCCTAGGATTACGTACCGCACTTCGTGAAGATACCTCCGTCAGCGCAGCCCTAATGACGTACGGTACAACACTACGCATTCCGTCCGATTTCTTCGTGCCTACAACGCCGAACATTGAAGACGCAGAATTCGTACGTCAGCTGAGTGAAACAATGTCGTCGCTATCGCCGGGGAAAAGAAACCAATCAACAAACGCGAACACATTCGTGTACAAAGATCTAGCAACATGTACGCACGTTTTTCTGCGAAACGACACTGTGCGCAGCCCACTCACACCACCATACGACGGCCCGTTCGAGATACTACAACGCAGCGAAGACGGAAAGCTGTTTACATTGCGCCTACCTCGTCGCACCGCCATCGTGTCAGTCGACAGATTGAAGCCAGCGTATATGTACAACGTAGACGACACAGAAACAACAACGTCGAACTCACCGTCGTCGCCTGCGACACATTCGCCAACTCAAGGTCATCGAAACGCATCAGCAAACACGCACACATCGAACGCACCGAGTAAACTTACCTACGTCACACGAACCGGCCGCACTGTGAAACCGAACGTACGCTTCGCTTAGGGGAAAGTGATGTAGTGACACAGAGCCAGTCACTTACCTCCAGCACCAGAACTAACTCATACCTACCCTACGTGTTTGACAATTAGTTAAAGAAATAAAGAAGACCGCCCTGAGAAGGACGTACGTAACTCTGTCAAGAAATAAGAAGTTCGCTCTGAAAAGAACGGTTTGGGCTCAAGGCTGACGACATGCGTGAAGATCATAGAAGCAGCAGAGGTGGAGACACGACGCGGTAGAAGCCACGCGGCGCGACACGGCGACTCACGACACGATGACACGGAGAGATCTTCACGCAACGCCGGCAGCCCGAGGAAAGGACGCGCGCGGCGCGCCCGCATCTACTTATAGGCGCGCGCCGGACGACGTTGATTGGCTGTGCTATTATGCGCGCTCCGCGCATGCGCAGCGCATCGAGCGACCTCTGACGAATGTGGTGGTTTGAAATGTAAATATCTTAGGCTAAGCATTACTTGTACTAGAATCTTCGATCAATAATAGTACTAGATGCCCGATAAGCGCTTCAAAAACGGCCCGAAAAATACGAGCACGAATACTTTTGTGCTCTTATTTCAAATTAGTATGGTCCAATCATAGCCAATGTTAAGACGTCAAAATGCCTCAGTGCGCGTTCAAAAGTTGTGTAAATAACCACCGTAACACCAAGATTTTGAAAGGAATATCTTTTTTTCGGTAATTTTTTATCATTAAATGTTTTTCATAAAATAGTAACACAATTAAATAGTAAATATAAATCAATTAGCAAATATTATGATTGTTTGGCCAATGTTTGCGACAACGCGCCAACTACTCTAACAAACATTGAAGCATTGAAACGTAATTCCAAGAACTACGTCTAGTTCCAAATTCGAGTAAGTACGAAATTGTCAACAAAATGTTTTTAACCTTATTGCTTAGACGTTAAGTTTCATTTTAGAATAAATATTTTTGTACTTATTATAAAAATGACTTTTTATTTTCAAGTGACATTTTAAATTTATTGCTTCGATGACAGAAGGACTTAAATATTAATCATTTGCAATCGTAATTAAACTTTATGTTAGAGTGTTAAGGTTTATAATAATCTGAAGTTGTTAATATTATTAAACTTTTTTCTATAGTTCGTAGCAAGAAATATAAATGTTTATCTGTGTGGAAACGTGGCCACTTTAGCGACTTATTTTTGTTCCTAATCATTCATCTAGTACTATTATTGATCGAAGACTAGAATGAATGTAAATATAAATAGGACAATTTACCGAATAAACACAGATCATACTGACACGTCTTTGAGTCAACATACCTGCTCACCCCTCTAAAAAAATAATAAAATTAATACAATTTTTATTCAATTCACTTACTGTAATGAAATACCTATCTACTTTTAACCGACTTCAAAAAAAGGAGGAGGTTAACAGTTCGTCGGTTTTTTTAAACAATTAATTTTCCTGACTGTACAAAGACCTAAGTTCCTACTGGCAATGGGATACCGAATAATGAAAGTAATGTAAATAATTTAAAGAATTTATTAAAGTAGCACTTAAGACAATATCCTTACGAAATAGAAAAACACAACAGTCGCACGTCTATAACGTTGTTTCAGGCTAACAATATTTCTTGAGAGTGAGTTTGGGGACTATGTTCATGGAGGCCAGTTCTTGGAAGAGCAGCTTGCAGGCGTAGGGCATGTCGACACTGGAGACAGCGGCGGACGAGTGGCAGGCGTGGCACCACGCGCGGGAGGCCAGACGCCCGCACGCGCCGCAGATGTCCGCGCTGAAGGCGTCCGACGCCAGCATCAGGCGCTCCATCAGCAACATACTGCACAAATTAGATAGGTAGAATATTCGTGATGACTATCGCAGAACACTCAAAGATAAAGGCGGATTGGTTAGATGGGACTGCAGTAGGGCCACAAGGCAAAGCGAAAACGCATCCAAGACAAGAAATATCAACCTTATTGACGTAGAAAATAAGTCGTTAATGAAATAACCACGTTTAAGTGTTATCATTGAGTAGTGGTTATTTAATTAATTTACGAATTAATTCATTTTTTTGAAGCGAACACATTCGATTCCATCACTTAGTACGATAGAATGTTTTTTGTAACAACTTATTATCGTACAATGTTATACTCGTAATGCTATATATAGGTAAATCAGTACCTATAGAAAAACTTTGCTCTACTCAATCTCAAATATCAATAAAATATACAAATGTTAAACAATTCTAAAACGTATATATTTTGAAAAGAATCCATTGGATTTAGGTGTAGTGCGGGTTTTGTACATCGAAAATTAAGCAACCAAATAAATATTGTACTTAATAATATTAATAAGCACAAGGCTTAGAAACCGCACCATTTTTAGGGTTCCGTAGCCAAATGGCAAAAACGGAACCCTTATAGATTCGTCATGTCTGTCTGTCCGTCCGTATGTCACAGCCACTTTTTTCCGAAACTATAAGTACACTGTTGAAACTTGGTAAGTAGATGTGTTCTGTGAACCGCATTAAGATTTTCACAAAAAAATAGAAAAAAAAAAACAATAAATTATGGGGGTTCCCCATACTTAGAATTGAAACTCAATTTTTTTTTTCATCGAACCCGTTCGTTTGGGGTATCTATGGATAGGTCTTCAAAAATGATATTGAGGTTTCCAGTATCATTTTTTACTAAACTGAATAGTTTGCGCGAGAGACACTTCCAAAGTGGTAAAATGTGTGTGTCCCCCCCTGTAACTTCTAAAATAAGAGAATGATAAAACTAAAAAAATATATGATGTACAATCAACAAAGGAGTTAAGTATACAAGAGCGTCGGATATTGGCGCCGATTCCCTTGTTCACAAACTAAACTTAATTTAAGTTCAGTGCATCTTTTTCTTTCTATTTCATTAAGAAAAGGACAGAAGATCAATATTAGTTTAGTCCTGTCAAATTAAGATACTCCATAGACAATTTAGACGAGATTAAAATATTGGCAATTAAAAATACGTCAATTTACGTCAGGCGCTGACTAATTTGACAGGACTAAACTAATATTTATCTTCTGTCCTTTTCTTAGTGAAATAGAAAGAAAAAGACGCACTGAACTTAAATTTAGTTTAGTTTGTGAATAACAGAATCGGCACCATTGTTGAAGTTTACTAAGAAACCGATGGATGTTCTGGACTGAAATTTAATTTAATAAATGAGCTGTTTGTTTTCTATTAATAAACTAAAATTTTATTCGAGAATATCCATCGGTTTCTCAGTAAACTTCAACAATATCCGACGCTCCTGTATACTTAACTCCTTTGTTGACTGTACATTATCATGTAAACTTCCACCGAAAATTGGTTTGAACGAGATCTAGTAAGTAGCTCGCCGGCGAAAATTTAAAAACATATGATGGTACGGAACCCTCGGTGCGCGAGTCAGACTCGCTCTTGCCCGGTTTTTTTATTCGACAGCAATAAATCGATAATCGATACTACAAACCAATCAAAGTGTAAATAATCCAAATTACGTTGGTGCAATCACTAGTTCCATCTGTCAAACAAGTGCGAGTCGGACTAGCGCATCGAGGGTTCCGTACAAATTTGTAGGTACAGTCAGCAAAAGAGTTAGGTATGAAGTTTAGTAATAAACCGATAGATTTTGTCGACTGAAATTTAATTTGGTAAATGAGCGGTCTGTTTCCTATTTATAAAATTAAATTTTATTCGACAACATCCATCGGTTTATTACTAAGCTTCAACTATATCCGACGATCCTGCATACCTAACTCTTTTGCTGAATGTACCTATGTAAATAGTTTATCACGGTTTTTTTTTAAATGTATCTACAAATTTACGGTTTTCAATTTTTTTCCTTTACTTGTGCTACATGACCTTGCTTCTTGCCAAATTTAATTGATTCTGGTCAATGGGAAGGGAAGGGAATCAAAATTTATAGGCTACTTGCCTATAAATTTTGATTCCCTTGAGAGTGTCGAAATATACGTTTTTTGCGGCATAAACGGCCGTATAATTTTTTAGGTTAACTTAGAAGTTTGATTTTTTCACAGCTTCAAGGGACTGTAGACCTGAGTATATGGTTTTAATTTCAAAAATCAAAAAATCAAAATATTTTATTTCACATAAGCCTACATGGGCACTTATGAAACGTCAGAAGCTAGGTGCACGGTTCCAATTGGTCGTTTCCTATGGAGAAGAACCGGCAAGAAACTCCACGGTTACTCTTTTTAAAAATAATTGGCTTTTACAATATTTTCAAATTACAGTAGGTATGGGAGGATAGCGTAGGCCTGTCAACAAGTATCAGATACTTGATAAAATAAAAAATGGTCTACAGATCTAAAGTCTACAAGGCCTACAAAGTCCTCACATTTACAAAATAAGAATCTATCAAAAGGATAAATAAAAAATAAAAACCTAATAAAACCTAGTGATATGATTCCCATTACAACCACTAATAAAGAGATGGAAAAAATTTGAATTTTCTGTATATAATGTCAAGTAATAAAGAGATTATGTCAAAAAAGTAAATAAAGTAAAGTAAATAAAAAATGAACATCGTAATTTGAGAGCAGTTAATAGATATTTAAATAGTTAAGCTGTTAATGAGTAGCCAGGGAAGCCACATGTGCAGAAGGAATTATTGCCAAACTACCCTGTCTTCAATATAGTCTTTAATCTTATAATCTGCTTTTTTGATAAGGACACTTTTGATGAAGGTTTTGAATTTTCCATCGCTAAGTTCTGTAACCGACTTTGGCAACTTGTTATAAAAACGGACGCCGTTTACAAGAAATGACTTGCTAGTTTTAGTTAATCTAAATTTAGGTAACACAATTTCATTTTTACTACGTGTATTTACCTATATTGTGGAAATCGCTTCTTATTTTGAAGAGTCCTAAGTTTTTGCGAACATACAAAATACTTTCTAAAATATAAAGAGAAGGCAGAGTTAGTATATCAATTTCTTTGAATTTGTTTCTAAGAGACTCGCGAGGACCCATTTGATAAATTGCGCGGATTGCCCTCTTTTGTAAAATGAAAATTTAATCTACGTCAGCTGCCGATCCCCACAGCAGAACACCATAAGACATAATGCTGTGGAAATAAGCAAAGTATACTAACCTAGCTGTGGCTATATCTGTCAACTGCCTTATTTTTCTTACTGCATATGCAGCTGAACTTAATCTACCTGAGAGAGCTCTAATGTGTGCGCCCCATTGTAATTTTGAATCTAAAGTAATTCCTAGAAATACAGTTTCCGTAACAGCGTCTAGTTTTTTGCCATCAAGTTCTAAATTCAGACCCACTTGAGGTACATTTGGTAATGAGAACTTAAGACATTTAGTTTTGTTCGCATTAAGTAAAAGATTATTAGCTGCGAACCATTTCGAAAGAACAGCCAGACTCTCGTTAACATGTAAGACATCCGTATCTTTTCTATCTATTTGAAAAATAAGGGAAGTGTCATCCGCGAATAAAATGATATCCGACAAGTTAGCCATCATGTAAGGAAGGTCATTAATATAAACTAGAAATAGGAAAGGGCCAAGAATTGAGCCTTGAGGCACGCCCATCTTAACTAAAGACTCAACTCGATACCTCCACGCGTTCCCGAGATAAAAGGTCTTGACAGACAGACGGACAACAAAGTCATCCTATAAGGGTTCTGTTTTTTCCTTTTGAGGTTCGGAGCCCTAAAAACGGATTACCTAGTGGACAGAGTGTACAAAGCTTACCTCGCACCATATCCAATGAGACAGTCTCGTTCCATCTCGCCAAGACGTAGGCCTCCGTCTCGCGAGCGTCCTTCCGTCGGCTGGCGAGTAAGCACGGCGCGTGGACCGCGGGCGCGCGCGTGCATCTTATCTTGAACCATGTGTTTCAGCTTTTGGTAGTATACCTACGTAACAGAAAAAAAGTTTTATAGGACCCTGGCTTATGATGAAAGGAATTGTTGTTTAACAAAGATATTGCAAAGAGGCATCAAAAGTTGCTTGGTTAATGATTTTGCATACTACTAAAAATAAATAATAATAGGGACTGCGTAACTGGGCGTATAAACGCCCCAAAGCTATACTAGATGCGCGATTTTGTACTAGAGTACAAAAGAGAGGAAGTTTTTTATAACTATCGTATTTATACTTACAGGACCAGAATAAATATAAGCTTCCAAGGGTTCTCCAGTTAATCCAGAATAAAATATATCTTTGCCATGATAGTTATACCCGTGCTTTTCTAGTTCATGACATACATCACGAACCTTGGACCCACCAAATGCAGTACCTGAAGGAAACATGTAGCAACTCTTTAACAAAAATTTTGCAATATATTTTATGATTGAGTTAGAATTAAATATTTCATTTGTTCATACCGTAATGAAATTTGCCTTCCATCAGGCCAGCTTTTCCCGCTAACAATTCGATTGTTTTCCCCACCGTCATTCTAGAAGGGAAACCATGTGGGTTCATGATCATGTCAGGACAAATGCCTCTGTCGTTAAACGGCATGTCTTCCTGCTGCACAATCAAACCGGTCACTCCTTTCTGACCGTGTCGGGAACTGAACTTGTCTCCTATCTCCGGAATACGCGTCTGACGTAATAATATTTTAATGAGAAAAGCATCCTCCGAGTTTGACGACACCATAACTTTTTCTATATAAGATTCGACGGGACCTTTATATGTAATAGGAACATCTTTGTAATCCACTTGTTGTGGCTGGCCCTGCGTGACGGGGTTCAAAGTCGCTGGCGGCATCTGCTTATTTATCAAAACTTGTCTATTTTCAACCATTTCGCCTGGTGCAGCGATGCCGTCCGTATCAAGAACTTCATGTGCTCTAATAATTTTTCCTGTCGTAGCATCTCTCGAAGGTCCCAAAATCCTATCAGAGGTTTGATTACTGTATCTCTTCATAGTAGTTTTGGCACTTTTGTATACAAGACAGCGACCGTACCCACGGTCGATAGATGCTCGGTTCAGAATCAAAGCGTCCTCGATATCGTATCCGCTGTAGCTCATTACGGCGACGGTGGCATTTTGTCCAGCTGGCAGTTTGTCAAAATTCGTCAGCTCTATCGTTCTAGTCTTAACCATTGGACATTGCGGATAGACTAAATTGTACATTAGTGTATCTATCCTGTTTTTCTGGTTGTAGCCAATAGTACCTGAAATATTAAGGACGCGTTTACGAATCTGACAAAAATAAGTAGTTTTACAGGCATTTTGCAGCAAAATGAGACTAAACCAAATGTAACTAATAATTACCACAGATAGGTTACTCCTTCATCTTCAAATGGTAGCTATTTTTCATTAAAAAATGTTGGTTTTTAATATAGTAAAAAATAATTTCCGTTGCCTCTTCACACAAAATCGACGATATCGTGCTGACTTTGGAGATATTTTTCTTCTATATAATAACATAAATTTATTTATTTAAAAATATTTTATGTAAGCAGACATGTTCAACTCAAAAAGGTAGTAAAAAGAACTATCAAAATGTTACAAATAGGCTCAGAAAAAAATTAAAATCGGAGTCTATTTTTTCACATATTTCGCTGTAACGCGTGAATCTTATTGGATTGAAATAAGGGTTATTTTACTGGTCACTGTCTTGGTTTATTGCACAAAAATTTGTAATGAAATATTAGTCTGCGCTCGGCCGCCGTCGTGAGTGGACTCTGTGTCGCTTGTAAGCAGCAGCTTGTGCTGAAAAAGATCGCTGTACGGATACAAAATATTTGACATACCAAACATGATACTTCACGCATTCTATAATGTACCTACTACCCAAGGAGAGATTTTATTCACAGTCTTATAATTTTTCTAGAAGTAAGTAGGGATTATAAATTCATAATATTATTATTTCGTTTCGGACTTGATGGAGTGACCTGCAGATGTACTTCGAAGACTGCTACTGGAACTAATAGCCGAGCTGAGCTAGATGTGCCGAGTTTGGGCTCATCTCGTTAGTTATGTTGAGATCTTACCTCCGGACTTGATGGAGTGACCTGCAGGTGTAATTCAAAGACTACTACTGGAACTAATAGCCGAGCTGAGCTAGGTGTGCCGAGTTTGGGCTCATTTCGTTGGTTATGTTGAGACCTTACCTCCGGACTTGATGGAGTGATCTGCAGGTGTACTTCGAAGACTGCTACTGGAACTAATAGCCGAGCTGAGCTAGGTGTTCCGAGTTTGGGCTCATTTCGTTAGTTATGTTGAGACCTTACCTCCGGACTTGATGGAGTGACCTGCAGGTGTACTTCGAAGACTGCTACTGGAACTAATAGCCGAACTGAGCTAGGTGTGCCGAGTTTGGGCTCATTTCGTTAGTTATGTTGAGACCTTACCTCCGGACTTGATGGAGTGATCTGCAGGTGTACTTCGAAGACTGCTACTGGAACTAATAGCCGAGCTGAGCTAGGTGTGCCGAGTTTCGGCCCTTTTTTGTAGTTATGTTGAGACCTTACCTCCGGACTAGATCGCGTGACCTGCAGGTGTACTTCGAAGACTGCTACTGGAACTAATAGCCGAGCTGAGCTAGGTGTGCCGAGTTTGGGCTCATTTCGTTAGTTATGTTGAGACCTTACCTCCGGACTTGATGGAGTGACCTGCAGGTGTACTTCGAAGACTGCTACTGGAACTAATAGCCAAGCTGAGCTAGATGTGCCGAGTTTGGGCTCATTTCGTTAGTTATGTTGAGACCTTACCTCCGGACTTGATGGAGTGACCTGCAGGTGTACTTCGAAGACTGCTACTGGAACTAATAGCCGAGCTGAGCTAGGTGTGCCGAGTTTGGGCTCATTTCGTTAGTTATGTTGAGACCTTACCTCCGAACTTTATGGAGTGATCTGCAGGTGTACTTCGAAGACTGCTACTGGAACTAATAGCCGAGCTGAGCTAGGTGTGCCGAGTTTCGGCCCTTTTTTGTAGTTATGTTGAGACCTTACCTCCGGACTAGATCGCGTGACCTGCAGGTGTACTTCGAAGACTGCTACTGGAACTAATAGCCGAGCTGAGCTAGGTGTGCCGAGTTTCGGCCCTTTTTGGTAGTTATGTTGAGACCTTACCTCCGGACTGGATGGAGTGACCTGAAGGTGTACTTTGAAGACTGCTTCTAGAACTGATACACGAGTAGAACTAGCTGATAAGAATGTGTATAGTTTTTAACTCTTTAACTCGATTGTGATTTTAGGCCAAGACCTAAGACGTTTGGGAAAGGCTCTGGTAAGAAACTAGTTGATAAAAAATATAAAAAAAAATTACAGCCGCCATCTTGGATTTTCATTTTGACCTCACTATCGGCTTTAGCGCCCTTAAAAACCATAAAAACGATACCCATGATGAAAAAAAAAATTACAGCCGCCATCTTGGATTTTCATTTTTATCTCACTATCGGCGATCTCAATATCCGTCACTTTCTTTCTTCGCACGGCTAAATTACGAACGATTTTAACATTCATACTCAGTTGGTTATTCGACCTTCGCAATTTATCACCCTAAAGTAGGCAGGCCGTCTGGCGACTGCCTACTGCCGCGCGTAAATGTATGAAGATTTTGTTTTTTGTTAGGTATGATAATTTAGTGAGTTTCTTTACATACACTAAAATGTAATTGACAGGCTTATGGTGATTTATCGAGGTAGGCACTGCTTATACGCAATGCACGCCACTGCTTAGTACGCTATCATAATTGCGTAACTTGGAATGGCAATCCATTCCAATTTGACAGTACAACAATATCCATTGCGTTGTATTTGTTTTACGAATTTTTAACGATTTTTTTAAACATGTAGCCTATATGTTAATCCAGTGTGTCAGCTACCTCCATACCAAATTTTATCAAAATTGGTCCAGCCGTTTGAGCGTGAAGAAGTAACAAACATATAAACACACACACAAACTTTCGCCTTTATAATATTAGTGTGATGAATATTGTAGCATTGGTAGTGTGTGCCTTGAAGGGTATGTGCCAAATAAACATATTTTCTAAGCTTGTTTTCAATATGCTCGTTCGCAATTAATACATAGGTACGTACTTTGGCAAGTACTTGATTAATCACTGTCCAGTGAAATGAAGTAAATAGCATCTACTTTTATGAACACTTCACATTACCTACAAACTATTTGAAAACAAATCAACGTAAGCTTTAAAAAAAATACATGGCAAAAATTAAATAAAATTAGGCTCAAGTATCAAGTCGTGTCAGTTTACTCATAATTTCACCGCTTCGCGCATGTCGCTGTGTGTGTGAGCCGTGCACGTGTAGTAGTGAGACTCAATACCTAAAATTGAAGCGCGTCAATTCGTAAACGCGTCCTTAACGACCACACTATTATCACGAGTTCAGAACCCAATTTTAATAGGAAATATAGGAATAATCCCTAAAAAGGTAGCAAGGTAAGGGAACAGACAGACGTTTGTTACCTTTTCATGCCGTAAATGGATTTCGCTGAAATTTGTCACGCAGTATAGTTAAGTTAGATCGAGACCTGGGTTAGGGTGTATATACATACATACATACATAATCAGCCTATAATGTTCCCACTGCTGGGACACAGGCCTCCTCTCGGTGAGAGGGAGTGGGCCGTAATCCACCACGCGGGCCCAGTGCGGGTTGGCAGATGTCACATGTCTTCGAATTTTTGGTTCTAGGACATGCCGGTTTCCTCACGATGTTTTCCTTCACCGTTTTGAGAGCAGTGGTGATGAAATAATTTACACAAAGTAAAGCGCCTGTCTGGGTTCGAACCCACGACCTACAACTCCTAAGTCGCGGCCGTTACCACTTGGCCACCAGTCCACTACTGCTCTAGTTACTGGTTAGGGTATAGGATACTTTTAACCCAGTAAGGTAGTACGCCCCCCGCGGGATAATTTACAACCTCTTTCGCCCGCGGGACTTCGTCTGCATTTTTATTATAAGACAGCAGGAAGAAAAGTTGCGGAGTAGCCTATGCTGCCTTCCAGGTCTTAGGCTAACTATCTGTCCAATTTCATAACGATCGGTTCAGTGGTTTATGCGTGAAAAAGTAAGACAGGCAAACATAGTTACATGCGCAACAATAATATAGGGATGCATAGATGTACTTACCCATCGCTTGTTTACCCATAGCGCATTGGTAGGTATTTCTAGGACTCTGATTGTGATGTGGGTAGGGGACCAGACCCGCACAAACGCCGAGAATCGTGAACGGCTCAATCTCCAAATGCGTGGTAACATACGGATCTATTTCAATTTCAACAGTAGCTATATGACTGTCATTCTCCTCGTTTACATCTAGGTACTCAATAAGTCCATCATTTAAAAAGTCTTGAAATTTTCTGATTCCTCTGTTTAATTCGTTTATATGGAATTGTTGGACTAGTGGGTAACCTTTTTCTACAATGATATACGGTCTACAGAGTCGACCACCATCGCTGCATATGTAGACTGTCCTCTGATTGTGATTAGGGTAAATAGACACGAAAGCCGATATAAGCCCACGTCGTCGGAACATTCTAAAGACTTTTATAAGCCTTTTGTATTGTCTTGAAACACCTAGTATATTACCTGAAAATAATAATAAAATGATGAGGTTTCTTATTACTTTTGAGTAACATCCAATCATCTGGTTAATGCCTAACCATTCAGAAACACCATGTAGACGGCCGGGTGATTGATTTCCTCGCCACCTAACAGTCTGACATCTTCTACGCCCGCGTTGCGAGCGAGCCTGGCGATGGGCTCCTCCGAGCACTCGGTGGTGATGTGCGTCATCAGCGCCAGGTTCTTCACGAGCCCGCACGCTTCACCCTCCGGAGTGTCGGACGGACACAACATGCCCCACTGCGAAGGTTGCAAGGAACGCGGTCCAGATACCTTCCTAGTCTTCTCAAACTGAGAATTAACTCTGGTCATCATACCCAAGGCTGATATGTAACTGAGACGACTTAACACTTGAGTTACTCCATGCCTTTCCATTTTGAATCTTTTGATCGTCCAGTTACCCTGGAACAGAAAATATTTTTTTGACCACACAATTATTTCTAGATTTGAATTTACTGAATGAAATATTTATGAAGTCTTACAGAAGAAATGGCGGCGAACAATCCATTCGCAATCAGATCAGGTCTCATGTGTTTAACAACATCAAACGGTGCAGCTTTAACTTTAGGTATTATTTTGTCTGCTATTGATTTCAATTCCCAATTGAATCTTTTGAAAAGATCTTCAAACATCAAAGCAAGCAAAGAGCCAGCTAGCTCAAGTCTCTTGTTTCCATAGTAGTCAGGGTCATCAATGGCAGCCTTATTTGTCTCAGCTTCAATTACTCTTTTAACCATTATAGCTAGGTAGATAGCTTTGACATAGAAATTATAATTTTCTACTGATACATGAGCTAGAATTGTTGTAGCCAACAAATCTCGAGCCTCGTCAATGGGAGTGCGTACTTTCGCACCGCCTGATTGAAACCTGTGAGAAGAAACATTTACACCACAACATGTACACCATTATGTATAACTCAAAATGAAAATCATTATGCAAGGCCTATATTTATGAATTGTATACCTTTTAACCTTAAGTTTGCTTCCGATATAAGAAAGTGCTTGATTTTGAGTAAATATTTTCAAATTATGACAATCCATGATGCAAGGGGCCATCTTTTTCAGTGATGTATCATCAGTACCTATGAGCTGCATAATTTCTTGATCACTGCAGATACCCATAGCCTTGAAGGCGACAGCAATAGGAATGTCCTGAAAATTATATGCAAATTAGTGTAGGTCATAGAGATAGTCGCACTAATATTATAAAGGCGAAAGTTTGTGAGTGTGAGTGTGTGTGTGTTTATGTTTGTTACTTCTTCACGCAAAAACAGCTGGACCAATTTTGATAAAATTTAGTATGGATGTAGCCGACACCCTGGATTAACATATAGGCTACTTTTTATCCTGATATACCTACGGGATCGACATTTACGTAGGTGAAACCGCGGGGCGCAGCTAGTAAAATATAAATGTTTTATTTAGAGCAGTGGCTGAGAAAAAGATTGCCACACTATTTATACAGGTAATACAGGTTGCACGGACATCGGCGCACAAACTGTATCCATGAATTCGTCGATGTCACCCTGCCACCCTCTGGGTTCAATTTCCACAGAATAAAAATAATTTATAGGAAGGACTTCATTTCTTTTCTAGATAATTTCAGTAACAGTTTCCGATACTTAGGTTTAGGTTTTTTACAGTTAGGTAGATACACGGAATAGAAAAAACGAGTGGAAGTGCCACGCAGCTATCGCGCGTGTGTCACAATTATGCGGAGCTCCGCAACACCGGCTCTGAGGCGGCTCAGTCGCGATTAGCTACTTGCTGTGATAGGACGTCTCGAACTTAACGAAAAATATTACAAACACGCCTTACTGTGCAATTTTTACATGCAAAAACGATAGCAGGACAAAAAATTTATCTTGCGGAGGTGTATCGTATCACCGGAAAGTATAAAACTATGATATATTTCAATATAATTGTTTTTATTGACAAAACCATATTTATTACTTTGTTGCGAACTAAAAACTACCTTATGTCCATTGTTTAAAGTCTAAATCAACTTGCTCGCTGTCTTGAATATCATCGTATACATTCTAGAAAATTCGACGCTACTCGATTAGGGATGGGACACATTCAACTAGTTCGGTATCGATAAAACAATAAAATGTGTATTTATATAGTGAAACGTTATACGTTACCATGACATATTATGAACTCGTTGTCGTTCTTCTCGATTAATTGAATTATATGGTTTGAGTTTGAGTATTTATATTCTGACAAATAAACCAAAATCATTCATTCATAGCTGGACGTAGGCCTCAAAAAGAACTAATACTAATAAACAGTGATAGGAATAGGTACTTAGTGCCTAATTGCCTAAACTTCGAAGAAAATAGACGAAAGTCTGAGACTTCCTTACGACTGAAATATTTTTTCGGGACTAATGTCGGGGTTTCGGGACATCACCTAAGTACATTTAATATTAATGTTATTAATAGAGTACACTAATTGAATTCATTTTCCTTTTTAACCGACTTCAAAAACAAGGAGAACATTCTAAATAACCAGTAGATACGTTTTCTATTGTTATTAATACAGGTAAAGAACTGGGTCCGGTTGAAAGCCAAGGGTACTGACTTAAAAATCTTTTCGATTTTTTTTTTCAAAACTGTCCCAATTTTATTGCAGTTTCGAATTAACCTTGACCATAGAAACTATTTAGATTACAAGTAGCATGGTCCTACGACGCACCGTTTCCGAATTATGGGCCTCCGAATTTTATTTTTAAAACGCTTTGTATTTTCAAAATGGTGGCTCGGATGAAAATCTTTTCTGGAAAGAAATTGTTGCTCTAGTCGAAAACCATGAGGACTGATGTAAAAAACCCGCGAAATATTGAAAAAAAAAAGTTTGAGAATTTTTTTTTAATTTTTTGTCGGTCGAAAAATTTTTTTTTCCTTGATTCATGTTGGGATACTGCTTGCACGGGGGTAACACAGGGGGGGTTAAATTTTGGTTATTTTTTGCCTAGGACGCACCGTTTTCGAGATATTTGAATTTAATTATAGATATCTTGTCCTCATCCCTAGCTGAGTAGAAAAATAGATAACAGGTGCATACGAATATGACATCTATTTCAATGATGTTAGCGTGCTAAATAGAGTAATTTAGTACAGCGCCCTCTAGCGTTGAGTAGCTGAACTCGTTGGGGATTGCTCGAATTTGATTGATACATGGAAAAATGTACTTCATTGATTTTGACATGTAAAATAAAAACAACATTCAATAGTTGTAATAAGACTTAATTTTGAACAACAATAAATAAACTTTTCGCCATAGTTGCATTTATATTTAGTAGCCAATTATATCATCGTTTTCTGTGTATTGAAATGTTTATTTTAATTTGCAATTGTGTGAGTTTGGCGACACTGGTTCCCGTACTAAGGAAGTCTAAGGGCACTTCCACTCGTTTTTTCTATTCCGTGGGTAGATACCTAGTAATACTCATAAACAACTTACATCGGACAAGGCATTATGTCTCAATACATATTTTCCATTTTTTACAATGACATTAGTTCGGGTTTTCTTTTCATGTGTGGAACTAGTCACTTGACATTGAATGGCTCCTTTGAACTCATCAACAATCATACGATTCCTGGATAATTGTTCTTGGATCAATATCACTTTTTCTTGACCTGTAAGTTTTTAAATAATAATAAATCCTACTAATATTATAAATGTGAAAGTTTGTGAACATATTTGGATGTTAATTACTCAATCACGCGAAAACCGTTGAAAAGATTTGGATAAAAATTGGCAAATAGTTATACCATTTCCTGAATTAACACATAGGATACTTTTTATCCCGATATTCCCACGGGATCGAAACTTACGGGGGTGAAACCGCGGGGCGCTGCTAGTAAATGTTTAAATATTACTTGAAACAGAGTCAGTGATCAAAATAATTTAGGAAAACTCATTTAATTATCACGTAAAAAATTAAGTTAGATTAAAATTGCTTATTATCTTATAGGCTAGATTGTAATTAATTATTAAGAACCTAGTTCTTTTTAATAAAGGATAAAAAAAAAAAAAAAAAAGGAAAACTCATGCCTTAATAGGGAGTTGAGATGCAAGTCATAGACGCTATGTGATTAATCTTAGACCCGCATAGTAACCTAATTTCAATCTTTTTGCTTTAATCTAACATTAAAATCAAGTAAATTATGAAATCATATACCTCTAATAATAAAATAGCCGCCTGGATCATGTGGACATTCATTCAGTTGTGCTAGTTCAAAGTCGGATTTATTTGTTAGTACACAATTTGAAGACCTTAACATCAATGGCATTCTGTAAACAATAAAATGAAAGAAACCTTATTAGTTTTACACATAACAATGTAACAACACATTACAGTAATAACAGACCCTTTGATAATTTTTGAGTGTTTTATATTGTATTATTTTTTAAATTATGGACAGCAATATGATAATGAATACACACCTTCCAATCAACTGTTTATTCTTTATAACCCTTTGATTACCTCTTATATATTCTATGTCAACTGTGATTGGTGCGGAATATGTCATGTCCCTGAGCCTGCACTCGTGGGGTGTAGTAGGCTTGGTAACATTGTAACCTTCTTCTAAGTCTGGTGTTCCAACATAAGCATTTAAATATTTTATGTAAAATAATGGGTCTGCATCACAGAACACTTTTTCATTGGCTTGTACTATTTTCTTTATTTCAACATTGATAAAATAGTTAAAAGAATCAATGTGCTGTTTAACTAAGCCTTTGACTTGTAAAAATGATGGCACTAGCTTCCATTTGTCCTGAAAATGAATAAACTTATATGAACTTCTTCCTCTGCATATTGATGTTTATATTGACATCTATCTATATATATAAAAGAAAGTTGTGTTAGTTACACTATTTATAACTCAAGAACGGCTGAACCGATTTGGATGAAAATTGGTGGGGAGGTAGCTTAGAACCAGGAGACGGACATAGGATACTTTTATCTTTTTTTTTCTTTTCTTATAGGTGTAGGGCTGGGTAGGAGTAGTGTAGGAGTAGGTTAGGAGTAGGGTAGGAGTAGGTTAGGAGTAGGGTAAAGTAGGGTAGGAGTAGGTTAGGAGTAGGGTAGAAGTAGGGTAGGAGTGGGGTAGGAGTAGGGTAGGGGTAGGGAAGAGTAAGGGGTAGGACACCACGCGAACGAAGTAGCGCCGGGCAGCTAGAAATAATTTATATGGCAAAACAATGTTTGCCGGGTCAATATAAAAGGCTAGTATCCCGTCTGACACTTCATAGTGCAGGTGTCACTGCACAGAAAGCATTGTAAAAACTAAATAATTAACTTTGTTGTTTATATTTTACAGGAAGATGACTGAAGGGTTATAGGATCAGTGTATAAGACTTGGAATAATAATCCCCAACATCTGTTAGACCTCTTCTAGCACCATAACTTTGAGTATCCTGGACCCTGTTAATGTTACACATTGGTTATGTTACGGTCTTACATTGGTAGAACTTTGTAGTGGTCTTTCTTTGTTAACGAAACGTAGCAGTATAAAACATACTGCTCTCATCGTAAACTAACCTCCAGACTTTTTATAGGATCTCGCGAACCCTTAGAAGAATCCCAATCATTTTGTCTCTTGTTAATCTCCCCCATGATTACAGTTTCAATAGACGTGTACTTATTTACTTCATTAAATTAACTGTGTACAGAAAATAACGAACAGACTGTATTTTCTTTCAAACGGCCCAAATAAATCAACTTAAAACGTTTTCTCGTGCCGGAAAGCCACAGCACACATTTGTTGTTGACCACAGTTGACAGTTGTTGACAAAATGACGGCTGGTGTCAGTGTCAATGTCAAGTTGTCAACCAGATGAATTTTGGGTGCGTTCCGAGTTGCACTCCTACACAATTACAGCTTTCTAGTACTAACGGTCTTTTAGCAAAACCTCGGACAGACAGACAGACGGACATGACGAAACTATAAGGGTTCCTAGTAGGAACTACGGAACCCTAAAAACATTCAAAATGCAGAAATTGGAAGCAGCTCAATTCCAAGCTTTATTGTCAAAACGGATCCTAAATCCGATACTTCCTTCCTAAATGTGATTTTAGGAACGAATAAATATCGGGTCCGATATTCAGGATGATGTAATAAGCTCTTTATTTACTTGGGCTGTGGGCAAGACCACAGAACACATATACTCCACAGAACACATATACTCCCAGCGGAGGGCAAGACCAAGAAAAAAAACTTATTGACACTTTGTTGACAGCGGCTGCCTGTGAAGCACAGTGTGACGCAACTCTCTAATAAAAAAAGGAACTATCGCAACTGTCTAATAAAAAAATAAACTATGAAACGTGCGCTAATCACAGATAAAATATGACAAATTTAGCGCACGTTTCATACAAGCGACGTGTTTCAACTTTTTCTATGGGAGTTCCGTCTCTTATATATGTTTATACATGTTTACTTACTCTATGGTGAAGCATGGACGTAATAGAAGTAACAGGACCGAGCACTCGATAAATCGCGTCATTCAAAAATGAACCATATTAGTTGGGCCTTGGGTTTATTTTAGATACAATGTTTGTGTGATGAGCATGATCATTTGTTCTGTGTCTGGGTGTAATTTATCTATATATGTATGTATTTAGAAATATATAAGTATGTTTATCAGTTGTCTAGTACTCATAACACAAGCTCTGCTTAGCTTGAGACTAGACGGCGTTGTGTGATAGTTGTGGAATATTATATTATATTATTATATATTATTGTCGTAACCGAGGCAAAACGTGCCGAAAGAGAGAGCCCAACTGAGCCGTCTGTCCCTTTTTCTCAATTGCCAGGAGATAAAAACGTTAAATATGGTAAAAAATATTTAATTGACCGAACAGTCAAATATTTAACTTCTAAGTCATGAAGGTAGCAACTAAGAAAATAATTACTTTTGTAAATATTTATGCTTGGTTACAAGACCAGCAAACTCTCTTAATTTTATTTATTTAATAACTAACCAACTTCAGAATGACGGCTCTAAATAATTTTCGTAAAAACTACTATGGTTACCCTGAAATGTGTCATTGTCTGTTGTCATGTGAGCAATAATGAGCATCATATTGTAATCTTTGGTCATGTGTGTCATTGTCATGGCGATTTTTTCTTGTTGTTGTTTTTCTCTAGTATTGTAATAGTAGTCTATGTTTTGAACCCCATGGTTCAAAACAACAAGAAAAAAAAAATACCGTCGATTTATCTGTTCATGCGCCCATGCGCATGAACAGATAAATCGACGGTATTTTTTTGTGAAAATGATCTAAAAGTGTTGCGTAAAATCGTGCAAAAGCGAATCCTATGGTGGATGCGGCATATCCTTTCACAGGTAAGCAATAATAAAGATTTTGTTTACTAACATGGCTAGAGGCTATGGCTAGAGGGACCATGCCGCAGGCGTTTTGTAAACAGAAGACATTTCTAAGACGACCCACTAACCCATTATTATTGGCTTCGTTTATTTGTGAATAAAAGTATCTACTAATATTATGTATGTAATAATTATATTTTGTACCTCGTATCGTATGATTAAAAGAGCAATATTTTTCTGTTATATCAGCTTTCCGAAGATTGAAGAAATTACCCAAAAATGGTTGGATGAAATTCTCGTGTCACAAAAAAATACAAAAAACTCAACGGTCTGCAGCCTTCACTTTAGTCCGGCACTTATATATTGGAAACGCACGAAAGTAAAAGTAATAGAGGTGTACGATATTCGGAGGACGTAAATATACGTAATATGTTTGTTACGACATCACATTACAAATCTTTGAATTTCTCGGTTATTCTCTACTATAATATGCGTGTATTATACATATAAACCTTCCTCTTGATTCACTTCATCTACCGCATCAAAATCCGTTGCGTAGTTTTAAAGATCTAAGGTTACAGACAGCGGGAGCGACTTTGTTTTATACTATGTAAAGATAAATATATTATAATTATATGACTTGGTTTTATTTCCATTTTGTCTTCATTTCTAAGCCTCACCTGCTCCCAAGGGCGTTCGCTGGAAGGAGAAAACCCTGGATGCACCACTAATCTCCACAACCTATTCAACAATACTCATTGTTATGAATTTTTTTTTCAATCCTAAGAAGCACCACAGATTGTGTTGTATTGCCAAAGTGAAAGGGATTGTCATTCAGAGGTTTTAATGCAATTAGGGTGCTGCGACGCTATTCTTTAAAAATCTCACCGTGAAAACTTAGGTGGAGTGGGCTGTCAATTCCCAGCAAAAAACAAACTCACTTCACCTAAGTTTTCACGGTGAGATTTTTACAGAATCGACCGGCGGCTCTCGTGAGCTATTCATATGACACTAGCTAGCGATATCGTAACTCAAAATCACGAATTTTATCCTACACCATTATCCCTAGCACTGATGAAGACGGGAAGGTACGCATCGAAGTAACAGGACCGAGCACTCGTTCCAGAAAAACGAGCAGACAGAGAGGTGACCTCCTGAGCCGTTTGTCCCTTTCTAATAGGGTGACCAAACATTTTTTACACACAGGAAAATTCAAGGACTGACATTCAATATATTGGTACAAATAAATAATAAAATAATTGTTCTGTGTACATTTAGGGTCAGTTCACACCGAGACGCGACGCGACGCGCAGTTTTCAAGATGGAAATACAATTACAGACCTTATCTACTACACTAAAAGGTACACAATTCAGTGTCTGCTAGCTACGTCGCTTTACGCAGCGCGGCGCCGCCGCCGCGCGGCGTAGCTCACTGAATCGTGTACCTTTTTGTGTAGTAGATAAGGTCTGTAATTGTATTTCTATCTTGAAAACTGCGCGTCGCGTCGCGTCTCGGTGTGTACTGACCCTTAGTATAAATTTTATCTATGAAATACTCTGTGAAGCAGTGCTGCCAACTTAGCATTTTTTTGGCTAAATTTAGCACATTCCCCAGTGATTTAGCACGAAAAAATTCAGTTTAGCCTATAGTATATTTTTTAGCATTTTACCCTGATAAGATAAAGTCTGCATTTTGTATATTTTTTTAAATTTTACCATTAAACTTGTAACAGAATTACAAGCCAGATTGCCTACGAAATTACGAACTTTGCAGTTCTACGAAAAATGTAAATATTTTGAGCACAAGAAACGCTAAAAGTTGTCAAACTACCAATCGTTGAAATAGTCCAAGAATTTAAAACAGATGCAACAGGAATTCATAAACTTATCACAATGGCGAAACATTGTTTAAATACAATGCAATTTTATAATGTAAGATTCGGATTAAAAAGGGTTAACAAATGCCGTTTTTCCTACGAGGTCTCTGACTCAAACTTGCGAAAAATAGGGACATATTATAAGGCTTATGCATCTACGTCTTCCGCGCTATATCTGCTGTCTGCTTCTATTCAAGAGGATACCGACGATGTTTTATGTGTCACAAAATTGGTGCTTCTTTTACAATAGGTATTGTAAAGATTTTATAATAAATGCTCTTTTTCTCCCTATTGGCATTTTTTTATATTTTCCGAAAAATTTAAGCATATTTTTGGCATTTTTCGAATGTAGATTTAGCATGAAATAATTTTTAGAGTTGGCAGCACTGCTGTGAAGTGAAGTGTCTGATTATGTCTGTCTGTGGCTTTTGCTCGCTAAAATAATAAAATTATGTTCATCAAACTCGAAATTCTGGCGGACTACATTGCGAAAGACTTCTTCGAGACAAAAAATTAGCATCAATAAATTACTCTTTCATGAGGAAAATGTCCCTCTAAGTAATCTATCAATTTTTTACAAATCAAGATGGTTTACGAGACCATACCTCGTACAGTTAGAATTCTCCTACTAGGAGAACCTGGTGTCGGAAAAACATCGCTCATACTTTCCTTAGTAACTGAAGAATTTACTGAACATGTGCCGCCGAAGGCTGAAGAAATCACAATTCCCGCAGACGTTACGCCGGAGCAAGTACCAACCAACATTATCGATATTTGTCGTATGTACTTATTATTACAATACAACATAAAATAAAATGCTAAGTAAATGCACTGTTACGATATGTATTATTTGCTTTACAAGCTTTTAACGAGATGCATAAACATGTAGACGCAATAATTAGTACTTAGAAATTGCATTGCATAATTTCCGTTTTACCTAGAATTCTAGTAAAGTAAAACCAATTTCTGTAAAGCGAAAAAAAACTTAACACAGGTTAATGTTTGACATAAGTAAAAAAAATTTACAAGAACTTTTCAAACTAGAATGGCTAGGCATTATAGAGTCTTTCTTCTTTCAAAGCAATTGAATTGTTCAGTGTATCTATTTGACAATTGAATGCAATTTATTTAAAGTAAATCCTCTTTGTTTAATCAAGTATAAACATATTCTAGAGTTTATAAACCTAACATATAATAAACCCTTTAGTTGCAGAACAAACACTAGAGCAGGTGGGAGAAGAAATTGAAAGGGCTCATGTAATATGCATAGTTTTCTCAGTGGACAGACAAGAGACACTCAACAAAATAGCATCATATTGGTTACCTTTTGTGAGAGAAAACTGTCCTGATGAGTACAGAAAGCCCGTCATTCTGGTTGGAAACAAGATTGATTTAATTGACTATTCTGTAATTGATGTAAGTTTTATATCATATTAATATGTTTTGTTTATATGATTCTGATTATTTTATTTAATTAGAGAAATAAACAATACTAATTAAATAACTAACTTAAAAAAAAAAACAATACGACTATTATCATTATCTGTGTCTCACTGCTCAGTCATCAGTGCAGTTAGCATGTGACATTATTACCTCCGTATTATTTAATTTCTGAACACAACCTGTTTGACAGGTACAAACAGTTTGTATGGGATAATAAAATTGTTGCTTTTACTATTTTCCTTACAACTTCTTCCATATTTTCTCACTTTTTAAACTTCATTTTTGTATATATTTTATGAAAATTTATGTTGCAGAATATTTGGGACATTGCAGAGGAATATCCTGAAGTGGACAGGTGTATAGAATGCTCGGCTAAATCTCTTATAAATGTTTCTGAGATGTTCTATAATGCACAAAAGGCGGTCCTCCATCCAATTAATCCTATTTACAGTATTGAAGATCAAGAGGTAAGTAATTACCTGCTCAATAATATTTATGTGGGTAAACATAGTCAAGAAATTCATAGATTTTTTTATAGCTAACAGATACATGCAAAAGAGCTTTAACAAGGATATTCAAGATCTGTGATTTAGATGGTGATGGCCTGCTAGATGACTATGAAGTAACAATGTTTCAACGGAAATGTTTTGATTCACCTTTGCAATTACAGGTAATTTATTGAACATTGTGCAATTGTTTTAGCATCATGCGTTGTTATGTCAATTAATTATGACATAACAGACTAGTTACCTACTGTATTCTGAATTTTAATCAGTATTAGTATTTTTGATTGAATAATTAATTTCAGGTTTTAGATGAAGTAAAATCAGTAATTGCTCAAAACATCGCTGGTGGTATAGAAAATGATTGTATAACAATAAAGGGTTTTATTTTCTTACATTGTTTATTTATACAAAGAGGGAGAAATGAAACAACATGGACAGTCCTTCGTAAGTTTGGCTATGAGGAGAGCCTGGAATTAACTCATAATTATTTATATGCAAAGTGAGTATTCTATGTTTATCTAGTCTTACATAATTATTATTTTCTTAAGGGAATCATAGACATATTTTTGTTTTTTTTTTCTGAGGTGCCATTATAAAATCATTTTCATTTGCAGTATTAAAGTACCTGTAGGCTGTACATCCGAACTATCATACAAAGGCCAGCAGTTTCTAGCACAGTTGTTTGAAAAATACGACAATGACAAAGATGGCATGCTAAATCCCACTGAATTAAAAAATGTATTCTCCTGCTGCCCTAGAATACCATGGCATAATTTGCGATACACTGTACCTACAAATGACAAGGTATTTAATTTTATTATGTACCTATAATGTTATTCACTAAGCAAGTTCAAAATATTCTGTAGTGTATTTAAGACCATAAATATATCAGCTACCTCATCATTTTAAGTCAGAGACCTGACAACCAGACACAACAACCAGTTTTAAGGTGTATTGTGTTCCCCAATAACTGGGTTGTAGAGGGCAGATAGACAGTTGCTCCATGTAATATACTGGTATTCAGCTGAATTTGGTCAGACTGGAAGCCAACCCTAACAGAGTTGGGAAAAAGTTAGGTAGATGATGATAATTTATACTTTACACTTGCCCTTTCATCCTTAGATTACCGTAATTACAAGTTGGTGGGGAGTAATATTGGCAGTGGTGTTTCTGTTTCCCATAATTTCTAACTAATCCATTGTTGTCATTGCAGGGATATTTGACTTTACAAGGTTGGATGTGTCGTTGGACTTTAATGACGTTAGTGGACTTGCAAAATACAAGTGCTTACTTAGCTTACCTGGGCTTCAATTTTCTAGAAAATGAAACACAAAAAACAGCTATACACAGTAAGTTCAAGAGATACACTACACAATATGACATAATATTATCTATTTTTGTTTTGAACTATGACTAGTACAACTTTTATTTATTTATTCTGTTCGGTTATTTTATTTATTTATTTTATTCTGTACGGGAAATTTACAGCTAAATTAAACAATGCTCTTATACAATATGCTTCTGAAGGCCGTTTACAAGTTTCCACTAATAAACACTTGAAACAAAAAGACACCAAAAAAGGTCGGTACAAAATACCTCTAACATAAATTAGGAAACAAAAATAACTTAGTATTTTTTACAGTTACTCGTGAAAAGAAAGTTGATATTGCCAAGAAACAATCCAGTCGTAATGTTTACCAGTGTCATATCATCGGTCCAAGGTCATGTGGAAAAACATCTATTTGTAGGAGCTTCCTCGGCATAGCACATAAGGTTGGAGTTGGATATATTTCTTGTTCCACTACAAAAATTATTATTCTATTGCGAATCTGTACTTTTATTAACTTCTTTTCAGAAAATAAAGCCACACGCCAATGAGCGGGGAGACAGCAATACTTCTGAGAATTGTTGTATAAATACTGTGTTGGTGTATGGTCAAGAAAAGTACTTAGTATTAAAAGAAATACCAATAACGCGTGTCTCAGATCCGCTACAGCCGCACGAAGTCAATTGTGATGTTGCTTGTCTTGTTTATGATGTTGCTGCCAGTCGGTCCTTCGAATATATTGCTCGGATATATATTGTAAGTATCATTCAATGTGACAATTTAAACCTAAAAGAGACACATAGGTGGGATACTGTCTTTTTTACATTGTTCTCACATATAGAAGCAACAAGAATAATGTACCCAGGATTTTGTAATATCTTGATTTAAAAGAGTGTCCATGGAGTTTCTTGCCCGTTCTTCTCCATAGAGATCTACGCTTTGGAATGGGCAACTAGCTTCAACTTTCGGACTAACTGACAGACTATTTAATTTTGACAATTCAAAAGTGCCTGTACAAGGTTTAATTGAAATAAATGATTTGAGTTTGAGTTTGAGATAGGATGTGGCTGGCCTGTATTTAAATATGTTGCAGATCATAGCAAAAAACCATATATAATACCCAAATATGTATTTGATTCGAATTAGACAAAGATATAAATTATTTACAATAGACGGGACATAGCGAACAAAACCGTGATCCGATACTTGTTACCTAGGGGTAACAAGTCCCTCAGTCTAGTATGGTACGCCTGCGCGTCAAGTCGCATTCGTGTCCACAAAAAGAAAAATATTTTCTAAGGAAATATACGAGTTACGCATTAGGTACGATTTTGGAAATATCGTTATGGTAAAACGACTGGACCTAACTTCGGTTTATTTTCGTATGAATTATTTATATTTACTCAGTGATTAGAATTAAATAATTTTCATAAAATAGATCTAGAAAATTTGCTAATTTTGTAATAAACGCCCTCTGTGGTTGAGTAGCTTTACTACTGCCGCGCAGAGATGTGATATTGTTTATCGATTTTGTTATCGATAATATTGATTACTAGCTGTGCCCCGCGGTTTCACCCGCGTTAATTTGAGGAAAAAAACCTACTAAAATAATTATATTCCATTACTGTAAGATATTACATAAGAATATTACTTATACCCTCATGGTGACCAGCTGCCTTGCGGAGTTATTATAAAACTATGATATCTCCTAAGATATTCATCTTTCTCCTAACATAATCATTCATTGAATATAAACCAGTCAAAACGACAATTATTAAACAAATAATTATGTTTTATTTCAAAGACAATAGATATTTTTAATTTACTACTTAACGATTTATTTAACCATTTTACCTTTTATACTAATCGGACTTCGGTCCATTACGTGATAAAAGATTTTAATTATTACATTGTACAAACATCGACATTAAATTATCGAAATCTTGTCCACATCTCTAGCTGGTAGAAAAATAGATAACAGGTGCATACGAATATGACATCTATTTCACTGATAGTAGCGTGCTAAACAGAGTAAATTGGTTACAGCGCCCTCTAGCGTTGAGTAGCTGAACTCGTTATGGATTGCTCGAATTTGATTGTTAGATGGAAAAATGGTCGATACTGATTTTGACATGTAAAATAAAAACAACATTCATGAATATTGTAATAAGACTTAATTTTGAACAAAAATAAATATACTTTTCGCCAAAGTTGCATTTATAATTTGTAGATAATTTTCTATTCCGTGATTATGCTGCTCTAATTTTGCTATACTAAGCCAGATGGCGTCATCGAGACATGGTTTTTCTAAGACATTTCTTTGCATAGTCCCTCTATTGTACCTATCTTAAATCTCTTTGGAGTTAGACCACCTATGTAAATGTTGCCAATTCGTTTACAGAAATATTTTGCAGAAAGTCATATACCTGTATTAATAGTGGGAACTAAGGGTGATGCGCTGATCGCAAGACAGGAGTACATTCTCCAACCAGATGTGTTCTGCAATAAATACCAACTGCTGCCACCTCAGTTGTTCAACATTAGAGAAAATAAACACGATGTGTTCGTCAAACTCGCTACCATGGCTGCATTTCCGTAAGTAAACACTTATTGTTCAGTACTGCTTTTACAAAAGATGGTGTTATCCTCAGTGTAGTTGTGGTTTGCAATAATTTAAACTTGAACTGATCTTATAAAACAAAATTCAACAAACTCTTCCTAAATAATAATTGCTGGAATTGCGATACTGTTATTTTAATTGTCTTTGTCAGTCAATTTCAAGCAGCTTGGATTTTATTCAGCAAGCACAGGTTAGTGTAAATTGTATCCCAATTATTTTGAATGCTTCAAAGGTTTTGTTTTAACAGTGAACTCTTAATATTTCAGACACTTGAAGCACTTTGCCAGCTTGACGGGCGACAATTCGTCGTGGTGGAAGGCGGGAATTGGAGTCGCCGCTGCCACTGTCGTGGGCTTTGTACTCATTAAGATATTTAGTTTCCAGAAACGTTGATTAGAAGTGCTGCAGCTTTTATTTATTGTACATAAATATTGTTATGTATTAAAAATAGTATTGAATTTAAATGCTTGAAACATTTATTTAAATATAGACCAAAGAAAAACCTTGAAATACAAATAGTATACTTATTTTGTTTTCAGTTGTAAATAAAATATTTGATTGCAGAAACCGCTTTCATTATAAGCCACAGCCAGTCCGTTATGAGCACACAATCTAAAATGTGTGCGTTACCGCAGCCAGAAAATGTCGAAAATCGTCATCTAAGGGCAATAGATAATTAGATATACAGCTTCTGTAATTGGTAACCAGATTTTTTAATTCGGTAAGCTTATACATAGTTTTTTACCGACTTCACAAAAAGGAGGAGGTACTATGTTCGGATGTTTGTTTTTTTTTTTTGTATGTTTGTTTCACAATTATTTCCTAAATCCTCTTATAATTTGGTTGGGATTGGAAGTTTTTCGAAAAGATTTCTCAATCCACACGCACATGGGACGGGCCGCACGGCCGGTCAGTGTGCGCTTATAACCGCCGCTACACCGAGTTCAGTTTGTATTCGCATAAAAATTGAGTGAACTGACTACAAATCAATTAATATAAGAGATATTAATTGATTTGTAGGATCGGTTTTATAGGACTGTCAGAGTTGTTTTTATCTATACATATAATAAATCTGTAGACGAGGCGTTTCTGTACATCTATATATATAAAAGAAAGTCTGTTAGTTACACCACTTATAACTCGAGAACGGCTGAACCGATTTGGCTGAAAATTGGTGGGGAGGTAGCTTAGGACCAGGAGACTGACATAGGATACTTTTTTTTTTTTTTTTTTTATAGTAGTAGTAGTGTAGGAGTAGGTTAGAAGTAGGGTAGGAGTAGTGTAGGAGTAGGGTAGGAGTAGTGTAGGAGTAGGGTAGGAGTAGTGTAGGAGTAGGGTAGGGGTAGGGTAGGAGTAGGGTAGGAGTAGTGTAGGAGTAGGGTAGGAGTAGTGTAGGAGTAGGGTAGGGTAGGGGTAGGGTAGGAGTAGTGTAGGAGTAGGGTAGGAGTAGTGTAGGAGTAGGGTAGGAGTAGTGTAGGAGTAGGTTAGGAGTAGTGTGGGAGTAGGGTAGGAGTAGGGTAGGAGTAGTGTGGGAGTAGGGTAGGAGTTGGGTAGGAGTAGTGTAGGAGCAAAACAACGTTTGCCGGGTCAGCTAGTTGAAAATAAAAATAAAAAAAATAGTTGGGCTGTTATAGGATAACCAACAGATGCCATTTCATCAATTTTTGGAATTTTTCTGTTTGGATGTGACAGATTTTGAACAGGCTCAACGTAAAAAGTACCAAACCAATATGGTTCATATTTATACTCAAATATAGTGTAGAACTCAGAGTAGTGATTAGTCTTTGTTTCATCGCAATCGCTTCAGTCTATCAAAAGATAATTATAATCAACTAGCTGTTCCCCGCGGTGTCACACGCTGCGCGGCTCCTAAGGGTCGTAGCTAGAGATGTGCCGTTGCCGGCAATATTGCCCGAAGTAGGAATATTGGTGGCAAGATTGCCAGGAGTGGAAATATTTGGGAATATTGCTTAATTATAAGTCAAATTATCTACGGAAACTTTTTACAATACTTAAAATTAGCATTTAAAGGCCATAGTCTACATTGTGTACAATAAAATATTGTTTTGGGTAAAATTGCCAAAATTGTATTTTACCGGCAATATTGCCTATATTGCCATACACGGTAGTGACTATAAGAAATAACACATAAATATTGAGATTAGAATTGAAAATCGTTGTGTATTGAATAAAACTGGCCAAGTGCGAGTCGGACTCGCACACGAAGGGTTCCGTACGACAAGGCGAAAACACCGAAAAAAACACGTTTGTTGTATGGGAGCCCCCCTTAAATATTTGTTTTATTTTGATTTTCGTATTTGTTGTTATAGCGACAACAGAAATACATAATTTGTGAAAATTTCAATTGTCTAGCTATCGCGGTTCTTGAGATACAGCCTGGTGACAGACAGACGGACGGACGGACAAACGGACAGACAGCGAATTCTTAGTAATAGGGTCCCGTTTTTAGGGTTCCGTAGCCAAATGGCAAAAAACGGAACCCTTATGGATTCGTCATGTCTGTCTTTCTGTCCGTCCGTACGTCACAGCCACTTTTTTCCGAAATTATAAAAACTATACTGTTGAAACTTGGTCAGTAGATGTATTCTGTGAACCGCATTAAGATTTTCACATAAAAATAGAAAAAAAACAATAAATTTTAGGGGTTCCCCATAATTAACTAAAACTCAAAAAAAAAAAAAAATCATCAAACCCATACGTGTGGGGTATCTATGGATAGGTCTTTATAAATGATATTCAGGTTTCTAATATCATTTTTTTCTAAACTGAATAGTTTGCGCGAGAGACGCTTCCGAAGTGGTAAAATGTGTCCCCCCCCCCCCTGTAACTTCTAAAATTAGAGAATGATAAAACTAAAAAAAATATATGATGTACATTACCATGTAAACTTTCACCGAAAATTGGTTTGAACGAGATCTAATAAGTAGCTCGCTTGTGAAAATTTAAAAACATGATCGTACGGAACCCTCGGTGCGCGAGTCCGACTCGCTCTTGCCCGGTTTTTTAACCCTTTGGGTACGGAACCCTAAAAAGGCATAAATTCGAAACATTTCTTTTAATGTTGTACTTGTTTTTCATATAGGTACATATAAAATACAGGTATAAGTATATGTATAATATTGGAAATAACAAAGTGTAAATCTTTACAAATATTTTATGATCGATATACTACACTAAATATAACTAAACGATGATTTCAATTGCAGTAATAATAAAATATATTGGTATTATTTGACAGGCAACATTGGCAATATTGCCAATGTTGCCGGCAATATTGGTATTTTACCGGTAGCGGCAACATTGGGAATATTGCCGGCAGTGGCAATATTGCCACTAGGCACATCACTAGTCTTAGCGTGATGTTATATAGCCTATAGCCTTCCTCGATAAATGGACTACCCAACACTAAAAGAATCATTCAAATCGGACCAGTAGTTCCAGAGATTAGCGCGTTCAAACAAACAAACAAACTCTGCAGCTTTATAATATTATTAGTATAGATTTTAAGCATTCTATAACATTTTTTTGCAATAAGTGGAAACACGTAACGACATCTATTGGCGCGATATAGTACTAACGAAAACATATTGTGATCTTTAAAACATTATTATGTGTTTAATCACGTCGTAAAGGCTTGCCTTTATGACGAAATAACTCTGATCCTTATGTCTGTGTTATTTAAAAAAGTAGATAATGATAATGTTTAAATAAATAATATAAACATATAATTATAATAAAATCGTAGGAAAGGCAAAACTGTACATTGAATATATAAAAAAAATAATACTTGGGGCGTGATTTACAATCGATATCGAAGCCAAAAATATAGTTTTTAGAATTATTGTCTGTTTGTCTGTATATATGTCTGGGCTAAACTCAAAAAGTACTGCATGGATTTACTTCAAATTTTGCATGAATATTACTAAGAGGTCGGGTCAACATATAGGCTACATATTATCACGCTATCACCTACGAGGGAGGAGCTGTGAATCTTTATTTTTCTTACGCATTCTGTGACAGCGTGTAATCTAACGACGCATAATTAAATGTTGTTTTTGAGTAAGTCGTGCTATTATCTAGCTTTACACTATAAAAACTTTTACGCCATTTAAGTAACTTGGGCAGAGAAACATAGTTTAATGAATGTCATTAGTATAGGACAATTTTGAAGCAGCGCCATCTATGAGATTTCATAAAAATCAAATCAAGTTACATGTCAACACTTTTTAGAAATTAATAATTTAAATTTGATCATGTTGGTGAGGTTAGTAGTTAGTTAATCTTAAAATTCATAGATGGTAATGTGCATTTTCTTCATAAAAGTTGTATCGTATAGTTCGTTTTGACAAATTCAAGTTCCAACAAAACCCTCAAAATCTTGAGCAGAGTTGAGGAAGACAATTTAAAAAAAAATGCGGTGTTTAGTATTACAAAAGTTATGTTCATTGATGATGATCATTTCTTCATCAATTTCATGTCGTTAGTACCTACAAAATAAACATTGACTGTTAATACTTTTGTTCGGTATTTATCTGTGTGATTATTGCTTGGTAATTAATATATTTTCATGTCGTATACCTAATTATAAACTTAAATTATACCGTGCATCCGAATAATGGCGAATGCGATTTTCTGCGGTTGTTACTTCACACTGTCCGAGGCCCAAAGTCTTTCGCCTTTCTGAGGACATTTGATGGCGTGGAGTTTCCCACTTACCGGGCAGCCTGCGTAGCACGTCACCTTCTCGACGGTGACCAAAATTGGGATGACACCCTCGCGGAGGCGAGCGTCAGTGACAGTCCCAGCAGCATGCGTCATCTGTTTGCCGTCATCTTGGTGTTTTGTGGAGTCGCGAACCCGGTAGCTTTGTGGGAGAAGTATCGCCATCATCTGTCTGAAGATTTTCTACGAGCTTTGAGGCGTGCTACTGGAGACGAAATCGGAGACGGCGAAATGACCACCACACTAAATGACCATGTCGCTTTGTTCTCTTCAGAGCAAAAACAAATTTATGACACCGTCCTTGAAAGCGATTGGCAAAACCAGGGTAAAATGTTTTTCTTGGATGCTCCTGGTGGAACAGGAAAACATTTGTTACCACTGGCATACTTGCAGAGGTCAGGAGGCAAGGCAAAATTGCTATTGCTGTAGCGTCGTCGGGAATCGCTGCCACACTGCTTCCGGGATTGCAAGACAGCACATGCCATGTTTAAAATTCCCATCTATTTAGAGAGCGCCGAAACGCCTGTTTGTGGTGTGTCACGTAACAGCGATAAGGGACACGTGCTCAAGGATTGCTATCTGATCGTATGGGATGAGTGTACGATGGCCGAGGATCGAGGGCTGACGAGTTGAATGCTTCGTTGAAACGATCTTCGTTGTGGTCACGAGTTCGTACGCTGCGCTTGACCATTAATTAATATGAGAGCTCGGCTCTGCGGCAATGCACGCGCTCAAGAATTCTCCGATGTCCTTCTAAGTCTTGGCGAAGGCACTCTACCAGAAGAGAGAGGTAGACAGGTGGTGCTTCCAGAGTCTCTCGGTAGAGTAGTATCCAGCTTAGAAAAACTCATTCGCTGTGTGTACGGGGACATCAGTCGTATACCGCACCAGCAGAATTCTTGGGTGTGTGAGCGGGCCATTTTGACGCCCAAAAATGATCAGGCTGCAGCAATTAACGAATGCATTCTCTCGGAAATTGAGGGGAATGAAGTGGTCTACACCTCGATAAACACTGTTGTCAGCAAGATGACGCCACACATTATCCCGTGGAATTTCTGAACTCCCTTTCAGCAAGTGGACTTCCAGCGCATACCATCAAGCTGAAGCGGTGTCCCCCGATTATGCTTCTTCGGAATCTATCTCCTCCGAAGTTGTGTAACGGGACCCGCCTTAAAGTCATCTCGCTCCACAGACACCATTAAGGCGGAAATTCTTACGGGTTGTGGCGTCGGCGAGGCAGTATTTATACCACGCATTCCCCTCATACCTCATAACTTCCCGCTCCAGTTCAAGCGTGTACAGTTCCCCGTGAGTGTTTGCTTCGCGATGACCATCAATAAGTCGCAGGGGCAGACACTGAGGGCAGTGGGTGTCGACCTCAGGACGAGTTGCTTCTCATACGGGCAACTGTACGTAGCTTGCTCCCGCGTCACCAGTCCTGACTCTCTTTACATTTTGGCGTCTGGCAGCATAACTACCAACGTTGTTTATAGGGAAGTGTTGTAAGGTATTTAACCTTTCGCATGTCAAGTGTACAGGGAAGCTGAAGACAGGGCGCTATGGCGCTCATTAGGGGAGGCCTATGTCCAGCAGTGGACTGCTATAGGCTGATGATGTCAAGTGTACAGGGTATGTACAGTGTCGACCAAAAGTCCATATGCAAGGTCGCAAAGTTATAGCTTGAAGTTTAGTTAGTGACTTACGACCTTCTTTTAATGAGTAATTTGACACACACACCCGCATATTACTCGAATAATCACGCTATTGAATATAGTTCCGTGTCATGTTCGTCTTGTTCACATAGTTCGTAAAACTTTATGATTATACCCACAGAAATCTTGATAAATAAATTATAAGGTGGACAGATGCACCATTCACCGCGAAATAATGTTGTGGTTCTTTGTTGGTTGATAATAATTTGATATTGTGGGTTAGTGAAGTGTGTTTAATCTATTAGCGGTGTTGTTCATTGTGAAACGCAAGCAAATTTAAATATTGAGATGAAAGCGGATATTATCGCGCTGCGTAAAAGTGGACTTAATATTATACCACAAATATTTGATGAAACCGGACTGACTGTGAGTATTATGATTTAATTCTTTTATCGAACATTTATTTAATTAATGTATAACTGCTGATCCTTGTAGTTATTTTTTTAAACGTTTTATATTTACCATAGGGTCTAAATAGAAGAAAAAAAATATGTTTCCAAGAGTTTATTTATTTACTTTTGGAATGATGAATATAGCATTAAGTATAAATTATAATCTAATCATTTTGTAACATTTGAACTATTTTCAAAATAATTTTGTTTCAAAATAGTAGGTAATAATATTTTATCATTTTGTTAGTAGCCTTACAATATTCCTTTTTTGTTTTAGATAAATTACCTACCTACTGTGAGTAGGAAGGTCAAAAGGTCGGAGGGTCCTTGGCCCTTGCCAGTCGATCGCGACAGTGGAAGGCCCCAGCTGGTCAGTGAATAAGAAACAAGTGGTTTTAACTAACCAGTTACCAGATGAAGTTGCATTGCAAGGAAATATGCAGATATATGTTTAAATATTATAGGATCCATACGCCAGCGTTTACTTGATAGCATGGATAATAATGGGGGTTATACAACGTATTAAGTTATAAATTACAAATTGATTTTAGTAATATTAAAATAATATTGTGTCTTAACCGTAATTATTTTGAGGTTTATAGTTTCAATCTTCTTTTCATAATGAAAATGAATACTTAAGCTATATATAATTGCATAGAACAATATTATTTTATTAAAGATACTTACAATATTTTAAGTCTAATGGTCGTAGTTCACTTGCTTTACTTCAATAAATTGTTCTTTATGAAAAATAAACTGTTTTAAAAGTTTATTTATAAAATTATAACGAATAAAAATTTTGAAATCACTTAAAAATCTTTTTTTATTTTTAATCCCATATTTCAATAACAATATATTGTTGAAAAGATAAAGTTTCATCTCGAGATTCGAACTTAGGCCAACTTGTTTAATAATCCAATACGCAACGCTATACGCTAGATTTGAATTTTAGCCATCGTATGAACCAACCAAGGTCATACGTAATTACGCCGCGCGTGTGAAAAAGCGACGGTATAATAATTTTTGTTTCGTTCGACGTTAGCCAGTGTACACACACAAATGTAGGTACGGGCCTGCGCGGCGCGGGCGCGGGGTTGGCGCACAGCATGTTCACAGAAATTTCAACTTTATTGTGCCTATGCAAATTTGATGCAGACCGTACCGATAACAATAGAATTTCTATTGTGTCTGCTAATTGGACAAGCGACGGGATATGATACCTTTGAATGTATTTTTACTCTTTTGTGTCCTGGAATGTATTCCTGCATTATTTTCTCTATTTCCTTCAGTCACATCTTATGACTGAACTCAGCAGGATTCCCATATAACTCTCTTCACTTGCTTCGCTTGCAAAAAAAACTTATATTTTAATGCTATTTTAAAAGTTGTTTACTTTATAATGCTATAGCGACACTGGCATCTTAGGTATTTTTGGTGCTGTACAGCCTTCACGCAGACGACGTCGCGGGCAGCAGCTAGTATTAAAATAAAATGAAAAGGAATGATGCCCCGATGGAGATTGCTACATGCTTATTACACTATACATGCTTCTGAAGTAGACATGGGCGAAATAGCTCACTGAAAAGATAAAGAGCGAGTAGCTCTTTCACTCTAAAGAGCTATATCACTCTTCTAGCTCACTAGCTCTTCTATAGCTCACTTAGCTCAGTGACTCAGACGCCGCGCCGACTGTTAGCTCATCTGACTCACGCCGCACGCGCTTCGGCTCGCTCGCTCAATAGTCAATAGCTCTTTGGAAGTTTGGATTCTTTGTTACTCACTAGCTCTTCTATAGCTCAGTAGCTCAGACGCCGACTGTTAGCTCATTTGATTCGTGTCACGCGAATTACTAAGGAATTACGGATATCGATAAATAAATCTTGTTTTATTTTGTGGCGGTTTTGTCACGCAGCGGTATGCATGTCATTTCGTCAAAACAACCGAAAAAGTACTAAGTTAAATAATTTTAAATAAGTTTTTCTAATCTGTTTGTTTATATTATGGTATTAGTACTTATGAGTTATTTAGAATTTACGTAAACGAAACGCAAGAAACAATGCGGTTCCTTTTTATTTATAATGTGCCAAAGTATTTTCTACTGTAAGTCAATGACTGTAAAGATAGATTTACAGTGATTTACGTCGTATGATAACTGATAAGATTGTGTCGGAGAGCTTTTGTTGGAAGAACGAACGATGCGACGAAGTATTCCGAAGCGAGCCGAATGAGCCGTTCGGCCGGTCGCGTGCATCGCTGAAGTACTGAGCTAGTGAGTCTAGCGAGCTAACTGAGCTAGTGAGCTACGTAGCGCGCGACTGAGTGAGCGAGAGCGACGTCAATCGAAAAGAGCTAGCTCTTTTCTATCACTAGCTCACGAGCTACCCATGTCTATTCTGAAGCTAAAAGCACCTCCTCTTCTTCGTACGTCTCGAAAGACACCGCACAAGGCGGGCCGCTAGGCTCTTAAAATGAGGACGTGTTGCAAAAACACAAAAGGTGGGGACGAGGATATAAGTAGATCACTGTGGATGGACTGTAATCTTGTCTTTAGTCTTTCTCCATTATTAATAATTCTCAAAGAGTAATGACTGTGACAATGATCACTTTGCCCTCACCATGGAAAAGTGATCAGAAATACCGAAAGTCGAAGCATGTCGGAGAGATGGGGAACAGATCCGGTGAGACCACCGAAATCGTAAAATATTCGATGGACATCGATAATTTACATCTCATTCAATCAAGTTGTCTGGTTAACTAGCACAGACAAAAGGAAACAAAAAAAAATACCAATATGCTATAATAACTTATTTAATGAATGCATGCCAAGTTTCAAAATACATAATACTATCCTTACACACTTTGTAAGACAGAACTTGCATATTATGCAAGAAGAAAGGTTTTACATGTCCTTACCTTACCTAGTTCAATTCAAGTGAATGAAATCTCATACCTATACAACATTATTTTCTATTTGATTGACTTACAACGTTACAGCAGGTTGAATATCTTCATCACATTTGTTTGTTTGGTTTTCAGAATATTGAAACACTTATCTCAAACTAACCTTACTACCACAAAACCGTGTTTATCAGATGTTTAGGCTAAACAACTGATTTAAACGGGTTTTTGATAAGTTAACATTTTATTATAAGCATCTATATGAGTAGATCATTGTATACTTTACTGTTGAAATCTAAATAATTATCGTTGAAAAAAAAAAACTAATACGGTCTCTGGCGATCCCTGCCCCTGAAACAAAGAAAACAAAGATGAATTAATACAGTTTTTAGGGTTCCGTAGCCAAATGGGAAAAACGAAACCCTTCTAATTTCGTCATGTCAGACTGTCCAAATGTGGCACACAGGCACAGCCATTTTGCTCACAGACTATTAAGTATATTCGCACTTTCGACCTCACTTCGCACTTTAAGTAGATTACCTTCTGTACTATCTGTATTTTGTGGTTGTGTTCGGGTTTCACTAAAGAATCTATCTATTATTATTTATCTATTTATACTTAATTATAGTATATGTATCGGCCAACGACACGACAGTGTTCAAGATTTGAAAATACTATATGCGTTTTTTTTTTAAATTTTGACCTCTAGCGGAACCACCGTGCGCGGTGGTGGGGCCAACCTAGCGACATCGGATTCTGATACATTTTTAACTACCGGGCATAGCTCCTTCTTTCATATCTCTATGGTTAACACGCATTTAATAAAGTAATAAGAATAGCGAGTACTTCAATAGCCGCTCTTATAAACTGTATAGAATAGCAAGTACATCCGTATCTTCGTTATGTACTCAGAACGTTCGCTATTAAGCTGACAAGGGATAGAGATACGGACACGAAACTTCGTCCACCGTGTTTATGGGCCATTAGTTACCGTTTAAACCGTTTATTCCCGGTCGTCTCCGCCCCGTCGTGTGGCGGAGACGACTTTTCCCCACTGGGGCCGAGGGGAAAAAAAAAGTTTCGTTCCTCCCCAGTGGTGACGATTGGAACTTTTTATTTCCCACTCGTTCCGCTGTAGACCGAGAGTCAAAATGCAATTAAATGTTTTAATTGAGTGAACAATGTTTTTGATTATAAAAAAAAAATTAAATAAAAAAAGACTGAGGCAATTAGTACAGTATTTATGAACCACAGGTAACCAACGAATAATTCTCTCAAAATTATGCATCACAGATGAACTTATTTACACAAATTTTCTTAGTTTTAAGGTGCGTGTCACAAATAATCAACGAATTAAACATATTTATTTATATAATGGCAAAATTATGTATCACAGACATCAACTTATTTACACAAATTCGTACAGTTTTAAGGTGCGTATCACAGTTAATCAACAAATTAAAATGTTCACTCTTGCTCAGAAAGTCGTAATTAAAACATTTTAACAATCCGTGGAATCTCATATTGAAATCCCCATTATTGCATTTCAGTTTATCAAAAAGTACTCTGTGATTTTGACTCTCGGTCTATAGCGGAACGAGTGGGAAATGAAAATTTCCAATCGTCACCACTGGGGAGGAACGAAACTTTTTTTTTCTCACTCGTGCCCGGGATCACGGGGTGGGGACGACCGGGAATAAACGGTTTAAGCTATGTACGAGTCAAGTACATAAGGTCCGTGTACAGTTTATAGGAATCTCAAAGGAGCGCGAAAATTATTTATAAGGAAGTACATGGTTCCTCTTTGGAAAACTTTTTAGACCTTAAGGTGAATGGGTAGTGGTAGACCGCGAAATTCAAATTTTCTTACGTTTTTTGCAATTCGCAGGTCAGTGTCAGGTATCTTGATCAAAATATGATTCGCGACAATAACAGGTACATATTTAGAGAATTATAATCATTAGAATCATTAATACATCTTTCTAAATTAGATTTCTACCAAAAACACTTTTCCTTAAGAGATTGGTTGGTGTGGTACAAATGTAACGTTATTATATAGGTAATTACTGTCTTGGTACTGAAGTTTCTTAAGTATCCTATAAGTAATTAAAAAGTTATGATGAAACTTCAATTTGTTCCGGTCACGGCGCGCAGTTGAGTTATTTGACGACCGATTAACAGTTTCCTGTAGTAGTGGTAACTGAATCTTATATCAATAATTAGATATACAGTTCAATTATATACCTGTGAAATTTCAGACTTGTACACTAAATAATTGACGAGATAATCGAAAAAAAAATATGTACGCGTGGTAACCCGACCAAATCTAAAATGTTATAAAAACTCTCTATTCATAAACGGTTTCGTTTCAGTGTCGTCACTAACTCTTTATTCATTAACGGTTTCTCTCAGGTCCTGAGTTATGGAGATCACGTTGGCCGAACGGGCTGATGTTCCGAGAACTAAAATTCATTTTACTTTTAATCGGTGGTATTACGACTAAAAGTAAAGCAGTGGTTGTTTGTCACAAAAGCGTCACACTCTATTTAGTAACAGTTTCTCTAAGGTCCTCAGCTATGGAGATAAATAAATGCTTCTATCTTTCGAACTGTTCTGTCATGTCACTAAAAACTGGAGTAGCAGCCAGCTGCCTACCTCGATTGGCCGAATGTTCTGATATAGGTACATGAATATTTTACTTGAACTTTATAAATCCCACCAAAAACATTTTCATGTAAAATGTTGCCAAGACGAGACCACATATGGCTCGCACTGTCAAAAAGTTATCAGATCTCATGTAGAGCCAAGCTTCTGACTCTACACGCCCTAACTTCACAAACTACACCTTAGTCAAAATATGAGGCTTGGCCGTTTCGTTACTACAAGAACTATTGTATAACAGAAAAGTAATTAACAGTGAATAAATTTTTCACCTTACGCCCATGTGATGGTAGCGAAACGGCCAAGCCACATTTTTTGACTAAGGTGTAGAGTTTGTGAAGTTAGGGCGAATCTTGGATGTGAAATTTTTAATAGTATATAGTATTCTACTAGTCAAGCCCTTTCATTTGATACCCATATTGAGGGAGTTGAGAAAAAAAAATGTAATTCGCTACTTTGTTGTGGCGGCCATCTTGGATTTAAAATTTGTTATAGTGTAGGTATAGTATTCTACTATTGAAGCCCTTTCATTTGATACTCATATTGAGGGAATTGTGAAAAAATATGTTATCCGCCATTTTGTAGCGGCGGCCATCTTGGACCGATTTTCATCAAACATAGCTAAGAACACTCCCGACTAATACACCTTTCAAACAAAAAAAAACTAAATCAAAATCGGTTCATCCGTTCGGGAGCTACGATGCCACAGAGAGACACACACACACACACACAGACACGTCAAACTTATAACACCCCGTCGTTTTTGCGTCGGGGGTTAAAAAATAATGTTTCCACAAACTGATTTGTAGTCTGATTAATTCACAAATCGAGCAGAAAAAAGAAGAGCAGGTGCTCGCGCATACCGCCAATGCTAGTTTATCTATAAATAAATATCAATAATGATAGTTACCCTCCGTCGCTCCTCATCGCGCCGCCTCCACTGCCGCGGTCGCTGCCACCGCCGCTGCTGCCGTAGCTGCGTCGGTCGCCGCCGCGGTCTCCGCCGCGATCCCCGCGCCCGCCGCCACCGCCCCAGCCGCCGCCGCCCCGGCCGCCGCCGCCGCGCCCTCCGCGGCCCGGCGGGCCCCCGCCGCCTCCGCGCCCGTTTCCACCTGAGGGTGGCCCACCTGCTCCACCACCTGCGCCTTCCGGTTTCTCCTCGTTACATCTATTGCAAGCTTTTCGCCAGGAAAAGTTTGTGTTTCCGCAACTCGGATTAGGACATCTCCAATCCCCAGCTCGATTGCCGGATGGCGGGCCGCCGCCACCACCACCACCGCCACCGCCGCCGCCGCCGCCGCCGCCGAGCGCGCCGCCGCCCCCGCGTGGTGCTCCGCCGCCGCCGCCCCCGCGCGGGCCTCCGCCTCCGCCGCCTCCGCCACGACCTCCACGGAAGCCACCGCCACCGCCTCCCTTATTTCCGCCCCAAGTGTTTTGTCGTTGAGCGAGGGACACTTTAATAGTAGCTCCATTGAAATCTTTTCCGTCGAACCACTGAATAGCAGAGGATGCGGCGTTAGAGTCTTCATAAGTCACGGTAGCTTCTCCTTTTGGCTGTCCAGATACTTTATCCTTATACATCCATACTTTTGGTCTTTGAGTCTTCTTGTCGGTCTGTAGCAACATAATCAATACTTTAAGAAACTGAAGAAGAAAAGTAACTACTTCATAAGACAAGGTTTCCTTTCAACTACACTACAAACTGCACACTGTCAAACTAACAAAACAAATTTGATAAAAAAAAAAGAAATACAAGTAGGTATTGGGTTTTTCGCAAATCGAACTCTAAAGAGACAGAGAAAAGGGATTTATTAACTGTCCGGACGTTTCTCGTAAATAAAACAGTATTGCGAAAATACAACACAATTAAAAAAATCTAATTTTGAATAATCTGTTCCTAATGTTTCTTTAGACAAGTGTCATTAGAGTTGGGCTGTACATACTGCATTAATTTATTGAAATAGCAACACCACGTCACAAGAGGGAATAATGGCTCTTTTAAAAAGATATTATGTTAAACAAAATATACCTTAATAATACCGATAGATCCAAAGTGTTGACATAACTCATCTTCTGTAGTACTTGGATTCATGCCTTGGATAAAGATAGTGTCTTCTTGCGTTACCATATCACCCCCACCCCCACTCCCACCCCGGTCTCCGCCGAACCCACCGCCACCACCTGCAGATGAACATTTATTTAGTTACTGCTATCCCAAAGTATATTACACACTGCCTGCGAACGAACACCTATTTTTGTTTTACCCATCCAATACGGCTTGAAAGAAATTAAGATTTTTATTGGAAGTAACCCAGTGTTATTATAACGGGTTCCCCCTTTATAGCAGAACTTTTCATGTCATAATATTATTTTGCATAACAGTGTATAGCATAAACTTCATTTCGCAGAAAATCGTTTGGCATACACTCATTTATCATACATTCAAAACTCATAATTTTGTAAGTCAGAATCATCTTTAGGTATAAATTTCATGTCCATAATAATTAAAAAGTAGAACCATCGTATCGCAGAAAGTTCACAGTCAGAATCGTCTTTTGGCATACGCGAGTTCGTGCGAAGGGTTCACAGTTTTAACCTAACCATTTTTTTTAAATAATTAATTAGGGTCTAAGTTGGTTTACAAGCAATAATAAATAAGAGGTAGTCGACGGAGCCCCGTTTTGCGGGGCTCCTGTTTCTGTCTATAGGGTTTAAGAGCGTAGACGGGCTGCGCGAGAATTGAGAAATAGGTATTTGAAGAAACTATTGCCGTCTCTCTCTCGTCTCCCCCCGTAGAGTGCGATAGGGACAACTGCAGCTCAGAACGATTTTACCTAGAAAAAACCATGACCGATCAACGTTTCGTATTCCCCTGTTTTCTCCGCGAAACCTAAGACGATTAAATTATTTTTGGTACTTATCAAAATTTAAAGGAAGAATAGATCTATGCCCCTATCATTTAATTTTGTTTTTATCTTAAAAACTTTTCAATTTTCTTTGGTAGTCGTCTGATTACGTAGGTAAAAACGGGGCATTTTTTTAGGTTTTCAGAAAATCATATTTATTTTTGTAATATTTTTTTTGAAAAAAAAAAAAAAAAAAATGGCAGGGGGCATGCCTTCAATAGACCTCGATTTTTATAAATAAAAATGATTACTCTAGAGGCATTATCCAGGAAGAGAATAGGGGAATACGTTTGTATGGAAAAAATGCAGCCCGTCTACGCTCTTAAAGGAACCTAACCTAACCCAAGTCGGGGTGTCCCAAGTCCCGAGATCGCTTATAGAAACTATTATTTTTATAGTTTATTCAAATACCATGGAAAAATACACCGAACAAACAATATTCGTTAAAAAATAATTCTACTGTTATCTTCATAGTAAAGTGAAATTATGCTAAATAAAACTGCCATCTTCATAGTATGACAAGTGAAATTACGCCAAATAAAATCCTGCCATCTTAAAAGTATGCCATTGTAAATTCGGACATATAAACATTCGGCGAAACAATAATTATGTTAAATATTTTTTATGCCTTAAAAATATTCGTTTAAAGAAGATTATGCCAAGTGTGTTATGCCAAATAAATTTCGGAGCATCAATATTCTGCCAGCTAGAAGGAACCCTATTATAACACAATACCACAGCGTGAAATTTATTTTAGAAGTAGGTATATTTGATAAATACAATGCAGTCTTTTTTTTGTCCAATTTACCGATTACCAAAAGCAAACACTCTCTCTGTAACTGTTGATACAACCAAAATATGAACCTTTTATCAAAAAGTACGGAATCACCTAAAATTATTGTATTTCCTTAGTTGCAAAATAATATAAGGTGTCTAGGTCCGAGAATGTCGCAATAGCACATATAGTACTTGCCATTAGTATGGCACATCGGTAACACGACAAAGACTGGTAGCGTTTTGTGCAGCATTGGGTCTGTGGCATATTGCACTGTTACCGTCTTATACCTAGAGACGTGAGAATCCTTTATGTCAATAATGAATTGCAATAAAACTCATAGCAGAAATCGATGATTGTTAACTGCCCTACATAATATTTAAATAATATATGCGAATAAACCTTAGTTGTGAAAGTGTAGTGAGAGAAGTGCGGCACACCTTGTCGCGTCAACGATCGACAAAGATACGAAACCAAGTTTAATCGCGTGACACTTTCTTGTTTCCGATGTACCATATTTTTGGTCAAGTACAGTACTATTGGTATTAACCACTGCAGATTCTATTTTATGTAACAATTTCCAATAACACATTCAATTAAATTTCAATTAGGGCTGCCAAAACGATATACATGTTTCTGGTATTACCATAAAACTTACACTAGTAATACGCAAAACTTATCATAATAACACCAGTTGTGTTTACATTACACAACAACCAATACACCTTTCATGAAATAACATAACGGGAATGTTGGGTTGGAACCAAAACTCGTGTCATATAAATGACAATGACGGAGCTTCTTAGATACGAATAGGAATATATCCGCCATAGCGTGCGTTGAGCCACCTATTTAACACACCTTAACTGGAGGAAATTATCACCAACCTCGCGCAGTCCATACACCACACCCCTATAGATTTTGATTTACTTATTTTGTTTCTTTGAGTGTGATGGCAACAGGAAGCTTAAGCTAGCGTTAAAAATGTTAATATAATTGCATGTAACACCGCAAAATACTTGCATTGCTTACCCAAAAAATAATACCGACAGAGTACTCAAAGATAGTTTGATGAAACTTTAGTGTTGCTTCAGAATACGAAATCCCTAACTAAAATTAGTTCTTACAGGTACAGACAGTCTGAAAAAGATCCTATACATCGACACAAATTCATTTGATTATCTACTATTTGTGTTCCATAATACTGTATCAATGTGTAGCTACAATTAGGAACCCAATGTGTCATGTTTTGTGGTTACACATTGATATAATATTATGGAACAAAGATTGTAGACAATCAAATGAATTCTTGTCGATGTATACATTTTTTGAGGCTGACTGTGTACGCTAATTCGCCGAGAACCCAGTATGAAATACGCACCCAACCAGGTTTTTTTTACCAGTGAACCAATAGAATACCAGGTTTGGCAGCCCTTAGATAATTACAAATTAATAAAATGTTAACAGCACCGCTCGCTCATCGCGAGGAGCTTTACCTTTATTATAACCACCCCCCCTGCCGCCGCCACTAAAACAATAAGAACAGCGTTTAGTACACTGGGCAGGCTGGGGACACACTGTACGGCCGCGGAGATTGATTCACACCTAGGTACACTTTTAAAGTGACCTTAGTCCATGTGTTGCATCCTTTTCTTTACCATAACGTTTAATACCTTGATACCTTGAAAACCTTAGAACATTGTTGGATGATGTTAATATTACAACAGTTTTCGACATATTATGCATGCTAGCAGTAACACTTTAAATATTTTCAAGAAGAAAGCTTGAAATATATTTTATAAAACAACCTTGAAACTATTTACGCTCATGTTGATACTTTGAAATGCATTATTTTTCAAAATTGTTTTACGCGCACACACCTTTACTTGGAGAATGTAATTAAGACTGGAATGACGGCTTTCTGGTAGCCAAATAGAAGAGAAGTCTCCATTCGGTCCCATTCTCTATGCAAACATGTGTTAACATAATTATATAAAGAAAGCTAATATGCTTCTGATGTTCCGCTAGTAAGGGCTCTTCCTTATTTAACAACAAGTTCATCAATCCATATTCAATGTATGTACATTGGATATGGATTAATGAACTTTTGGTAATTTATTAGTTGTAATAAATTTTTAGTGATGATGACCTGCATCATGATCGTTTGTGGTGACATTCAATGATATTAGCCTTCATTACACAATTAATATAATTATGTACACTAAATTTAATTAGATATATGCCACTCTTTAGGATGGTCGAGACTCATTCGCTTAATTTTAAAATATTTACAGACAGTATTCATGATATTGCTCAACATAAAATGGTGTTTTATGATTTAAATAGCTAAATCCAACAAAATACTGATAAAAGTGTGTACATAATTATTATTAATGCTAATTTAACACCAATAACAATTTTAGATGATACAAAATCAGTACAGCAGCACAATGGAAATTATATTTTCTTTGATAGATAGGAATAATATGTGGAAAAATATTTTAACGTAAGACATTTTAGCTGTTATTACTGATACATATTTTATTTTCATTTCGAAATGAACCCTGACGGCTTTGTAAAAATTTAATAAAAAATACTCAAACAATAAGATGTGCAGTAGAAATGAGTAATTATTATTAAAGGATTTAAATAGCTAAGTTTATATTGCTATAAAAATAGAGGCCAGACATATTAAACAATCTGTTTTACTTACTTGACTAAAGCATCTGAATAAAGACATTCGTCATAGTTTTCTTGAAATAATATAATTATATGATTACATCTTAAGATTTACAAGTGTAAGAGCAAGAACAGGTAGAAAATTCAACCTATTGTGCGCTTTTATGATAACTAAAGTGACGATATTATCGTGATGCCGTGGACGTCCACGATAATGCCGTCACGTTAGAAATTATTAAAGCATACATTAAAGTACAATTTAATTTATATTTGGTGTCTACCACACAAAAACATTAAAATATTTTTTACAAAACCTGCCAAGATCGAGTCGGTTACTCACTTAGAGTTACGTTATGTACCAAAGTACACTGAGCAGTCTATAGAACAGTCACTGGTCTGCCGAAATTCCTGTACTGCACGTAATTAATAAACCTGATCTAGCTCCTAAACTATACATTTCAATAACGTAGTGTCGAGGAAAAAATTATCTGCTCTATTACAATTAACCTTACTAACATTTTTATTTGTTAAAGATTACATAGGAAGGCCTTCTTAAGTAGGCACATAATTTGAAACGGTTTTATTATCTTGCCCTGTTTGTTATTTATTTATTTGGGTATAACTTACTTGAAATGTAACCTCCTTTCTGTTGGCAGATTGGTCTGATATTTGGTACACACCTTTAGTTTTGATGAGAATATTATATAATTTAATCAGTATCATTGTAAATCCAAGATGGCCGCTGCTACAAAATATGGCGGAATACGAATTTTTTTCAGAACCCCCTCAATATGGGTATCAAATGAAAGGGCTTGACTAGTAGAACACAGTGCATGGCGGATCATAGAGTTTAAATAAAAACTTGAAAATAAAATAAGTAAAAATTGTTTCAAGTTAAACGGTTTTAATGAAAATAATGATATAGATAATGTACTAAAAGCTAAAAAATAATTCGGTAGGTCCTAAGGGGTACCAGTCACGATTTAATTTTTTTGTCTGATCAATGCCTTATGAGGATGCCCAATGAGGAATGTGGTATGATGACTAGTACCTAGGACCTACCGAATTATTTTTTTGGTTTTAGTACCTACATTATCTACATCATTATTTTCATTAAAACCGTTAACTTAACTTAAAAATATTTTTTACTTATTATTGTCATCGGTACCTTATGCTACATTACGCTACGTTATCATGCTTATTAATTGTCATCATTACGTTGTCGCAAATGGCTATAATTTTCCTGTAAGAAATTGCTCAATATCTATTAACCATAATAAAATCAAGATTTTTGCTCCAGAAACCTAGGAGATAAGTTAAAGGTCGAATTATAAGGTCGAACGATAAAATTATTTGCCATATATGAGCTACGAGGGTGACACTGAAAGTTCTTAGAAAATAAAAAGCAAGTTATTAGTTTTATTATATCTTTTCAAAATAGTATCCATTTACATCAATACATCGGATGGAACCACTGAGAAAAGCACTTTGCCCACTCATTCTTAGGGGTCTCTTCGACGGCATTTTCAAACGCAGTCACTGCTTCCTCGGCGTCCATAAAACGTTGTCCTCGAATTTTTTCTTTTATTTTCGGAAATAAATCAAAATCGCAAGGTGTGAGGTCGGGGCTATAGGGCGGGTGACCCAGTAATTCCACGTCTGACGTCGCCAATTAGTCGATTGTTTGCTTGGCGGTGTGCGACGAGGCGTTGTCGTGGTGAAGGAGAATCCTACTGCGAGGTCGTTTCTCTCGAACTTTTTCTAAGACAAGTGGCAAACAATTCTTAGTGTACCACTCTGCAGTAACTGTTTTTCGATCCTCTAAAACAATTGTTGCGTAAAGACCTGTCCTTCCGAAGAACGAGGCCACCATCTTTTTTCCCACGCTTCGATCTCTCTTCACTTTAGCTGGCAACTCCTCGGAAGGAAACACCCAGACAGCACACTGTCTCTTAGTTTCAGGATCATCATAACAATAAATCCAGCTTTCGTCACCAGTACTTGTATGTCGAACACAGCATTTGAGTCACCTCCGTTAAATCTTTGAACCATTTCACAACACCAATCAACACGACGGAGTTTTTGGGCCTCTGTCAAATTATGAGGTATCCACCGGGCACAAAGCTTCCTGACCGCTAAATGTTCATGGAGGATTTTGTGTACTTACTCATACCGATGCCTAAACTTGTCCGAATCTGCTGATAAGTAACTCTTTTGTCAGTCTCTATCATACGCTGCACAACACTGATGTTGTCTTCAGTCGTCGCCGTAGAAGGCCGTCCCTCACGCAGGTCATTGGTGAGATTAGTGCGATCACGTTTAAACTCATTAAACCAGTTGTAAACAGTGGCACGAGATGGGGCTTCATCGTGAAAGGCCAATCGAAGTCTATCATAACTTTCTTGTTGACTTAAATGACATCGAAAGTCATAAAAAAATATTGTACGACAATTTTCTCGCGTTAAATTCATGCTGACGTGACACAGACAATTTTCAATTTGCCGCCAAATCGTAAACAAAATGACAAATGAATAAAATACATACACTATAATCGTTTACAAGTGGCCAGTTCTAAAAACTTTCAGTGTCGCCCTCGTACTAGCAAATATCGGAATAAAAAGTATTCTATGTGTTAATCCTGGTTATAAACTATCTGTGTGCCAAATTTCATTCAAATCCGTTTAGCCTTTTGTGCGTGAAGAAGTAACAAACATACAAAACACACACAAACATTCGCCTTTATAATATTAGTGTAAAGTGTGATTAGCTGTTGCCCGCGACTTCGTACGCGGGAGGTCCGTGATTTGCATAATGTGGGATTTTTATTGTAAGTATAAGCAGATTTCGCGGTATACTTTGCTTGCACGATGTAGGATTCTGTGAAGACAGTGGTGTTTTTGAAGCCCAGCCAGGGATCGAACAACAGACCGAACTACCTAAAAAATCAGTCATTTTGATTTGCATAATGTGGGATTTTTATTGTAAGTATAAGCAGATTTCGCGGTATACTTTGCTTGCACGATGTAGGATTCTGTGAAGACAGTGGTGTTTTTGAAGCCCAGCCAGGGATCGAACCACAGACCGAACTACCTAAAAAATCAGTCATTTTGCGGCCGCTATACTCTTTTCGGTAACGCATTGCCTCACCAGCCTATCCTTCACAAATATAAGAGACCCCAGAGCATCAGAAGCGAACTTACCGCACTTGTATATAGATTAAATAACGATAGAAGTTTAAAACTTGTACAAGTCTGCGTGACGCCGTTGTGAGAACAACAAATGGCGCAGATTTATCCCTCACACGATAATACACACTGTCAGGTGCAAGTCCAAAAACAATGGCCACTCTCCTACTATGCTTGGACTAGTCCAAAAGGTTTGGTATTGTTTGCCCGAAGATTATATACCATAATCATCATATTCCCGAATTTCATTTGCCCGAATGTTTTGTTTGCCCTAAAAGACATATGACATACTTTTAATTGCCTGAAACTTAGACGCCATAAGATACGAGTGCCATACGTATTGTTTTACATATTTTTAAATGCCATAATAATGATTAGACATAATATTTAAATACCATAATGATTGTTAGACATAATATTTAAATGCCATAATAATGATTAGAAAAATATTTAAACGCCATAATAATCATAATAAGAATAAGTAAGAATAAGAATAAATTTATTTATTCTTCTCTTTTAAGTTTAATGGTCACAGTTGTAACCTAACTGAAATGGCACCTAGCCAAAACCTTAAAATATTCTATACATGGTCGAGGGTGGGCTTGGTCGACGGAGCCCCGCTATGCGGGGCTCCTACTTCTGGGTGGTTTATAAAAAAATAACCGCAAAGGGGATGGCGGGGTCTATTCGTTCGCTTCGCTCGCTCATACGACCCCGCCATCCCCTTCTAACCTAACCTATCCGAGTCGGGGTGCCTTAATGTCTAGGTGGGCTTGGTCGACGGAGCCCCGCTAAGCGGGGCTCCTACTTCTGGGTTACAATGATTATGACAAATTATGTTATGGCAAGTGATTTTATGGGAAACAAAGCTTCTAGCACGTGACTATTATAGCAAATAAGAGTAGGGCCAATGAATATTATGTCATATAATATTATGGCTGTTGACTATTATGGCAAACGATATTAGGGCAAATAAAATTAGGGCAAACGGGGGTATACCAGTCCAAAAATCTAATAAAACGTAACTTGAGATTATATTGTGTCGTTACTTTGCCTAATGTCTGTTCTTCTAAAAGTACCTGATGAAAGTGTAAACAAACCCTGTTTAGGTTAAATTCTTACGCAATCACTCATTATAGGAAATTAGTAACAAAAAAGGAAATTAGGTTACACACAGGTACGTTATCTGCTCCTGCTCCATTCTCACGTTTTATTTTTATGATGCCAATTGATGCAGTAACGTTACTTAAGTTTTTTGACGTGACAACGTCTTAAATTAGGTTGCGGCTGGGAGTCACTTATGAAAAAGTGTAACGCTCGGTAACGTTACGTTCTTATTTTCATTTAATTCCTTGTTCCTATTGTGCAATTTAATTATATTCATATCAATAAATATTCTACCGAGAAAAAGACGTTGTCACGTAAAATCTTCGCCCGTAAAACCGACTTTACAGGCAACCATTTTTTTTTTGTTTATTGCTACAAAAGATCGCAAAAATTGACATTTTGTTTATACAATATTTTTCTACTTCGAATTAGAAACCATTATAAAAACCATTTGATGAGAATCAGTCGTTTCCTTTACTATTTTTTACCGACTTCAAAAAAAAGGAGGTTATCAATTCGATACGCATGTATGTAATATTATTGGAATTGCATTATATTCACATATGATGATCTATTAGGGCTTCCAAACAAATATACAAAATTTCATAGACGTATGTATGTATGTATGTATGTTTGTCCACGCATATCTCCGGAACTATTAATCGGATCGTGACCATTTTTTTTTTATTGGCTTACATTTGCTTCAACTTAGGGAACAGTGCAAGTTTCATCAAGATCGATTCAGTAATTTTCAAGATATGGACTAATACGTGTAAGTGTGACGGCCTGGCTTATTGATAAGAGCTACGGGTGTAGTGTCAAAGGGAAAACATCTCAAAACCTTGGTCAAATACTAGTGCAAAAACTAAAAATTACGAAATAAAAAGTAATTTAAAAAAATTAAACCGACTTCAAAAAGAAATTAACTCAAAATTATGAAATAACTTTAATTTCGGAAGTCGGTGGCATAAAACTAAAATACAGATCTCAAGACACCGACTTCCGAAATTAAAGTTATTTCATAATTTTGAGTTAATTTCTTTTTGAAGTCGGTTTAATTTTTTTAAATTACTTTTTTTTATTTATAGGTACCTACTTAACTCACGACAAAATATTAATGTACTTTTACCCTCAGATTATAAAATCCATCATTTGACAGAGACCAATTAATTGATAAAATAGCACCGACACATACATCATCAGCCTATACTGTTCCCTCCTCCTGGCCTCTTCTCTGTGAGAGGAAATGGGCCATAATCCACCACGCGGGGCCAGTGTGGGTTGGTAGATGACATGTCTTCGAATTTTTGGTTCTAGGACATGTTGGTTTCCTCACGATGTTTTCCTTCACCGTTTTTGAGAGCAATGGTGATGAAATAAATTCACACAAAGTGAAGCACCTGTCTGGTTCCGAACCCACGACCTACAAATTGTAAGTTGGGTCCATTACTACTGGGACACCACAGCTCTCACCAACCAATTCACCGTAATTGCAACAAGCTCGTTAGTGGCTAGTTGGTCAAAACTGCGATTGAATGGCGACATTGGACGATGCGTTGGTTGGAATTCTTGGAATCCACGTAAACCCATGTTCTTTTTACCCGCCAGCGCGACATCATAGACAGTATTTTTTAGAATAGTCCTAACTAATTCAATGTCAAAGCAATATTTTAGAACTTGAGGGGTCCTCTCATAGTGACACTGTCTGTACCTACCTTAACTGCTGTCAGTCCCTAGGTATAGCTATGATGCAGGAAAGCCATCAGGTGATTCATTTTACGCAACCCATAATACACAGAAAACTCTGCATGCACATGCACAGACAGGATTTTCTGTGTAATTAATTTTAAACAAAACAATGTAAAGTAGTTTAGTTATGTAAGGCAGTGTAAACCTGGATAAACAGCATAATCCTTATTGACTAGATTTTTCACTTTTCATAGATTTATTTGGCTCACCATTCGAATGGACCAAGTGTTGCCATACAAATTCAAGTTGACTTACATCCAATAACAAGAAGACCTAAGCTGATAATAATATTTAAGAATACTAATCAGGGCCTGAAATATTGGTATTTTTGGGAACCAGTACACATACCAAACCTAGGTGTGATACCAGTACCAAACTTAGTACCTGTACTATTGGTATTTCTAATCAGTATTGGAACTGTACTAGTACCAAACAAATATTTCCATAAGTTAGAGTGAGAAAACAAATATTTCAATAAGTTAGAGTTAAGAAACCAGATATATTCTGAAAAACGTTAGTTAACACGCATTCGAAAAATAACTTTAAGATACAAATACGAGATTTGTGCTGCGCGGTGGGTACTTGAATTTGGTACTGGTACCCAGGTACCGAAATGGCAAGAACTGCTAAGTACCAGTACAGAACTTATATAACCAGCTCCAAGCCCTGATATAAATTGAATATAATAGATGAAGTTAAATATATCCATACATATAGTATGTACTCTTCCTTACGATTTGTGTAGATCTCTTGAGTATAGTCCATTTGAGTCCAACTAAACATAATTTATGGGTACATTTTGAAATTTAACCTTAAGTTCTTCTAAAGAAATGCTGAGGTTATGATCATGCTGCACAACCCTACCAATGTTTAACAGGAATTTTGATTAACGTTTATTGACTTACATATTTCTTTTCTTGATATTATGATGATTACTTGTATAAAAGTTCAGGTTAGGATCAGTAAAAATTAATCTCATCCCTGCATACATTCAATAAAATTTTGTATATAAATATGTATACTAAACTACAATTGCTAATGTTGTAGACTACTCTGGACTCATGTGGAAGCCTTATGTATGATTTAACCAGTATTCAACCTACATAAAATATAAAGCAATGACACTCACCCATAACCACCATCTCTACTCCCTCCATCTCTATTGTAGCCTCGATCACCTCCTCCAAACCCTCCTCGGTCACCATTGCCACTGCCACCAGAATATCCTTGTCTGTCACGATCTCGGTCTCCACCATAGGTAGAGCTACTGCGATCACCACCTCCATAATAACTGCTTCCACGATCGCTGCCGCTCACATTGTAGCCACCACTACTGCTGTTGCGATCATAGCCACTACCACCACCCCCACTGCCGCCATAGTTGGAATCAAAGCTTTGACCATAACTGTTTCCTTGTTGGGCACTTCCATATGAGTTACCTGAAAACAAAATATACACAAGTTTCACATTAATTGTTAATAATTGATTGCCAAAATGCTTGGTAGACATTTTTTGGTTTGTAGCTGCTTTCAGTAGGTGTGGCCAGAAATCTAACATCAGTTTGTGTTAAAAGTATAGTGTATGTAAGGAAAATATTATGACTGGAGTGAGAAATAGAAATCATTTATTATGGAGGACCGATAGTAAGCAGATGTATCACAAATTGAGACGTGATGAGAAGGTTACTTAGTATCCGTTACCTGCCGCATGAGGCTTCAGTGTTGGGATTAACGAGCAAAAAACAGAGTAATGATCAAACTATCGTGCAGTTTTAAAAACTTGTCTATAACCCACGAGTCATGACAAGATTTGGTGACCACTCAAGAAAACAAGAGAAAAGGTAAAACAAGTATCTCACCGGAATTTTGTTGATTCCAATCTTGACTTTGGCCAGAACTATAACTGCTTTGATAACCTTGTCCAGAGCCAGAGTAATTGTTGTCACCAGAAGCCATTGCTGGTGGCGGCACAGAATATTGAGCTGAGTATCCGCCGCTGTAATCACCCGCTGAAAAAATTAATTCACAAATAAGCTGTAGCTTCAGAAAATAATCGCAGGAGCAGCAATATGATAAAAATAGCTACTTACGGTCACCCATTTCGAACAAGCAGAAATTTAAAAGAAAGCAAAAATCTAAAAATTCTATTCAAGAAAGTATAGAACGCGGAGATTCGGAGGGAGTCCGAGGGAGACAAACTGTGGAGACGAGACAAACCACGCCACGCTACAATGGCGCCCGTCGGCCCGTCGCGTACGTTTTTTTTTTTTTTTTGGTTTTCTACTTTTTCTCTATGTATGACATCGAAATGACCATAATATCATAATCTACCCAATCCCATCCCATCTAGCAAGGTTACACGGTGTGACTTTAGTCTTTATGTCTGGTCTGGATTGACTTGACTGAAGCCAGAATGATGGATGATTCGGAGGTTACACGCTCGGCGTCAGATCAGTCCATGATTGATGTTAAAGGCGTTCCACACGATCCAGACTGACCGCTGACAGAGGTGACCTTGGTCCAGTTGGTGTGAAAATCTAGTGTAGTCGTTGGTTGGCCGACCAGATATGGGCGGGGTCAAACGAACTTCTGACGACCTTGATCGAGAGCGCATCCATCGCGACAGGCTGCGTCCGTGGTCGGCCTCAACCGTCTGGAACTCTGTCGGCCGACGGGAGACTCCGGGAGAGCTTCAGTGTGCGTCTGTCTGCCTCAACGCAAAGGCAGTTACCAGCTAATGACGAAAATGAAAATATCTTTCAATTTTCTATACCATCACCTAATCAAGAATCCTTAAAATATTAAGGTGGTTCAACGTAATTCGCTCTTTGAGCCACTGTTTCATCCACTCTCTTTTTTTTCTTCTTCACTCAAGCATAAAAAAGTTATTGCCTTCTGTTGCTTTGAAAGGCAAGGAGCCATATTGATACGTCTTTACGCTGTGAACACCGGACGGAATGAGAGGTTTTCTTTTTTATTTAAAAAAAAAATAGTTTCCAAGAACTCTGTAGATGGCGTTGTACTGACTATGTTACTAGGTGACAAAGCCAAAACGCTTGAAAGAAAAACATTGCGTCACGTCACAAACGCTCGTTGACTTGACACTTTCGTTTGCTTTCGTTTTACGATCTCAAAATTACATCCAAGTGAAATAATCAAAAAATGATGTGAAGTTCCGTTCCTTGCAGTAACTTACCAAGGTCAGCGCCATCTATCCAGCGACTAGGGAAGAGTAAAAAAAAAAAAGGAAAATCCCTCATTGACAAGTTGTGTCATGTCAACCAGCGACCGTGTAGAACGAATACAAAAGTTAGTTGACGCGACCAAGTTCACCTCTGTCAGCGGTTAGTCTGGATCGTGTAGAGGCCGTGAGAATGACGGGAAACTGGGGGCTTGTAAGTGACTGACCTGACGATCAGTCAGAATGAGCGTTTAATGTCAATTGAATTCCATCACTCACCATCATTCTTTTCGTCATTCGTGACTTTTGGAATGATTGAATTGATTGACGTAAAACCTACCGTGTAATGGGCGCCTAGAAGTGATGGTAAGCCCCCTGAACCAATGACGGCTAATTGCGGAAACATACCTACGTGTCGTGGCGTGTCGTGACGCCTTCTGACGCAGTGGTAGCCAATCAAAACTGGTTGTAATTTGACGCAGTCCTGAACAGATTCGTTTGATTGGTGTATCCCGAGTCACGACACAACACGACACAGTACAGTACAGTTTTTTTTTTTTGTAATGTGTCTCTGGCTTAACTGTCGGTCGAAAGTCGAAACCACTGCATTATATTGTAGTCTGTGGTCGAAACTCGAACTGTCAGAGTGAAAGAAGTCGTCAAACTGTCAGAGTGGAAGAAGGAGATATCTTCCGTATTATTATATTACTCTTTGGGAGATATTTTATTAACTTTTACTCAAATCAATCAATGCGAAATAGATTCAAATAGACTTAGATATATTTCAATGCATATTTACCTAATGTAATTGAAATATCATAACATCGATTGTGAGCGATTACGTTTTATTAACGTTTTAAAAAGTAGCCTGGATTTATCCAGCGTTGCTTTTTATAATCTTTTGGCTGTTTTCGCGCTTCGGCTTTCTCACTCAGCCTGCGTTTTGCTGAATTTAAAATGTCTGCGTATGTTGATATGAGTTTAGACGATATAATTAAAAAGAAAAGAGAAAACACCAGGTAATAAATCATTATCTTTTTGTTGTCTCTCACAGGTCTCCATACATACTACTCCATCGGAATATTATAATAATTATAAATAATTTTCTTTGTTTCAGAGCGAAAAGGAATAATGTTATAGCACAGCCATTCAAACCATCGCCTAAAAAGGCGCCACTAATCGATGCTAGATATAAAATTATATCAAAAAAAAGAACTCAAATTACCGATGCTAGAGAAAGACTAGCACAACTTGCTAAACAGAAGGATGCAAGATTTAAATTAGAAAAGTTACGCCAAGAAAGAGTAAGTTCTGATTAAATACTCCTTTATCTAATCAGTAAGAAATTGTTAGACCTATGGTCTATCAATTTTAGGTTGGACATTATATGTACAGTTTGAATTTTGTATGCAGCACTTTATTTATTTGTTCTTCGGATTCAGCGATCCAGTTGGTTGGTAACAATAATGGTGTATTGAATTTGTTGAAATTATTAATTTCTTTTGTATAATGGTAGATAAAAATTACTTCATTTTTAGGCAAGCGTCCCTGGAGCAGTTAGAAATACATTTCCAAACAGAGGTAAATTTACCAGGGCACCATTAGCTAAAGAAAGATGTAAGTAAAATTTTGTCAAGTAGATAACATTAGTGATACTTTTTTATGCTAATTCAGAAATCAGATTTTAGGGTGCAATTAATGTAATTAAATGATGTTATCAGAATATGGCAAAGCTATATAATCCAGGTGTTCCAGGAATAACTAATTTGTCATATACTGGTTGTACAAATAATTAAAACTAGCTGTTCCCCGCGGTTTCACACGCTGCGCGGCTCCTAAGGGTCGTAGCGTGATGTTATATAGCCTATAGCCTTCCTCGATAAATGGACTACCCAACACTAAAAGAATCATTCAAATCGGACCAGTATTTCCAGAGATTAGCGCGTTCAAACAAACAAACAAACTCTGCAGCTTTATAATATTAGTATAGATAATAAGGGCTGATTTTGCCATCGTCAGCTAGTAGGAATATTATTGACATTTGACAGTATTTTTCAATCATCTGATAACTTTATTTAGGGAATAATTTTGTAATTTTGACAGTTGTTTCATACAAAAACTGTCAAACGTCAATTTTATTTTATTCCTCGAATAAAAGTTATCTGGCGAGGAAAAATCAGCCCTAAGTCAATTTTAGTAACTGACATAATTATTTGAATTCAAACTTGGTTTTAACCGGTTAATTTCCACTATCAAAACCAAAATTCATGAAAAATCGGTTTCTCGCATAAACCGGTAAAGTGCAAACCTTAACCTAAATCGATTTCGGTTTGGGGTCAATGACCATAACCGGTTAAGAATTTTAACTGGTTTCCGAGCCCTGCATAGTACACTCAAAGCCCTGTTGTTGTTCGTAACATTAACTAGAACACTTGCAAAATGCAGTGTTTATTCAGAAGCTGATAAAAGTGTTAGAGAAGTAACTGAGATAGAGAAGGGAAGTGTCAGACTATTGTTCTTTTAGACAGTGGGAAATAGTGATAATAGCTAAATTGGTTTATTCACATCAATGAAAGCTTGTATATGCACTTTATTTCTACATCTTAAGGAAAAAAAAACTGCTCAAGTGCAAGTTGACCTCGCGTGGAGAGGGTTTAAATCTGACCCTAATTTGTTTGTGGTAACTTATAAAAAAACTTATTATAATTGAAAAACATGTTCTCTGATACATTCCAACTGTAAATGACATAAGGGAAAATCTTATGGAAAAGTGTTAGGGGTAGAAATCTAACTTAGAAAGATGTATTAATGATTCTAATGATTATAATTCTCTAAATATGTATCTATTATTGTCGCGAATCATATTTTGATCAAGATACAACCTGACACTGACCTGCAAATTTCAAAAAACGTAAGAAAAGAATTTCGCGGTATCAACTACCCATTCACCTTAATATGTCACATGGTACAGATTGCGAACTTTTTTTTTTTTTTTCTATTTGCTCCCCAAAAATGACCCCCATATTCAAAATTTATTCATCTAAGCGCACGGCAGTGCGCAGGCCAAGTTCCAGCAAGAGGCCGCACGTACGCCGTGCACTATTTACCCGAACCGCTTCGAGCTACTTTTGACCACCTTGTATCCAACTATTTGTCACACGAAATCGAATCAAACTTCACATACATAATACCATGACTGCTGTTAGTTCGAATACCAAATTTCATAACTGTAGCTTTAATAGATTCGAAGTTATATGGACTTTTCAAAATAGCTAAAGTGTCACTGACTGACTGACTGACTCACTCACTTAGAGCTAATCAAAATGTTTAGGGACTTCTAGTAGGCTTAGAAACTTGAAATTTGGCACGAAGCTAGACATTAGCATGAAACTAAAGGAAAAATTAAAAAAATGGTCAAGTGTGAGTCTGGCTCGCGAATAGAGGGTTCCGTATTAATTTTTTGTTCTAGCCGGCCTAGAAACTTATTATAATATATTTATTATTATATTAAACTTGGACTTGGAATTTGGCACTACACTAAAGGGAAATTTAAAAAAGTGGTCAAGTGTGAGTTTGACTTGCGTACAGAGGGTTCCGTATTAAATTTTTACTCTAGCCGGCCTAGAAACTTGGAATTGGGCACGAAGCTAGACATTAGCATGAAATTAAAGGAAAAATTAAAAAGAGGTCAAGTGTGAGTTTAGCTCGCGTACAGAGGGTCCCGTATTAAATTTTTACTCTAGCCGGCCTAGAAACTTCTATCGGCGCCTAGAAACTTGGAATTGGGCACGAAGCTAGACATTAGCATGAAATTAAAAGAAAAATTCAAGAGGTCAAGTGTGAATTTAGCTCGCATATAGAGGGTCCCGTATGAATTTTTTTTCTAGCTGGAACTAGACATTACCATGAAACTAAAAGAAAAATAAGTTTTGAGCCGTGCTTTTGTTTACCGGGAGCAGTTTCCGATATGATTAGCTTACGCGATCACTTTCCATAAGAGTCAACGTTTGAGATTGGACAATGCTTTAATTGACTATATATACTTTATATTCACTTGTGGTCAAACCTATGTAGCATTATCTAGGGTAAAAAATTTAAGTGGTGTCCATTTGATAAATATCGATCCTAGCCAGATCAAAGCACAAGAAAGTGCTGTTGTTTAGTACAACAGATTAAAGTTGCTCTATAGACCGGATTTAAAAAACATATGTTTGAAAAAGAATAAGTAAAAAAAAACAGCTGATAGGGAATGGTCTGTACATCCAAACATTGCCGCAGTTCAGACTGCAGCGGGGTCATCATTTAATAAAAAAACACCTCGTAAAAGAAAAAATAATAAAAAACCACAAATATATAAAAAAAGAAAACCTAGGCTATACAATTAAATCCTACACATGGAAAAAAGCAATGAAATCCCACCAAAAACATAATGTTAAAAAAGAAGGCCAAGTTCCTTACTTCATGTAGATGTTTGACCAGCAAAAGAGTTGAAATCAAAACCAACGCCAAGTTTTAAACCATTTTCTTTGTACCAGCCGGCCGGTACAAAGAAAATGGTTTTAAACTCTAATCATGACATTATCATGATTAGAGTTTGATACCCATTGAACGTCTGTGAAGTTTTTGCTAGCTAATTTTACTAGACCTTGTATTGGTATATCTTTACTATATATGTATGATGTCATATGTATGTATGTGTTTTGTCTGTGTTAATTTTAAACAAGGCAATTTTTCATTACAATAACACTGCAAAACCAAATGTAAAGTACAATGGGTAAATTTGTATTGGTTCTGTCCCCACCCCCAGGGTGTATCAAGTTATGACATATGTAATTTAAAAATCTTAATAAAAGCTTTATTTTACAGTGTGACACCAACAAAGTGACTCGTGCATGGCAAGAACTAAGAATTATTTAATTTTTTATTAAATTATGTATTATATTTAGACCTATATTCTCACTTAGGCAGACCGGGCGAGCTTTATTTATTTTATTATTTATGTACACACAGTAAAATGGATGCAGATACGACTTGGGAATCGTATCGCTCGAAGTGCTTCGTCAGTTATTGTATTGAACGCTGCCCTTCTCGACAATGTTATCACCCAAATGATTTGGTTGACGTATTCTTTCCTAGATTATGCTATTTGGCTGTGGCATGTGTTGTATTTGCAACGGGCTCTTGAAAGTATGCATTAGTGCGGGAGCAATTCGTAAACTTGTCATCTTAAATGCAGAGTTGAGATTATTGCCTACTCTTTGTGGGAGGTATGTGCGCATTATAACCGTATTTTTCTATGTTTGGGATTTCTCTCGGATTTCTCTATCTAATATAAGAACATCGCCGACATGCAGTACAATATGCATTAGAGCTTCATTATGTAGGCGCGCGGCTAATCTTTTATTAGGTTCTCCAGACCTTATCTTCATCAAATACGCCCCTAGTACTGTCTTGGGGCGCCGTGATAATTCTAATAAGGACAGAGTCTCGTCTAAAATCCTCTGGAATTGTTCATTTTCATTTTTCATTTTTTTTTATCATACAAATTATTCATGGGTATGAAAAATTTGTATGATAAAAAAAAAATCATAGATCTTTGGTGTCATACAATAAAATAAAGCTATTATTATGACCTTTAAACTGACGTATATCACAACTTATACATCACTGGGGACAAACCGCCCATACTCCTTTACCATTTTAATCAGCACTCATACGTTGTTGTTATTCGCGAAGATTCAATTTTTCCAATTATCCTGCGACATACCTATACATAGTTACACTAACTGTTGATAAATTTGTTTGTTTAGTATTTATGGATTCTTCAAGACAAGTAGTTTCACAGCCTTTAACTACATCTAAATTTGGCCTGAAACGTCAAATTAACACTGGAAGATTTGCTGAGGCCAGGTCAATTGAGAAGTCAAGATTTTTTGGTAATTCTATTATCTTTTTTATTTAAGAGATTTTTCTCATAATTTATTGGAATAACACACACTATTGATGGGTCACTATCGGAAAGACCTTTTCGCTGAAAGACAATTCATGTTGGATGACATGAAAGCAAGTTACCTAGATAGCTGAAAGACAATTCAGCTACATGACATAAAAGCAGAGTGCTCAGTCAGCAGAGAGTCAACTCAGCTGGACGACATAAAAGCAGAATGAGCTAGTAGCAAAACGTCTGGAATTGCAAATAGTCCGTATGATTAGAATACCTTATTAGCTGGAAGTCAAATTAGTAGGATGACAAAAACTCAGAATGAGCTAGTAGCGAAAACGTCTGGAAAAGAAAATAGTCTGAATCGTATGTCAACTACCCCTCTCTATCAGAATGACCTTTTCGCTGAAAGACAATTCACGCTGGATGACATGAAAGCAAGGTGCCCAGATAGCCGAAAGACATTTTCGCCCATTGTACCGGCAACTGGCAACTTTACCATGGGAATTCTGATAGAGACCCGATGGGTTGACTGTCACTCTACTGGTTGGAGTGTAGCCTTAGGGGCACTATGGCGCGAGGACTTAGAAAATTTTACGAAAATTTTTTTTTTTTTTCGGAAATCTGATTTTTTTTTGCAGTTTTGGGTTAACCTTGACCATAGAAACTATTTAGGCTCTGAGAAGCATGGCCCTAAAAAATGGCAGAAATCTGTTACAAAAAAATTTTAGGATAGTTAAATACTTGAATGCAAAATATGGTACTACAAAATATTACATAACATACATACATAATCAGCCTATAATGTTCCCACTGCTGGGACACAGGCCTCCTCTCGATGAGAGGGAGTGGGCCGTAATCCACCACGCGGGCCCAGTGCGGATTGGCAGATGTAACATGTCTTCGAATTTTTGGTTCTAGGACATGCCGGTTTCCTCACGATGTTTTCCTTCACCGTTTTGAGAGCAGTAGTGATGAAATAATTTACACAAAGTAAAGCGCCTGTCTGGGTTCGAACCTACGACCTATAACTCGTAAGTCGCGGCCGTTACCACTTGGCCACCACTGCTCATTGTACAAAATATTGTTTGACAACAATAATGATTGTTGTCAAACAATCATATATCAACAAAGTCTGCATCTTATGGGCATTTAGCGTTCATGTCTGTTTAGTAACTATGGTATTTTAATTAAGATTCAGACGTTTTTCTACCAAGGCGTTTAGCGTTCATGTCTATTATGTAACTATGGCATTTTAAAATCCAGACGTTTTACTACTAAGGCGTTTTGCGTTCATGTCTATTTAGTAACTATGGCGTTTTAATATCAAGACGATTTGCTACTAGAGTATTTTGAATTACGACATTTTAAGATCCAGACGTTTTGCTACTAAGGCGTTTAGCGTTAATGTCTATTTAGTAACCATGGCGATTTAATATTAAGACGTTCAGGCGATGTGGTCATTTTGCAACGTGGATATTCTGATAGTGACCCCTATTGATAGGTACTTAAAAGTTATATTAATAATAATAATTTATTATGCTTATAGAATTTCAACATAAACATAAACCAAAACTTGAACCAATACTTCGAACTGTTGAAAATGATTTAGAAATGATTGATGACCCCATGGAAGATGAATACATCCCACCAAATTCGGCGTCGTTAAATCGCAAAGCTAGCCTGCAGCTCAAGATCATAACTCACAATAATGACGTTCGTGAAAGCAGAGTCGCTACTATTCACAGGTAATAAATGGTTCTATCTGTCTCTATTCTTTATACTATACTATAAACTAACGTTAGTACACCATATACGTTCGACAACTGCGTAAGGCAAATAGGAACAGTTCTTCATTGTGATGATTATTTTTAGAACTACTGTAGCAGAAAAGGAGAAGAGTCCACCAAGACCACCATCAATTCTGAAAAAACGCCCTATGGCTGCCCTAAGAAGTGAAGCAAAAGCTCAAAAAACTGAAAAGCCACAAATGGAATACAGAATAATAGTGAGCAATTTAAGGAACACTGTTACTGGTGGAGATATTGAGGTTGGTATATTCAAATAGGATAATATTATGCTCGCATTTCCACAACAGGGTCGATTTCAAAACCATTTTCGGTTCCATTTCCTAATTACAGCACAAAATACTTAATATGAACATTGCATGTACCATTAGGTAATCGTATTTAAGAGGGTATTTAACGGTTGGATTTTGTTTAATAGTTTTTTTTTATAACAAACATGAAAATAGTAAATCGGGCTAAATCGGCTCGCGCTCAGAGTGCGGGACGTCGTCGAGGATGGAATTGTGTCAAAATTAAAAAAAATCGCTCGCCTGCCGTTGTTCCAAAAAATCGAATAAAATAACAATTAACACATCTATATACCTATACTAGCAGCGCCCCGCGGTTTCACCCTCATAAGTGTCGATCCCGTGGGAATATCGGGATAAAAACGCGTTTCAAAGGCCTATAGGCCCGGAAAACCTCTCCTTAATTAACTCAGAGACTTAAAAGCTGTAATTTGGCATGGCACATATTAATCACGCCTACTAAGTTGTGAAAAAAAATTGTCGGTGCCTCCCCTGCACGTAAAGGGAGGAAAATGTTTTTTACTCGTCGTCTCCTCATTGTGTGTGTCTTTGAAAAGGTCTTTCAAAATTATTGGATATCGATGATTTTCGAAAATATTAAGGTTTAAAGTGGTAATTTTTATTAGTCACATCTCCTCCCACCGGCTAACCAAACCGTTATTTTTGGATAATATGTGAAAAGTATTCACGATATTAGTTGGTATACAGGCATATGGCAGGTATATGGCAGGGACATTGACGCACAACCTGTTACCATGGTTTCAGTACATGATTTTGAAACCACTCTGGTCAGGTCTCGTTTTCACTCACACACACACGCAGCACACGTGTGCAGGTCACTTTTCACTCACACACACACGCAGCACACGTGTGCAGGTCACTTTTCTATGAAACAGCAGATTTTTATTTGTTACTGACGAATAGAATCTTGTGCTCAACTCAGTGTTACAGTTTGCGCGTCGATGTCCTATGCCACCCCTGTATTATAACGAAGTTGAGAGGAAAACTTTTATAGCTAAGTAGAGCCTACTTATCTATAAAAGTTTTCCTTTCAACTTTCCTACAAGAAGTAAAATCCGATAGACTTACAAATTCCTTCGTACTTGGACAAGAACTGAGAAGGCGTTTAGCCAATAAGTTAACACTAGATGCATAATAACTTTGTAATGCTATCGTAAAATGTAAATTAGCCGTTAAACCGCGAACTCAATTAATGTGCTCATAGTATTAAAAAGCTCCCCCTCCTTCCTAAGTGTAAGTACCAACGCATATTGTGACGGGCAACTACGGAAACCTACACTACCGGTTTTTTTTTTGTTTTTGCATAAAGTTGATTTTGCGTTATCGAATTGACAGGATCATTTGCGTAAATACGACAAGTGTAGCACCAGCGATATAAGTGACATGCAAACGCAGTTATTTTTATTGGTAATACAATACTTACCTTCATCTGACAGTTCAACACCATTTATTGCGTTACTTCCGTTGTTGTAGCAGACAAACTTTTTGAACATAATTATGAAACAATGGATTAGCAATATCCTTTAAAATGATTCGGATTGTTTTTTTTTTCCGTGGATTTTCGTTTTTTTTGCAGCTTTTTTAGAACCTTTTTAATGCCGCTATCCTATTTATTATGTTTTAGGAATTATTTGGAGATGTGGGGGGCATGCTGGAATCACGATTGGTTCGCCCTGGCACTGCAGAAGTTATTTATAAAACTCAAGAAGATGCTCAGAAAGCAGTGGATTTATATCACAATAGACAGTTAGATAGTCAGCCTATGAATTGTCTTCTTGTTACTCCAAGGTCAACTTCTACGACAACCAGGTAGGTAATAATTAAATATGTATTATAAAAGTAATTGATATTTTTCCTGACTTTAATGTAGGAACACCTTATATTACAATGAAAAAAAAAATCTATGATTATAGACAACTTTTAGTGACAGAAATGAATAAAGCAATCATGCGGATTTTAGGTTTTAAAAATAATGCTGTCGAGATGACGCCCATCTGCTCGTACAGTCTCCTCCAACGCACGCTTCATCGCGAGGAAAACTTTCTTGCACGTTTCTGACGTGATTTGGTTTATTTGGGTATGAATATTTCTTTTAAGTTGGCTCAAATTTCTTGGCGGCAATGACGGCGAGTCGTACACTTTAGATTTCAAGAAGAAATCCAAGGGCATGAGGTCAGGCGACCTTGGTGGGTACGGGATGGTTCCAAACTTTTAGATTATTTTTGCTCCGAAAATTTGCCTCGCAGTTTCTAAAGACGCCCGTGCCGTGCGAGCTGTCACACCAACATGCTGAAAACAGATTCTTCTAACAATAGAAGAATCTGTTTTCAGCATGTTGGTGTAGGATATAAATCCTGGATGGTTCTGCAATGCTGGGTGCAAACATATTGCAGTAACGTTGAGATGTTACTGCGACCCCTTCTTTAAAAAAAATATAGCCCGATAATCCCGTTCATAGATTCATAGATATTCCGCACCACGCTATCACCTTTGGGCTGTGTAGTTGTTGTGCATATATCTGATGTGGGTTTCCTGGAGCCCAGTATCGAAAATTTTGTTTATGCACATAGCCTTTTTTTTTTTTGAGGGTGGGAAATCATCAAATGACCCCCCCTCCCGCTCTGGGTGGGGCGGAAGGGAGTGTCAGACTTGTACTGACTAAAACCCACCCGTGTTCCTTCCCTAGCCCTTTATGTTCCGGGGCAGCGCGGCAGTGGTAAGCCTTTCGAACAATCCCACTGACCCGGCAGGCTTCGGCCCTAACTTCGGCCCTTCATTGATTTAGCCTTGCAGATGAAAATGAGTCTCATCACTAAAAATTATGTTCCCAAGTGTCCGAATAGTGCGAAATAGCTGTAGCATTGTTTCGGCATATGTTTTTCGCAAACTAGTCGTTGGGCTTTAAATACTGAACCAAATGCATCTTGGATGGAACTTAAGTATTTTTTTTTTCATAATCCGATGTATGGATGACTTACTGAGGCCCAAAGCAGCAGCATGTTTACGAATCGATCGCCGTGAATATCGGATGACTGCGTTTCGCACTAAATTGAAATTTTCTTCGTTTGATATCGCATTGCACGGGCCAGGTAAAAGATTATTTACTGTAGATGTGGTTTGCCGAAACTTCTCAACCCACGTACAGACGCCAGCACATCAAGCTACTACAATCTGTCAAATTTCTTTATTAGATTTTCAGCTTTATCGCAAAAGCATAAGGTTAAAAGTTGATTAGGAAAATTTGACAGTTTCGGGTAGGTTGATGTGCTGGCGTCTGTGTATCGCGACGTGTGTAAGCGCGACGGTTAAGTGCGCAATGCATATTGGGTTACGATACTTTACTTGGCTCCTTGCGGGTGCGGCCACTGGCCGTGGTCATAGCATAGTGCGCGAGTCCGACTCGCACTTGGCCGGTTTTTCAATGAAGTCCTGATAACTATTAAGCTAATCTTTTTTTGCTTGTTCTTTCAGAAGCAGTAACAAACCTGAATTATATAGCACAAATTCAAATGTAGAACCTGATATTTCTACTTTTCATAAAGTGCTGTTCAGTAACTTGTAAAGCACCACATGTTAAGTACTTACTTGTGAACATTTCTTTTGAACTCGAGTGACTTTAATTGATCTACTTTCATGTGTGAATAAAATAAATCAAGAATATTAATAATAACCTGATTCTTAAATTACGTTCATTGTCATAGGATGATAGGACTTTACGTTTTAACGTGGAGTTGCGGACACCAGCCCGTATTACCCATTACCTACCTGTCTTTATAATTATGTACTTGTATCATGGAGGTTAAACATTAGGGACTGAATTTTCTAATTAAAATTTAAGTGAAATCCAATAAATAATATGTATGAATAAATGTTTTTGTAATGAAGTCATACTTTGAATTGAAAATATTACTTATAACAGCTCTAAGATATTATGGTATCCTAAATATTGTACCTTTTAATCTAATGTTGTATGTATGTAAAACATAATAAAGGTGCTCTTCAGAAGGTGACCGCAACTGTAAGCAGCTACGTCGCCCAATCACAATGACAGACCCCAGCGAACGAACGAACGCAGCGTCACAACTTCGACGGCAGCGGCATTTCTCTTCTTTAGTTTCGCGATAGCCTTTTGTGTAACAAAAAAATACGTCTTGACGCTCTGTTACAGCCTCTGTGGTAGCTAGTGACGGCATTACTGGTTGGAGGTCTGCTTTCGACGCTTGACCGATAGAAACATAGAACCAGGTTTTTAGAGATTGCGGTTGCGGTCGCCTTCGGAAGAATAATTAATTTAGAAGTTCGTAAAATATTGCATGGCAGTCCTAGGCATCTCCTTCTTACTTTAAGTTTAGTTTTACTTGCGACTGTACAGCATATTTTAATATAATATGATTTCATTGGACTTACTTGTCCATAAGAGGTTTAAATGTTTTGGACTGTGTATGTATTAAACAATTATAATTAAATACCACCTAATATTATTATAGGTTTTCTGTGGAGCATAGTCAAAGTGCAACTTATAATTAAAATAAAATAGTATAAACCATTTGTCACTTACTCTATGCCTGTTTTTATGGTGATGTTTACGGCACGCGCATAAGGAAAGCTTGGTTCATTACAATACATTTCGACCGCTCTACTGCATGACTATAAAATCAACCTTATTTCCCTAATAAATGTTTATGTGTATATTAAATAACTAAACCTGCAGCAATGTATGATGGCGCCTGTGACAGCTTACAAATTATAAAAATACCGCGTAACCATTCGATAAATTACAGTTCCAGCGATACCTACGTTATTAATGCGATCCGAAGGCACAACAATGTATTCTACACCGTTTTTTTTCTCACATTTAGCAGTAGGATATAATAATAGAAAATTTAAAATACTGTTATTCAACTGCATTCGATTAGACGGGAAGCCGACCCCACTTTAGTTGAGAAAAGACTAAGCAGATTGATTGAGGGCTGATTTTTTCATCGCCAGATAACTTTTATTCGAGGGATAAAATTGACGTTTGACAGTTTTTGTATGAAATAACTGTCAAAATTTCAAAATTATTCCTCGAATAAAGTAATCAGATAATTGAAAAAAATCAGCCGTAACATAAATAATAATGGAAATTAAAATAAATAAACGAATGAAAATGAAAATTCATAAAAACGTCACAAGCCATCATACAGTGGCGCCATTGTAGTCTAGAATCTATATAGGTACCTGTAATTTAGAATGAGTGAAGCATGGATGTCGATTTAGTACTCAGTCATTCATCAATATTCATGCTTTAGTATTTTTCTAAAAAACTATACCTACCTACGGCCTTAGAATTAGATACAACTTGTAGCTTGAATTACCAATTTGATCAATTTGTTAATTAAACATTATCAACACATTTTCTGTTTAAATGTTTATTGCATAAAGGATTATAGGTATTTGTGTATTACTAGCTGCGCCTCGCGGTTTCACCCGCATAAGTTTCGATCCCGTGGGAATATCGGGATATAAAGTATCCTATGTGTTAATCCAGGGTCACGTACCTCATAGTTCCAAATTGGTCCAGCTGTTTGTTCGTGAAGAAGTAACAAACATACAAACACACTCACAAAATTTCGCCTATAAAATATTAGTGTGATGTATGTTTTAGCCCATGTTGCGTCCTGGTGCAATTAATACCCTGGCGCCCTCTAGTAGGCGCGCAATCAAAATTATATACTTACATATTGTCGCCAGTGATCGTACGCAAGTAGGTATGGATAAAATATCGCAGACACACAACGAGTTCACATTGACAATTTTAGTATAAAATATGTACCTACATTGAAACCTTTGTTAGCTTAGCTTAAGGGTGACCACAGGTAGCTTACCTAACTAGATTCAATCAGGTATTCTCCATAAAAGACGCAAAATATTAATAATCCCTTTTTACATAGCTTAGCGATCCCTACAGGCTACCTACCTAACCTAACACTGCAATATTGTTCATGCAAATCCTTGCTACAAGCTCAACACCGATGTGGAAAGGTTGCAGCAGCGACTCGCATACAAGCAGTCCAGTCTGCTCGCGATACATCGCAATATAATGTTGGGGCTGGCCCACACCCGGCGCACCAGGGAGGCGCATCTTTTTCGCATCGTAGCGTAGAAGCAATCGACACGAGCTTCTGCAAACATCCCTAAAATGCTACAGAAGCAGAACAGCCCCATGAACACTCGGAACGCATTATTATATTGAAAGCGAAGGGTGCTGTACGATTTTTGAGTGTAATCTACTCACAGGCTGTACGTGTAAAACGAGGTACAATATGCGAACGCCCGCCGTATTGGCCCTAAGACCCTGCGCCCGTGTGCGGGCCCCAAATCTTGAGACGCACACACACTGCACAGCACAAGTATGTACATAAGTACATACTTGTGTTGTGCATGTGTGGGTGTCTGCTGTCTGGGGAGTTTATTGCGCCACACACTGCCCAGCGAGAGCACTAGGAAGTTGTGAAGGGCGAGAGTTTTGGGGCACTGACTTGTGTAATTTTGACGTTCGAAAAGTGGCGATTATCAGCCTAATTTGAATAAATAAATGACTTGATTTTCATTTAATCTTTTCACGGTCGCGAATCATATTTGGATAAACTTACAAAAAAAGAAATACTGACCTGCGAGTTGCAGAAAAGGTAAGAAAATCTGAATTTCGCGGGCGCTTACACCTTAAGGTGCCACTAGTCGATATTGTTTCCATACAAATTTCGGGGAGTATTAGGTACTCCACTGTTGACATTGTGCACCCAATGTTAAACATGATATCGTTTTGATTTATTATTTATTGTGTCTACGGCTACGGAAACAGAATAGTAAAATAAAAAACCATGAACCCTTACAGTTTTGTCATGTCTGTCCGAGGTTTTGCTAATGAGACCGTTAAAATGGCTTGGGGATTGCTAAAATTATTTTTCGATTTAATGCTCCATTTACGAAATAGTAAACTTTAAAGTGCAAATTTTTGTTCCAGTAGGGCGTGTGTGTCCCCCTCCCCCCTCTAAAAGCTAAACTGCTGGCTTGAAAAATCTGGAAAAATTCAAGATGATAGTGAATTTCATGAACTTTAAAAGAAAAGTATAGCGGTTATGATAACTTTATTAGTTTAGCAGTAATAGTCGTTGAACTTGGGTGTTGGATAATTTTGTACCAAAATACAAAATCCTTAGCATTACTCCTATATAGTGACTAAGATGAAGTAGTTGCTTGTTTATGACGGGTAAAGACGCATTAAAAAACAAAATATGAAGTTAAAAAAACTAAATTATGATAAGTTTCACTGTACTGTCGCTAGATGGCGCTGTATATCGTCCGCCAAGTATATCTGCCGGGCAAAACCGTGAGTGAATTCAACGCTTTATTAGTTTACTTTCCTTCCTCTATGGTTGGTTGGCAGTTGTATTCGTCGTGAAAGTCACTTTTGGTGAATTTAGAAGAATTGGACTATGTAAACAAAAAAGCAACAAACAGCATCCGTACAAATTTAATCAAATTCACTCAAATTGAATGCCAAAAGTAAACCGTGTAACATTGCCTTACCATGCAGTAATTACTAGCGGAAAGAAGAGTGATTCCATTTTTAACCGACTTCAAAAAAGGAGGAGGTTTCTCAATTCGACCGTATATATTTTTTTTTATGTGTGTTCGCGGATAACTTCGTCGTTTATGAACCGATTTTGATTATTCTTTTTTCATTATTGGGTATTTGGATAGCGTGCATACTAATGGAAAAAAAAATAACAAAGTCAAATAATTTATTTCAAATTTCCTACAATGTACAATAGGCACTTTTGAACGTCAAAAAATACAATAAAATAGAATTGATTCTAGTCTTCCAAAAGGTAGTGTCGTATGGATAAGAGGGTACGTATAGTGTTGAACGAAACAGTCCGCAGTGAAATGTTTACTACAAAGACGATAATTAGATTTAAGACTCCAATTTTCCATTTTCATGTTATTCAGCCCTGCTTAGTTGAGTTGGTGGGAAATCTGAAATTATATAGGTATTTAATTAAAGTAAAACAGACTAAAGTATACACTACAGACTAAAGTATACTAAAGTGTACACGGCTTTGCCCGCGAGATATGTCGATAAAAACTATCCTATGTCCTTCCCCGGGATGCAATCTATCTCTCTGCCAAATATCGAAATCCGTTCAGTGGTTTAGGCGTGAAAAGGTAACATAAAGACAGACAGACAGTTACTTTGGAATTTATAATATTAACTATTATTATCATAATATCTTGTATTTATTATTATTATCTTTTGAAATTAGAAACTAGTATTTGCTAATTTGTTTTAGCTAATCAAATTGCAGAAACTGGCGACAGTAAAGGACATAAGTGTGACAACCATAATAACACAGCTAATGTTTTCATAGATTCCAGGAATTTTAGTAATGTAAAGGAAAACAATCAGAAGGAGAATTTTTAGGATTATAATTCGCACACACACGGTCACAAATTCACAATAGTCCAGTTAATCAATATTAATTAAAATAAACTTATATGAAACTAAAAAATATTTTTTCTGTCTGACATTTTCGTCAATAAGTTGAATCACCATGGAAACCAGATACAGATTAAAATGATTTGTGTTGTGCAAAAACAATGGCATTGGTATGTACAGACGCCAGCACATCAAGTTACTACAATCTGTCAGATTTCTTCAATAGATTTTCGACTTTATTGCTAAAGCATAAGGTTCAAGGTTGATTGGTAAAATCTGACAGTTTCGGGTAGGTTGACCTGCTGGCATCTGTACATACATACCAATGCCATTAATAATGTTGCAGAATATTTTAAATAACACTATGATACACCTTATTGTTATTTAAAATAATTTGCTTTAAAAATGATATTCAACCATTTTTTCTTTGTTTCAATGTGCAAAAATAATATTACGACACCAAAAATATCTGGATTTAAAATTTTATTTATTCAGTAATGGTGTTTTTAATATATTTTTTTGTTTTTGTAAGGCCATCCTAAATAATTACGTCCATGGTTCAAATGATTTCAAGATTTTCAAGTTTCAAGTACACTAATAAAAATGTCAATCACTAAAGAGCTTATTACACCTTCCTAAATATCGGACCCGATATTTAGGATCCGATTTAGGACAAGAAATTCAGTCGCCGGAGCTCCTGATTACACCTTCACTGATTTAGGACATTGAATCTGAATCAGTCGGTCATTCAGTCGGTAAGGACGAGGGACGAGTGACTGACGTGTCGAGTTAAAAAGAAGTGTGTCGAAATGACCCCAATATTAACGAAAAACCAAAACATTGGTATTATCGTAGCCCTAGCGGTTGGCTCCACAGAAATTAAACAGAGAAAAAGAACGAGATGGCTGAAAAATTATTTATTATTGCGTCAAAAGCTAGCAAGCATGAACATTATGAGGGCTTTAGAACCAGATGACTTTAGAAATTATGTTCGAATGAATTCAAAAGAATTTGATCTACAGGGTTATTGGTAAAACATTAAGAACCTCTTAAGAGGTCATTGTAACTCATCATTATGAATAACTTTTAATATGGGACCAAACCTAAAATCGCGAAAAAAAAAATCAGCTGTTCCCTCCCTACATTTATTTTCGTATAAGTAATTCGTCAAAATGAACAAACAACAGAACAGCTTTTTCACGAATTCAGGTTTGGTCCCATAGTAAAAGTTGCTCATAATGATGAGTACAATGACCTCTTAAGAGGTTGTTAATGTTTTACCAATAACCCTGTATTACTAAATCTGGTGACACCTTTTATACAAAAAAAAGATACTTTTTACCTATGCATAGAATCAATGAAAAACTCGTACCTACTTAATATCTATGCAAACAATCAACGAAAAACATGCGCTCGCGACGGCAGGCGAGCGGCGACAGCGTCCTAAATGTGACTATACCCTTCCGATTTAGGATCCGATATAGATTTAGGACGTCGGAAACCATTCTTGTCCTAAATCGGATCCTTCCTTCCTAAATGCGATTTAACTATCCTGAATCTAGGAACCTAAATAGAAAACTAAATATCGGGTCCGATATTTTGGATGATGTAATAAGCTCTTAAACCAAATAAAGACTTGGCTAAAAGGTCCCAGCAACCAGACCATTAAAAAAAAAACATTCATCAAATTTTTCCTGGTGTAAGTGGAGTTCACTCGAGATAATGATAAATTACATATTTTTGTTGTAAGCCGAATGATTTTTTAAAGCAATTACAAAGTTACGGGAAGTATAGTCTTGAAAAATAGTGAAATCAATCACAAGTTGTCTACAAAGATGGATAGAGAAGATGGTGAAATGAGTGATGATAATGCAATGCTTGTTGATGATGTAAAAGAACCAATTTCATACAACGAAGATTGTACAGTGGTACGTAATTCTATACACTATTTACAACTTACTTCATTATTCATACAACAATACAATACATTAATATTTAGTTGGATAAAATCTGTGATAAAAATACCAAAAACTAAAAACCGTAAAATATGTGTTATTTTTGTAGCGTAGCGTAGTTGATCTATTAATTAGCAATAAAAGCATAGTATATGTACTTAATTTATTGTTCTCTCATAAACCAGGTATACAAAGCTGACAAAACTGGTTTAATCATTGAAAAATTGGAGAAAGTTGATGCTTCTAAAATAGAGGAAAGAGCAAAGAGATTTGGCTTAAATCTCACTGGAAATAGAGTAATTACACAGAGACAAATCGATGAACTTTACTCAAATTTTGGCATAGAAAGTGGAAATGAGAGACATTTTCGTTTTGATGCAATCAATTTAAATGGAGTTGATGGGCTTACTACAAAAGAAATATTCCAATATTTGGAAGATTATAAACCATTATCTCTAGAATGGATTGATGAAGTTTCATGTAAGTAGTGTTTCACATACTTATTATACATATTCAAGTATGCAGAGTGATGCAACACATTTGATGGCTCTTACATTTAAAATGTTTAATTTTCAGGTAATGTTGTTTGTCAGGATCATATCTCCACTGCATTAGCACTGTTGGTTCATTCTAGAGAAATTAAAGATAACAACTTGAGACAAATGCTTGCTGAAAAACCAAATCACCATTGGCGAGAAGGCATGCCACATCCTAAAAATGACTTAATATTAATGAGGTTTGCTACCAATGGAGACAAAAAATTTATTAAAAAGAAATCACAAAGTAAAAATATTGATGAATACTATGATCAAAGTATGGATGCTGTAAGTAAGAACCCATGGGGTGATCTGTGTAAATCATGGGGAGTTTATGATCACCAGGAAGTTTTTCAACGCAAGCCTAGATATACTAATGAAGATGATTTGGAAGAGCCAGATAAAACTGTGAAAATAAAAAATAAAAGTTTAGCCAGTCGATTAGGGAAAAGACATGCTGAAGGATACAGCAACCAGTCTATACAAGCTGAAGAGAGTGATTCAGATTCAGAATGGAAAACCAAATCTAAGACACCTAGAATGAGAATGCATGCAGATGATGAAGAATCTAAGCAAAAGAAAAAGGTAGCTTCTCAACACTCTCAAGATCCAGATGTATATTCAGCATTGTCAATTGAAGTAGACAATTCACGTAGCAATTATAGTCAAAGGGAACACACAAAGCTGTCTGAAAAATTTAAAAAGCATGCTACAAAAAGTAAAAATCACAGTATACGGTCACGATTAGGTGAGAAAGTTGTTCCTCGGGAAGATAATGAAAGTTTTTCAAGTGATGATTTATCAGAAAATTCGGACAGTAATGTTATGAGTCGGGTGCATAAAGTGAAAACCACTAGTAGTGTTTGGTCTAGATTAGCTGTGAAACCTAGTGGTACAGTAAGTCCAAGTGACCAGAGTGACCTGCGAGAAATTTTAAAATCAAGAAAGCACAAGAAATCTGATGACTTACGAGACAAATTAGGTAAATCGAAACAGAGTAATTTACGAATTGAAATTGACAATAATTATGCACATGATTTATAGTGCATACTCTAGCTTAATTTTATCATTATATTACCAATGGCTCAAAACCACCAAGATGGGAAATTACAGGGCTGGTTTAATGATGATAAATATTTACAAGGTATAATTATTAGAGTTACTTTGTAATGGTCACTTAACTTGTGTACAAACAAAACTATTTCCGTTTTTTTCTTTTTACTAAATGGATGGAGCCTTTGGTCGTTTCGGGAATGATTTTAAAAAGTTTATGAAATGTCCAAAAATAACTTAAATGTCTTTTTATTTGTTTATACAGCGGTGTTGGTATATATACAGGGTGTTACAAAACTACCCGTAAAGCCGAAAGGAGGTTAAATGGGTCCTTATAACGAGTCCATTCACAATATTTAGGAACCGTAGTAATGCTGTATAACATACCCCAAAAAAATTAAAAAATATTATTATTTTCACTGATGTGCAAAACCCTATTTCAGTAAAATTAAAGAGTAAACTACGCAGAATGTACCTACATTTCTACCTAATTCACGTAACGACAAAATTCGAAACAGTTGTAGGATATCGATTAAAAGATTTGATATTGACAATTTTTTTTTTCCAACTTGACATTTTTTGAAGCGAGTAATTGAGTATATTGACATCCTTGTATTGAGGTAGCAAACATTTATGAATGAAAAATAGAAAAACTATTAAAGTAGACAATTATTAGGTAAAATAGGTACGTAGGCCTTTCTGTTAAATAATCTGGTTCCCTGACAACAGCTTACTAGGGTTGACAAAATTTTTGACTTTGATAATTAATTATATTTTTTACGGGGTATTTTGTAACATGTTGTATAATTATATAATTATACAACATTTAATGCATAAATAAATAAATAATGCATTCCCGGAATGATGAATTATTATTGATGTAAGATTATATTAAAGAATAAATTAAATTAAAAGGTACACAAACTACTAAAGTACAATTTATTTGGTGGAAAACCTGACATCCAGTTATAATGATGTTTCTTCCTACTACAGAGGTCTAACATCTAATGGCTGGGTTCACTTTTGTTTATTTTTCTGCCATTACAACTGCATCTAAAGAAATGATAATTATGCTGTCAGACAAATCATTTTAATGTATTTTTATTTAAAAATCAAGCTTTTCTTAAATAATACTTCAATAATAATGTTGATAAATTAATGGAAGCTGTTAATTATATTTAAATATGTTTTTAATGTTTACTTTTCAAGTGTTTTGTATGAAGTACAGTTAAAACCAAACAGTTTTAATGTTGCCTTTTGGTCATTTGCTCAATAAAATTACGATTTTAATCATTTATTAGCTGGTAGAGAAAATTTTCCACCTTGGTGATTTTGAGCCCATAGTGTTTTAGCTAATTATATAATTATGTTAAGTGTCTGTTTTTTATTTAGTGTTTTCAAGTAATGTGTTTATATGATTTCACTAAAGAGTCACTAATGAATTTGACTATCATATGCATAATAATTGTTATAGTTACATTTTATTTAAGTACAGACGCCAGCACATTAAGCTACCCGAATCTGTCAAATTTTCCCAATCAACTTTGAACCTAATGCTTTAGCGATAAAGTTGGAAATCTATTAAAGATATTTGACAGATTGTAGTAGGTTGATGTGCTGGCGTCTGTAAATAAAAGGAAAATGTTTAAATTTGGTAACAATATGAATTCTTTAAGTATTTAATTGTCTAGGGACACATAATCCATGTTTATGTGACATTCCAGGTTGCAAATTGATACCCAATAAATGTCTAGGCCTCCAAGTTTATAGTGTTGTTGTATTGTATACACAGTCACTGTTGAGTATATTACCACCAATGTGTATAATTTGTGATTCTGTACCATGCCTCAACATTCTATAAACTGCCTAAAATTAATACAAGTAATGTATAAAACTTTATTACTAATAAAAACTTAGGTCCCATTTACACGATGAGAATTACTTGCTTGAGGCATACAATAAAATTGAAGCAACAAATGCTCTAAACACTGTTTAGATGGTAAAACTTTTATTAGGGTTCCGTACCAAAATGGTAAAAGGAAGGGTTTATAGTGCAACTCAGTCTGTCTGTCTGTCTGTTGATCTGTTCGTCTGTCAGCTGGATATCTCGAGAACTACTAATGCTATCAACTTGAAATTTGGATTATTTTAGATGACGTTTGCCCAACTATTTTGCAATTAAGAAAGAAATACAAATATTTATTTTTTGCAACAGGGACTGAGAGTGTGTTAAAAATTTGAAGTGGGGCTACTAGGGCATGTGTATCATATGAAAGAGCGCTGTTTGCACTTTCTCAAACATTTTTCTTTTTTTTTAGGCCGCATAGTTTTCGACTTTGATGAAAAATGTAAAAAAAAAAATACCGTTCTGTTAACTCTGAAATTTGAATAGAGAAAAATCGGAAATTATTCTATGAGATAGAAGTTTATGTAAAGATTACAGGAAAAATAAAACGATGTCTCTAAACAGCACACTTTTTCAGAAATCATCAAGCAAAAATTACATTAGTCACACCACTATCAGTCAAGTGATGGCGCCGACCTAAAACTGCAATATTCAACACCGCAGTGTGAAAATTTAAAAACATGATGGTACGGAACCCTCGGTGCACGAGTCCAACTCGCTCTTGACCGGTTTTTATTGCTTCAACTTATGGTATGCCACAAGCAATTCAATCGCACTGTGTAAATCAGGCTTTAGTCTCGGTATTGTATAAAATGACACAACAGTAGGCAGAAGTCAATGTATAAAAATAAAGGCATAAGCTTAGCATTCAAATTCACAGTAGGTAATTTGCATTCTACATAATACCTTGACTGTATACTAGTGCGTGTCGGACCAGGTTCCCTAGTTGTGATGAATGTTTATGCATGCATAATTGATTTATTCGACCGTATAAATAAGTTTGTAAAATTAAGTTTCGGAATTATTTGCAAAGCAGGAAAGTAAGTTAATAGAAATCCTAATTAATATTTATCACCGAGATTATATTTTTGCTCTGGCGATGGAAGTACTGCGTGAAAGTCCATTACGAAACCTTTCGTGAACAAAATCGACTGTCAAAGGTCCCGAAAGTTCGTTTCTTCCTTACTTAATTCTGCATACTCAACAAAATTCTCTAAACTACTGTTCTCAATATTATATTATGTCAATAAAATGATATTTTCATGCTGAAAAAAGGAGTTGAATATTTCTCTAAATTCTAAACAGTTTTCGAGCATCACGCTCTGCAAAGCTCCACTGGTGTCTGTCTGTTACCTCTTCACGCTTAAACCGCTGAACCGATTTCGATGAAGTATAGAGATAGTTTGAGTCTCGGGAAAGGACATAGGATAGATTCTATCCCGAAAAAAAAAAAAAAAACATATATGCTACTTTTTATCCCGAAATAACGCCGAAGTAGCAGGCAACTGCTAGTGTTTGATAAAAGTCGTTTTTTCGAAAATTTTCGCTTTTACGGAACGTGTAGTTCGAGAATGGGTAGGAATTCTAAAAAGTGTGTAAGTTAAAAGTTGTAGAAAATTTTATTAAATAATTTTTCTCTACGACGCACCGTTTCAAAGATATTAGCGAAAAACTCAAAAGTGGGAACTTTTATCCCCCCCCCCCACTCCGGCTCATCTCCTAGACGCGGGGGACTTTCATTATGTTTACTCCCTAAGCACCCTAAACAACTTTCTGAAGAAATCGCTTAGGGCCCAGCTCACGTACTCTACAACTGCTTTGTTGAGTGGACTATAATATAAAATTTAAAAATAATTAAGTTAATTAGTCAATGACTTCCGAAGAAGCTAACATACTTACATAAGCATCTTGGGGGCCTGGGGCGGCAAAACAAAATGCCCCCGCAGTCTTCGACTTCCGGTGCCTTTGTGTCGCGCGCGATTTTATCGCATGTCGCGCCTGTTTGTAGGGGGGTTCCAGAATTGGTCTTTTAAGAGGAACCGGGACCACCTCTATGTGCTGATGGTGATCACCGGGGAGTTAATGTAGGAAATTCTGGTAACATTTTGCAAAATAAAAGCAAGGATAACGTGCGTAATTATACTCCACCTACACCATGGGTCTAGCACCTGGCAGGATATTTTTTTCAGGGAGGTGCTTTTTCATCTCCTCAATATGCTATTTACGAATAGAGCCAGGCAAGCTCGGAAATTTTTAGCACGCCGTCTCCGGTTTATCAGTTAGTTTTCTATTGAACTTTCTTATAGGTTTATTTTCTTTATTGCGTCATGTTTACCGCAAATAAACGTATTTTCTTTCTTTCTTTCTAATAGTCATACATAAATAGGAATTACTTTGTGCATGCAGAAACATAGGATGATGTAGGCAGTTAGAGCGAGCGAAGCGAGCTCGAAAATTTTTTGCGCTCTACATTTATAGATATTTTGCATACGTATTATTATACGTATATACAACTGCAAATTGCATCTTACTGAATATATTTTGACCGTGTTTAGTATTTGGTCAAAAACTACTTAAGATTTGGGCCAGAAAGTTATTATCAACTTTACATTATGAAGCTGAATCCAAGTTTGAGAATTGACCAAAATATTTCTTCAAAGCTGTCTTTCGACCACCAACGTGTTTCTCCAATAGTTGAGAGCCTTTTTAGTATTTCCGTCCTCTTTAGTTTGCTCCCACATATCCATAGTCCATATTGGTAAGATTCGCGAAAAAATACAACCACGTCAGTCAGTAAATCTAATAATGAAGCACTTTGAATTACAGCTTGAGTAGTAGGTACCTATCTCATACTAAATTCAATACATGTGTTCTGGAGATTCTTTGGAAAGCCAGCAGGGCTAGCATGGCCGGAGACATTTTATCCACGGGGAGAGGACAAAATACTATTCCCCTCTGTCAATTTTGTCCATCCTCCGAGTATGGCGACATGGGTGGATAAACTATTCACGGTGGACAAACCAGCAGGGCTAGCATGGCCGGAGACATTTTATCCACGGGGAGAGGACAAAATATTATTCCCCTCTGACAATTTTGCTCGAATCGCGAATTGAACGCCGGTGTATTTTTCGCTCGATTTTCTCCCTTTCCGACGACAACACTAAGCTCCAGTAAGCACGAGACATTTTTATATTACAATTAATTATATTTTCTCCAAGAGATATACTTAAACCCACCATCTAAAGACGAGGACAAGTTTCTCCCTTTGTTATGTCAAAATATCTGTAATTTTTCTCTTCCACTAGTCGCCATGCTATAGGCGGGGGGTGAGTATCCACGTCTAATGTCAAAAAGTGATATAATTCTCTTTCCCCCTGTTGCCGTGCTTTGGCAGGTGGATAAAATAATTTTATCCCTTGTCAGTGGAAATAACCAGTGGACAAAAGTTTTATCCTCAGCCCATGCTAGCCCTGCTGGGAGAAAACCTACCCGACCCGATATTAGAAGACTTTAAAACTGAATCAACTAAAGAAAACATATTCTTCCCGGTTCTCACATTGTACAATGACGATAACGTAAATTGAACTAGGTCCTCGAATTGACGGTAGAGGTCATTATTTTAATAGGTAGATGTATCACGTTTTTTAAATAGCAAAAGAACGTCGATCGGCAATCGGCCACACCGGCCCATCAGGCATCCGGCCCATCGGGCCTTCGCCCGATTTGCCCGTATGGCCAATCCGGGCCCGATTTCAATGATGAATTGACTATAGAGTGGTTGTGTTCTGAATTTTAGAAGTGAAGCCGGTGGGAATCGGCTTATATGGAACCTTCGCCACTGGTTGGTGGCATCTCATCGGAAATTGAACTAAAATACCTAACTGCATTCGACTGCTTAAAAAGTGAGCTTGTTTTGGAACAGACTGTTTTTTTTTTATTTTAAACTTTTTAGACGACCCACTGACCTTAGATTAGATATTTTTTTCAAGTCAGTACTTATTGACTTTTAAAATCCGCCATTTTAATTTTATAAAAACCAACCTTTTATTTACCGACATAGCTTGCAGAGTAAGCAAACTGAAGTGGCAGTGGGCTGGCTATGTCTGTCGAAGGACCGATGGCCGGTGGAGCAGACGAGTCCAGGGGGTCTACTCCGAAGCGGTTAACCACTGTATCGGCCGAATGTTCGGTCATTTTATTTGACCTCGTTATGCACGCCCACAATATTCACACAAAAACACTTAAAATAGTAGGTATTGTGTGCCAAATAGGCCCAGTTCAGCATAAATGCTCGATCATTTTTCTTTTGCACTTCACCTATGATGTAGTGGATAGGTTATCGTTTGCATACATACAAGGTGTCACTTTGTCGACTGTACCGTATAATGCACCATTGACCTGCACCATCAATGGTGCAGAGGAGACTAATTAGTTTCGTTTGCACCATCAATATTAATACGAAAAGTGAATGATTTCATTGTGAATTCCACCCGTGATGACACTTTAAAATTATTTATTAATTTATTGGAAGGTACTTGCACAAAATTAGTATCGGAATCGTGACCTCGGTGTTGCCTGCTATCGCTTTTGCTAGTATTATTATAGAATGGCAGTAACCCTTTCTGTCCTAGATCGGCCTTTTGACACATAGTGCGGCGGTTCAAAATAATCACGCCCACACAGATTTGTACAGCCGATTTGTCGTCTTAAAATCTGTGTGTGGACATGAGATTTTGAAGCTTCCAACGAGTCACCGGCGCGGCGCACAGTGGATCGGAATTTTTTGTACAAATTCCATTAAAAAAAATACCTATCGAAAGATCTGACATTCTGATGAATAAATGTTATGAAACGTTTTTCTCTAAAACTGGTACTTAGTTTGCTCGGATTTTTTTTTTCAATTTTTGTTGTATGGAACGAAACAGAAACTGCTAAAATTTGGCAAAGTCTTGACAGATCCTGCTTTAAAACTACTTTGTTCTTGTTCTTTGGCTTGTTGACTATAATTCTACGCTATCAGCACGCGCCCATAGTTGCGCATTCAAGAGTTATGAGGATCAGTAAAATGAAAAAAAAAAAGAAGTAAAATGTACTTTTTTTAATATTAACATAGATAAAATTATTGTGTTACATTAAAATACTTATAACTAAGAAATATTAATCATTTAAAATCATATATTTATCGAAAAAAGTACAAAATTTTTTTTTTTCAAAATTAAAGCAAATAATAAATTTAATCAAAATTGTCTTTTTTGTTGGAAAAATTCACAGAGTGAATTTTTTTTTCCTTTAAATTTATTTTTTGCTTTAATTTTGAAAATATATTTTTTGTACTTTTTTCGATAAATATATGATTTTAAATGATTAATATTTCTTAGTTTATAAGTATTTTAATGTAACACAATAATTTTATCTATGATATTATTAAAACAAGTACCTTTTACTTACTTTTTTTTTCATTTTGCTGAACCTCATAACTCTTGAATGGGCAACTATGGGCGCGTGCTGATAGCGTAGAATTATAGCCAACAAGCCAAAGAACAAGAATAAAGTAGTTTTAAAGCAGGACCTGTCAAGACTTGGCCAAATTTTAAGTTTGTTTCGTTCCATACAACAAAAATTGAAAATATTTTTTTCCGGGCAAACTACCAGTTTTAGAGAAAAACGTTTCATAACAATTATTCATCAAAATGTCAGATCTTTCGATAGGTATTTTTTTTTAAAAGGAATTTGTAAAAAAATCCCTATGTCCCTCATATAGCAGTTTCGACTACTAATGTCGCTGTTTTGTATACATTAGGCATTGCCTAACTAGGTGGTGGACGTTAGGGGCCGTCTCCACGAGCGAGAGAATCGCGGCGATAGTCTCTCCGTGCCATTAAATTTTCGCGGCGATGATATCGCCGTGTGGAGACACGTTCTAAGAGAGTGTATAGAAATGTGGCACGACGATAATATCGCCGCGATTCTCTAGTTCATGGAGACGGCCCCTTAGTGTAAAACCATTCGTCAAGTCTGTCATTCCCAAAGGTGATTTCCTTTGAAATAAAAACCATTATTAGTGGGACTCCATTTTATTACTTTTGTGCGATTTCTTGTGCAATTAGATAAGAAACAGTAGTAGTATTGTGATTGATTAAAAAAAACGATGTTAGTTAAAAAAAAAACAGTGGCACTCCGGGAGTGTCGACAGAAGTGAAAACTTGAACAATTACGTGTATTTTTTTAATCGTCTTATAAACAAAACACGCGCGGCGTCGGTTACGGTAACAGTGTCGCGAGTTCAATCGTTTTTTTCCATCTCAAAAAATGCACAACGCGCCTAAAGAAGTTTTCAGTTCTAAAATCTGGTTACTTACATAAAAAGTGAACATAAGTATATTAAGTATGTACAGACGCCAGCAGGTCAACCTACCCGAAACTGTCAGATTTTCCCAATCAACCTTGAACCTTATGCTTTAGCAATAAAGTCGAAAATCTATTAAAGAAATCTGACAGAATGTAGTAACTTGATGTGCTGGCGTCTGTACCTCGAATACTTGTTTATATTTATCATTACGTTAAAAACTACACATGCAAGTTGAAAAAAAAAAAAATGGTTGCCTGTAAAGTCGGTTTTACGGGCGAAGATTTTACGTGACAACGTCTTTTTCTCGGTAGAATAGTTGAGTGGGAGAGAGACGCAAGGCATTCGGCGGGCCTCTCTCTCGTTCGGTGACTCATCGTAACGTTACCGAGCGTTACACTTTTTCATAAGTGACTCCCAGCCGCAACCTAATTTAAGACGTTGTCACGTCAAAAATCGTATAAAATATCTTTACGAAGTTAACTTTTTTTTTCAAACTACCGACAGAGGAACGTCACAGCGCCAGGTGCACAGTTAGTTGGACGGGTTGTAGGCTCCATTTGCATTGCGCATAATGGAATGGAAGCGAATTGTTTTGACCAATGTCAAGTTGATATAAACTTATAATTAAAACCTTTTTAATGGTCTGGCCATTTATGAATTATACATTTTAAAACCATAATCCTCCTTTTTGCTTCGCCGTAGTCAGGTAAAAAAAAAACACTTATTTCGTCGTAAAGAAGATAGAAATTCTGCGATTGACATTACAACCAAATAATGCTGAGTAGTAAAGCAGATTCTTTTAACTTTTCTTGGGTAGATTTTGTGTATGTTGATGATGTTATAAACCTTCCTGTAACTGTTGTTTACATAGCAGGTAGTTATATACGAATTTGTGTGGTGTGGTACTATATGTAAAAAGGGGAAAAAAAACTGTTACAAAAAAAAAACAACCAATTTCTATGTTATTATTTTCACTTTTTTGAACGTTTTTCCTTTTAGTTCTTACTGTCAACTATTCCCGCAGCTACAAATCCATTGTGAATTGCAAACTAACGCTTTCGTTCCATTCCGTTCCTCGGCAATGTAAATTGATCCATAGGCTCATATTTCTAATCAAAAAAGAAATTATAAAATACATTATGTATCAAAATATAACGTTCAAGAAATTAATGTGGGTGCAAAAGACTAGTTATTAATAAATCTAATTATGTAGAAATATGTTTTATATTTAATTAAAATAAAATATAATTTAATGTATTAGCAACAAAGATAAATAATTTGATAATTCGGAACACGAGTATTCGAATTGACTATAAAACAGTACTTAAATTAATATTTTACATAAACATGAATTTATTATGTAAGTAATTACATTAACCGTTTTGGTTATAGTGTGTGTTCATTAGTTATTGTTGTTAAGCCTCTAGTGATGATGAATTGATTATGTACAAATTCATAAAGACGAAAGTTTACAAAATTATTATGCATGGCTCTCCATCATAAGTTCGAAAAATATTTGACCGAATTTCATTTCACCTAAAACTTTTCAACTATTTTCGTTTTTAGGGTTCCGTAACCAAATGGCAAAAACGGAACCCTTATAGATTCGTCATGTCTGTCTGTCTGTCGGTCCATATGTTACAGCCACTTTTTTCCGAAACTATAAGAACTATACTGTTGAAACTTGGTAAGTAGATGTATTCTGTGAACCGCATTAAGATTTTCACACAAAAATTGAAAAAAAAAAAACAATATATTTTATACTTAGAACGGAAACTCAAAATTTTTTATTCATTAAACCCATATCTATATATCGTATCTATGGATAGGTCTTTAAAAATGACATTGAAGTTTCTAATATAATTTTTTTCTAAACTGAATACTTAATGTACATTAAGTACCATGTAAACTTCCAACGAAAATTGGTTTGAACGAGATCTAGTAAGTAGTTTTTTTTTAATACGTCGTAAATCGTAAACAGCAATTTACCTTTCATTCAATCAACTCAAATCAATCTATTTGCTGCTATGGAACCCTTCATGGGCGAGTCCGACTCGCACTTGGCCGCTTTTTTTTACTTCATCGAAGTCACGTCTGCCACTGTATCAGTCGACCTGTTATCAATTCGATTCTTTTCGTTACTCCGACGTTTAATTTGGTCGAAAAACTTTTTACCGAAGTTACACCTACCCGCAATAACATTTGTTCGAAGTATTATGTTTCCGAACATTCATTATACCACAGTTTTAATTACCATCTAGTAGTTTTACCAATTTTAATGTAGTCAAATATTTCAGTTGGTATAACATATTTTACGCAAAATAAAATAAGCCAAATATTTAGTATCGTCGGTCGGGCCCCTATTTCTGTCTGCCTATGATTTCAATTGGCCCTGTTCAATATGATAATTATGAGGTAAAGGTATTTCTTTTCTCATTCGCTCGCTCATGGACCCCAAGGTCGACGGAGCCCCGCTTCGCGGGGCTCCTATTTCTGTGCAAAGGGTTTAAAGTAACCTAACAAAACTGAACCTCGAGGTGCCCTTCGCTCACTCTTGCATCCTACCTATGACACATGATACTTCGATAATCTAAAAATAATATGTCAAATAATGCATATTATAGCAAAAAAGACGTCGGTCAATAGTTTTCGGTAAAATGAAATTCGAACAAATAAAATTCGGAAAAGTGATCAGTTCCCCTCTCCATCTCTTTACGGAGTACAACAAGTAGGTACCTACTTGCCATGACAAATGTTGTTCTAATATTGTCACGAAATTACATTATGTACTAGCAGCGCCCCGCGGTTTCACCCACGTAAGTTTCGATCCCGTAGGTATATCAGGATCTATACCAAATTTCATCTAAATCGGTTCAGCGTTCAAGCGTGAAGAGGTAACAGACAGACACACTTTCACATTAAATAATATTATAGTATGGATTGGATTATGTCAAAGTTCTTTTGAATGCCTTTTGTCTTTACGTTATGTAATAGATAATAAATATATTTTTTCTAGTTTTAGAATTTTCATTGAAGCCATTTTAAACAAAAACGATACTTAGCACTAATATTTATCTGTTAGTGGGTAAGTATAATACTGACGATTTATTATCTGCTTTGCAACTATCACTAAGGCTGGCCGCATACGCTCGGTTTCCTGATTCGGTTTCCGGATCAGGAATTCAGATTCGAAAACCTGAATGCTTCATTTACATTCAAAATGTTCAACAAGGCGCACGGAACCGAACGGAAAAAACCCCACGTTCGTTTCGGAATTCATTCTAATACAAAAAAACGGATGTTTGCGCTAGGCACACGGAATTCCCAATCTGAATTCCTGATCCGGAAACCGAATCAGGAAACCGAGCGTATGCGCCCAGCCTAAGGCCTGCTTGCACCATAAATCTTAAATGCGTTTAGCGCTAAACATATATAAAACATCATTCTGTCTCTATCATTTTCAAACGATTATGAGGTGATGTTTTAAATTCGCGTGCTTAGCGATTTGTGGTGCAAGCGGTCCTAAACATTGTAAATACGTTAGTTAAGTACTCGATGTTATCATAATTATATGAAATTATACAATGCAAAAATAACGAAAAAACGAATAATAATATCATAATTTACCTGTTTAAGTGTTAAAAATAAATTCTTTTTTAATTTATGCCAAACCTAAGCAAAATTTCTAAAATAATACACATATTTAGGCACATGTTAATTAATTATTATGCTGTTAGCTCATATAACATCTTATTCTTTTGGTGCTATTGCAATAAATGTTACAATGTGCAATTTATATGACCACTAAAACTGTTTAAGGAGTCGGCAAATGTGGTCTATAGATCAATAGCGATATGTGTGTAAGGACACCTTAACCGTTCAGCAACAGGAAAAAATCTTTGGAGACTGTCCTAACTTTTATTTTTACACTTTGACCTGCGTTTACAAATTTTGAAAAAAAAAAAAAAAAAAAAATTAAACTACCTACCTATTAAAAAACATGGGCAATTTACTCAAAAACTTTTTTGATTTCGATCATGTTTCTAATATGGAAAACATTACTCGACCAAGCTAGTTTAGAGTACTAGCAATCTCACAAATGGTAAAAAAACTTTTCCTAAAAATAATTCGTAGTGATCAATCAGCCTACCTATCTCCTAAAAATTATAACGTATTCTATTACATATGAAGAAAGAGAGCCATCTTGTGAATTTCCTAAATAAAAACTATTTTTGTTTTCAATAAACTTATTTTTGGGGTAATCAAAAATCAAAGGGCGAAAATCAAAAAAATCAATCAATCAATCAAGCAATCATTGCGTCTATGAGGTGAGTCATAGTGGTCAGTATCTTTACACTACGAAAACTGTCAACTACTTTCTGAATCTAATAAGGATGTCATTATGAAAAATGGTACAGTCAGACTGTACCATTTTCACAAAATCTGTGAATGCTGCTAGCAATTACTTAAAAAGTTAAGGATAGTCTCCTAAGAACGTTTTCCTGTAGCTACAACGCGACGGTTAAAGACTTTGATGCCCTTTTGCTCAAGGTTATATTAGATGAAGTATCCCTACACAAATATCAAAACCGTATCGTTATTGGTCCATAGACCTCTTCCCATACAAATTTGCGTTTCCTTTTTAATTAAACGCAAACTCAAGTTTATAGCTGGTCCAACTATAGATAGTTAACAGATCAATTCTAGTTAAATAATAACTTTCTAGTTTCTATGTCTAATTCTGGCACGTAATTTCCACATTTCAGTTTCTGAAATTATTACAAACTTGTTTTTACAGTTCAATTTTGTTTAACATAAATCAAAAATATTCCTCCCTAACATTTCAATTTGTATAAGTAATAAGTATGAAATAGTGGAATGTTTCAGTCTTACTTATAAGTACGGTCTTTATGCTATGCGTCATCGCCATAGCGTATTAATAATAGTATTATGGCGCCTACAAACTATGCCGGTGGCACTGCCGCCCGGGGCTCACAATATTGATTGTGGCGGCAGCTAGTTCATCCTGGTGGTGGCACGGTCAGTGACGGCGGCAAGTGTTTTAGTAGCCTTTAAACGTTTAACGAAACATACCAAAATATGGTAAAATTTGGATAGAAAACAGCTTAAAATTATGTGTCAGAACTCGCAATAATATAATTCATCATTTAACTCTTTTTTCTTTGTCTTTCTCTTCTTTGCGGTCACTTGAATCGTCTTTTTTCTTAGATATTAATGTGTGCTTGGCTTTCTTAAATTGTTTTTTAACTTTGTCCTTCACTTTACTTTTTTTGGGCGTTGGTATAACTTCTACAGATTTCATAGATGAACTATTTGATTGATCACTATTTCTTTGCGCTGAAAAGAAAAATAAAATAATTCCATTATAGATTAATATAAAAATAAAATTAATCAAAACATTTAAAGAGGGTGCTTATTTCTAAAGCTGGACATACATTTGTCATCGCCGAATCTGTTGACATCATCTGCAGAGCTATTTACAACCGTTCGATTCGCTGTCGGGTTCGTTTAGAGACGACGCTACAAAATGGTAAATTTAATGATGGAAAATAATAAAATAGTATAAATACATAAGTTATGAATAGCTCTGCTGAATTCGTCTGGGATATTTTCCGAAATCTTTTGGCGGTTCGTACGATTCGACGTGGATTAGTGACTGAGGTTTCATAGGATTTCATATAAGAATGATACAATTCGGCTTGTTCGGCGAAGACAACTGTGCCTTACATCAATAAAAAAAAGGCATTAATGATCAAAGGTATTACTAATTCCTGTTACAGTGATATCCGTTTTATTTACCTCTCTTGCTGGCGATGGAAGCGGCGATAGCAAGATCTTCTTGGCGTTCTCGGCGGCGTTCTGCATCAATTTGCTGTACCAACTCGTCACGCATGCGAACTATTTCTACAAGACGCAGTACCAACTTTTCCTCACGGGCCTGTAATTATAAACCAACATAATAAGGTCGTCACATAATCGGCAAATCAGCAGATAACAAATTGAGAGGCAAGGAGCATATTAAGTGAGGATAAAGTAGGTATAAGCTATCCCAAACTATTCCTCAAGGACATTGGACAAAAACATATGGGGCTTGGTCCAAATGTCCATCACTAGCGAGACCTACCTCACTGAATAGTTTATTAAATAAGGAGTAACTTTTAATAAGACACTCATAAAAAAATATTTGTCAATGAAAACTTATATTTGTTTTAATACATTATAGATTATCATTAGATTTGTTTAAACCAATGACACGAATTAATGTGGCTATAATAAATTTGAAAAATAAACCTACTAACTAGACGGATTTTAGAGTGTAGTCAGTTTGTCAGTTATAAATAACATTTAACAAATACCTCAAATGTTTAATTGTCTATAAAATGAGGATGCTTTTCGGACAATAGGGCGAGATTAACCCCTGCCTCACGGGGTATTAAACCCCTGGGTGGAGGGCCACTAAAAACCTAAGCAACTTCCTAGTGAAATTTAAAATAAAAACTTATAAATAGCAATTCTTAGAAAACGATGGACAAGAGATTAAATAGGTGGTAAATGGTAGCACACACACACTATTACGCCTTATCATGAATTCGTAGATTTCAACTTACTCCAAAAAAAAATGTCTTCGGCGTTTTATTGTTATGTAAATTGAAACACCATAAACTTCGCTGCACTTTTTGAGTATATTCCACTCGACTATTTGGGTATCACAATAGCTCAGAAATAATCATTGCTTACCTTATCAGCATCAATGCGGTTAACAGCGGGCCGTGATTGGATTATCCGAATTTCATGTTCAATGTCAGCTTGTTCTTGTTCTAACCGTTGTTGTCTTCGTCTGAAATGTTGTTCATGAATAACTATCGTGTTGCTGTGGTAATCTGGCAGATGAGCAACTGATAATAATCTGCATTAATCTACGTTGACAACCCAGTTGTAATTAGAATTAAAGAGTTCAGATACTGCCAGCATTTAAATTAATTGCCAGGTCTGGTCAAACATAAGGTCTATTCAAATGTATGTTTCCAAGTTAAACAAATATCAACTTTATTTTAGTGGTAATTAAGTTGATTTCAGGATGACTAACACTTTAAAAAAATTAAAAAAAATGTTTGATGTTGTAGTGTAAACTGAACTTTATTGTGTGGGCATTGCAGTATTTTTTTCCAAATACTCATATTTGTTTACACGTTTGGCAAATAAATCGCGAATGGTGGTTAGGTACAATAGCTAAAGACAGCAATTTTCTAGCCAGTATTGTCCCACTGTTGGGCAAAGGCCCCCTTCTCCCCTTATTCGCATACTGTTGTTTATGATGTCATGCTATTAAGTCAACGTTTTGTAAAAGACATCTTTGTTTTTTGGCAAGTTCATTGCTGTCCACCAATGGGAGAAACTGACTTGTTTCACTGCTAGTGGTGGTAGCACAGACAGTAAACAAGCACTGTTTTATTATAGCAAGTTGTATTTTTTTTTATTATTTTGAGTAAACCTAAACGCCATTAGTGTTTTGATGTTCAAATCGTACCATTCATTTCGTCATGACTTTCTCCTAATACATTATTTGCAATTTTTAAATGGTTGTACAGACTTCCACATAAAACTAAGAAGAAAAACAATGTATCTAAGTAGTATATTTTCAAACCATTTAATGGACTGCTGGTGCTGATGTTGCCACCTATGGCCCATTCGTTTCGCGTACACTGTCCAATTGACTACCATTATCATAGGCCGGTTTGATCGAGTTAAAATACTAGTTTCCACTCATAAACAATACAAGTGGTACTTACATGAACATCAATTCAGTTTGTTTTCTGAACAGGTCATTTTTCTCATTGACTAGTTCACACAGTTGAATGACTAAATCTTCGACTTCCTCTTGCGGTACCGTGTCAGCTTCATCGCCTGTAATAGATACGTCAATTACCCGTGGCTAAATAATAACAGCCGCACAGGTCGATCGATCAGGTTTAGCTACGCTTGCCGCGGTTGGTCTGTGGGTGGGTGACCATCTTTACATACCGAGACCCCTCCGTGCCTCGGAAAGCACGTTAAGCCATTGGTCCCTGCTATCATTCGTCGATCTTTGACAGTCGTTACGGGTAGTCAGGAGTCCCGAAAGTCTGGCAACCAGTCCTATCAAGGGGTATCGTACTACCCAGTAACTGGGTTGTGGAGGTCAGACAGGTAGTCGCTCCATGTAAAATAAGTATTCAGATGCATCCGGTTAGATTGGAAGCCGACCCCAACATAGTTGGGAAAAGGCTAGTCAGATGATGAGAGGATACATAAGAGATATAGGGTAGAGAAGTCAAACAAATAAAAACTGCACCTTGAGAGCAAAAGCTGTAAGAAATTTGAATTTCTCTGAAAATTTACTGTGAACAGAAACCTCCCCTTTTTAATCAGGGTTCCGTAGCCAAATGGCAAGAGACGGACAGGACAAAATCATAAGGGTTTCGTTTTTACCATTTGGCTACAGAATTCTAAAACGTCTAATACATTTAGATTGAGAAGTAAGAATGGGTGCTCAAATAGAAATAAAATGTGCAGGCATATGTTTACCCTCACACTTGTCGCGAATCATTCGTTCGATAAGCACGCCCTGTCGCTCGAGGCCGAGCTGCTGTGTCTCCAGCAGGTCCAGCTGCACCTGCAAGGCTTCGGGCGACATCTGCAGCTTCACCTCGCGCCGCTCCGGGAGGGGCAGCCCCGGTGCAGGACCCTTTGCCTTCCGCCCGCCTGATGAACATCAAATATTTACTTAAGTTGTACTCATTATGCTGCTGATATGGGAAAATATTATAATTAATTATAAATTCATTATCCTGTGGCGTACTCGATCAATAACCAATTAATAAAAACATTATATTTGCCCATTGGAATCCGTTTTAGACATTCAAAGTGTTCAGTTTTGAAATAATTTAGCTATTATGTAAGTAAACTTTAAATTATGGTACTTTGTTATGTAAGTCAAAGACAATAATTTATGTAACCACGAGTTTGAACTCTACTGACGAGTTGAAAAGCTTGTATTATTTCCCACCTTCGGAATTGATGCTCTTCATGCCAGTAGTGTTGATACCTTTCTCCAAGGAGCCGCCGCCACCCGACACCGTCGACAGACTGTCAGGAGGGGTCGGCGCGGGCAGCCTCTTCTTAAGAGTTGGTGTGGACTTACCGATTGATTTCTATGGAAAAAAAACATCGATTAATTAATATGTTTTAAAAACGAAACTCTACGAAGACGGAACGGAACCGAATTCACGCTGTGAAACATTATAACTTTCGGACGGAAGTTATGTAAGTATATTTGAATATCATTCAGGCCGTTAGTTGAACGGCCGCCGTTTAGTTAAAAGGCTAGACGGTTAACTAAACGGCAACAGCAATTTTCATTGTCTCATTTTAGTTTATGAAACTGTTGCATAAAAGCCCGGGGTTATTAAAACACTTTATAAGGGATGATTATGACTTTATAAGGGATGCCACCTACGAGGCGCGGATGAGGCGCCGATCCAATACACCGTGTGGCGCCCGCACGGCCGAGCCTCATCCGGAATGCGGGCGCCGCGCGGAGTATGAACTGCTTCTTTTAAAACGTTCATGAAATTTGGATCCGTGGCTCGTCCGCGCCTCGTACGTAGCACTGGCACGGCTCGTGCCTGCTAAGCGCTAGCATAAATCATCCCTATGTTCTAATAACCCTAAAATAAAATTCCTTTAACTATAAATAAATAAAATATCCCATTTTCAACCCCTTACAGGTTGAATTTCCAAAAACCCTTCCTCAGTGCGTGCTTATATAATAAATGGAAGCCTTGTCCAAAATTTCAGATTGTTTGTCCCAGAAGTTTGGGCTGTGCACTGATGTTATCAGTCAGTTTTTTCTTTTATATACAGAGTGGAAAGATAAAGTGGGCTTCGGAGGGGAAGTACATACTTTACATATTATTGATGCTACCAATTTTTAATTGACTTCAATAAAGGAGGAGGTTCTCAATTTGGATGTTTATATATATATATATATATATTTTATGTATGTTCTGGCATAACTCCGCTGTTGCTGTCACTGATATTTACATAGCAAGTAGTGTCATATGAATTTGTGTACGGTAGGTACAACTAAAAAATGAAAAATAAAAAACATTTTTCCAAAAAAAAAAAAAAACCAACTTCCAAAAAAAAAAAACACTACCTACAAACAAAGTGAAAAATAACTTTAATTACGGAGGTCGGTGTCGTCGGTTCCGTTCCGTTAATTTTTCACTTTGTAGTTTTTTTTTGGGAGGTGGTTGTTCTTTTTGGAAAAAAGTTTTTATTAAATAAGTACTCAAAGAAAACATTAGTTTATTTTAAAAGAAAGTAAAACTGCATCTTCTATATATGTAGATGTGCGAGAATATTGTTTTACTTTTTAAATGCTGCATTTTTTTTTTTGCTTTTTTGCATGCTGCTTTTTTTTTGCATGCTTTTTTTTTACCGACTTCAAAAAAAGGAGGTTATCAATTCGATACGTATATATGTAATATTATTGGAATTGCATTATATTCACATATGACAATCTACTAAGGCTTCCAAACAAATATACAAAATTTCATAGACGTATGTATGTATGTATGTTTGTCCACGCATTTCTCAGCAACTATTAATCGGATCGTGACCATTTTTTTGTATTAGCTTACATTTACTTCCACTTAGGGAACAGTGCAAGTTTCATCAAAATCGGTTCAGTAATTTTCAAGATATGGAATAATACGTGTAAGTGTGACGGCCTGGCGTATTGATACGAGCTACGGGTGTAGTTTCAAAGGGAAAACATCTCAAAACCTTGGTCAAATTCTAGTGCAAAAACTAAAAATTACGAAATAAAAAGTAATTTAAAAAAATTAAACCGACTTCAAAAAAAAAGAAATCAACTCAAAATTATGAAATAACTTTAATTTCGGAAGTCGGTGGCAAAAAACTAAAATACAGATCCCAAGACACCGACTTCCGAAATTAAAGTTATTTCATAATTTTGAGTTGATTTCTTTTTTTTTGAAGTCGGTTTAATTTTTTTAAATTACTTTTTATTTTTGTTACATGCTGTTTATAATATAAATGAAACGCATACTTGGTCAGAGTTGATGGTAGAGTTGTACGAGCTAAAGGAGGATATGCTCGCGACGTCGTCCATGGAAGTAGAAGGGTGTTGGAGCCGCGGCGTCTCTGATATCGATATGACCGGCGGCGGCGGCGGCGCTTTTGCCTTTTTCCTTCGGGGCGTGCTTCCGGGGAGATTCGGAGTACTTGTTGCCATTGAAGATCTATACATTGAGCTGGAAACATATAATAGAATTTTAATGCGGATATAAACTGCCACTTGCTCACTTCAGATGTCGGTGCAATCCAACGTCCCAAGAATTAGACAGCTAGCTGTCACTATCCATACATTTTTTGTTTGTCTTTTACGCATAATACAATTAATTCTAACGGCACTAAAGCTGCTTTTTTACCTGTGGTAGACGCTTCCCTTTTCCTTATCTCGTCTTTTAATAGTGTTACACTTCAAGTCTCATACATATTTATCTTTGTTTAATTTGTGATCGATACAAAAGTAAACATAAACAAAACAAAGGCGATTTGTAGACGTTGAACAGTACTGCCATCTATGACGAACTTTCAGTTTTTAACCCCATTAGCACGTTAACCTTTTGAGCCAGCTGATATTAATAAATAAATAATTTCATCATTCTTACCTTTTGCTGTGTGTTTCTTCTTCGTCTGACGAGGGTTCTTCGCCATCGGACCAGAATGGATTTACCGCGATAAGCCTTTTTCTGTAATAGATACAAATAATGGCGTAACTTATTTTATTTTGTAATAATCCACATTGTATGTTGTACAGTTGTTTTTCAAATCACACTAATATTATAAAGACGAAAGTTTGGGAGTGTGTTTGTTACTTCTTCACGCAAAAACTACTGAACGGATTTGGATGAAATTTGGCACACAGATAGTTTATAACCTCGATTAACACATAGAATACTTTTTATCCCGATATTCCCACGGGGTCGAACAAGAACTTATGCGAGTGAAACCGCGGGGCGCAGCTACTATAAAAAAAAACCGGCCGAAGGGTTCCGTACCTCTGTACAATTATTTTATTTTTTGTTGTTATAGCGGCAATAGAATTCACACTGAAAACTTCAACTGTACCTATTACGTTTCATGAGATAAGTACAGTCCGCCGACAGACGGAAGGACGGACGCACGAACATCGGAAGCTTAGTAATATGGTCCCGTTGGCGTCCTTTGGGTACGGAACCCTAAAAAAGAACACAGTATTATGCAATCGCACATCACATATTATTATAATTACAGTAGAAACTCAACGACAGTCCCTGCTAAGTGCTTTTACCAACCCGGAAGTCGTGATTCTGATAATTGTGCTAATGCATTATAGGTATATTGTCGAGAAGAAGCAGCGCATGACTGCATCTAATTAACATTCAAATATTTATGTATGGAAAATCTACCCACTGCATGTTTATAACCGTAAATAGCCTTGTATTACGGGTACAATGTGAGCCGAACAACGAGGTAACGTTTGATATAATGTTAGTAGGTACTCCGTAGGTACTCCATACCCACTTATTGTTCTTTTGTTATATTGCGCACACTACGTGATCTACGTCAACTACGTCGACACAATATGTTGTAGGTACTCATGTGAGTACTTGAAACGTTGCGGAAAATATTACAAATCAATGTAATCGTTCGTAATGTAACATATTTTTATATATTCATGACGATTTATTTATTTACGATCTCCAATGTAGCACAATACATGACACACAATAATTGTTAAAATATTTAGAGAGAAATTGAAACAATGTTGGGTATAACTTCAAAAAAAGTTAATAAAAGTTTTCAAAGGACATTTAAAGTGCGCTTTTATGTATAATTTCTAAGGTGGCGATATTTATCGTGGACGTTCACGTCACGACATCACAACAACACAGGGAAGTAAAATGTATGAAAACAAATGAAGACGGTTTTAAATTTCCGTCCACGATAACGTTATAAAGTGCATACTAACGATAATTATACTAACGTGCATGTTAACGATTTTATGGACGTGAGAGTTCACGATAATATCGTCATGTTAGAAGTTATAAAAACGCACAATCTAAATATATAGAATTCAAAGTCCTGACTGACTGATATATCAACGCACAGCCTAAACCGCTCTGGTCCTAGAGACATGACATTTGGAGGGTGTGTTCTTTGTGAAGAGTAGGTATCCACTAAGAAAGGGTTTTTCGAAATTCCACCCCTAAGAGGGTGAAATTTCACGCGAACGAAGTCGCGGGCATAAGCTAGTATAACATATTGTTATTACTTATAACGTTTAGAGATACTTAATTAAATAAATTAAATCTATGTAGGTATCAATATTTTTTATACAGGTTGGCAGGGACATCAACGCGCAGACTGTAACCTTGAATTCAGCACATGATATTAGAGTAGACATTTTTCATCGGTTTAAAAAAAGTACAATACCTACGCGGTCAAAATGTGTGGAACAGCATTTTTTTTAATAAGCGACGGAATATTTCAACGCCAATCAATCAATCAATTCATAATCATGTAATGAATCCATGAACTGGTTGCGCGTCGTTGTCCCTGCCACTCTCTCTGTATTTTGATAGTGACTCGCAGATGTCTAAATTCGTAGTTTTATCTAACATGTTAATATATTGTTCGACTGCCCCGTTTTTCTCGTGGTCGTAAGCGCGACTGCTGAGCATGGGTTCGATTCCCGGGTTGGGTGAAATGTTATTGGGCTTTTCCATTGAGAATTTCTTAGTAACAGCCCGGAGTTTGGAAGTTGGCGGTGTTAAAAGCCCCGTCGCTCGGAAAGCACGATAAGCCGTTGCCCCTGCGCCTGAACTGTCCGCCTCTCCGGTCACAGTAAAGATATGAGCAGTACGGAAGCTACGTACTAATTTTCGAAACGGCACACTCACACAGACGCGCGCATCTCCGGTACCCCTAGCGATAGTCGCGGTGCTCTCAGTCACGGGTGCCGCTTAGGGGTACCGTAGATGCGCGCGTCTGTGTGAGTGTGCCGTTTCGAACGTTAGTACGTAGTTTCCGTACTGTTCATATCTTTACTGTGCTCCGCTCCGGTGGTGTCGGATTGCCGTCCCATCGGACAATGGGAGTGAGTGAAGAGGGACTGCACCTGTGTCTGCACACACACACACACACACACCCACACGCGCACATACTTTTTTTTATTCTTTTTCGTAGTTTCTGCAATCAGCCCTTGAACTTTAAGATTGGTTGTTTATTCACTATTGCAGTTAGAGATTGCTCACACCCAGCGATGCGTCATCTCGTTATTAGATTTATCAGTGTCGTTTAGATTGACGCTATTCGATCTCTTTTAAGTCAATAGGAGAGTCTGAGGACTTTAGAAATGTTACAGCGAGTTCATTTTTATGACGTTGAAGTCTTTCCTTGTAATTCTTGTAGGACCTTTCTACAACCTCCTCCTTAATAGTTGGGATTTGTAGGTACCCATGTACTTCAATGTTTTTTGTGAACAAAGGTGCACCACTTAAGATTTTTAGTGCCTTATTTTGGAAGCGCTGTAGTAGATATCTCAATATTTGAGTGGCTCGCCGATCCCCAGAACTCTATACTTGTACACTATAATATCTCCCGCGCCGCAGGCTGGTCTCCGCTGAGATTGGTCGCCATGGCCGAAATTCGATTCGGGAGTTTACTTTTTATATTGCCTACAAAGCGTTGGCACAGCGGCGTAATTACGGAGGTTAGTTAGCGTTAGCGCATTGGGGACTTCTCGATATGTGTTTCATTTTTACTGACTGTGTGTGTGGCTTTGCTGTGTGATATTTTCAGTTGCAACCGCAGTTTTTACGGTCGATAAAAACAATACTGTGCATGCGTAAATATTCTTCCTGACTACGGATCCTTGTCTGAGCGTGGTCTGACACCAATTTTTTTTTACCCACCTGCCCATGTCTACCTTGGGACAGATCAATAATTATTATCATCGTACAGGTACTTTTCCTTTAGTTACAAAATGATATACTTAAAACAAAACAGTATTATTTTATCCAGCGATGGTGTCTCGCTAATTAGAAATACTATATTATGAATTACTAGCAATTCCCCGCGGTGTCACACGCTGCACGGCTCCTAAGGGTCGTAGCGTGATGTTATATAGCCTATAGCCTTCCTCGATAAATGGACTACCCAACACTAAAAGAATCATTCAAATCGGACCAGTAGTTCCAGAGATTAGCGCGTTCAAACAAACAAACAAACTCTGCAGCTTTATAATATTAGTATAGATTCATAAAATTATGTTTTTTGTAGTGATATCTAATACTCACATAGGTGAGGCGGTAGCATTCTCAGGTTTCGGTGCGTGCGGTATGGGTGGCACTTTGTCATCTTCTTCATCACTACTACCAAAAGGATTTGTGCTGACTTTTTTAGTAGGTTCCAGAACATTCTTAAAAAGAAAATGTAGCTGATTAAAACATTCATATTATTTATATTAGGCATGTTATTAAAAAAGATAATACCTCATCCTCATCATCTGAGAAGGGATTCAAATGGTCTGGATATACTTTAATGTCCAACTTTGTTTCTTTTTCCTTTTTAATAGCGGATGCTAAAGCTTTTTCTAAAGCATTCTGTTTTTTTCTTCTAGGAGGAACACTAATACTTATTTCTTGATCATGTTGAACTTCTAAAGGTTTTTCTAATGGAGGAGTATCCTCAATAACTGTTGATGAACTATTGGCTATCCTGCTGTCATCTGTCACATTGTTGATCTCTGTATGTACACTGCTGCATGCATCATTATCTACTTCTGTAGTAGTCATAATATGTTCAATAGTATTTACACAGTCTTTGTCTTTTGTTTCTATTACATCTATAATATTTTCTAAACTCTTTTCAATATTTATACTGTCATCAGCTAATTGTGTTTGTAAGAAATTAAACTTTTCAATATTACTTTTATACACTTTCTCTGGCATGTTATTACTTAACACATTTTCATTTTCCATCTTCGTCGTATTCACACTTACAAGTATTGATTTTGAGTCTATTTCACATTGAGATCTACTGGTACTGCTAATGTCTTCAGATTTACTAATACTATTGTCTTTTAATGAAATATTTGAGATTTTGTATTCAATATTAGTGTCTTTATCTATATTTTTCTCAAACATGTTTATTTTGTCTAAAAAATTATAACATTTTTTAAATTAGCAAGCAAGACAAAGTAACTAGTTTATACCATATAGTTATAAAGATAAATAAATGGACACACACATGACGAACATAACAAAAGCATCTTCCGTCAAGTTATCAAAATGTAGCTCTTATTCACTCATTAGACTAGTTGTCTTATTGTGCAATAAGAAAACATATCAGGATGTTGAAATAAGCATTCAGTATGTAGTCAACAAAGAAAGAACATGATGCAGAGCAGAAAATTGTTGGAAATGGGTAATGTTCCAAAGTAAATTAAATTACATTATTAATTCCATATAAATCCAGCATCAATACTTAGTATGATGAAAATGTATTGCCTGGCAACAGTAGCATATGATATTTTTGATAAGATAATAGGACTTTATTCATAGTTATTGACATTTATATGGCATAGGAATTTTATTAAATGATTGCAATGCAAGTAAAATAAAGCACTCACCCATAATAGATTGTGGTCTTGATTTATATTTAGGAGTAACAGGCTTCTCATTTGGCACTGATTTTGTCTCAAGTGCAGTATCAGTGAATGCCAGCATACCCATTTGATCATGATCATTATTATTAAGATATTTTGATAAAGTCTTTTCATTTTTACAACTATCACAGGTAAATTCAGATCCTTCAACTATCTCAAAATTCTTAGGGTTAAGATGTCCTGAGCATTTAGAACAACGGAAACATCTTCTGTGGTACAGTTTGTGCGCTACAAGAAGACGCTGGGCAAGGTACACAGGAAGGCCACATGCTGCACATTTGTCTAGACCAGTCTTTCCAAATCTTATCGGTGCCTACAAGAGTTATAAAGATAGGTAATAAAGTGTGAGACAGAAAGTATTAGAGAAATTAGAAAACAATAGTTTCACTGCAAACATTGCACACAGATATTTAGAAAGTAAGATACTTAATAATATGTTTGTTGTACTAACTGGTGCCTCCCTGGTGGTTGTTTGAGTTGATACTTTTGACTCATTTTCAGATACCTTGGTATTGACTGAAATTGAAATGCTAATTAAATCATTGTTGGTATGATGGTTAGTATTTAGGTTTCTTATGAGGTAACCAAAGTAAAAATAGGATTACTTTTGCCAAAATCTCAAAAGATAGCAGAAAAATTTACTTTATTGATTAATAATTAGTTGCAAAGACAATAAGCATTGAATATGAGTTTATGTGACTGAACTCACCTGTATGACCTAGACGCTGGTAAAACTGAGACAAGTAAGTTAATACTGACAACCTGTCTGGCACATCATTCTCAACCATATCCTCTGGGTCTAATAGTGAGGGAATACCTAGGTGCTTCTCAGCAACACTATAAGCCAATTGGTTGTTTTCATATATATTTTCGGGCTTTAACTTTGACATGTCACTGAAAATCATAACAACACCAATTCATTGAATTGAAAATATCATGTGTTTACTGTTCACAGATGACTCAGGATAATAAGTATAATTATGTATATCCATTCCAAGTTAACACTTACATTAAATCTGGCCTAAAGTGATGAACCAATGCACAAAATGCTAAGCCATTTCTCCAAGATGTTGTCATATTGTCTATTTGCACCTCAGGGCAGTCTTTGACTAAACGTTTACACCATAACTCCAGAGCTTTAGTGCCTTTTCGTTCAGACATTTTTAAAAACTTTTAGGCAACTTTACAAGCAGTTCAAAACGTAGTACATCATCTATGACTCATTTAATGAATCTTTTCACTGAAAATAACAATGAGCTATAATTATTACATTTGCGACGAACAACGCAGTTATAATTGTCCAGATACTAAGCATTGAAAGCGCATTTGAATAGGAATTTCTAATAAAACATTCATTACAAGTTAGAGTGGTTAGTTGGCAATTTGGCATTGGCTAGGGATGTACCTGGACCACAGAGTACATTATAGTATACTGAAATAGAGACCAATCTTCGGCCTTAAAATGGGTAACCGCTTACGCCTAGCCTCCAACGCCATCTGTTATCGCTAGTAAGAATCTTTACTCATCCTATCTATAACTATAGCTATATTTGTGTATACAGGGGCCATACGTACGTACATATAGGTAGTATACTATACTATTCATGGATGGTTATACTGTAGGTTATTTAAGGAATTATAAATGAAACATTTTATTAATAATAATAATATATTTATTTGCAAAAAACACGGTATAAAAAGATGGTAAAAGTACAATGTAGAACAAAACATGTTTTGCCAATATAATAATAAGCATGCAAATTTTTCAGTATGTAACTGACATTAACATTGTTTCTCAATGAAATCCTTAACACTATAAAAACTATTAACAGATAACCACTCGTAAATTTTATTTTTAAATAACTTAGTATTTAAATTTTTGAGATCATTTGGTAACATAATATATAGACGTACACACATTGCAAGGCAGCTTTTATTATATTTAGTTAACCTTGGAATCTCACTTAGTACGAGCCTGTTGGGGTCTCGTCAATTAATTATTTAATCTAATAATATTATTAATCAAAACATGTTTATTTGTGTCTTTTAAAGCACCTATTTAACTTCTTGGCTTTTATTTGCAGATTGTCCTCATCATCATCAACCTGTCTTCTCCCAGCTAATATTTTATTAATATTTTTACAGTAGTTAAAAACCATGCAACGAATGACAATGCTAATCAAATAATCAATTAATTTTTCTTTATGGATTTTACATTTTATAAATTCAAAATCAACAAATATAATTATCGCTGTTTTAATAATTTCTTTTAGATTGCATTTTTCAATGTTTTCTTTAATGATTTCATTTATTATGTCTTGCATATTCGAAATTAATTGTACTAATTCTTTGCTGGGAGTGCAAAGCCATCGTCGACCTGCATATTATATACTTAATATATTCTATCTCATTTTGCGATGATAAATCTTTTAAGCAATAAGGGCAAGATTTAAAAATTTGGGATTTTGTTTTTTTTAAGAAATATCCGCTCATATATTGAATTGGAGCAATAATGCGGGGATCCCTTTGTTTTACCTCTAGTGGGGTAAAATTAAAATCGAATATTTTTGTAAAATCGAATGTGGTGCAGGTCGACGTTGCTTTCGCATTTTCGTTAATGATGAGAGTGCAATGTATCGCAAAAGTCTCCTTCGCAGTTACCGCGGGTGTGGACATTGCTTAAATTATTTATTAAAAGTGTCGCGAAAGCAGATTCAAACTGATCACAGGTCGGGTTAGTGTTGCGACACCCTTGACTTCTCACTGCGCCAAAGAAATTTTCCAAGGGGTCCTGATTAAGGTGCCGCAACCATACTGACGACACGTTAAAATCATCTTTTAATTTTTTTAACAATGTTTGTATTCCATTCAATGTCCACACCCAATTAGTTACAGAGGGAACAGTTTCTTTTTTACCAGCCGAAGTTATAAATTTCATTGATTTAAATATTTTTATGCCCTCCACACACGTTTTATAGTGGACAGAGTTCGGCGTTGCTGGGCCAAGTAGGGGTTTGGCGTTTTTATTTTTCATTTGGCTTCCATTCACCGAGTCAAATATATTGTCCATGAAGAGCAGCAGGTCCGCAGTTTCCTTGCACTCTGTAGGAAGTATGTTCTTATCTAAAACAAACAGAAAAAAAAAAAACAATTAAATGACAATAACTACTCAATAAACAACAGAAATAATTAATGTTTTTCTCTGTTAAATAACCCAAACTGACTGAGCATAGTAGGGATAATATAATTGAAAGTTACCAATTCAAATCTATTTATTTTAGGGCCGATTTTTCAATCTTCAGTTAACTTTTATCCGAGGAATAAAAATTGCGGTTTGACAGCTTTTGTATATAAAATATGTCATTTTGTTCTTCAGATAAAAAATATCTACTTAGGTTAACTGAAGATTGAAAAATCAGCCCCTAGGGATTTTTTTTAAATTCAGAATTAAAAATATGTATGTCGTGTATAACACTTAAAGTTAATAAATTAATAAAAATAACAAAATGATATCCTAACTCAACTTAAACTATTCTCAAACTAAAATATGGCGTCGATAAATTCATCCGCATCGCTGTCGACTGGTAATGTACCCAAGAGACTGGCGGCATTCAAATCAAATCAAAATATTTTATTTCACATAAACCTACATGGGCACTTATGAAACGTCAGAAGCTAGGTGCACGGTTTCAATTGGTTGTTTCCTATGGAGAAGAACCGGCATTGCCACGTTGTATGGCAATGCTTAGCCTGTGGCCAAGGTAAAAGCCAGCCTTTGGGTCACGGGAAGTGTCAACCAGCTAACATTTATTCTATTATATAATGTATAAATACAGTCCTAGTATAAAATAAGCCAAACATTACCTGCTAGATATCCCATGTTAGATGCCACAGTACAGCTGAATATTTGTGAGGCGAATTTGACTTTCATTTTATTTAGTTTTTCAGGGTTGACGTGATTTTCCGTTAATTTTGGGATCAATCTAATGCCCTTGTAACCTGGGTTTTCATCATAGAGCAGCTTTAAATGAGACCATTTTGCAGTTTTTGTAACACCTTCGTTTGTGGTGTATTCTAAGTTTTTATTTAGGAGGTTATTTCTCATTCCTTTGAGAAGGTGTGGGGGGTCATAGAGAGGTATGATTTCTTGGCCATTTAGTAGAATTATGTTTTCTTTCGGTTCCTCTCCTTTTCTTAGATAGATTCCTCTGGTCTCATTAGCCAACAGTTTCGAGGGCCTGTCTATTGTTGGTTCCCTGGTCACATACTGAAGCAACTACTATCAACCCTGCTTCTTGCAAGCCTGTTATTACGTCTTTAATTTGTTTCGCCAGCTCGGGTCCCTTGGTTGCACTTGATGCAAATGTGTACAAAACTGCCTGTTTATAATTATAAATTAGACCACGCACCATAAAAACTTGGGCGTGATCTGCAAATTCACCCTTTCTTTCTTGTCCATTGTCAACAAGACCTGTTATTTTGTCTTTTCTCTCCTAGTATTTGACATTGGCCTTCAGTGAGACTTCGTCAAACATTAGTACACACAGCTTTTCTTCTATTTTCATAAGGCCAGCTTTGGTTTTTAACTGAGAGAAAATGTTTTTGTTAATCCCAGGCTTCAGATTACTCATTTGAACTAATTTAATAAGTGCTGAGCAGGCAAAATAAAAATCTTCCTGAAAAATCTATACCCTTTGGGACTTTCCTTGAAGATCGATAAAGCGGCAATTTTTTCTTGCAATGTAAAACGTCGGCCTTTTTCTTTTTTTCGGTCCTCCCGGCATTGCATTCGCATTAATAATTTAGCAGTACTTGTGCAATTTTCAAGGGTATCTAAGACTGCAGGACTAGATGCAATTTTTTTTTGCTGTTTTTATGTTGGCTGTCTGTTTTTTTATTTTGCTTATTTTTATTCTTGCAGCAACAAGTTTTTGATGCAATTCTTTTTCCACATTTGTAAGGAATACTTTTTTTGTAGTTTTCCTGACTACTCTCCTTTCTCCTGTAAAATAGAAACATAACATGTTATTAATTTCACATATTTTGAGTAACATTCTAAGTAAATACTGCGTGATCGAAATAGCTGCGTGTCGCGGGTTCGATTCCCGCACGGAACAAATATTTGTATGACCTACAAGTAGTTGTTCCGGGTCTGGTTGTGTGTGTATGTGAGTTTAAATGTTTGTAAACGCACCCACGATACAGGAGAAATTCCTAGTGTGGGGCAACGTTTAAAAAAAAAAAAAATGGGATTCAGAAAAAAAAAACCAAGTGACTAGCTATATGAATCAAACTTAAAAGATGTTAATTCAAAACAAAATAAACTCATTTATTTATGTAGTAGAAGGAAAACCAACAGCTATACATAAGGGAAGATAAATTGGATAGGCTAATATTCAAGTACCCACACCGCAGTTCACGCGTCTCGCGTGAACTGCGTTGAACCCGTGATTACCGTTTATAAAATATATATTTTTCTATTTAGATAAGATACTAGCAGCGCCCCGCGGTATCACCCGCATAAGTTTCGATCCCGTGGGAATATTAAGATAAAAACTATCTATGCTATACTTACTTATACTTTCATCTAAATCGGATCAGCGGTTTAAGCGTCAAGAAGTAACAGACAGACAGACACACTTTCGCATTTGTAATATTAGTATGTAGATAAGATATTGGTCCCCAACACATCTGTAAAGCTTCGCCAACTAATTAAAGAAGACTTTGCATAATAGGCTGCACTTCAATGTACAATGAGGACAATCCATACTAATATTATAAATGCGAAAGTGTCTGTCTGTTACCTCTTCACGCTTAAACCGCTGAACTGATTTAGATGAAATTTGGTATAGAGATAGTTTGAGTCCCGGGAAAGGACATAGGATAGTTTATATCCCGATATTCCCACAGGATCTAAACTTACGTGTGTCTGTCTGTCTGTTATCTCTTCAAACTTAAACCGTTGAACCGATTTAAATGAAATTTGGTATATAGTTTGGAGTCCCGGGAAAGGACATAGGATAGTTTTTATCCGGATATTCCCACGAAATCGAAACTTACGCGGGGGAAACAGCGGGGCGCTGCTAGTATCATATAAATATCATAGTTTACATTTATCAAACTTACCTAGATTTGGCTGGTTCTTAATTTTTGGAGTACTTAAAAATGGAACTTGTTCATGCACCAAAGCTCCGGGATCTGCAATTAGTCATAATATGACTTTATAGCATGAATAAGGATGTTGCGCCAATGTTATATTATTATTCATAATAATTATTAATTTAACAAATGAAGATATACACACTACACACGACGACCTAATTGTCAAGCTATACATTTCTTGTTTTAACTGACCTCGCATTGTATAGGCTTTTCGTAGTCGCACACATGACAGCTAATACTGGAAATGTATAGCTTAATACGTCGTCGTGCCTACATATTGGAAATTCTCAGAACTTTTGCTGGTTATCAGTGGATTATAACCCAACTATGGTAAATAATTTCAAAAAGTATTTTGTGGTCTTTTTTTATTTATTTTTTTAAATGGATTTGCTTTCGACTTTAGTCTAGGTCAGAGGTGACAGAGACAAAGTCGACGATGGAGTGAGCTTACCCAGAAGAAGCCCGTTCACTCTTACTTTGAAGAGATTCGGGTTGTATGAGTCATGGTCACAAAAAACTAGAAACTTACCAAGATTTTGTTTAATATTTTTCTTGGGTATTGTAGGATTTCCAAGTGGCATGTTATGCTCATGCACTGAAGTGTCCGGATCTGAAATATGAGTTTATTTCATTTTAACCATAAGCAAGCTAACAATGTTTTAATATCAAATACTACAAAAAATATTTAATATACAATATTATAATATATAATCTTGTAGTAAAGTGTAAGACCAACAAGTGGCCAGTTTTTTAACAATTTAAAATAGTTACAATTAACAAAGCAAGTTTATTATTTAAGTATAAAAAAATATAACATAATATCACGCCTTTCTTTCCCCGGAGGGTTGGGCAGAGGCGTACTTATAGTAGGTACACCCACATTTAGCCATGTATGTTCAAGTCCCATGTAATAGGGGGGCGAGCCTATTGCCATCAACCTGGCAGAAATCCCGATTCCGGGCTGCTACTGAGAAATTCCAGATAGAAAAACCCAATAACACCTCGTCCAACCTGGGAATCGAACTACTTGCTCTGCAGTAGCGCTAGCGACCACTAGACCAGCAAGGCAATCCATCAGTCAGTATTTATAAAAAAAATATATCAATTATATTATTTTCAGTTCTTTATGTTTCTTCTCATATAGACGAGGTTAAGAAACCTTACACACGAGTCGGGACAGAGTATGTAAGGCGAAATTTAGATAAAAACCGGGCAAAAGCGAGTCGGACTCGCGCACCGAGGGATCCGCACCATCATAAATGTTTTTAAATTTTCATCGGCGAGGCCTAAAGTCACAACTCTCTAAGACCAAGTAATCCCACTGGTCATTCAGTGGGATTACTTGGTCTTCATGAAATCTTGACATTTGGGGATTTTACTAACTTAATAAGTTGTATTACTGATTCTAATGATTATAATTCTGTAAATACATATTTGTTATGGTCGCGAATTATATTTTATTCAACGTACAACTTAATACTGACCAGCAAATTGCAAAAAACGTAAGAAAATTTGAATTTCGCGGGCTACCTTAGCGCTTCCTCCTAATGTTTTCTTTGCTAAAAGTGGCAAGGTTTATGTATTTCCTTTCACTTTTTCGGGTTTCTTAAAAGATCAAATATCTTATGGCAGTAAAAGAAAACTTCATGATGAATGATGCTCTTTATGATTGAATAAATCAGCAAAAATCTAAATTATGATTAATTAAATCAGAAATAATAAAGACTTACCAATATTTTCTTTTTCTAATACGTCCTTTTCAATGTTCATTGATGTATGCGGCACATATTCAAAATTTAAAGTGGTATCTGGAAGAATAATGCATCATGATTAATGATTAATTTATATAAATGCTTTTTACAAATTTAAGCAAAGAATGATGGGCGTTTTGGCCGGTATGTCCAATAAAAACCACATATACATCAAATGGAAGTTTATATCATAACCATTAATTTTAATTCTGAGCAGAAGGCTGTGACACCATTTTTGAGACATAACAAACATACAAACCATTTTTGAGATAAAATGTTTTGCTATGGTAATTGCTGGTAATAAGCAATAAGTTGACATACATTAGAACTCTATTTGTCATCAGGCCTGAGGCCAGGCTCCATACAAAAATGCCCATCATTCAAGAGTATAATAAGGTACCTGATGATGTTGATGGCAGCTCTAGAATTTGTTGTACTGGCTTTCTATTAACTGGTGATGTATGCGGCACATGTTCAAAATTTAAAGTGTGAGCTGGAAGAAAAATACATCATGATTATGATTAATTTAAGTAAATGCTTTTCACAAATTTAAGCATATTAAGAGTACAATTATAAATAGGTACCTGATGAGGTTGATGGCAGATCCAAAATTTGTTTTAATGGCTTTCTAATAACAGATGTAAATCTTTTCAGTACCAATGGTGCTGAAAGAAAGAACCATAAATTACTAAAGCATCAACATAAATCCAACAGGAATACATATAGCACAGTGGAGTATATTCTTTTATGTACAGTGATGATTTATACTAACCTGGCATATTTAATGTTGGAACAGCAATTTTGCCGATTTTATTGTTACGACATAGATATTTATCTTCGAAGTGTGAGTGACACACACGGCGGTACTTAAATATGCGCTCGTTTTCCAAGCCCAAGATATCACTACCAATCGCATAAAGCCATGTGTTGAAGCGTTCTCTATCGCTTTCAGGATTTGGGAACCCATGCAGCACTTGACGCGTACCTAAAATAAATAATGTAGTCCTTAAAATTGGAAAATAATTAAGTCAAGTTCCTAAACACTAATTTTGTTATACTGTCAAGATATAAATATATGTAGATCTAAGATATTAATGTACCATAAACTTAGAAATAAATAAATCAATCTAATCTAAGATCTCTAGCATTCATAAACAAATAGACTAACTATAATGTTGGTGAACTTTGGGCCGATGGGTGCTAATGGTACAGTATCAGTATGACTTGATCAAAGATGACAATGGATGATCAAGGTTTTTTACATTGACCAAGTTCAGTCGCAGTGTTTTCTTATGATAATACATAAGTTTGTACTGTGATGATGAAGATTCATAATAAATAGTGTCAAATTCATGGACAACTTTTATAAGCAATGGATCACAGAGTACTTTCATAAATACGGAAATTAAGGATTGATCAACAGATTACTGTATGTTATGTTGACTGGTAGATAATGCATGGAAACAAAGAAGAAAGCAAAATTATTGTTTATTCTGCACAAACAAAAAACATGGCCGCCATTGTACAACAGTACTTTCAACAAGCAAGTAAAATAACTAAAATTAAGTCTGACATACCTCCACTCTCCTTGCACTCTGTCTGGAACACAGCAGTGCTTGTCCGAAGACATGGTGCAATAACACAGATGCAATAAAAGAGTCCTATCTCAAACACTATACCAGAGTCCTGTCTCAGTTTTGATATAAAATCACACAATTCCTTTCTGGTCACAATTATGGATAAGCCGGAGGAACTTTAGCTCAACTTAACGACAAATGCAAAACGAAACACAGAAAGATCACAAAACAAATAGCAAAAATTACAGCATGAAACCGGCGCAAGCGTCAGGCATCAGCAGACATTTGCATTTGGGGTTACCAGTTTATTCATCAATAAATAGACCACTAATGAAATACTACCATCGCGTCGCTGCATTCTAGGAGTAAAGTTATGATTGATATTATTAATTTTTTTTGGAATATTTGATAGTATTTTCCAATAACAATGAAACGTCTTATTAACTAATTTATATTATTATAATCTTTGGAATTGATCAATAATATTGTCACAAATTATAATAAAATCTACTATTTTAGTAGCAATCAGCCTCACAAAATTGTCATTGTTTGATTTCTTGTAGTGCCATCTGTTGGAATTTTAGTGAACATTAGTGCAGAGCCGCCATCTGTTTTCCCTAGTTGTTATCTTATCCATCTACGTCACGATATAATCCGACAAAATAAAAAAAACACCTATCAACTTGTTCGCTTAAGGAATATTACATACGTCGTGATTTAGTATCATTGTCACTACTGCTGTCCTCAGTTTTTTGTACTAAGATTGAACCGCCTGACCTGGACCAAGGTACTGGTGAACAGAACAATACTGCAAAATGTCAAATGTTATCAGCACCAAAATTAACTAATTGATAGGGAGTTCTTAGACGATTAATTTAGCTAGCCATCTGTCAAATAACTGTACTTACTAATTCCATGGTTAAATCGGCTGGTCGCAACAGGCGCTAGGCGGTTCAAACCAGTGTTGCCAACTCCAAAAGTTCAAATTATCGAGTTCCCAAGTCGAAATTATCGTTGTATGGGCAAAATTATCGTATAAAAGACAAAATTAAAAAAAAAAACCCAAATTGATAACAAACGACAATGAATTTTCAAAAGTAAAAGAAGTGAAAGTATGTGTCAAGTTTCACCCTAGTGTCCATCTATTGTATGTTCAGACGCCAGCACATCAAGCTACCCGAAACTATCAAATTTTCCGAATCAACTTTGAACCTTATGCTTTAGAGATAAAGTTGAAAATCTAATAAAGAAATTTGACCGATTGTAGTAGCTTGATGTGCTGGCGTCTGTACCTACAGTTCATAAACAAATCGCCGCCAAACTGTTGAAACCTACAACCACAGACGGAATGTATCACGAATCACAGGAGTGTTTATTTACTATTTATTACTTCCTGTGCGCACACGTGCTCACAACACATTAGACTACAACATAAAGATAGCTAGATAGAAGCAAATAGAGAGGTATCTGATAAAAGCACAGGAATACAGAATAAAACGCGGAGCTTCGGACGGATGGAAACACAAGTGAAAGAAATGTGAGGGAAAGAGCGAGAAACACTTATATAACACACTGTGACATTTAAAACTTACTTGTTGATATAAGTAGGTACGTGACATTGACATTTTGTTGATTTTATAATAGCGTTTTTATTTTGTCTGACAAATACGCTTTGGAACTTTTTTTGTCTTCAATACTCAAAATTATCGTACGTTATACATTCACTATCGTACGGACGCCAGCACATCAAGTTACTACAATCTGTCAGATTTCTTTAATAGATTTTCGACTTTATTGCTAAAGCATAAGGTTCAAGGTTGATTGGGAAAATCTGACAGTTTCGGGTAGGTTGACCTGCTGGCGTCTGTACATCGTACCCATGAAGGTATATTCATAATCGTACCATTGCCAAAATTATCGTACGGGTTGGCAACACTGGCTCAAACTTCAAAGAGTAAAGTAAAGCCTCGTAAACACGGTCCATCTGGCTGTACGTACAGACGCCAGCAGGTCAACCTACCCGAAACTGTCAGATTTTCCCAATCAACCTTGAACCTTATGCTTTAGCAATAAAGTCGAAAATATATTAAAGAAATCTGACAGATTGTAGTAACTTGATGTGCTGGCGTCTGTACGTCCCGCTAAGGTCATGAACGATGCACGATAAAAACAATGTGAATAGGCTCGGACGTACGTCGATATTATTATTATTATTTACTTGCTGGATTTGCACGATCAATAAAATTTTGCATCAAGCGAGTGCACCCACCACTGCGAACATCGTGCAGATAGACTGTGAATAACGCGAAACATACAGCTGGGTTGGACCGTGTATAAGAGACTTAATAAGGGCGGTTTTCCACTAGACGGCAACAGGACGTCTCCGTATAGCCACAAAATACAGATAGTAGAGAAGGCAATCACATGTATGTTGTATGTACTTCACTTTTCATACCTAGCTACACTCGTAGTCGTCGGCGATCGCGGTCGCGCTAGGGTTGTCAACTTTGGCTTATGCACAAAAAACTATCGTGGTAGTGGCACTCGTATCTAGTTGTTTGATTTATTCTTGAGCTTATTCTACAATATTAAAACAAAACAATAAACATATTAACATAGTACAGTACAAAAAGATTACAGAACAAAAACCTATAAAACTTTACATTTGTCAATTTCCACTATCGAAAATCCCTAATAACTTCAAAACGGATTACCCTATTTACACAATGAGAGGTTTTCTTTTTTTTTGAGTATTAAAAAAAAAATAGTTTCCAAGAACTCTGTAGATGGCGTTCATGGCGTTGTACTGACTACGTTACTAGGTGACAAAGCCAAAACGCTTTAAAAAAAACATTGCGTCACGTCACATACGCTCGTTGACTGACACTTTCGTTTGCTTTCGTTTTACGATCTCAAAATTACATCCAAGTGAAATAATAAAAAAATGATGTGAAGTTCCGTTCCTTGCAGTAACTTACCAAGGTCAGCGCCATCTATCCAGCGACTAGGGAAGAGTTAAAAAAAAAAGAAGGAAAATCCCTCATTTATTTTGCCCTATCCGTTTTAGACCTAAACCCATTGACATATATATTACTAGCGTAAGGACCGAAAACCGAAAACGCAGCCACGCTACGGACGCTAGTAAATATACATGGGGTCCATGTAGGGCCCGGAAAAAGCGTCCGTGAAGCTCCTTACTCTGCCATACCTTTATGCGATCATTAGTGTTAAGCACTACTGGCTTGCGCCAGTTCTCTTTACCTAAGGAGAGCGGGGTGAGGCCCTTGTCCACTGCCACTACATCCCGATGCATCCCCACGTCGGTTTCTAGGAAATATTTCCTGAGGCTGCATATCTCGCGGTTATGTAGAGTCTTACGGTCTTATTCATAATAAGTTATAGAACATCTAAAGTCTTGCTAATGTCTCGTTGTCAAAAATTGTTATTCATAAACGCATTTTAGCCCTAAAACGTTCTATAAACCTACTATAAAGTTATGAAACCCAGAAGCCTACTATAACAGTACTATAAGGAAAAAAAAATGGCCGACTCTATACCAGCTGATAGAAAATGACGTTTGACCTACAAATGTAACATGTGCAGTTGTATTTAATTTATGTTGCACTTCTGTTTAACCAATTTAGTTAGTTATTATATAACTACAATGCAAAATAGAAGCGAGGAAAAATATAACGAAGGACATAATTCGTCACATCCACGGCAAACTTACGAATCTTCAGAAAATGCATTTTATAGGGAATGTTAAGTTTTTTTTAGTAACAGCTAAGTACCGTGGTACATTTGGTTTGGTTTGTTTGGTAAGATTTAATCTTAAAAAAGTAGTATTTTTAAAACCCAAATGTACCACGGTACCTATATACCTAGGTATAGGTACCTGTTACTAAAAAAAACTTATCATTCCCTGTAAAATGCATTTTCTGCAGATTCGTAAGTTTGTCTTGGATATGAGGAATAGCAACAAGAATTACTGTGGGACGCTGCTGCTTTGGGCTGTGGAAACAATGCTTTCAAAATGTCTTTTACATGCAACAACCATAGTGGCTAGAGCAGTCCTTTACAATATTGCAGTTGACCATGGAGACATTCAGTTAGAGGGTAGGTAGCAATATCAATGAATATCATACAGTCACCCCAAGAAGTTGCAAGGGGAAATGCAAATACTAATTTACAAACTTTTCAGGAAACATTCCACCGAGGTAGCCTCACTTTACCAGGTTAGAGGTACATCTTCCCACTTGTGTCCGGAGACGGTTCAGGGACTTCCGTGTGGATCATGTAGGTTTACACCCTGCAGGGAGATGCTCCAGTAGGGAGTGGTTGTGAAGCTATGTCGCAAACCATGCTCCGCCTCCTATCCTACCCTATGTGTCCCAAAACATGCAGTCAAAGTGACCTCTGCGCTGCCACTGACAACATTGTGGAAGTGGCAAAGTTTTGGGCCAACAAGATCTAAAATACAGTCGTCCCCGCGACACAAAGAAGATAAAGAGGAAACATTTTAGCAAGTAGTGCATTAATAAAAAGCTTATACATATACAGATATCAGTTTAATTAATTTATTTTTAAAATACTCTAAACTTTAATTTGGCTTCTAGAACTTGTGCTAGCAGAACAACATTTTTAAAATGTTTCTTTTCATTTGCCATCTATGCCACCTCTTCTGTTTATTATTTGTAGTGAAGCACCATTCTTCCTATTGTCCTGAAATACAAAATTAATGTTATAATTCTTTCTCTTCATCAAACGAAGTTCTTGACATGCTTACTCAGGAACTTTGTAACTTATAAGTAAATTGGATAGGCACCTAATTCGTAAATCATGCCAGGCCGCCTTTTTCCCCTTTTTTGCGTTGGTGTCAGTCAGTATGTGTTTTTATTTTCTATCTTCTTATTGTGCCCAGAATTCAGCTACTTGTTTGGCGCCATCACCAGCGTCCACCTTCATTTTCTATTATGGAAACTCTCTCCCTGACTAATTCTTCCAAAGATCTAAGGAAAAGCAAAAGCAAGAATAAGTTTAAGAAATAAAGATTGTTTACAAAACAAAACTTACTTTGAACACATTTTAGTTGTAACAGTACAAACCTTATCGTCCTCCAACCAAAACGAGTATTCACTTCTTTGCCCTTTCTTGGAACTAGTCTCCGGTCTTAATTCCATTTCTTTTAAATACAAAAAAATATTCAAAGGTTTTCGCTCGCCTGACAATAAAATTACATTAACAAATTCACTGTCAAAAATGACGTTAACGCGGCAAAACTGTCGAAACCGTAGACAATAAATTAGTTTTCCGTACGTCATAATGTCTATGGTCACAATTATTTGGTGCGTAGACAGATATTCTCGTTTGATGACTCAATATGTTGACCAATTTGTTGGATGACTTCAATAAAATGGCAACATTTATATTTATATTGAAGTTATAGCACGTTTTAGTTATCGAACGTTTATGAAGCGTTTATGAATACAAAATTTTATCGAACGTTTTAAAGGCTTAATGAGCATTTTAACTAATGTGTGCTTTAAACCTTCTATAAGCTTTTTTTATGAATAAGACCGTTAGCGTTTAAAAAGCCTCGACCTCCACGCTTTCGCGGGATATATACAGCCTCATTACCGATGACCGTGGGTCACACAAACTACTTAGAGATACTACGTATTGGGTCATGTCATGCATTCGATTTGCAGTCAGAGCGTACGGACTTTCCTATCCAGGGCGTCAAGTTCGGTGTCCATTTGAGTATGCCGAAAGAGTACATCAAAACCGGCATAACCCAACCTTTGAAGGCGCGCACCTTGTTTCCGCCTGAAAGAAGACTATTAAATACTTTTTTCAGGCGGCCAAAGAAGCGCTCCTATTATTATTATTACTACCTCGCTACCTCGAAAATAAATCCGGGCGACTGATCTACTAAGCGAGCGAATTAAACTGGTGCAATTACTTTTGAAACGCAAAAGAAGATGGATAATGTGCGTGCGCTCGGAATAAAACGACGTAAGTGCCAAAACGAATTTACTCCTTTTTAGGGTACCGTACCATAATGGTAAAAACGGAACCCAATGGTGAGACTAAGTCTGTCTGTCTGTCTGTCACAGCTGGATATCTCAAGAACTACTAATGCTATCAACTTGAAATTTGGAATAGTTTTAGACGACGTTCGCCAAACTATTTTGCAAATAAGAAAGAAATAAAAATATATGTATATTTTTTGCAACAGGAACTGACAGGGGGTCTGAAAAATTCGAAGTGGCTACTAGGGCATGTGGGGTATCATATGAAAGAGCGCAGTTTGCACATTTCTCAAATATATTTTTTTTTTTAGGCTGCTTAGTTTTCGACTTTTGATGAAAAATGTAAAAAATTACCGTCCCCCCCCTCCTTATCTCCGAAGGTTGCAAAGAGAAAAATCAGTCATAATTGTAAAAATTAAAAACATGACGGTACGGAACCCTCGGTGCGCGAGTCCGACTCGCTCTTGACCGGTTTTTTTAGCCTCGACCGCCACTGTCATTACAAACTTGAATCTATTCAAGGTACAGACGCCAGCACATCAAGCTACTACAATCTGTCAAATTTTTAGTTTTTACTTTAATAGAATGTCAACTTTATCGCTAAAGAACAGGGTTCAAAGTTGATTGGGAAAACTTGACAGTTTCGGGTAGCTTGATGTGCTGTCGTCTGTACCTAACCTAAATTAATAAACTTGTGCGCTATACATTTAAGAAATATTTAATGGCGTTAACATTTACATACATAAGTACATACATAATCAGCGTATAATGTTCCCACTGCTGGGACACAGGCCTCCTCTCTGTGAGAGGGAGTGGGCCGTAATCCACCACGGGGGCCCAGTGCGGATTGGTGGATGTCACATCACCACATGTCTTCGAATTTTTGGTTCTAGGACATGCCGGTTTCCTCAAGATGTTTTCCTTCACCGTTTTGAGAGCAGTGGTGATGAAATAATTTACACAAAGTAAAGCGCCTGTCTGGGTTCGAACCTACGACCTACAACTCGTAAGTCGCGGCCGTTACTACTTGGCCACCACTCTGCTCACTCGGCCACCACTGCTCCAACTGATCTCCTAATTCACGCACATTCTTCTATTTTTTTTTTCTTATCGTTTCTTAGTTAGTAAGCAAAGTTTCATTATCTAATTTGAAGTATTTTTTGAATATCCGCGGTTTATTGTACGGTTTGGAGGTAACTTTGTATTTTTTTCGACAAAATTTTATGGAATCGTGTTTTCGTCAAACATAGTACTTAACATTAATCGTCAACTTTAGCATAATATATTTATTTCAAAATTAATGCTGCAGTATTTTCGACATACCGGAGGATCATGCTAAGCCATTTGAGGTAGTATTAGTATCTAGGCCTGTATAGGCCCTTGATTTTGAGATGCTGATATCGATATGGCGTATCCAAAGACTAGTTTATTAGTAGGTACGGGCCGGCCCGTACTAATAAACATTCCTCAACGACGTAGGTACTCAAGTGCGTTATCATTTGATACGACCAAAGAGAATAATTATTGTCTTTGGATACGCCATATCGATATCAGCATCTCAAAATAATATTTTTATTTTTTTCCAGAATCATGTAGGTACTTACCTACTGAATCCATATAGTAACAACAAAGTTATGAAAGCACACAACTATAGACCCTTCCTACTTCCTACAAAAAAAACCCTGCACCAACCATTTCCATCACCAATCTTCTGGGTGAATCTGTCACCCAATAATGGTTGAATGAAATGAACATAGGTAATACGAACTGTGTGAATCTGTCGCCCAATAATGGTTGAATGAACATAGGTAATACGAACTGTGTGAATCTGTCGCCCAATAATGGTTGAATGAACATAGGTAATACGAACTGTGTGAATCTGTCGCCCAATAATGGTTGAATGAACATAGGTAATACGAACTGTGTGAATTTGTCGCCCAATAATGGTTGAATGAACATAATACAAATTCGATACCAGCGGGGCAATTGCGTAACACATTATCAATCGAAATCGGTTTAATTTTGACAGTTCAACAACATTCATTGCGTTATTTAGGTGTTGAGCAGACAAATTTTTCGAACTTATGAAGCAATGGATTAGTAATTGGCTTCAAAATGATTCATTCCGATTGATAGTGTGTTCCGCAATTAGGGTGCCGGATGGCAGGGACATCGACAGACGACACAACCTGTTACCAAATGCTTTTCATTTTGATTCTTTTTTTAGGGTTCCGTACCCAAAGGGTAAAAACGGGACCCTTTTACTAAGATTCCACTGTCCGTCTGTCACCAGGCTGTATCTTATGAACCGTGATAGCTAGACAGTTGAAATTTTCACAGATGATGTAGGTATATCTGTTGCTGCTTTAACAACAAATACTAAAAACAGAATAAAATAAGCATATATGGGGGGCTCCCATACAACAAACGTGTTTTTTCGGCGTTTTCGCCTTGTGATACGGAACCCTTCGTGTGCGAGTCCGACTCGCACTTGGTCAGTTTTTTCTAACATAATGTAGCATAACTTTTAGTTCAATGGACTCTGGAAAAGTGCAGGTTGATATGACGATCGCTGGGTTTAGGTACTTCCTGTGCTGTGTATGGTAAGCAAAGCACATGCGTCAGCAGAAAACTGCAACTAGGTCGTCATGCCACCTATCTTGTCAGTCACTATTGCGGCGTGTCCTGTTGTTAGACCATGCCCTACTCCGGAATCGGCTGCTCACCAGACTACGCACTAGCTCCATCCGGCGCGGCGCGGCGCCACCGATCGGTACAGTGACGCAACGAAAGGATCTTGCCGTCCAGTCCAGCACGCGTAGCATGACGACGTTTTGTCGACGGAAGAATAGACAAAATGACACATTGCCATGCTTTAAAGACGCGTAGAATGCCTACAAATATTTCTACAATTCACTTCGACAAAACCCATTTCTACGGCGCGGCGTTCATGCTACGCGTGTAGAGGCACGAGACGAACCATGACAGTCGAGTAACGTAGCGTTTGATAAATGAAAACATAATTTAAGTTATTTGAGTAGATATGACGTTAATTTTTATTGTTCAATTAATTTTAAAAAATTGGGCGACAATTTCCAAGAGCGTCAGGCCTATAGCCCACAGGGCACTGGTTTGGTACACTTATAACATTTCTATTGACTTCGCTTTGTTCATAGTTCTCCACTTGACCACCTTTATAACCGATGTTTAAGTCATTGATGTTCTGCAAACTGAAATATAAAAGAGTAATTTTTAAGGTTTGATGCCAGCAAACTGATGAAAGGGGAAGGAGAAATGGGAACTACAACTTCCACATCTTGTTAGCAACTTCTGAACATTAAATTAGCAACACTGCAGTGTCATAAAATTGGAGCTCGTACAAACCAATGTCCCTATAATTAATCGCCAATCTCTTTGTAATCATTAGACACATAAGGCAGCTAAGCCTTGGCCTAGGACAGGATCTAGGCACTTTATCATAGCGCCTATTAAAAAAAAAAGGGTCGGTCAATGGACAATTTCAAAATTAAATTAATCACTTCAATGTAGGTTAATCCATACTTATTAAATATTTAATATTATAAATGCGAAAGTGTGTCTGTCTGTCTGTTACCTCTTTACGCTTAAACCGCTGAACCGATTTAGATGAAATTTGGTATAAAGATAGTTTGAGTCCCGGGAAAGGATTTAGGATAGTTTTAATCCCGATATTCCCACGGGATCGACACTTATGCGGGTGAAACCGCGGGGCGCTGTTAGTTGAGACATAAAAATTGAATACGAACGTTAGATTTTCATCATCCTAGCCTTTTCCCAAATATGTTGGGGTCGGCTTCCAGTCTAACCGGATGCAGCTGTTTTACATGGAGCGACTGCTTATCTGACCGTTACGTTAGATTTTGATCTAAGAGAGTTATAATGAGATAATAAATTACCTTATCACCACTCTTAACTAACACCGCCCCGCGGTTTCACTCGCATAAGTGTTGATCCCGTGGGAATACTGGGATAAAAACTGTCCTATGTCCTTCCCCGGGATGCAATCTATCTCTCTGCTAAATTTTATGGAAATCCGTACAGTGGTTTAGGCGTGAAAACTTAACATACAGACAGACACTAGTTAGTTTCGAATTTATAATATTAGTAGGTATGGATGTCCGCCATGCTCATGTCAGGTCATGGTTTAACTATTGTGCCAAATATCATCGTTTGTTAAGGAGTTAAGCGTGAAAAGGTATCTAATTTAAGTAGGTATAAGTAATCACCATCATCATCTGCCTAGCCTTTTCCAAACTATATTGGGGTCGGCTTCCAGTCTAACTGTATGGATACTAGTTGTTGCGAATCGAACTCGTTACAGTGCAGCATATCACCTTCTTTCGGAACATTAATTGTATTCTAAATTCTAGTAGGTCTGTCAGGTTTGACATCTGGTTGATTGCACTTTTGGATTTTGCGATTGAATGTGAAAATAAACTGTGGTAACCTACCAGCGCGTTTTAGTTACATTATATTGTAGTCTTTGGTTACAATCAGTAATATTTTGGTCCTTCTCCCACGTACCATGGTCTATAACACACGTTCTAAAAATCGAAATAGTGAACCACCACCAGGAGCTTCGAATGGAGTCGCCGGCCCTAGCGGAAATGACAATGGAAGCACAGCCCACCCGTCGGAGGCCCACCAAGCGCCGCCCGTCAATATTAATAGCAGCGTGCCCCCGACAGCTGATGAACCTAACTCAAAGTCTTATATTTCTCAAAGTCGTATATTTCCCCCACCTATTAGAGGCCCACCAAGCACCGCATGTCCATGACGACAGCAGTGTGCCCTCAGGTAGCCGTGACTCCCCTCCACAACACCCACACGACACACCTAAGTCGGTCACCACACGATCGCTAGGGTCTACACGATCCTCGAATACCATAAAAGCGAGAAAACTCGCCGCTGAAGCACTACATGCACGTCAGCTTTGCGACATCACAGCCCGACAAGCCGAACTTGAACGTAAAGCGGCTAACCTACACTTTCAGGCTGAACTTGCCGCTATCGACGCAGAAAGCGTAAGAGGTAGCGTAAGTAGAGGCAGTGTAAGGCCGCTTGTATACGTCCGTTTTTTTCACCGGACAACGGACCGTTTTTTTTCGCCGGATTCGCGGTGGTGTATGGTTTATAATAAATGTGTGCATATGCATCGGGCACAGGTCCGGCGAACATGTTACGCCGGATGCACCGCCGCCTTCCCTCGGCGCAACGGACACCGGAAGAAAATCGGACGTATACAAGCGGCCTTAGAGGCAACGATCATAATAATGACCACGCTAGTGCGCGAACAGACAACATCAGTCGTTGGCTTAACGATGTACAACGAAACATCGTCCCAAAAACCACGACGGGAGGTAAAGTACCTCCCGCCGCATCAAATACAGCACGCCATCAAGCTTACACAATGGCATACAACGAAATGCTCAACGTTCTTTCTGGTTCAGGCCCAGGTCGATACGTACACCAAAATATTACTGATTGTAACCAAAGACTACAATATAATGTAACTAAAACGCGCTGGTAGGTTACCACAGTTTATTTTCACATTCAATCCATATTGTAGTCTTTGATTCAATCGCAAAATCCAAAAGTGCAATCAACCAGATGTCAAACCTGACAGACCTACTAGAATTTAGAATACAATTAATGTTCCGAAAGAAGGTGATATGCTGCACTGTAACGAGTTCGATTCGCAACACTAGTGTTTTACATGGCGCGAATACCTATATGAGTATATGACCTCATAAAGTCATAACCTACCTAATACGATACCCCTTGCTAAGACTTTCGAGCTTCTGATAACCCGTAATAACTGTCAAAGATCCACAAATGACTGCCAGGACCAACACGGAGGGATCTCGGTATGTAAAGCATCCACCCACGCAACGGCCTCAACAACGATCGACCCGTGCGGCTGTTATTACTAAGCTACGGAGGCGCCTCCACCTCACTACTTTTGCACAAAGGAACTTTTATATGCCTACATATGTAATTTGGTATTTACTTATTATTGGTACACACCTTCTCCACACGTCGCGGCATTGGCCATTGATGAATTCTTGTCCAGACGGACAGTTGGAGGGCACTGTGATGACATTTTTCGTATTTGTTCCGCTTCTCCATATGTCGCGACAAGAGCCATTGATCCATTGCTGATTAGGGCGACAGTTGGGTGGAACCGTTATTACATTTTGTGGTGACATGTCTGAATAGTCCGGTTGAATTTCACTGAAAAACAAACATTTTTACTTAGGTATAATACTTGTTTATGTAGATAGTACCTACAGAATACCTACAGCTTTATTTACGGAGTTAAGTGTCAGCTTAAAATGTGTTGAAAACTTAGGTACGTAGTCCCTAACCCCAGTAGGTAGTGTCAGATTGCCGTCCCATCCGACTATTGAGTGTCATTCAGTGTCACCTGTGTCTGCGCACACACTTGTGCACTACGTATATACATATAATACTCGTATCTCCCGCGTAGATGGCCTGCCATGGCCGAAATTCGGTGTGGAGGACTATTATTATTAATTTAACATGTTCCACGTGACTTATCGTTAAAGTTAATATTTTCCCTAATAGGTTTCATAAGATGATAAAAATTATGCATGCAATTTTTATCGCAATAATTTCGATAGGTAGTTAATCGGTGTCGATTCCGTAAGTAGATTGAGTCATTTATTGTATTTATCCTCCTAAGCTTATGAGGAAAATAACAAAAACTTTTTACAAAAAAAATAACCGACTTTAAGACACTATCTACGAAGTGAAAAAAAACCGGGCAAGAGCGAGTCGGATTCGCGCACCGAGGGTTCCGTACCATCATATGTTTTTAAATTTTCACCGGCGAGCTACTTACTAGATCTCGTTCAAACCAATTTTCGGTGGAAGTTTACATGATAATGTACATCATATATATTTTTTAGTTTTATCATTATCTTATTTTAGAAGTTACAGGGGGGGCACACACACATTTTACCACTTTGGAAGTGTCTCTCGCGCAAACTATTCAGTTTAGAAAAATATGATATTAGAAACCTCAATTCCTATAATTTTTGAAGACCTATCCATAGATAAACCACACGTATGGGTTTGATGAAAAAAAAAAAATTTTGAGTTTCAGTTCTAAGTATGGGGAACCCCCATAATTTTTTTTTTCTATTTTTTTGTGAAAATCTTAATGCGGGTCACAGAATACATCTACTTACCAAGTTTCAACAGTGTAGTTCTTATAGTTTCGGAAAAAAGTGGCTGTGACATACGGACGGACAGACAGACAGACATGACGAATCCATAAGGGTTATGTTTTTGCCATTTGGCCACGGAACCCTAAAAAACCTCTCAAATGCTAGTGGGACCCGTTTTTCCTTTTGAGATACGGAACCCTAAAAATAACTTTCGGAAGTCGGTTGTTTTGTTTTTGGAAAAAAGTTTTTATTTGAACGAAACACAATAGAAGTTTTATTGTTATTACCGATTACGTCGAGGGGCGAAGTGTAAAGTTGTACTTAGGTACCTACTCCACACAAATTCGTAAAACACTACCTACTTGATATGTAAATATCAGTGACAGGAAGTTATTATGACATCATCAATAAAAACTAAGTGGCAAATATACATACTTATATTCAAGCTAACTCAAAAACTACCCAAGCAAAGTTAATAAAATGTATATGGGACCACCCCTGTGGCATACATACCATTAAAAAAACGTTTTTTTTAAATTAATTTACCTTTGATCAATATTATTGATCGAAGTAATTTACAATTGCCGGAGATATCGCGTAACTAACTACATATAAAAAAAAATCCAATCGAATTGAGAACCTCCTCCTTTTTGAAGTCGGTTAATTATGTAAAGATACGGCACTTACAGCCACAATGCATGCCATGACAATTCCACTAAGCCACCACTGAAAAGTCATAGGAAAGCAAACGACGCAATTCCGTTTACTTGAATTTTTACCAAACTTTAATATCAAATACCTACCAGTAATTTTGGTTTAAAAACAAAACTGCTAAACCGATTTGAATGATAATTTTATGGGACCAATCCAAACCAATCTGAAAGTATTCCTTTCATATAAAAAACTAATTTTGTAAATCGGTTTATAACTAACGGAGTTCTGAGGTAACAAAAAAAAAAAAAAAACTGGTCAAGTGCGAGTCGTACTCGCACACGAAGGGTTCCGTAACACAAGGCAAATACGCCGAAAAAACACGTTTGTTGTATGGGAAAAATATTTAAATCATCATCTGCCAAGCCTTTTCCCAACCATGTTGGGGTCGGCTTCCAATAAAATAAATATAAATATTTATTTTATTTTGTTGTTATAGCGGCAACAGAAATACATAATTTGTGAAAATTTCATCTGTCTAGCTATCGCGGTTCTTGGGATACAGCCTGGTGACAGACAGACGGACGTACAGACAGCGAAGTCTTAGTAATGGTCCCGTTTTTACCCTTTGGGTATGGAACCCTAAAAACTACCGAATTGAGAACCTCCTCCTTTTTTTGAAGTCGGGTAAAAAACCAGATAAGTGCGTAATCGCACCCTGGGCCGTGCCGGGCCGTTTGAGTGAAGATTTCACAAATTCGTGTATACTACAATGTTCTGCAACGTTATTTAATTTTCCCTACAATCTCCCTCGACCTCTTTCTCGAAGGGTTACAAACATACTCGTCCACGGCTTCGAGTGTAGCGTCTCCAGTCTTCATGAGAGTGGGTGTTACATGGGCATTTGAGGCTCTTTCGGAGGCTCTACTGAGGTCATCGAGCATTTGATTGTACTGAGGTCCTCCATAGTCTCAGCCATGACTACGATATCGTCGGCAAACCGAAGGTGAGTTATGTACTCGCCATTGATGTTAATGCCAGCCCCTTTCCAGTCCAGAACCTTGAAGACATCCTCCAGTGCAGCGGTGAACAGTTTGGGAGAGATAACGTCTCTCACCTCACACCTCTCTGCAGAAGGAAAGGTTTCGAGGTCTGATCCTGGAGTCGGACTGATATAGTGGCGTTTTCGTACAGACATTTCAGTACCTCGATGTAGCATCCACTGCCGCGAAGTATTTCCATCCAACATTCCGTTTCAATTGGATTCGTAACAGCATCTACTATACTAGAAGACGTGGAAGAATGTTTTTTGGACAATTGAAGCAATAACCGAGGTTCAGATGGACTTTAATTCTTGGGAATAATTCGAACCTCGACAAATATGACACTCTGGTTTGGCCAATTGTTTTGTAAATATCAATATCATGTAGCCCCTGAAACCTAGGATCAAGCAGAGCAGCTGACACAATCATGTTGTGAATATGTTATTAGGCGTTTACTTGCCCATGAAATAAACTTAAAAAGACACGCCGATTTCACGCCGGGGCCTCGTAACCGGCGGCGGCCGGCGGCGTGCTTCAGAACCACCGGCGGCGGCGGCGGCGGCGTGGCGGCGCGGCGTGGCGCACACGCCTGTGTATTCATTGAGCTTCTGTAAATCTTCGAAGTTCATGATCAGTACTTAACTACTGTTAGACCGTACCTATTTAGCAATTTTCTTTGATCTTCAGAACAATAAATCAAATCAAAATACGTGTACAGTTCGTTATACTGCCGTACGTTACTTAAAACACGGTTAAGCCTCAAACTGCCATTTTTTAGTTTTGTTTGTTGTAAGACTGAAAGATGTTTTCAGTTTTCATACCCCAAAAAAAAATCGTTGATAAACCAGTGACATTTGTCTCTTAGAAAGATTTTTATATCTTTATTCGTTTGGAAGAGACATCATTTCGCAGGTTTTTGTCCGATATCTCTGAAACTACTTTATGGGTTTAACCGTATTTTAAACAATGTACGGCAGTATAGACCGTGCCTAATTAGCAATTTTCTAAGATATATTCAGTAATCAAATCACAATACGTGTATGTACAGTTTGTTATTGATGAGTTCCATTGTCTATCTCCGAAGGTCCTCAGATCTTTACCATTAAACGGGACCACCTCGAAGAATACTCTTCCAAATAAAACTGACCACCTTATATCGTCGCTTGCATGACTAAAAGTCTTATCTCATTTTTTAGTTAATTTGAGGTGGGACAGCTAATTCTATTCGTGATTCTTTAAATTTTTTTGCCTTTAAAAATGGTTATATTTTGAGATCGAAATAACATCTACTTATAGAGGTACGAGCGACGGTTAGAAAAAATGTAAAGAATCACTAATGGAGGAGTGTGGTTGTCAAAGAGAAGTGGTTATAAATCGTCGTTGGTGGTTGTCCTGACTCAGATCAACTAAAAATAAAACTTCTATCCACAGACTTATATTGGCTTCTATTACATAGAATATAACTACATTTCAGATATTTCTCTATGCAACTTCGGAGGTAAGGGAGAACGGTATTTTTTTTTTACATTTTTCATCAAAAGTCGAAGGAAAGAGATGTTTGCGAATGTGCAAACAGCGCTCTTTCATATTATTATGACACCCCACATGCTATAGTATAATATATAATAATATATAACACTTCGAATTTTTAAGACCACCTTTCCCTTTCAGTCCGTTGAAAATAAAAAAAATAAAAATTTATTTCTTTCTTATTTGTAAAATAGTTGGGCAAATGTTTTTATCACATCTATTCAAAAAGAGCAGTATTGATTATTAGAGTATTGTTCGTAAACAGGGACTAAAATAGCTCTTTAATCCCTAGGGACTAAAGTGCTTTGAATTTGGAATGAGGATATTGTTAGTAAAAGTTCTAATCACCAAAAAGATCAATCACGAACATTGTATGAACAAGTAACAGACTGTATACAACAGCAAAACACGCGCCAAATTAAAAAAAAAGTTTGTGCACAAAATAGGTGCATACATTCATTATGTTGTAGGTACTTGCCTAGTTTTAAAAAAATGACTAGAGTACCTAAAGGGGCAATTCCCGTACTTTTAAGAATGTTCGTACTGTCAAAATACACAAACTCCTGGAAATAATTACTTAAATTATCTCAACGTTTGTGGGGAATCCCCGTCAAACATAAACGGAACGAAAAGGGTTGCCAGTTCAGAAATGTAAAATTGGTAAAAAATTAGGGAGAATTTCTTTATAAGAAGTACCTATTCTCAATTAAAAACATCATTACATAACGAAAGAGTGGTTCCTTCTTTGATACCTATTTAGGTATTTCTTCTTCTTTCTTTCGGCTTGGCTTGCTTAGGTGCTGTCTTATATTTTTCTTAGAAGACAGCATAATAATTATAAGACAGTGGCGCCGATTCCCTTGTTCACAAACTGAACTAAATTTAAGTTCAGTACATCTTTTTCTTTCTATTTCATTAAGAAAAGGACAGAAAATAAATATTAGTTTAGTCCTGTCAAATTAGACAGCGCCTAACGTAAATCTACGTATTTTTAGTAGCCATGTTCACGTCTAAACTTGCTATGGAGTATCTTAATTTGACAGGACTAAACTAATATTTATCTTCCGTCCTTTTCTTATTGAAAGAAAAAGATGCATGAACTTAAATTTAGTTTAGTTTGTGAACAACAGAATCGGCGCCAGTACCTACTTTAAAATATGATGGTCCGTCTGAGCGTTAACAGCCGCAAAAGTAGCATTTTTTAAAGAAACTGAAAACCCTAAAAAATTACTTTTTTGTTGGGCTGCTAAGCACTGTAATTTTTATAACATTTCTCTCCTATCGAGAAAATTAAGGATTTCGTGCAACCGCCCGGCGCCGGCGCCCTCAATTTTGCTGCTCTGGGCATTTGCCTGGCTGCTAATTTAAGTTCTCCTACGTTAAATAACATTTGGGTACACAGACCGATGCACAGACCGATATTTACATCTTAGATAAGTTTCATTGAGTCTTATCTCTACCATTCCCTGTAAACATAAAACATGACCATGGTAATAAGATAAAATAGGTACCTATCTACCTACAGTGAGCCCGTTTGTATTCTAAATCTATGTACTTACATAGAGAGCCAAGGCATGGTCATGTAACATGTTCATTAGTACTGAAAATTAGGAACAAAATAGAACTCACCTGAGGTCGCTCTCTTCTATCAGGGCTTTTTTCCAAACGTCGCGGCATTGTCCATTAATAAATGATTGGCCTGGCGGGCAGTTAGTGGGTACCGTGACAAGGTTAGCAGGCCCGACCATAACACTCCAGATCTCGCGACATGCGCCGTTTATCCACTCCTGCCCATCTGGACAGTTTGTTGGAACCGTAACCACATTTTGTGGATTGATATTATTTGGACGGGCGTTACAAGAACTTACAAGAAGACAAAGAAACGTAACGAATTTATTCATTTTAAGTTGTTGCACTAAATTGCGAAATTCTTTTGTCTAACTATAGGTACTGCTAGCTCGTACTTCAAGATGAGAGAACAATTGAACAAGAATCTTAATTGGTTTCTGATTGTATTTATCACCTCAAACGTAGTTTATAGAGAAGATAATCTAGTGACGTAGTAGATATGCTATCTGTAAGTAGTTTATTTATACAAAGAGGTTTTATTTTTTGTAGGTAAGTAAATAAAGGTAACGTAACGTAAGTATGGATATTTTTGTTTTTGATAAATGCACAATTAATAAGAATAGTAGGTGCCTAGATATCATTTTTACAAATCGGCCCCTTTATTAAAGAATCAATTTAACAATTGAGAGGCACGTAGCTATATAGGTAGGTACATACCTCTGGACATTCCCAGGGTTACTTAGTATGTCAATTTGACCATAATGATAAAAGGGACTATAGCTGATCTTGAAACACAGTAAAATGTACCATTTGCTGTGCACAGAAAGACTAAAATCGTTATATTAACGGCCATGAGCCAGTCACGTGGACTCTAGTCCCTGCGAGCTGGTGTGGATAAGTAACTTCCGGCTATGTCGTGTTTTGTGTCTCATCGCGCGCCTGCTGTCATGCTGTGTTATTTTTCAAGAATGAAAAATCTCAAAAAGTATTAAGTATAAGGTAGGTGCGTACCTACCTACCTAAGTATATGGAAAAGCAACGAGATCCTATCAGTTACTGTGTTACCCTATTTTGAACCCGCTTATTTTGTCTTGCACATTTTGCACCCAAACCCAGAGCAACCCAACACACTGCCGCAACCCAGCGCAGGCGCCGTGTCCTCGTAGAGGCGATCGGCAGCGGCGGCGACCTCTCGCGTCCGGCCCTGGTGCAAGCCATGGTCCGGGGCGAGAGGGAGTGGGAGGCAGTCACCTCCTTCTGCGAAGCAGTCATGCTAGCGAAGGAGGTGGCGGGACGAATGAGGGAGAGAGCCTCCCGTCCCAGCCGCCGCGGGAGACGCTCCGTAGGTGCGGGCCTGCGGGCGGAGAGTAATGGGTAGCTCATCGTCCGATCAGGACCAGGCCCGTGCCGGACGGCGCGTCCGTGTTCCACGCGCGCCTCAAAGAGATGTCAGCATCGAGGAGGGGCCCCATAGGGCCGAACCCTGCCAGGTCAGCGGGATTGTCCGAAAGGGTTACCGCTGGCCCGGAACATAAAGGGCTAAGGAAGGAACATGGGTGGGTTTTAGTCAGTAAGAGTCTGATACTTTTACATGATTGACGTGTAAGTGTTTGTACAAACCTACTTACAAAAAATAAAATCATTTCAAAAATCATTTCATTTCACTCCCTTCCGCTCCACCCAGAGCGGGAGGGGTCATTTGATGAATTCCCATCGGAAAAAAAAAAAAAAAATAAGGCCCAGAGCAAGTCGTAAAAAAAAACTGGGCAAGAGCGAGTCGGAGTCGCGCACCGAGGGTTCCGTACCATCATAATTATGTTTCTAAATGTTCATCGGCGATTTCGGCGAGGCCTATATTAATTAGTCAGGGAATTTTAACACTGTGTACTGCGGTGTAGAATATTGAAGATTTATGTCAGCGCCATCTCTTGACTAATAGTGGAACTAATGTAACTTTTGTTGATGATTTCTGAAAAAGAGTGCTATTTAGAGACTTCGTTTTATTTTTCCTGTAATCTTTACATAAACTTCTAATTTCAGATTTTTCTCTTTGCAAACTTCGGAGATACGGTGCGAGAGGGGGGGGGGGGGGGGAACGGTATTTTTTTATATTTTTATAAAAATCGAAAACTATGCGGCCTAAAAAAAAAAGAAAAAATGTTTGAGAATGTGCAAACTGCACTCTTTCATATGATACCCCACTGCCCTAGTAGCCCTTCGAAGTTTTCAGACCCCCTTTCAGTCCCTGTTGCAAAAAATATACATATATTTTATTTCTTTCTTATTTGCAAAATAGTTGGGCAAACGTCATCTAAAACTGTTCGAAATTTCAAGTTGATAGCATCTAGCAGTTCTTGAGATATCCAGCTATGATAGACAGACAGACAGACTTAGTCTCACCAAAAGGGTTCCGTTTTTACCATTTTGGTACGGAACCCTAAAAAGTTATCTAATAAAAGGATCACGTCAAAATGATAATCGCAACGGTCCTTCCGTCTGCTAAAATGCATAGGTATACCTACTCCAATTTGTTTACCAACCGTGGCGTTGAGCTACATTACCACACCACAACCCCACCATGCCACCATACCATTGTCCCTATGTGTCACCTGTGGGGCAGTAAGTTTAGCATAATATTGAAGGTATCCTCGTGATAGCCAGAGACCTAGTAAACCTAGTCTAGTTACTGTTTACTGTAGATAGGAACACTCCGTAAGGTGTTCTTAAATGACAAGTACCTACTTATGCCTGCATGTACTAGAAATCATTAAATACGTTTAGCGTTAAACCTATTTAAAACATCGTTCTGTTTCTGTCAATTGTTTGAAGATGAAAGAGGCAGAACGATGATGTAAATAGGTTTTTGGTGCAAGTGGGCCCTAGTGTTGGTAGGTACCCAACCTAAACTTCATGGTAAAATTCTTTCAAAGAAGAAATACTCTTCTCGCTAGTGAATCACTAGCAGTAAAAGTTTTGTTTTTGTGTTGTTTTTGTGAGCATGGTTGGTCTTTGTCTAATATTTTGTAAAAATGGCCTACCTAATCATATTGTTTTGTCAACATTAAAAACCGCACTTAAATTGTAAATTTTTACTTATTTAATTTTATCAGTTAAAACTGCTTAGTTTCTATATAGGGTGACTGGTAATTAGTGACCGATACTTAAACACGTGATTTTACTCATCATTATGAACAACTTTTACTATGGGACCAAACCTAAAATCGTGAAAAAAAAAAAACAGCTGTTCTCTACATTTTGACGAGTAAGACAAACAAATGTAGGGAACAGCAGATTTTTTTTTCGCGATACCAGTCACCCTATATAGTTTTAGTTACGTTAGAATTTAATTTTGTTATTTTTACCTGTCTAAATCATTCTCAAACATAAATAAACGTTACTAATTCTTAATTTTGTAAACCAAAACATAAACCCATGTCTTGTTACTTCAAATGATCGATTAGAGGGAGGTAGTATGGCTATGGAGGTAGGTAGGTACCTAGGCTACGTTTGTTTGTGCCCTGTTGTTTGTGTTTCCATGTTGGAATATTGATTCGTCGAAAGAGTCCATGTTGTTAGCGTGCGGTCCATTTATAGCGTTTGCCTAGGTACCAACTACGTAGGTCACAGCACCTATTAGGTATAGATGTGTGTCCCGCTGTAGTGCGCAATAGGGTGGGCGGTCAACATTCGACCATATTCTTGGGTCGATTCACTTAGCGGTCGAGAAACAGAGTGTGACACACGACAGTACAGTGTTGACGTATGTCGTACAAGTGGATACAGTGTGAACTTTGATACAATTTTCGGGACTGTTGTTATAATCCAAAGACTGAAATATGAATCGGAAATATTTTGTAGCGTTCCTTACTATTTTATTTATTGTTTGTGCCGAAGGAAGAAAAACATCAAGTAGAAGCCGTGGCTCTGGATCTGGTCGTGGATCGAGCAAAAAGACAAATTATAACCCTCAACCTGCGCCAACATCTTTTAGTAACCCACAAGCTTCAGCTCCAAAACCGACTTTATTTGGATGGCAATCTAAGCCGTCCAGCGGGCAAAGTCATTCGTATCCTTCCAGTGGAACAGGATTATCTGGTGACAGGTCAAAACCAGCGACTAATCAAGAAAGTATTCAACGAAGTAGTGCAACTAATAATTTAGCTGGTCAACAACATTCTAATAATCAACCGAGTCATTCTTACCCATCTTCGAACGGTTTATCAGGAAGTGCTGGCAGTGGATATCCTCAGCAAACTGCGAGCAAATACCCACAAGGAACTGGGTTGTCTGGAAACACTGGAGCTGGTCAAGCAGGGTACCCACAGTCAACTGGATTATCAGGAAGTGGCCAGCCTGGACACAGCTATCCACAACAACACGCATCCGGTGGTGGCTACCCTCAACAAACGCAGCAACGCAATACTGGAGTGGCTGGTTCTGCTGCTGCACCACCACCGTATAACAATGGTCAGAATTATCAAAATAACTACGGAAACAATTACCATCCTCAAGGACCACCTGCTCATTCAAATTACGGCTCTAATTACGGCGGTGGCGGTGGATACGGTGCCTATAATCCAGGGTACGGCTCTCAATCACCTGGATACTTTGGAAATTATGGTAGAGGAAATGGAGGGATGAGTCGTTCAGGAAGCGCTCTGAAGGGTATAGGTATCGCAGGTGCTGGTATTGGAACGGTATTGACTGGATTAGCCCTGTGGAATTTGGCCCGCTCTACTGGAAGACAGCACCATACCGTCATATACGATAACAGGGGTCAGCCTGTAGCAGTCACAGCTGCCAACGACACTACTCCCGTTGCCGATTCAATTTTGGCGGATCTAGTAAACTGCAGTTTGACCATAAGTAATGATAACAAAACCGAAGTACTGGCAATACCTTGTTCAATCGCTACTTCGTTTACCCCAGATGCCGACGTAAAAGATTCTGGTGTTAGCAAGAACTCTACTGACAACACGAAATGCACCATTACGGTTCTTACAAAAGCAGGCGAAGAATTTATGACGACAATACCATGCTCAATTCTCTTAAACTCTGCTGCAGAAAACAATGTAACAGAACCTCCTCTGGTGGTTGATGAAGCTGACAACATTAGTAATGTTACTAGCGAGTCGAGCATCCAAAATGGCACTTTGACTGAAAATAACGCAACTCTAAGTGAACCGACGGCGCTCAGGCTTTCCGGCGAAGATATAAATGCGGATGGTGCAAAATTAGCACATATAAATTGCACTCTCCAATCAGAGGAAATAAGAGATCCGATCAATCCTTGTTTGTCTGTTAATCATAATTTAACTGTTATTCCGTTACCATCCACGGAGGCGCCACAGTAAGTAAATATCTTTGAACCTGCCTTAGATAATGTTTCTTATAGTTATATCATCGTAAGTTTTTATACAGGCGCAAATAGGTTCTAGGTACTTTTAAAGCAAATACCTAAGTATAAAATCTAAATATAGGTAAATAAAAAATCTTTCAAAATTATAACTTCCTCCATCTCTTTTTAAACAAGTTAGATTTATTTCTACATATTTAATTTTAACAAGTTAGATTTATTTCTGCAAAAAATGTATCTAAGTATAATACTTAATAGCCTAATGCATTGTAACATTAGAGGTTCTAGGCAGGTACAGGCCCCGTAGGATTTCTATTCCTGAAATGGGATAACAGGTACCTACACAAAATCCCTTCAATAGAAGAAATTTACTATGTTATGGTCAGCAGGTTAATTGCGTAACACACTATCAGTAGGAATAGCTTTCATTTTGACAGTTCAGCAATATTTATGTTGTCCGAACTTAGGAAGCAATGGATTATAGCAATATGCTTCAAAATGTGATTGATAGATAGTGTTACGCAATTAGGGTACGTCTAAACATGGTCTCTATTTGAGTTTACATCCAGTGGTCCTAGATTTATAACCTACTTTATTTGAGTACTTTCTTGTAGCTTGACCCTGTCGTATAGCTTTATTTTCTTGATAGAGTATCTTTCAGTGTTCCTTACACATAACAACAAAACTAAAACACACATTTTAGCTCACTTTGTTGATGTATATACAAATTATATACTACACATCGAATGTGTCGTTGATGTACATTATACTACACATTGAATGTGTCTTTGTCACTGTCTGTGTGCGCTTACACGATTGAAAATTCATTGAACAATGAATAATTATGTACCTAGTACATAGCTTAATAATATGAAGCCTGCACGGTGTTGTGTTGATTGTAGCTTTCACGTTTATGTAGGTCAATAAACCCTTTACATTGTTTTATGAATGAAATTCTGTAACTGTTATATTATTGTGTGGTGTGTTTTTTTGGTGGAAATAAGGGAATATTACACCATTGTTTAGAGTTTTGGTACCATTTAATTGATTGTACCTAGATATATCTATGTTTTGACTTACGGAATACCTTATTTAATAAAGACGAAATCAATGTTGTTTAAAGACTAAATCAACGTGCATTTTATTTACTACTATGGGTTATCTAGGGTCCTGTATATAGGGTGTTTGGAAGCTGGAGGGGGTGTATTTTTAATTTTTTTCCCTGCAGTTAAAGTTGTTATGTTATTTTTGACTAAAAGCTTGTAGTTAAAAATAAAAAAAAACATACTTCGTCTAAGACATGTATGGCTCAAATTGCTGTAAATGGTGTCAAGTATCACTCCCTTAAAGCTTTGCACTCAGCTTCCAAACACCCTGTATATAAACAAACACTGTGTCCATAAAGTAAGTATAAAAAAGTAGGTGGTATGTGGTGGTAGTGGTGGTAGGTGGTGTGGTGGTAGGTGGTGTGGTGGTAGGTGGTGTGGTGGTAGGTGGTGTGGTGGTGGTGATGGTGGTGGTAGCTCAAATTGTGTAGGTCCCTACCTACCTACTTCATAAAATCATACTTTTCCGTGGCCCCGTCATGGGGGGTCCTCAGATGTAAACAAAGAGGTGGTAAAATAAGTTTGAAGCGTATAGCGTAAGTGTACCCCAAGGACCTCAACACCCAACATAAACAGAGGGGTGTTTTATGTTGTTGTTCTATCTATCGGTGCTATCGTAGCTTTCAAAACAAATGGACCAATTTCAATGCGTTTTTTAGGGTTTTGTTGATGATTCTAAATGACTTTGCTATACCTACAGGGTTATTGGTAAAAGATTAACAACCTTGTACTCGTCAATAGGAACAACTTTTACTATGGGACCAAACCTGAAATCGCGAAAAAAAAATCAGCTGTTCCCGTTCCCTACATTTTGACGAGTTACATGAACATAAATTTAGAGAACAGCAGATTTTTTTTTCGCGTAAGTATTCAGGTTTGATCCTGCAATAACAATACACAATGACCTCCTAAGAGGTTGTTAATGTTTTACCAATAACCCTATATAAACTATTAGGGGCATCCATTAATTACTTGAGGCGTTTAGGGGGGATTAATAATAATAAATAATAATCAAGCCGATCAACCAATCTCACGTGGGGGAGAGGGGGGTGGGTCCTGGCAAGTATCACGTAATTTTTTTTCCACAAGAAAATGTGTAAAATTGCGAGAAAACTGGGTTGAATTAGTTCAATTTTTTCATTGTGATTCTAGACTATCAGGTACGATCTTAGTAATCTTAAATATTGGCGCCGATTCTGTTGTTCACAAACTAAACTAAATTTAAGTTCATGCATCTTTTTCTTTCTATTTCATTAAGAAAAGGACAGAAGATAAATATTAGTTTAGTCCTGTCAAATTAGTCAGCGCCTGACGTAAATTGACGTATTTTTAATAGCCATTTTTTTTAATCTCGTCTAAATTGGCTATGGAGTATCTTAATTTGACAGGACTAAACTAATATTTATCTTCTGTCCTTTTCATAATGAAATAGAAAGAAAAAGATGCCTGAACTTAAATTTAGTTTAGTTTGTGACACAACAGAATCGGCGCCAGTGTTACGAGCTTTGGGTTCGTGACAATAAAAACTGCCGATTTAATAACCAAAAATAACAATTTATTTTACAACACTAATTACAACTCAAAACACTAATTAAAAGAATACAATCACACTACTGATCACTCTTAATTCGTACTTGAAGATCGCTTGATGTTTTCGCTCTTGTCGCTTTATCCGAACTGTGTCGGTCGTCGCGCATCCCGGCCTTATATAGTGCCGCAGATAGTTCTAGAACCTTCCATTGTAGAAACATCTAGAATGTTCGAGTACATACCGGCCCCGACCGACTAGGTGTCGATAGTTCGAGAAAGTTCTACAAAGTTCTAGAACGGTCGTGACTCGATTAGTTCTGCTACTCGATACTAGATGGCGCTAGTGGTAACTAATGTCACCATGTACCAGACATTAATTGTGGCGCGCATCAATATGTAAGTACTAGTCATAAATAAAAATAATTAATCAAATTGTTTTTTTAATAAATCCAACGCAATGAAGCATAGATTAACGTATTTTTTTACACACTTGAGTTATGCTAGTTAACAAATCAGGTACCTAGGTTTTGCAACCAGCACCCCTACTAAGTTGTAAAATAACTTAAGTGTTAAGGGCAGTGGTACAAGCCTATACATAGTTCAGTTACACAAAAGAATTGCAGGAGAACAAGTGTTTTTTTTTGTTAACAGAAGACCATAATAATTGCAGAATTCAGAAAAAAAAAATTATGAAATATTTACACTAAAAATACGCATTTTGAACAATCTCACGTGAGATTAGAGGGACGGGGGAGGGGGTCGATCCAAATCTCACGATATCTCACTAAGGGTGATGAGGGGGTTTAAAAATCGCTAAAATCACCTCACGTAATGGACGTCCCGTGTCGCCTTATTTCAATAGTTTGAAACATGGGATATTTTCGGTGACAACTGCGGAAATAACTTCCCTTTTCACAGACTTTTCGAGATATACTAAGAAATACATACGCATTTTTGTCGACGTTATGGTCATTCCTTTCCTAAATATTCTCCTAATTAAGGAATTCTTAAATGCGCGTGGACCGACACGCACAGTGAAATGATAGGTATGCTCGTAGCCAATGTGCCATCAAAACAGAAATGAGGAGATCCCCAGAAGAAGCTAGCAAGCGCTCCGGTGCGTTTGAATTGTTTTGATGGCGTCTTTAGTCAGTAGGTAAATATAAAGGTAGTTAAGCTCCTTAACTATGAGTGTACCTACACGTGTACATACTATCTAGTCGAATGCTCCCTCGATTTTATCACATTGAGCTGACTGCGAGTACCTATCAAGCATTTAGATAAAGTGAATTTAATTGAGTCACCTAATCAGCTTGTCACGGTACGGTCTACAGTAGTCAGTAAGTATAAGGATGTCTCTGTACTCACTTTTCAAATTCGATTTTGATTTTCCAGTTTTTTTTTGTAAAAGGGGAAAAGCTAAAAGGGGCTAAAACTGTGTCTAATGTCACAGGTGATTACTAGCTCGCAGTAGGTGCGAAAAGTAGTGTTCTCCTCGGGGATAAAAGTATCTTCGTCTTGGGCGAGGTTTTACATCCCTCGCTGAACTCAGGGGGTCTACTCCGAAGTGGTTGATTGTCGTGTCGGCCGAATGTTCGGTCATTTTCTGATTCGAATATTGTTGTCGTACTACGAATCAAAAAAAAAAAAGGTAAAAAAAGGGTAAGGGTTCTAAAAAGGTTCGAATTGGCACAGTTTGGTCGGGACCTATAGTCATTAGAGGAAATGAAAGGTAGGTAGGTAGAAAATGACCGAACAATCGGCCGATACGGTGGTTAACCGCTTTGGAGTAGACCCCCAGGATTCTAGTCTTAACTCCTTCGCTTCGCTGAGAAGTTAAATCAGACCTCCCGTTCTGCGCTCGGAAGCTGTAGAATTCTTCGCTACGTTCGGGATTCAATATAGCGCTGCTCTATCCCCTTGATGAATAATCTACTATGTTCCGTTCTTCTATTTTTTTGTAAAATAAGTATTTATTTTTATTATTTTAAATCATCGATCAACGGTAATCTGCAAAAACAACGCTTACATTGAATACACACTTATGTACTTACCAAAGATCTTATCTTATCAACCTCGTGATCAAGGAAACAATCTGTCTGTTACCTAAGAATTTACTTACTGTCTGTCTGCTAAATGTATTGTTAGCGAAGCGTTTCGGAAAGGGGGTAACCTGGCAAGTTTACCTGCCTAATTCAGACTTTATTTTACACGATTGTTTGCGATGATTGTTCTCAAGGCGTACTAAACTGGACTCTATTCTAGTGAAAAACGCTAGAATTTTCCGCCAGTAAGGAAGACCAGGTACAATTGTACCAGGGTACGGTAGCACCATCGGGACTATCTCTACACCCAATCGCGCTCTTATAGGGCGTGCCGAAAACCGTCAGTCCCCCGCGCGCGTGGCTCAACGTGCGCACTTGTGTGGCACATGAGTAGACAAACGGTATGGGGCGGCGAGCAGGGCGAGGTGAAATTTCTGGGCAATCAAAGTACATTTTTTCGATCTATTATTGTTAGTAATAGTGTTAACAGAAGATCTAGGCATTACTTTTTACTCCATGCCAATTTCTGACTATTGTTGGCTTTACTGGCTTTACATGTAAGTAGTCTCTAGTTCGTATTCACGAGATTTTAACTTTATCGATGAAAAGACCTTGTGGGGGACAATTGTATAAATATTTCGGATACGGTTGTAACAGTAGGTACAACTGTCCCCATGGCCATGGTAGAATCGACCCCGATAGCGCATCGCGCCCGGATTTAAGCTTATAAATATTTAAGCATCGCTCTGTTAACTGTTTCTAGGTCTACAACAAGAATATTGAATGAAAAAGAAACGCTAAAGAAGTAAGAAAAAACATGAATCCTGAACCAAAAACCGGCCAAGTGCGTGTCGGGGCACGCACAATGTAGGGTTCCGTAGTAGCCCGCTATCACAACATAGTAAGATTCTGTTGTTCTTTATTCTGAATATAGGCAATGGGAAAGATATTAGGATTTAATGGTTCTAATAACAAAAATCGACTTTAAATTATCATTTCTAAAGACTTGCGGGGATGTCGATCAGGAGTGTGATGGACTTGTAGTAACCCGTTGGTACAGCGCCATCTAGCGGCAGTATTGTGAAACTTATGATAATTTAAATATACCCCCAAGTCATTTTAGAAGACCTATTCAACGATACCCCACACAATGGGGTAGACAACGAAAAAAATATTCATCCCCACTTCACATGTAGGGGAGCTACCCTAAAAATAATATTTTCCAAAATTTTATTTTACCACTTTGTCGACGTAATTGATATACACAATCCTACAAAATTACAGCTATCTAGTACTAACGGTCTCTTAGCAAAACCTCGGACAGACAGACAGACGGACATGACGAAACTATACGGGTTCCTTGTAGGAACTACGGAACCCTAAAAATTTATAGGAGTCGACTGTGATTCTTGTTGGAGTTCGATTGTGATTGGCTCCATAGATAAAATACTAAATTGGCTCTGTGGTGGTTAGTCTGTGGTATCACTGATCTGTCACTTGCGGCGCGTTCCGATTTGCGCTGTAACTGTTTTGAGCGTGCTTATTGCCGCTTGCCGGTCCGAATTAGCGTGAGCGCGATAACGATCGATGTCCCGTGAATTGTCATTGATGACGTTATGACATCTTACGATAACGCGGTCAGCGTTATCGTAAGATGGCGCATGCCATAAAATAATATCAACGTGAGCGCTGTCAAAAATGACAGTGTGTTTTGTTTTGAGTTGCATCATATCTTTAAACTAACGTGGCATTTTCGTGCTTCTGGGTCACAGTCGCCACCTAACCAAAGAAGAAGAAGAAATGTGGTGTATACAAAAAGAAATACTGTAATTTAAACATAAGTATTCAAGAAAATAAAGTTTTGACATTGAGCGAGCACTGTGACCGCGTTCATGAGCGTTCCGAATTGTTGACAGCTCTCAGCTGACGTATAATATAACAGCTGACGTACGAATAGACGTGCTACAAATTTTGACGACGTAAATAACGCCCTACTGCAGGTCCAAAATTGGTTCACTGCTAATAATTTAGTATTAAATGGAAAAAAAACTAAGTGCATAAGATTTTCTTTACCAAATGTCAAGGGTAGTGATTGTGAGATAATATTGAATCAAGAGAAACTAGAATTCGTCGATAAAACTGTGTTCTTAGGGATCAAGCTCGACTCAAGGCTACAATGGGGTCCTCATTTAACATCTCTTGCAGGACGGCTAAGTTCAGCAGCTTATGCTGTCAGAAAAATCCGTCAATTTACTGATGTAGATACCGCGAGACTAGTCTATTTTAGTTACTTTCATAGTGTCATGTCTTACGGTATTTTACTTTGGGGACGAGCTGCAGACATCGATTCTATTTTTATTCTGCAGAAAAGAGCCATCAGAGCCATATATAACCTCCGCAGGCGCGATTCTCTGAGGGAACTGTTTAAGGAAATTAACATCATGACGGTACCTTGTCAATATATCTACGAAAACATCATGTATGTAAGAAAAAACTTACATCTTTTTAGTAAAAGAGGTGAAAGACATAATTATAGTACTAGAAATAGGGACCTATTAGTTCAACCAGGTTTCAGACTGGCTAAAGTAGACTCATCTTTTATGGGGTACTGTTTAAAATGTTATAATAAAATACCTCCCCACATTCTTCAACTGAATGAGACAAAATTCAAGTCTTGTATAAAACGCACACTATGCAGTCAGGCATATTATAAGTTAGGGGATTACATAGCTGATAAAAATGCCTGGCTCAATGTTGGTCCTGCTCCACAACCACAACTAATTGATTAACACCTGAAAATACTGTTGGAGCTGCTGAAGATTGTAAGACTATCTTTGCATTGTATAAACTCAATTTCATTTGTATTGTATAATTGCATAGCACAGATGTGAGTTCTTTGTAAGTACTATACCTTATTTTACCATTTACCGGGTAATATGTCTTTCATTGACTTGAATGTGCCCTGGCGGCTGATAGTATGTCATGCTCACACAAATGTCTCGCTGACGGTGGCGTGTATGTTGGATCATTTAGCTCCCTTCAAAATGGTTGAGCTGAATGGTGCTGATCTATGCGTCATGTTCGTGAACGGGCGCCGTCAGTTGGGGCTGGTCATCACTTAGCTGCCTCGGCTTATTTTTAAATTATTTTATTTTTATTTTTGGATTGTTGTTTTAGTACTATTTGTTGTACTCTGAACGCTTTTAACGCATACGTCTTGTTTATTTTTACATCGTTCTCACATTATTTAATTATAAATTCAAAAGTAATGATGTAACTAATATTTTTGTAAAATATAATTTAAAAAGAGTGTCCATGGAGTTTCTTGTCCGTTCTTCTCCATAGGTACCTACGCTTTGGAATGGGCAACTAGCTTCACATTTTTCTGACTGACCTACTTCTTGACAATTCAAAAGTGCCTGTAAAATGGTTTAATTGAAATAAATGCTTTGAGTTTGAATTTGCTGTCATAATCGTGATATCTAAATCGGAACGCAAATTATTGATGCATGGACGTAATATAATTATATGTAGAAGTAACTATTACGTCCATATATTGATGTGAGCGCTGTGAGCGATTATGGCATAATTCGGAATGCAGAGCCTTGATCATTGCTTTGCTATGACCTGTCATGTCACTCCTGTCAGTTACTCGGTGATAAAAAAAAACTTGACTGTTGGTGTTGACACTGACAGTTAGTTGTTATCAATTATCAACACAGAGCATGTAACCTTTTTTAATTATCAATACAAACACAAGGCGCAAAGTTGTAGGAAATAAGTATTGATGTAATGAAAAATATAATCTTTTACAGTTGAAAGCATTAAGATAAGATCAAAATGTCGGACCCTACAATACAAACATTTTGTTGCCATCATACTGGTAATAAAGAAGACTTTGCAGTCAAAATCATGAATGAATTTAACACGGATTCATACAATATAGTGTGTTTAATTTCGTCTACAGTTGGAATTTTAGGATCAGTATATCAGGTAGGCGTTATTTAATTAATTTAATCAGCATGTATTTTTCTTAAGTTCGTGTATTAAACTTTGTCCCTATTGTGGCTTCTCAAGTTACAGTTTGCCGGTTTGGAAATCGAGGGCATGTAATACTCGGTTGCATTTGCCTTTTGTGTACCCGTACTTTATAACTTTCTAGCCTTTAATATTTATTGTTGTCACTAGTGGTTTACAAAATAAAGCTGGACAAAATGAATTAAAAAAAGTAGGTATCTCATATCCCTAGGGTGTGCAATCATAAGAATTAAGTACATAAAAAGAATATCCTAGTGTGGACAAACACAAATCTAAACTATCTAACATCTGAAGAGCAGGCATTTATTTAACTTTTATTCAAATATTTTTAGATTTTTCCAGATGTCATCAATCGGATACAGAGAGGGGTTGGCTCCACACATGGACGTCGAATTATCATCTGGCTAGCTGTAGCAGATTTATTGGCTTCATTTGGTAACAATTCTTTCAGCATCAACTTTTGTTGTCTTTATAATAAAATATAGATTAGTTTTGTTAAATAGAATAAAATGAATATAACATAATCAGACTATTTCAAGCTTTTTGAAATAGAAATGGGGTGGCCCAGTGTGGGTGGCGGTCACATCTTAAAATTTTTATTTTAAGACATTTATTTTGGTTTCCGGTCTCACTGTTTTGTGAGATAAAATTATTATTATATTTTATTTGCAGGTGTCCTAGTACGATCTTCCCTGTGGCTTAGGTATAAAAATATAATGCCTTTACCAGATGATGATGTTAGTGTATTGTTCTGTAGCATAACTTCAGTAAGTAGTTCATATTATTGCTTAGTAGCTCAGGTAGCTCTCTATACTCTTAACACATTAAGTGGTTATTCAATCTTATACTACTGAGCATGAGGTCCTGGGTTCGATTCCCAGGTTGTTCAAAGTGCTATTGCTGTCTTTTCATCAGAAATTTCTCAGTAGCAGTCTCAGACCAAATAAAAACCAAGACAGAGGGATGTCAACAGAAAAGTGAAGTCTGTTTCGTAAACATGTGTGCACATAGTGAGGTGTAGTTTGATTGTAAATGTGTGCATGTGAGCTTGTATGCATAGAACGGAGGTGTTGTTTTTGCATGCTTCACTGTATTGTTCGCAGCGCTATGTCTTGACTTTTTATTTGGTCTGAGATAGCAGTCCAGATTGTTGCCTGGTTGACAGCAATAGGCTCGCCCCCATTACTTGGGAATTAAACAGAAATGGCAAAATGTGGGTGTACTATTAGGTACTCCTCTTTGTACTGTTATTTGTGTGTGTCAATGCATAATATTCTATTTCAATAATTTCAGGCATGGACACAGTACTTTTACACAGTGACTTGGTTTTGGACCTTGTTTTATGCTATAGACACGTGGCTTACCATAAAGGGCCGTGATTCACATACTTTACTGTACCACTCTATTGCCTGGGGACTACCTGCAGCTACTACTGGTGTTGGCTTATCTATTCTATACATTCCTAATGCAAAGTAAGTACTTCAAGGGTTTGCTTCAAAGTTTGGAATGTTAACATGTAAGACGATTTTCTAATGCTCTGCACCAATGATATTCTAATAAACTAAAATATCATTGCTCTGCACATAATTACGTATAGCATCATCACAGTAGAAAAATAAACTCCTTATTCATACTAATAAAATTCGAAAGTAACTCTTGTCTGTCTCAACAGGCTCAACTCACACCAAAAGAGCGGCGAAGGGCAGCGAAGCGCAGCGACCCGCTCGGTAGAGAAGGCGCGCGGATTCCCGCGACTGCTTGAGAAGTCGCTGGAATGCTCGAGAAGTCGCGGGACTCCGCGCGCCTTCTCTTCTTCTTTCATGCGTTTATCGCTGTAATGCCTTGATTTGATATTGTATAGGCAGTCGTACATTTGCACCAAATAAATAAGCTTTTCTTCATCCATTTCCATCACTTCTGTATTCGTTGCACTGCAAGGAATGAATGCGAATGCTCGCGCGCAACAGAGGCACGCGGGGAGCGGGCGCGAGGGGCGGGATATTGCCAGCGGCCGCTCGCGACTGCTCGAGCATTCTCGGGACTTCCCGCGCAGTCGCACGGCTATTCGCCGGAATTCCAGCAGCGCCGCTGGCATCCGCGCGACTCTTTCGAGTTTCTCATGCGATAATAAGTATTATAGTAATGAAAATAAAGTTAAAATTCATATGACACTGAAACTGCGCTCCGCTTCGCCGCGCTTCGACGCTCTTTTGGTGTGAGTTGAGCCTAAAGCTGAAGAGTTTGTTTGTTTAAACACTTTAATATCTGGAAGTACCGGTCGGATTTGTAAAACCTTTTTGCATTTGGTAGCCCAATTCTTGAGGAAGATTAAAGGCTATTTAACATATCGCTACGACACTTCTATGATGCTTTTAACCCGGTAGTAGGTACGTTCTCGTGGAATTTTCGACCTCCGTGCGGGCGAAACCGCGGTCAAAAAGTAGGTACAACAACAATACGAAAGTAGTACTATTTTGGTACACGTGTTATAAAGATTAAGCAAATAAGATGCAAACAATATTCATCTTTATAAATATAATTATGTATATTTATGCTATAAATAACAGAATCCTTGTTGAATAAATGTCTGACCTCAGTTTTATTACATTTTTATTATACTCTTAGTCAATTAACTAATTTGTTACAGATGCCACAACCTACCGACTGTCACCAGTGCCTTGTACAAAATATTGCCCAACTATTGTGCTACATATGTGCCTATTGCTATGGTAATGATAGTAAACCCAATTATGTATATGATGTCAAGTAAGGATGTGGAAATGGCTGTTGCAGTTCCTCTTTCTCAGGTACCTAAACCACCATGCGGGCCCAGTGCGAGTTGGTGGATGACGCATATCTTCAAATTTTTGGTTCTAGGACATGCCTAGTTTCCTCACGATGTTTTCCTTTACAGTTTTGAGAGCAGTGGTGATGAAATATTTTACACAAAGTAAAAAGCCTGACTGAGTTTGAAGTTCGAACGTTCATAACGACTCGTAAGTCGCGACTGTTTCCACTGGGCCACCGTTCCCTTGACTAGATATTATAATAGTACTTATCAAGTACCTATTCAATGTAGATCTATAGTAATTTAGCTTGCAAATTGCAATGTTCCGCATGATTAATGCAGCAACGTTATTCTGCTGACGCACAAAATCGCGTCATGTGCAGTGAATGAATGAAGAGATACATAAAATGGTACCTATAATGCAAAAGAAAACTTGTTTTAATATTTTTTACACAGGTGAATTATTATGTTTGACTTCTTCCTGTTCTGTTCGTCAGATAACCGACCTTGGAAATTTACTAAACGAGCTATAGAACGGGTCTACCTTGTAGACTCGAATGACGATGATGTGGCTGCGATTATGGTTAGGTACCATCCGTCCGGATTTGTCCGGACATGTCCGCTATTTGGCTCTACAGTAGATCTGATAACTTTTTAACAGTGAAAGCGTTATTTAAGTCTTGGCAACCTACTTTACATCAAATGTTTTTGGTGAGATTATTTATTACGAGGTGTCAATTATGATATCTCATGACTGTGGTTATTTCAGCTGCAGGACGTCTGCCAACCTAGATAAAATCCCTAGCTGCGCCAATGCATGTACAACATCATTTAATTCCATCATTGGACCATTCGACTTCAAAACCAAAAGTACGCTGTGATACGTTTTTTCGCACCAGCGTGCAGCATGTGTCGCAAAAACGTCATTTGAATTTAGATAGAATTGACCCTTAAAAAACCATGTTAGCATAAGACAAAGACATTAAATTATTTACAATAGACGGGACATAGGTAGCGAACAAAACCGTGATCCGATACTTGTTACCTAGGGGTAACAAGTCTCTCGGTCTAGTATGGGCAAATCGCATTCGTGTCCATGAGTCTCCACCAAAAGAAAAATATTCCTAAGGAAATACGTTATGGTATTACGATTTTGCAAATATCGTTATGGTAAAACGACTGGACCTAACATCGGTTTATTTTCGTATGAATTATTTATATTTACTCAGTAATTAGAATTAAATAATTTTCATAAAATAGATCTAGAAAATTTGCTAATTTTGTAATAAACGCCCTCTATGGTTTCAGTAGCTTTACTACTGCCGCGCAGAGATGTGATATTGTTTATCGATTTTGTTATCGATAGTATATATTACTAGCTGTGCCCCGCGGTTTCACCCGCGTTAATTTGAGGAAAAAACCTACTAAAATAATTATATTCCATTACTGTAAGAGTATTACATATTATGAATATTACTTATGCCTCATGACCAACTGCCTTGCGGAGTTATTATAAAACTATGATATCTCTTATGATATTCATCTTTCTCCTAACATAATCATTCATTGAATATAAACCAGTCAAAACGACAATTATTAAACAAATAATTAATTATGTTTTATTTATAATATGTCTGTAAGGTATTTATCTATGGGCCAAAGTAGCCTGAAAATAAAGGTCTTATTATTATTATTTCAAGGACAATCAATATTTTTAATTTACTACTTAACGATTTATTTAACCATTTTACCTTTTATACTAATCGGACTTCGGTCCATTACATGATAAAAGATTTTAATTATTACATTGTACAAACATCGACATTAAATTATCGAAATCTTGTTCACATCTCTAGCTGCTAGAAAAATAGATAACAGGTGCATACGAATATGACATCTATTTCAATGATGTTAGCGTGCTAAATAGAGTAAAGGTTACAGCGCCCTCTAGCGTTGAGTAGCTGAACTCGTTATGGATTGCTCGAATTTGATTGTTAGATGGAAAAATCGTCTTTATTGATTTTGACATGTAAAATGAAAACAACATTCATGAATTGTAATAAGACTTAATTTTGAACAACAATAAATAAACTTTTCGCCAAAGTTGCATTTATAATTAATGTAGATAATTTTCTATTCCGTGATTATGCCACTCTAATTTTGCTATACTAAGCCAGATAGCGTCACTGAGACATGGGATCACAGTTTTTCTAAGACATTTCTTTGCATACTAGCCCCTCTATTGTACCTTTCTTAAATCTCTTAGCCATAAGATAAATCGTTTTAAAGTACCTACTAAAAACATTTGTTTTTCAGTTCACAAGTAAGGAGCGAAGAGTAGTAGATACATTGAGATTGAAGTTTTTCTTGATCAATGTGGTGTTCTATCTGTGCTGGCTACCAAACCTTGTAAATGGCTTTTTGCTTTGGACAATGTGGTTTAACATGCCTGTCAAAGTTATTATCACTACATGGTACATAATGGTCAGTATTATAACATGAACATTTTTTTATCTACCTTAAATTGTAATCCCCATCTAATGATTGTTTTGTTTAATTTTTCAGGCATTAACAAATCCCATGCAAGCATTATTAAATGCACTTGTTTACCGAAAATGGAACACAAATAAATGGAGAAATATGCCATCATTTAGTAACGAGTCACGAAAAGAATTTTGTTTCTATGATGAGCAGTCCCCACTGTTGGGCTCAGAACCTCCGAGATTACAGTTATCACCTATCCCACCGGGTATTAATAACTACGCGACTTTGTGATTAATTCAAATCATTCCCAGTATTGTTGGCATTTTGTTATACATTTTTTTACATGAATATACTTTTATAAATGACTACACATTTGCCTTATTTATTTAATTAAATTATTTAATTAAAGAATAGTGTTATTAAATAGGCATTCAGAGAAAAAGTATTTGACAATATTAAGTGAAATAGATGATTTTTATTAGTTACAAGTAGGTATATATACATTATACATTATTTATCATTTTACAAAATACATAATTATGCAATTAATGATAACTATCACATATCATCATGCTCATTATCCGGTGGGGCCATAGTAAGATCTGTTACATCTTTTACAATCATATGGGCTATTTGCCAGGCCATTTCTTCTTCCACTTTAGATGTATTCATTGGTACAAACCGGCTCACCATTTTCTTTAAGACAGACTTATCCTTTTTGTCTGGATCCGGTTCAAATTTAGATTCAAACCTGCCTAAACTATTAACTCTTCCCAGATTTAAGCCATCAGGTCTATTCCTCTGCCATAAAGCATCGGCGTTATACAGCTGATTGGAGTCTATTGTCATGTCAGGTACAGAGAGATTGCGTTTCTTCTTACGGAAGACTGGGTCTCCCATTGCAAGGAGAGTATTTTGAGTGCTAATACTAAATTCACTGCTACAATCAGAATGTGATTTATGATTGGAGGACCACATATTTTCAACTGAATGTATCATTTCTGAGAGGTACTTAAAATACAACTCTGATTCTAAAAATGCTTTGACATACTGAGTCAATGTTTTAAAAACAATTTGATAAGGCAAATCAAAACAAGTTGGTAGTGGACCCTCTTCTCTGCATATATCACTTTCAATTCTTAGTCTAATATCAGTTGGAAATCCAATTGGATGTGTTGCCTGAAGAGAAAAATATTTTTCATATATAGATATAGCATCAGCTTGAGCTTGGTCAGGGCTTGTTGTGTTACCATTTAGCAAATTATCTCGGAAGTGCATGACAGCCATTAAAAATTCTAATAATACCCTGCAAGACTCTTGTTCCAAAAATTCTGTGAAGTAAAACAAAACTGTTTCATTATGTAAAATATCTTTAAGATTTAGAGAGCCACTGGTTAAAATGTCAATTTGTGCTTTAATGTAAAATGGGCTGTTGATGAAATCATTGTAATGATTGTTTTCTATTTGGCTAGTAAGAACATCTTGCACTGGCTTAAAACAATTTTCTTGTATCTGCCCTTCAGGATGGCAAATATTGGTTATAACAGATTTCCTGTTACTATCAGGTAAATCAAGTTGGTATGGAGCTTCTAAAGCAACAAACTTTTTGAAAATTGTTACAGCTTCCTCAGTGTAATCCCTGAGTCGAGTATTGTCACTGGCCGAGTTCTCAGATTTTACATGTTCAGGTAAGTTGCCACATGAACTCATAGAACAGTCATTAAATCTTGTATTACTAGTACTTGTAAACATGTCACTGTTTTCTCTCCAGCTACATCTTTGTGACTTTATGGTTTTTTCTTGTTTTGATTCACACTTGCACTGAAGGTCCAAACTTTTAGTTCGATTAATTTTGGAAATATTACCACTTTCGTTAGCATTGGTCGAGTTTAGTACATGTTTTCTGAATTCTTCTATTTCCAACAAACATTTAATGAGGGCATCCTTTCCTATTGATTCCATGTATTGTACAAAATATTTGAGAGCTTTCTTTTCAATAATTATATCATGTAAGCTGAGGGACAACTTGGAGCTCTTTTCAAACATTTGTTTTGGATCTGGAACACAGTAGCACATACGTTTTAGAACACTTTCGTGCCACAGTTAATTGGTGTGTTTATGTTTTGTACTTACCTTCATTTTCTTCAAGTAATATTTGCGCATTTATTAGACTTTTGATATCAGGTGTGCTCACGTATTTGACTTCTGGAGGCCGTACTGGGCACCCAGTTTTACCTTTCGCTAAAATGATTGAACATTATTATCAAACATCGTGTAGCTTCTTTCACGACGTTATAGGCCGAACATTAAAAAAAAATTAAGGTTCATTACAATATTACTTTACCTGCACTTTTCCAGAATTTAATCATTTTCGTATAAACTCTTCGTTATACGTGTCTATTGGAACTATGTACAACCGCAGAAGTAACCTACGTAAGCTCTTCATAAGTGCGTTTTATGACCATAAGCGTAAACAATAATAAGAAAATGAAAACAATTTGTTTATGTACTAGGTGCTAGTGGTAGTGGAATACGTTTACATTACAAATGTCAGTTTATTCGTGTCAAACATGTGTCAAACGAACCCCAGAGACTGCTACTGCTTAGTTTTTTTATTGACTTGGTATCTCGTTAATTTAGTCTAATTTTCAAAAAAGCATCCATTTTTTAACCTTTGTGACGCTGTCGACGTACAGAACATGTTATGAAATGGGCTTAAATGTATTTTTTTTGGACAGCTGTCATGTGTGGTTTTTCTGATAGGGAAACTTATTCAGGATGGCCTTACAAAAACAAAAAAATATTAAAAACACCATTATTGAATAAATAAATATTTTAAATGGCTTAAAATAAAACCAACGAATTATCTTCCTGATTTGTATGTATGGCATTGATTCTGTAGGGTACGTACATACCATTACCATAGTCACAAACCATTTTAATCTGTATGTGGTTCTCATTGGGTCAATACTAGCACATGCGAAAACGTCAGACTTAGAAAAAATATTTTTAAGTTTCATAGAAGTTTATTTTAATTTGTATTGATTAACTGGACTATTGTGACCGTGTGTCTGTGTGTGCGAATTTGAATCCTACCAATTCTCCTTCTAATTGTTTTCCTTTACATTACTCATAATGGAATCTATGCAAACATTACCTGTACCAGTAAGGTTGTCACACTTGTCAGTTGTCAGATTTAGTATTTTTATCTATGGTTGGAAAAAAGCGCGGGAAATTCGTAACGAAAACTTTTTTAAAACAATTTTTTTTTTAAAAACGTTGCCCCACAGTAGGAATTTCTCCTGTATTGTGGTTGTGGGTGCGTTTATAAACATTTAAATTCACGTACACAAACAGCCAGACCCGGAACAACTACTTGTAGGTCATACAAATATTTGTTCCGTGCGGGAATCGAACCCGCGACACGCAGCGCAGCAGTCATTCGCTTAACCACTGCGCCAACCGTGCCGTCAATTATTTTATTTATTCACAAATTCATTTGGTTGCTTGCACCGGGGGGGAAGTAACCTAACCAAACCGAACCTCGGGGTGCCCTTCCCTTGCTCTTGCATCCAATGGCAACGTAGCCCCGCTTCGCGGGGCTCCTATTTCTGTGTAAAGTTACACAATAAACATTTAGTCAAATGATTTGTTATGAAAAAAAATTTATAGACAAAATATGTATTTATTTTGTGAATTACATGGTTTTACTTAGGTACATAATTACTTTTTTAATTACATTGCATGGTTGCGGTCGGTCGATAGGCGACGTAGGATGCAAGAACGAGCAAAGGGCACCCCGAGCTTTGGTTTTGTTAGGTTACTTTAAACCCTTTTCACAGAAATAGGGGCCCCGCGTAGCGGGGCTCCGTCGACATAGAATGCAAGAGCGAGTGAAGGGCACCCCGAGGTTCAGTTTTGTTAGGCCCTTTTCACAGAAATAGGAGCCCCGCGAAGCGGCGCTCCGTCGACATTGACTACAAGGGCTGCTGATACAAGAGATGCTGCATGTTGCATGCCTGCTTGCATGTTGCATGCTTGTTTGCACGCTGCATGCGTGCTTGCATGCTGCATGCCTGCTTGCATGCTGCATGCTTGAAGCAAGCATCCTTGTTTGCATGCTGATAGATTTAATGAATGTTCGGAAACATAATACTTCGAACAAATGTTATTTCGGGTAAGTGTAACTTCGGTTAAAAGTTTTTTGACCAAATGAAACGTCGGAGTAACGAAAAAAATCGAATTGATAGGTCAACTGATACAGTAACAGACGTGACTTCGATGAAGTAAAAAAAAAACAAAACGAAAATAGTTGAAAATATAATAATAGTAGACACGGGGTCGTCTGGCGCCCATGTGCTGGTTTGGTCCCTGGGGTGGTCACGGCGTGCTATGTGTTCTGGTGCGCCGGTGATGGGGAGTACTCCCTGGAGGAGGGTCCGGTGACGGACAGCCGCGGCGGGTTCACGGATGAGTGCTAACGCGTGCCCGTGTTCCCGCCATAAGCGGCAGAGGAGGACACCGTGGAGTTTTAGTGGGTTAGAGTCCCACATACCTGCACTATCTCCCCGTGGTAGAGCAGAATGCATGAGCATTTCTCCATGTTAAAAAAAAAAAAATGTTTAGGTTACTTGAACACACATCACACACACACACACACACGCTTCGCGGGGCTCCTATTTCTGTGTAAAGGGTTTAAAGTAACCTAACCATTTTTTTTTTTAACGTGTAGAAATGCTCATGCATTCTGCACTGCACTACCACGGGGAGATAGTGCAGTTATGTGGGACTCTAACCCACTAAAACTCCACGGTGTCCTCCTCTGCCGCTTATGGCGGGAATTAGTGAAAAAATCGCAATTGAAAGTTGCCAGTGTTGGCATATTAGTGCTCGTGACTGTACTCCCCATCACCGGCGCACCAGAACACATAGCACGCCGTGACCACCCCAGGGACCAAACCAGCACATGGGCGCCAGACGACCCCGTGTCTGCCACCCTTGGTCCCCCTGAGACGGGTCAGGTCATTGGCCCCGCCGCCTGCCAATTTTCGGCCGCAGAGGATAGGGAGAGTGTCCAACGTCATACCAACACTCCTCCTCCCCTGCGGCCCCACCGCGTCCGCCATCAGACGGTGGCGACCCCGTCAAGGCCGCGGAAAGTATCCCAGAGCGGCGCACCGCAATACCGGCACTCCTCTCTCGCCGCGGCCTCCAACCATCAGCCGCGATGCCTCCGATACGACATCGCGGCCCGCCTCAGTTGCGATGTCGCCCAAGCGGCACCGCAACCTACATGTTGGCCGCTACGTCGTCGGCTTGTCGGCAAAAGCCCTGACGAGCGGCCCCTCCTCGGGTTCCTCCTCGCTTCACCGTGGGTGTCCAGCCAGGCCACGGCTACTGAAACTGGGGTGAACTGAATATTTGATACGATCTTTCGACGCAATCGCAACCGCGACTGCTGAGCGAGGACCTCGCTCAGCAGTCGCGGTCCGCGTGGTGTCCAGATCCGTGAGCGGGTTCGATTTCCGGATGGGGCAGACTGCTATTAGATTTTTCCGCCCGCGGCCACGGATGGCGTCAGAAGCATGAGATTTTCTTAGAGCATATGAATCTAAATAACTGGCGATATGTGGATATGTAGGTGTATAATGTATAGCTTGGAAGGAATACACTAACATGTTTGATCTTGCCAAGCGGTTATAATGTATGTCTAGAGCAATGTCTATATTAGCGCAATGAACAACTGTGGCGTTTGATTACCTATCAATAAAATCACCAATTCTTAAAAAGAAGGGGCATAAAAAGGCCACTTTGGAGAACCATAAAAGGATAACATTATAAAAAGGCCACTTTGGAGAATCATAAAAGGATAACATTATGAATCGTAATATGGCGAAGACAGTCCGTGTTTTTCTTTTTTTTGCTGCACTACGTAGGTATAATCAAAGAGATTGGATTTGGATCGGATTGATTGGTATTTTAGCACAGACAAAAAAAAATACTGAAAAATGCTTCACCAATGGGATTTGATACGATTAACTGTCCATTATGTTATCCTTTTATGATTCTGGCAAAGTGGCCTTTTTAGGCCCCCTATATCGTATTCGAGGACTGGTTCGAGGTGGCGCGGGAAAAAAAACCCTGGAAGGACTCGGGAGAGGTCTTTGCCGAGCAGTGGGACAGTAAATATAGGCTAAACAATATAAACAATTCGAAACATTGCCCGTAGGTAGTCCTTCAAAATATCCCGATAGTCCGGTTATCATGATAGCGACATGCAACAGTTATGTTGCTGGCAATGCTGGCATCGACCCGAGTTTCGCGGTAATTCGCTACGCAAATACCTATGCATGTTTTATACGTTTACCTTATGTCTGTGTACTGTAGGTAATAAATCTAGATTTAGATAATACTTTTAAGCCTTTTTCTGAGCTGTTTTGAGTTGAAGATGCAGTTTTCTTTCGTCTCTAACGATTTGAAAGTACTTAATGCTAATACTGGAAATGTTCGATAAAGTTCTTACAAGGTATACCTAGGGCATTACTGACTGGTAAACCTGCTGTAATGTCACTTTTTGCTTATCTGCGAAAATGAGTAAACATGTCGTCAAACAAAAAACAACATACTGAGCTCTTAGGCGCGAATTACAACTTACAAATTTTACCTCTATATAATACTAGCAGCGGCCCGCGGTTTCACTCACATAAGTGTTGATCCCGTGGGAATATCGGGATAAAACTATCCTATGTCCTTTCCCGGGACTCAAACTATCTCTATACCAAATTTCATCTAAATCGGTTCAGCGGTTTAAGCGTGAAGAGGTAGCAGACCCGTGTAGCAGACAGACAGTCATCTTCTTCATCACTACTACCAAAAGGATTTGTGCTGACTTTTTTAGTAGGTTCCAGAACATTCTTAAAAATAATATTTAAGTAGCTCATTAAAACATTTATATTAGGTATTTATAATAAGTGTGTTATTAAAAAAGATAATACCTCATCCTCATCATCTGAGAAGGGATTCAAATGGTCTGGATAAACTTTAATGTCCAACTTTGTTTCTTTTTCCTTTTTAATAGCGGATGCTAAAGCTTTTTCTAAAGCATTCTGTTTTTTTCTTCTAGAAGGAACACTAATACATACTTATTTCTTGATCATGTTGAACTTCTAAAGGTTTTTCTAATGGAGAAGTATCATCATTATCTGTTGATGAACTATTGGCTATCTTGCTGTCATCTGTCACATTGTTGATCTCTGTATGTACACTGCTGCATGCATCGTTATCTACTTCTGTAGTAGTCATAATATGTTCAATAGTATTTACACAGTCTTTGTTTCTATTACATCTATAATATTTTCTAAACTCTTTTCAATATTTATACTGTCATCAGCTAATGTCTGCTATTTTACTAGTCACGACTAGTATTTTACTAGTCACGAGTGTCACTGTCTGTATCTACTATCTAGTCGCAGAATTAATTAATGAGTCAAGTCGAGTCAGTAATTATCTTTTTTCAAAATATTGTGTTCCATAAATGGCCATATTTTTTATTGCGTTGACTTACATCCAAGGGACTGTACAGTGTACACCTAGGTACGTATTTGATATTAATTTCAACTTGACACCTCCACGCGTTCCTGAGAAAGAGGGTCTTGCTCTTGACAGGTAGACAGACGGGCGGACGTACCTACAACGAAGTGATCTTCTTTAGGTGTTATAATTGAGGTTTAAATAAATATATATATATGTATAAGTATATAAAAGGTTTCCGTTTTTTTACCTAAATAATATTTCCGTTGCATAATTACCTAATCAAACCATAACTTTGCTGGATTGATAATTTTTGTGCTAAATACCTAAATACAAACACGTATACCGTACCTACTTACTAACCTACCTATTTTAACAGACTTAAAAAGGAGGACGTTACGCATTCACCAGTTTTTTTAATTTACCTACCTATGTATCCAAGTTGGATACATAGGTAGGTAAATTAAAAAAACTGTGATTACTGGGCCGATTTACGTCATTACCCTATTACTAAGACTTCGCTGTCTGTCCGTCCGTCCGTCTGTCTGTCACCAGGCTGTATCTCAAGAACTGCGGTAGCTAGACAGTTGAAATGTTTACAAATTATGTATTTCTGTTTCCGCTCTAACAACAAAATATACTAAAAACAAAATAAAATAAATATTAAAGAGGGGCTCCCATACAAAAAACGTGTTTTTATCGGCGTTTTTGCCCTGTGGTACGGAACCCTTCGTGTGCGAGTCCGACTCGCACTTGGCCAGTTTTTTTTTTCATTCGGTAAGGAAGCTTACGCAGTGGTCCCATAAATTTTTTGTTAATTTTGCTTGGGAAGCATTTGAGTTACCCAGCTTCAATAATAGTAAGCATTTAATCCACTTGTGACTTGGTTATGATGATGTTTTAAAACCTGCCACTGTTGTTTACAGAGCAAGTAGTCGTAAGTTTACGAATTTCTGTAGGGGCAATGAGGTTATACAACATCATTGGTGTAGGGTACTACCGTAGTACCTACATTATGTAACACAAATAAAAAGTTAACAACATAAAAAGATTAGGTACCTAATTTGTGAAAATATTTCTTACTTACGTACCTACTTATTCGATCTTTTTATTACCTTCCAACTTGCTGCAATTATTATTAAAACGGCACCTATTAAAACAGTACAATATCTGCGATCCCTTACGCAATCTGAAGTCTTTAAACGCATTGCACCGGCTGAGGCTATCGACCTTCCCACAGTTACTTGAAATAACTGTTAAGTTGCTGGAAATAACTCGGTGTTAAGCAGTGAGCAGGGCAACCGGTGGCTCAGGCCAGTTGCGCATGACCACGGGACTCGATCGCTATTCCTACTTCATCGCCCATTCGCGTACTTATTATAATAGCAAAAATGTGTAAATTAATAGCCCTCGCCATGACTTTGTGCTCTGTTTTAGTTGGAACAACAAATTGTACTTCAAGTTTTGATCAGAGACAAACGGGAGATTTAAATGTGCAAATTGGTTTAAAGAACATTAACATTATTGCTTTACTTAAAGGAGGAAAAGAAGAATATGTGGTATGTATCTACATGAATGAAAAAAGTTAATTGGTGTAGGTCCCGTTAACTACGGGTACGAGCCAGGAATTTTTATCAACAGAGTTGCCTACGTATGTTGATATTATTTGTATATTCGTAGGTACGAGATACAGCATTATATTGTAGTCTTTGGGTACGAGTTGCCTTTATCTTTAAATTACGGCAACAGTTCATTTCTATGGAGCTATATTTTTTATTCATTTTGCAGGATTATGATTACGCATACGATTACTCAGAAATGACGATAAAACCGCCGAACGGTACAACTCCAAAACCGTTAAATGCAACAAACACAACTATAAACAATGATACGCAACACAATGCGACTACTTCTACACCACTATTACTAGAGCAGTCTACAGAAGTTATAAGAAGTAGCACTGCTGTTGCTGTAGAAGTAACAGAAGTGTCCGTGAATCAGACTGCTAACAATTATGTTGTTACTACACTTCAGACGGCAGCGGACGCTCCGACAACAATACCATCTCCACATTCTTCAAATAACGTAAATGCCACAGCTCTACCAATAACAAATAAATGCAGAAGAGGATTTGCTCAGAATAATGAAGGAAAATGTGAATATAAGGTTCATGGGACATCGAACGCGTAAGTTGAAAGTTAATAATTTTAGTTGAGGTTTTCCTCCGATATTCTGAACATAAAATAAAACCATTAAAACTCCGTTTTCGGTCTGGTTTTTATTGGATAGGTATTGTATAACGTCTGTACCTGCTAATATAGCTGATCGTATGCTGTTATTTAAAATAATTGCTTTGTTAGAATAATAGTTTTAGGGAAAAAATGAGAGATTATGTTGAGTTGGCAATCACAACTACACCCAGATAATTAGATATGCTGCTTTGCATATTAAGTACTGGTATTGGGAAAATAAAGGGTAACAAAATCGTTACAGGCTAGGTACTTGTTTTAATAGTAGGTACCTAAATGGTGGTGCCTAAATGCATGAACAGACTACAAGTACCTACCTAGGGCAAACAGGTAGATACTGTCGGTCGATGCCAGTGTTATTGAGTTTATCTGTAAAAATAAAAAAATAAAAATGAGTGTACCACATAATTATAGGCACCTAATAATATATTTTTAATAATATCACCAGCGCTAATGAAATGTGGATTTACCTGCTGAGACTACAACTCTCCATTTGCAAAATGTTCGCTAATAATTCAGCAGCTAATGCGTTAATAATTTATTTGTGTTTTCCAATCACAAGCTATGAATATTTCTAATGTTAAATAATTATTTTCTTTCAGATTACGCAGAATCGTAAAACTTGCTCAAAAAATCAAAATAGGCAGAGAGTATGGAGGATCATAAAACTCTTTGGATATAATTTACAAGAAATAAACATCTGCCTTGTCAGCTAGTGAATTGTTGATGCAAGAATTAGAGGACTTATAGACTAACATTCCTGCACTCAAGTAAAATCAATGGTGCCTTTTTTATTAGAACAGGCATGTGAGTCTGTCTGAAATAAATTAGTTTTAATTTGTTTGAGATGTATTATTTTTTCATGTAATTCGGACCTATAAACCCTTTCACGAGGTTGTTAAAATTATTATTGTTTCGAACAGTATTTAAAAAGGTGGGCTGGTACATATATCACGCGATTTTAGAAATAAAGTACATAATAATTGAAGAAATTTATGTAGTGTTGTTTGAAATTCTGATGGTCTTGGGATAGTAAATATGGAAGAGTTAAGGTGGTTGTGAAACATGAAGAAAAAGATGTATTTTAAAATAAACTCAAGTTATTTATTTACATAAAGTGCATCTGATCAGCACATAATGTGTGCGCATAGTGTAGAATTTAATTAATATTTCAACATGGGACGGGCACTATTCATTTTGCATTTGTTGGCTTTGTACTATCACCATTGAGCTTTGATATTAAGTGCTTGAAAGTAATGTCAATATGATTTATTTAAGTAAAATTATCATTACCCACAATAAATTAAAACATACTAAACAGCGTACAATCACACAAAAATAATAAAGGAAGTATAATCAAGCAGAGATTATAGTTTACAGAGGCAGAATAAAAGTGGAATGAAAGCACCTATAGTTATGAACACTGGGACTAGCACAGAGCTCTCGTCCATAGAATATGGGTCTGGCTGTTTGGGCCCACTGGCACGCCGAGACTTAGAACTCTTCTCTTCAACCTCATCTCTAGGTTCTTCTGTTTCATTTTCTGGCCACACCAATGGAGGCAGTTTAGGCACTTCATCAATAGTGCCTCTCATTACATATAATGCATTGATTTTAGGATTGTCTCTGTAACCTTTAATGAATTCTACCTTTATTTTACCACCTCTTATGTCAGACTCTTCCTCATTGTAATACAGTTTTCCATTTTTGATTGAATAAGGTATATACTCATCATGGGCAACACCACGGCTTACTTTGTCAAAAATGTCCAGGTCCGCAACGATGGTGTGGTCTCCATTTAAAACTACATCAAACACTTTCATGTTAGGTGCATTGAAGTAAACTTCACTGAACTTCAACACTAGCACGTAGTCGCCGTCCCTGTTCGCTGGGATGTCGTAGCCGAACGTGCTGTGGTGGTATCTCTCAGTTTGATACAGTATTTCGTCTTTTGGGTTCACTCTTCCGATCATAACCAGTTGTTTACCATAATCAGAAGCGGTACCGATTCTTCCTTGTAATGGATCCTTCTCGTAATGTATGCCATAAATATCAGTATGGGCTGGTCCGCCGGCGTTTATCGCATAAATTATTTCACCCAAGCCGGTAGCAGTTTTTAAAACAGAAATTAATGAAACAACGATAAAAAATATCAACTGACACATTTTGTATGACGACGACTGTCCTCGTTCGAGATTTAGAATGTTTAATCACTTGTGTCAAAAGCTAACAAAATGTCACTTTTATTACTGATGTAATTGATACATTATTAATTTATTGTAACTTTCCTTTTACAAGTGAAAATTGACACAGTAACCAAGAGCCGGCAATCGGCATTCGGTAGTGCATTCGGCAATCGGCAAACCATGCAGTGTTGCCAGTATGATTTCCCAAAAATGGACGGTTGGCTTTCTGAAAAGGTACGGTTTTTAACTTCAAGGTACGGTTGGGTCGGGATACTTCTGCAAGAACTAGATCAGTTTTTTTCTTCTTCGAGTTGGCTGTCTGCGACCATAGGTTGGAAAAAAGCGATAGGGAATCGAATATTCAAAGGGATATGGTAAAGTAGAACATTATTACCGATTGCCAATATCGAACAAATTCATTTGTAAATCAATTATAGAATGAAGTAAAGTCATTGCAATGAATAAAATTTATTGCAATTAATAAATTTTTTTTTTTATAATAATTTTTCATAGGAATAATGTAATGAGGAAGTTCCATAGATATCGTGGGAAGTTCAGACAAGAAGCGATATTATTCTCTTTAGTTAAAGGAACAAAAAGTATTGTTTTAAATAAATCACTAGTATAGAAAAGGTACGAAAAAGGTATGGTCTACACTGAGGTACGGTTGTGTGATGAATAGTACGGAAAACTGTACTTTTTGGTACGGTCTGGCAACGCTGAAACCATGCCATGCCATCCAGTGTTGCCAATTCTAAAAATTATTTTATGCTAAATCTACATATAAAAAATGCCAAAAATATGCCAAATTTTTTCGGTAAATATAAAAAAAAAGCCATCACAGAGAAAAAGAGCATTTTTTATAAAATCTTTACAATATCTAGTGTAAAAAAAGAAGCACTTTAATAACTAATTTTGTGACACAAATAAAACATCGTCGGTATCCTCTTGAATAGATGTAGCCGGTAGATATGAAGCGGAAGACGTAGATACATAAGCTTCATTTGTCCCTATTTATCGCAAGATTGGGTCAGGGACCTCGTAGGTGTGACATTTAATCCGAATCTTACGTACAAAATTGCATTGTGCAAAATTGCATAAAAACAATGTTTTGCCATTGTGATAAGTTTATCAATTCCTGTTGCATCTGTTTTAAATTTTTGCGCTATTTCAATGATGGGTAGTTTGACAAGTTTTAGCGTTTCTTGTGCTGAACATATTGAAATATTTCGTAGAACTGCAAAGTTCGTAGGCAATCTCGCTTGCAATAAATTCTGTGACAAGTTTAATGGTAAAATTTAAAAAAAATATACAAAACGCAGACTATATATCATATCAGGCTAAAATGCTAAAAAATATGCTTTAAGCTAAACTCAATTTCGACGGCACGGTTGGCGCAGTGGTTAAGCGATTGACTGCTGCGCTGCGTGTCGCGGGTTCGACTCCCGCACGGAACAAATATTTGTATGACCTACAAATAGTTGTTCCGGGTCTGGCTGTTTGTGTATGTGAGTTTAAATGTTTGTAAACGCACCCACAATACAGGAGAAATTCCTAGTGTGGGGCAAAGTTTAAAAAAAAAAAACATGCTAAATCACTGGGGAATATGCATAATAGGCTATTTGACAATGTAAAAAATAAGGTCATAATTATTGACACTCGTATAGATTATCGCTTTTAAAATCGATTTGCATTAATTTTACTACAAAACAATGTATTATTTATTAAAAAAATCCCGAAAAAACTTCATCTTTTTAAATCTGGCGCTACGTAATCGAAAACGGTCTGGATTGGCTGAACTTATGATGACGTCATGATATAGTCAATTTCTGTCTATCGTTGACAGAACAGATGACTTTTGTCTAATATCTCGACCGTTTCAACGTTTGTTTACGTGTATTTTGACGTCACGACGCCATATTGTTAAAGATAGCGTTTTGGCGGCTTATTTAAACAGTACATTTTTATTTACTATTTTCTAAAAGAAATATATTATGCAATTTGAAGTAATAAGTTTTTGTGGGCTCGTTAGACACCATTAAATAATCTGAGATGTTTATCAGAAACCAGTCAAATAGCCTATTTAGCCAAAAAAACTAAGTTTGCAACACTGATACCATCATTGCCATTTGCCAAATTGTAATTCTTGTAAATCGATTTTTTTATTATGTTTGTAGCGAATGGAAGCTGAGTCATTTGAGCCACCACAATATTATATAGCTTTATAAAATCATGAGTCGACAGCGACAGTGGCGCCACCCTGAATAATGGTAGATGGAGTAAGGGTATAAGCTTATTATTTAGGTAGCACAAGTTTACGAGATATTTTTTGATGAAAAATATGTTCAAAACAATTAAGAGAGGACGTAAACGTTAGAAAAATGCAAGACGGCGACGGTTTTTGTGGCACGTGGCCGTGGCCAAAACCGGAACTTACACCACTATCTTGTTTTGTCAATACTATGGAATTAGTATGTAGGTACTTTATGTGGTACAACTGGAATGCTTACAAGCACCGAAAAGTCGGTCTTCGCAGTGGTAGACCGCGTAATTCAAATTTTCTTAAGTTTTTTGCAATTTGCAGGCCTCTGTCAGGTTGTATCTTGATTAAAATATGATTCGCGACTATAATATATTATTATCAAAGTTTTTTCAAGTACCTCGGGCACTTCCTCACCGCCGACCTTAAGGACAATGTAGACATTGAAAGGGAGCGCAGGGCGTTATCGGTCCGAGGTAATATGCTGGCACGCAGGTTCTCCCGATGTAGTGAAGATGTCAAAATCACCCTTTTTAAGGCATACTGCCAAAGTTTCTACACGGGAAACCTGCGGGTCGCGTATGCCAAAAGAGCGATGGACGCGCTGCGCGTCCAGTATAATAATATTTTTAGGATGCTGTTGCGAAGGCCTCGCTTTTGTAGTGCCTCAGAGATGTTTGTGCAGAATCGAACCGATGGTTTTCATGAGGTGATTCGCAAAAAAACTGCATCTCTACTAAGCAGAGTACGAGGAACTAGCAACAGCATCCTCAAAATAATAGGGGAGGATATTTACCTCTCCAGTTTTTAAGAAAATGGTAAGGACGGTGATCAATAAATAAGAATCACCAATATTTTGTCACTTTACTAACAATAGTCTTAAGTCATTATTGTAATTACTAACACTTTGGATCTTAGTTATCTGAAATAAAGAATTATTATTATTATTTACAATGGTACAAAATGGGCGCCATTTGTTTTTTTTTTATCAAGTCGGTTTTATTCAGCCGATTTTTATTTTCAGCCAGTATCTTTTTGATCTAATGCATATGTTACGGCTAATGACCGAAGTGCGGCTGGCTACATTTATAGTTTTAATCAAACCTAACCTCGGGGTGCCCTTCGCTCGCTCTTGCATCCTACGTCGACGGAGCCCCGCTTCGCGGGGCTCCTATTTCTGTGTAACGGGTTTAAAGGAACCTAACCAAACCGAACCTCGGGGTGCCCTTCGCTCGCTCTTGCATCATAGGTCGCCTCCCGAAATACACACGAACCGCATGTGGCCGGCTAAAACTAGGTGTTGCCGCACTTCAGCCGGCTAAAACTAGGTGCAGCCGCACTTCGGCCGGCTAAAACTAGGTGTAGCCGCACTTCGGCTATTAGCCGTGGCACATACATTTTATATTATATTTAATGGGATTTATATTTTATATTATACTTAATGGAAATTAAATAGTCTGTCAGTTAGTCAGAAAGTTGAAGCTAGTTGCCCATTCCAAAACGTAGATCTCTATGGAGAAGAACGGGAGAACGGGCAAGAAACTTCATGGACACTCTTTTAAATCAAGATATTACAAAATAACTAAAAGTATGTTGGTTGTTGTATGGGGGCTAATGTGACTATTTTATGTAGGACTAGCTTCCACCCGCGACTTCGTCCGCGTGAAATTTCACCAATTTCACGGATGTATGAAATTCAGTACAATTTTCTTTCCCTGTTTTTAACAGATTAAAAATGACTAATGTTATGTTGGCTTTTTGTGGCATAGAATGTCACTTTTTTGAGCAAGTGGTACGAAAACGTAGTTTACCGGCGAACTGGATACAGTCGACCGGATCTTGAGGTAAATTATTAATTATACCATTTAATCTAATCATACCATTTACTTACGTCTTGAAATGAAAATAGATTTAAATGTTACACGAAATTGTAATATTAAAATGCATTCAGTTCGTAAGTACATGTTCTAGACTCTGCTCTAAGTATATTGATTTATAGATAACGATATTTGACATCACTAACTTTTATGTTTTTGGTAAAATTCGAATTGGCTATTGTAACTAAAAACGCTCACTTCACCCGAGCTAACACGGTGAGATTTTTTACAGAATAGCACTACAGCGGTGCTATTCTGTAAAAATCTCACCGTGAAAACTTAGGTGAAGTGAGCTGTCAATAGTGTCAATTCCTAGCAAAAACAAACTCACTTCACCTAAGTTTTCACGGTGAGATTTTTACAGAATCGACCGGCAGCAGTGCGATTCTCACCGTGAAAACATAGGTGAAGCGAGCGTGGAGTAATAGTGTCAATTCCTAGCAAAAACAAACTCATATCACCTACGTTTTCACGGTGAGATTTTTACAGAATCGACCGGCATGTCAGTGTTCAGAGTGCATTTGGTAAAAAGCTGTTATTTTGAATGACTAACAGCCACTTCATTTTTATTTATTTGTCTAAATAAATATTAAACTTTTATTATATACCTAATAAAGAAATCTCGATGTTTTGTCAAGTCGTAAAAACTGTGCGAAGAGGTGGGTAGATAGTACTTAGGTCTAAAAATGGAGAAACTGACTGACATAATATCACCGCACAGCCGAAACAACGGGGACTAGGAACGTGAAGTTTTGCACAAGGCAATATTTTTTACCGACTTTACAAAAAGGTACTATGTTCGGGTGTTTGTATGTTTTTTTTTGTATGTTTGTTCATCGAATACTCCGCCAATTGTCGACGGATTTTCAAAATTCTTTTTTTGTTCGAAAGTAGATAGTTCTGAGGTGGTCCCATTGTCACCAAGTTAGGATCTGATGATGGGATCTTAGAGAAATCGAGGGCAACCCTCAAATTTTATAGGCTCACTTATTGTTTTTACCGACTTCATTTTTCGCATATTTTATGAAGTATCTTGTGTATTTGTGTATGGTTGTCACCATCTCAGGTAGCTGGGCTGATGATGGAAGGTACAACTCCTTAACAGTAAGAAGTTTCTCGAACAGGCAAGGACTGTTTTAGTAAATTGTTTTGATGTTTGATAGGGCATGATCATCAAGTCATGACCTGATGCTGCAGTCAGGATAGTCTGCAGAGTACCTAACTCCTCGACAACTAACAGCAGATATATCGTGTTTAGGCTCATTGAAAAGGGCTCGATGTGTGGATAAACGTACTGTTACTGAGGAACACCGAAGACCTGATGCTGAAGCCAGGAGCATCAGAAAAAGTACAAACCTTGAAATTACAGCACCGTAGTCGTGTTTGTGCTCATTTTAAACAGGACTAATTTTAAGTTCAATGCAATGTTGACATAAGTCTGGCCTGATGCTGCAGCCAGGATTATCAGCATCTAATCTAAAAACTAATAAAAGGAGAACTCCTCAACAATTATCGTCCCTGCATCGAGAAAAGGAATATTTTATAAAAAGGCGATGGGCAAGTTGACATTGGGCTATTTCAACTTAGATAAATTATAAATAGACCCACTAAAAAGCGAGAAATAAAAACTTTTTAACAAAAAAAAACCGACTTCCAAAAAAAAAACTACAAACTGAAAAATAACTTTAATTTCGGAAGTCGGTGGCAAAAACTAAAATACTGATCCCTAAGACACCGACTTCCGAAATTAAAGTTATTTTTCAGTTTGTAGTTTTTTTTTAGGAAGTCGGTTTTTTTTGTTAAAAAGTTTTTATAATGTAGCACAGCACTAAGAAGGGGTTTTTGGAAATTCAACCTTAAAGGGTTAAATGGGGGATTTTGTTTGTATGAAAAATCATAATCCTTCAGTTAATATCTAAACTTCAAATTTAGTACGAATACTTGCTCAATTAAAATAATAATGTTCGTCATTTGTCGTCAGCTCATTTATGGAAATGGCAAGATTTAAAGGCATTCTATGTTTCAAAAGTTGAATGTTACCTATACTTATTGCATGTTGTGGAAGAAATCCGTGTACCCAAACATAAAAGCCGACTATCCGAGTGTTTTTTTTATTTATTTTTATTTATTTATTTATTTTTAGAAAACGTTGCCCCACACTAGGAATTTCTCCTGTATTGTGGGTGCGTTTACAAACATTTAAATTCATTTTAATTTTCATTCATTTCATTTCAATTCATTTTACACCAGCAACAAGGGTGTTCATGCCTTTAGATGCATATTAAAAAACAATCGAATTTCTGCCGACATTGGCTTTCTGAAATGAAATCGATACCTGAACGGTATCCTACAAAGTTTTAATTAAAAAGTATAAAGATTCGACCGTTTAGTCAGTTCAAACAGTCGACAACAGACTTTTGGGGATCCAATTATTGTTTCCTATAAGTTAATCAACATTTTTAATTTTATCATTCATTATAACATCATATTTCAAATAATTAGAAAGTTACCTTTCGAAGTATTTGAAATATGATATACTTACTCGACTTAAAAACGGAATACCGAGCTTGATCAATAGCTGACATTACAGATTCATTCAATATTCTCTGCATTACCATAATATAATCTATATACTGATTGTCTATAGAGACAATGGTCTAACAATAATAATAGTGAATATGCCAAGCAAAACCATGATAGATGTGTAATTATAGTTCTGGACAGATATATGCAGTTGCAGACGTTGCGGACTTGCGGTGTCCAAGCCAACAATCTATTGTAGTACTATACACACGAGTAGGTTCCTCACTTACTGGTTTGGGTGTACTAACTAGTAAATACATCTTGAACGTGATACTATTTCGATATATTGACATTCAAAGTTTGAAATCAAAGAATTTAGTAGAATTTAGTAGTTAGGGAAAACAAATAATTGTAGGTACATTACACAATTGTACACCATCTAAGATTACAAAATAATTGGAAGTGGGTAAATGTACAATCCACGAAGTTTCCACAGATTACTTAGGTTAAGCAGAAGAAGACAGGTGGCGAAAGAAGTGGATGTACTGTTTGTAATTACTACGAAAACAAACAAAAAGAAAAAACACCACACATCACGCAAAAGCAGAATATTCACATAATATTTCCTAAATCTAAAACTATTATAGTACGTACCTATATAAACTATATGTAGGTAGAACTTACAGTTTTTTTGATGAAAATCTATTGAACTACATAACATATTAGATTACAAAAGTTAACACAGTAGGTATTACTTTCATGTTCAGTAATGTGTTTTAGAATATTGTGGGAGATTAGTATTATTTATTGGGCAAATTATTAATAAAATAAGTAATATAATGTATATAACTTTTCCCCTCCACTGAGCTCGCACTTAGCAAAAATTTCAATAACGTAGGTACTCTCAACAGGACTTGATAAATGTTTAGTGGATGGTACTGGTGACTGTGCTAGATGATAAGTTCCAAATTCACGGTAGGTAGGACCTAAAAATTTATAAAAAATAGGATGAATAGTAGGATGTTGTAAATATTGCACTAGAATTTGACCAAGGTTTTGAGATGTTTTCCCTTTGACACTACACCCGTAGCTCGTATCATTAAGCCAGGCCGTCAATCACTTACACGTATTAGTCCATATCTTGAAAATTACTGAATCGATTTTGATGAAACTTGTACTGTTCCCTAAATTGAAGTAAAATATAAGCCAAGAAAAAAAAATGGTCACGATCCGATTAATAGTTGCGGAGAAATGCGTGGACATACATACATACATCTACAAAATTGTTTGTAGATGTATGTTTGTGTAGGTATGTATGGTGTAGGTACATACGTGTCGAATTGATAACCTCCTTTTTCTTGAAGTCAGTAAAAATAAAGCAATGACAGGTAAATCAATTATGTGATAGATACATGGTGCTCACATATTTACAAATATTGTAAAAATAGATGATTTTCCTAGAATTTTAACAAGATGTGTGTGAGTTACTGTGGACTCAGAATGTAAAAATCAATGTCATAAAATTTTAATTAAAAGTAACGTGCCGTCTGCACGTCAGGCAGTGGTAAGAGCAGTGGAGGCCCAGTGGTATCGGCCCCGAGTTAAGAGTTGCAGGTCGTGAGTTCGAACCCAGGCACTTTACTTTGTGTATTTAATTTCATCACCACTGCTCTCAAAACGGTGAAGGAAAACATCGTGAGGAAACCGGCATGCTCTAGAAACAAAAATTCGAAGACATATGACATTTACCAACAAGCACTGGGCCCGCGTTTTGGATTACCTATGGCTCACTCCCTCTCACAGAGAGGCTGACTAAATACGGTTATTCGGTTATTCCGACTCCTCGTTAGATATGATCTGATATCATAACTGTATCCACGACATCAGGCTTTCCTCACAAAAAAGGTATACCTACCTACTTCGGTAAGAATTACATTTGAATAATATCTGTACTTACACCATGATGTCCACAATATATGACCAAATTTTGTAGTAGAATTTACAGAACTTATAAAATTATTAACATCGTACGTAATAATAGCCCTCCAGACCGTAATTCGGCCATGGCGACCAATCTCAACGGAGACAAGCCTTCGGCGCGGGAGGTATTATAGTGCACGAGTGTGACCAGACACAGGTGCACTCTCTCTTTCCGAGCGTTTACGCCGTACAGCATGTCATACAAACTTTCTTGCCCTTATTTTTCGAAATGAATGAACTGATTTTAATGAAACTTCATAGATTCCGTTTTACTAGAAGAACCTATGCCACGAGTTAAAGAAGCTCTTTCAGCAAAAGATTTCCAGGCAAAAGCTCATGTGCCGATACAGATCTATCAAAATGATGGTGACGTAGGTTACAGTAAAATAAATGTCCAAGATTTTGCATAAAGGACTGAAACAGTATCTTTCCTCAAAAAAACTGATTATTTAATAGTTTAAAATTAAACAGAATCACAACAGATCAGTGGAATAGGCCTACCGGGGAAACCACATTAAAAAAAACGCGCAAAGTACACTACCTCAAAGGTGGCGTGGAAACGTGTGCATATTGTGACGATTATAACTCTTTCAACTTTTTGAATCGTTATATCTCAAAAACGGTGGCTCTTAGGAAAAGTATTTAGACATTTTTTATAGATAATTATCTGATCTACAATTTTTGTCTGAGCTAATTTTATGATAAAACTTACCGTTTTGCTGAAAATCGTGAAAAACCGGTTTTTGTGACCTTTGACCCCGAGTAAATTTTTTTCCAGGTGTCGGATCGATAAGGACTTTTCACATTTCATTTATAATAGTGTTTTGAACAATCCTACCAATTTTCAGCCAAGTGTGAATTTTTGTAACCTTGGATGTCTAAATTGACCGGATTATATAGATATGTTTTGCTCATGCAGAACAACAATTTCTGCCTTTTTAAACATTGATAAATGTTACATGGTTGGACCCACAGAAATAGGTGAATCCGCACACGAATATGAGTAGGTAGTAATCAATAAACGCAGTAATGCAAATACTCGTAGATTGATTTTTTTTTTAATTGTGGGTAAGTAGTTATTTTCTAATCAGTCATAAAAAGTAATTTAAAAAAATTAAACCGACTTCAAAAATAAATCAACTCAAAATTATGAAATAACTTTAATTTCGGAAGTCGGTGTCTTGGGATCTGTATTTTAGTTTTTTGCCACCGACTTCCGAAATTAAAGTTATTTCATAATTTTGAGTTGATTTATTTTTGAAGTCGGTTTAATTTTTTTAAATTACTTTTTATTTCGTAATTATTAGTTTTTGCACTAGTATTTGACCAAGGTTTTGAGATGTTTTCCCTTTAACACTACACCCGTAGCTCTTATCAATAAGCCAGGCCGTCACACTTACACGTATTAGTCCATATCTTGAAAATTACTGAATCGATCTTGATGAAACATGCACTGTTCCCTAAGTTGAAGAAAATGTAAGCCAATAAAAAAAAATGGTCACGTTCCGATTAATAGTTCCGGAGATATGCGTGGACAAACATACATACATACATACATACATACATACATGCATACATACATACATACATACATACGTCTATGAAATTTTGTATATTTGTTTGGAAGCCTTAGTAGATTGTCATATGTGAATATAATGCAATTCCAATAATATTACATACATACGTATCGAATTGATAACCTCCTTTTTTTTTTGAAGTCGGTAAAAATAAAATGGCCTGAGAGTTCGGTGGTTGTCTCAAACGTTGCAAACTTCATTACTCATCCATGAACGAGATCGAATCGTTATATAAATTCAACTTTAAGCAATGTTTTAATAAAATAATAAATACAAAAAGAATATATCGTTGCACCCAAGGTTTGAACTTACGACTTCTTGTTCCCTGACCAATGACTATAGCCATTGTGCCAATGTTGCTATAGTAGTATCACATGAGAAATAATATATCTCATTCAGTAACATAAACGAATGATTACTATACCTATATTGGTTTAATATATCAATATATAGTTTGTATTATGGTAATTGGTATGCCATACGCACACTAATAAAAACAGAGCTCGCTCGTATTATTTAGTGTTTGTGTGCATAACTATGACTGCACCCACACAATATGTAAAATGTAAACTAATTAGTTTGTCCGACTGTACACAGGTAGGTACTCGTATCGTTTTTAAAACTAGAGCAGCATTTATTTTAGTTAAAGTAGAGGTGGAGTAAACGTATTTCACTCATTTTCAATTACCTACCGAGTATCAACTTCTTCAAGATTCCCTAAACATAGTGATATCGATCAGTGAATCACACTAATATTAATAAAAGCAAAAGTTTGTGAGTGTGTATGTGTGTGTTTATATGTTTGTTACTTCACGCTCAAACGGCTGGACCAAATTTTGATAAAATTGTGTATGGAGGTAGCTGACACCCTGGCTACTTTTTATCCCGATATTTCCACGGGTTCTACACTTATGCGGGTGAAACCGCGGGGCGCAGCTAGTTCATCCATAAAGTTTATTATCCGCCTATAGTATCAATTACGCGGCTTCTTTCATTGGTCGCTTAGTGATAGTGTTTCATTGTTTACCGTCAGTTCCAGTACCTACCTACACCTACCTGCTAACTACAAAGCCTATTGATATCGTCGGGAAAATAATAACGTAATACTTACCATAGAAAAAAAATGTATTTACTCTGGTAATACGGTTTAATGTACCTAATAGGTAGATATGTTATTGTACAACAATACAGATCAAGGTGAACACGTTACTAAGGTGTAGATGTATGGCGTAGAATCATAACATCACGCACCCTCTTCATAGGAGGGTATAAATAATAATATAAATGTTGGCAGTTTGGAACCAATCGCCTTTTTGGTTATGTGATTGGCACAGCTGCTATGCGTGACAATCGATTCTTTTACTGCAGTATTTTTCGGGTTTTTCTTTTAGGTCATACAAACAGACGTATGTGGCGTGTTGATACAGTTTGGAACCGCTAGGTATCTGCTACCTAGAATCTAGAATTCATGATGAATTTTACATCTTGAATACAACTTGTTTCTTATAAAACACACACCATATCATTTTCTGGAAAAACGCCTCAAACTTATTTTAATGTTCCTTTTTTTCAGAGGAAGATTTTGGAATAACAAAGTGCATTACATTTCTAAGTGCTGGACGTAATACTTCTAAAAGATTTCAGGTCAGCGTAATGCGGCTTGTGAGTCAAACAAAGTTACTCTGCTTTGTTTGATATAAGTAATTCGCAAATGGGGAACCCAATAACTTGGAGTTTCCATCAAACGTAACAAAGGGTAGTCAGTTACAAAGAATTGAAGGCAGAAATAGGGTTCCTTCGAGTTCCGGAAGGAACAGTGATTTAGAGCTATAGGAAATGTGGAGCCAAGTTTAAGAGAATTATAGGTCGGGCTTAACTGTTATCTATGTAAAGCCAAAAAGGTACCCAGCATAGAAACTAATTTTTATATTTCTATGGTACCCAGACATGAAAGAAGGCCCTCTTATTTATTACTTTTCATTTTATATTTATATAGAACATGAAAATATGTAAATCATTCTCCGATTAATACTAAAAGCTTCGTTGTGGATGGATATTAAAAGTTTGTAGATAATTGTTACGGTGGTTTTTAAAGGATTTGCAAATCATGGAGAAAATCACTGACGACGCAGATACAACGGGAACAATCTTGAGTTATCCGCTTCCAGGGTGGGGTGAGGCTGGTTTTGATAAATTATTGAAGCTTTTTGTGACTTGACCATAGTTATGTGGATTACGGTCGGAGGCGCTGCGACGAGCGACGCGACCGGAGCGCTAAGTGGGCCAAAGTCCGAATCTAACAATGGGATTATGTTTACCCATGAAAGCCACCAATAAAAATGTATTCCGGAGTTCTATTTTTTAGCATTTTATTTTTCAACAAATTTTCTTGTAGGTATCTATATGACCGGCGTGCGTGTACGAGTATGACCAGATGTATGAACATAGATAATAATAAAGCTCATTTATTCCATACTTTACAATTATATCGTTACAAATTAAATAGTTTGTGTTAATTTTTATTTGGGTATGGATCCCTTTTGGGTAAAATGAAAATAGATAAACAAAGCAAAAGAAGAATGTCAGGGCCTAGGGGGTAAGCAGAAACTACGGTACCTAAGTACGCCACCTCTTCTGTATTTTTATGGGAAGAAGACATGAGTTAATGTACCCTGTATTTAATTTGTTTGCTTACAAGAAAGCTAACGGGCATATTTGCTGAATTTTGTATAATCGTCTTGAGTTTTTACTTAAGTCTATCAAGGGCATTCGGCATTCCCATTGTACAAACGTTTTTTGTTACCTACTCGTATTTCTGTAATAGCAGATTTCCCTCCGGGTCCTCATTAAGATTCCTTTCTGTGAAATATTTTATATTTATATGAAGAACGAATTTCTTGCCAAACGTTTGCATACAAAAATGTTTTTATAAGAACGGCTTCCTTATTTCCTTATAGGGACCTTCTTATAATTTCAAAACATAACATAGGTATCTAAGGTAAGTCGGTAAGTACTTTATCAGCTTAATTTAATGCCTAAATTCCTTTTTTCAAAGGTACTTACTTATAGGTAGCATATAAATGACTATGTTTTAACCCCTAAAGGTTATTTTCATTCTGCTTACAGTCACAACAGAACAGTTGTTTTGAAATTCCTGCGGCAAACGGATATCAATTGAGCGAAACACTAGGAACATTTTAGGGGTAAAGATCCAAAACCAAACATCGAAAGAAGAAAATAATTTGAAAATCTTTTACCTAAAATCTTTTCATGTTGAAAGAAACATGACAATAATAGGCATTAGGTAAGTACTTATACCGTAGAACCATTCGACTTGGTAATATATAAGGGAATTTAAGGATGCATTTATTACTTCCTCGATAGTGTAGTCGTCGCAAGAGCTACTGCTGAGAAGGTCCTGGGTTTGAATCCTAGGTCGGGCAAAATGTTATTGAGTATTTTTATCTGAAATTTCACAGTAGCAGCTCGGAGTCTGGATTTGTGCCGGGTTGATAGCAACAGTCTACATGTGGTTTACACATAACGGGAGAAATGTGGGTGTACGAAAGGTACACCTCTGTTCAACCCTTTGGGGAAACAATGTTGTTCACTATAGGAACACAACAAAATAAAGTATTTTAAAAATAAAATAGCATTGTGTAAAACTGTAAGTAAAGGGTTTCGTTCGAATTAATTAGGTACCTATTAGGCCGTTAATAAAGTGACCAAAAATTTATTAAATAGACTCGAAGGAATTCTTGAAACCGATATTCATTGTACACATAATGTATGACCACACGTAATCATGACATAATGTGTGTGTGTGTCAACACATTCAACTAAACAACTAAAGCGGCTTTGTTGGTATAGACCTACGTAGTACGTAGTATCAAACAAAGCCGCTTTTCGTGTTTCTCTGTATCTTATATCTTCTAAACTGCACAATGGATTTTTATGTGGTTTTCACCACCAATTAGATCATTTATTCCGGAGGTTTATCTGGGTGTTGTAGGTATAATAAGTAGGTATTATTTTTCTATTTAGCTTATATATGTATAGCACAGAAATCTCGATGTTTTGACATGTCGTTATAGAACACGTACGAAGCAAGGGTGGGTCGCTAGTAGATTAAAAATAAGCAGATGATTTACAAAAAAAAATAGTAGATTGTTATGCAAGGGTCGAAAGGAATTAATGTCTTTCACCCGCGTTAAACACTCTACTTTTCATTTCGAATGTAAGGATAGTAAAAAATAGTAGTTTTTCTAAAATATTTATTGATGACATGAACACTACTTATTTAATAGTCTCTTTTAAATTTGAAATATGGAACACACCGCGTCACAGCCACATAAGTAGGTAGATTCTGTTCACTGCCGCGGCGGGCCGTCCCACTTACTAAGTTTTTTTTTTAAATTAACACTGGCTGTTTATAAACTCAGAAGACTGCTGCAATTTTCTTAATTATTAAAAAAAAAATGCAGCTGAGTACTTAGGCAAATTTAGTTCTATTTTTAAAATTCATTCCCGCCCTAGAGAGGGAAGCAATTACTATGAGTCGTTCCCGCCCTAAGGTGGGAAGCAGCGTCTTCCACCCGCTATTCGGATCAAACAAACACTACTTTCCGAGCATGAGAAATGAAAAAAAGTTTACATAACGGTAACTTGTAGGTACATTAGATAGAATTATTTGTTAGATTTAGATTGGGTAAGTAGATACATATTTGCTCGCTGATTTTCTATGCCATTAGACATACACACATTCACATCGATGTTGTAAATGCAATCTATTCGCAAACGACATTAGGTAAATGTTTACGAGAACCCAGTGATTTGTTTAAATCAAGTACTTGTTTGTGCATAGCAAGGGAACATTTAAAGCGTTCGCTGTCTGAAAACTTCTGAAAGAATGGTAGTTTTAAAGAACACTTGGTTGAAAAGTGCTGAAACGTCGTCGCCGCGTCAGTCTCGGCGCCCGGTGGTCGGTCGTTGTACCGCGTGCATTATGGCAGACCTGCTGCAATCGACAATTCTATTTTCTCCTGTCGCTTATAGAAAATAACCGTTTCCAAGGTGTATTCGTTTCTAAATATAGATTTGTAGAGCTTTATCTATAAGACTCTGTCATGTGCGTGGAAATATTTTTAAAGAAAAATAATAGTTACCAACTCGTACGTATATAAGTCCACTATAGTAGAGATAGTGTTCACTAGTTTAATCTGAATGGCTAAATACTTATCTAACTGTTAATTTTGCTATGTAGGTAAATAATCTAAAAACTACATCGATTATCAGGATATTCGGTTAATTAGTGACTAGGTATGTACTACAAAACAAATAACAAGAGATTTATCTTAATATAACTTTGCATTAAAGATAAACTACTTCGCAAGTGATGTTACTAAGTCAAATTGAACCGGAGTTATTCAGGTATAAATACTAACACCTACACTATTACTCCCGTGCTACTGCACAGCAGGAAGTTGGCCAAACTTACACAATACGACCACAAGTACCAACATGAACACGCTCCAGTTAAATTGAGTAGTACGCGATACGTCTTCGAGTGGCAGTCGACTGTGCGAGCCACCCCCAGCCACCTCGAGCCATCTCGAGCCACCATGAGCCAAGATTCAGACGTGAATACATACTTCATGAATACTGTATGACAAGTCACGACGTTGACATAGGAATGGTATATATGTATGTAAACCAATTGTTATGTACAATGTTGATGAGGATAAACAGTTACAACTATTCGGCATCAGTTCTCACCGCACCACTGCTGCTCCACTTCGTTTCAAGCATTGCTGACATGCCATCCTTCGTAAGTAAGTGATATCTACATTGTTATCAGTATGCAAAATTATGTTAATCACTAGTAATGCTATGGGACGCCAGTTAGTGCTCGAATATACTCCGACAGTACACAGCTTGTTACCCCAGCATCGCAAATTCATACTACACCTATATGTATTAGCATTTTATATGTTCCTATCCACACAATATTTATATACGCTTTATCATAGTTGTGTATGTATTTAATATTTTGATTAGGTTATAATTCTTGTCATTCTAGTGATATTTATTTTAGAAGTATGTATGTTTATTTGTATGTGTATATTCCCATAATACTTGTTTAGTTTTATTAAGTGAATTGTTTTTAGATTTTATGTATTATTTTTTTGTCTCCTTTACTCTTTCACACGCTGTCTACATCTATCTATTTATTGTCCTATCACAGGTATGCTGGAAGAGACTTCGTATGAAATAAGCATCACCTTTGTAGTTGTAGGTACCTATTTTTCTGTTCTGTTTTTTTTTCTTGTCTGTTTATATAATGTGTGACTGTGTGTACAGTCAACAAAAGAGATAATCGAATAAAATGTTATTTTATTAATAGAACACAAACAGCTCATTTAGGTATCAAATTAAATTTCAGTCGACAACATCCATCGGTTTCTTACTAAACTTTACTATATCCGACGATTCTGTATACTTATCTCTTTTGTTGACTGTACATAAATGGTAAAAAAAAATATATTCCGCTAATTATAGCCTATATTTGATAAGACGGCTTCAAGATTATGGATAAATAGAAGCTTATGTAAACCATAATATACCTACGTATATAATTGTTTTAGACACTCAAATTTCACAAAAACGTCACACAAATTCTAAGTCACACTCAATCTTGCTTGGTTAATGATAGTAAATGATGCTAATTGTGTCGCTGATTGCTGAGGGAACAAAGCTCGGAGCTAAGTAATGTGTCACACTCCGGGCCGGACATTACGATGTCTGTGTTTATTCTTTTGTCGGCAACAGTACCTTCCAATGCCACTAGGCAGACAAAAACAGCTGAAAGTTGCTTTCACGTTTTTTATTCAGTAGATAATGGACGGTTGTGACTGAACCTCGATTAAAATTTATCTACACTCGCGCCTGCAAGTTGTGAGCTAGCAACCTGTCTCTCTCGCTGTATAATCCAATCCAACACTTATCTACTGCTAATGCTAAACAAGGCATACCTCCAGTGTTTACACCTCCATCTTGAAAGTTTTCAGAATACGAGCTCAGTTTAATTTGAAACGAAATAAAATAAATTAGCTTACCTACTCATGTTTCTACATTGACTCCTCACTACTGCCTTGAGAAAACTGAAATGAAATGTAAGAAGATGATTGATATCTGCAAAAAATTCTAGCGGGCGGCGGGCGGCGCGCGTTGCGAATTTGATTCGTTTTATCAAAATAGATTACCTAGACGAGACAGACATGCAAACTAAAGTAAGTCAAGTAGGTATAGGGTCGTTTGTTGTTTTTGTTTTATTCCAATGGGAAGTGTAGACCAAATCATAAATCTGGTAGAAACAATGATTATCGCACAGCCTACTACAGCTTACCTACATCATGAAAATATCCGACCCAAACGACCGGGAAAGTCAGCGCTGGTCATATCTATTGGTGTAAAGTTGACCAAAATCATATTGGCTGGAACCTGCAATACTTCTGAGAAATCTGTATTTTGATGATTACAGATGTTTTAAAGGTGAAGGTCAATGATTTTGAAACAAACAGTTACCTCCTTTTATTCAGTTTTAAACTTTAAGTTACGGCCAGGTAACTTATATCAATTTATTAAGTGTGGCAGACGTGTGGGTGAACTAAGCGACGCTATCGGGCTGAGAGTGGCCGGCACGACGGATATTAAGGTGTATATTTCACGTTTTACAGCTCCGGATACTCGAATAGCTCCGGACACAGCTTGGCAGGTTAACAAACACCCCTTAAACTTCACAATATAGGATGAAACTTAACACACTTTATCCATAACATCATTTTCTTTGGGGGTACAAAACAAAGCGGAAATGCCCACAGTTCGTTAACCCTTCACAAATCTCTTATGAACATAAATAACAGTTCACTTAAAATGAGATACAAAGTGCTTACATCTAAATAATAATATCATATTTGCCTCTGAGGTGTTGGCGACGGTACAGGGTAGACGTGGCGACATACATGTTTCAGTTTTGTTTTAAATATATTAATACTATGAGCCACACTTCTTTAAATCCTCCGGTAAATCATTAAATAGTTGTGCTGCCTCAACCAATATTGTTTTTTTGCCGTGAGTAGTCCATGCACGTGCAGTAATTAGTTGAAACTTATTTTTACTTGTTGTGTTGTTATGTTATTGTTTTTTTTTATGTTTGATTGTACGGAATTTGTGGTGATTTTTTATGAGAATGCAGGTGTAATAATATGTACAAAGTTGTGTAAGATTTAGTAGGTTAGTTTTTTCGTATAATTTTTTTGTTGGATGTAGATAGTGATTTATGCTTTTTATGTTGTGCTCGGAAAGATTTTCTGACTTTCATCCTAAAACCGACCTGCATATTATTACGGTTATGTATGCACATTACACACATAAATTTTTCCACAAAATAAATAACATTCGTACAGTAGATAATTTGCAAGAAAGGCGAACCTATATTTAAATTGAGTTTACTAAAAAATCTTTCACTGTACTACTAAACAGGAATATAATATAGAATCGTATTAATATCTCATAAAAATGCATGGATCATTTTCCAATATTTTGAAATTAATAAAATATACCTACATAATTATCGTATTCATTCGAAACCCAAACTTTGTAAAAAGAGGTACTATACAGTCACACTGTACCCCTTTTTACAATATTTTTTCAAATATTTTTTCCGTCGATAAAATTATGTTTAGTTTCCCTCATTTCGATATGTGCACATTATGAAGACTCACACTGTATAACCACACTGTACTCTGTACACACACTGCACACTGTAGGTACTGTACTGTTTATACTATATAGGGCATTATAGGGGGTTTTTAATATGTAGGTATTAGTTTATTATTGTATAAGATTATTTTGTGTATGTTATCTATGGGCCTTAGTTGCCTGATAATAAAATGATTATTATTATTATTACCTCCTTTATTTCATTAAATAACACATATAAATTATATTTTTAAATATTAGAATATTAAAAATATAAAAACATTTAAAAATATAATAAATAGTAGCCCACCTAGAGGAACCTCCTAACAATGCGGGCCGTGTCCAGAAGTACCGCTTTCTGAATCGAGCCCTTGATCCAGCTGCCCAACGAGAGCCTCCTCCATTGGCTGTCAGGACTATCGGCACAATGATCGCCGAGTCCACATCCCACATGTCGACAACCTCGCGAGCCAAGTCAAGATACTTGATTTGTTTATCTTTCTCGGCTTTCACGAGGTTCTCATCATGCGGGACGGTTATGTCAACAATCATTGCGTGCCGCTTTGATTGATCCACCACCACTATATCAGGCTTATTGGCAACAATAGTCCTGTCAGTGATGATGGATCGATCCCAGTACAATGTGATATTACCATTTTTGAGAACTGGGTCGGGCACATACCTGTAATAAGGCATACGGCACCTCCGATTCCACAAGGCTGTATTTATTATTCTTGTATCGCTTCTGATTATTTAGAAGTCAATAAAACTAGGCATTAAGATGTTCGCTCGCTAAGCCTTGTGATAAAACCATAAAACTTGACATTTTAATTATTATGCAAAATCATCATTATAGGTAGTTATACAATTTTATACACACATTGACATTAATGAATATTAATACAAAATGACATGAATATTTACTTACAAGTATAATATTACTTGAATGTGAGAACTATGGGTATATTTTTTTATTTTTCTTTCTTAGTTTTAATGATGGTCTGGCTTTGAGTAAGTACTTTATGCGGCCTACCCAAATGTCCTTCCTTTGGTATTGTTCGTCGAGTCGTTAAGCTTCTTAAGTTCTGAGTTGAGGTACAGTCAACAGTAAAAGTAGATGATCAAAATCAGAAATTCAATACTAATGAACGGAGTTCGCGTCAGAATTGTGTGGCGTCGAAGTACTACTACTTAGAATACTTACTACGTAGAATACTTTTGAATCACTTCGACGCCACACAGTTCTGACGCGAACTCCGTTCATTAGTATTGAATTTCTGACTTTGATCATCTACTTTTGCTGTTGACTGTACACGATAACTGACAAATGCTTTCTTTACTTTAAAAAAAGACTGACTCCTCAGTTTGTTTCACCATTTCTTTTGAGGGGTACCTAATAGCCAGATAGGAAATGTCGATTCTTTCTAGCTTATTTTTTTATATGTATTAGGTACTTGTGATTCCGATATCCTATTTACAGAATAAACAATTTCATTTCATTGCGCGAAGACAAAGTGTGACTGCTGAGCTGCTGCAGGCTTTGGGATCGATTACCAGGCCGGGAAAAGTGTTTGCATTATTCCAATTAGGAATTTCCTTGAACTTACCGACCCAAAGTTTAGATTTTGTATGTTTTATAGGTACATAATTATGTATTTAAAACATAAATAATGTCGGTGATGGGTTGATGGCATGTTTTGACAGTCGGTGCACGTTAGTTGTCCGGGGTAGGTACCTACCCCGGACAACTAACGTCATTATCATCATGATTCCATCTTAGCTGTCGCTAACTGAAATGGTAAAAAAATGGACATAGCACTTCGCATCAGTCATCACCATTGCCATTATCCAACTAGAACTCGTATCTATTTTGGTACTAGCTCTTAGTCTATCTAGAATATTTTCAAGTGACAAGTGAAACGGTCGGTAATTCGGTATGTATCGAGAGATTGAGATCCGTGTAACCGCTACATTGGTTCCAGCCTTCCAGCGAGCGTACTCGACGCTCCGTCCAACGGCAACCACTACCAGTCAGTATGAGGCGCGCCGAGCGGTAGCACGCGGTACGTGACTCGCCTTTTCGCTTTCCTCTAAACAGACACGATTTATCAACGCTCCGTAAAAAGTTATGATGAATTATTTTCATGCAATTATAGTTATTCCAGTGACCCTGTTAACGTTCAAAAAATAGGATATCAAAACAAATACTAAGAGATGAAGAAGTTAATTCAATGCTAACTAAATCTATAATGTTTTTTTAATCACTGTGATGATGAGAGATCCAATTTTGTGATGTTAAAATAACAATTGAAGAATGCCTCGTAAGTATTATTTTCGTCGTGAATTCTTTACGTACAAAATGTAATTTTTAATTTCTTAGAAGTTTTCCGCGCACTTTTCAATTTTGTTTTCCCACAGTCCCACGGCGAAATTCTCATGGATACATTAACATGACTCATTATATAAATCTACGTGTTTTATTAATTAATTCATGTTATTTAATGTTGCTATATTTATTTAAGTAAATACCATAAATACTCAGCTGTCTGTTAAACAAATTTGATGAACCGTAGCAATGACGGGTTGTATGAAATATGATCCTAAGAAGAGACGTCTAAAGTTCCACGTAGGGCCAAGGACAACATATTATATAATGACTGAAAAGAAAAACATAGGTAATTAAATAGGCATGGAAAACTTTAACATTGCCCCGAGCTTGTATACTATCCCTTATTGTAAGGGAATGTTAATGGCTCTCTAAGGGTCTTTGAGAGTACTTCGCTATCCACCTTTTCACATATTTCGCTGGATAACCCTTTCAAATAGGGAGAATTGAATACCTGCTTATTTAGGACCACAAGTTCACAATACGTTGATCTTATTATTATGGTACGTGTAAGGTATTGTGATATAAATAAAAAGGCTTGGCTATTTTTTTTAGACATTTATTTTATTTATGAAACGGTTTTTTACCTTTTTTCCGAGCATGATTGTAATTAATGTAGTAAGGCTTTCTTATAATCTGTTTGAAATATTATGCCCAAACATTAGCTATAAGTACCTACCTATTTTGATGAAAATTAACTAGGTACTTATTAGTCTTTTACAGGAGATAGTTTGGTACCCTTATTCAACATTTCATGTTCATAACAGAGTGTTTGCAAAGTGGCTGGTGGTATCACTTATATATGTTTAGTCTCGAAGTACAAGTATGTTGCCTGCTTTTTATTATTAATTAATAAACACGTTTCTAGTCCGACCAACCCATGTGGACTTTGTCAGGCTTAAAATTCACAGATATTCCGAGTTTTGAGGCACGGATGTTCGTCGAAAGCGAAAATACTCCGGATTTCTAATCTACGTTCACATATTCGACGAGTCTATTAGATATTGAAAGGTTTGCTGAAAGGCTCGAGTAAAAGAACCTTTTCATTACGTTTAAGTTAAGGATATTGGATCCATTTTTACCGACTTCAAAAAAAGGAGGTTATCAATTCGACACGTACATGTATGCAATATTATTGGAACTGCATTATATTCACATATGACCAACTATTAGGGCTTCCAAACAAATAGACACAATTTTATAGATGTATGTATGTTTGTTTGTCCACGCATTTCTCCGCAACAATTAATCGGATCGTGACCATTTTTTGTATTGGCTTACATTCACTTCAACTTAGGGAACAGTGCAAGTTTCATCAAAGTCAATTCAGTAATTTTCAAGATATGGACTAATACGTGTAAATGTGACGGCCTGGCTTATTGATACGAGCTACGGGGTGTAGTGTCAAAGGGAAAACATCTTTAAACATTGGTCAAATTATAGTGCAATATTTACAACAAAACTGTTACCTACTTATTACAAACAAATATTCCAGTTTTTACTTAAAACTAAAAATAAAAAAGAAATTTAAAAAAATTAAATCGACTTCAAAAATAAATTAACTGAAAATTATGAAATAACTTTAATTTCGGAAGTCGGTGGCAAAAAACTAAAACTAAAATACAGATCCCAAGGCACCGACTTCCGAAATTAAAGTTATTTAATAATTTTGAGTTAATTTATTTCTTTATGGTAGATAGATCTATAGAATCATCTGATGAAGTGATGAATAAATAATGTAGGTACCTTTTCAATATTCTGTACCAAATCTGTTCTTTTAAAACAGAAGATAGGCACGATTTTATTAACGGGGTTTTATAAGTACCTGTCTTGTACCTACCTAATACTATCCTGCCTATGTTAAATAACCATACCAAAACAACTTAAAAGTATAAATACTAGGTATTACGAAAACACATTCCTGAATAGTTATGAAACTTACGATGAAGACAACTTTGATGTAAATTGCTAACAAATGCAAATAAGCTGATAGGAAGTGTGCGTTTATCTAAAAGAATCGTACTTGTAAACAACGCCCAATGTAAACCGACGGATTTTATCAGTAGTGTTCCTGAATTTAATTTTAGAATGTGAGTGCTTGTATGGAGGAACTCTCTTCAATTGTGTCGGGCTCCATACTGTGCTCTACGCCATTGATAAGCTGTCGTCATCGATCTTAGCAGTGTAAAGGATTTCCACGTCGTTTGTGGGGGGTGCAGTTTCACCCACAACAGAAATTCAATCCCGCCGTTTGTAGGCTACTCGTGGTGGCACTCGAATAAGTAGATGAAAATCAAACTGAAAGTGATTTGTAGATATAAAGAGAAATAATTTGAGCTTCAACAGAAGAACCTTGTAGATTAATCTTGTGAGCTTAAATTCACAGTGCACATTTTCTTGCCTCATGCGTTTCTTTTTTCGTAAATTCTGCGTTGAGCAGTTTGAAATAGAAAAAAAAATCGACTACGCCCGCATCCGGTTCTAAAAAATAGAAAATTAGAGAATTAAAACACAAGCAAAAATAAAGATTTAATCTAAATTTTAGTAGGTCTGCAACTGTATGCAGATGCGGGCGCACTAGTTGCACCACGTTAAATTATTCGACACAAAAGTTTTGACTTTTGTGTCGTAACAAGATTTGTATTTTCTTTACACCATCAAAAAATTATTCTTTAAAGTACACCAAAACGGACAGCGCATAAAGTTAGGTATTGTGCAATGATTCTTTTTTTTGATCCTCCTTTGGTCAACAACTTACGCGAAGCGAATTGCAATACATATTATAGGTAACATTTAGTTTCTTATAGCTCAGCAGATTATTTTTAATCAAAATATAAAACTGGAATCCGTGCAACAAAAACAATTTAAACACGTTATGTAGGTACCGGTTTCAAATTGTTATTTTTAGGCACCTGTTCTGCTGACCTCTCACTACATTATTGGATTATTGGCATTATTGGAATTTTCTGCATTAATGATCCCTTGAGTTTGAGCGAAGGTTGTCGTCATACGTGATCAATACAACTTTTTCCTGCTGAAATCATTTCACATTGTACAGACAGGGCAAACATTAATCAGATATGTCTTACCAAAGTGCAGTCAAGCGACTAATACTGTTTGATTTGCCACGTGATAGCTTTTGGAGAAAACTACATGGAACGGTAAGAAGTACGAAAAACATTACTTTTTTATGTTTAATGTAATTCTAGGTTGATGTAAGATTAGGTAAAGGTCTCTAAGATGTCATCTGGGCTGATGCCATCGAATTCTCTATCTACAAGGTGTAATTACGATTTATAAACCGCAGGGGGGTACTTTTGTACTCATCATTATGAATAACTTTTATTACAGGACTACTCAACACAAAATTAGGGTCCACCCTAAGTTCATTTAGAATTTTGTATTTTTTTTTTTAAATAAGTAATTATTTGTGAAGTAAAGCACTAAACTTTTTTCTTGATATGTTTACGGGTTCATAACAATGTTTCGACCGTCAATTTTTATAGCGTCGAATTCAAGTTGATAGACAAAAAATGTGAAGTGCTTGAAAAAACACTTGTTGTACGAATTCTTTCACTTGAGTTCTCAGTCCGATTCAAAGCGTTGACGTTAGCCGTCACGTCCTGTCACAGCTTTTTATTTATTTTAGTGTTAATCGTGATTACTATGCCTGGTTTTCGTCGTCATATGGACATAGAAAGCGCAGTAAGAGCTGTTGCTATGCTTCAGGAAGGAGGCTCTCATATATCTGTAGCAATACGTCTCGGTGTATCGCGACGAGCTATCCGAAATGCGTGAAAATGCTTTCGAGAGACCGAGAGTGAAGCTAGGAGGCCTGGATCTGGAAGAGTTAGAGCCACAACTTCCCAGGAAGACCGATACATCAGTTTAACTGCGCGAAGAGAGCGTACCCGAGGCCGTACAAAACTGGCTGCGGCAATCTACTGGTACCAGAGTCCGTGATCAAATCATTCGTAATCGTCTCCACGAAGATGGTCAACAAGGTTTTGGGGGTCCAAGTGTTATGGTATAGACGGGGATAAGCTTAGTAGGCAAAACAGAGCTGATAATACTGGATGAGGGTACCGTAACTGCCGCCTGTTACGTTGAGCGGGTAATCCTACCTCATGTCGTCCCATTTTCGCAAAGAGTGGAGTGAGCGCCGGCGTTGTTTTAATGCATGACAATCCTCGCATACATACGGTCACTATCATAGTTTGGCCATGGCCAGTTATGAATCCCGATCTCAACCCTATCGAGCATTTATGGGATCAATTGAAAAGAAGCCTTTAAGTAAACTAAAGCCATGTTCACAGTCAACATGAGCTTGTAAACGCGCTAAAACTCTGCTGGGAACGAATTCCGGAACAAAATGTTACCCATCGTATTGATAGATACAGAGCAGAGGAGGCTTCACTCGCTGCTAATCATAATAACATTTATCATCAAACGGTTGCAGGAAATGAGCGATAGACTATGTTTATTTTTCAAGTTAAATTGAGTTTATTTCCCTTGCAAATCCTTTTTTTGTGTAAATGGATCAAAAGAAACTACCACTGACTGTGTTTAAACAATTTTTAAATCTTTAATACAAACATATCTATTCATAAAAAGCACTTTTCAGTTATCACGTTACGTAGCAATTTATAGCAGTGACCTCTAGCCTCGAGAGCAGTTCAATCCTTAACATAAAATTAATGGAACTCAATTAATTAAAATGTAGTTATGGTAACAAGAGATTAGTTTCTTAAGACGCAGGACCCAGTGTCATTGGACCAATTCTTGAGGAAATAATAGCATTTAAATCCTTTGTAATTTGGTGGAGGAATCTATTACGGATAGAATTGATGTTTTGCGTAAAACTTTGTCTAAATTACATCCTTAAATTACTGAGTTCAGTTTCAAATTAGTGTAAATAGTAAGTTGTTAATTGAATATAAGCATTGCCTTTATTAAATAAGTTTCAAGTGATAATTAGGTAAATAACAAAGATCATAATTAATAATTAAAATAAAAAAAACTGAAGTAGGTGTTTCCCTCTTACAAAGAAGAAGCCTGTGTCCCAGCAGTGGGAACATTATATGCTAAGTAGGTGTCAGTAGCGAAGGGTCAATTTTTGTAAGAGGTAAGCCGGAGTAGATATCTAGGTATTTGTCTATAGAATACTGAATGTGCAATTTTTTTTTTTTTTGACTTAATGAATATTTACACCAATTTTCCAATAAGCCATGTAATAAAATACTCCCCTATGAAATTGACTATCCCTCTGCACCCCGTTAGGGGTAGATTTTCTAAAAACCTTGATATACTTTATTATTTACTTTGGTCTTACATACTGAGTTTAGTTAGAGTTAATTGGACCGCGCGTTAAAATTCTTCCATACAAAATTTTACACCCCCAATCTTTCTTCAGTTTCAAGTTTAATAACCAAATGAATAAGATTTTTCATATAAACTGTATCCTCGCTTTTCACCCCTACAGAGGTGGAATTTCGAAAAATCGTTTGGGATAATAACTATGTTCATTACTTGAAATGAACATGCCACGCAGTAAAATCCTCCTCTGTAAAATTAACTACCCCTTTTCACCCCGTTAGGGGTAGATTTTCAAAAAACCCTGATACTCGTTATTCTTTATTTTTGGTCTGAAATATAAATACCGAGTTTCAAGTTAATCGGACCGCGCGTTAAAATTCTTCCATACAAACTTTTCCATGAGATACGAAGTATTTATTTTGACTTCGGTTTTTACAGGAAACCACTGAACAACTCGGCATTTTTATATTTTAACACGATCACGGTCGAAATCGTACTAGTTCGCTGAGACGGCCATTTGCCTAGTAGGTACAGGCCCATGCTGCTCATGGCGCGTGGACACAGACGCGCCCCCATGCCATTTCTTCTGTTTTTTACATTTTTATGGTAGGAATCGAGTTGTATGGAACCACTGGAAGGTGTCCATCAAAATGCTATTAGTGTTTAACTTGTGACGGTGACGTGAGGTAATGTTAAATACATTACCAACTCGCCCATTTTAGTGTTCTATGCCAAAATAGGAAAACGTAACACGTACCTCCACCTAAAAGTGGGAAAAGTTAAAACTTCGAGTTCGGGTGACAAAATGCTGAAAGTTAGAAAGTCACCAAAAAGTTAAATATTTCATTGTCTTCTAATTTTGGAAATGGAATTCCAGATCAAAAATGTAAACAAAGAAATATCATTGCCAAAGTAACATTCCAGGGGTAGTCAATGTTTCACTAGTCTTCTTAGGTAGTGATAGAATATTATTATCCTTTTTGGTCGATGGCCCTGGCTAGCATCCATAGTAGGTAGATACGTCTATTTTTTTACGTTTAAACACGATTTTACGCAACAACAAAATAAACAAAAACGTAAAATACAACAACTCAACAAATAAAAACTCACGAGGGGCACGCACATTCAATCACGACAAACTTTAGAAACCGAATGACTCCGAATTACCAAAAAAAAGTGGCGATCTGTACGTACAGTCACGAGCATAAGTATGTACACACTTGGCTTTATTCAAAGGCGATTTTCTCCTTTTTTTTTAATGAAATTGTATGTTATTACGAACATAGTATGTTTGAACCCATAGGTTTATGTAAAGTGTCGTATTTAAACTTTGCATTCGTTATTTCGTACAAAAATCGCAATTAAAAGTTGCCAAGTGTTGACATATTAGTGCTCGTGACTGTACGCCCATTTGAATCGATTAAGTATTAAGATAGCGCAATATTATTTACGATTTTTTAACCGACTTCAAAAAGGAGGAGGTTCTCAATTCGTCGGAACCTTTTTTTTTTTTTTTTTTTTATTTTTTTTTTATGTATGTTCCCCGATTACTCGGAGACGGCTTGACCGATTTCAAAAATTATTTTTTTGTTTGAAAGGGTATACTTTCCAGGTGTTCCCATTGTCATCAGGTCAGGATCTGATGATGGGATCCTGGAGAAATCGAAGGAACTCTTCAAGTATTATAGGCACACCTATAGCGATTTGGGTATTTTTTATAGTAACTCGTGCATTTGCTCTCTGAAAGCATCATTTGGTGAAGTGGAACTGATGATGAAGACCACAAATGGCCACCGGAACTACTCAATAATAAGTATTTCCCGGTTTGCGATTCGATTACTTACTTTAATATGGTTGCTAAGCAAGTTATGATCGTCACGAATGCGAATGGTGAAATGGAGCTGATGGTGGAATACCAGGAGAACTCCTCAACAATTAACGTCCCTGCATCGGGAAAAGCAATATTTTGTAAAAGGCGATAAGCAAGTTGGCATTAGGCTATTGTAACTTAGATACCTACATTATAAACAGACACACTAAAAAGCGAGAAATAAAAACTTTTTAACAAAAAAAAAAAACCGACTTCCAAAAAAAACACTACAAAGTGAAAAATAACTTTTATTTCGGAAGTCGGTGGCAAAAAACTAAAATACAGATCCAAAGACACCGACTTCCGAAATAAAAGTTATTTTTCACTTTGTAGTGTTTTTTTTGGAAGTCGGTTTTTTTTTTTGTTAAAAAGTTTTTTTTAAATTCTCCTGTTTAGAAGGAAAACCATTTTATGAATACCTAGAAAATAATAAATGAAAGTCCAAATTTTTAGAGCTTCTGCCTTATTGCTAGTATCATACAAATAATTTGCACGATTTTATTATTATTTCAAACAGTTATAAGATTTTATTCTTCGATCATAGTTTACGTAACTTTAAAGCTGAAAGCTGTGTTATTTTACCTGTTTAAGATATGCCTACAATTTTAGCACTATATTATAGTACTTTTCGACAAACTATACAATTGAGGTTTATTATTTCAAATTGGCAAAATCTTTGTATACATTTTTGATCTTGAATTCCATTTCCGAGATTAAAGTAATACTATATAGAGAATTCATTTTTTGTATGTTTGTTTGTTATGCGTTCACGCTAAAACGGCTGAACGGATTGATGAAATCTGGCACATAGTAGACATAACCTGGATTTGGACATACGATACCTTCTAATCCGATATTCCCACGGGATCGAGACTTATGTGGGTGAAACCGCAGGGCGCAGCTAGTATTATGAGTCAGCAATTGAAAGATAAAATATCTAATAGTAGGTGCCACTGTTTTCATGAAAATTCTTCAAAAAGTCCAGAAATATCTTATAAGCTGGATAGCAACGCGGTCAAGGTTCTGTAAAGTGATGCCTTTGTTATTCGATATGTAATTAAAAGTTTATGGTGGGGGAGAGAATGTTCAGCCTGCAAACTAAAACAACATAAAAAAAACCGGGCAAGAGCGAGTCGGACTCGCGCACCGAGGCCGAGGGTTCCGCACCATCAAATGTTTTTCAATTTTCATTGGCAAGGCCTATATTCATCAGAGAATTTTAATCCTGTGCACTGCGGTGTAGAATATTGCAGTTTTATGTCAGCGCCATCTCTTGACCGATAGTGGAACTAATGTAACTTTTGTTGATGATTTCTGAAAAAGTGTGGTATTTGGAGACTTCGTTTTATTTTTCCTGTAATCTTTACATAAACTTCTATCAGCGGGCAATTCTCAAGGTTGGCGCTGGACTTCCTTTTCGATTTCCTACTGCACAGGTTTACAAAAAATGGGATCTCCTGACGTTCAGGCAGACGTTCTTATTACACATAATATTAAAAAAACACTCCCAGTTGAAGTACAAAAAGGACTTATCTAAAGGAAAACGTAGGAAGGGCACGGTATGCTACAACCCCTCATTTAAAACCAGCTTTGCTCATAAATTCTATTGCTTCCTTGGTTCATTCATGTACAACAAGGCAAACACCGCTCTTTCCATTTACCAGAAGCTCAGAAGTGGTTGTAGGGCTTCTGTGAGTAAATGGCTAAAAAGTATGGACTATGAAGCAACTGAAAAATTATTGATTCCCTTAACTTGATACTTCTTACTTACATTAATTATCTTATATAAAACTACATACGCTTTACTTACACAAATCAACTCACTTACACATGCACACAACACTCAGTCTAATTCACGCTTTAAAGTTTCGGTTATCGTTAAAATAATTACGTTACGTTATTTTTATCTCTTTTGTTTTTCTCTTTCTTATAATGTTAATTCTCTTCAGTCTCATAAAAGCACCCAATTTAAGCTTATACATAATATGAAGCGTTCGTGGGGCCCTGGTGACTTGTACTACAGGCGTTGCATGCAATGCCTATTTCATGCACCAGTCTCTCTCAAATGTAAACTTATCCTTAAGCTAGTTTTAAGCACTACTACTGTACATTTGTGAAGAGAAAATAAATAAACTTATTATTATTATCACATAGAATAATTTCAGATTTTTCTCTTTGCAAACTTCGGAGATAAGGGGGGGGGGGGGGTACGGTATTTTTTTACATTTTTCATCAAAAGGCCTAAAAAAAAAAAGAAATAATGTTTGAAAATCTGCAAACTGCGCTCTTTTATATGATACCCCCACATGCCCCAGTAGCCCCACTTCGAATTTTTCAGACCCCCTTTCAGTCCCTGTTGCAAAAATATACATGTATTTTTATTTCTTTCTTATTTGCAAAATAGTTGGGCGTCATCGTAACATCAAACGTCATCTAAAACTATTCCAAATTTCAAGTTGATAGCATTAGTAGTTCTTGAGATATCCAGCTGTGACAGACAGACAGACTTAGTCTCACCATAAGGGTTCCGTTTTACAATTTTGGTATGGAACCCTAAATTAATTAATGTGACAGAAGATAGAATTATATTTTTGTATTGAATTACTTTCTTCAAGTACCTACCTAGTAAGGACCTATTACTAAGTCTTGTTCTGAAGTTCAAAATTACAATTTCTGAAACTACATTTCGAACCTGAAAAAGTTTCAGTCCCTACTATATTCTTTGCATGTGCCCAAAACACATCCCTAGTAATCATAAAAGAATAATAACTGATGATCAAGTCTTGTTTAGTAGATGTTAGCGTAAATATTTCAAAATCTCGGGATTACTCGGGTTGCAAACTTCAGACGACGGTCTCCCAGAGTAGGATCCAACAAATTGGCCATAATATATCACGGCTGACCAATTTTCTTTAAACCACGAACAATTCACATTATCTGAAGGTATAACATCGAAACCGATTCATATCTTGAAATATGGAATGGATAATAGACCGAGCATCTCAGCGAAGTTTATTCATGCGACTAATTTTCTATGATTCAGCATTCCGTGGGATTTGAAGCGAGTTCGAACTGACTATTGTAAAAAATATCTTTGAACTATCAACCGTTTTCTGGTTTGGATTCCAGATCTCTGGAAATAAACCTGTTTAAAGATTCATATTCGTTCTTAAATTTTTTGTCATGTAGTGTGGGTGGAATATTTTTACGCCAAAGTAACAAATTCATGAAGTTAGGTACGAGTATATTCTTGTTTGGCGTGAAAAGCAGAAAAGTATATACAGATAGGCACGCAAAGTCTCAAAACTCGTTATAACACGGATTACGTTGGTTTAAAATGTGCTTTAGAAATAGGATTATTTAATCATATCCATTTAGATTTTACGGTTTGGATGAAAGCTTATCAGAATACGGATGCACGCCTAAGATAAGTCAACTCTGTTTAAGGTCAGGGACACATTCGGATAGAATAATGAAGAATAGATTAAAAAGACTTTTTGCCTATCTATAAGAATAGATTAAGTTATACGGTCTTTTAGTTTTATTGTATCTGTAATTATATTCTAGAGATTTTAGGTTACGAAGAGCTAAAGTTTTAGCCGGTTCTCAGGACAAAAATAAATATATGAATAGATAAATAGCTTTAGTTTTTTTCTCTCTTAAGTTTCTGGAAATATAGAGTGGCTAAAAACAGCAATTACTGCGGCGTTTAATTAATGTGTCGAGCTGAACTTAGGAATAATTTATTATTTCGGGGAAAAAACATGTCGCCTAATGCTAGGATTTGTGGGCCCTATAACTCCACAAGTCCAATATACCATTCTGCAAAAATAACGTTAGTTAGCTGACACTTTCATAGAATAATAATATAGTTTATTAAAATAGGCATGTATTTAATTGAACCTTAATAATTCCCATTTTGCGCTCCTAAAGATATTATTAAACTCAATTTTTTGTGAACGTCAAAGAAATCCTAAATCATCTTTATTTTAATCAACTGTATAATTTGACTTGTGTGTCCGAAAAAATAATCCGTCATCTACAAGGTGAACCTTTATAAAATCGGAGCGACCGGCAATTTAATGGAATTAGCTAAACTCAAAACCTTTTTGGTCCACTGGAAATATCAAATGTGCTCTTTTATCTATACTATTTTATATTATTTATTAGGTAATAAACCGGCCAAGTGCGTGTCGAGCCACGCACAGTGTAGGGTTCCGTAGTAGTCCGTTATCACAATATAGTATGATTCTGTTGTTCTTTAATCGGAATATAAGTAATGGTAAAGATATTAGGAGTTAATGGGTATGTAGCGGTATCTACAACGCCACATGGGAACAACGCGTCATACTGACGTCACGCAAAAACCTGCATCTCGCAGGCAGAGTTTACCGCGCAACTAGCATAGATACAACGGCCCGACATGAATCATCCGGCAGTTGCCCGCCAGACACAACACCCGTCTGGTCGGAGGATCCTCCCTTTTATATAGAGGATGAGTGAACTTTACACCCTATTTCTCATACCTCTATAGTATAGTAACCTCTATAGGGTTAAGTAGTAGCCCGTTATCACAATATAGTACTATTCTGTTGTTCTTTATTCTAAATATAAGTAAGTAATGGTAAAGATAATATGAGTAATGGTTATAATAACAAAAACGACTTTAAATTTGAATTATCATTTCTAAGACGTGCTAGGATGTCGATCACTCGAATATACTCGAATGAAAACGTAACCCGTTGGTACAGCGCCATCTAGCGGCAGTATTAAGAAACTTTTGATAACTTATTAAAGAAAATGCTGAGAAAACTAAATATATATTTTACCCTTTTAAATCCATTTTGATTAATGAAAAAAATTAACTACAGGTATAACAACTTGTTTTGGGCATCATCGATGGGTCCAAATGAAAATCAAGTAGTTAAGTACTATTACTAAACAATTTTGTAAACCATAACCATACTTAATAACCGTGGATCATTTGGCAATTATTAGCAAATCTTTTTAAGAAGGTAGATTAGGTAGAGGTAAAATAAAACAGTTTAAAAGAAGCATAGGTAGGTACAGTTTATTAGAATATCAATTAAAAATCAGAAAGAGCAATGAGATTAGTAGCACCACGTAATACAAAGATCACAATGGAACTTTCCGTTGTCCAAACTTTTTTAAACGATAGTTTAAAGAAAAAACAAAAGTTAAAAAGAAGCGCGATCATTAAAAAAGATCCTCATTGTTTAAAGTTCTCAAAATTGTTTTTTTTTTTTTTTTTTTTTTTTAAACACATTTTGACGCATTGTTAAATATTTCCCTTTAAAATATAACTACCTAGTAGATAAATATATTTGTGTAGGTACCGCATGGAGTCGCTTGACTCTACTTACTAATTGTTAATTGCATTGTGGTAATCAAATCATGATTTAACAACACAACAATAACAACACTTTAGACAACACCATAGTCAACGTGTAAGTTCAACAGGTAACATGTAACTGTAGCTTGCTAATGTTCATGAAAGAAAATAAACTTGAGTTATGTAGGTAGGTACTAGACGTAGGTATAGAATGATAAGTAGGACCTATCGACGTGTGTGTAATTACGTTATCTAAGTCTGGAAATGGTCTCCAAATGCTTCGAGTTATTAAGTTATTACTAACATATGGTGCCCGGTGATGGCGACGCACCTGTTGGGACTTGCTTGGGAATGTTACTAATACTGCAAAAGCTTTTGTACAATTTGCGACATCGCGGTTAAGACACGGTAATGTAGATATTATATATATTTTGGGTACCTACATTGAATATTAGTAACATCATCACAATGATTAAATAAAAGTTTCGAAGATAGGCACAAGCTAATAAATAAAAAATAGAACAGAATTCGTACGAAATTAAATCGCAAGTAAATCGGAACCTAAGATGTTCATTTATTTTCATTTTATTTACGAGTATAAAAGTAAAAATCAATAAAGTAAGTAAAAATTTCGGTTCCGCACCCAGCAAGAGAATCTTTGTGACAGCTGGCTGCTTTTGTCTATACTGGGGTTAGGACCTGTATGACATATATCTCCAGAGGTGGCAAAACGGGCAACAAATATTCCTGCAGAATGAATAACAAACGCGGATATGTATGAATATCATTTTGAGACTTTTGGCAGCTGATGAATGTAGTTTGGTCACAAACTCATAAATATGCAATGGGGTCCAACTTGGGGCAGCTCCGAGACTGCGGATATGGACTGCATTTTAGAAAAGGCTTATATTAGCCGTGGATCTTTAAATTGAGTAGATGTTGCTAAAAGCCAAAGCTGTAGAAAGAATAAGTATTTTAAGGCACAAATGACTATGAACTATCTTTTTTTTGGTAACGCCTTATTGAAATCGGTTTTACTAATATAAGCTTCCGTTTCTTCGCGAAGATACTGATTGAGAGCTTTTACCAAGAAAAGTTGAGAGTAATTAATCTTAATTTTTATTCTTGTGAAGGGTAAAACTAAGAATCAAAGTGGAACGTAAAACATTTTTAAATGAATATTTTATCTTTGAGCTATTTTAGAATATAGTCCACCAATGAACCTCTTTGCTTTACCGTCAGACTAAGTAAGATTCTCAAACGTGCATCAAAAATCCCAAGACGTGAAAGTTGTTTGTAAGCGAATATCTTTCAAAAGTAAAAATGTCTTGAGAGCAAGCTTTCAACCTCGCAACTTCAAATTTTTGAGAGTTCTCAAGTAAACAGGCTTTTATAGAGATATTTTAAAACAACAAAGGGAATATGCAAATGTTGTTTGTTTAAAACTGGGAACAATTTGGCTCCATGTTGATCTAAGTTGTTGAGAGTTTTCTATACAGCGATGTTGAGTGTTGATTCCTTCAGTGTTTGCCGTGTCGTGTGGCAGGTCGAACTTGCCTTAGACACAGTAAAGATATGAACAGTACGGAAACTACGTACTAACGTTCGAAACGGCACACTCACACAGACGCGCGCATCTACGGTATCCCTAAGCGGCACCCGTTACTGAGAGCACCGCGACTATCGCTAGGGGTACCGTAGATGCGCGCGTCTGTGTGAGTGTGCCGTTTCGAATGTTAGTACGTAGTTTCCGTACTGTTCATATCTTTACTGTGCTTTAGATATCTCGCTATCTTTTAGCCTTTATGACTGGTCCCCCAAATCTGACACAATCTATAATAATAAAATATTTTCCTCAAAAATAAAAAGAAAATCCGAAAACGTTTTTCCGCTAAATGTTTTAGGAAGAATTAAATTAATCCTTTTGTACGGCAGCAGGTCTGTCTAACTTCAGACCAAAGAAATCTTTGCGCAAAACGATAGAAATGATAAAACTGGATTTAACGAAATGTTTTCAACCTTTATCGGGCAACAACAACAATATAACTAACAATAATAATGACACTTATCGGTATAGCCTTTTAAAGTTTGTGTAGCAATTGGATACGACCGACTGAACTTGTTTACACGTGGACCTTGAATCTGTAAAATGTAGGGCAGAAGGGCGTAACTTTAATTGAATTAACATTTCCTTCACTGTTGTGTTCTCTTTGTAAGCACCTATTATACAACACATGTCCTATGAATATGAGTAAATACTTTTTACAGTCATCTTTAGTAAAAGAGTGGGAATCTGTAATATAATAATTATATTATAATATTATCCAAAGCACCTGCCATCTAATCTCTTCACCACCCTTGGTTGACTTTTAGAGAATGCCTAAGGCATTAAGTCCGTCTTTGTACTTTTTTGTGCGAAAAATTTTAATAAATAATTAAATCTATCATGGAATATATAACAACGAACTAATCGTGATCTTACAATACCAGTAACGGACACTATCCTTGTTTGTTTCATGAACGGTTCCTTGACTACTTGGCAGTCCTTAGATAAATCAGTGTTTTATCTCAATACGACTTTAGACCTCAAGGTGTTTTTGAAGTTGACATCAGGTAGTACAGACGTGCGCTCGGATCCAAGGGGGTCTGTTTAGATAGCGATATCTGTTCTATAGACATGAACTCTTTGGAAGAGTAGATAGGTAGTCGTTGTCGATTTTCGTTTTAATGATGATCAAGAGATTTTTATACACCACGTAACAACTATACTCCAAATAACACGCGGAATGTTGTTGTATCTGGTAAAAAGCCACGCGGGTTATGGGATAAGAGTGTATGATTAGTCAAGTCATAAATGGTTTACACATATTGTGTAGTATTTTTTGCTGGTAGATAATGAACTCGACAGTACCAACTCTGCGACGCCTGCAACTGAACTAAAAGGCACTCACGACTGACTGATGGCAGCATAAACAATGTCTGAATGTCTGGACCAAATATCCCATGTGCCAAGCTAAAACATTGTATTTAAACACATAAAGTTGGCAATATTAACGTACCTACTTGTAAAAATACCCAGTAATTATTTGTTTCTTCCAAAGATCCAAAACACAAAAACCAACCAAGTTGGTAGTGTTGTCCCGAACACTTCATACATTCGAGTCAACGTTTTCTCATCCCAAGGGCAAGAGATTATTACCACATGTGTGAAGTAATAGAATCAGTATGCAAGCCACGATACAGCCTCTCTTAATTATATAGTTATAAAATGAATGGCTCGTCTGGAGTCTGAGATTCAGCGTCAGTTTTGCATACTATGAATTAATTTAATTTTGTTGGCTTATTTACAGCTGGAGTCATGAATTTGTCACCATTACATTTTACTTTTATGTTTAGTCTCTCTCGCTATTTAATTAGTATGTAGGCAAATCCACAATAATTAATTATTTAGGGATGAATACGGTTCACAGGGTTAAAGTGCTTTTATTAATTCAAGGCTTTGCCAGTTCTTGTTGGATTTAGAATGTGTGTCCCGTACCCGTAACAACGCTATCGGCACGTGGCGTGGTGCGATTGTGAGGGAGTGAGGGAAACCGCAGCGCCACTTTAATCCTCGTTTAGTTCGGATAACGAGAGGAATGTTTAAAACTAGGCCGGGCACATAAGGTGCGGCTTTCGTGTAACTGTACGACACCCACGTCCATGGTCCACGTTCAAGCTACTAACATAGCCAGGCCTTTTATAGACCAAATTGAATGTTAGAGAACTAACCATGTTTAGCAATGACGAAGATGATTCAATTAAGTCTTCAAATTAGGGCTTTTCATTACCTATGCTTTGTTACTCAAGTTGTCAAGAACTAACCCTTAATAAATTCAAATCTTTTATAAAGCGAAAACTATGCCAGAAAGCCTATTTTACTGTAAAAGACTTTAGTGAGGACAAAAAGGCTTGGGATTGAGCTGCTCCAATAGGTTTAGACAGTGAATGTTGTTTTTATTTTTTATTTAATTTTTTGCTATTTTACACTTTATTTTTTTTTATCTATTTACTTATACAATGACAATGACATGTACATTTACTGTATAATATTATTTTAATTATTGTAAATGTGAGGACTATGTGGGTCATTGTTTTCGTTTTAATCATGGTCTGGCAGTTTGAGTAGTTTATGCGGCCCACCCAATTATCCTGTCTTTAGTATTGTTCGTCGAATCGTTGAGCTGCATAGTTACTGACAAATGCGTGCACTGACTGGACAGGTCTACTCAATCTGTGGTTCTTTCCTCAAAAGATCATTTCAGACACCAATCTACATGGTCCTCAAAGATTATGTCCGGATTTTTTATATACACATTGACATTGATGAATTTTATATATACCTACAATGACATGAGTATTTACTTTGTAAAGTATTTATTTTATTCAATTATTGTGAATGTGAGGACTATGTGGGTCATTTCTTTTTTTTTTCTGTTTTCCTTCTTAGTTAGTTTAAATCATGATCTGGCAGTTTGAGTAATTTACGCGGCCTACCCAAATGTCCTTTCTTTGGTAGGGTTCATAGATATCCGTGGATGGTCGAATCGTTGAGCTCCTCAAGTTCTGAGTTGAGCTGCACAATTTTTGACAAATGCGTTCACTGATTGGATCTGTGTGGTTCTTTCCTCAAAACACAATTTCAGACAACAATCTACATGGTCTTCAACGATCTGACCAAGATTTTGTCTGGACTTTAAAAGAGACTGTGACCTCTGAGTTTGTTTTGGCCTTTCTTCTCAGAATAGTCAGATAGGAAACGCCGACCTCACCTAGTTTAAAAAAATGTAATTGACGTGTAAAAGTGTTTGTGGGGTTCAGGGGTCAGACCGGAATAACTCATCGATTTCTTAAGCTGAATTAATTAAATGGAAATGTAGGTGTAGACACGTCGATGAACCTACGTAGGTCCAAAGGCGACCAGCTGCTCCCTAATTGCTTTACACACTTTTAATTACAATCTGAATAATTTTGAAGTTAATAATCCATTGCAATAGGTTCAAAAAATTTGTCTGTTCGAAAAATAACGCAATGAATGTTGTTGAACTGTCAAAATAAAAAGCCATTGCTACTGATAGTGTGTTACGCAATTACCTTGCGGACCTGGAAATTCCAACTAATGTATTTGGACGGGAATCATGTGAAATTCATGAAAGGGGTTTTGAGTTGCAGCAAAGCGAGTGGTGAACAAGAAATTCTCATCTGATCAAATTGAGAGACCGCTGTAGAATTCCTGTCATACTGGGTATATTGCTGTAGCAGCTACTTTACATTAATCAAAGCTATGTTACAGCTACAGTAACTGCAACTACTATATTATTACCTAAGTTTACATTTAATCTTTGAGTTGATTGAACTGTAAAGCTTTGAGTGCGGAGCTGCGTAATAAATATTTGTATTTTATTTTAACATCCAAAAAATACAACCCTTTGGTTGAAAGGCGGGAAAATTTGTTATAGTAACAAGCACTGGGAGGCACTCAGCAATTTCATGGCTGTGCGCAGATAAATATTGGTTGTTATGCTTGCATAATCAAGAGAGGTAGGTATTCATATGTTGTCTGATGAGTTACCTTGGTATTAGTAGATTAGGTTTACCAAGACTATTCCTTTCCAAAGCCTTAACGTTCTAGCGCACTTTAATTAAACTTCGTTATTCACGTACTTCTGTAGCAAAGGGCGATCTCCGTCGATTGATCAGTGAGGCGTTTCATCTCTACATTTATCACGGGTTTCTTTACTTTTGTGTACTAATGAAACGCTGGCGTTTGCCTCGGATACATAAATACTCATCTAGGTACTACTTATTAAGCCTGATATAATTATAAGGATTCGATTTAATGTGCTGTTGCGTGTAAGGCAAGAATCGTTCGATCTGTGGCATCTGTATGGGATTCGCCTAAATCGGCGCAGATCGATGGGTAATTTATACGGTACAGAAAACAAAATTATACCGACTATCTAAACATTAAGAAGTTAGGATTTTTCGTATAAACGGTAAAAGTTACATAGTAAACAATCCTGAGGCAACGAAGTTACTCAGACAGATAATTTAATAAAAATATTATGTCCACGGAGGCTTTTTTCATATGAAGCTTGGAGTAAAACAAATATTACAAAGCCCCTAAAAAAGAATAACAAAGAAAAATTGTAGAGAGTAAAAACTACGCATTTGCAGTGAAAAAACAACATATTTTTTTTAACGTAATGCCTACTTTCGGATTCTAAAATCGTTAGAAATACTTTATTCTACTATACTAGACTAAGCTGAAAATATGATATAGAAACAAGTTTTTTTTAGCTTGATTATAATATCGATAGCTATACGAGAAAATTGATACATGATTTTATACATTTTCTTCTGTGCTCTCAAAGATAATACTGAATAAGAAATTAGGTACAGTGTTCCTACATTGTCAACAGAACAGTAAAATAAATACAGATAATGATCTCACTTGTGTGAAAGAAGCACAATAACTTGCCTATAGGTAGAGACACGTTACTTTGAAATGTTTCCAAGTGATTAACAAACTTTGTTTAGCTACCATTGTAAATTTGTAAATTAACCTTGAAATAACTTTTAATTGGCATTATACCTATTTTAGCAATGCATGTAATGCTCATTGAAATTCCTGCCTTTTGGTTAAAAGGTCTAGAACATATGAAGAAAGAAATATTATGAATTTTTGATACTGACATAAAAACTCTTCTATAAACGAGCAACCATAGATAAAATAACCCTAAGTAGGGCTACCTAGTACATACTTGTGAACCTAATAAGAACCTTTCTTTGCCTAGGTAGGTAGCTACACCAACTTTAATAATGGCTTTTGGTAGAGGCTCGTAAAAAAGGGGAAACAGAATCCTTGTATGTGACGAGATTTAATTTATCACCTTCGCGTATCTCCCGAATCATTTAGGCTTATTTCGGTACATGTATTTTTGCCAGAAGGGAAGTTTTATACAATATTTCAGTCTGAGCAAGTGCTATTATCATTATATATATATACCTAATGATAGGTGACGTTGACGATAGAATAAAATATATTTATGTTTGAGCAGGGTGTGCACAGGGGGCCTAAAAAGGCCACTTTGGCAGAATCATAAAAGGATAACTTTATGAATCATATCATGGCGAAGACAGACCGTGTTTTTATTTTTTTCGCTGCACTACGTAGGTACAATCAAAGAGATTTGGATTGGATTGATTGGTATTTTAGCACAGGCAAAAAAAATACCTAACTGAAAAATGCTTCATCAATGGGATTTGATACGATTAACTTAACAGTTAACTGACCATTATGATTCATAATGTTATCCTTTTATGATTCTGCCAAAGTGGCTTTTGTAGGCCTGTGGCTTTGGGGACCGATTTTAATGAAACTTCATACGCATAAGCTCGAGCTTATGCGTATGAAGTTTCATAAATATCCCGTAAATTTAACTAGAATTCTAAAATTGTTTGGCAGGTTTGTTCGGTTTAGTCGAATCGAATTAGTTTTCAAGCAAATGGAACAATTTTGGGAAAGTTGTCGGATACTTTGAAGTACCCGTGTATATCGTGATTATTACAAACTACAAGTTAACAAGTAATAGGTACCTACTAGGTACATTTTTGTTACAATATAAATTAATCAAAACTTGTCATAATATTCAATTTAGTTTTCAAACGAATTGAAACAAGCAATTAAAATAACTTAACACTGAAAAACGCCCTACTTACTAATGCAGAGAGAAGTAGGTACCTACTCCTACTATTAACTGGGTTAACATATTAAAATGTCTATTGTGTTGTCTCGTCTAGATTATACCTAACGAGGTAATAAAAATATGCTTTTGATGCTTGCTTAATAAAACAGTTTTTTTTTTATAAAGCAAATATCTTTAACATATTACACTAAACTTATAGTAGGTAACCTGCACCTATTATGAGATGGATTAAAATATGTAGGAAAATATTATAACTAGCGGATGCAAGAAAGATTTCCATAATATTAGCGAAGTTTCAAAATCTCTCTAGCGTCTTTAAGGAAATTCACGTTCTTGCATTATTATGCAGAGCGCCGCCGGAACAGCCATCAACGTGGGCAAGGCTTGCGGCTACGGCTATGCACGTCTTCGGTGTTGTATCCACTCTTGTGTTACCCATACCGACTAAACCGCAAACGTAATGTAGAATACCTATTGGTAAAGAAACAAAGCAGGTATCTACATAGTTTGTTTTGTTTTTGCAGCGTTAAGCCAACTATATAATTATTTCTGTTCTGTATTTATTTAGGTTTTTTATCTAGTGTTTAACTTTATTTCAAACTAGCTTCTGCCCGCGGCTTCGTCCGCGTGAAATCTCTTGTTCCCCCGACCCTCTCGGCGTCGCTTGGCCGCGCTATTACTTCGTTTTCACTTCGTTTTTCTAACCTTATTTTTATTTTTGCTCGGCTCCTAAAAAGCCTAGCGTGATGTTAAATAGCCTATATTAAATAGCCTTTTAAAAAAATTGGGCTATCAAATGCAAAAATAATTTTTCAAATCCGACTGGTATTTCCAGAGAAGAGCTTGTTCAAACATAATAATAAAATAAAATAAAAAACAAACTTTTTAGCTTTATTATTAGTACAGATGTGTTTCGTTTAAAACATAATTATAATCTTACATAATTACTTGTCGAGATACATTATAGAAAGTTAAGGCCGGAACTCGATAGACATGAGCTCAAAATAATGCTCATCTGCGGGTTCGGGGCTGCTCAATCTAAGTTAATTGTTTATATAGCTACTCTTGACAGATTATGCCCACATGTCTGTATAGATAAGGGTGAAATACGGATTAATTAAACTTTAGCCTCTCTCAGCCTTTATTGTACACACAGAGACGTCAAATTGTTAATTACGACACGAGTACGCAAAGAACAAACTAATTTTCGCTCTTATTCCAACTTTTATTAGTCTGTACTTGTTTTTAGGCAGGTTTTGGAAGCTCTGGAAAGTGTTTCGTGTTCACTAAATCATTACTGCATGTCGCCCTTCCAACCTAACTAATAATTTAGGGCGGACAAGAGTTACTGTTTCATAGTTTCGTTAGCTATTTAATCGATTTTCTTGAAGTTTGTTATGTTGGATATTATTAATTTATTTTTAAAACCAGGATATGAATCGACTTCAAAATTAAAACTTTTGCCTCTAAGAAGTATCAGAACGTAGGATTTAATTTCTGAACACATACTTTTTCTTGGTCAAAGTCGAATTAATTGTTAAACCAAATTTAAATCGCACGTAATTTAACTGTATAAACTGGTGATACTTATTTAAAATAAATTATCAGACTTTGATGTTATTGAAAAAGGTAATGCGGTCGGAGAGACTTTTGAAAAAGCCTAAGTAAAAAGTCATAATTCGAGGTTTGGCTCTCGCCTATTTCCGCCTTCAATATTAGACCAATTTAAAAGATATTTCATAATCTGAATAAGAAAGATATAGACAGTGCCCCTATATTTTTCTTTTTTCATTAACAGGTGTCAAATTTGTACACTAGGCCTCTGTTAACAGCGGTTAAAATCGGCATTTTTTGAGGGTTCTAGTGCTTATAAAAATATATTATCATCAAAAAGGAAAACAAGTAGTTAATATTTATTATTCAGTAAAAAATCATTGCTTTATGGTCATTAGCCAGAAAGAAAACAGGCGAGAGCGTTTCTATGGAGAAACGACCAGCCGCATTTCCTCCTAAAGCCCATTTTACATACAAGATTAAAAACGTGATCTTACTTTTAAGAACAGGTAAAGACGTAATTAGATCGATTACGTAGCCTCTCTATTTTTGTTAAGTAAAAGTAAACAAAAGATTGTCATTTTTCTTTGGTAGGTACTTTTGGCATCGATCTGCGTTCTATGCGGTCTCGTGTTATTTCGCACCCTATATTATTTTGTGTTTAGCCTATGGACGTAATCGTCTATTATATTACGTCCATGGTTTAGCCGTACTCTATAGTCCGTTCGTTTATTATACCTCTGATTTTGCATCGCTGTCCATATCACAGTGATCTTTATTCTTATACTAATAAGGTTGCTGTTGGGTTGCTGCCACTGACAAGACAAGTCTGTCAAAATCTTTGTGATCTTTATTCTCATTACTTTATTATAAAGTTGCTGTTTTGTTGCTGCTGTCAGAGATAAAATGTCTTTGAAATACTGTACATATTTTAACACATTAATGTAAAATGCCACAGATTAAAATAATACCACATAACCCCAAAAATATTTTGCGCATACTTTTAAAAATATGTTGAATTTCGTACTAATTTATAAATAAATAGGCAAATGAAGTTTCATTATCAACAAATTACGTTTTGTAAGATATTTCTAGTCCAAGCAAGTTAGTTCCATAATGTCAAGTCCTTAACTAGTCGTAGTCGAATTTAGTAGGTAGATACTTGTTGTGAATTTCACAGAGGCTTCCCACAATAATCAAGAAATGGTCGGTAGGTTAACTAATATAACTACATACTTCGAGCTCCAACCAGCAGACCTATTCTGTAAAAATGTCACCGTGAAAACTTAAGTGAAGTGAGCTTTCAATAGTGTCACTCCTTAGCATCACGTGGAATGACTGCTCACTTCACCTAAGTTTTCACGGTGAGACATTTACAGAATATCACCGCAAAGCGCCCACGATTCCGGCAAAAAGAGCGGAATTCGACGGAAACCCTCTACTAAAAACCTTTTGAAAACTGTTTTAAGAAAACATTCTTCGACAAATTGTTCTTTCAACAAGTTCGGTCTAGCGAAACGTTTGTTGGTGAACCCTCCATCAAATTCAATACAAACATTTTTGCCAAATCATTATCGATTTTATATCGTAAGGTATAGGTTGGCTGATTGTTGGATTTGTCAACATGTGACCTTTTTAACCTTATTATTTTAGTATTTTTGCTTAAGTTAGATACCGTGACTTTTTTCTCACGTCTTGTTTGTACAAAAATCATGACGTCCAGCGTCAATTTATTGTAATGTCTGTTTCAAAAGTATCTGATGAAAGTATTAACAAACCCTGTTTAGGTTAAATTCTTTCGCAATAACTCACTAAATGGAATTAGTAACACATTCATCTGTATTTAGAATATTTCAACTTTATGTTCCACTACTTTTATACTAACAATTATTCATCGACGAAAATTGCGTTACCGATCATTGAAATCGATTGTCAATTAAAAAACCTTTTTAAGAGGTGATTTAAGATAAGAACATCGGGTTTTAAATAAACAAAATAAATCAAAGCACTCATTTTTAAGTGTCACTGCAAATTGTCATCCACAGGTAGGTACATTTACTGATCCATTTGTTTACATTTCCACCAGATACTTTTGAAACAGATTTGAATTGAGAATCTTGGTGTTTGTAATAAAAACCCACATTACGCATTACATGAAAAACTGCTCAACCTCAAAAAAATATCTGCTTAGCCTTTTCCCAAATATGTTGGGATCGGCTTCCAGTTTAACCGGATGCAGCTGATTATTTTACATGGAGCGACTGCCTGTCTGACCTCCACAACGTAGTTACTGGAACCTCAACAAATGAAACATAAAAAAAAAAATCTCATTAATATTCATCAACATCACTCCCGAAGGGTTAGGAAGAGGTATACCTTTAGATACACCCACATTTCGCCAGTTATGTTTAAGTCCCATGTAATAGGGGGCGAGCCTATTGCCATCAACACACAAATAATTAATATTTGTTTACAAAATAGACAAGTAGAGGAAAAATACACTGAAATCAAGAATGGTCATAAACTAACAACCGTTGATAGGTTCTTCATTTTTAAATTAGTATAAATGAATAGTGAAAACGTAGGTACTACGTACTTTATGTACCTACTGGGTACATAGTGATTACAAGCCGCACACCGATTAATTATAATTACCGTTTATAACTAATTACAAGCTATTCCAAGTAGTCTTCGTAGTAATTAATTAAGGTATCTACGAAATACTCATAGTAGAGAGCATTCAATTATTAGCAATTTAGCCTCTAGCCATACCTACATATTGTTATGAGGAGAGAATCTTCATCATATTGTAGGGATTGCTAATAACTATTTTATCTTATACTAGCTTCTGCCCGCGACTTCGTTCGCGTGACACCCTCCCCCCATCTACCCTCTTAGGGGTGGAATTTCGAAAAACCCTTTCTTAGTTTACCTAATCTTCACAAAGAACACACCCTCCAAATTTCATGTCTTTAGGACCAGCGGTTCGGCTGTGCGTTGATATATCAGTCAGTCATCACTTTGCATTTTATATATCTGGGGGCACGGGAGTGGCCCCGCCAAGACGAGCCAAACGAAGCGCAAGGGCACTACCTACCTTTTCTCGAAGCACTTCGTCGTATTTTTGAACCTTCTTAACTTGGGTTTGGATTATACCATATAAACAATTTTTTCGGGATGTCAGTGGTTGACTTATTAAACCTATAAAGTTTCAATTGCATAGCTCTTATACTTTAGATTTTATTGATATCTAAAATACCCCGATTTCGTCACTGAGTCACTGACTCACTAACTCACTGAATCATCCATATTCTAAAGGTTCTTCTTGAAGTCCTAGAAAGCTGAAATTTGGTATGTAAGCTAGTACAGTAGTAGTAGTAGTTTGGTAGTTGTTTTTTGGTTTGTACACAAACAACAAAAAATCTAAAACTTGGAACTTTTACCCTCCAACCCCTTAAACTAGGGGATGGAAGTTTGCACGAGACTTCTGCAAATTTTGATGCTCTAACATCTCTAGCATACAGAACTCTAGCATCAAAATAAATAATAAAATACAGATTTCATGATTTTTAGTAAAGAACCCCCCAAAAAACGTTTGGTGGGATCTTATATTTAGTCATATTTTCATCTCATTTAATATTTTATTCAGTATCTGGCTATAAAAATTGATTCACTCCATCGCAATTTATCAATAAATTGCTTTAGAATAAAATAAAAACGAACGCAATTATAGAAGTCTTCCCGAGTCTCACAATAAAAAAGAAATTCCCCCCGGTACCGGTAGCAGAAAAAAAGTCCGTTTATGAAACAATTACAGTTTTCCAGGAGTACCTACTAATCTTTTTCTTTATCGCTAGGATACATGGTCACAGAAAATTTATACATATTATGATTAATTAGGTTAGTAGGTGTACCTGGACTATTAAAAGATTTTTTACCAGCTAACATTCAGGGGCTTACGTATTTATGAATACCAAACGGATATGAATTCATGGGCAAAGCTAATAATGTAGCTCCTAACGCCTCGGTCATAAATATGCCCTGATGCTTATTAAACAACATCAATTTCCTAAGGGGATTATACCATTATACCTTTTTGTTCATTCCCATAAAGTAGATTACTTAATTCCACAGATGTAGATAAAAGTAAAAGAATGTTTAATAAAACATGCTCAAAGTGACTTCATAAGTAGTGTTTCGCTATGCGCATACTCGCGCGGCTGCACGCCGAAATATGACAGTTTTACGCGGTTATGGCGGTAATAACCCTTCACATAATTTGAATGTGAAGGTTCTCAAGGGTACCCACGAGTTTTATGAAGCTTTACATAGCATTAGTATTATAGTCGTCGTATGATAATTCCTTGGCATTCATATTGAATAACATTTACTTAAGCACTGTAGATGAATGTGTTTTAGGAATTTATATTTTAGATGACTGGTTCAGCCATCTAATCTAATCTAACTAGCCTGTACTGTCCCACTGCAGGGCAAAGGCCTACCTCTCCCTTTTCCACACAATTCTGTCTTTTACGAGTGCCGGCCAGTCCCTACGGTAGGAGTCAAGCTCGTCCCGCCATCTTCGTCTTGGCCTGCCGCGATGTCAGCGTGCGTTTAGTGAGACCCAATCGGTGGTTCTCTTAGTCCAATTGTCATATGACATGCGGCAAACATGTCCGGCCCAGTCGCACTTAACGTCTGTTATCTTAGTTTTGGCGCGCAGTATTGTGTTCCTTATACGGTCAGAAATTCGAACCCCAGGATATTGCGCTCTATGGCTCGCTGGCAAACCTCGAGTCTGGACCTCTGCTGAAGTGTCAAAGACCAGGTTTGAGCACCACATGTGAGAATGGGGAGAATACACATGTCCATAATTCTCCTTTTGAGACATAGCGGTAGATCTCCTTTTAGAAGATCTTTCATTGACCAATAGCTCCTCCAGGCGATCTCGGTGCGTCGAGCAACTTCTTTGTCTTGTTGCGCCTGAAAGGAGACTATTTGGCCTAGATATATATAGTCTTGGACATATGCAATCTCCTTACCCCCAATATATAGCCTCCTTTTGATGCTGTTAGTCATGAGTTTGGTCTTTGACATGTTCATCATAAGCCCAATCTCGAGGCTTGCTTTGTTCAAGTCTTCGAGCATGTTACCCAACTCAGCCCTTGATGAGGAAAAAAGTACGATGTCATCAGCGAAGTGGAGGTTCAATAGTCTCTTTTCACCGATGACTAGTCCCTTGTCTGCCCAGTTTTGTGCCAAAGTTAAGAAGGCTTCCTTAAGAGTGACTGTAAAAAGCTTAGCGGACGACGGACCCGTCGTCCCCTAAGCAAGGAGACCTCCTTGCTTGACTCCTCTTTTAATCAGAAAGGACGGCCCAGTGGTGTTAATTTTGATTGATGCTGTGGTATTACTGTATATTGTCTTAAGTAAGTTGATGTAGGTGGGTTCAATATTTTGGTTAGTCAGAGCGTTGAAAAGTGCATCGTGGTTGATGCTGTCGAAGGCCGACGAATGCCAGATACAACGGTGTTTTAAATTCTGTGCACTTTTCAATAAGTTGGTTTAGAGCATGCAGGTGGTCGGTGGTGGAAAGACCTCGTCTGAATGCAGCCTGTTTAGGAGGTTGATAGGAATTTTGTTGTTGTGAGATGCGGTTTTCAATAACTTTCACAAATGCTTTATATAAATGTGACACAAGACTAATGGGACGGTAGTTATTAATGTCTGTTTTATCGCCTTTTTTGTGTAGTAAGATGACGAGGGAGTGGCAAAAATTTATGGGGACCGCGCCAGCATGGAGTATAGAATTAAACAGATTGGTGACTTGGGGAAGTAGCTCTGATTCTCCAATTCTGAGAACTTCTGTAGAAATGCCGTCTTCACCGGGACTTTTTGAGTATTTCATGCTGCGTAACGCACAGTGCACTTCGTAACCGGTAATTTGTGGTACATTGGTGGTATGCAATGAAGTTGATGTGATCTCCTGGGAAGCATTTAAAGCGGCGTTTACATTGTTTTCAGAATATAGATGTTTGATTCCACTTTTGGCGATTTTAAAAGATTTATTGGTTTTAAGAGCTATTTGTACTAATCTATCGTTATAATGGCGTACGTCATCTCGAATACTTCTTTTAACTTTTTTATCTGTTTCTCTGAATGTTTGCGATCCAAAAGTTGCAGTCTTTCTCTCCTCAATTAGCTTAAGAGTTCTAACGGGAAGTTTAAAATGTTTTTGTTTTTTAGTTTTAATTTTTAGGCTGGCGTTTCTTATGGTATTTTTGATGTTTTTGTATTCTTTCTCTATGTCTTCAGCATCTTTAGCAAGTAGGTCAAAGCCATTTTTTAGTTCTATGTTGAATTTATCTTTGCAAGAAATCAGGACTTGTCAAAGCGTTTTATGGTTCTGTGAATGACCTGTGCTCTGTGTATTTTGAAATTGAATCTTACAACCGTGCGCAGTAGTCGGTGATCTGAACTGATGCCAATTTGGTTCAAAATTTGGAGACAACTTATAATTTGTTTGTTGGAAGACAGGCAGAAGGCTATTTAATTTTTTTTTATTCCATTAGTTGATGCCCTTGTCCAGCGACGATGTGGTTTTATGAAAGAGAAGCTATTACTAATACTTAAGTTTTGTTCATAAGCAAATTGGATTAGACCTTCACCTCGCGTGTTTCTAGTACCCAATCCATTAGGTCCTATAATGTTTTGATTATAATAATCAGCAACTGATCAAAGTTTGGAATTAAAGTCGCCAAAAAACGAGTGTCCAACCCTTTCTGCTCGTCACAAGCTTTGCTTAGCATGTCGTAAAACTCCACTTCTTCGTCTGGGTGTGCGGATGAAGGAGCATAAACTTGGATGATAGTGAGAGTTTTCTTTTCAGCAATTCGAAAATTTAGCAAAGCTCCAGGATGTTATGTTTCCACTTGTTCGCTACCAAAAAACCAACACCAGACTGACCTCCTGGACACCCGTTGTAGTAAGTTTCAGCCATACCTAAATTATTTTCATTCATATTGAAATACCTCTTTAAAACACTAGCTTATTTTCCTTTAGGGATGAGGGTGCGTAGTGTGGAGTGTAGACTCTATTATATGAGAACATCGATTCAATCATTAATTCTGAGAGCGTCTCGTCGTTCTCAGTAATGTGTGTATGTGTTTTAAACTACAGACTGACGAACTGTAAACTTGATTAATCTAATCAGTGCTTTAAGAGCGCTGTTTATTTGGTATTGGCGTAAACTCTCTGCATTTTATAGCTTTTAGAACGGGGAAACGCTTCACTTTATCTAAAGAGTAGATACCTACCTACTAATGCCTATCGAACCGTGTTTGTTAACAGGAACACGACACGAGGAACATGCCATGCTTTTGTTCTTTTTAAAAAAATTTTTTCTCTTTTTTTTTCTTTTACTTTTTTTTTGTAATTATTTAGCCTTTTTACTTTGGTACTTAACGAATAACGCCTAAGCCTGTTTAGATTAATTTGGCTTGATCATTATAAGTAGTGTTCTAAGAATCTATTAGGTACACGAAATACATACAAAATACATTAATTCAATGTCACATTATTACTCTATTTCATTCTCTTTAATTGACTTGTTTGTATTCGTGAATATATAGGGTGACTTGTAAGATATAATGTGACGTATTCCTCCCAGGAAGCGAGTGTGACCCATTTATAACAATTATGCACCCCATAAAGCCGAGGTGAAAATTCATGGAATTCGAGAAAACCCATGTGTGATCAGTGATTAGCTCATCGACTGCGAGTAATACTAACAACTCTTCTACGTCAAATTTCAAGTCACACTCTGTACGAAAAACAAAAATTGAGCGTCTACGAATTTGCAAACGTAATCCGTCGCTAACAATCGGTGTTTCGCTCTGCGTCATTAGGCGCCATCTAAGCCCAAGTGATTGTCCACTATATTGATGGTAATAGTGACTATATTTTACGCCAACGCAATTTCGAACGGGGCAAAATGCAGCGTTACGTGTATTACCCAGAATTAAGCTTTATAATAAATGACCTTTCTTTTCTTTACAGACAATGCACGCTGTTCATAGATAGTTTTCCAAGAATCTGTGGCTTACACATAGCAAAATATAAAAATAAAGTTGTTGAGTATGGAAGGCGACGACGTGGCGTACTGCGTGCCGGAGGGGCAGGTGTTCCAGCGGGCCTATGTTCGGATACATGGCTACATCGCGCTACTCATCTGCCTCCTGGGCTGCGCTGCCAACTCCGTTAACATCGCCGTACTCAGTCGAAAAGAAATGACTTCGTCGACCAACTCTATTCTCACCGGACTCGCAGTCGCCGACTTGCTCGTCATGATCGACTACATTCCCCTGGCGTTACATATTTATACAGATATATGCGCAGAACTCAATCGGAATTCGTATGCGTGGGCTGTTTACGTGTATTTTCACTCCATATTCAGTCAAACCTTTCATACAATATCTATTTGGTTGACGATCACGCTTGCCGTTTGGAGGTTCATAGCAATAAAGTTTCCTCAAAAAAATAGGACGTTGTGTAACAAGAAGAACACAAATATTGCTATAGCAGTGGCCTATGCCGTATGTCCAATACTGTGTCTTCCCATATATTTTGCTATGAAAATTCAAGAAATTCCTTCATCAACGAAAAATGGGCATGATAATGCCACATTGAACGAAACGGATACAATGGGAAACGTAACAGAGAGCACGGAGCGAGACTACGCCATAGTGATGACCGATAACAACGAACTGCTCACAGCTATCTTTTGGATTTACAGTGTATTTATTAAACTCATACCGTGTGTAGTGTTATCGATACTAAGTGTGTTACTAATTCTTAAAATGAAATCCAGTGATCGGAGAAGACAAAAATTATTGAAAAAATCTGCAATCAGCACTAACGAGGTACGACTAGTTTTATGTTTTTATTTAGTATTCAAATTCAGTTCAATCGAGTTTCTGATTTGAACAACCAGGTCATGCCAGTATCGATTGTACGTTATAACTAGTCTCAACGTTTGCATATTCTACGTGTATTTGCAGTGGAACTCGGAAATTCTTCTGTAGGTACTCCACAAAGCTCTGCATGCATAGCCTTTTGCATTCGTGAAGAATTTATTTAACAACTTCTAGTTAGTACATAAATGTTAAATCTTGTTTGAGTTTAGTGAGAGCCACTTAAGTATCTTACTTAAGTGGCTTAAAGCAGGTCTAAAGGATCTAAGCTTTTATATATTTGAATAGAAACAATACCTGCGTGCAATAACAACGTACACGAGAACTATGAAAAGAAAATGTTAGTTCTTTTTCTTTGTTATGTAGCCCCAATGCTTTCAGGCAGATTTGTGACAATAGAGCGGATTATAATGAACTACAGAAAAGCTTGTTGAATTCGCATTATGTGTTTTCTTTTGAGCGTGTCGTTCTCACATGACCTCTGCTAAAAATGAGTCTCCCAATGACCGCTACATTGACTGGTTAAAAGGGAGTTTATAACAACTACGTTATTTTGTGCAGGGTGAGAAAGCTCGGTTGAACGAGGATGGTGCGAAGCGAGGCGGCGGTGGCGGAGGCCGCACCGACCGCACCACTCGGATGCTGGTTGCCCTGCTCGGCCTCTTCCTAGCCACAGAACTGCCACAAGCTCTCTTCGGCCTACTCACTGCTATAGCTCCGCATCTTTTTCAAATCTGTTACTATGCTTTCGGTAAGTCTTTCTTCGTAACTTCTGGTATTCTGGTAGTCTATCGTAGCTTAATTGCTACGACCTAGGTCCATCGATCTACGAGGTGTCAAAGTGTTGAATGGTAAAGCTGTTTATACATCAAGATCGCTCCGTGTATCGGAGAGCGGTATAATTGATGAACTGATGACACGGCTAAGGCCGTGTAGTGTGTGTGAATATCCATAAGTTATAGTAGGCGCGGTTGCGATACGTTTGTCGCGTATTACAAGAGGATTTGTATAATATCAATAACATATAAACGAATAAGATAATTCTCTAAATTCTTAAGACTTAGAAAGCCTGAAGATTTCGCTGATCAAAGAAAGAAAGAAATGCTCTTGCATTTCTTGATATGATACACTTGTACCACATCTATTGTGATATAAGTTACACACAGCTACTCTTGAACATACTTATTTCCTGTTTTTTTTTAACGAAAGGATATAGTCATCTGTGCAGATGTGGCTGTCGAGAGGTGCCCTTACATTATTAACAGATAAATTTAGCAGGGTAAGGTTGGATGGTCCTCTAATCTCTTCCTCTTATTTTATGGGCACTTTTGGCAAGAGCAGACCACCCTTATACTCTACATTATTAACACAAATTCGAATATAAAAGAACAATTAGGACGAGAGGATTTTCTTACACCTAGTCCATATCCCTGTTCATCCAGATACATCTCCGCTAAACACTTTCGTTCTAATGGACACTGACGAAACTGAAGTGAACGGTATATTGACGAACTTAAAATCGGATAGTGCCCCGGGTTGGGACAACATTTCAACAAAACTCCTAAAGTTTGTAAGAAAGGAAGTCGTTCCTGTGATAACCCACCTCGCAAATCTCTGCCTCCAGCAAGGTGTCTTTCCGGCCCCCCTAAAGCAGGCTATTATAACCCCAGTACACAAGGGGGGGGACAGAGACGATGTCAATAACTATAGGCCTATCTCGGTCTTACCAGCCATCTCAAAAATTCTCGAAAAGATAATAAATTCTAGACTTACTCAATTCCTTAACAAATTCAACTTACTATCTTCTTCACAATTTGGCTTCAGACAGGCAGTAAGCACCGAAGATGCTGTAACTGCATTAACCTCTCATATAATCGAGCGACTTGATGAGGGTAACAAATGCCTGTCCATTTTCTTAGACCTCAAAAAAGCATTTGACACCGTCTCTGTCCCTATCCTTGTGGACAAATTACAAAAAGTCGGAATAAGAGGTACTGCGCTCAGTTTACTCAAGGATTACCTCTCTAACAGAAAGCAAAAAGTAAAAATAGGGCAGTACACTAGCAACGAAGCAGAGATAACATACGGCGTACCACAGGGCAGTGTTTTGGGTCCTACCCTCTTTTTAATATATATCAATGATTTGTGCAACATTATATTACCAAATGCCAGGATATTTGCATACGCCGATGATACTGCTGTTGTATTTACTGGTAACTCTTGGAAAGATGTTAAGCTGCGCGCAGAGGCAGGGATTACCCACTTAGCCGAATGGCTGAAAAACAACCTACTAACACTAAACACCTCCAAGACTAACTTCATATGTTTTAGTGTTAGTAACCGGACACAGCCCAATGAAGACATGCAACTGAAAGTACACACATGTGGAGATATAAACAGCATATGCTGTAACTGTCCGTGCCTAAACAGAGTCTTTAAGACGAAATACTTAGGCGTGATGGTTGACCAGTTTCTATCCTGGTACCCTCACCTTGAACAGGTGATTGGCAGAGTTAGAAAGCTAACTTGGATTTTCAAATCACTCAGACATGTTGCCCCGACTAAAATGTTGAGGAGTGATAAGCGACCTAGAAACCTGCTTAACGAAATTTATATTGCTCTAGCACAGTCCGTCCTTCTGTACTGTATCCCCATTTGGGGTGGCGCAGCCAAGACTAGATTTATGGACGTTGAACGTGCACAACGAGCACTTATAAAAGTGATGTATTTTAAAAACAAAAGATACTCTACTAAAAACTTATATGAAATTAGTAATTTACTCTCGGTCAGAAAACTGTACATAACCCAAACGGTTCTAAAAAAACATAAAACCCTCCCATATCAATCGAATAAGAAACATAAAAGGAGAAAGGATTTAATTGCAAAAGTTCCCCAATGTAAAACCAAATTCGCAAGCAGACAATATTACTATCTCTCAGCTCAATTATACAATAGGATTAATAAAAACATATATGTGCACAATAGAAACTATTACGACTGTAAAAAAATTATAACAAACTGGATTAAGTCTCTTACTTATGAGGATACGGAAGCCCTTCTGGTATATAATGAGTAATATAATCACAAACTATAGCGTTTCACACCTCGCTCTACTCCACACACTATACTACTGTACACCACACCACACTACATCACACCACACCACACATCGCACCACATCACACTAGATCTCATCAAACCACATATATCTTACACGCACCCCACACACACAACACCCAACTAAGGCACACCACGCTTCTTATCACCTGATACATACTCAAGATGTTAGTATATGATGAGAATTACTATGATATAATTTTGTGATACTACATCTAAGATATGGAAGAGCGGAGTCTCCTAACACAGGCATTGTTTGCCTAAAAGGAGGCTCCAAACACAATTCATTGTTTGTGAAGCTTTTTGTGAAATAAAAAAATTTTGAATTTTTTTGAATTTTGAATTATTTTTAAGAGCAACTTATTTTGTGTAGTATTGCGAAAGCAATTATGTAGTTTTATTTTATTAAACCCGGTAAGCGATGCAATAATCTTAGACGTTTTTAGGTATAGGTAATAAGCCTATGATGATGTGGCTTTGGCAAACCCTTAGAGGGCAGATATACGTAATTAAGTAAACGGTACTGTCAGTTATTATTACTCATTATAAACAAAAGCGTAGTTTGGATCACGCTACCGTAATTAATTCCACAATACAATACTCTTTCATTCGTTTCCTTTCTTTTATCTTAGATGGATCTATTTACTTACTTATTTAGTTCTTCCTCTATGATGGATGTAACTTGATTCTTTATTACATTTGTGGACCCTAAATTACATTTTGGAGTTATGGAACAATGACTAAAATATTGATTCAGAGTTTTGAATGTTTGTGACGACACACGACAGACATAAAACGAGATGATGAATTAATTAAAGAATTAAAGGAAGTAGTTAAGTACCTACAATGAAGATTAATTTATTTATCTCCCTTACAGCTATCATTACAGGTGCATGTGTTGAATAAGATCATTAATACCTACTCTGTTGTAGATAGCAGTGGGACACAAAAGTAGAATAACAATAAATTAAAGTACCTACAATACATTGCAACAAATAAATACTTCGTCATATTCCTTCTGCCTTGGATACATTTCGATTATGTTTGTATTTTTAACAAAAACACTGAATGCCCCTGAAATTATTAAAACGTTATAAATGATTTTAAACCACAACTCCAATGTGATAGAAAATATTAAAATATCTAATAGTTTCACAAAGATTCTGTCAGGAAAATTGATTAGCGGTTTCAGCCACATGAAAAATATTTTTCTTTTAGCTGAGATATTGTAATGAAAATCGTTTTAAAATTGTATGTAAGTTTAAGCTGAAAAAGCCGCGAACTCGGCTCAACAATGATGGTCGGCTAATAGCTATATAATAATTCACGTTAATGTGGCAGAAGGCGGTAGTATTTATTACTTAGTCGAAAATGTTCTAGGTAAACCGCAACAAAGCTGTATTTACAAACCGACTATATAAAAGTTTCACAAAATGATTAAGCTGGTACCAAAATAATTTATGAGCCCATGTTTAAAGTAAGTGTTGTTTGTACATGAATGCAGGGTAAAAGGAATATTTTGGAGTTAGTTATTGTTGTAGGATTGCATAATATACAAACTTATCTAACTGTTAATGAAGCGAAGCCTCTGGGCACCGGGTAGAGTAATCAGACTGTCTGAGAGCTATGTATTTGAATTGCATTGTATGTAATAAACATACAATACAATTCAAATAGGTACATAGCTCTAACAACTAGCTACTAACAACTACTGACTATACAACATGATGCAGTCATCATGCTCAACCCGAAAGACGTTTGAATAATAATACCTAAATATAATCATATAATAATGTGTCAAAATTTTCATTATATATATTTTCACGGAAGTCAAACTTGCAATGACCGCAGCCAAGTGGATCTGAGTCAGACCTTATTGGTGCTTATCTCTTTAAACTTTCGTTCAGCCTGAAATTACTTTCAGAAATATCTCGTAGAAGCAGTAGCAAACATTACTTTTAAGTCATGATTTCATGAATAACGTTAACGTTAATAAAACACATGCATATTACACAAACATTTTAAAGTATAAGATGGTAAACTCAAAGGTGCCGTGACCCTCAAGCATAGATAACAATTTAGTCTCTAAGCTGCTGGATAGCCACGGAAAAACAAGCAGTCCTGATGCTGTTTAGAATTTTAGATTAGTCTACTAAAGTTCCCTCAAACTCTTGGTGCGTTCAAACGAATTATTACTCAAAGGCAGCATCTAGTGCTAGCTAGTGCTTGCGAGTAACACTGTATTTGCACACTATGGTGTTATTTAGCCCCGTTTTAGTACTGAGAATTCATGAATAGGAAGCTAACTGCAATAAATATACGGGGTGGCAAGAACATCGACGCGCAAACTGTAACGCGGTCGGTCACCTACGCGTTGGACAGACCTTATCAAAGCGTCAACACAGACCTCCATAGTCCAGAGTTTCCGAGACGCTGAAGACCGGAAGAAGTGGAGGAGCATCGCGAGGGCTACTTTGGCCAAAGAAAATGCAGAATCTTCAACCACGACCACTCTGTCAAGAGTGAACGACTAAGGAGGAGGATGTTTCTAGACCCCCGGCGTAGAGACTTTTTCGTTTATTTGGTTGATAAAAAAAAATGAATCTGCTGTTTCATACAAAAGTGCTACACCTACGCGGTTAAAATGAATGGAATAGCATTTTTTTTTAAATTACCGGCAAAAAAATTCAACGCAGGGGGCTTTCAGAATCATGCATTGGTAACAGGTTGCGCGTCGATGTCCTTGCCACGCTGTATATTTATGTAACGTGTTTGTTTAACCTTTTGACCGCCATAGTCATGAATAGATGACAAACCAAAATGTGCCCAGCACGCCACGGTTCGACTACATGACAGACTTTGACGCCGAGGGCACGTTTTTGATTTTTTGACGTGTGGCGGTCAAAGGTTAACAGGACACCGAATGCTAACAAGGTCATAGGAATCGAAAATTTGGGGGAGTTGCGGTATGTCCGCTACACGTATCGTCCGTAATGGCCCTATTCTTGAAGGAGATTTTTTCTCGGATCAGTCGCGTTACAACTGTTGATGACCTAACTAAAGGTTCGTGAATGAAAGGAAAGTGGACTGTAAACACTATATAATGTGGTTCTACAAGACAGTACAAATGTTGGAGACTTGAACAATACAAGTAGGTATGCGCGCGCGTCTTCGACCGTGCTCGGTAGTGGAGTGAAGTGAAGTGCCGGCGGCGCGCGGCGGCCAGTCGGCTGCCGCGGAGTAGTCCCGCGCCGCGCCGTGTCGCGCCCTCCGCGTGTCCCCTGCCTTGGACTAAGATTCACGCCTTGTCTGCGTGAACAACAACTATAAAAATCGGGCGACAAAAAGTATCTCCTGATAAGTCTGCTCACCTAGTACCATGCTTTACAAAATGTTAATTTGGTCTGTGTATTATTTTTCTAAAAACAAGCTCTCCTAGCGTTGAGTGTACTTTTAGGTAGAACGACTGTAATGCGACTGATCCGAGAAAAAAATACTTTCAAGAATACAATAGGGCCATAAACGGACGCTACGCGTAGTGGACGTAATAAGACTACCTCGAAAATTTTATGGAATCGTGGGCACAAATAGAATTCTCGGAATAGCTAACCACTCTTTACGCTATAATGTATCAATATAGATTAATATTTAGCGATGTAGAGTGCTACATCGCTAAATATATTACATTATATATACTGATTGTAGCTAAATAACTCCTAACTAATCATAGTTAAACTAACATTTATGCAGTATCTAGGTAAACTGTTACTAGTATGGATATTAATCGTTTTCACCGAAAAGTAAACAACCTCGTTTTAGTTTGGTCGATTCAATGATTCGAATACCTAATTATGTAAATTCCTATAAAACAGTAATGTCAGTGCGGTGTGTTTATGTGGTTTGGGTTAATGAGTGCTTATAGTCAATCAGTGATTTATTTATTGGATAAATAAAGGCTACCGATTATTTCAAGCCGTTTATGGCACGACTAATGATCGCAAACATACTAGGGTAAGTAATAGTTAGCTAACATTTTCTTTTTTCTTAAATGTGCTTCATTTTCGATAAAATTTGAACAGTAACGTGATTTGGTAGAGCCAAAACAAATTAACCTAAACGTGATGTTAATTTAATTAAGTGTATGGCCTTAAATTAATTAAAGTGGTGTTAATGCTGTGATTCTGCTACATAATTAACTAAGTAGGTACTATCATTAGGTGGTGTTGAACTTATTAGAGGCTTTCGCCACCTATTTTTTATGCTATTTTGGTAATGAGAAGGCTAAGAGGCTTGTGGCTAAGTAATAACAGCAACATGTTCCAATCTTGCCCGGTTGGCCCGTGGATGGGTCACCATCTTTACATAACGAGACCCCTCCGTGCCTCAGGAAGCGCGTTAAGCCGTTGGTCCCGGCTGTCATTCGTGGATCTTTGACAATCGTTACGCGTCGTCAAAAGTCCGAAAGTCTGACTACCAGTCTTACCAAGGGGTATCGTATTACCCAGTCACTGGGTTGTGGAGGTCAGATAGACAGTCGCTCCATGTAAAGTACTGGTACTCAGCTGCATCCGGTTAGACAGGAAGCCGACCCCAACATAGTTGGGAAAAGGCTAGACAGATGATGATGGTAATGAAAAGGCTTGTAAAATGACGATACCTTAATTACTATGACTAGGTTTTGGGCAAAGACTGACTTCGTAAAAACTACTACATTGCTGTTTTTCGCCTGTTCTTAGCATTAATCATGGCAAAATTACGATAATGCCATTTAAAATATACCTATATACAATTCAAAGTCCTGACTGACTGATATATCAACGCACAGCCTGAACCGCTGGTCCTAGAGACATGAAATTTGGAGGGTGTGTTCTTTGTGAAGAGTAGATATCTACTAAGAAAGAGTTTTTCGAAATTCCACCCCTAAGAGAGTGAACGAACGAAGTCGCGGGCTGAAGCTAGTACTATCATACTTTTATATTATAAATTCGAAAGTAACTCTGTCTGTCTGTTACCTTTTCACACCTAAACCACTGAACGGATTTCGATAAAATTTGGCAGAGAGATAAATTGCATCCCGGGGAAGGACATAGGATAGTTTTTATCCCGATATATCCACGGGATCGAGACTTATGCGGGTGAAACCGCGGGGCGCTGCTAGTATAGGTATATAGTATACTTCATCATCATCATCATGTCAGACTGGAATCACCCACTACTGGATATATGCCTCCCCTTTTTTTCTGTTCTGCCACACTTCCCGGTTCCGTACAATACTTATACAGTGAAAAATGTATATTTGTCCAAATTGAAAGCACTCTATGGCGTGTAGATAAGTCATAGCCGATTCTTTCGCATCACCAGTGTTTTCGGTCATTGGACAGATCATATCAGTTATCTATGTAGATCTATACTCGTACGTATATTATTGGACAATTATAGGATTTGGTTACGAGCGCGGTAATCAGGGTGCACACGATACGCTTCGTAGATATCTTAATGATCAAATCTTAATTATACATAATAAGTAGGTCGAATGATTGGCATCATTGGCATAATTAGGCCGTTGCCTGAGGTAGCTACGCGGTGCGGGAGGGGTGATAGTTGACGAATCACTGAGCTCTCGCATCACGTCACCACATCCCTCCCGCACCGCGCTGCTACCTCGGGCAACGTCTCAGTTAAGCGGTCGGTCTAAAGAGGCTGAGTAAGGTAATTGCATGAAAATGTAATTTGATGTTGGGTACTAAGCTGAACATTATGTGTCCTACCCTAATATAATGTGGGTAGAACATTAAAAGCTAAGTTGTCTTGCTGACGGAGGAGGCCTAAGATTTTTCGCAATTCAGTTACCACGGGTACACTAGAGTCGTGCCTAATTGTAAATAGTGTAGTCTGACTAAGTCTAGTCTACATGACTGTTGCCAAAATGCTTAGAAGTCACGTCAGGCTTTAGCTAAAGCATTAACAGACGTTTGTTTAATAACCATGTGGCACATTGTGATGCAATCTCGGAAATTGATCGTTTTAAAAATAAAATAATCCGCAGCTCGCGTGACTCACGATCTCAACTGCGATATAGGCTTGTTTCACTAAACTTGACTTACTTGACTTTACTTTATTTTATGTAGGTACTTAATTATTAATTGGTTTTGACAGTACGGTACCTTGACCTACTCACTTACCTACTTAGTAGTAAAATAATTTTAATAAACTGCACTTTAATGACTATTTTGGGAGTTTCAAAAAGCGAACATCAAGTTTGAGAAATGCTTTAGAGCTGTATAGTCCAGGATCCCAGGACCCATTTTTACCATTTATTACTATCAAGCTATTTTTTTGCAAGTAGCTTCATATTGATGAGACGCTCAACTTTTTCTCTTACATCAATTCTCCATTGTGGTAGCTAACAGGGATAGAATAGGTCGGTTTGACAGTTCTCAAATATTTATTAATAACTGTGAGTTTTTTATTATATCTTAAAAAATAATTTACATTACTGAAAAAAATATTTGTCCTACACAATCTATGGTTTAATCAAAGAGTGGTCGTTCCAACATGTATCGTTAATGAGGTCATTAAAAATGATTACTAACTAGCTGTTTTTTGACTGTTGCTTAGTTAATATTTATCTATATAATTTAACAACCACATTGCCCTACAGATTGCGTGGTACTTTATCCCGGTCCTACGCTTAAAAGTGGTAGTACAGATCTACTATCAAGCTGAATATTCGTGAACAGCTTCGTTTCGATGAGACGCCCAACTATTTCCAATACGAACATTTTCGATTGAGGTAGCTTACAGGGGTAGCAGGGATAAAGTAGGTCGATTTGACGATTCTTAAAAATGTATTAATATCTGTAGGTTTTTTATTAAATCTGAAGAAAAGAATTTACATTATTGAAAAAAATATTTGTCCTTGGTATGATCAACGAGTCCCCCTTCCATCATGTAGACACGAACGCAGAGCATTGTTTACTATGTATTAGGTATTCCACGTTAGGTCGACCATAATATGCGTGCAAGGGTTTGTTTGATGAGAGTCCTATTTTTCCAACATGTACGCATGCGCAGAGCATCGTTTACTGTGTATGAGGTATCTCACGTTAGTGTCGGCCATAGAAAGCAACTGAGGATTTACTAACTCATCCAAAATAGTCCAACCCCGTACTTTCCCTACACATATTAGATCACCTTTTTTCGACGTACTTCTCTTTTTGTTTTATTGTTTTTAATCTGTGTTTTCTCATTGAGTTTATGTTATGCCCTGTATCCCTTCACATTTACTAAATAAGTAAGTTGTCATACCGTGTGGTGGGACCCTAGTGATCTGCTATACCTACAGGTGTTCCTAGTGCAGACACCAGTCTCTCACAAACTAGTTTCTAACCTTGTCTAAATTTATATGATACCATTGTTTGTGAAGAGAAAATAAAATTATTTGAATTTGAATAAGCGCAAAGAGAATGTTTATCACTAGCGATATAAGAGACGGGAGTGCTATACAATAAGCGTGAATTCGTATTACTATGAAACTGAGGCGAAAACAATCTTGCCAATATGAAGCCGCAAACAAAGTCATATTCAGGTAGGTAAATTATTATCAAAAAAAAAAAAAAAACAGTTAAAGTAAGGATTTTATTTCGTTCAAACTTTAACATGCTTGCTTAAGCCCTTCAGGTTCATAACGACAACTTTCCAAAATAGACGAAACATGTCAGTTCCTTTACTCCAGGCTGGAAGTTCTGCAACACAAATAATACAGGCTGGAAATTGGTGACTAATAAATTCATTACTAAAATCAGGGAAAAAACCTTTTTTTGAAATTTAAAAAATTGTTATTGTTGACAATTCTTGTCGGAATAGTGATACACACCGGCCGGCACCCTAATTGCGTAACACATTGCCAATAGGAATCTGAATCATTTTGAAGCAAATTGCTAATCCATTGCTTCATAAGAAAAAATTGTATGCTCGTCACGTAAATAACGGAATGAATGTTGTTGAAGTGTCAAAATGAAACCGATTTCGATTGATAAATAATGTTACGCAATTGCGCCGCTGGTTTCCTAAAGGACATTGTTTCATTTGGATAGAGAACACACTAACCTAATATGTCATATTTTTGTCCTACAGTTAGTAATAAGAAAAATGGTCTTGTGGTATTAACTATTTCTGAGCGTAGGACCGGGATAACGTCAATGCAATTTATAGGACAATGGCGCCGATTCTGTTGTTCACGAACTAAACTAAATTTAAGTTCATGCATCTTTTTCCTTCTATTTCATTATGAAAAGGACAGAAGATAAATATTAGTTTAGTCCTGTCAAATTAAGATACTCCATAGACAATTTAGACGAGATTAAAAAAATGGCTATTAAAAATACGTCAATTTACGTCAGGCGCTGACTAATTTGACAGGACTAAACTAATATTTATCTTCTGTCCTTTTCTTAATGAAATAGAAAGAAAAAGATGCCTGAACTTAAATTTAGTTTAGTTTGTGACACAACAGAATCAGCGCCAATGTGGCAGTTAATTTAATTTAAATATTAACTAAGCAACAGTAAAAAAAAACAGCTAGTTAGTCATCATTTTTGATGACCTGTTATGTTGGAAGGACACCGGGGACTTCTTTGATCAATATACATTTTGTAAGACAAATAGTTTTTTTCAATAATGTAAATTATTTTCTTAGGATTTATTAAATAACCCACAGTTATTAATAAATTTTTGAGAATCGTCAAATCGACCTATTCTATCCCTGTTAGCTACCGCAATGGGGAATTGATGTAAGATACAAAGTTGGGCGTCTCATCAAAATGAAGCTACTTACAAAAAATTAGCTTGATAGTAATAAAAGGTATATCTATGTGTCCTGGTATCCTGGACTTTGTTTGAAAAATTGGCGAAAGCATTGGTAATTTCCTAAGTGGGTTGCTTCTGATGGGACAAGGAAACAGAAATCATATTTTACTTAACCGGGACCCATATCATTTTTATTATATTTCCAAACTCAAAATTGGTTTAGCTGACGAAGAATATTGATTTCTGTTTCCTTGTCCCATCAGAATAGCAACCCACTTAGGAAATTACCAATGCTTTTGCCAATTTTTCAGCACAAACCTTACGAGCGCGAGCGGTGCGTCGCCGTCGTGGCATGGTTCATACATTTTTGTATATTTGTTTTTACCGCTCGCTGCCCCGCGGCTGATAGCGGCAAGGTCGTGGCCAGGTCGTAAACGTTCGCAACACGTTTATATAAAATCTATTTGTCAGACGAAAGTTTGATCAGTAGGTAGCTAGGTACCTACATAGATGAAAGAGAAAAAAAAAATTTTTTTTTACTTACAAGATTACCTACAATTAATATCAATCTCAGTGAAGACGTCCATTGAAATTAATTAGGAAACCAGCTGTCCAGAAAAAGGCCCTTTTAATTACTGAAGTACTTCCCAAGCTGTATAATATAATATCACAGGCAATCACTTCCCACTACATCCAGTCTATTCTGTAAAAATGTCACCGTGAAAACTTAGATGGTGCTTAGCTTAAAGTGAGCTGTCAATCCGTAGCGATCTCAAGCATCAGCTGGAATGACGGCTCACTTCAAGCTTACTTCACTTTAGGCTTCACTGTGAGATTTATACAGAATTATAGATCGGCCTATGTAAACGTGATCACTAACTAATTCACTAGCTATTAATGCACAAACTTTTACTTAGTTGGTCTATGTTTTCCAAGGGATCGTCGACTGCCGAACCCAGATTGATTTCCAAAATCAATCTGGAGCAGCAATTCGTGCGCAACGAAATGAACAAGCCAATAAAAGTAGCTACCTAATACCTTCACTGAGGCATTCCCTTTACTTTGCTGGGCACGCAGCTGACCTGTGAGATACAATTTAAATGGTTTTTTATTTCCCGAAAATCCTGAAGCTGTAAGGAAATTGATTGTAGGTACGTAGTTGAAGTTATTAGCGAGGCTCTAATCTTATTTGGCGCTGAATTAAAATTTAATTTGGTTTAACGTTCTGTAGGTACACGTTTTCATAATGAAATTGGTTTAAGGAATCTGAAATTTGTTTAATAGGTGACTGCTGAAAATAATCACTACTACTACTACATGCATCTTTGCTACTTACATTAGAAAACTAAAATAATGTGACTACAGAGTCAAATGTTATAGATACTCTCTTAAAACTTTCTCTCTTAGGTCTTATTACTCTATTAAAAACTTAACAATATAAGTATACAATTTCGAACGCGCTTCGTATTTTGATTAACAGTGATTAAATTCAAAGTGTTACCCTTTGACATTTTGATCAATTCGCTTCCAATGGAAATTGAACGGCAAATTAATTGAAACATTTTTTGACATGTATGATCAATAACGAGAAGACATGACTGAAGTAAGTCTTTAAGCCGACACCAACAGCGTCATTGAAATAAAACCAATTTCTATTTCAATAACGTTGTTTGGTGTTTGCTTATCTATGTATAGTCTTACTTCAGTCAACGAATATAAAATAGTGTCCTTGGAGTTTCTTGCCCTTTCTTCTCCATAGACACACATCTACGTTATGGAATGGGCTACAAAAGCTACATTCTGATTAACTCACCGACTCTTTGACAATTCAAAAGTAAACGGTTTAATTAAAATAATAGGTTTGAGTTTGAAGTTGAAATACAAAGACATGTTGTATATCCCGATAATTTGTCAGCCCAAGTGACTAGCTGATACTAAAGGAAATTACATTTTTATAATCAATCCACATGATGCAGCGTAAGCAAGCTGCGAAGGGCGATCCAAAATATATTAAAAGTCAGATTGATTTGCTTATGAAATTAAGCGGTCGGAGCATAGATAGATAGAGATGCATACATTGTGTTCTGTAGGGCTGAGCAAACATTCGTGCAAAGCTTTAATTAAGTGGGTACATCAAAATGATTGGCACTTGACGCACGGCGCGGCGTGGCAAGCATTACCAAGAGAGGTCTTATTTTACGATGTATTCTGCGAAATAACTGCTTTAATATTAAACAAGCAAAAGTTTCGAACCAGTAAATCAAATGTTTCACTTAAGATAAGAAACGTTATTGTTGTATTCATTAAGTAAACCTGAAAGTAGGTACATAGTTATTCGTACTCTCAAGTTTACTGAGGGTAAACCTGTTTTGCAGGAGTGTTGAACTTTGTCTTAAAGTTATCTAATCAGTAGATTTAATTATGGGAAAGTAACCACACCGAGAATCCGAAAGTCGTAGAACGAATTTAGTCAATATTCTAACAAAAACAGCGTAAGTTTTCCACAAGATTCTTTTAGCTCCTAATAATACCTTTACCTATGTACCTATTAGGTATTCATGATCATGACGCGTTCCTTATAAAAACTTGATGTAGTTTCATTACTAAAATTGAAATCTGTCAGAAATGGGTAGGTAATTTATCTGAAAAAAAAAAGAATACTTACCTACTTCGGGTTCTCATAAATCTTTCATTCACTTTTACTATAGATACAATTTATATACTTATTATTCTTCTAACGATACTACGAAGAAGAAAATATACTTATACAGTGACATTTGAAATGCCTATTTCTAAGGAAACCAAAAGAAATAAGTGTTTGGTAAATCTACGTTGCCAAACCCTGGTGTCTGTACCGGATAGTTAGGGCGTGTCAATATAACGTCGATAATATTGGTTTGATAAATTGCTATTACCCAGATATATCAAGAGCGAGCTCCGACCCTTTTGTGTCCAATTGTTTCATGAAATAATAGTATCTACCATTGATACGTATAATATTGAACTAATTGGAATTATAATTCTTCTAGCTTGGGCCTGTCATTTTAAACCAAACTGTGCGTGTACTCAGTTGTCAAATCTTTTACCTTTTTGCCACTGACCCTTATATTTAAAAAGTGAATTAGCATGCAATGATAAATATTTTTGGTCTACGCAATTTAAGAATGTAATTTCTTGGCTTATTTCCTTATTTCTCTTTGTTAATTACCTACCTCATTACTAATCTCTATTGTTGACTGTGTTAAACCACAAACACGGTCAGTTTACATGGAGTGAATATAATAGCTCAGTACTGATTTAGTTTTCCATTGGCGCAGGCGAGGTGATGGACTTGATGGCGCTGTTGGGGTCTGCAGTGAACTTCGTGCTGTACTGCAGCATGAGCCGGCAGTTCCGCTCCACGTTCACGAGGTTGGCCCGGAAGGTACTCCCTACACGAGGCGACCCCGTGCCCGCGACTAAAGCGTAGCACTCGCGCACCGCGGCTACCTCAGTCGCGCACCTTTGAATCATTCACAAGGTACAATCATTCGAATGGCAATTATTCAAGTACGATTCAATGAACTCTCTGATCGTTTAAATAACAATGTCATTTAAGTTTATTTTGGACTTATTAAAGTGAATGAAGTGTGGACGCTGATTTTCTCTATTATAATGAAATTAACTTTTTTAATTATGTAAGTAAAAGTTAAAGCGGTGCTTACTGTTCGAGATGTTTTAGTAATTAGTGACGAGGGGTTAAAGCTACGAACCAAATTGTTTAGAATTTGTGATTATGTACTTATATATAAGTACTATTGTATAGTTATATTATGTAAGTTACTTAAATGTTAAATAAGTTAGTTACCATCTATTGTGAAAATATAGTGGATACTTAACTATATTTTAGCTTCAGAACATGTTCTGCGGTAATATGTTGGGCTAATTTTGAAGGTTGGTTTTGGCAGCAAATGTTTTTGTTGGGAGTAGCAAGCAACTTTGTTTCGAAAGTACCTATTCAGACAGTTTTTATTGTTTTATTCTAGGTTCGGTTTGACTGCGTGAAATCTGACCGCAAAAACATGTGTTGAACTTAGTGAACGGAACACAAAATGCCTCTCAGAAACAACAAAGTGCGAGAGCTCATGTCATATTAGTACAAATGTAATTATTACCATCAATCAGAGACTTTGTGTCGAGGTTTTTACCTATGAGGTATTTATCAAAATATACATACCTAAACATGATAGGAAACGCTTGTTAAACTTGAGACATGATATAATTATGTAAGGGTAATCTTACCCAGTTTTATTAAAACATAATTACATTAATAAGCCCTTTATAATATACAAATGTCAATCGTGTCCTGAGAGGGCAATAGACCTAATAATTTTAGTCATAGAATGATATTGATTATGAATACTTGCTAATCACTAGTCATTTTGGATAAACAAGTACTTATATCGGTACCGTTGATGTATAATTTTCCATTTTGTATTCATAGGGTTATGGCTTTCGCTTCTATTGGTGGCAGGCACTTGATGTAACACTATAGTATAGAAACTTATGTTCGTTGCAAATTGGAAACTTAGTTCTTAAAGGTTAACGTATAACGCTTCAAATTGGAAACTAATTTAATTAAGTACTTGCAACTTGCAAAGTTCCTTGCCTTGAACATAGGTGTGAAAGAAAAACTAACGTACCTACATTTGTTGAGCTTGAAACTTCAGTTAGTATACTGTTACAGAAGAAGTAGAAAAGTTGACAGTTAAGTAAACATAATATGTTTTCATATTTATACTTATACTTCGATTTTATTGTAGGTACTCTTACACTGTCATGTTTAGTCTCCATTGAAATTATTTAAAAAAAAGAGAGTGTCCACTATATTTTTCTCTATTACTTTCGAAAGCTGTATTTAGCTTTACACAGATTTCTAAAGTAAAAAGAGGGTAGCACTAAAGTTTAGTTGGCACTTTGTTGCACGGAACAAGGACTGGATTTCTAGACTAATCAGAACGGATCAGCTTTTACTTTTTTATTAGATGCAAGTGGAAACTAGGTCGAGGTTTATTCAATTCAGACTATCATCAATTGTATATGTTTTCAGTTCTAAACTTCGCGCTGATTAAAGCATAAAAAACTGTTGAATTCAAATGAAATTCGAATTGATCACTTCTAACCACGTTCCAACTAATTATTTATTATTCCTATCGTGTAGGTATGATTACATCATGGAATGAAATGTAAGTATGATTATTTATGCATAGAAGGCTATAAATACAGAAATAATATTACCAAAAAAAAAGTCGTGCGTAATAATATAGGTAATAATGCATTAATCATAAATACATTTCTAAGTAAAGCTAAATAAATAACTTAGGGCAAACGTAATTACCTACGGATTGTTCCTTCCATGTTTTCTGGTCACGTCTTTTGCGCCTCGGAAACTGTAATGAAATGGAGCCCAAAAGTTTACGCAATTAATATCATATTACCTAAGTAGGTACTTTTAAGAAGTACCTACTCTTATAATATTATAAATAAAAGGGCATCATCCAAAAATCTCAAAGTTTTGCTGGTCGTGAGTTATGTCAATGTTTTTTTAGTCTACAATCCAAAATCCAAAATGCAAAAAAACCAGTCAAAATGCAGCGTCCTTTTGTTTCGAATAACAACATTTTACGTGAAAATATTTAGTTAAGGACATAACGCCGGTAAAAGCAGCTAAACAACGTGAACGCTCATTTCTTAGAGTGATATTGTTTCCCGCAGACCTCTGAGCAATGCTCATATATTCGTCGTAAACGTATCTGTGCGCTGCCGCGCTGTTGAATTATTAACGTTTGCGAAATTCCAGTATGAACCCAGACACTTTGTCAAAACATATTGTTTCTATAATAATAACAACGGCCGTATCACTTGTGGTAGATATGTGTATAAGTTCACAATTGCGACTAAGCTACGTATTACAAGTTTTTCAAAGACGGGTTTTCAATGTAAACAGCCGTGGGTTTGGTATATTCGACCTTCGCCCTTTTGGTAGGATTCCAGTATGAATTAATAAGGGCTCAGCTTACTGTTTGAGTTCACCGGAAGACCCTAAAAAGGAACTTTAACCGATATATTGTTCGAACAGATCTAATCGAGTACGATCTAAAGGGTTGACCCAATTGACTTCGTAAAAAACCCATTTGATGTGACCTATCCTGGTATTACCAACTTTTATTGAGGGAGTTGACAGCGTCTGTCGTGTACCTAGTACTGTTATGCCGTGACTCAACAGTTATGAATTTAGTATCGTATCTATATTTGCGTTAGCGTTCTTAGCGATAAATTATGTATTTCCGAAAGATATTTTCTAAATTAAAATTCATAAGAAGTTGCTAGCTGAACTAAATGTGGATCTAACTCAGCTGAAGTTTCATTAATTTTAGCTTCAAGTTCTTCAAGAGGCTTCCATCGCTCAACTTTCATACCTCTAATTTTATTCCGCGATAAAGTGCAAACATCCAACTAACGAGTAGTAGGTAGGTAGGTATGTGCTTTCAAGTGAAAAAACAAACCTGATCGTTATGTTATTTATTTATAAGGAGTATTATATAAAATGTAATTATGTATGTATGTGCGTCAGATAAGTAAAGTCAAGTAAATTTGTCTGTGTCCTCGAATAAATAAGATTATTGTGATGAATAGGGTTCCATTGTCAATTTAAACTATCTCCGTATCTTTTCAAGATTGATGAGTACCTTAGCTATCCACCTATCGATCTTCACATATTATTTTAGGTCTCAAATCTATGTATGTACCTAGTTCACGCGTAGATAATTATATTTGTAATTTCATGCAGTCATATTCTAATCATGTAGGTAAGCATTGTTCTCATGTAGTCAATTCCTAATCAAAAATGTTGTACATACTTTTTATATGTGAAAGAGACGTATTAGTGAAATATATTAGAAAGTAGACAGTAATCTATGTGTATAAGATTTTTTACCAAACATTGTACTTACAATTGTATTAGGTTAGACCCCTAGATAGTAATTTGACGATTTTTATTTGTTACCTTATTAGAGTAGGTACCATAGTCCGTGCGGAACTTTGTTGCGCACACGGACTATGTGTTGGGTATGTTGTTGCGGAAGTTGGCCGCTCCTTAGGTATGTGAGCGGTGGGACGGAGGGGCGGGGGAGCTTTGCCATTACTCAGTACGTGCGTTGCGAACACTAGGCAACCCCGCCGCCCTCAGGCCCCGTCCCCACCTAAGGCGCGGCCAACTAGTTCCGCGCGGACTATAGCTTACCCGCGAACTTCGTACCGCCTCAGAATTTGAAATATCTTCTTTTTTTTTTTCTTAAGTTTTTCCCATTTTTTAACAGTTATTCAGCTATTCGGGGCTGAAACAAATCTAACAAATCAAAGATCATAAGAATCGGTTCAGCCGTTCTTGAGTTATAAATGGTGTAACTAAGCCGACTTTGTTTTATTTTTAGAGATATAGGTATTTCTCTCGACATTTCTCACCTGTAATGTGCATAATTCAAGTATGTGTGTTAGAAAAGCCTCCTGTAAATGTGAGAATGGCGCAAGCCGATTTATGTGATCGTCGATAAGTTTTAACGGAGCTCCCCGAGGGCATTCGTCCCGAATTGCGACAGTTTGTGAACCGCATTTAATGTCGCAATATATCCCAATATATTCCACACATAATCGTACTCTGGAAAATTGAGAATCTGTAATACAAAATCAATGCCTTCTGGTTCTGTGTGTATCTATCGTGAAAGAGAACGTAAAAATATTACTTTTAGAAAATTGGATATCTTAACTTGTCAATATTCATGTCATAAACATTATGAACCGAGGCGTGAAATTTTTCAGATATTATTATCTTTAGCTGATATACCAAATATATACATGTATCTTGGTTGATAGGTACATAAAAACAAAATCCATCAAAGTTTGGAATGTGCCCAACTTTCCCATTATTTGATATTTTTGACATGTTATTTGGTACTTGTTTGCTTAAAGAAACATCTTTTAAAATTTGTTTAAGGAAACATTTTGGAAGAAGCTTATGAACATAAAAGTATACATGATTAAATAGAAGAATGAATGAAACAGAAAGTTTATTATTATTCTTACGGGGCTCAACAGATCAAGGAGGCATTGTATTTGCGTCAGATTTCATCTGAATAAATGCAGGATGTCGCAACTGTGAACAATTAATGAAATCATTTAAAGTTACCTACTTTGAATTACTTTGTCTAAAAATGGTTGGACTGTGACAAAAAGGCTTCCACTTAGCATGATGCAGTGGGGACACAACACAGCGCTGATTTTCAGTGGTTACCCGAAAAGGACGTACGGAAACCAAGTCAGATCAAATGTTTCGTACTTCTTAATTTCTCATCTACACATCTGTAAATAATTATGTATGATACTATCTTTGTACAAACGGTTTATGCGCACATTTAAATCATCATTATCGTGTATCACAAAATATCATTAACTTACATAAAAACTATAAAAAATAATGAGACGTACCTATGTATTTTCACAGGATTGTCATGAAATTATTGTATGCGATAGAATAATTAGAAGTTTCCTTGAAATCATGTTAGTAAGTGAACCGTTGTAAAAAGTTCGAATCCTAGGAGGATTCGAACTTTTTTGATTTTGATTCTATTATTGAGTGGTTTGATAGCCCTCTGGGACTTCAATCCTCTAACGGTAGTTGTACAATACAAAGTACCAATACGTCTAAAGTGAGCGTCTCGTGACGCCATTTTCTACGATGTTAATCTTGAGAAATCGTCTCTTATGTTTGTAGAAATATATTGTAGTAGCTAGGTACTAATTTTGTGTAAATGACTGTGAAATCTGTACTTTATGTAGTTGTTAAAAATGTATTGTAATGTTATAAGTGATGTTGTAAATAAAGATTATACATATTTTTTAATACTCGCCTTGTCTTGTATACCCCACGTTGGAATAGTTCTTTTATTTATGTTTTTATGTTACCGTCTTACCATGATTATTTACTCAGATAAAAAATTAAATTAAAAATTTAAAAAACCCCCGACACAAAATAATATCTAATAAAATTAAATGGAAAAGGATAAAATAATTTAAAAAACCTCGACTTAAAGAATTTATATAACAAGAAGACAACTTAACGTGCATATTTTCTGCATTTTCATTGTAAAATAAAAGAAATAACCAAACAAACGACGAGGGCGCCACTTGGCGGTCGGCGCAGCCTTAACGTATTTCAAACCTTGACTGGTGTAAGGTCGATATTGCATTCATCATCACTTTTTGTTCGGTTCTCGGGGGCTGCAGCACACATTTCGCGTTTCAGAAAACAGTGATATATCATAATCATCTTTTCCATTTGCTGGCCTCGCATAGTTTCGTCTGTTGTTTTTACCGCGGTAGATGAACCGCGGTAAAAACAGTGTGTATTTATAAATTGAAAAATTTGATCAACGATATGCAGTGGATGAGTGTGGACTTAGGTAGGTACCTACTACATTTTGTTCAAGAAAATTAGTGATTGCTAAAAGGAATTTAATGCTTTTGTTTCTGTTAAAGACGATATCATTTTGACCCACAACAGAAGGCTCTCTATAATCTACGTAGTAGGGTATTAAAGTAGGTACCTACGTATTTAATTAGTTATGAATATTATAGGTAAGTACTTCATTTACAAATCTATATATATAAAATGGTAAACTGACTGACTGATTGTTGATATATCAACGCACAGTCTAAACCGCTGCTCCTAGAGACATGAAATTTGGAGGGTGTGTTCTTTGTGAAGAGTAGGTATCCAATATGAAAGGGTTTTTCGAAATTCCACCCCTAAGAGGGTGAAATTTCACGCGGACGAAGTCGCGTGCAGAAGCTAGTATAATTATAATTTTACTTCCTAGGGACGTACAGTCAACAAAAGAGCATCGATCCATCGGTTTCTTAATAAACTTCAAATATATTCGACGATCCTGCATACTTATCTCTTTTGTTGACTGTACCTAAACATCTTGAGTTTACAACGACGGCGACGCCACGTGTGACACGTTGAAGCAGAACCTTATTAAATATTTATTCGCTTTTCGGCTTAATTAAATAGGGAATATAAATCTTTAAAATCTGAAACATTTACATGGTTGGAGGGTTGTGAAAAGCGTCTGAAGACCCATTTTGCCGTTTATAAATCATCATTGTGAAGATGTCGAGAAACAAACCCATTCAAGAAAACGTAGGCATAAACATTTTCAAGTGGGTGGGTACCTAACCTACGTATTCATTTATAAATAGACAAAAATATATTTTTATGGGCTACGCTCATATCTACGTGCTAAAAATATAAGCGTACCTATGTAGGTTTTCTGTTCCTTGTATAATTCCATGATACATAAACTGGGTATTATTAGCGAGGAGTAGATATGTGAATCAATGTAGTCGATGATACTTCAATGCCGGAGATCAAGGTCTCTATAACAACGGCACAAGGCTACGGCCAGCTCTTCAGGTCGTCGATCCGATTGTCTCGGCGTCCCACACTCATGCCAACTCGCTGTCTCCGCATTACGACTCGTTTACACCAACACCCAATGAATCTACATAAAATAATAAAGGCAGCGATTGTAATGCTAAAAAAAACATCTGTTTCAAAGACTTTCAATTATTATATTAACATTTCCCGTCGGAGTGTAGCAGTCATGAAAACAATGTTCGGAAAAATTCCGTGAAGTCTTGAATTAAGCATCAGTTGATTTAGGGGAAAATAAAATGCGCGTGTAACTGTTCCGAACTCTAAGCGATCTTCATGAATACTTCGAGGCAGGTGATGTGATCACGAGTGCCACATTAATCGAGACTGTACAAGTAACGAAATAATTCAATCAGAAACTTCTTTAAATTACAAGCGATTTCAGCTCTCGCTCGATGATCTTTGTAACGACTGTCGATAAACTGGGTACGGAATAAGATCTGTGATGGGCGTTACGACTGGAGTTAAAACGTTTCTTTTAAGCATCAATTACACTTAATGTATGCCGACTTGCCATGTCGTGGAGTTCGCCAAATGCTCGACGGATTTGGGGTAGGTAAGTACGATGTTAAAATACTGAGGGTCTAAAAAGGCCACTTTGGCAGAATGTAAAAGGTTATCATTAGGAATCATAATATGGCGAAGACAGTCCGTGTTTTTCTTTTTTTCTCTGCACTACGTAGGTATAATCAAAGAGATTGGGATTGGATTTGGATTGGATTGATTGGTATTTTAGCACAGACAAAAAAAAATAACTGAAAAATCCTTCACCAATGGGATTTGATACGATTAACTTAACAGTTAACTGTCCATTATGATTCATAATGTTATCCTTTTATGATTCTGCTAAAGTGGCCTTTTTAGGCCCTCAGGTAGGTATGTGCCCAAATAGGACATTACGTATGAATGGAAACATGATTCGCGTCGTACAGATAGGATATCGACCGTGATGCCAGTCAACCTTGTAATTTAAGTATCTTCCTACTGTATAAATATTTCAATATTAACGTTTAAAGCCACATTACAGCTTCAAGGCTCAAACATCTTAACAGAGTTGAGAAAAGTACCTATATTTAAAATTATATTTTATCTCGTCTTCATCCACAAGTATTGGAAAAGTGTTAGGTACTGTCTCCGTCAAATACAATAGCTCCTGAGTTGTACGACACAATTCCTAGCAATTACATTTTTTTTCTTTTCCGCAGCCACCGAGATTAAACTGGGTGCAGATTAATCCGGAAATTATCCGCAACAATCTTCTACAAGTCGCATGTCTTTCCAAGCGCCATTTCTCACTCAATCCTGCGAGATGGCAGACCTTTATTTTAATAGCTTTTCATTTTAGGGCTAAATCTACTATACTGCTAGATTGTAATCAGAGCTATTTTAGTAAAAAAATATAAAATGTTGCCTTTTATATCAAATGATTTCTATCACTCTACCATGTCAGAACAAATTGAAGGCTACTTCTTCAAAGGGTAAGATAAATCCTGTAAGTATGTCATAATTTTCATGAAAAATTAATACGTAGCGCGTAGGTACTACGAAAAGCTTTATTTCAACTTCATTTGAATCTTATAATTATCATCGGAGGGCGATTTCTCGGACCTACTCTTCAATGCCCTTTTTTGTGTACCAAAATAATTCGTTTGCGTAATTTGAAGAACGTAATAGACTTATTACCTATTTTTCCAAAATAATGTTGACTTTATGGAGCGCTTTTTGTCAAATGACACCAAGAAGGTCAGCTGAGCAATATTTTGTGACAGTTTTGATGTCGTAGTAACCGTGTACCGAGTACGCAAAAAGGCCTCTCATTTGCTTAAGAAAACAATAGATGGGGTCTCGTGTAGGCGAAGCTTGAGTGAATAGCCACTTTAGTTATGCTCAGGTTATTTTAGATAAACACCGACCCATCTATTATTGTGAACTCAGCATGTTCCCAACATCATTATTACGTAAACTGTTAATTGTTGTTACTGAACAACGAACAACATGAATATTAAATTGTTCAGAGTGAAAGCTTAGTTGGAAGTAATTTGCGGAATTAAACTAAAACTTTTAATGCTGCTAAGTAATTCTAACTAAAAACAGTAGGTGGTTTATGTAGATAGGTATTTTTTGTATGTACGTGCCTGTTGATATTTGATTAATAGATAAACCGCAAACTGTTCAGTGTTTGGGGAAAATAAGGTTCCCGCGGGAATACAATGTGATCGGCTATTTTGTTGTGCAATGTTATTTGTCAATGTCAGCGAACAGTAATCATTAGCTATTTAATCTTTTGTATATTGTATCTATAGGCTTGCGTTTGACCACCTGCCGATCTATTCCGTAAAAATTTTACTGTGAAAATTTAGGTGAAGTGAACTGTTAATAATGTTTATCCCAGCGGTGCTATTCTGTAAAAAGATCACCGTGATAACTTAGGTGAAGTGAGCTGTCATTCCACCTGGCGGCCTAAAAAGGCCACTTTGGCAGAATCATAAAAGGGTAACATTATGAATTATATAATATGGCGAAGACAGTCCGTGTTTTTCTTTTTTTCGCTGCACTACCTAGGTATAATCAAAGAGATTGGGATTGGATTTGGATTGGATTGATTGGTATTTGGAATGACAGCTCAGCCTATTCTGTATTCACTAGGCATTAGCCTGGCGATGATGTGGTCGACGTTGGTACACAATTGCTTAGAAGAATCTACACTTATAAGTTAGTCAACCTTTTACACTCGTATTTTTCAACAAATAAAGCTGCGCAACGAACTATTTCTCATTGAGGCCTGTTTTGGGCACATTAAGTTAGGCAATTAAGAAGGAAAATATCGGCCTCTTTTATTTGTGTTCTCCATTGGAAAACTTTAGCTGAAGACCTTTAAGTTCCGGATGCTGAAACTTGTTTTAAATGGGTATCATTTAAGCTATCACCAATTTAATTAGTTTTGTGTTTCTTAAATAATAGGGTTTGTCCTCCAAATAGTAGATCTGTCACCAAAATGTAGTCACCAAACAATGCAAAATCAGTTCCACAATAAATCACCTAAAATCCTGAGATATAAGGTCTAGTACCAAATAAATGTTTTTGTATGTATTATAATAGGTGTGTCCTAATAAGTATTTAAGCAAACTAATTTAAAGAGATCACCAATAAATCATATTATGTTACTAGAAAATTGCATTAAGTTCAAATATCCTTTTTCCATATCCTTCAAGTATCCTTTTTCCATATTTTTTTTCTTTAAAATTTAGTCGTTTCTGGCGACAGGAGGTCACAGTTTTAACCTAACCTAACCTAAGCATTTTTTTTTAAATAATTAACCTCGTAACTAATTCGGTTCTCGATAATGTCCGATCTCTTATTTTACACATATATTAACATTAATTTGATAATTCATACCTGGGAACAATTTTTGTTTATCTGAGAACGAAAATATTTCGTGGCGATAGATCTATTTATTAGGTGATACAACTTGATGACAAATATAAATTTTGGTGATAGAAAATATAGTTCCCGTTTTAAATGATTACGTCTGAAACTTAACACATTATTAAAGCCTGGAATCACACTTTATATCACACTTAATATTATAAAGGCGAAAGTTTGTGAGTGTGAGTGTGTTTATATGTTTGTTACTTCTTCACGCTCAAACGGCTAGACCAATTTTCATAAAATTTTGTATGGAGGTAGCTGACACCCTGGATTAACATATTAACATATTATACTTTTTATCCCGATATTCTCACGGGATCAACAAATACGCGGGTTAAACCGCATGGTGCAGCTAGTGTACTATAAAGAGGGTTGAAGATTATTTAGCGGCATTATTGTTTAGAAAAATGGCGATAAACCGTATACACGACAGCACTCACTTCACAGCCTAATAAATAGAAGGGATAAAATGTTCTAATTTAAATAGACATTGTTCTCAAATGATTATGCAATAAATAGTAGGTAGGTACACAAGGACTTGAAAAGCGTGTAGGTTGCACAGAGGAGGGTCTAGCCATTTTCAAACTTCTGGACAAATAGAAGGGACAATGGAATTTTAGTAGCTGATAAGTAGGTACTACCAAAGGTGCTTATGTATTTACGAGGGTTTCTGAATATTATGAAGAGCAATGCTTAAACTTTTGGTCAGGCATATATACCACTGGTCCCCTAACTATGCGAAGTTGGGTAGTCCGGCCAGTGGTCTTATGACCGCTACCAGTTCCTAATTGCTATTTGTAGGGTGAGACACCCATCAATCAGTCAACTTTCATAATAGTGATGATACAAGTTTGAGTTAAGGGTTCAATGGCAGGAGAGAACATAGATAAGATAAGGTTATCTATTGATAGATATGTGAGAAATGTAAACATTCCTGGAGCTTTACTGTATTTTCAAATCATAATAAACGTAACATAGTCTCACTGTTTGCGAGAGGCTTAGTCTGCATATACCAGTGTGGATCGGATGAGACCTTCATAAATTCAACTTTTTGCAATAGCAAATGTTTCATTTTCAAAATGGATGCGCCTTTCTCCCGAGAGCTCGACAACTAAAGCGAAAAGTCCATTATACCTACGGAAATTACGCCAGTTCTCCCACAACAACGCACTTTATACCTTGAATGTTTTCTTGCACTTCTTCAGGACCTTAACCTTTGGTTACGGCGTTGAAGAAATAAACCATCGTTATTATAGATCGTAATCCAATCCCGGCCGGAGTGACTCGATTATAGGATTTAGGGTTCAATAAGGCATCAAATTATACGAGCATGAGGGAGAGCGTTGTGCTCAGGGAACATTTCATGCCACAGCTGTTGAGCGTAAAATATATTTACTGGAAAAAAAAATGTGCCGGTAACTTATTGTCTCAATGCAGTCTAGCCATCGAAGCTTACAGCTTAGCGAGGACTTTTCTTTTGTTGGTGATAAATTATTATTATTACGTTATCATCAGAGGCCCAAGGGCTCACCCTCCTTAAATTTAAATTACCTTCTTTCAAATGACATCTTTAAGATTTTCATGGGAAATAAAGTTATGGTGGTATTTTATGGTCTCAAAGAAAACTCGCAATAGATTTTAGATTTTTTTTTGTTAGCCTATTTTGTGTCCCACTGCTGGGCACAGGCCTTTAGATAATTAAAGTATTTTAGATAATTTAAATAAATCTGAAAATATTGTTCAGCAGATAGGTAGGTAGGTACGGATAGGTACCTACACGTATTCTATTTTTTCAGTAGGCGCCCACGTAACTCTTATTAGAAAATGTTGTGTTAAACTCAAAGTATAAGTAGGTACTTACCTTTTATTGGTTACACATCACTTCAAATGTTCCCTTCAGCACATTCAGAGTGAAAGCGATCGTGGAAGATAAACATTAGTACTGAGTTTCAATTAAGGCATGGTTTTGAAATTACATTATACAATTAACATACGAGTACCTACTTGGAGATTTGTATTATGGTGACCTAAATTCGCGAAACATCGTTTTGTCTGAATATACCAAACATACAGAGCCTGATGGAGATGGCGAGAGACATTGAGATACTAGTGCTTACATCTTAGGTGTTATACATAATAATAATAATGAAGTTAACAAAGAGATATTGTGACCTTTTTCACTAAGATAAGTTCGGAATAGAAGTTTGCTTTTAGGGTACACAGGCGTACAGTCGTCCACCGTTATGACGATCAAATTAATGTCAACGGGTGAGCTTCAATGTATAATGGTTTTTAGGGTTCCGTATCCAAAGGGTAAAAACGGGACCCTATTACTAAGACTTCGCTGTCTGTCCGTCTGTCCGTCCGTCCGTCTGTCTGTCACTAGGCTGTATCTCAAGAACCGCGATAACTAGACAGTTGAAATTTTCACAAATTATGTATTTCTGTTGCCGCTATAACAACAAATACTAAAAACAAAATCAAATAAATGTTTAAGGCTTGTATTCATGCCAACGACCTTGTGCATTTGGGCGTCGCGTTGCCTAGCAACACGAGGCGCCCCGCACTGAATTCGTGGATGAGTGCGGGGATGATATAGACACGGACTTTAAACGATCGCATTTTTAATTTATTATATTAAAAAATATACATGTTTCTAAAAAGTAACAAAACCAAATCATTTTCGTTTGTATTGCAAAGCAGTAGATATTTTTTTTATATTCTTTTGATAAAAAATGAAGGAGTAAAATGGTTTCATCTCAACGATTTGGAGCTGATTTGGTGGTTTTTTTTTCTTAATAGGTGATATCGATAGGAAAATTATGGCTAAACCAAATTACGATTCATATCATGTAGATTACCAACTATTTTTTTCAGATGTAATTTCTCTGTAAGTTCCGGAGAAAAGCTGCTTCATCTGCACGCTGTTTTTAAGCTTTTTTCGAAAGAGTTGCCTTAAGTGGGGCTACCATACAACAAACGTGTTTTTTTCGGCGTTTTTTTACTAAGTTAAATATTGTACGTTGGTACGGAACCCTTCGTGTGCGAGTCCGACTCGCACTTGACCAGTTTTTTATGTAGATTTTATCACAGTAATGAATATGTACAAACGGAATATCTCCAAGTTGTTTGACGTTTAGGTACTATTTACGACAAATCAAATAGGTAAAGCACCCGTCTTGAGATTATGAAGAGGTAATTTTATTAGAGTAATGGCGGACTTATGTGAGGATTTTAGGTCGTAAAGACCCTCCCGACACCACATAACATAATATTCCGCTGTTACACGCGTCATCATATTTTTACGACAGGCTTCCAATGTTCGATTAAAATTTATAGATTCAATAATATTGTGATGGGTACCTAATCTGTAAGTAAAAATAGTGTCATTACGATGCGAATACATTTAGACCCTGAACGTGAGAGCGCGTATTGTAAATGACGCACCCATTTCCCCAAAAATAATATTAAATAGGTAGCTAATCATCACGTAATATATTCGTTCTTTATCGGTTATCGGTATCTTTGACATAAAATTCTCAAAATAATGTGAATGACTGTTCATAATGGATCATAGAATCAGATCATAATATTTTATGTAGGTATGAGCTGTGAATGTCACAATAATGAGGTAATAAGATTAGGAACATGCTGGATAGACAGATAGGAGCATACTACGGGCATGGTGCCAGATGTGGATCCGAGCTTACACTGATTACCTACTTAGCTTACATGTGATTGTGATTACCTACTGACATTTAGTACATCACTTCTATTAGGTACCTCAGGATCGTGGGATGGGTACAATAAGTGTAATGTATCAGCATTAATCTATCTCCTACCGCCTTCAGTGGAATCCCAGGCTTAGTTACCAGAGCCCATTTTGTAGAACTTAGGTACAGTCACCAAAGGAGATAAGTAACCAGGGTCGTCGGATATAGTTAAAGCTCAGTAAGAAACCGATTGATGTTGTCGAATGAAATTTAATTTGATAAATGAACTGTTGGTTTTCTATTAAATAAATTTAATTTTATTCACACCTGGTTCCAGGCAGAGCGGGTGGGCTAGAATAATAGTCACTGTATTCTACAGTCTACTTCACCCAAGTCGTAGCTTTTATTAGGTGCGTTTCATTTAATTTTAGTGCTTTTTGTAGGATGACATTTCTAGAAAAATAAGGTTTTTTTTTGTAAAAGACGTAAAATTTAATTGTTTGAGGAATAAACCCGGTAAAAGCGAGGATGAAGACGACAATGGAAGAATTATTTATGAGTTGAATTTGACGGGAAATATGTTTCCATTTAGTAACATCTCTGTTTGTCATATAAAAAAGAAACATTATATTCTAACAAAATAATCATGTTCTTTGCATCGTTATTTAAGAGGATAGGCTCATTAAATCATTGGCACTGAAAGTAAGTGTTTGTTTTGGTAACAACAAGAGCAAACAATTTACAAGAACAGATGTTGACGGTGTTACTACCTACTATAAATTTCATAGAAAATGTACATGAATTTTGCGGTGATATTTTGGAACAAAGGGAATTTGTAAAGGGTGACAAGCGAGATTAGATTTTTAATGAGAAGCTATTAGTCTTGCTCCATTGCTTTGCACACAACATTAATTTTTGACTTCGTCAAACGATGTGTCATCAAAGATTTAAAAACAAAATTATGCGCTGATTAGTTTCAATATTGTCCTTTAGGTACTCCGTAGTTATGGCTGCCTGACGCTTGCTATAATTCGTGGACCTAATTTCTTGACGCTCTGAAATAAATTAATTGTTCGTCGCGCTAAGTTGGTTTGAAGGCTAGTCTTTGAACCAGAGCAATGCGTTTTGGCATGTAATTATTCTATTAAAATTATAATAATAATGCATAATTATAATGAAGTCAGGCATCATGACTTTACCAGCACATCTGAATATTTTAAAATAAATAATTGGTTTTTTATTCACCGTGCAACATGCAATATGAATCACGGGAAAGTCTGTATCATGCATACCTATGCATAACCGAACATGTAAACGGAGCGGATTGATGTCAAGGATCATATTTTTTCAATCATTCAAATCCTTCACAAATTCAAAGGTTTCTTTTGAGGGTATAGGTATGTTTTTAAAAGGTTTCCTGATTCAAGGGTGACTTGTAGGGGATGCAAAGTACTAAAAGTCAGCTAATCAAATCGGGAGCCTTCGCGAAGTCTTTCAGTCGAGTCACGTCCGCTGTTGTCAGCCGCCGTTCGTCAACGGCAGTAAATTATTATTATGACTTCACATAATTTGACTATCCAGAGGATTTATTATCCGTATCACAATTTGTACCGTATTTAGGCCGGAAGAGTTTAATCACTTGTAGCAAAACACTTAACTTTCTGCTATTTCGTTTTGGATTATCTTTTATCTGTCGAGATAACGCAGATTGCTCGTTTCTGTTTTGCCGAAAACTTAATTTAAATGTTTTTAAATGGGAAAAAATACTGTGTCCTGTTTATATATAGGTATATGCATGAAGAAGCTTCTTCGTGTAGCGCAGTTTGTTCCGCCAGTTACTCAATTGAACCAACTGCTCGGCGCATCCTGGACAGACACACCCAAAGCCTTATTTGACGGGCCAATTCGTATGCTTCCATATGATCTTCTGACGAAAGGTTTAATATTTGTTATTACTTATTAATAATAAATAAACCTACATCTTTTATAAAACAGTTCACACTGATACCTACTGACACTGCGATCCAGTTTCGTCTAGGACGCGTACCTATGTGTGTTACAGAGAGACTATTATGAAATAACATCTAAAAAATAGAACATTGTTCAGTGTTCGCACATTTTTCTTTACATTCAATGCGAGTCAGCTATTCACATACGAGGCAGTAAGTTATCCTAATTGTCAATACACGTTGCAGAAATATCTACGTTCAGTGGATTCAGAGCTAAAGGAAGGGGGAACAGTCAATAAATTGTTATCGGATTCCTACCAAAGTTCGATAAGTCATACAACATTTCGTATGATATTTGAATAACAAGGTACGAAAAAGTGTCACTTACCAGCCGTTTGTTAATTTGTGTTGTGGTATCTACTTCATACTTTCGTTTCTTTTTCTTTCGAGCTACTTTGTTATTTTGAAATATTATAACAGCAACGAGAGTTTAGCAAGAAATGGTAATTTTATTTAAACAAGAAATCATAACTTCTACTCGTATAAACTAATAATTAAGTTCAGTAAGCTTCTTTTGTTTCGAGTTTAGGTATTTGCAAGCAGCCGCAGCAGTTCTGGATTGTGACGTCATGTGTACCATAGAAATACCACTGTTAGTTCCGTTTTTAGGGTTCCGTACCAAAATGGAACAAACGGAACCCTTAAGGTGAGACTAAGTCTGTCTGTCTGTCTGTTTGTCTGTCACAGCTGGATATCTCAAGAACTACTAATGCTATCAGCTTGAAATTTGGAAGACAAGAGCGCAGTTTGCACATTCTCAAACATCTTTTTTTTTTAGACCGCATAGTTTTCGAGTTTTGATGAAAAATGTAAAAAAAAAAATACCGTTCCCCCATTATCTCCGTAGTTTGCAAAGAGAAAAATCTGAAATTGTTCTATGTAATAGAAGTTTATAAAGATTACAGGAAAAATAAAACGAAGTCTTTAAATAGCACACTTTTTCAGAAATCATCAACAAAAGTTACATTAGTTCCACTATCGGTCAAGAGATGGCGCTGACATAAATCTGCAATATTCTACACCGCAGTGCACAGTGTTAAAATTCTCTAATGAATATAGGCCTCGCTGATGAAAATTTAAAAACATATGATGGTACGGAACCCTCGGTGCGCGAGTCCGACTCGCTCTTGCCCGGTTTTTTTAAATTGCTTTTGAAATTGTTCGAGTTGATATGGAAGTGACTGAATAAGCTCTAGGTACACCTTTTTCCTAGAATGTCGAAAAGGTTCTAAATCAGTAAAAGGAAGTTAACAACAGAAGGGTTACGCAGCTTTTGAATGAGGGTCAAGTCCATCAATGTGAAGAGGAACACATTTATTTTACGATGGCACTTCTATCCGCAAACTTAATAGGATTGAATGATGGAAAAATAGGTTTATTGGATTTTCCTTAGCAATGATTTTTGTTCCTATTAATGTATGATGAAACTCACTTCAAAATAATAATAATATAATAATAGTATTTTATTTCTCTCAAAAAGGTACAATTTTGATAGATAGCATCAAGTAACATTTGAAAGTTTATCCTTTGTGAGAGCTGGAGTCGTCTATACTGGGTTCGTTTATACTGGGTTCGTTTATACTGGGTTCGTTTATACTGGGTTCGGGACCTGGGGGCCTAAAAAGGCCATTTTGGAGAATCATAAAAGGATAACATTATGAATTATAATATGGCGAAGACAGTCCGTGTTTTTCTTTTTTTGGTGCACTACGGAGCGGAGATTGGGTTTGGATTTGGATTGGTATTTTAGCACAGACAAAAAAAATGACTGAAAAATGCTTCACCAATGGGATTTGGTACGATTAACTTAACAGTTAGTTAGTCCTTAGTCTATTATGTTATCGTTTTATGATTCTGCCAAAGTGGCCTTTTTCGGCCCACTGATTACACACACAGACAGACAGACACACATCCACACACACACAGACAGACAGACAGATACACACACACACGCGTTATGACATTACACACATTTACACAGACATTTATGACAGATCTCCAGGCTCACACCCTTAAAATTACAATATTTAATTGCACTTACGTACTAGGAACATTATAAAAGCTCCAAGTAGGTACTGAGAGGAAGAGAATTAATACAAAAAGGAAAACTATTCAGATAGCAAACGTGAAATCTCAGGACAGAGCCTATAGGTACTATCCTTCCGCCTTTATCTACCTGTGGCATTTATCGTTCAGATGTAGGTACTTACCTAAACCGTAAGGGCGGTAGTGTTTGTGCCCAAGCACAGATCGAGTAATACGAATAGTTATCAGGAACATTTTAGGTACAGACACCAGCACATCAAGCTACCCGAAATGATCAAATTTTCTCAATCAACTTTGAATCTTATGTTTTAGCAATAAAGTTGAAAATCTATTAAAGAAATTTGACAGATTGTAGTAGCTTGATGTGCTGGCTCTGTACTTACTTGTCGGCTTTGCACGATGTTGTTTCATACGAACAATTTAATCGGAACGTGAACGCTTATAGGCTTACAATATGGCTGCTAAAATACTACCACGTGACGATATCTACTTGCAGAATAGTCTTAGGTAAAGTCACGAAGCGTGACGTGCGTATAGATATAATATAATATCTTGTTTCGCGGCATTAACACGTTCTTTGAATTGTTTAAAGTTATATGTCTGAAGTGTTGAAGTCTTTGAGACATTTGGGAATATTATAAGTAACCCGTCAGGCCGACATTCAATCTCGAAAATTCTTGTTTTGCAGAGCATGATATCGATGTAATTCAACGACTTGACAGCCGCTCCACTGAGCTACGATACGACGAATACAATTATGATATACGACACGACGAAGGAATTATGTTATTTTAAACCATAATTTATTCATACAAAGATGATATATTAAGAGTGCCTGTTTCGGCAAGGTATTCACTCATCATTAATTTCTGAAAGGTTTCTAAAACTACTACTAATTAATACATACTCATGTCCTGAAGAGCGAGCAACGAGCAGAATACAGAAAATATAAGAAAAGCCATAGGAACCACCGCATACCTATAAAAGTACCTATAACTTGGTAGTCAAAACATCAATCGCAGTGGGTCTTTATCCTGTTGATCTGTGGGAATCAATATTCCAGTGATTGTTATGCCGTAAAACTTTACGACCCCATTTGGATTTCTTGCTTACTACATTCTTTTGTATCCCTGACTGTATTGTTACTTAAACAAAATAATTCAGCATCAAAACATTCTCTACTATAGGTAATCTAACTTTTCATAGTACGCACGTCATTATTCTATGATTTAAAAATAAAACTGTTACTTGAACATTAGATAACAGTAACATCACGCCTGTAATCCCCGAAGAGTTAGCCAGATGAGATTAAGTACTTACTTATAAAAAAAAAAAAAAACCAGTCAAGTGCGAGGCGGACTCGCCCGCCGAGGGCTCCGTACAAAGTAGGCAATTATGTAAATAGTTTTTTTTTTTTGTAATGTAACTACAAGTTTACGGTTTTCGGATTTTTTCCTTTACTTGTGCCACATGACACTGCTTCTTGCCAAATTTCATGATTCTAGGTCAATGGAAGTCCGTAACATGAAATTTGATTTTTTTAATGCTTCATGGCAAACTTCAAGGGATTGCAGCCCTGAGTATTTGAAATTAATTTCAAATTGATAACTCGATGCGTTCCTGAGAAAAAGGGTCTTGACTGACGGACAGACAGACGGACAACGAAGTGATCTTATAAGGGTTCCGTTTCTCCTTTTGAGGTACGGAACCCTAAAAATATGAGTACTATTTCATTTCAGTAATCCGTCAGCTTCTGGAAAATTTAAATTTCAACAGAATACACTACAGTCAAAACACTCTCGTTCATTCCTGAAAATTATAAATTACATAAGTTACACTTCCGTATAACTACGCTATGTATACTACTTACTATCTTATAGGTAGGCACTTATACCACTATTTCGGCGACAGATACCTAATGAGTTTAACCGACTTCCTGATCCCTTTCAGAAGTTTATCAAGTTGAATATAAATACCAACCATCTGCCACCACATCAACTCCATTAGTAAAATCACACTATCACATCACACTAAAAAACTGCACTAATAATATTATTAAGGCGAAAGTTTGTGAGTGTGTGTGTGTGTTTATATGCTTGTTAATTCTTCACGCTGAAACGGCTGGACCAATTTTGATAAAATTTTGTATGAAGGTAGCTGACACCCTGGATTAACATAAAGGCTACTTTTTATCCGTATATTCCCACGGGATCGAAACTTATGTGGGTGAAACCGCGGGGCGCAGCTAGTTTGGTATAAACCTATTTCCAACGCCAACATACGATAAAGTACCTTATCCCGACGTTATAAATCAACGTGTCGCTTAGTGAGTTTGTATTTTTTAGCTTGTGTATTTTGAATTTAAAATAAACTTGAAAGCTAATCCTGCTGCTGTTAAGGTTCACCCCTATTAAGGGATTAAAGCACTGTAGGATTATATGGGGCAAAATTAAACTCTAATGTACGGCGTCAAAGCATAACGTTGGCTAATTTATATACCTACCTACATTATTATTATCGCACCACATGTAAGCGAATTTTAAACCTTATTTGCACATGTTGGAACTGGCCGATGATTGACGAGGCTCTGCCAATCGACATGACAGATGGTTGCCAGATTTAAATGATTCCCAGGCCTGTGAAGAGCAGCCAAGTTATTGATATGAAAGGCATCTGCGGTCAATATTCTCATGCCCATGAAACATACCAACTTTACCGGAGTTACGTATGTTTAGCCATGCCGTGCACGTTACCCCAGCAGGAAAGTAGCTCGTAGAGTAATTAATGCGTAATCTGCTGTAAATATGCGCCAAATAAAAAAATTGTGCGCTTTGTAGTTTTGGAAAAAAAACGGAAAAAACGATTCCAGCTCGAGTAACGTTTTTCCAGCACGAAAATTCTAAACGAATGATCGGAGAGAGAAATATTGTGCAGCTTATATTTGTGCAAAAATGTGCGCTGCTGCCTACCTAGGTTTATAAATGTTTCAGCCTGATAGAATGCAACATTTATTTGGACTATATTATTACAAGGATTGATGTTATATTATGTGAACTGGTTAAATGTGGGTGTACTATTTCACCCACGGAATAGAACACCCATATTTCACCAGTTATGTTTAAGTCCCATCTAATAGGGAGCAAGCCTATTGCCATCAACCGGGCACAAATCCAGCCTCCCGAGCTGCTACTGAGAAATGCTTGATGGATAAAGTCAATAACACATTGCGCGACCTGGCAATCCGACAACAACCACAAGACCAACGAGGCATTGGACTTTAATACTTACCTACAACAAATTATCACTATAACTACTCACACGTAATTCCGAGTGGTGGATCAAAATATTGACTGCTGTTCGAAGGAGATAAGACAAGAAGGAAATTAAGATGAACGACCAACTTCCAAGTTCAATCAGGACAACTTATGTATTATTGAGTAGACCGGGTCATTTTAAGTGGTTTAACGCTCCTGCCTCCTGCCTACAGATTGGGCCTTGTTTTAGAGAACTAGCTAAGTAACTACTGTAGCACCTATAGCAGTGTTCGTTATCTCAAATAATTTACATTACATTGCATCGCCTCTTAATCAGTTATCTACTTTAATTAAAATTATTCTAAGTAGATTTTTGAGTGACCATTTGTAACAAAAAGGTCGTGAAGTTTTTGGTCGCAATGGAATTTGAACTTTGTTAAGTATGACATTCATTTTGTTGTTGCATAACTTGAAAATTATCGCATATTCTTTATTTCAAATTCAAATGTACATGTAGGTACATGTATTCATAGGTCATGATTCCCATCAGTCTTACAAATTAATTTTGCCTAGTAAATAATATAAATAATCTTCTTCAAACTCCGGAGGTTTATAAAACTTTAAGGGTGAAAAATGAAGAGGAAAATTAATTTAACCGGGACTTGACTAACGTAGGAGAGGAGAGTGGTTGAGGCACCGCGTCGGTCATTTATAGCTGTCCAAAGGCTCAGAGGTCGGAGGGCACTCCCTTGTGTGAAACATTTCAAAATAGCATGTTTTTATTAAATCATCTGCGATAAATCAACGTCACCGTTGAGGTCAGCTCTTCGGCATGATGACCTTCAGTTATCATTGAAATAAAACACCGCGTAACTTCAGCGAGAAGTTAAATTCCGTGATGAATGAGTCTGTGTTCAATTTTGAATTTCGGTTAACGCGCGAGTAATTAACATACTATAGAGTTATAAAAGTTAGAATTTGTTAAGTTTTCGATGTTATTTCAAACGCACCGACAGAGGTCTACATAGATTTAGTAATTCAATAAAATATTACTAGGGCTTCTCCAATTGTAATATAAGTTTAAATGTTTTCAATTAAAGAGAAAACAAAACAAACATTTAATTTATGAATTCTTTATTTCAGAATGTGGAGTTTCAGCAAGGAAGCGTAACTTTATTTGAACTTCCTGAGACATTACAGTGAAGTAGAAAAGATCAATTACAAATGAAGCTTTTGCCAAACATTACTTTATAATGGATTCTTTAAGAAAATGTAAATAAATGATGTGGAGGTTCGTGTTCTGTACTAGCAGCTCAAATTCTGTTGGTTTTAACTGGAGTTTATAACTTTATTAAATGAATAGGCGGTTACATTAGCAATAACTGGATCATATTCATAATGAACGACGGCTTGTATCTTTCTCACAAAACATGTTTACTTTACCCGGGTTGCGGTAATTGTCACGCGACATGAGGAAATTCAATTACGTCCCATGTTATTCTTGTTTCTGAACATAATTAATGTCATGACACTTTATTTTAGGGTCACACAGTTTTCAAAGCATTTAACTTAACAGGATTTCGTGTTTTGGGTTTTGTTAGCCGCTTTGTCTCTTGCTTGACATTAAGATCTAAACTGGCACATCTATACAATTTTACGACTTCTTCGTCAGTTGCCTGATAGTGTGGTAAACTTTGTATTTTTTCCAATTTTAAAGAGTTTAAAACCTTAATAATTGAAGACTTCAACTGAGCAAATATGGAGCTGTTTGATTTTTCTCTTATATATCTCTCATGTGGCCATTGACGGAGAGCTAGAACTGCATCGCGATGTTGTTTGCAAATTTTCAATTTGAGTGGTTTGGTTTGCGCATCTTTTGCCATGTCCTTTAATGCGGCATCAGTGCTGCAATCTAAACGCTGTGCAGGCTGGATACTCGTAGACTTATGTCGTTTCTCGAGTATAGCTGAGCTCCGAGACTGGACTCCTACTTGACGACATCTGCCCAATCCAGTTCCAGTTTGAACTGATATCGAACGAGATTCTGGTCGCTTGCCTCTCCCTATGCTGTAAGAACTGTAAGTAGAGCATGCAGCATCAGATACTTGGATAGATTTGACATTGACGCGAGCAGTGGTTGCTGTTGTTGGAACCCTTGTGGCTTCTTCAGAATCGCGTGATCCGCTAAATATGCGCAGTCGTAGTTCATGAAATAGAGCCGTAGAAGGGTCATTAACTAGGTTACCTAAATTACAAAGAAACTGCGACATGTAGCTTTTGGCATTCGTTACACTACTCACAGAGCATGACACTACTTAAAAATAATTATAATTCATGAATATTTGACAATTTAACATTTATCTATGCGGTTATGTTTCCATAGAGAGCTATATCTGAATAGAGGTCTTACATATTAGGTTTTATTTATATACCTAGTACATACTAATCTCAATCTCATAAATCCATGAGCATATACTGTACAAACTATTTTAAAGAGGGTTTTTTGTAAGTATAAAGATTTGTATGTAGGTTTTAGTGTTTTATGACTTAAATACATGTAATGTCGGGGAAATTATTTGTTTAGCAAATTGAATACTAACTTATAATGTCCGTGTATTCAAATCCGAACTTTGAAAGTGGTATGAAATGGCTTTATCACGGCAAATTGACTTAGTTTGCTTAACAATTGATTTACCTGACTGTACCTACCTAACTAAGTTTAATCTGTTTAATAAGGCAGAACATAAACTTACTTTAACTGTAATGTTGTATAGATGAATTTTCAGATTTAAATATTGAAGATAAGCAGTCTTTATGAAATTCCACTGGAACGCAGGTTTTGATTCATCCAAGTGGCGAGGAAAATATTGGAATTATTGCTGTCCACTGATTTGGAATACTCAATTTATTACTTCATAGCCCTCTACTTAAAACAAGTATAAAGGTATATTTTGAGAAAGACTTTCCTTATTCATGTTTTTCCTTTTTTATACGTAATTGAGTCAATTGGATGTAAGGTAAGTTCGAAGATAATGTGGGTAGAACAGTCTGGAGATTGTGCAAATTTGTGCCCGGTAATGGGCAATAGGTTTGTTCCTTTCAGGAAAAAATGGCGCTCTAGTATTTTGTTTGTGTGAAACGAAATTATGAGCAGCACTATAACCTCCTAAATACCATAAAAGATCCAGTAAAAACAACAAGTTTACAAGCTAGGCTACTTACAGATGAGCGGCATCTTGCCGGCGACTGAGATGACTGCAGTCAATAGTGTCGCTTGAAGTTTATTCGACGGCAGTCGCGTACCTACGTGATGACGACAGCCGCCAGTGACGATGGCTGCAGTTATTTCTGTCGTCGACAAAATGCCGTTCGTCTGTAAGAGCTCTTATTGGATTATAATAAACATCTATAAATCAAGGTTGCTAAGAGGTTTCTTTTGAAAATATTCCGCTTTGTACTTAAATGTTACGCCGGATATTGCTCTCAAGTATTTCGAATTCGAACGACAAAAAGGGCTTAGTTGTCTGTGAACGAGCGATTCTCCAAATACATAAACTAGTATTTCCGATACGAAATATTGACATCTTTCGGAATCAGGTGTCTTATTTATCTCTTTCCGTTCTTTCTATTGACTTCACTGCAACAGTTCTTATAACTAGAAGGATTTTTTTCAGGCACTTTGTTGCCAGAAATTTCATATTAATTATAAGACATTTTATCTGTCTTACTTTTTTTCTGCCTCTAGACAGAACCTATCTTAACAAAAATGTAATAAAAAATCAGTACAAAATTCGAAACTCAGAGGATGAGGCGGGTAAGAGGCAGTAAGAGATACTTGAAAGTACAAGAAGAATCGCTCGCAGATCAGCGCGACGCGACACTAAAAGTAGATCAGTTTCCATGAAGTTTTCATAGAAGTGGTTTTATTAGAGTCGCATCGCGCTTTCGCGTCGCGCCTGTCTGTGGGAACCTTAACCATACTCTTACCTAATGATTTGATTTGATTCCAAATAAAACAAATCTAAATAAATCCTTTATCTTTATCTACATAGTTTAAATATTATGTTATCTTCAGCCCAGTCTGTTTATCGAGAAACGCACAATAAAATGTAAGTAGGTACCTACTCACTTTCTGGGACGTTACACCTACCCTTTATATGTATAAAATCACTCGTGATGACATACTTGTAAGTACATAAGATGATTTCGATGATCCTTTTTGTGCACAAGAATATTCCAGATACGCAAATGATTTCGACACGAGGAGCTTTTTATTATAGTAGAAGGATATTTCTTACTTACCTTCCTACTTACTTCAAATGATTACTTACTGGTTAAGGCGAAAGCGCCAGGGTAGCCCGCGAAATTCAATTTTTTTTACGTTTTACGCAATTTACTGGTCAGTATTATGTTGTACGTTGATTAAAATATGATTCGCGGCCGTAATAAATATGTATTTACAGAATTATAATCATTAAAGTCATCAACACAACTCTCTAAGGCCAAGTAGGTAATCCCCAAGAATGACTATTTCATGAAATCTTGACATTTGGGGATTATACTAACTTAACAAGTTGTATTACTGATTGTAATGATTATAATTCTGTAAATACATGTTTGTTACGACCGCGAATCATATTTTAATCGACGTACAACTTAAGGGGCTGTCACCCGAAATTGAGTTCCGATGTTTCGGTATTTTTAGCCACGCCCACTATTTCTCCGATATCCTAGCGCCATTCTTAAAGGGCGGTGATACAGTGAACTACCGAGTCAGGCACGGTGACGCGGTTAATAATAATTACCAATGAACCAATAGATGGCGCTCTTGTATATTATTATTCATCTCATGGAAGTAGTAAAGTAAGTAATTTTTATAATGTAATATTGACGAAACAGGTACACGAACAGAAATAATGAAACTCTAAACAAATAGTTCCTTATAGGCTATTTTGTACAACGCATAGCGTAAATTCATCGCTTTTAACAAGGCTTGGTTGGTCTAATGGTTTTTGCATAGATTCTGAATAGCGAGTTATCGAGTTCGAAACCAAGTTGAGTCATAACAGGGAATTTGTATTGGTTTTTTTAGTTATAGGATATTATCATTGTTTTTTTAATTTATTTTGTATATATTTAGAATATTTTCATTGTTTTTTTTTAATTTATTTTGTATATTTTTAGAATACATATTTATTAATGTTCTTTACAATAAAAAGACACGTTTGGCGAACAGTTCAGAAACTCATTGTTTTTTTAATTTATTTTGTATATATTTAGAATATTTTCATTGTTTTTTTTTAATTTATTTTGTATATTTTTAGAATACATATTTATTCATGTTCTTTACAATAAAAAGACACGTTTGGCGAACAGTTCAGAAACGAATCTGGGACACCTGCGCAAAAGACATTTCCGCGAATGGACTTTTGCGCGAATAGACTTTTGCGCAAATGGACTTTTGCGCGAATGGTCGTTTGCGCGAAATACTCTTGCGCGAAAGACACTTGCGCGAAGGACACTTGCGCGAATCCACTTGCGCGAAAGACACTTGCACGAATCCGCTTGCGCGAAAGACACTTGCACGAATCCGCTTGCGCAACGAGACAGTTATGCGACAAAGTTGAAGGAATGAGATTTTTCCATAACATCACGCGTGTATTCTTTCAAAGGGTTGGGCAGGAGTGTATAGTACACCCACAATTCACCAATGCTTCATCATAGATATCGTTTATGGTTTTCGAAAGTTTTAAAGCCGATAGAAAGGTCGAAATGAAAATCCAAGATGGCGGCTGAAAAGATTTTCAAATTTGTCATCATGGGTGTCGTTTTCATGGTTTTCTAGGGTGCTGAAGCCGATAGTGAGGTCAAAATGAAAATCCAATATGGCGGACGTGAAAGTTTCAAATTTTTCATCATGGGTGTCGTTTTCACGGTTTTCGAGGGTGCTGAAGCCGATAATGAGGTCAAAATGAAAATCCAATATGGCGGACGCAAAAATGTGCAAATTTTTTATCATGGGTGTCATTCATCAAAAGACAATTGCGCGTAAGACATATTAGCGTAAGACACTTGCGCAAAAGATACTTGTGTAAAAAGCACTAAAGTGCGAAAGACTAGAGTGAAAGTAGCGCGAACAAAACGGCTATGTCTGCATTGTGCTATGTCTTTTGTTGTGGCAAAGCTGCTGGCTAAATAAAATAAAAACAGCAATAGCATAACCTGGGAGTACCTCCAAGCGGTGAAGGTGGTAACAGTATGAGGCCCGCTTGCACCACAAATCACTAAATACATTTGACGCTAAACGAATATAAAACATCCTGCAATTTTATTCAGTTTCTTGAAGTTGACAGAGACTGAATAATGTTATTTATGGTGCAAGCGAAGCGGACCTATGTCTGGCTAAAACTCCCATCAAATTCACGCCTGCGGGCTTATGGTGTTGCTGTCTTTATTGATATATTTGTGTTTGGCAAGGTAGCCTACCCGGTAACGCAGGGGAACAGCCACATATCAATATGAGTTCCAACGAAGATACTTTTTGTTCTAATCTACCCTCTCCTATTTTAATTAACTTCCATCAACGTGCCCCCTTATTACTACCATCATCCTTCTCGTCAACTACTCCTGTCATCTGCATCACCATCAGCTTCTCGTCAATTTCTACTGTCATCTCCACCACTATCAGTTTCTCATCAACCGTTCGGCGCGGAGATTGGATAACCTACTTAGTGTCGCTTGGTGTCCAACTTTTAACCTTTTTAGGGTTCCGTACCCAAAGGGTAAAAACGGAACCCTATTACTAAGACTTCGCTGTCCGTCCGTCCGTCCGTCTGTCTGTCACCAGGCTGTATCTCAAGAACCGCGGTAGCTAGACAGTTGAAATTTTCACAGATGATGTATTTCTGTTGCCGCTATAACAACAAATACTAAAAACAAAATAAAATTAATATTTAAGGGGGCCTCCCATGCAAAAAAACCTGTTTTTTTCGGCGTTTTTGCCGTCTGTCTGTCGCCAGGCTGTATCTCCAGAACCGCGGTAGCTAGACAGTTGAAATTTTCACAGATGATGTATTTCTGTTGCCGCTATAACAACAAATACTAAAAACAAAATAAAATAAATATTTAAGGGGGGCTCCCATACAACAAACGTGTTTTTTTCGGCGTTTCTGCCTTGTGGTACGGAACCCGTCGTGTGCGAGTTCGACTCGCACTTGGCCAGTTTTTTCTATATTTTTAAGAAAAATATAACATTGGGTAAAAATTATTGGAATCGATTCAGTTACTTATTCGGAGCAGTGGTGGCCAAGTGGTAACGGCCGCGACTTACGAGTTGTAGGTCGTAGGTTCGAACCCAGTCAGGCGCTTTACTTTGTGTAAATTATTTCATCACCACTGCTCTCAAAACGGTGAAGGAAAACATCGTGAGGAAACCGGCATGTCCTAGAACCAAAAATTCGAAGACATGTGACATCTGCCAATCCGCACTGGGCCCGCGCGGTGGATTACGGCCCACTCCCTCTCACCGAGAGGAGGCCTGTGTCCCTGCAGTGGGAACATTATAGGCTGATGATGATGATGATGACTTATTCTGAACAAACTATATTCAGGTTTCGCATACTTATACTAAAAACAAAGTTGTATAAATATAGTTTTGATAAAATAATTATGAAAACACTTATTGGAGATGCATTGACGATATTATAGGCGGCATGATAAAGGTGACAAGTGTCGGGGTCGATGCCACTTGTCTGGTGATTCAGTAACATTAAAATGCCAGCACAATCATGTTCCCAGTCGGGCAACGATTGAAAAAGGGATATTATAATGCAACATGAAAAATCAGGCAATCCGAACGCAATCTGCACCTCAGCAGCTAATTGCAGATCATACCATTAGCACTGCATCAATTGAGTCAGCCGGAAAATTGCCTACAGTAACGTACTTGAAAAAGTGCATACAGGAATCGCAATGCAAATATTTCAGCCCCAGCGAACCCCTTTTCGCTTCTAACCCTCGAAATTCCTGATACTAACAGCAAAACCAGTCGTTTTTTTTTCTTTTTTAAAGTAGCACAGTTGGTGATACTTTATTTACATTACAATCTAGCCTATTAGCTAATAAGTAATATAAATACCTATAACTTAAACTGATAAGTAACTATAAAATCCCACTAAAAACATTTTCATGTAAAATGTTGCCAATCGACCCCGCGACACGCAGCGCAGCAGTCAATCGCTTAACCACTGCGCCAACCGTGCCGACAATGGAAGTTTTTAGACGGATTACGTCAGCAGCAAAGCCTAACGGAGCTAAAAATTTATCAAATTTTGTCAAGTGGCTCAAAACACAAATAGCCGTCCAAGATATGGGCAAGCTTCAATAAGATTAAAAGACTTGGTTGAGTCTATCAGGGAAAGACACCTATGATGAAAAATTTGAAATTTTTCACGTCCACCATCTTGGATTTTTATTTTGACCCCACTATCGACTTCAGCGCACTCGAAAACCACGAAAACGACACCGATCACGCAAACTTTGAACATTTTCGCGTCCGCCATCTTGAATTTTCATTTTGACATCACTATCGGCTTCAGCACCCTCGAAAACCATGAAAACGACACCCATGATGAAAAATTTGAAACTTTTCACGTCCGCCATCTTTGATTTTCATTTTGACCTCACTATCGGCTTCAGCACCCTCGAAAATCATGAAAACGACACCCATGATGACAAATTTGAAAAATCTTTTCAGCCGCCATCTTGGATTTTAATTTCGACTTTTCTATCGGCTTTACAACTTTCGAAAATCATAAACGATATCCATGATGAAGCATTGGTGAATTGTGGGTGTATTATACACTCCTGCCCAACCCTTTGAAAGAATACATGCGTGATGTTATTGGAGAAATCTCATTTTCCTCAACTTTGTCGCGCAACTGTCTCGTCGCGCAAGCGGATTCGCGCGTCTGCTTCGCTTCTGAACTGTTCGCCAAACGTCTCTTTTTACTGTAAAGAACTTTAATAATTATTCTAAAAATATACAAAATAATAAAAAAAAAAAACAATAAAAATATCCTAAGACTAAAAAAAAACAATGATAATATCATAAAACTTAAAAACCAATACGAATTCCCTGATAAGACTCAACTTGGTTTCGAACCCGATAACTCGCTATTCAGAATCTGTGCAAAAACCACTCGACCAAGCGAGCCTTGTTATAAGCGATGAATTTACGCAATGCGTTGTACAAAATAGCCTAGTAACTATTTGTTTAGAGTTTCATTTTTTCTGTTAGTGTAAGTAGGTACCTGATCGGCTTTACAACTTTCGAAAATCATAAACGATATCCATGATGAAGCATTGGTGAATTGTGGGTGTACTATACACTCCTGCCCAACCCTTTGAAAGAATACATGCGTGATGTTATGGAGAAATCTCATTTTCCTCAACTTTGTCGCGCAACTGTCTCGTCGCGCAAGCGGATTCGCGCGTCTGCTTCGCTTCTGAACTGTTCGCCAAACGTCTCTTTTTACTGTAAAGAACTTTAATAATTATTCTAAAAATATACAAAATAAATAAAAAAAAAACAATAAAAATATCCTAAGACTAAAAAAAAACAATGATAATATCATAAAACTAAAAAACCAATACGAATTCCCTGATAAGACTCAACTTGGTTTCGAACCCGATAACTCGCTATTCAGAATCTATGCAAAAACCACTCGACCAAGCGAGCCTTGCTTTAAGCGATGAATTTACGCAATGCGTTGTACAAAATAGCCTAGTAACTATTTGTTTAGAGTTTCATTTTTTCTGTTCGTGTACCTGTTTTGTCAATATAAAAATTACTACTTCCATGGGACGTATTGGTTTGTTAGTATAGAAGTGATTTTTTGCTGGCCTCCGACATTTTTGTTTGATGATAATATGAAATGAACGGGTTGCGAGGCAAAGCGACATACGTCCGTCTAGCAGCGCGCCTAAGCGATCACTGTCGGATTGCGTACATAAGAAAGAGAAGCGCGATTTCGCGACGCTCGTACATTTTTACAAACCACAAAATAATTAATTACTTAAAAATAAGTTGAGTTGTCAAAAATATTAGACAACCAAGTTTTGTATTTTGATATGATACGTTATTGTTATAAATTTTACCAACGTACGTTGGTAAATAATTCAGATTTTTTTGTTGGAAGATCAGTTTAGGAGGTTAGTTTACCATTTTTTTGTATCGAGAAAACTTTTCGAAAACGTGTTTTGAAAACAACGAAGTTTTAGGAAATATGTTCAAGATTAACATATATTTTTTCCGCTGTCTCAAACTGTATAGATTTGGCTAAAAAATTGTTGGAGACAAGCCTATTTGGGTCTATTCAGCGCCTTAATACTGACCAGCAAATTACAAAAAACGTAAGAAAATTTTAATTTCGCAGGCTACTTTAGCGCTTCCCCCTTAAGCAAGAGGTTTGTGATCGACATTTCTTTCAATAGAATGAAATGTAATGGATTGATGCCGTCCGGGGGCGGACTAGCTTTTCCTGAACTTTTGAATCTTTTGATTGATGTTTTTACGTGAACGATTGTCACCTGTTCTTCAGTGCCTCCCGACCAGCCACTTCTGTTTCCGTTCCTCCAGTTTCAGTTGTCAGTGTCAAATCCATAAACTGTCAAAACTCAGTTTTGTATTGGCTTGACACTTAAATTGAATTTTCACACCACCTGCTCGAAAATGTCAAATTATATGTCAAGCAACCTTAACCTAAAGTGAGTCATTAGTGGCCGGGGGCACAGCCGGTCAATAATGTTGTACTGGATTTCATTATGACCCGCTGGTCAATAATGTGATTTGAATTTGGAATCTCACATGCTCAGCTAAATTGGCAGTATAGTACTAACAAACACTCTTTGGTTCCTATATACATAGTTACTTTACACTTTGCTTTGGTGCCAGAAAGAGGAAAGCTATTCTCGATACCCTTACTACGCGTGGATGATATTCTCGATTTCCTACAAAATCATAATGACTGCTTCTTCATACCGTTGCCATGTTTTCGAAGACATAATATTGTAAGAATAATTAGATAACTACGAACCATTTTTTAAAAGGAATGGAATAACATTAAAACTGGCATTAATAATAACAAATACCGTACCGCGCCGTAATACCGTAATAGTAATTGGCTGTAACATTAGTTAATTTATTTTAAGTAAACTGCGCAAAGATTGCTGTGGATTTTGTGAATAAATAAATAAATAATAAAACCTATCTATACTACAGTCGATTTATCACATTTTATAAAAAATACTCTATTTTCACGAGTGTCGCCAATGACGTTCTAAATTCAAAATGCATACAGCCAATCATCCAAAACTATTCTACCAGCCCTGTATAAAGCTTAGTTTACACAAACGCCACTTCCATGAGAATGATATCAATAGACACACACGACAAAACCGTAGAAGAGACTTTTTTTTTGAAAATCGAATTTACGTGTCTTGGCTACTTATTGGTAGACGCAATAAAGGCGCGAACTTTTGGCATTTAAAACTTTAAATTTATCAACAAAGTATTATAAAATGTCGAGTGATGAAAGTGATTGTACTCCTGAATTCATTTACAACCGAAGCTAATAATATTTCCAATGCTTTACTGCTGGAAAAGTCAAAGGAAACTTTTATATAAGCCTAAGACAATTTCCAAAAATGGAAAAGTACGAAAGGCGTCAAGTCCATTTCGGAACCAGTTCTATTAGTGTATTTTCAGCATTTATCTTGTACTCAGAAGTCAAGTAGCCTAATGGTGTACTTATTCAATGCTTAGGTCAACAATAAGCATGAAACACAATATAGACATCAAGACATACGCTAAGCTATTAGCATTTCTAAAGAGGAAATCGGAAGGCCACCAATCAAAGAAATCGAAAGTTTTCACACCTATGAATGTTGAAACTTTTTTAAATGAAGCTCCTATGTTATTCTTACTGTTTGTTTATTTATTAAATACTTTGTTTTTCGTACTATGGCTATTATTTTCTCACAGTAGGTGTAAAAAGTAGAGTATCCTCCTCTGGGCTAAAGGTGTCTTTGCCTTGGGCTAGCTTGAATCCCTCGCGGCATTCAGGATTCTTGTATTAACTCCCTCGCTTCGCTCGTGAGTTAAATCCCGAATCCTTCATTGCGCTCGAGATTCAATATGACGCCCGTGACATAAGACACAACTTTAGCCCCTCGGTGCATAATCTACTATTAGTTAGGAGTCGTTTTACAATCGTAAGTTGATGAATCTGATTAATGATCTTTGCTTGCCGAGAAAATAATGTTAAATATTTAACAAAAATCTTTGAGAGCTGATTTTTCCAGCGCTAGATAATTTTATCAGAGGAATACTTTTTAAATTTTTGACAGTTCTTCCAAACAAAAACTGTCAGCAGTCAATTTTATTCCACGAATAAAAATGATCTGTTGATTGAAAAATCAGCCCTTAGTAGACTATTTAATTATTAAGGGTCCTGATGAGTATCAGCCAGTCGATTCTGTAAAAATCTCACCGTGAAAACTTAGGTGAAGTGAGTTTGTTTTTGATAGGAATTGACACTATTGACAGCTCACTCCACGCCCACTTCACCTAAGTTTTCACGGTGAGATTTGTACAGAATAGCACCGCAGGACCCTGTTTCTGACACAGGCTGACATTTTTGTGATAAAAATTTAAAAGTATAATATGATTCGGACATTGCCAGCAAAGCCTTTCAAGAAATAAAATATTCATTTGGGAATAAACATAGTTACAGTGGGTACCTGGAGGTCTATTCTGTAAAAATCTCACCGTGAAAACTTAGGCGAAGTGAGCTGTCATTCTACCCAATGCTAGGGATTGACACTATTGGCATTTATACAGAATAGCCGGAATTAAATTAAATCGGCCGGAAGTAAAACTGGCACATTGAGCTTTCGAAGGAGACTGTCGTATCGACTGTCGTGCCGTGACAGAGTCGACGTTCTAGAAAGCCGAACTTTTACTAATACTTGAATTACTCGGTGTGTCAGATTAATAGATGCATACTGTTCTCATGTCCACTACTCCACATATGTAACTAGATCACTTGTCTTTGTTTTATGGGTAGAGAAGTTGCTTGACAAGTTGTGCCATATGGAGAATGATAAAGCTACATAATTAAAATAAACTTACATAATTCAATGTCCATCTCAAAAGGTCACAAGAAGAAAGTGAGACACTACACCTAGAAATTGTCTGTGCTGGGCCTTTTTTTATTTGTTGTAGCTAGCAGGTAGAAATTCCGTCGCCATAGTTACAGGTATCGTGACGAAGAGATGTAACATAATCTTTCGAAAGGTCGGATATATCGAGAGCTCATAAAATTTGGGCTCCCTGAAAGGTTTGCTGACTTTTCTAGCAGGGTTAGATATCGCAACGACGACGGTATATTTTTATTATTTTCGATTATGAATTTCTTTGCACAGCCTTCAAATAGCTAGTGTTTATAGACGCTTAAATCTCTTTCAATTTAAATCTGAATAGAGTTAAGATGTTAAAGTCACTTCATTTCTAATTTTATACGTACGATTTTGTAAATTGGAATAATTGAAGTGAAGCGATGAGTGTGAGTTCACCTGTGAAAACTGAATGTATTTCCTTCTGATGAGTTTTCTGATGAGTTTCTTTCAAATTGCAGTTTCTTTAATAAAATTTCCTACGTGCAACATCAAATGGTCGGCGACTGTTGCTTACAAATATTCGCTTATGGATCTAGAATAAATTGTAGACACTATTCGAGTCAGCGCTGCACCAGCCACAGCACTACGTGCTGATTCCGCTCAAATATAGGTTTATGTCTTGAATAAGCCAATAAGCTTCATGTTTAAGCAAACTTGCAGCTGTTTTCAAAACTTATTTCTTTGAGACTGATTTATTTATTTGTGTGAGAGTTTACTTACGGGATCGTGCCAATTTTTCTACATAAGTACTAAAGGAAAATGCACTTTGAAATAGGCCAGATACAACGATTGTTGTTTTAATGAAGTAACAGATGCCTTGTGGCTATTTATGTAAATAACATCACACGGGTACCTTTTCTTCAAAAGCGATTGATGCGTTCTGTGTTTTCCTTGTAAACACATTCGATTGAGTAAATATAATGGCCAACCAATTTGTATTGAACTTTTTTATTAACGCAGATTCAGAGAAGCGTGTATTGTAAATTAAATTGAGCAATCATGAAAGAATGGTGGAAAAAACGGCGTTGTTCAATTACCAAACTAATTGAGGTGGGAAAACAAAACATTGATTGTGAAACCGTTCAGCGCGAGGCCATGTGATGCCAAAAGTTTGGATATAAACAATTTCGGATCAAATTACGTTCACAGTTAGTTTCTGGCTAATTACTTAAGTTGACATTGTTTGCAGGTGCACAATAGCGCTACGAGAATAGACTGATTTTAATTTTGAACAAACCTTTCGCATTTTGAGGGCAGTTTTATTTCAAAGTTCAACAGCAGATGTTAAATAGCTAAGAGCCAAAATTTAGATTTATGAAAATTCTTTATCTTTTGACAACTAGGAAAGATCGTGAAGCAAGAAAAGACTTTGATTATAAAGCTTTTCATATTCATTTCTCGATGTTGGAAACGTAGTCTGGATAGACATGCGGTGGCAGTCTAACACGGTGTCACGTCGTTAAGCTTTGTTACTGCGGGTTAGAGCCCCGGGAACGCTCTCGTTTCTACATTCTGATTATATGGTCCACGATAGTAGAAAACCGTAAAACTAGTAAAGCCACAAAATTAAGGAGTAGGTAAAGAAGAGAGAACGTAACAATTCCCGTTAACGTTAAGAATATCAAAATTTATATTAGAACGGATATCGACTTTGATATTGTCACATTATCGTTTTATACTCGTAGATAGCTTGAGTTCACGTGTTCTTAATCCAAGTTGAGATATAACTTCACACTCTGTTACTGTGTACCTTGATAATGCGCTCCACATGAGTTCGCAATTAATGATTTAAAATATCATAACTATGTTTCCAATGCTAAAGAATATTAGATTACCTATATACACATTAACCATAGGTTCATCCCTACCTACATTTTGTTTTTGAAACGTGAGCATATATTTTACTTTTCATGAGATTTTGTGAATGCCGAAGAATTAATTCGAATCAAATATTAAAGGATCTACCTAAGAGATGCTTATAAACGGCGTCAGGAGATTTATCTAATTTATTTATTTTTATTCTGAATTATTGAAAGCTGCGAATTTTTCCTCCATACCTATAAATAGAAAATAAAAAGAAGCTAGTTGCCAGTCTATCTCTGATTTCCATTAAACATTCGTATTATTAGGAAAGAGTTTATTTATTTATTTAGGTAAAAATAAAAGCGTCCGCGTCACGATAAAATATCATTCTTTCTACAAAACTTTTGCCTCAAAATCCAGACCAGGCTAGAAAAATATATCGACATTTAGTTCGGTATTTATAAAGCGTGTGAGTTGGGTTGTCTGTTTTGCGTCGGTCCTTTGTCGGTGCCCTAGGGGCCCTAGGGCGCACTTTTCTGGCAGCCAACATGTGTACCATTTTATTGTCTTGTGTCAGACACGAAGTTAATAAATTACCACTGAGCTGTAGGTTCAGACGCCAGCACGTCAAGCTACTACATCTGTCAAAATTCTTTAATAGATTTTCAACTTTATCACTAAATCATAAGGTTCAAAGTTGATTGGGAAAATTTGACAGTTTCGGGTAGCTTGATGTTCTGGCGTGTGTACATTACTTTATATTTGATCTTTACTGCTCGTAAAATTTTACTACAATGGAAGGAATCATGAGATACGTGTCTAATATCCGACGTATTCCAATTAAACATGTGAGGTTCGTTTGAAATGACTTCGGTCCCTTTTTATCTGAAAAGTGTTTGCACAACACAACAAATTAATTTCGAATTTCATTTTCTTTAACTGTAATAAACACCGCCGTAGTCTATAAGTGGAATTTCATCGAACGTAGCACCACAACAACATACGGAACACGGATCGTATCGGACAATCTTTTGTAAACCTTATTATATCGGAGTTCTTAACTTTTAGATTAGATCTTATTATACACTACTTCCCATTCCATTGGATGTTGGCAATTACCTCACGACGCAACTTGTAGCAGTTGTAGCAAAGATTTCGTTTTGGTGTGTTCCAAATGATACGTACGAAATCGTACGATTTTAATTTGCAATTTCATTACAACACGTAGGGTGGATTATTCCGAATCCTTTCTTTGCTACTGTATCTTAGTTCTGGGTATTCCTACTTATCTACGTAATAAAAATAAAACTACAAATATTTGTACGGTCTTCAGTAAAGTGTTCGGTAAAGTGGTTTCTGGTCTTTTTGTTTCTGAATGTGCTACAATTACGTTTGTTGATAATTTAAAGATTTATCTACCTTTGGGCTCGTAACGCAATAGACGTTTCGAAAAAAATCCAATATTTATAAAGTGAAGGATAGTTGCTGTTTTGCAAATACTTTTTGGTCATCAAGAAGAAAAAAACACAAAAAATATTAGGTACTTTTCTAAGTAACCTGATTTAGGAAATTGTCAAGTTAACTGTACATTTTAATATTAAAATGTAGATTTGGTGACCTTATTCTGTTTGAGCCGATATTGGGGCAGATTGCCACCGTGAGAAAAATGTAAAATTCAGGCACAGATGTGAAACCCCAGTATTGAAATGTAGCGCACGCACGCTCACCGCAAATCGGGCAGGTAGCTCCCAATCTTTGAAATGAGCATGTCCCGTTCTTTAGTGAGCGCTGAAAATTATTTCTTACAAACAAGAAGTCCTACCTTTTGACCGCCACAGTCATGTATAGATGACAAACCAAAATGTGCCCAGCACGCCACGGTTTGACTACATGACAGATTTTGACGCCGAGAGGGCACGTTTTTGTTTTTTGACGTGTGGCGGGCAAAAGGTTAAATAATAGCATGAGTTTTTATCATTTTACAAATTATATTTTTGGTAGGTAACTTGGTTAGGTTAGCTTTATCAAATCCTCCCTCAATCTTCTTCTTCTTAGCGTGTCGATAGCAATCTAAATATACTCGGCCCAGAATTCGGCCACTTGTTTGGCGCCTCCACCAGCGTCCATCAGCTCCTGCAACGTGCAACTGACAGGACACGCAGGACACGACATTAAGTGTCCCATCGTTTGTGGAACAGCACCACATTTACACTCCAAGGCGGAGTCGTCTATGAATCTCCACCTGAACAGGTTTTCCTTGCTTCGGCCAACCTGGGTCCGGAGTCTGTTTAAAGACTTCCATGTTAGCCAAGGTAGGTCATGTCCAGGTGGGAGGTCTTCAGCGGGTGGGACGAACGGTCCGGGTAAGGAAGCACTGTCTCGCCACAGCCTCAGTCTCTCTTGTGATGGTTCACCATTGAGTGGAACGACACACTTTAGAAAACTGTTTCGGCTTTTCAGCCTTTGTGGCACTAGGATGTTGTCGTGCAAAGGGTGTCGTGTGTCGGAGACCATTTTGGCTCTTTCGCTGGAGCTTGCCACCGCTCTGCGAACCACTGGTGGCGCTATTCCTGCTAGTGGATACAGCATTTGTACCGGGGTTGGTTTGAGGCAGCCAGTGATGATCCGGCACGTTTCATTCAAAGCTGTATCCACCAGCTTTGCATGGGCAGAACGGCTCCACACGGGGCACGCGAATTCTCCCGCAGAAAAAGAGAGCGCCAGTCCAGTAGTCCGCATAACGTCAGGCGAAGCACCCCATTTTGATGAGACCAGTCGACGAAGAAGACTGTTGCGAGTGTGCACCTTCTGCTTGATATTCTTGCAGTTTTTTTTTAATGTTAAAGACCGGTCCAGGGTGACACCAAGATATTTAGGGAAGTTGCTGTGCTCGATGGACACCCCACCCCAAACGATGTTAAGTTTGCGGCCCGCCTCTCTATTGCGGAGATGGAAGATGCACGACTGGGTTTTGCTCGGATTGGGCTTGAGTGAGTTAGCGAAGTAGTATGTGGCTAAGTCACCAAGAGCGTCTGACAAGTGGGCCTCAACCTCCTCAAAGGTGGTGGCTTGGGACGTGAGGGCAAGGTCGTCCGCATAGAGGAAGCGGGATGTGTTAGGGCTGGATGGTTGGTCGTTGGTGTAGATATTAAAAAGAAGCGGAGCCAGGACACTACCTTGAGGTAGGCCGTTTTTCTGCGCTCTCCAACGACTTCTTTCCGAGAGAAGGTGGACCTGAAACCGACGATTGTGGAGGAGTTCTCGGAGTATTCGGACAAAGTTCTGATCGCCTATCAATGTCTCCACCTTCCATAGCAACCGTTTGAGGTTGACTGTATCATAGGCAGCTGACAGATCCACAAAAACAGCGCCTGTGACCATTCCTATCTCGAAACCATCCTCAATGTGTTGAACAAGTTTGAGGGTCTGGTTGCAGCAAGACTTGACGGGTCTGAAACCAGCTTGCTCCGGGATTAACTTCGGGTCAATAACACTCGTTAGTCGGTTCAGCAGCATTCTCTCAAATAGTTTGTACGTATGGCAGAGCAGAGATATTGGACGAAAGTTTTTTGGATCGTCCGTTGCTTTGCCTGGCTTCGGAATTGCTATGACCTTTGATTTTCTCCAGAGACGGGGTATTGAAGCTGATTCCAGACATTTGTTGTATAGTTGTAGCAACCACGACACAGCAACTGGGCCAAGCCGTTTTATTTGCTCAACTGAGATGTCGTCCACTCCAGAGGCTTTACCACACTTAAGACCCCTAATCGCTGCGACGATATCAGAAAGGTTGAACGGTTTGCTAATATCGTCGCAAGCGCCATCGGGTTTTTGTGGCTTAGGGACTTTGCTGGAACGGCGTGTTGGTTCTCCCTCAATGATTAAACATCATGTATTTACCTACTTACCTACATACTTTCGCGCAATCACTGTCAATTCCAATATTGCATGGAAGAGATAACAGAAACCAGTAAGGCCGCCATTGTGTTTTAGTGTTAAATATATTTTTTTGGTAAGTATTTTCTGGTGTACAAATCACACTAATATTAGGTATAAAGGCGAAAGTTTGTGAGTGTGTTTGTTACTTCTTCACGCACAAACGGCTGGACCAATTTTGATGAAATTTGGTGTCGAGGTAGCTGACATCCTGGATTAACACATAGGTTATTTTTAATCCCGATATTCCCCTGGGATCGCAACTTATGCGGGTGAAACCGCGGGGCGCAGCTAGTATACACATATAAATAAAAAATACTTTATACGCACTTTAACCGCAATAAATATAGCATAATCAGACTTTTAATGTTCCCATTGGTGGGACACAGGCTCTCGGTGAGAGGGAGTGGGCCGTAGTTTACGACGCGGGCCCAGTGCGGGTTGGTAGATGTCACATATCTTCGAATTGTTGGTTCTAGGATTTGACGGTTTCCTCAAGATGTTTTCCTTCACCGTATTGAGAGTAGTGGTGGAAATAATTTAAACAAAATAAAGCACCTGTCTGTGTTCGAACCTACGACCTACAACTAGTTAGTCGCGGCCGTATCTATCGCTACCTACTGGGCCACCACTGCTACAATACAATACAATATTTTACTCATTTACGCGAAACCTTTTTTTATTTATAATCCATATCCATACTAATTCGAAATTCGAATTATAAATTCGAAAGTAACTCTGTCTGTCTGTCTGTATGTTACCTTTTCACGCCTAAACCACTAAACGGATTTCGATAAAATTTGGCAGAGAGATAGATTGCTTTCTGGGAAAGGACATAGGATAGATTTTATCCCAATATTCCCACGGGATCGACACTTATACGGGTGAAACCGCGGGGCGCTGCTGCTAGCGTTGAAATAAACATAATAATAATAAAAAAGATTTCGTCCAAAATGATTAAAATATTGTATCAAGTTTTGTTCATTTCCATGACTACGAATGTATTTTGAGATATTTTCCATTGGGAGAAAAATATTTAACAAGCGGGAAGTTAGCAAATAAACCCAGTTAAGTGATACCCCAGTTCAGTTCCCAGTTTCATGATATTATGATACTTATTATTTTGCCATTATTAATTTACATGAAATGGATATTCGGCCGCAAGTATCAGTTATAAAACCACGCAAATTTTCCACCCCTCGACGTAGGTACCTACCAACTTTATAACGAAAAAAGCTTGCTATTGTACCTATTGTCTTTTTGATACTATCTACAGTGACATCTGTAATTCCTATGGTGTGTACTCAGTAGAGTATTTACTCTAAAATTAAAATCGACTGACATCCATGCTGTAGAACAGTAACAGTATAACCGTATACAATATGGATTTTTGTTTTAAAATGTCTGCCGTTAATACCCACACATAAAATGTAGGCCAGCGATCAAAAAAACTTTTAATCCTGCTCCATAATCTCGTTTTATCATAATATGAACAAACAATATAATGATTAATGCTTCCGCTGCCTATTTGTTTTTAAAAGAGTACAAGACTTATTTATAGACGGATTACTAAAGTCGCCACAATGAATCGAAAATTCATAATTTTTTAGAAATAAGTACTGAAAATTGTTAGCATATTTTTAGTATGAATCAATATGAAATTGCAAAGCATCGGTGTAATTCAAATGCTAAGATAGGTACCTAATCGGTTATCCACATATTTGAGTTAGTGTAGATCTCTCTTCGGTCGTGTTGGATCGCCATCCCATCGGACAGTAAGAAAAGAGAGAGTGCATCTGTGTCTGCGCACACATATAAAAATCTCTCGCGTCGATGGCTATAGTCTCCGTTGACATTGGCCGCTATGACCGACGAAATTCGGTCTGGACGAGTATTTCTTCAGTTTAGCACTTAAGTACTTATTGGTTTTCCAGTGTTTATGTTATTTTCTAACAAAAATATCCGTTTTTTGTTCTGAAACAACAATTTGTGAGTAAGCTCTAGCTTTATTCAGACCAAATGAAGACATCCTTTCAACTGTAATATTACTTTTTCTAAATACACTCAACAGAGAAATGCATTTACGAAAGAAAACCTTTTTGCTTTGAAGTTTAAAAATCTTTTTGTGGCGCGCTTTATCAAGTCTAATTCTGAGCTTTCTGTACTAAATAAATCTCTAACACTGAGATTTTCGAGTATTAAGTCGGTCTTCACTGATAATAAATACATCTTTTTGTTTCGTTGGTCCGTAAAGCCTATTACTGTATCAGTTTGAAGTTCGCCAGCGCTAGATCTGCGTCGGGTTGCTGCCTCGATGTATGAATGGACGCAGCCTGCTCACAAGGTAATATCTGTCACTGTGCAACGAAAACACCCTATGGTTTTTGTATACGACCTACGTCGAATTTATTTTGTTATTTACATGGAAGAGAAAAAAAAAGTCACCCAAAGGGCAATGGAGAGGGCTATGCTTGGAGTTTCCCTGCGTGTTCGAATCAGAAATGAGGAGATCCGCAGGAGAACCAAGGTAACCGACATAGCCCGAAGAATTACCAAACTTAAGTGGCAGTGGGCAGGGCACAAATAAGGAAAGGGTTATCTACTTTTTTGGAACTTTTTAAAGTTCATTCAAGTTCATTGGAGGCTGAAATCTTTTTCAGCCTAAACTTTATAAGTAGCTTTATAAAGCTATTTTGGCTTATTTATTGATTCCACACATATCGATTTAACGTGTAGGCATGATAAAGTTTGTTTATGTTTATTTATACGTTAGCTAGTAGCGTGATTCATGTTCCAATTGAAAGCTTCGATAGCCGTGAAAATAAATCGAAATGCATTTTTTATTTTTTTAAAGGTTTTAGTGGTCACGATTTCAAATCTGAAAATAAAAGGATATTTTCCTTGACTTATTTGAGTTTCGGTTTATCTACTGGTCAGATGTAAAAGTAGGTACGAGGGCATTACTAAAGTTATTTGACTTTTCTAAAAGTTTGATAGATAACGTTTCCAAAATTGTAAACGTCGCAGAAGGCTTCGACCCGATCAATCTACTCAACGCAAAGTTCGGTCGCGGTTTTAGTAAAATGCTATGTTTTTTGTTGTTGTTTTACTCCGTTTAAAGTTATTTCTAAAGGTAAAGTATACAGCCATGATGTGTTTTGATGGATTGAATTAACTACAGATGGGATTCTACCCGGAAAGTTCCCGGGTAATTCAAACTTGGGTAAATACCGGGTATCTATCCGGGAGAATTCCCAGATGATGGGTAGGTATTCAATTTTATAAGAACGAAGTTATTTAAATATATTTACGCATTGCGTATCACATGCATTCTGTGCTATGCATGCTGTGCTATGCATGCTGGGCTATGCTTGCTGTGCTATGCATGCTGGGTTATGCATTCTGGGCTATGCATGCTGTGCTATGCATGCTGTGCTATGCATGCCGTGCATGCTGTGCTATGCATGCTGCTCTCGGCATGCTGTGCTATGCATGCTGCTCTCTGCATTCTGTGCTATGCATGCTGCTCTCTGCATGCTGTGCTAGGCATGCTGCTCTTTGCATGCTGTGCTATGCATGCTGCTCTCTGCATGCTGTGCTAATCATGCTGTGCTAAGCATGCTGTGCTAGACATGCTGTGCTAAGCATGCTGTGCTATGTATTATGTGCTATGCATGCTGTGCCATGCATACTGTGCCATGCGTACTGTGCTATGGAAGCTGTGCTATGCATGATGTGCTATGCATGCTGTGCTATACATACTGTGCTAGGCATGCTGTGCTAGGAATGCTGTGCTATGCATGCTGTGCAATGCATGCTGTGCTATGCATGCTGTGTTATGCATGCTGTGCTATGCATGCTTTGTCCCTTTGGGTATTTACCCGACGCCAATCTCTAAAATTAACATTCTATGTAAATTATGTGTTTTATATTTGGATTAGTTGCTTGCATGGTAACCAATATTTTGCTAATAAAAAACATATTCAGATTGATGACCGTCTGTAGACCACGATTGTTTGCGTATCGTCGTATAATTTTACGATTTTTGTATAATAATAATTGATGGTCTCGCGTACCTATAACGACAAATTCAACTCGTTTAATAATGAAACACACTTCTGCAGCACGGGACGCGCTGTAGCTCGCGTGAATAAAGTAATAATAAATTAGTCGACGATAGATGCATGCCGTACGTGCCTTCATAAGCAAGAGAGTGATTGTGAAACAATTACTACACGGGTCGGTACTATATTGTCCACTTTCACTTGTAGGTACCTATTTTGTAGTAGTAAATGTTTGAGGAGAATCTGAACATTTGCATTCCTAGAACAGCTGTGTGAATGTGTAGGCGGCATAGGTTGATGTTTCGTTGGTGAAACCAGATCGATGAGATCCTTAGAGGATTTAAAATCCAGGAATCGTGGCCTTTTCCAAATCCTTTTGTTTTCGTTTTTTAACTCCTTCTCCTTGAAAAATTTAATTGTATTACGACATGAAGACGGAAAATAGTAAAAGGGCAAAACAGCATTAGACAAAGCTGTTTAGAAAGAGGCCGGGCCGAAACAATTAAGAGAAGAATCTTAATGCTCGTTAAGTCTTTGTTATATACCTACTCATGTTCGGTAAATTGAACAATTGAATTACAATCGAACAAATTCGAACCTTTGTTCGTTTACATTGGCAATCATTCTTATTCCCGGAAATGCCAACTAAATGAAAACAGCATGGACCTCTGCGAAGTTGAGTCAATAAATGATTGTGTATTTTTCTTCCTCTGTTTAATATCTCATCATAAATGCTCTTAGGGAAATTCGAAAATAACTGAGAGGAATTTGTAGATTATTTTGATATCAAATATTTCAATACGACCATTTTGCAGATATTGAGCAGTCATGTGGAAGGTGTAACAACGCAGATTCTCTTTTTTTTTAATTATTCGTAACTTAAATAATTAGGTAGGTACTTATACAGCGATAGTATTTATGTTTGATTTTTGTGAACTGAGTAGTAGGTACGTTTGTGTTCATGTAATAGGATAGGTACTTACATACAATTGCATAGAAAATGAGATGCTACGGAGTCAAAAAACAAAAACTAAATTATAAATAGGTAGGTACTGGTATTCAACCTTGTACGACTGTAAGTGCACAGTGTTGACCTAGTGCAGAATTACGTTTGTGGCGCAGAAAAGCCGATAATTAATATTCTACATTTAATTAACTGTGGCGCAAAACGTGCTCTTAATTTCTTACCCACGCTTGTGCTGTATCAACATCCGCTTGCAATGTAATTAAGTTGGTTTAGTTTTAAAAGAAGCTTTTGTAAACGTTGTAGCAAAAACTCGTGTTCTTTCAAGTTACTTTAAATCCAAATGGTCAGTATTAGATATATTTCTCAGTAGCAGTCCGGATTGTGTCCAGTTATTTGGACTTGGCTCGCCTCTGGAACAAAAAAATGGGTAAACTACAGTTCTCCCTGCTGGAAGGTAGTTACTTGTTTGGGAATACAGGCGTGAAAAACATAATAGGTATATGCAATATCCCACAAACTATATAACGATCATATTGTGACTACCTATGAATAAGTCAAGTACTATGGCAAGCTTCACCGCGATAGAGTCTTTGTATATTTTTCCATCGTTAAAAGTGCGTTGTGTTGACATATCGATGAGGGTGGCAACATGTGGCATGTGGACACGAAAGGGAGAATGATAAACATCGTATTTTTATTCCGTCTCTTGTTTGTGTTGGTTTAAAAAACCTTCGAAGTTAATTCAAAATGATAAAATGTTATTCTTACTTACATGAAATTAGAGCTTTCATTGACCATTATTTGATAACAATAATAAGGTAATTTTATATTCAATTATAGTAAATTCACTCATTAATTACATGGTATAAAAATATAGGTGACTATATGAAATTAGAGTACGTTGAAATTATTTTATAGATGCAGTTGATGCACATAAAATATTAGAAGCTGGCAATGCGCAGATATATCACAATCACCATGCTGCGTCATATTAACAGTAGCTCGTTTTACAATAGATATATATGGTCGCTTGAAAAGCATTTACTAGACGCTAAAAGTTCGTCGCTGACCTATTAATTCATTAGACTACTAAATATATTTGAAGACGAGAATGACATTTTAAAGAAGCTGCCTTAATTAGCACCCGTTTAATTTTGGATACTCAATAAATAACTCGGATAGAATAGAATTGAATAGAATACTCTTTATTATGTACCTCACGATAAATATTACAGATAGGTATAAATGTAGAAATTTTACAAGGGGTGTCAGGTGTCACAATGGGCGGTCTTATCGCTAAAAGAGATCTTTAAAAAACAACCTTAAGAGAATAGCTTTACGGATATTATGAGGACAAAGACAATCAACATTTCAACAAAGCATGTTTTTAATTAATCCCTTTTTGCAATATAAATAATAAAAGCTACATTATAATGAACAGCTATTAATATAACGATGAGTACCTACCTACTTAGTTATTAACGGTATACTTACTTCAATTACAAGCTGTTCAAAGGCAATTGATTAAAAGCCGCTGGGGGGAAATTAAACAGGTATTCCCTAAAAGAAGCTTTTAGTGAACGGGGTTTCCGATTCCGGCGTTTAGTATTGAGGTATGTCTTTAATATTTACAATAGTAGATACCTACATAGAATTGCTATTTCTACCGAAAAACGATTATATGCTTTCCACGAATTAATTGTGACGAGGTTACAGGTGGGCGCGCGTAGGGTGTAACTTCAATATTACTACTTATATAAATTAAGCTGGTTTATTTTGAATGGCTCTCCAATGACAAGAGGACGAAAAGAAGTTAGAGGGAATACATTTTGTATCTAAGTACTTAAACCAAAGTGAAAAAAAAGGACCTGCTACTGAAAAAACATCAAAAAATATTAGGAAGGTAAGTACCTACGTATATTTACCCAGAGATAATAATTAATGCAGGCAGCTTTAAAACTAGTTGTGCTTATGGTGTGTCTAGTTTTGAAAATAGCTTGTTTGTGATTTGTGTAGCATTTATCTTTGAAAAGTTTTACGCAAGCAACCTTGCCATTTCTCAACTACATTGGGGTCGGCTAATATACCGACGGCCTATAACCTTCACAACCTTTAAGACTGATTGTCAGACTTTAGGGATTCTGACTACCCGTAACGACTACCAAAGCTTTAGGTACATGACAGCCGGTACTAACGACTTAATGTGCGCAACAATGCGCAAGCAATTTAACAATGCTTTGCCTGGCAACTGCGACTATACAAGAAAACCAAACAGTTGTTTACTGTATACTCCTATAAAAAAACATTCTCTAAAAGCTAAAATACAACTAAAAGTACAATTAATTACAAGTATTCTTAATAGATGAGGTAAGTCTGGGTTAACAATGTTTAGTTACACTTTTTACAGTCAACAATGAGATTAATTAATAAAGCTATGCTAAAAGAAATTCATTTTGTAACAAAATTCATTTTATAAATTAAATTGTCTGTAGAAAATCTTTTTGCAGATTTTCGGCGCTCACGTGAAGGTATCAGATTTTTTTTTGTATAAGTAGATATATCTGTCATTACAAGACGGATTTATCAGAACCGCTCCGATGTCGCGAAAAGATCGGTAACAAAAGAAAAAGTAATTGTGTCTCAATAATGACAGTTGAGCTAATAATTTTTTATTTGATAGAAAAATAACATGTCACATTGAAAATAAAAAGTTGTGAATGAAACATTGTGTATTTGTATGGTTACTCTATTTGGACTACTCACGTTTTTCAATTCTTTGGAAGTGCCTCAAGCATCATTAGAAATAGCCGCCGAAGCCATATAAAGAAATAACTACACGACTTGAACATTACCATTATGCACTAAACAGTCGCAAGTATCTAGATCTCAGTTTATCTCATAACATCAACAGCACTCCTTCTTTTTTAATGTTTCGGCCCTAAAAAGATAATGTGAATATTTTTTTATAACTGTCGTGAAAATGTTTTTTATTCGTGTTTGGTTAATTTGATGTGGCGCACCACTGGGTGGGGAGCGACTACTGTTTTGCATGAAAATTATTTGTATCCACAGATATTTTTTTTCATGTTTATTTTATGGATCGCGACTTGGTTCTCTTTTTAACCGACTTCAAAAAAGGAGGAGGTTTCTCAATTCGACCGTATATATATTTTTTTTTTATGTGTGTTCGCGGATAACTTCGTCGTTTATGAACCAATTATGATTATTCTTTTTTTGTTGGAAAGGAGATATGCCCAGAGTGGTCCCATGATAAGGAAACCAGGATCTGATGATGGCATCCCAGTGAAATCGAGGGGAACATTCGAAAATCGTAGGAGCGACTAGTGCGTTTGTTAATTTTTTCATTAAGTATTTTAAAGCACTACAATTTAATAAAGGCCTGGAGTCGATCTGATAATGGAGCCGAAAGACAGTCGAGGGGACTCCTCAACGATTTATAGCAGTTACCTTGTGTTTGGGCTTGATTAATTTGTATTGATGTGAACTTTACACCTACATGGGTTGTGACTGTCATTAGGGGTCTGATGATGAAGACGAAGGACAGTTAAGGGAACTCCTCAACAGTTTACAGTAGCTACCTTGTGTTTGGAATTAATTCAATTATATTGATGAGAACTGTAAGGGCAAATGCATCATTTGGTAAAGTGGAGCTGATGATGAAGACCACAGATGGCTGTCGGAACTACTCAATGACAAATATTTCACTGCGATTCGATTACTTTAACATGGTTGCTAAGCAATTTATGATCGTTACAATGCGTACGGTGAAATGGAGCTGATGGTGACTTCTCAATCAGCTCCAGTTCTCCTGGTTCTTACTAGGAGAACTCCTGCATCGGGAAAAGCAATATTTTGTAAAAGGTGATGAACAGTTGACATTAGGCTATTGTAACTTAAATAAATTACAAACTGACCCACTAAAAAGTGAAAAATAAAAACTTTCTTACAAAAAAAAAACAACCGACTTCCAAAAACACTATAAAGTGAAAAATAACTTTAATTTCGGAAGTCGGTGGCAAAAAACTAAAATACAAATCCAAGGACACCGACTTCCGAAATTAAAGTTATTTTTCACTTTATAGTGTTTTTGGAAGTCGGTTGTTTTTTTTTGTAAAAAAGTTTTTTATTATTATCTATCATTGTTGTTACTAAACCTTGACATTTATGTTTAATAAGTTTACTTATACACGAGTAGCTCAAAAATTGAGCCCAGAGTTTGAATTTGAATAAAGTTATTTGAATAATTTGAAAAAAAAAAGAGTTTGAATAGGTAAACTGTCATATTTTTACTTAGCCCAGCTAAGTAAAAATATGACAGTTTACCTATTCAAACTCTTTCATTGAATACATAATAGAATATACAAGTACCTAATATAAATGTAACTACTGTAGGATCGTGCAAAGATGACACTGGCCGTGAGCGGTTCTATGAATAATACTGTGAACCTATAACCTACTTGGCCCTGATTGCCATACTCGGCGAGGGCAGCCGGCTACTAAACACTAACTAGCGTATCAATCACCTACACTGTAGTGTTCTCGTAATTGGACACAAGTAAGCTTATTATCATACCTACGCTTACTATAGTGCGGTTACGTATTAACCAGATAATATTATCAGAATCGAGAATACGAGACCGGAATTATCCATTAGCAACATCACAAAACCCTGCACAAACTAAGGTTACACGGCTGTTTTGAAAGAAAAGTTGTTACATTTAATGGGCATAATTTTGTATATCAGATTCAGGTGGCCTTCGCAAACGGCGTCAAAGCTTGTCATTAGATTTTGTTTTACGTGGGTCGGGGTTTTAAATTGCCGTCTCGTAAATGCCTTTTTAGGGTTCCGAACCAAGATGGTAAAACGGAACCCTTATGGCGAGACTCAATCTGTCTGTCTGTCTGTCACAGCTGGATATCTCAAGAACTACTAATGCTATTAACTTGAAATTTGGAATAGTTTTAGATGGCGTTTGCCCAACTATTTTTCAAATAAGAAAAAAAATAAAAATATTTATGCATATTTCTTGCAAACAGGGACTAAAAGTGGGTCTGAAAAATTCTAAGTGGGGCTACTAGCCCTAGTAGCCCCACTTATACATGCCCATGTGGGGTATCAGACCGCAGTTTGCACATTCTCAAATATTTTTTCTTTTTTTCAAACTATGCGGTCTAAAACCGCATAGTTTTCGACTTTTGATGAAAAATGTAAAAAAAAATACCGCCCCCCCCCCTCCCTTATCTCCGAAGTTTGCAAAAAGAAAAATCTGAAATTATTCTATGTGATAGAAGTTTATGTAAAGATTACAGGAAAAATAAAAATAAGTCTCTAAATAACACACTTTTTCAGAAATCATCAACAAAGGTTACATTAGTTCCACTATCGGTCAAGAGATGGCGCTGACATAAAACTGTAATATTCTACACTGCAGTGCACGGTGTTAAAATTTTCTGACGAATATAGGCCTCCCCGATGAAAATTTAAAAACATATTATGATGGTACGGAACCCTCGGTGCGCGAGCCCGACTCGCTCTTGCCCGGTTTTTTACATTTACGCTTGTTTTACATTGCAGAATTTTCTAGAGTGTCGGTTTTGACACAACACTGTTTCGTGAAAGTGGGAATGCTGTGTACAAATTGGAAGGTAATAAGGATGGCAAGAGTGCTTAGAGTGCGAAGACACCATTATATTAGGTAGGTACAACTGTTTTCAATACTGAAATAGTGTTGAACTTAATTGGAGCATGCACCTTTCTAGATTTAAATTGAAATTAGGAATGGACACAGCTGAGAGACCAATTTAGTTCCTCAGAATTCGACGCTGACTGTAAATCTCATGAGCTCTTATTTATATCTATCTTGAAAAAAAAAAATACAGAGGCGGACTTAAGGTAGAAAAATCCTAAGACATTAATGCCCTAGGACTTTCCACAGCTGGTGGAAATAAGTACCTACAATAATAGAACACTTCGTGCGTGAATAAACTAAGATGATGTTAAAAATAATACTTTTGTAATAATTGTGTGTAGCCAGGCATTGAGAAAAAAAAACGGCGATTCAGCTTATGTAGGCATACCTATATACGAAACTAAGTTCTCAGTTTGTAACTCACACATGCAAAAACAGGGAAATCGACAAACAATATTGTAATTTCAAAGATGAAGGTATTATCATACCGTTAAGAGCGAGAATAAACCAACATTGCCGATCGTAAATTGGATTTTACAGAATATAGGCGAAAATTCGAAGACATGTGACATCTACCAACCCGACTGGGCCCGCTTAGTGGATTACGGCCCACTCCCTCTCACCAAGAAGAGGCCTGCGTTCCAACAGGGAACGGTATAGGCTGATTCTACTTATTTATGCTAAGCGAAAAAACATAAAAATTCCTTGATAGAAAATCATCACGAAGTTACCTCTAATTTCAATGCATTTTCGATTTACTATGATACAATTTACAGGAACCCGTTGGATGCGAGAAGCACAGAACCGGTCGAAGTGGAGGTGCTTGGCCTATGTCCAGCAGTGGACGTCTTTCGGCTGAAATGATGATGATGGTACAATATTTTGCATTCCTTTATTTATAACCGACTTCAAAAAAAGGAGGAGGTCCTCAATTAGGTTGAATATTTTTTTAATGTTTGTTACCTCAGAACTCTGTTATTTATAAGTCGATTGCGAATTTTTATTTTTTTATTTGAAAGGATATTATTATAGTTTCAGATTTGGTCCCTAGAAAATCGGTTCAATAGTTTGTTGTTAGTTTTGTTTTTGTCGTTGGGTTCCTGTTTTCGTTGTTTGCCACCGACTTCTGAAATTAAAGTTATTTTTCACTTTGTAGTGTCTTTTTTGGAAGTCGGTTTTTTTTTTCGAAAAAAGTTTATATTTTTCACTTTTAAGTTGTACTTACCCCACACAAATCCGTATAACACTACTTGCTTTGTAAATATCAGTGACAGGAAGTTATTATAACATCATAAATATAAACTAAGTGACAAAAATACATATTATTGAAGCTAACTAAAAAACTATACAAGCAAAGTTAATAAAATTTATATGGGACCACCCCTGCCTGAGGCATACCCTATCCATTAAAAAAAGAAAAGTCATAGGAAAGCAAACGACGCAATTTCGTTTACTTGAATTTTTACCAGTAATTTTGGTTTAAAAACCAAACTACTAAACCGATTTTGATAAAATTTCTATGGGACCAATCCGAAAGTATATCCTTTCAAATAAAGAAATTTTGTAAATCGGCTTATAAATAACGGAGGTCTGAGGTAACAAACATAAAAAACAACCGAACTGAGAACTTCCAATGTTTTTTGAAATCGCTTAAAAAGGCTTTTATTTAGATAAACTCACCCGTCCATACTTATACCTATTACTTTAGCTAAAAGACAAAAATTAGATTTGCGTCGTTTTCGAGTTGATTCGTTACTTTAGCTAAGGACACGCCTGAGCCGACCCTTTACTTGGAAAAGCTACCGAATTACTGTCCTGTGACTGAAAATGGTACCGTTTGATTAATTAGATTTTTCGTATTAACATAGAAGTCCAGTTTACATGCAAAAATTGAGATTTATTTCTACCAATTTAGATGGAAACAACCGTAATTGCGATTAAATTGCTGCCCAAATTGGAGTATGAACTTGTTTAACATATTATGTATTTACCTCAATCATATATGAATTTCGGCTAGTATGATAAATATTATATCCATTTGAGATAGAATGGTATTTACGAGCTTTGCTTAGGAACAATTTTATCGCTACGGCTAGCTAGATACTAAACAGAAATCGAAATGCGTTACTTTTCCAATCTTGATGAGCCTTTGATGTCGAGGATCAGGAAAAAAATAGTCAAAGTAAATCATTTATTTCAATTAGGCACTTAAAAGGCTATTTTGAACGTCAACAAGAAAATAGAATTGATTCTAGCTCCTTCCAAAAGGTAGTTTCGTATGGAGAACAATGGCCAAGAAACTCCGCAGTTACTCTTTCAAAATGTTTTATAATATTTTGCGGCCACCGAACATTAGCTGTGTCAGTTTGGAATGATGTGTCGCTACACTGAGATTAGATATACTTATATTTGCAATTGTCAACAGTTAAAAACAGACTGGACGGAATATAGATAACTTAGTTCTGCTTTGGAACTAAAGAAGTATCTAGGTAGGTACGAACAAAAAGTAAGCTGAAATGTGTTTTCTGTATGTAAGTTGGTGTAGTGAGTGTGTGTGTAATTGGGATGAGTGTACAAACTCAAAACTCAAACTCAAACTCAAATCATTTATTTCAATTAAACCTTGCACAGGTACTTTTGAATTGTCAAAATTAAATAGTCTGTCAGTTAGTCAGAAAGTTGAAGCTAGTTACCAATTCCAAAGCGTAGATCTCTATGGAGAAGAACGGGCAAGAAACTCCATGGACACTCTCTTAAATCAAGATATTACAAAATCCTGGGTACATTATTCTTGTTGCTTCTATATGTGAGAACCATAGATTTATAAGAACCAGATTGAGTGTACCGTACAAAACGCAACGTTCAAATTGAATGCATTTTGTAATGCGCGTGTGCGTGCGGACCGCCCACCACAAGTGTATTATTATCGTTTCTGCGTTTGTGTGCGTGACATTTTCTAATACCAGCGCAAAATGATTACCCCAAAATATGGGAAAATTCGGGTAGTTTTCTTATTCATATTGACATAGGTAATTATGTAGTTAATATATGTGTACAAAATGAAACCCGCCTTTTACATTCATACCGAGTGCCTATTATGATAGTTTTTGGAGATTGTTATAATTTTATTTTATAACATGGTTTTCGTAAACATGTGTGAATGAACAAAAAACTTTTAATATCATACTAACATTATAAAGAAGAAAGTTTGTGAGTGGTGTGTGTGCATGTTTCTGTGTATGTTTGTTAGGTACTTCTTCTTAAAGATCGAACGACTGACTGAATGTATTTCTACTTTCGCGCGGGTAAAGCCGCAGGCAGCTATAAAAGAAAAAATAACCTTCTGAATAATAAAACTATTTATCAAATGTTTCATTTAATTTGTTTTCACCTATTGTGACAACCCTACCAAAATAGGTAACAATATTACACGTTCTTAGTAAGCTTTCCCTCTGTACGGTTTATCTACTCATGTGGCCGGGACTTCGATTGAAACACGAAAATCGGTTACTGCGCATTCAAAGTCGACCGTCATGATGGTTCAACTTATTTGCCGCGTACTGTACTGCTTTGAGAGTTATCACTACACAAACATACGTACGTTAACGTAACAAACATACCTGAAATATTGTTTTACTCCAAATCCGTTTGTTGACTCAATAATATCGCAATATTTTAAGAGATGATAAAAGTATTTCATACCCTTGGCAACCATTGATATCATTTCTTTTTTTTTTGTTAAATAATGTTGATTTCGTAACATTTTACAATATTAAAATATCGCAGCACAAAAAAGGGGTAAAAATATTTCACACTGTACCTTGGCAATACTCAAATATTATGGAGTCGTTTTGTTTTTATTTAGTTTTCGTAATATTTTCAAAGAAATTCATCATAAAATTGCAAACTTACAAGTGAAAAGTAATGTTCGTATCCTTATCTTTTTTTGGAGTGTAGTTTTTACACGATTTCACCGCACAAACAGTCATTTTTTCAATATATTTAGCAGCGTAGACGCGCTTTGAACGTCTGTCGCGTAATGGCGGCCTGTGGGCGGGGCTTACGAACGAACACGCTATTTTGGTGTGTTTGAATTCGAAGCATTTGGACAGCGCGTACTAGGCATCTGGACGTTCTTATAAATCTATGGTGAGAACAATGTAAAAAAGACAGAAATGAAGAAACAATTCAAGACATAAGATTAAAAATAAGCCTTGGCAGTTAAGAGATGACCAGTCTCAACCGACGGCGCCCGTTCACGAACATGACGCGTGGATCAGCACCATCCAGCTCAACCATTTTGTAGGGAACTGAATGATCCAACACACGCGCCACCATCGGTGAGACATTTAAGTGAGCATGACACGTTCTCAACTGCCATGCTATTTCAAGTCAACATCAAAAAATCATAATAAGGTCAATGGGGCGAAGACCGGCATAGTTTATTAAAAATTTAATTCATTAGCCAAATTTGGCCATCTCTCTAATGTTTTAGACAAGTTTGATTATATTGGGTGATTAAACATTTAGTTGACTATTAATAGAAACTGTCGGATTTACTTAAACGTTATCAGTTTATAAACTAGACACTAGTTTTGAAAAAATGGTAAAATAGACGGATTTCACTGCCATGTCGGGTAAAACCGTCTAATGTGAAAAAAACCTAGAAATCGACGGCTTACACGAATATAGAAATTGGGTACGTGTGTGTCTTTTAACAGCAGTTCAATGTGTGCTGTCGGTATTTTTATTAAAGGTTCCAATCGGCATACATTGCAAAAAGAAGCGTTTGTCGGGTAAGTTCGGCATACTTCGCGATTCAGGGGTAAAAAACAATTTCATCACTTAAAAAAATGCATTTGTTGGTAAATCAACTTTTATTTAGGTACCTACTTAATAATAATAAATAATATTTTCAGGTTGAAAATAGAAATCACGAAAGATTATATAATTAACGAAAGTACGAAAAAATGAGACGCAACTCGTATTTAAATATACTGACAAAAATAAACAATTATTTTTAAAAAAAATTAAGTAGCCTCTCTTAACAAAATATACATAATTTAAAATAATCAAAAGTATAATTGCTTCTAGTACTGCTCTTATTGTATAGCTTCTCTCAATTTCTACTTAGAGTATGATCCTCTATTGGATTTTCTGTAGTACTTGCCCTATAGAATTACCTGAAAAAAGCATAAAAACGTAATATTGAAGAATAAACTAATAAGGGGTGATCCGAACGGAAATTTTCAAGTCGAGTCTAGACAAATGGTTCACACAGGAAGCCCAAAAATATTGTTTGTTTAAGAGCGTTTACGACGTACGGCATTTCATAAAAACTTTCAAGCCCTTGTTTTTCGAAATTAATACACCGATTTTAATGAAACTTCATACGCCTAAACAGGATACAAAGGTCTAAAAAGTTACTTAAGAACATTTTCGAAAAATAGTGTTACAGCCAAATTAGACCAATTTTAAATTTTCCATAGAAACAGAGATTTCCAGTTATCTTTTTATAAATAAGATATTTCGGACCTTTGTATCCTGCTGCGTATGAAGTTTAATTAAAATCGGTTCATTCATTTTGAAAAACAAGGGCTTGAAAGTTAGTATGAAATGCCGTACGTCGTATACGCTCATAGGTAATATTTTTTATATATTCAACTGTCACACATGTCAATAATACCAAATATATTACAATAATAATTCTGTCCGTCTACTTCCACTAAAGCTCATAAGAGCTGAACCAGATAAATATTCACTTTTATTTGCAGCTGTTTTCCATAGCCCTAAAGCTTACTGCCGCATTAAAAAAAAATGTCGATCAATAGAGCAAGTACTAAGGCTAGCACAAAATAGTAGTGTTTTTATAATAATCAGTTACTGTAATTACTTGAAACAGTTACTAGTAAACTGTCAAATATCGTAGAAACCAGAAGTTCTAGGCAATACGACCCATTGACCTACCTATTAGATAATTTGAAAATGTGTTTAGGCTTAAAAGGTTTATGATATCTGGAATCGGCGAAGACCGGCGTATGCCGATCTTCGCCTCCAAGAACTAGACGGGCTTCGCCACTATTGCATTTTGAAGTTACGTTTTTTTCATATGATGTAATTTCGTGAAAAATGTGTTTTATTCAATTCTAATATAATAGTTAGGTAACAATATTAATCATTAATGAACCTACCTACACAAATCCTTAGAAAACTCTTAAAATACCACTTAAAAAAAATTTTTCGACAGCATGTACTGGTCGTTATTGAAGTTGGTAACCCGACTAAATTTGAAATGTATTTTTTTCTTTATGAGTCATATATAGCGCCACCAGTGTCAAAAAATAAAAACTAAAACAGTTTGACGTTTATGTATCTTGGGTTGCCATCTTTGTAACTATTCAGAATTCGTCGTATTTCTTACTGTACGGTCTTGCCCTACAGACGGTCTTCGCCCCATTGACCTTAAACGGAAACATGGTTCTTACATTTACAAAATTAAAAAAAAAATGCTTCTAAATTATACAAAACTAGTTTGCAATTTATTTAAGAGGTAAATAGAATTTTATTACCTACCAAACAGGAAGAGATATTTAATATTGAAGTATTCAACAATTAAAAATTGATTGAATAAATTAAAAAAGTTATGTTCGTAATGTCAGAAACACAAAAAAAGAAAAAGGGAAGCACCTCTTCCAAATATTGAAATTAACTACAAAGATAGTCTTACAATCTTCAGCAGCAGTACAGATTTCACTGTAGAACTATATCGGTTGTCACTTTATGAAAGTTTTAACAGCCAATCACGCAACAGCAATTTGCACTTTGAGAAAGAATGCTCTTAGTTGTTGAGTTGTTTGTGCGGTTTGATACAAAGACGAGGACCTAGGACAGAAATGTCGACTGGCAAGAGTGATCCTATGGCGTATGTTGGGACATACATGGCGTTTGCATCGTTTCTCACCCTTGGGACATAAGTGAGAGGAATATTGGCGCAAAATTGACTGAAGGACAAAGAGCTGTCTCACTGATAAAATGTTACATTTGCTATATTACAGAATACATTTCTGTTATATAGCGAATGTAACATTTTTTGGGTACTTGACTTGCGTAGTTTCTTAAGCATAACCTTTAACACAGCTTCCTGGCCCTTCAAATGCCGCGGCATTAGCACCGTCCCACGCTGAGATACAGTACCTATGAGAGAAGGGACTGTGCCAAAGCATAACTTAAGCTGTAAGAACCAACATGGGTCTGTTCAAATACTACTTACGCGGTGGGTATTTTGTCAACACCGGTAGTAGCCTACGCAATGACAGTACATGTAGGCTCATAATGATAAAGTTAAATTCAGTATCACCAACTGGTAGTAATATATAGGTAGTCCATCGAGTTAAGAGGGCAATTTCATGACTACGCAAAATAGAATATAATGATATATCTAACTTTAGAGATCGGTGAATAATCGGGAAATGGTGTAACTATAGAGTTGGTACCAAATCACATCCCTCCATAAAATACATCAAGTTGAGAATACCTACTATCGAACGTGTGTAGAAAAAAAAAAGAATCGGAAAGAAGATTTATCTTCAATATATTTTCCTTGCCACTTTGCTTTCCTCAATTATATCGGGGCCGACAGCTATTTCTGAAGGTGCGACATCAAGATCTGATAATAATGTCTATTTTTTGTGGAGCAGAATGAAGTAATTTGGTCGTCGAACCAACGCGTTTTGTAATTACTTACTCTGTCAGTATTTAGTTTCTGGGAAAAATAGGCGTGCTTTTGAAATCTAGATCAATCAAAAGGACAGACAGCAGTGTCTTCCTATTTGCTATAGGTAGGTACATTATAATGGTTGGTACATTTCATCTTAATTGTCGCGAATGTAAATTCGTTGATTTAACGAATAATATATCAAAAAAGCAGATTACAAACACAAAGCTGGCCCCCCAATAGCCATTTTTCCAAGTAGTCTGAAATAAATAGGGAATTACAGCAGCTTTGTGTACCTACCCACGAAAAATTTTGATAGGTACAATTTGTTTTGTTGACACTTCGCGCAAGCTGCGACACGTGCGAATAGTAGGTAGATACTTATGTGTCGACAACATTTGGGGAAATAAATCTTGCAGCCAGGTTTGATAAAACTAGCGAATCCCTCTCATTTGTCACAGGCTCCGGAGATGACACAACGGTAAGCCGTTAATCAAGAATCGTTTTTATTTTCCACAAAACCTGACATTTGATTTCTTAATTACATCACTTTGTCAATGAGGTTACATTCTAGTAAGGTGTGGCGTAGGTGTGGACGAAAAGGTAACTAAGTAAAGTTATACTTTGTTCATTTAAAACGTCGTTGTGGTAAGTAATCAGCTGTCGGCCATGGCTCATGCCATCGTAACGATAATTTTGTGTGTCACATCGGATTGCGGTTAGAATTTCCAGTTTTCCACCGACTGAACAATTTTGATATTTGCTTTTAAGCTAAAAGTGAATAAAAGCGTTGCTGTCTATTTGCGTATTGTTGAGTTAGGTACGTATGATTACAAGACATATAAATGGTTATATGTATGTTTTGTCACGACCTTTGTGCGTGAGCAGAACTGCAAGTAGGCACCACTAAGCGGTACATTCATATTATGGCCTGTACACAAAGTAGAAATAAATATAATTGTATTAGGTATATGTATTTTATGTAAGGAACGTAGACCGCAACTTCTTAACCTTATAAAGGGTATAAAAATCATAAGATTGGGTAACTATTTAATTTACATAATTGAATCTTTAATAACAATAAACAAGCTTTAATCCTATCCTAACTAATATTATAAATGCGAAAGTAAATTTGTTTGTTACCTTTTCACGCCTAAACCACTGAACCAATCATGCTGTTTTGCATATACGTTGTCAGGTGTACAGAAACGGACATAGGGTATCTTTCATCCCGAAAAAAAGTGCTGTTCCCGAGGAAAATAACAATAACGTTATTATAATAATAGATAATGCCACGTGTCTTTCGAATCAAAAACAGGACTACGTATGTCGGGTCCGCTAGTAGCTTTATAAAATTATAACAAAAAAAAAAAATTAAATATGCATTTACATTAAAGAGTATCGAAATTCACAGTAGTGGTTTCTGTGTCCAAAATTATCAAGGTAAGTTTATTGAATAGTTAAAGTCTAATATTAATAGACGCAGGTCTATTTACTGAGACTAAGTACCTAAACATAATTACAAGACGCTAAGCCATGGCTTAATTTGATACTTACCAAAGTTAATAATTTGCTTTGTTGGTGTTACCACTCTTGTTATAATTTTGTAGTTAATTAGTGAGGTTGCGACTTACTGTACCTACTGTAGTAAGTCGCAAGTTAGTGGTAACAAAACCTAGGTATAAGCTAGCCTCTTACTAATAAACGTTGTATAGCGTCTGTACAGTTACACAACTCTTTGTCTTCTACTTTCGAAAGTCAAATTACTGAAGACTGAAAGAGAGAAATCGGTGTGTAACTATTCATGTGATAAAATACGTTTATTAGTAAGGGGTTATTCTCACGCACAATTGTCTACTGAAGGACTAAGTGCGGAAACCAAACCCATAACATAGAAGGGATTATTCTACTGAAACTTCGTACTACGCTACGCCAGCGCAACGTCAAAGTGTTCCACCGACTTGCTGTCCACTGTACCAATCTTTACTTTTCTGAAAGATAAAAGACGGGTATAAATAGGAAGAAGACATAATTCTTCGCTTCGGCTATTTGTTTCTGACTTCCTGATTCATTAGAGATAGAAAAATTCCAGATATTTATTTATTTCGTACAACCTTCATACTTGTCTCAGTCTCAGTTTCAGGGAGAGAAAATACCAAAGAAGGGAAATATTGTTTTGTTTAGGTAGTCTACCCCCACCCTAGTACTTCAGTATATACCTATGGATAGTGAATGTTAGTTAGTTACTTAGTTCCGTTCCTTCAATAAACCTTAATAATGGCTGCCTAATATCCCTATTGTTATATGCTTGAAGGAATATTTATAATTAACTTTTATAAATTTAATTGTTCATTGAAAGGGTTTCTTGAAAAGGGCCGGAGTTCCTCGTGGGCCTTAAGGGGAATTTTGTGTTTTTTTTAAATTGGACAATAATTACCCCAGGCTACATCTTCTGTATTTAAAGACATTTTTAAAAGCACCAGACTATGATTGACCGGATAAATATACCAATAGGTATGTATATATTGAATCCGCATCGATACAAAATATTACCTACATGTTGCGGGGTTAGCAAATAAAATATATGCGGCAGGAAACTATCCTTTTTGGGTTTCGTAAGAGTTAGCGGTTTTCGAGGTACCAGTTCATATCATCGTGCATCGATTGCAATCGTGTCTTATTTAAAGAATGAAAAGTTATTTTCTTTTTTGCCAAGTGAACAAAAAGTGGCCCTCTTTGAAATATTGTAAGGTCTGTAAAAATCATTGAAAATATACCTAGCGTAATCTAATATGATCCAGACATGGCTGTAATAAAGAAAAACGTTCCCTGTTCTGTATGAAAGAAAATAATTTTATTACGGCGATGATTATAGAAATATTCGCTATCTTTTGTATATCATCTTGGGATGGAACGTGTTACTTGCTTCTGGGTGACGCATCAGATACGTAAATATCATAATTATGGTAACGTAGTAACGTAGTAGGCTACTTTTTGTCCCAGTAGCACGTTCCCGTAGGATGATTTCCGACATCCATGAGGGCGAAGCCGCGGGCAGAATTAGTAGAAAATAAATTGAATGAAATCTTGCTATCCAAAACTCAAACTCAAAGCATTAATTTTAAATAAACCAATTACAGGCACTTTTGAATTGTCAAGGGGTCGGTCAGTCAGAAAGATGAAGCTAGTTGCCCATTCCAAAGCTTAGGAGGTTTGGAGGTTTGGACCTTTGGAGAAGAACGGGCAAGAAACTCCACGGACACTCTTATAAATCATAAAGTTGTTACAAAATATTGGTTAGGTACATCATTTATGTTGAAATTATACATGTGAGAACGATGTAGAAAGACGTGCACATTAAAAGCCTCCGTATTAAAAAAGATAAAAACAAAAAAACAATTCAGAAATTAAAATAAATTAAAATAAGCCGTGAAGATGAACAGTCCCTACTGACGGCAATCAACGTTCTTCCTTTTCCTTCTCGTTATTGCTCGCAGTTACGAGCTCAACTTTATTAGCTGTTTTTATTTGACCTAAATCTATTTAACAAGTAAACATTTAATGATAAAGATGGCAATCTTTTAAAAGAACCGTAAGTAACTAGTTGTACATATTTATAAACTGCACGATCCCTTTTCCAGTTGATCAAACCCTCTGAAATCCGGTCCATTATAAAAGATTAGAAGAATCTTTGAGGGCCGTAAGATCAAAAGCAGTTTAAACCGGAATCTACGATAAAATATAATCGATGGTTTAATTTACTGTCCTAAGATCTAATGGAAAATATAAACATTTGACCTGAGAAACAGATTAGATAAAGTCTGTTACACATGGCAACATTCTCTAGTTTATTCGAAGTTCGTTCATCCGTTCATCAAAATAATGGCAACAAATAGATTCATTTGACATTGACACTGACATTTGACGTTTGTGTGTGTGTGAAGTTTTGTTATTAATCATGTATTTAATTTCTTCGAACCTTTGGAGACACGAAAACGATGTATTCAATTCTGTAATATCATCCCATTGATTCCCATGATTGCATCTTGATCTAACGACATGCGGTCTACTATAATAACTATCTATATCGTTCAATTCGTTTATTATTTCGATATCTGAATCCGAATCACTTTTATTATTTTCCATTTTAATAACCACAAAATAAAGCTTCAATATGGCTTCAATTAATAGATATATGTATGTAGAAAAGTTTGAAGCTCTATGTTTGTAGTTTTTTTGAAAGATCGTCACGACAAATTATGCCATTTAATCTATACAAAGGAGTTTAACCGACCCTTTGGGCTAGTTTTAACTAAATTATGGTTTATACTGCCAATAGTCGATCAACTATCATTGATCTTATGAAATAATCGATGCCCAGAGATTAAACTCTCTTCCGTAGTTTAAACTATAAGGGTTTCGAGATTAACTTTTTGTGTAGCAGGTGTTGACAACACTGGCCCTACTTAATACCGAGATTTAATGTTAACCCTTACCGAATGTATCTAAGTATGCCTATGTTCAAAATAAAAAAACCGTATCTAAATGTTTGATATTTCATTTTATCCAATTCACTCATTTATCATCTCCGAGTAAAGGTACAATATAGTTACCCATTTAACTTTTAATTGTGTTAGGTAATTAACCACTGCTTAGCTTTCACGGCACCTACCGCTAATTAGTTAAAATGAGTTAGGTGTGATTATGTTGAGTAGGTAACATAATAAATAACATTACTTCTTTTCCATATCATCAATGTATATTAAATATGGGAAAAACGCTTATGGTGGCAACTCTTTTTGAAGTCATGCTTTTTGCAGTTTATTAAATTTTATACTGTATAAATTAGGATACCAACGGTAACCTAGCTAATCCTTCATGGGTCTTGTATGTAATATGTTGGGGGGGCTTTTTACCCGATTACCGCGAAGCTCTAAAGGAGAGTCTTGTTTTTAATTTAAGGCCTCTTATACTCGCAAAATGTGTGTTTAGGTTCACTTCTGCCTAACCCATAGGGGAATACCTACAGGTGTGAGGTTATGGGTTATGTGCCTCTTATCAATAAGAATTTGAGACGTGGGATAATATTTTACGAATTTTTGCATATACACGTGGGGCCCTTGTAGCTTGGGGGGCCCGTATCGTTGATACGGCTTATAAGGCGGTAGCTACGCCCCAGGTTACCAACCCTTCATTCCAAGTATCGGATCAGTAAACACACATTTATTTTGAGAAGTAAACATAATAACATAACATTTTCAGGGAGCTAATGTAAGCTGGTATATGTAACATAGAGATAGTTGTGCGGTGTCTGTTAATGTTACAACGACTATCGTAGTTTATGTGGTCGGGTTCCGGACAGGGGACATACCCCAAAATACATCTAAACCTACATTATAGGGATACATTTTATGAGCGAAGCTTTGCGCCAATATAAGACCCACGCTATGACTTGCCGCTTTTGAGGCAAATTTTGTACTTACAAAAGTTAGGGTTGATTTATTGTAAGATAGTTTTTGTTGTATCGCTATAAATCAATCCAGTTTTACATGTGTCCTATGCTACAGAGATAGCCATCCTCGTGGAATGTCTTTGAAAGTGATTCGGATTTTCTGTTCGCATAAAAAGTTCGCTTACGTAGCTATTTTGTTACATTAGCTTTTTTTGGTACATTAGCTTGGCAAACAGTATGACTCGTCTTATGGTTATAGTAATTCGAATTCTTGCATTTGCTTTTTATTTGCTAAAAAACTTCAGCTTCATAAGTCAATAAATATATACTGTAGATTATATAGCCTATTTTGAGCAATCTCCGCGAGTCCGTTATAAATACATAGATGGCACAAATACGAGACGAACTTTGATTTATATATAAAGAATAAAATGAAAAGCAGTAGGCGTCAGATTTGGCTGACAAGCCAAGAGACAAGGATACATACAAAATACAAACAAAAAAGGCCCCTTTAATAAATATGTATGTTAGCATCAGAGTTATTACGCAGTTATGAATATTTTGTAAAAAGTGTCAATCCCTTAAAGGTACACTGTCCTTCAAGATACAGGATTTTCCTAGTTTGAAGGGCAGGGATCTTCTCAAATGTAATAGCCATTCCCATCCCTTATTGAATTAACACTGATGTTACCTAGGCTAAGTCTTTTAGTAAAATAAATAATTACTTACTAAAAAATAAATAATTACTTACTTACTTAATTAATGTAAAACGTAGAATCATTTCTAGGAATAATTAGGTATTGAAGTAATATGACAAACTGGTTTAATTTACTCGTCCCGGTACTGAGAGCTCGTAAAGCTCTCAGTACCTACGGTGTCAATAGTTGTCAATATTGTTTCTCTGATTCGACAAGGGACTTGAGGAATTCCAAAAAACATAAGTAGGTAAGCTGTGTCACACATTTTATTCGAAATATAATTTTTTTAAGCGTCATATTTCAATACTGAAATATTGATGTATGTTGATAAAATATATTTGTGATATACTTTAACGTTTATACACGATATTATATTATACCATATGTTTTCGAAGGGTTACGTGTCGGTACGTGTGACATGAATTATTAAAACATTCTCCCACACTTTTTGCGAAGTACCTACTGGATTTTATTTTTTAGGTACGTTCCACGGTTGGTAGGTAAGTGATCGAATATTGAATACGATAGGTCCCGAACAACGAACCGTTACAATTACATGACTTGCTTTATTATACCTCCGTAAAACGAAATTCATAATAGAAAACGAGGAAAAAATACGAAATTAAGAGAAAGCAGTTAACAGCTACCGTGTTTGGGAGGCAGATATTTTTATAACAATTTATAGATCATATTATTTTCGTTTCAAATAACCTGAACGTTCAGATTTGTTCATAAATCGTTAACACAGCAACTTTACTCCACTCTCCTCCCCTGGGTCCTCTTCATTATGTCGGTAATGACTTGAAAGGTTTTACACCGTTCAGTTTTATAATACAATCGAATCACGTTTTATCGATCCATGTTCCCAAGGCGAGCACAAATAGAAATAATCGCGGCCAAATTACCCCATGATGAATAGTCACGATCCGTCATAGCCCTTACACCAGCTTATAAATCAAGACAATTTCTATTAAACTGATTTATCTATAAACTCGACCCATCGAACACGAAACCGAACCTTTGAAACAACAAATATGTTTTTAGAAGTTTTTGTTTGAAATAAGAAATATCGAATATAAAATATAGGCAAGTACTTATTTATTGTTTTTTGCACCTCAAAATTTGTATTTGCTAAAACTCAGGCAAAATGTAAAGCCTCTGTGCATGACAGAATTATGGTGCTAAATAAAAATACGACACACAGCGAATATTAAAAGAGTTATAGTTTCCGGTTAAAGGATCGGACCCTTTGTTGGTACTGAAATGAATGGCACGCAAAAATTTAGGACACAGATGTAGAATAAGCTCAAACCATTGGTCTTCCGTTTTTCCCCATGGGAATGGTAGGGCGTTGTTTCATTGTGTAAAAACATACCCTATTTATAACCTGTGGCTGACCGCCCTCGTATTCAAATACACGCGGAGTTTGTTGCGAATTACGATATTTCGTTTGTCTCATGCGGGCTACATGATTTGTTTCATTAATTAAGGACATCGACATTTTTGTGTCCTCTCCTTTTGTTTGTCGTGCCAAATTAATTTATCAACGGTGCTTCAATTGATCAGAGGGTAACAATTTAATAGCAATCGATTATGAAAACGAAAATGCCCGAACGAAATATATCGTCACATCCACGGCAAACTTACGAATCTGCAGAAAATGCATTTTACAGGGAAGGGTTTTAAAAGCAAACATCAATGATAAGTTTTTTTCCTATAATATGTACCGTGGTACATTTGGTTTTCAAAATAGTCCTTTTTTAAGATTATTATCAAAGGATTGTCAATATTTTGTATGAATCAGAAATAAATACACATTCGTACCCCGGCAAACTTACGAAAGTGGTACTTTCGTTACTAACATAATAAAAAATCCAATTGAGACTTCGGTGAATTTACGAAAGTACCACTTTCGTAAGTTTGCCAGAGGTAGGTATAAAACTATAATATTCAAGGTAAAGCAGTACAAAACTGTAAATTTAAGCTGTTACAATAATTGCAATTGCGAATATACCTGATTCGCAAGTTGACAGTGGCACATTTTACTCGAATAATAGAAATTCTACTACGCTAAAACATCTTAAATGAATTTGGTAAGTTTACTATGGGTGTAATAACATAAAACGCAGAATCGAACAATTTGAATTCTGTAACCGTCAGAGACAGAAATACTTATTTTTGCCACGGTGTGTACATTACGTACAGTTTTTAATCTAAATATCGATTTTTACTAAAATTGCAGATTCGTAAGTTTGCCGCGGATGTGACGATATAATGCGTTCAAAAGTAAGTTCAATATTACCTACCTATGTTTAATTTTGTTAGAAAGGGCCAAAAGGTAAAAGTTTTGTGTTGGGGTTTCTAAGTTGGTAACTTTAGTGTAACTGGAGAAATAGATGCTCAATTTATGGTGGATCAACAGCAGTATTTTCTATTGTAAATGTTATCCTGGCTATATAAAATGCAACCACGTTTTGGCTACGAAAACAACTTTGATCTGAATTTTATTGAAGGCGATTTTACTCGTAGGCGGTAGGTATGTAAGTATATTAAAATCACGGAAGAGATAAATAAGGTTGGAAAGGCCCTCGCTGCAATTTTGTACTAGGACCAGTGTCGCCGCTTGACTCCCACTATTTTAATTTCTACACATACGCAATACTATGTTTACAAATATTTCGCACACAACCAAATCACACACACATAAATCTCAGGGCAGATATTCGTTCGCCCACTAGCAATAAGCTCCCGTAGGCATAGACACTCAAACACGCATAAATGCAATAAAAATTTTCATACACGCTAGTGCTTGACAAAGCCGATATTCTTTGTCGATAAATTATCTGATGAATTTATGGGGAAAAATGAAACATTAAATAAATATTAAGAAATTATTTTATTTTATTTTGATTAATTACAAATAATCACTGACCTTGGAATAAAACATATTTATTAAGTAATTGGCGCTTGCTATTAATTTATTGCGAACGAATTTAGTACTCGTCTTTGTCGGCATTCAGTTTCCTCTACCTGTCACGGTAATCCATTGTTCCCTGGCGTTAGGTTCTTTAGGAAACCTAAAATGTATAATAGAAACAATAACAACAATACGTACGTAAATATTTAAATATAACAAAATAATACACATAATGCATAAACTTAAATAAAAAATCAGAGATTAGTCCCTTTATAACATTCGGTAGGATTGATTAATATAATATTTAATTTACCTACTCAAAATACGTCTAAGTAAAAATATACAATCATTAATTAAATATAAAGTAAACCAAAAATTATCTTTGTCAAACGTAAATATAGTCGAGAATTCTATCGATGATTTTATTTAACCACATGGTTACCTCACTATCGATAAACATGCGCCGTGCATCACAGCCAATCAGAGCAAAGGACGAAACGTCAACGGTTGAAGTGTAGAGGACGCAATGCATGCACTACATTGTACGCGTACTTGGTCATTGTGTTGATTGAGCGAGTACACAGCGGGCAATGTATATTTTTTGTAAATTGTTGCAATAATGTTGTTAATGTTTGGTATTTCATAATGATCAGTATATTTTTATGTTTTTGACACATAATATTGTAATTAAATGTTATTTTGGACTTACCGATGGAAAGATATACCTCCTCGCTTTATACCTGAGGTCTGACTTTTTGTCTTACATGTTATAATTGCACAACACGGCATTATTAAGCAGAGTTCTGTTCTCCGAAGTATTCCGGCGCGCACTGAACGCGGTGAATGTATGAATCGGTCGAGTTATGATTGTCGAATCATAACTGTGGCGCGCTTGCCCCGCCCACATTACCATTCCAACCTTATTTATCTATTCCGTGATTAAAATAACCTATCTGTTACGGAACTACCAGGACCTACAGCATAATGTGTAAGTACAATATTTGATATTTGTTGTATTCATAAATTAAAACTTTGTCAATTCTGTCCCAATTGTTGGCGACGCATCAACGAATCCCATTCGTGTTATACCTACTTAGGTGTCTTTATGTAGCGGTAACCAAATTCAATCATTTGGGCGTTGCCTTGTCTGCCTATTAATTAGTTACGTAGAAACTATATCTATAAATAACTGTTTACTTATAAGTACCTACAGGTTGTAAGTAATTGAATAGGTGCCTTAAATTAAAACATCTAATTCAACGTGATCTATAGAAAACGTGCGCGTAGGCAAGCGATTTTTCAACGTCGCCGCGTCGTCGCGCGTCCTTTTTTTCGTAGTACCTAACGGTTAAAATTAGGTAAATACCGCTAGTTCAACGGGTTGCCAATTTGCTTCATGTTGTGAACTCTGCGATTAATAAATTGCTTATCCGGCGCGCGCTAAAATTGATATTTTAATTTTCTTTTGTTTTTTTAATAGGACATGAACAATTTTTATGTTCTGGAACGTCGATATTCTTGTCTGCTTAAAGGCAATAACTTAGTTTGCACTATCTAAGACGATAATTACACGGTATTTTTGTAGAATTTAGATTTGATAATGATTATGTAGGTAGTAGTTACTGCACCTCCTATTTCGAATTGGCGCAAGTTTTCAATTTCATCCTGTTTAGTTTCATCGAACAAAAATTAACAATTTCCAGTGAATAATGATACCCAATTAGTTAGTACTAGCGATAGTGTGGCAAATTTGGAGACTGTCAGGACCGTCTTCTCACAACCATCTTCGCAGAACAGTTGCAAACCAACTTCGCTCGTAATGACTTAATAGTAAGCAGCATGGACGTAATATATAGATGCCGTCTTCCCATGGGGGGGTAGGCAGACAATATAAAACGTCACCTGTCACGATCGTAAGTAGCTATATTCGCTTGCTGTCAAAGTTTAGTACATCTGATTACAATATCGCTATGTGTTAGCGTTGGTATCAGCAAAGCACTCTGCAACGAAAATTAACTGTCATCGTATAACACAATATCGTCGGCTTTTACGAAATATTTGTTTAAAGGAGGAAATTAAAAGCGCCAATTGGAATACTAATGGAGTAGACGACGCATTAACGTATTGAGTTGTAGACATAACAGTAACACAAGCACCCATTGATATTAAGTAATTAACTTTTGCAGTACAAACAAGTAGAAAAAGTAAAAGAAAAATCTCCACGTCGAGGTTTTTATGGTTTGGAAATTAAATGAAAAGCACCTACCAGATCACGATATGCCGTGTATAGTCAAGGGCTCAAGAAACTTGCGATTGTGAATACTTTTTATTTCTACAGGGGTCGATGTTATCTGTAAGGCTTTTACACCTAGTCGTACAATAAAGTTGTATCTAGAATGAGATTACGCGTCGAACAATCGTGTATATCTAGGTACTGCTAAATGTTAGCACCATTGTACCTAAAGCGAGAATCGTTGTTAGACTGTCATGTTCCTCGCAGTTCCATTTGTTGAATTTCTCTTTTTACGTCTGTTCCGTCGTTTCGTTAGACGTAGGTTCGGAATTTGCATAGTGTGTTGGTAATTGGAATGTACAATGATTTTATGCGTTTTCAGCAGAGCTTAGTTGCCGTGTCGTCATCAGGTAGTGTATTACAGATTGATTTAACGGGGGTGTTCTGCTGACACGTTTAATGGCGTTCTAATACCTTCCAACCCTTCCCTGAAACCTGCGGTGTATCTATTGAATATCTAATAAGTACACAAATCATAGCTTCATTTTGGGTTATTTGACGGCGCCAGTAATATGTCCTCAGGTAGGTAGCTACCTACCTATAAGTTCATAAATTTATGTATGTAACTGCTATTATGTTTATTCGCTGTTTCGTGTGTCTCGGGCAAGTTCCTATTAAATTATGCTTTCCATGATTGATATAACAAAAGTCTCTTTTTTCTTTATGTTCCTAATTAAAATCACTTGTTGGTTGTCTCGCATTCGGGTTGTAGGATGCATGCTAATGTGCTGTAATGAGCACGCAGGTAAGCATTTCCTTTTGACAAGGCCGATTCCACCCCTGCGTGTAATGAACTGGAAACAGAGATAAAAAAGTTATGTACGTCCACCATAATTATTATTTTCATTTGCACTACGAAAACGGTGGTTTTAAAACGTGAAAAAATACTGTTGTAGTCCTTTGGCTGTTATTAATACTATACAAATACTCGGCTTTACAGCTTTTCTATATATTTTTTAATCACAACATTCCTGCCGTGCCTGCGAATGAAAAGTAATACTTAATGAAAATTCGTCTACATAGGTAGATACCTACATATATATATTTTTTTATAGTAAGTAATTACTGACCAACTTCATGCTTCAGGCCGGCAGGTGTCTCAAAAGAGATCACACGAGTTGGGGACGGACGATACACACATAATTATGCAAAGACTTCGCTAAAGTAGTGATCAGTGTGATACAGGAATAACCTGAATCCTCCTGCAAATTTTTTTTTCGCGATTTTAAGTTTCGTCCCATAGTAAAAGTTGTTCATAATGATGAGTACAATGACCTCTTAAGAGGTTGTTAATGTTTTACCAATAACACTGTACCTACTTATAATAATTAGTGACTACCTACAAAAAAATAATAATTAGGTAACTTTAAGAACCTCCTTGCATATTCAGATCGAAATGCAATCGCTACTGGCCACCTGTTGTTAATATAATCATCAAGAAATGTCATTAGAGTTTTCATCTTACGTTTTACTTTTTCAGTAATGGCTTTCATTTTTTTTTACCGCTATGTGTCTCTCTGCTCCAATTTACAAAAACAACAATAGTGGATAATTTATAATTTAATTCATAATTACTTTCATTATTTATTTCACAGGATCACTTCAGCGAAAACAATATTTTATCCCTACCATTGAAGTATATTTTTTGCAGAGCTTAGTAAAATTATAAGTGTGTTCATCAGAAGGTATGGTATTTTTTATTGATGGGAAGTCTATTTTCTTAAAAGAGTCGAGTCGGTGACGACCTATAGATGAATAGCTAATCCTATTACTTTGATTAAAGTACTTAGTAAGTTCTTCCGATGAACAATCGTCAATACAAGACCGATGAAAAAATAAGGATGAGAAAGCTCAAAATCACAGCTCACAAAAATTTGTAAACACGAGTCTTTGAATCTCCATTTTAAATTCAGATCAAAATTCAATTGCTACTGGCCACTTGAAGTCAAAACAATAATTAAGCAAATTCCATTAGACTTTTCCCTTTTTTTTATTTTAATTTTTATTTAGTTAACCATTTATGTACACACATAATATAAACAGACAAGTAAAACAGAACAGAAAAATAGGTACAAAGGTGATGCTTATTTTTCATTATGACGAATGGGATAGGTACAGACGCCAGCTACTACAATCTATCAAATTTCTTTAATAGATTTTCAACTTTATCGCTTAATCATATGGTTCAAGTTTCATTGGGAAAATTTGACAGTTTCGGGTAGCTTGATGTGCTGGCGTCTGTACATAATTATATTATTTATAGTTTTAAAAGTGCCTGCATTAAATCAGTTACTTTGTAAAGTAGCCTCTCTATTACAATAACATTATTATTTTAATCTTATAACCCGGAGGAATTGTTAGGTGGTTAGCTCATGGCGGTTGCCCATGGTAAGCTCAATAGCTCACGGATGAATGCTAACGCGTGCCCGTGTTCCCGCCGTAAGCGGCAGAGGAGGGCACAGTGGAGTTTTAGTGGGTTAGAGTCCCACATAACTGCACTATCTCCCCTTGGTAGTGCAGAATGCATGAGCATTTATCCACGTTAAAAAAAAAGATAAGCTCAATAGCGCAGTCCCGACCTGAAAAAGTACTCCAAAGGCAATAACCGTCACAGATTATCTTCATGAAGTAAGTATAAAAATCTTGAATATGTTCCTGTAGGTTTGATAATCAACAGATTAAAAACTTTCGTGTTTTAAAAATAGCAACAATGATTTCGATGTAATTGTTAGAATACTGATGAAGTGATGATACTCGTAATAGTCACGATCCGTCATAGCCCTTTCACCAGCTTATACTTAAATCAAGACAATATCACATGAAACCAAAGATTTGCAACAACAGCTGTGATAGTTTAGTTTTAAATAAGAAATATCGAATATAAATATCGGCCAGTATGTTATGTTTTTTGTCAAAACTTCTATTTGCTGAAAACTCATGGAAAATGTAAAGATTCTGACATGATTATGTCTAGTGCTATTTTTCCGGGAATATGATCGAGACATTAATAAATGGGGAAGGAATCGATCACTTTGTTGGCACTGACAAGAATTTAGGACACAGATGTAGGTATTCATAGAATAAGCTGAAACTCACTTTACTCACATAACTTCTTCAGGGCACTATTCTTAGAGGGAAAAAACTTAGGTTACCGTAATAAAATACGTGTGAAAAGAAGCTATTGGTTTTCCGTTTTTTAGGACGTTATTTAATCGTGTAAAATCTTATTCTTATTTATAATCTGTCCCCTGTCCCGCGGAGTTTGTTGCGAATTACGATATTACCTACATTTGCCTCATGTCCAGTACAGGATTGGACCATTAATTAAATTCCTTTTTTTTTTTAATGATTTATTTATGTGTCGGTCCCTCTTTTGTTTTTGTGCCAAATTAATTTCTCAACGGTGCTTCAATAGACCAGAGGGTAATAAATTGATAGCAATCGATTATAAAAAGAACAACGCCTGAACGAAATATATGCGTTCAAAAGTAAATTCATCAATGTTTAATTTCGTTGCCAAATGCCAAAATGTTTTTATGGTAAAAGGTTAGTTTTGGTTTCTAAGTTGGTGACTCTAGTGTAACTAGAAAAATAAGTACTCTATTTACGGTGGGTCAAGAACAATATTTTCTAATGTTAATGTTTAACCTGGCTGTGTAAAATGCAGCCTCGTTTTGGCTTCGAAAACGACTTTGTCCTGGATTTTATTGAAAGGGATTTTACTGTTAGTATATTAAAATAACCTACTATGGAACTGGGAAGTACCAGTACCTACAGGCAGCGTTATGTGTAGGTACAAGTTGTTACTTCTTGTGTTCATAAAATAAAACTGTCAACTCTGTCCCAAATATTGACGACGCATCAAGGAACCCCATTAATGCAGCGTAGCGGTAAACAATTTCGTTCAGTTGCCTTAATTGCCAACCTTTTACTTACGTAAAAACGTATCTTTTTGTATATTAGTTTCATCGAACACCAAATTAACAATTTCCAATGATATTCCTATTTAATGGTAGGTACCCATACCCAATTAGTTAGTAGAGATAGTGTGGCAAATTGGGAGACTGTCAGGACCGTCTTCTCACAGCCATTTTCGCAGAACTGTTGCAAACTAACTTCGCTTGTAATGACTTACTAATAAGCATAAAGTAGCTAGACCCGCTTGCTGTCAAAGTTTAGTAGGTACATTTGATTAAAATATCTCTATGTGTGGTGTGCGTTGATTTCAGCAAAGCACTCGGCTAAATCAACTGTCAATGTATAACACAATATCGTCGGCTTTTACAACATATTTGTTTAAAGGAGGAAATTAAAAGCGCCAATTGGAATACTAATGGAGTAGACGCATTAATGTATTGAGTTGTAGGCATAACAGTAACACAAGCACCCATAGATATTAATTAACTTTTACAGTACAGACAAGGAGAAAAAGTAAAAGAAAAATCTCCACGTCGAGGTTTTTATGATCGGGAAATTAAATAAAAAGCACCTACAAGATTACGATATGCCGTGTACCTATAGCTATAGTCAGGGACTCAGGAGACTTGCGATAGTGAACACATAAAGGGGTTGACAAAATACCCTTTTTTATTTCTACAGGGGTCGATGTTATCTTTACTATCTACACTCGAGAGAAATGAATTAGGGTCACATAAAGATACCTAAATGTCTCGGAAACTAAGAATGTTAACTTAATGAAATAAATTGTGTTTAATAGGCAATCAAATGTTCCTTAAATGAAAGTAATAAAGGACAATGAATAATTTTGGGCCCACCTCTCAATAGAAATAAACTTAGTATTACGACTTAGCATAAAAGTCTTTCGGAGTTATACAGCCATAAAAGTGATCCCAATATAAGCAATTAATGAGACTATTTTGAGGAATTTACGTCATTATAAGATACACATATTATGTCATTACCCAGACTCAAACCGGACGGCACGGTTGGCGCAGTGGTTAAGCGATTGACTGCTGCGCTGCGTGTCGCGGGTTCGATTCCCCTAACGGTACGGTACAAATAAGTATTTGTATGACCTAAAAGTAGTTATTCCGGGTTGGGCTGTTTGTGTGAGTTTAAATGTTTGTAAATGTACCCACAATACAGGAGAAATTCTTAGTAAAGGGCAAAGTATAAAATAAAAAAAATCTTATCGTGTATATTCGTCTATAATTGTAGTGTCATTAATCTATTGAAGGCTGTGCCCAGACCCCATACATTTGTTTCCCACTCTCCTTTTATGTGTCAATCATTCATAAAAATATTACATAAACAAAAAAAAACCAGTCTCATCTTATAACAAAAATAGAAAAGCAATTTTTTTCTACCACTTTAAAATTTTCTTGTTTTCTTGTCCTATAAAGTTGTATCTAGAATGGGACTACGCGTCGAACATTCGTGTAGGTATACTGCTAAATGTTAGCACCATGACCATTGTACCTAAAGCGAGAATTGTTGTAAGTTTGTCACGTTCCTCGTAGTTCCGTTTGATGAATTTTTGTTTTTACGTCTGATCCGTCGTTTTGTTAAATGTAGGTTCGGAATTTGCGTAGAGTGTTGGTAATAATTAGAATGTACAATGATTTTATGCGCAGTTTTCAGCAGAACTTAGTTGCCATTTTGTCATCAAGTTATGTATTAAAGATTGGTTTAACGGAGTGCTCTGCTGAAACGTTAAGTCGTGTTCTAATACCGGAAGATATTAGAACACGATTTAACCCATCCCCCAAACCTGCGGTGTATCTATTGAATATATAATAAGTACCTACACAAATCATAGCTTCATTTTGTGTCATTTGACGGCGCCAGTAATATGTCCTCGTGTAGGTAACTACCTACCTAAGTTCATATTATAATATAAGTATGTAACTGATATTATGTTTGTCCCGGGCAAATATCTTTTACATTATGCTTTCCATGATTCGAAATATAACAAAAGTATCTTTATCCTGTATGTTCCTAATTAAAATCACGTGTTTGTTTTCTCGCATTCGGATTGTAGGGTGCATGATAATGTAATATAATGAGCACGTAGGTGAGCATTTCCTTTTGCCTAGGCCGATTCCACCCCTGCGTGTAATAATCTGAAAATACAGAGATAAAAAAGTTATGTACGACCACCATAATTATTATTTTAATTTTAACTACGAAAAAAGTGATTTTAAAACACATAAAAAATATACTGCTGTTGTCCTTTGACTGTTATTAATATTGATAAAAATACTCGACTTTACTACAGTTTTATATTTTGAAATCCCAGCATTCCAACCGTGCCTGCGAATGGTAGTTACATACTTAATGAAAATTCATAACATATTTACTTTTATATTTTTAATTTTAGTTACTGACCAAATTCATGTTTCAGAGATGTCCCAAAAAAATACCCACGAGGTAGCAACGATACACACTTATGCAAAGTTAGCTCAGCTGTTCACCTGTACTTAGCTGGTTAATCTTAAGAAAATCTTTACCTTCGCTAGGAGACGAAACAAAAAAAATTTTTGACATAAAGAAGATAAGAACCTCCTTTACTCAGATCGAAATGCAATAGCTACTGGCCACCTGCGTTTAAAATAATCAAGAAATGGCATTAGAGTTTTCTTTTTATGTTTATTTTTTCAGTATAATAAATGGCTTTCATTTATATTTTTACCATTAAGTGCCAACTTTAATTTTTACTTTTAATAATTTAACCTCTTTGTTACAATTTTATTTATTGTATCAAAGAACGATGAAAAAAATTTTTATAATAAGTAGTAATCATTTATTGCACTGGGATCAATTCAGCGGGAACAATATTTTATTTCTACCATTTTTTTTTTTTTGTGGCTGGGAATTAATCAAATGACCCCTCCCGCTCTGGGTGGAGCGGAAGGGAGTGTCAGACTCTTACTGACTAAAACCCACCCGTGTTCCTTCCTTAGCCCTTTATGTTCCGAGCCAGCGGTAACCCTTTCGGACAATTCCGCTGACCCGGCAGGCTTCGGCCCTATGGGGCCCCTCCTCGATGCTGACATCTCTTTGAGGCGCGCGTGGAACACGTAGGCGCCGTCCGGCACGGGCCTGGTCCTGATCGGACGGTGAGCTACCCATTACTCTCCGCCCGCAGGCCCGCCGCGTGCCTACGGTGGCCGGGAGTCGTCCCGTGGCTCCCGACCCCCGGAGCGTCTCCCGCGGCGGCTGGGACGGGAGGCTCTCTCCCTGAGCCGTCCCGCCACCTCCTTCGCTAGCATGACTGCTTCGCAGAAGGAGGTGACTGCCTCCGACTCCCTCTCGCCCCGGACCATGACTTGCACCAGGGCCGGACGTGAGAGGTCTCCGCTGCTGCCGATCGCCTCTACGAGGACACGGCGGTGCTCCGCCCAAGCGGGGCAGACCTCCACCTTGTGCTGCACCGTGTCCTCTTGGCGATTCTGGCAATGGTGACACCCGGGCGTTTCCTCCCGCCTGGCTATGTGCAGGAACCTCCCGAAACATCCGTGTCCGGTGAGGACCTGCGTCAGGCGGTAGGTGAGGGCGCCGTAGCGCCTCTCTAGCCACTTCTCAAAGAGTATGTTTGAATTACAAATTATTTTGGTATTACGTTTGTATAAACTGCGCATTAGCATGCGTAGTTCGCCGGCCCCTTAACTGAAAATTGATTAGGGCGCGGTCAGATCGCAAGCTATAAACTAGTGGAATAGTGTCTTGGTAAAGATAGAGCGCCTGACGGTCAGATCAGTGAGCTTTAAGTATGAGGATAGGCTTAAAACTTAGCCTAAAAACTACTATGGTTGAGCTAATATCTCCTGGCTTTAACTACACTAGTTTTACAAGCAGAGATCACATTAGTTCGCAATGTGAACTAAAAGCTATTGAGCTATTATGTTGCCATTTCGCTCTAACCTAGTAAATCAAATGGCAGTGGTATTCTTCGTGATAGTCACTTTTGGTGTTCAATTTGGAAGAATTGAACCATGTAAACAAAAAAGCAACAAACGGCGTCCATCAAATTCAATCAAATTCACTCAAATTGAATGTCAAAAGTGATCCTTGTAACATTACCTTACCATGAAGTCATTTCTAGCGGAAAGGAGAGGGATTCCATTTTCATTATTGGGTATTTGGATAGCGTGTTTAATAATGGAAAAATAACAGAGTCAAAATCAAATAATTTATTTCAAATAGGGACATAGGCACTTTAGTAAAAAATTATAATAAAAAAAAGTTTTTAAAAACAAGCTTTTATTTAAATAAGAACGTAACCCAAAAAATAAAGAATAACGCGAACTAAAAAGAAAAAAATAAATTTAAGTGACACTGTCATTTTAAAATATATATAAATTTTAAAAGCTTGAGGCACTGTTATTGTGTAGTAGGTACACCTGTCTAACGGATACCGTACATCAGTGCCTCAAGCTTTTAAAATTTATATATATTTTAAAATGACAGTGTCACTTAAATTTATTTTTTTCTTTTTAGTTCGCGTTATTCTTTATTTTTTGGGTTACGTTCTTATTTAAATAAAAGCTTGTTTTTAAAAACTTTTTTTTATTATAATTTTATTTTTTACTTTTTAGTCTTAAAGATTTATTAATATTAGTGTAATTTTACTAACTTTATGGTTTTTTACTCTTCAAGCCCTTTGAACTTAGTGTGATTTTATTTACTTTATCATTTGCTACTCTTCAAGCCATTTCATTTGATACCCATATTAAGGGGATTGAAAAAATATAAACCGCCATCTTAGAGCGGCGGCCATATTGAATTTAGTGTGATGTTATTTACTTTATCGTTTTGTACTCTTCAAGCCCTTTCATTTGATACCCATATTAAGGGGGTTGAGAAAAAATATGTAATCCGCCATCTTGGTGCGGCGGCCATATTGAATTTTATATAATTTTACTAACTTTATCGTTTTCTACTCTTCAAGCCCTTTCATTTGATACCCATATTAAGGGGGTTGAGAAAAAATATGTAATCCGCCATCTTGGAGCGGCGGCCATATTGAAATTATTACAATATTGAGTATTGCACATTGTATTGTTACCAGAACTAAAGGTGTATGCAAAATTTCAGCTCAATCGGATACCAACAAATGGTCGAAAAATGGTTTGCAAATTTTGACGGACAACTTACATACATACATACATACATACTTATATACGAACAGTGCAAGCTAAATAAAAGCTTGTAAAAATACAATAAAATAGAATTGATTCTTAGTCTTCCAAAAGGTAGTGTTCGCATGGAGAAATGGAGAAGAGCGTACGTGAAGACGAAACAGTCCGCAGTGAAATTTTTGCTACAAAGATGATAATTAGATTTAGGACTCCAATTTTCCATTTTCATGTTTTTTCAGCCCTGCTTAGTTAAGTTGGTGGGAAATCTGAAATTAAAGTAAAACTGACTAAAGTATACAGTACCTACATTGTAAATGGCAAGTTTTATTTCGGTGTTAGGTCTTTATTCCAGAAACAAGTAGGTACACATTGCTTATAATACTAGCTTCCGCCCGCGGCTTCGCCCGCGAGGTATGTCGATAAAAACTATATCCTTCCCCGGGATGCAATCTATCTACCTATCTATCTATCTGTCTTTTTTTTTTTTTTTTTGATGTTCAGTGGTTTAGGCGTGAAAAGGTAACATACAGACAGACAGACAGAGTTACTTTCGAATTTACCTATAAAATAAGTATTAGTATGAATTTATCTTTTAAAATTAGAAACTAGTATTTGCTAATTTATTTTAGCTAATCAAATTGCAAAAAATTCTGGCGACAGTAAATTTCTATTTGAAAGACGTACATTAAAAATTATTAACTGTCTGAAGAAAATTATCGACACATTTATCGACATGGAACATTTACAACCCTATTCAAATTATTGTAATTACACTTAAATATGATGGGATATTAATGAAAACATTTATTCTAAATATGAGATAGAATTAAAAATGCTCACACAAGTAATCGAAACATAGTCATGAAATTCACTTACTTGTGAAAGGATAATCCGCTGCCTTTTTGACAGCGAGTTTTACAAAATGCGAATGCTTTCATAATAAAAATGTTCCAAATATCACATAGTAAACACAAAATACACATATAAAGTAGTTTTTCACGATTTAGACCTAAATCATCAGAGACGAAGTAAACAACTCAACTTCCAATTGAAAGAACGTGTCAATTTTAGTTCTAGGGGGCTTCGAGCGGGGCGCTTTGAATCGGCACAAAAAACAACTGTCATTTCGCAGAGTAGGTATCGTTAGTCCAGCGTAGGTACTTGTATTATAGAGGTCAGAGTAATTATATTATGTAGGTATTATTTGTAGGCGCTTTTGAAAGTGCCTGCGTTAAATCAGTTTTTTTGTAAGTAAGTTTTTTTAAGTAAGCCTCTTTAATACAATAACTGAATCAATCTAGGTACAGCAAATTTTAGATACTTACTCGATATTTACAGTTACACTCTACTCCTCCTAAGAATCAAAAACCTAAAGCACGTACCTATTATTGCAATTTGCTACGTGGGCGCCCGGCCTTTTGAAACGTAACTGTTACTAAAAAAGTCAATAACCGCCACAGATTATCCTCATGTAAGTACCTATTAGATACATGACAATTATGAATATATTTCCATAATATCGTTTAATAGCCAAACAGTTTAAAAACTTTTCGTATTTCAAAAATATCAATAATTAAATCAAACGATTATTTCGATGAAGTTGTTAGAATACTTATAGCGCCATTGCTCACGCGATGTTGCCATTACAGGTGCCGTAAAAGAAACAGTTGTTGTGTGAATGTGAACTAGTTAAGTGCCTAACTGGAAAACTTTTTCTTCACTCCCTCCGGATGACCGGGACTAGTTTGATGACAAAAACTGAACTCGTCTGTTATAGCGATGAAAAATATAGTTACATATTTGACTTTAGCTGCAATTTTATCAATATAATATAGCATATATACTTAGTAACAGTTATCAATATACTTCCTTGATATACTATCGACGGTATATTGGTACCACATCGTTAATGGACTATCTGCTGTGTGTAGTCCTAAAATTATCCAAGTAATTCGTATCATTCGATTTTTTTCTGTAGAAATGAAGTTATGAAATACCTAAATAAGATAAATTACCAATATGTAGTTATCACTATACTTGGTAATCTCGGTTTTCTTTAGTAAAGTCCCAAGTAGCTTGCATTAAGAGCAGGGCCCTAGAAAGGGAAAACTTCCAACAATACAGTGTCCAAAAGAACATTCACTATGAAGCCCTTGAGTCAGCCTAACGAGAACCTCTTCAGGTGTCGGTGGTAAGGGTGTCTACACTACTCAAAGCCTGGCGGCGTAACCCAAGCTTAGCCGCCAGGTTCATTTTGAACAAAAGTTGTTCGACTTGCAACGTTCTGAAGCGTCCAACCTGTAGACAGACACCTTTGATGTGTGTGTGTGTAAATACCTTAAGACCTCGAGATACAAATGGTACAATGATCGGTGACGGTGAGTCTATATTCCACTTGTATAGGATAATTATGTATCTACAATACGTGACGTAAGGTGTGAAGTCGTGTGTCAAGTCGCATAAATACATAATGTCGATATAGGTACTTATCCAATAAGAAAACAAGACATATATCATCGATGCTTTTGAGCAGGAATATAAAAATCAAAATACGTCGTATGAGATGCCTCGCCCCCCCAGGGAAATATGAGCGAGATAATAGATAATATTATTTTGTACGCTTCGCAATATTGCAGTAACTAATATATATCATGATTAATAAACATTTAGCACCTCCTAAGTTAACTAAGAAACTATTTGATAGTTGTTCAGTCAGGGAACTTTATTTTTTAAGCAAATTCGCACCATGCGACAATTTTCCGCGATATAGCCAATTCTTACAACTTCAAAGAATGACAGTAATGATTTGAATACACGGACAATTTAAATTGTTGGTCAATATTTTCCTGACTTTACCTAGTACCAACCTACGTCATGTTATTATAATACCTACCTACCCCAGCTCCCCAGCACGTATAGGCTCCATTCATACAACTAGGTAGGTCCATGTACCTACAGCAGACGCCACGCTAACACATCAAGGCATCAAGCTACTACAATCTGTCAAATTTCTTTAATAGATTTTCAACTTAGTGACAAATATAAATACATAAGTATCTAAAAAAAACTGGCAAAGTGCGAGTCGGACTCGCACACGAAGGGTTCCGTACCACAAGGCAAAAACGCCGAAAAAAACACATTTGTTGTATGGGAGCCCCCCTTAAATATTTATTTTATTTTAATGTTATTATTTATTTATAAAGTAAAAATACAACTGAGTAAGTATTTTGTGAATATTTCACGTGCCGACCTGTTGCCATTATTGATATCGAGCAAAATAGGGCAAAAAAATCGCGTTTGTTGTATGGGAGCCCCCCTTAAATATTTATTTTATTTTGTTTTTAGTATTTGTTGTTATAGCGGCAACAGAAATAAATAATTTGTGAAAATTTAAACTGTCTAGCTACCGCGGTTCTTGAGATACAGCCTGGTGACAGACAGACAGACGGACGGACAGCGAAGTCTTAGTAATAGGGTTCCGTTTTTACCCTTTGGGTACGGAACCCTAAAAATTAAAAACTTGCTAAAGCATAAGGTTCAAGGTTGATTGGGAACATTTGACAGTTTCGGGTAGCCTGATAAAGTGGCGTCTGTACCTACTAAACGACCTTCTCCATAAACCAGTAGGTAGCTAGTCACAAACAAAACAAGCGAGTCTTATATACCTAGATGTCTTACTAAAATAACCCCCCCCCCCGCCTATCCGTTGCTCTTTCTGGAAAGTATATGTCATATTTTCAACGATCTTGACGGGTACTAGTGGTGCCATTAGGTAGAAAATTAACACTTCAAATAAGAGGCTGGTTGCTGACCGATTATTATAGTTCTTTACGTTACCTCTAGACGGCGTGAAGTTAAGTTTGTGTGTTTCTCTTTCAGGAAAGTAGATGTCGCTACTTGTATCGTAATTGAAATGTAACCACGTGGGAGATGTGATCGTGAAATGAACAAGGATTGGAGAGCGTCACCACAATGCCATGTTTATTGATCGTGTTTGTTTTATTTTATGACTGATTCCTACAATTTACGAACCGTTATTAGTTAATAATAAAAACTCTTTTTATTTACTTATAACCAAAAACTGTTAAAATAAATGATCCAAGCGCTTGTTTCTGACACTATGTACTTACCTATCTGTAGTTTTTACCTATCTGTAGCTTTTAGCATTTTTGTATGGAATAAGTATCTTTGTTAAAATTCACGATTTTCAGCTTAAAAGATTGTTAATGAATTCAAAGTACTGAATTGGCAAAGTTCCAGCGATTCTAGCCATGATAATAATGAGAACGGACTAATTACAATTCGTTCATTCCCCGTGACATCACAAAGTTTGACGCCACCGGTGGCGGTGGTGTCACGGGGAATGACAGGAATCACTATTGCTCGTGACATCACCAAGTTTGACGCCACCGGTGGCGGTGGTGTCACGGGGAATGACAGGAATCACTATTACCCGTGACATCACCAAGTTTTACGCCACCGGTGGCGGTGGTGTCACGGGGAATGAGAGACCTGTGACCCAGCAGTGGGAACAGTATAGGCTGATTATGATACGGGGAATGAGCGCAATGATTTATGTCAATTATTTCGTAAGCTACCTAATACCATTTTTCTCTAAGTAATAACTTTAACAGCCACCTGAAATCGTTTTTAAAACCGTCCAAACGCCTTTTACTTTTGCTTATTTACCAGCCACGTCTCGCAGCTTTGTTCACTTATAAACTTTTTGTTTTTCCGGACTTAAAGTACCTACTTTAATGTCTTCCAGTAGTGTACCAAACTACTTCTTTGACAAAATTAAAAGTTGCCTTGGTAGTTTTAACTGTGAAAATGTAGGTAAGTACTTACCTAACAGACAAAGCAAGATGCACTTTCGTTTACTTAGTAAGAAATTAATAAAGGTAAGCTATCATCAAACGAAATATTTAATTTTCTTATCATCAGTGAAATTCTTCAAAACTTCTAGACATAATACATAATTATAAAAGCCATGTTTTTATAAGAATTCCATTTACAAGAAACATTACTGTCTCCTTCAGAATAAAAATAAATTTAAAGGAGCTTAAGATACGTTTTAATCGTTGGTCTCTGCTCTATTCCGCCCCCGGCTGCTTCTGAACGAATCTCTCCAACGTTCCTCATTTCAATTCCATAAAAACGGTTTCGCAACTCCTTTTCTTTTTGCGTTGCAAAATACCTTTTGTTTCTTTGTACAAGATGGGTACAACCGTAATAGAATACTTATAATAAAATATTTTTAGGTATTTTGATACTAAACTTAAATATGGTTTTGAGTCTAGAGGCTAAGGTTCCCTAACAGGGGCCCTAGTCTGCTATTTTTATAAATTCGTCATTCCAACACGATCACATTGTCATTTTGCTAAAAGTTCGTAATCTGCTAAATTCATAATGGTCGATCATTGGTCGGTCAATGGCACAGGACATATACGATACTCATAACGAATTAAAAGCAATGACTGCACAATGACGTTCTAATGGTAGGTCACTGATCAAAGGAACTGTCAAAATTTTAGCAGATTTACGCCTAAATCAGTCATTCATTTGTCATTATGTACGAGATTACCATTCTATGTCATTTCATTTAATGGATTGTCAGTGTTTGACCATTGGAAAGTCATAATGACGCCATTATATTAGTAGATTACCAAACTTGTCAAAATCAACAATTATGAAATCAATTATAGACCATTCTGACACTAATGTAATAGCAGACTTGAGGCCCTGGTCCTCTGTAGAAAGCAAACAATAATACATATGAGATAATACATAAATGTTATAATTAAGATGATGTGATATGACGAACTTGTATTTATGTTTAAGAATGTCGCCGACGCGACGCCGCGCTTACGGCTCTCTGACCGCCTGGTTGATGGTGCTGCAGGCAGGCCGCGGGAGGGGTGAGAGGGGGCAAGGGTGGACGAAGAGACGTAAGCTCGGGTACGGAGACGACGCCGACGAGCCGTAAGTGCGGGAACTGCAAGTTGACCACGCACCCCACTGCGGTTCTTGAGCTTGTCCCGAGGCGAGGCGATTACGTTATGATTCCGATTAGTGTGCGTTGCAGTAGGTTGTTTCATACAAAGAATACTGAATGGCCCGAGTTGACACGGTGACGATCCCTTTCAGAGTTAATATGTGTGTTATGACCCTTACGAACAAAAACACATCGCTCAAGTGGCCGCGATTGCATATAACTTTATAAACCTTTTTAGAACATGAAGAGGATTGAAGATTTTTATATGGCATACTTATCTACTGTAGCCATTTTGTTTTTTTTTTCAAAATTACTTAACCCTTCTAACGGCGATTTCATCTAAGCAATAAGGCAGAAAAAGTATGTTGCTAAATAAGACCTCAACGTTATTTTTCCGGCCGGTTTTGATGCGCTCATTGGAAATCTAGTACCTAGATACTATTGTTGATTCAAGGTTAAACCCAAAGTCTATTGGTTATATTCTCTTTGTTTTGGTAAACCGAACGAGTTAAACTTTTAAAGGTTTTTTTTTTCATTTTTATTCCTGCTTGTGTACCTACTCTATCTAAACATTATCCAACACGTTTCCAGCAGAACAAACGATGCCCATAATTCTTCGATGTTATTCATGTCACTGTTGAAAAATGCATGCTGTGATGCCGGTGCATGCAAATGAAACCAGCCATGAAGATTGACGGAATAAAACGGACTATTTTTGAGTATCTTGGCATACGAGTATTCCGGAATAAATCGATCTATCGAACTTTTCGTAATGCCTTGTGAGAATTTTGGAAAAAACCAATGATTACAATGTTGTTTGCAATGGCTAATATATATAATAGATAATATATAATAAAATAATAGATCCAATACCATTTCCGCAACGGAAAGAAAACAAACATTCAACTATCCAAATATGTATTTTGTGATCCCTCGTATAACTTTTAAACTATATTGAACATTGCGTTTTACTATGTTGATTTGAAAAGTAGTGGTTAAACACTTTTATTCATATATTTTTAGTCAGATTTCCAGATATACTTTATCGTTTATAGCTCTTTAATAACACTTATTAAACAAAAGTGTTGTTCGTGTTCCAAAGCAAATAAATAACAGAGTTTATTACTAGTTAAAGTTCTTACTAAATCTATTAGTACCTACATGCTGTAGGAGCTGAGAACGTTTCAGTTTTTATTTTGTTTACACTCCCTCGAGAGCGTGCAACTATTTGTAGACACGTAGTGTAATACACGATTAAGAGCTTTTAATCACCACGCTGTAACCCACGCAGTGCATCTTCACAAATAATTACTATACACGTTATTTAAAGGAGCGTTTAGACCCGCTAGTTAACTTACGTTGTTATGGTTTACTGTACAGTAACTGGTCAAGAAAAGAAACAGTGATAAGTAATATAGCAATACGATTTTATTCAAAACTTGGTACTTTGGAATCATATTATTTAGAGAGAAACCATAGAGATTTTATTATTTTCTAATAGGAATCTATATTTTGGAATGCAGCTTCAACTTGTTTTGGAATGGAGCTTCAACATATACTCCTCAACACTTAAAAAATAACCGTGAATGGTCTAATCAAAATAAGAAAGAGTTCTGAAAATGGACACACTACATAGGCCTAACATACTAAATCTATGTCTAACTAAATGCGACCTTAAATTAAATACTTAGAAAACGTGATGTTTCTTATTCCCAGCACGTAGTTACTCGCCCAAAGCGAACTAATTCAAACGAGCGACATCTTTTTCTCCGACGGTGAATGAATGGTAATCGATTTCATTTGTTTTCGTTCGAGTGCAGATTCTCGTATGTGTGTGGGTGGGCTCAAAATCAATACCCATAGAGAAAGTGGATATAGAGGAGGGTGGAGAATTATTTTTGCAAACAAGTCAAATACTTATTAGACAATAAACGGATTGTGCGTAGTTATGTTTAGAGGTATCATTACAAACGTAATAGGATTACCTACCATAACTACCAAATTCCAATTTAACGCTCCTACAAACAGGCGCGACCATCACGCCGCTGCGCTCTAGTAGATTCTAGAAAAAACACGAGATTCTCCAAATTTTGTTTAAAAAGGCTTATGTGTATTATTAAAGGATATGAATGAATAAAGAGGCAAAGAAGGTACCAATTAGGGTCGTTTCGTAGCGCGTAGAAAGAGACAAAAGGGTGTACGGCTACACTAAAATCGTATTAGCACGTAGCGAGTAGTAGTACGAATGCCATCCCGAATGTGCCACTTCATACTAAACTTGTTTTGTACATAAATGTTTTACTAAACAAAGTGCCTAAAAGAGTAACCGTGTAACACGTGTTGACAACACGCTTATCTGTTCCACACGGTGCCGTCGCCATTTTGTTAATTTAGCGTTATTTTACGGCCCATTAACGTTTATTAGCTTGCAAGCAGCAAGCATGACTTGTATTTCCATTTAAACCGCTGGCTGTAGTACTAGTACCTTGGTACCTTTTATTTATGCCAGGAGACGTTTCAATAACCCGCAATGGTAACACTCAACCCCTTTATGTAATTGGAAAAAAGTGATGAATGAGTTAATACCATTTCATTTGTAAAACGATTAAGTATGAGGTGTTTCTTTTTTTTTTTGTTGGCTTGTATATCGTTGTGTCATGGTCATGTTAAAGAAATGTTTCGACATATTTATTTGATGGGAAACTAATCAAAATGAAAAAAAAAATACGAAGAAAAACGTTTAAAAAATTGTACTTTTATGTAGGTTTGTTATAAAAGATAAACTTAACACTCCACTTCTTTGCCTACAGGTTTAAAAGACGAAACATCTTTTTGTACAACCCTTTACAATGATTATGATCAATAGAGACAACACTCACAGTTCTTTTAGTGTTTTACTTTAATGGATTTTGCGACTAAAATCTGCGTCGAGCTCTTTCAGTAATATTCATGAAATACCTATCTGTCTACAGTGATCGATATTCGATTGAATATAAAATATATCATCAAATACGACAAGATCATGAATAAACTAAATGAGGACCGGACAAAATGGTCCCCACGATCAATAACAACCGGGCTGCTACTGAAAAATGCAGAAGCAGGCGAAGAGTGAAAAATCAACCTTCAATGTGCTGTTTTTTCAGGTTGAATTTAATAGTATTTGTTATTTTAGTCATCGCTGCTCACTCGTAGCTATTCAAAAGTTGCGTTATAAAGCGTCGGTTATCAGGTCAGTTATCAGGTTCTTGTCATCAGATAAAATGAACAGGACTCGTTGAGACACATCTAATGAGCCCACATTCGAGGCATTTACCTACTAGTAGCTATTCAAGGGTTCCGCCATCTAGAGCCCAGGTCCATAACTCGATGGTACCATGTTAATGGATTATTATCGGAATGCATACATTTGAAAATATTCAAACTAAGACCACTAGAAGTAATTAACTATGCAAGGGGTGTCGTGTCAGTCCTACGAAACATCGCCATAACTTTTTTCACACAGCGATTTGAAATGGGCCGCCATAGCCATAGTAGTTATTGTAATATAATAAAATACCTATCTAATGACATGTGTGGTTGTTATTGGTGCTAGGACCAGCTTCCATAATATTTTGCAGATTTTCCTTTGAGGAAAAATAAAAAAGGGTTGTTAAAAAATTGTACAGACGCCAGCACATCAAGCTACTACAATCTGTCAACGCTAAATTATAAGGTTCAAAGTTGATTGGGAAAATTTGATAGTTCGGGTAGCTTGATGTGCTGGCGTCTGTACTTTCATCACGATTTCTACAATAGACATCGGAAATATGACAAAAAACCGGGCAAGAGCGAGTCGGACGCAACGAGAGTTACGTACCATCATAATTATGTTTTTAAATTTTCATCGGCGAGGCCTATATTCATCAGAGAATTTTAACACTGTGCACTGCGGTATAGAATATTGCAATTTTATGTCAGCGCCATCTCTTGACTGATAGTGGAACTAATGTAACTTTTGTTGATGATTTCTGAAAAAGTGTGCTATTTAGAGACTTCGTTTTATTTTTCCTGTAATCTTTACGTAAACTTCTATCACATATAATAATTTCAGATTTTTCTCAATGCAAACTTCGGAGATAAGGGGGGGGAAACGGTATTTTTTAAATTTCAAAATGTACAAACTGCGCTCTTTCATATGATACCCCACATGCCCTAGTAGCCCCACTTCGAATTTTTCAGACCCGCTTTCAGTCTCTGTTACAAAAAATATACATATATTTTTATTTCTTTCTTATTTGCAAAATAACATAACTGGGCAAACGTCATCTAAAACCGTTCCAAATTTCAAGTTGATAGCATTAGTAGTTCTTGAGATATCCAGCTGTGACAGACAGACAGACTTAGTCTCACCATAAGGGTTTCGCCATTTTGGTACGGAACCCTAAAAATGATGATATGAATATGTCTGATTTGATTGATCATTCAAGATTTTCAGGCATCCTGGAAATTCAGACTGAGAGCACCAATATCCGCTCTATTGGCAACATTTCTTGTGTGAGCATTGTACAATTTTATGTACAGGAACGGGAGGCAGGTGCTCTTCAATAAATTGATTTATTGATTTGATTTTCGGTGTATTTTAATTCGTCCGTAATGTAGGGTCAAAGCATTACACTGAGGTGAGTAGATATTCATGTCCTGTGTTTAGATAATTATTTCTGCAACTGCCTATCCACAACGTGGGACACCACATTTTTATTTTTAGCCGACTTTAAGAAAAGGATTTGGCGAGCATTTTTATGTTCTTTAGAAATCAGCTTCGTTTATAAAGGCTGATGATAGGATACTTCACCAGTCAATTTAGGTTTGGCAGGCGGATTTTCGATCGCACTTTTTATTTTCAATGATATTATTAATATAATTACTTACTGAAATAATATAACATTCGTTAATAATCAATTAATATAAGATATGACATTTAACGTCTTATTCATGCTTGTTTCTTATTAGCTCTAAGACTTGACTAGGTATTAGTAATTCGTCATCAGGCTAGCTATACTACTCGTTGTACTTTGTGATTTCATAAGCAGACCTACTTATGTTTTGTTCTCGATTTCCAATGTTAGGTAGAGGTAGGTAATGATCGAACCATTTTCATAATCACAATCTTCAAGAAGTAATTTATTGTTCTCGAAAGCCATAACAATTTTAAGTTGTCAAGCCAGTGTCAAAGAATGAAGGGATAGCGCTCTGTTCAACATTTTGTTAAGATATTAAAGTTAAGCATCTAACAGGAAAAAGTACTAAGTTGCGAAATTGGTTTACTTAATTAAAAGTATTTTTAGCCTCACCTGCGGTACCTATCATCAAAGTTTTTAGCAAAAATAGGACTTTTAATGCAATCACTAAGCGCCTTAGCGCTTTTATTATCTGATCGAACAGTAGGAGTTATAAGTTAAAACTTAAATTAAATAATTTTAAAACAAAACAAATTGCTTTAAATGTTGGCACAAAATATACGACTTTTTATCTTAAAATCTAAAAAAACAACGTTTAGACAAGTTAAACATTGGATAAGATTTATGAATAGAGTTTTATTTCACAAAAAACAGCCTAAAGAGACTTTAAAAACTTATTTCTCAGCGCTCCCAGATGTGTCCCGGAGTCGAATTTTTTTTTAAATGTAGAAATCACTTTTATCATTTTCAAGACAGTTTTTTTGCACGAATCATGAAACATTATTTTCCTTCAGTCAGTATAATTTATTAGTAGGAGTAAGTTAGCAGCTGATATAATGATTTATTAGAGTAGGTATTGGATTTTAAATGATGCTTCCGTTTCCGGCTCTAACATTACATAGTAATAATGAAATATTACATTGTCTTCGTTTGTCATCCTAGAGGATTCAGCTTAGGTACACATTAAACACTTTTATTTCCTCTTGAAAAAAACATGTTTTTCTTAAGAATCCTATTTTTTTCGCAGGTATTCCTGTTTGACTTTCAGTTTGTTTTGGTTGGATATGTCGTTTCACTATTTCTGATGATTTATATATGATTATAATTAGGTATTCTTCATTTTCTCACCATTTCTTGTTATTTCAGCGCATTTTGTAACTAGACGTAGGTACTTTAGTCTTCACACAGGAGTATGATCTTGGTAGGTAATTCTTTATAGTCTAGTTCGTAATTCCTACTCGTGTATGCATTATGAAAATTTGTAAGTTACATAGGGACGGACATTATTCCGAGTATTATTAAGATCGTGCGTTATTTGCAGCAATAAATATTCAGCTACGATTTAATAACGTAGGTACTAATTGTGTCTCGGCTTTTTTTTTTTTTTGGTTGGTATACAGGGTTATTGGTAAAACACCAGCAACCTCTTAAGAGGTCATTGTAGTCATCATTATGAACAACTTTTACTATGGGACCAAAACTGAAATCGCGAAAAAAAAAACAGCGGTTCCCTACATTTTGACGAGTTATACGAACATAAATGTAGGGAACAGTCTCGCCTTGGTTGGTATACAGGGTTATTGGTAAAACACCAGCAACCTCTTAAGAGGTCACTGTACTCATCATTATGAACAACTTTTACTATGGGACCAAACCTGAAATCGTGAAAAAAAAAACAGCAGATTTTTTTTTCGCGATTTCAGGTTTGGTCCCATAGTAAAAGTTGTTGTTGTAGCTTTTCCCATTGTGAAGTTTTTACATACCTCATTTTTATTTTGCAAATATGATAATTACCTAGTTACCAGAACGATGTATAAATGTTAATCTTATCTGGGAGTAAATAAAGGGTTGTTATCATTTGTATTCTTATCACAAACTGTAGGTACCTAGTTACCTACCAAATTAATTCTTTGTTTCTGTTTCAATGTGTTACTGGAGCAAGCTTTGCAACTACCAAACATTTGTAAATAAATGAGTGTTATGAGTTTTGTGGATTTTTAAATGAAAACACTCATATTTCTGTTTGTTTGTGGAGCAGATGTAATAAAACGGAGTTTACACCGCTGACTGTTGTTTTCATTCAGCTATGACACGTCATTACACTAGGAGATTGCAGTAAAACTCTGATATAACTCGTAAAAACTATATGTATGGAACAGTAATCAAGCACATAAATATTCAGTTCAGTTCTTATTTATTTATTAACATATGAATTTCTTCATCGTCCTAGCCTTTTCCCATCGACGTTGGGGTTTTACATACAGTGTAACCGGATGCAGTTAAATTCCAGTAGACACATCAAGCGACTGCCTATCTGACCTCCGCAACCCAGATACTGGGTAACACTATATCCTTTGGTAAGACTGGTTATCAGACTGCTTCATACACCCCTATGATGTACAAAAACTGATTGGATTTGATTTGCTTTCTGTTACCACTATAGGTATATCTTTGTTGTTATTGATAATTAAATAGAATATTTCCACTGTCATCTTCCGTAGTTAGGCGGAGATCTGCTCGTATAAACCTATAAGTATGTATGCAGCTCGCTTAAAGCATTAGCTGAGAGGTGGTTCTATACCTTGCCATTCACCAAAGTAAATTCCAATCTCTAAAGTGAAACTGAGAATTTCCTTCAAGGAAATTCGAATTACGCTTCCTAAAAGTTACTCGGAGGGTACCAAATTGCGGCGGGTTCACGGAGGAGTGCTAACGCGTGCCCGTGTTCCCGCCATAAGCGGCAGAGGAGGACACCGTGGAGTTTTAGTGGGTTAGAGTCCCACATAACTGCACTATCTCCCCGTGGTAGTGCAGAATGCATGAGCATTTCTCCACGATAAAAAAAAAAGGGTACCTACCAAATTAGACTTTGGAAAATTAGGAAAATTAAACAATGTAGGTCATATCATTTCGCTCCATGAAAACTTTAGCCTTGTTAAAAATAGTCGTGAGCTATAATAGAAACAGATTCTTGACAACAATCACGCCTGATGGAAAGCGATGGATGAGGTCTATGATGGAACTAGCATACCCAGAAGATACCTAAGGCTCTGGAACTCCCACGCATCGACGAAACACAGCAGGCTGCTTGACGCCGGACTACGGTGGGAGGGTGGTCGCAAACCAGGAGGGCGTTAGCCCTACCGCCGCAAGGGAAGAATTGGCCAGTCAAATAAGGTGTTGGGTGTGACTGTTCAGGATGCGCTGAGCGCTCGGTTCAGTTGAGTAACTGGCGGAACAAACTGCGCTACACGAGGAGGCTTCTTCATGCATCCCAAAAAAAAAAAGTAAAATAAGTATCTGATAATTTCATCCCGCTACCTTGCCAGGTAATAAATCGTCAGCGACAGTCGGTATGACATAATAACTAAGTGGTTAAGCAAAATACATTACAGCTCAGATAAACAGATTGAAAAGTGTTGGTACTTTGAAATTCCAAAGGAAATAGCCGGAGCTGGGGCGCTCGGGGTAAAACGACTTCCTCGGCGGATACACCAGTATTTGAATGCCTTCTCCGGAAATAAACGGTTCTGGTACACTGATGAAAACATTTTTGTTCTTGTTTACATAATTACACAGTTTTTGTCGGGTATTGTGCTATAGAGTTCACAGACGTTTACTTCAGCTTCTAGTTATAGCACAATTTAACTAGACAGTTCCATTAAATTATACATTTAGATACCTAGTAATCGTGGTTTTTTAAATTAGTTGTGTCTTAACCAGCTAAGACCTCTTAGTGCGCTATTTGAAGATGACATTACCGAGATGAATTACAGCAGAGTAATCTACCTAATGATACCTACAGCGATTTGTCCTTAGATCTTTGTCTTGACATTTCGACGGCCGCCGGTGGGTTTGTAATCGTTAATCACGTAGCAATTATCTGTCACTTTGGTAGTCGTCACGTTATCCACGTGATCAGAAAGTTAGCAGGCAGGCGTGATTGATCAATCGATTAAGTGTCGATAGTTTATTTACGTTATGAAATCTTGACCGATAATTAGGTATTAACATTAATTTCTTTATCAGTTGGTCGTTTTTGATGGCTAGGATTAAAGGGGCGTAAGAGAAACGTCAGATCATGTGACATAGTCCTCGGAAAGTAGAACACAATAAGTTTAATGACAGGCTAAAGGCTCTTTCAAACAGGCGCGACACGCGATAAAATCGCGCGCGACCAAAAGGCACCACAAGTCGCGCAACGAGCGGTGCCTTTGTGTCGCGCGCGATTATATCGCGTGTCGCGCCTGTTTGTAGGAGCCTTTATTGTTTCGTTACCAGTAGGTCGGCTTTCGGTGGCTAGGGTTAATGGGGAGGTGAGCGTAAGAGAAACCTCAGATCATGTCGCATAGGCCTTGGAATGTAAGACGTATGAACTAGGTTTAAAAAAAAAAATGTGATGATCGTTGAAATTTTAGCGTTTTATTTATACATTTAGTTATGTGTCTCCGACTGTTAGTAAAAACGGTCGAAAAATTATGGAAAGAATTAAGTTGAGCTAGAAAAGTTTAAATAGCTTTGTAACTGTTGTATTATATTTTCACTGGGTAGTAAAGTGGTAATTTGATTAGGTAGGTAATTAGCTAAAAACTTCGTTGATGTTGTCGTAGCAGGTTAATACCTAACAAGTTGTTAATTACTAGACAGCGGTATCATACAATTTAGTGTCGAACACAATTTGATGTTGTACACAATATGTAATTCGCTTTCGGCGCCTTCCGACAGTTTGCTGTTTCCGATTGAAGCATGATTTATTGAATCCGCAGTTCCGTGAAAATAGGGGTTCAACATTGAATGATTAAGCTTTGATTGCCAAAACAAACTTCGGCATTTTGTATGGAATATTTTAGGAAACATTCTATGACAAGTTTTTCTAACTTATTGAGAATTAAAGAAAAGCTTTCGTTCAAAAATAAAGTTCATTCTTCTCTAAAAGGTACTTCATAGTATCGCAATATTCCTGCCGATCTATTCTGTGAATTGTTTTTTTTCTCTCCACTTGTTGCTAGAGATTGACACTACTGACAGCTCACATCACCTAAGTTTTCACGGTAAGATTTTTACACAATAGACTGGCTGAAGGTTCTTTTTTCATGCGAGAATTCTACGCGTGCCGGAAAATTTACATAGGTGTAAAACTTAGGTGATTATACACTGCGGCCATAGCAAACAGTCTGCGCGCGGGAGAGATTGTGTTTTCTATACAAACTGATACAATATTGAATCTGTCGCCCCACGTTACGTGACGGAGCGTGGTGCAGTGTGATAATCGCCTTACAATCGTTCGGAAGTGTCACCTATGTCAGCTGATACCGACATGACGTGGGGTAGGCCACTCGGGACAGGAGGATCACTTCCCTACTTACTTGCTAAAAGATTTCGGCATCTGGTTTTGATAAGCCTCTCATTCATCATCCATTGAAGTGGATTATGGAAATACGTTAGTCTTTTGACAAGTATTTTCTGGTTTATTAACCCACTTTTACCTTATATTACAGAGTTATAGATTGCATTAATTAGTAACCGAAATAAGGATATACTACGCCTGAAAATACCGTGGTAGGTAGGCTTGCATGTTTATAGTCAATAAAAATATTATTATTATCGTTGTTTCATAATTTCTTTTAAACTCTGACTTCATTTTATATTACGCAGGCAAAGGCTCTTCTTCTTGAATAGTTTCGTTAGATTTTATCTAGCGCTTTACAAGACAGACATTTTTGTACTGCGATTAATTAGATATTTATTTTCCAAATATATTCTAGATATTAACTACACACATCAAAAGTGTCTAGGGATCAAGCATTTTTATGCGGATTTCTTGAGATTGAGATGTGGCTTTGTAATAAATTTATGATTTTATAAATTTATATGGATCCTTTTTGGTGCATTTCATAATTTGAATCAGGAACTGTGAATCAAATTCGAGTAAAAGATGTGAATCAAATTCGAGTAAAAGATGAAAATCAGCTGTCAATATTTTCCCTATAAAAACATACAACGCATTGAAGACATTATTAGTGCTACTGTTTCCCTACTACTGATTAAAACCAACGTTATTATGGAGCGGCGACGTCATTTAAGCAGGGAAGAAATGCTCAGAGCCGTGGGAATGATAGAAGCTGGTTCCCGGCAACGTACTGTGGCTTTAGCTCTGAATACAAGTCAGAGTGTTATCAGTCGACTTTGGACACGTTACCGAAGCACTGGTACCGTGGCTGAGCGCCATGGAGGACGGTATCGCTGCACCACACGGAGACAAGACCGATACATTCAAATCTTAACTCGAAGAGCTCCAACAATAACCGCCATGATGTTAGCCGTGAGGCTTCATCACTCTTCAGGGAACTTAATTAGCGACCAAACAGTCAGAAACCGCTTGCATGAAGTGAACCTTCATTCCCGAAGACCGCTACGGGTACCACCTATAGCAATGCACAATCGTAGGATTCGATATCAATGGGCTCTTGAACACAGAAATTGGGCAGAAGAACAATGGCGTTTCGTGTGCTTTTCTGATGAGTCTCGTTTTGGTATGAGACCGGATACAAGACGTATACGACACTGGAGAACCCCTGGACGCCAACAGCGATTAAAATCCTGCCAGGAAGTCCATCCTTATAGTGGTGGAACCATCATGGTATGGGCGGGTATTTGGATCGGCGGAAGAACTGAGTTGATTTGGATCAGAGGCAACCTCAACGCTCAAATTTATGCTGAGACGATTGTATCAGACGTCATCGTTCCTCTACAAGTGCAAATCGGTCCCTTATTTCAGTTAATGCATGATAATGCACGACCGCACACCGCAATAGTTGTAAGACAGACTCTCGCCGCAGCTAACATCAATGTCCTGCCCTGGCCTGCTCAGTCGCCAGACTTGAACCCGATTGAGCATGCATGGGATATGCTACAGAGAAGAGCTCTGCCGAATATGGAGGGTATCCAGTCGCAAGAAGACCTTTTTTTGTTGTTGCAACGAACATGGGCGGTCATTCCACAGCGTGATTTGGATGAACTCATTTTGAGTATGCCAAACCGATGTTCTTGTGTTGTTAGTGTTCGCGGTAGAAACACGGATTATTAATTGTTTAAGTTACCCAATAAAATTTTAAAGAAAACTGTTATTTCAGTCTTTTTTTCGAACTTTTGTGTTAGTGGTTCAAATGTCAAAAATCCCTTTATTAGGAAAATGGCAAATTTCTTTATTAATGCAAAGGTGACTTGGTTTATCGTTACTGTGACAAACGAAAACACTTTATTTGATGAATCCTTAAAGAAAATTTTAATTAATATCAATCAGGAGAAAAGTTATTGCAAAAATATATGTTGATCCCTAGACACTTTTGATGTGTGTAACTTCTTAGAAACTTTTTAGGTAATAATTGCTGTAACTTTGTTAACAGAACTTTATTGAATATCCTTAGACTAAACTAAGAAAACTAATATAAATTAACAACTAATTAAAACTAATTCAGGGTATTTTTTGGAGGGCTGCATTTAATTTGCAATTTTTCGTTTTCATTCAATTAGACATCGTTTAATTAGTTATGGCTCCTTTCACTCTATTTTCGTTAAAAGTTTTCAAGACTGGTTCATAACTTTCATCGTCATACTAACGAGACCTACTTATCACGACACTCATTTACACGTAATTTTCTTGTTTTGGTTATTAAAGTTTTGAACTACCTACACATATAAATACGTTTTTTAACTGGCTCACTGTGAAAATGACTCACTATCTAAATTAGAATATGTACAGTCAACAAAAGTGATAAGTATATTGTTGATGTTTTGTGAGAAACCGATGGATGTTGTCGACTGAAATTTTATTTGATAAATGAGCTGTTTGTTTTCTATTCATAAAATTAAATTTTATTCGCATACATCCATCGGTTTCTTACTAAACTTCAACTATAAGTATCCGACGATCCTGCATATAACTTATCTCTTTTGTTGACTCTACTTAAGGGGACACAAATTTCACGACTTAAATGTCTTGTCACGTTGGTTTATGACGAGCAGGAAGCGAGAATATCCTGATTAGGTGCATATATGCGTTATGTGGCAGAGTGGCATGAACTATGTAACTTAGCATGTATATGTGTGTCATCAGACAGTGCGACTGCACCGAAATATTAATATCTACGTAGTGTCGCATTGTATTTCTGCTAGCGGTTTTGAACTAGAAGCGAATTGACAGTTTAATAAGTAATGACTCCATTCATAAGGTTACGTTACGCTAGTTCGAATATTCAGCTGTAGCTTATTAGCCTGTCAGTGACCGATTAATAATTATTTTGACTTCGACTCTGAAATAGTAGAATTTTCTGCTCTGAATATTCTAATCAGAATTAAAAAAAAAATACCGAAAATGATCATGAGTAATCCGTTACCTACTCTTTCAGAACAATGTCGTTTTCTGGAACATTTCCAGCCAGTTCCATTGAATGGATTGGCGTTTTTATCTGTAATTTACTGGTGGTGGAAATAAAAGAAATCGCTCGGCGAGAATTAATTCCTAACAAATGGGAAGTGGCTTCGACAAATTGGTTTGTTTACAGTTTGTAAATGAAGAATCTTTAGCAGTAATTATAATCTGCATCTCGTGAACGTTCATTGTTACAACATTGGGCTGCGGAAGACCGCTGTAATAAAGGTAGACCAGTACCTACCTATTCTGTTGCTATTCTACTGATCATCACACGCCGAAAACAAGTTAGAACAATAGAACACTGCTGCTACTACTTCACAAAGGCGTGATGTTATGTTATATCACATAAAACATAACATCACGCCTGCATTCCCTGTGGGGTTAGGCCTAGTTGTTGTACAGTCAACAGCAAAAGTAGATGATCAAAATCAGAAATTCAATACTAATGCACGGAGTTCGCGTCAGAACTGTGTGGCGTCGAAGTGATTCAAAAGTATGTGATTGTAAATTATACCAAACATTTACTACTAGTACAGCTGCCATATATTCGTGATCAGTTTTAACTCCTATTGAATTTCTGATTTTGATCATCTACTTTTGCTGTTGACTGTACCTATAGTACACTTGCCTTTCGCCAGTTATGTCAAAGTCGCATGTGATAGGGGGCGAGTCGATTGCAATTAATCGGGCATAAATCCAGACTTCGGGCTGATACTGAGAATAACACTTTGCTAAACCGAGAATCGAACCCAAGATGCTCAGCAGTAGCGCTAGCGACCACTAGACCAACGAGGCTGGCCACTTATTTCTTGGCAAAGTTCCATAATCGCTTTTGTCCTGACCCATTTCAAAAAGCATTATTTCGTCCCGAATAATTAAGTACCCTTTGAAAACTGAAAATCGGATGATCGCTTTATTGCATGACCAGTGTGCCTAGTTTGTATCCAATGAAAATTAATTGGTAATCAGATTTTCAAGATTAGTAAGATAATAGAAAGGGGAATTCCTATTCATACAGATCTTCAAGATTAGTAAGATAATAGAAAGGGGAAGTCCTATTCATATTGTTTATGGAAAATACTATGCATGAAAAACTGGCTCTATTTCATAATCCATATACACATTTGGATTTTTATTTGTACCTACAGAGACTGAATTATAGCCTTCTATCGCGCTTTTAATAAAACCTAATGTTCCGTTACTATTGACTGTTAATTTAAAAAAAGCTTTATAAAAGTAGAGTATATGGAACACTAGCTAAATATTTTAAATGTGTAGGTAGGTACTGTGTTCAGACAGTCGCCACGTTCATGGTTTCGTCAGTTTGACTTTAGCAGTGCCTTTATTTCGTAGCAGTAAGGGCCATTTTCGTAGCTCAAGTTACTAGTGACGTGCAGATGACCGTAGGTACCATCATTCTAAAATATTTCACGGGGTATTCGCTAGTCTTTCTATTATGCAAGTAAGTAGTCTGCACGCAAGCTTGCGGAATGGGAACAATATTTCACAGCAAGTTCCTGCTAATACGTGATTTTGAATTGTGTTGTGTTGTGCAGGTGTGCAAACTACAAGTTGCAACACGGAAATGCGGTGTTATTTTCATGCAAATAAATAAAAGGCCGAACTTGTCTTTCTTTAGGTTGCAAATTATCGCGTTGGTTCACCTATATCTTTGAAAAATGGCACAGTCAGTATTCTATAGACAAATGATATAATCATATTAAAGATATCTTCTCCGGCTTACCTCTTACAAAAATTTACCCTTCGCTACTGATGTCTTGCTATATTTATTTCTGGATTTCTCGGTCAATAGGTTCTCAATAACAGCTTTGGCAGTTTATTTTAGCGGCAGGCGACATCAAATCTTCACTATCACTACTAGACGGCATTTCGAGTAGATCGTAGACACAAATTGAAAATTCAGATAAATAAAACAAAAGAAAGCTGATTTTCGCTTGTTCATTCTTTTTATTTTATAAAATATCAATGTTCAGCAAAAGTACCTATGTGGCCAGTATCATTTTGCGCTTGGTGATAAAAACTTTTGCATTTTGGCAATAAACTATATTTAATTAGATTAGCTATAAAAAAAAATACAGCATTTTAACCATAGATTTTCATAATTATACTTTTTCGAACCGCATATTAGTACCTACAACAGTAATGACGTACATTTTGCCTAATTTAAAAAAACAGCACTGAAAAACATATTTCGTACAAAACACAATTGGATGTTATCCATTAAATCTTGGAAATTCGTCAACGAAAGAATGAAAATACTATATGAGTGAAGAAAAGCTTGAAAAACTCGTTTGGACCACACACGTATTTTTTTATAATGACCCAAAGTAAACCAAATATGTAACCACCTACTTGCACTGTACGTAGGTCCATAGGTAGGTACTTTTTTTTTTGCGGGTCGGAAATCATCAAATGAGGGGGTCATTTGATCCCGCTCTGGGTGGAGCGGAAGGGAGTGTCAAACTTTTACTGACTAAAACCCACCCATGTTCCTTCCTTAGCCCTTTATGTTCCAGGCCAGCGGAAAACCTTTCGGACAATCCCGCTGACATAGGTAGGTACTTACTTCAGCGTTATGTTGCTTCACACACAAAGGAGAGAATATTTAACCAGCTTCTAAGCCTTCTAAGTCACTGTAGAGCTCATGAAATAATTATCTTCAAAAGATGCTTTTCACGTTAGCTGTTCAAAGACTTCTAAAATAATTAACAGTTTCTATTTCACGGCCCGTCTTTAGAATATCTAGTAGGCCTCATCAGGGATGTAAAATGTCGGATCCCCGTTACTCACACGTCTTCTTTGTGAAACATGCCACGGTTGAACGCTGGCAGAATGACACCACCGATGAACTAGAAATGCTTTAATATTCCTCGTGAAAATATCAGAGGAACAATGAAAGCGTTAACTCTAAAGCAAACCTTATGTAAGTACCTATAATTATTATCAAAAGTTGATTCAACTGACGATCTTACCGCAATTCGACAGTTATTCGTCACAACCCTTGTATTTACAAACCAAATAAGTATACACCAAGGCTCGGCTCATGGCAAAACTTTGCTTTCCACGATAAAGTCATGATGACATGATGATCTTGGAGGTCATATCTTGTTCCCGAATCTTGAGATCAGGAACCCGTTAAATTTCTCTTTCAATAAATATCGTTTCACGAATTGAACTGCCCCATGCCGTTTTGATAATAGGTACCTACACTTTAATAATTTCAAAGCGCTGTTCAAAAGTATAGCGACTCATCTTGATAAATGCCGGACATTTAATGACTCATCTGTCAAAAAGTCGCACCAATAGACAATGTGATCGGCATCGGTATGTACCTACCTACGCAGTAAGCAAACCGTTAGCAGCAATTTTAGAATCCTCTATGGCTAATCGAAAAAATAGAATAGTTATGTAAAACCATATACTTGGCATACCCATACTATGTTCTGATGTTCCGGTGCCGAAAATGAACGTGTCGCTAGTGCTATTTTTATCTCGTCTTTCATGATAAGTATTTCCGGTCATAGAACCAGGCAGCACACTATACGTACGTCATCGAGAAACATTTTCAAGGCCACAATTGCTGGCCAGGAGCTTACCCATACGTTCTCCTACCGTTGTTACATTTAAGTTCGTACGGTAACACATAACAAAATAATATCTACTTACCTAAGTAAGTATAATATAATTAAAACAGACGAGGATAACTTTATAAGTGAATAATTAAATTATTCTGTCAAAGTTAACCGAAATGTGCTTATGAGCGAAAATTTTATTGTAGAAAACACACATAAATGCTATTGTCGAATGCAAATTATCTCCGGAAAGTTGGTCGAGTCAGATAGAAAGTTGAAGTGACGCATTCCCAACAAACTGTGAAGATTAATAACGGTGAAGTTAATTACTTTTGGGCAATATAACAAAGAGTTGCTCAGAGCAGCCATTAATGGAATAAATTAGAGAAACTGCTGCCCTTTCCATCACACCGCTGCGCTCTAGTAGCTCCTAGAAAAAATACGAAATTCTCCGAACTTCCATTAGAAAGGCTTATGTTTCAATGGAATGTTGATCGAAGCAAATGAAAGGATCTGAATGAATAGAGAGGCAAAGGCGGTTCCACATAAGGGTCGTTTCGTAGCGCGTAGAAAGAGACAAAAGGTATGAATGCCATCATGAATATAATGCCACTTCTTAATAAACATATTTCGTACCTAAATGTTTTACACGCTTATCTGTCTCACACGGTGCCGTCGCCATTTTGTTAATTTAGCGTTATTTTTTACGGCCCATTAAAATTTTCGTCATGAGCTTGCAAGCAGCAAGCATGACTCGTATTTCCCTTTAAACCGCTCTGGCCTTAGGTGGTACTAGTACCTAGGTACCTTTTATTTATGCCCGGGGACGTTTTAATAACCCGTAATGGCAATACCCAATCCCTTTATGTAATTGGAAAAAAGTGATGAATGGGTTAATACCATTTCATTTGTAAAACGAGTATAAATTATGAGATTTTATGGTGTTCCTATTTTTTTTATTGGCTTTATTTTGATGTGTCATTGTTATGGTTAAAGTAATGTATTTGGACCTATTTATTTGATTGGGAAATTAATTAAAACGTGTCATTCTATTTTATTTTTATTTTATTTTATTTATTTGGGACAAAAAACAGTTATGCAATACAATATTAATAGTTAGCTTAAGTATAATAATAAACAAACGCATAACCCACACTATTGTCCACGGAATCATATCGATTTTAAAAGAAATAAGGAAACGGACGTATATAGAAAGGGACAGTAGGAAAAAAAGTCATTCGTAGAAAATCGATCAAAAAATTGTACCTTTATTGGACTTTAAGAAATTAAAATGTTTTTGCGTTGTTACTCATGTAGGTATTACTCAAGATACATTTTATACTCGATTTCTCTACTTACAGCTTTAGGAAGCGACATATTTTTGTACAAAACTTTATAACGATTATGTCTATGACCAATAGCATTAAGGGTTTTAAAAGCAACACAAATCTGCAACGAGCTTTTCAAGTAATATTAACGAAAAACCTACCTGCCTGTCTACAGTGAACGATATTTGATTGAATTTACATAATTATGTACGTCTTACTGACGTGCATATGTAAATTTATTCATAAATTTATTATTGATATATTTAGACAGGTAAAAATAACAAAATTAAATTCTAACATAACTAAAACTATACAGAAACTAGACAATAGCGTCGAAAAACTCTGTAAATTATGTAAATTCAATCTAATATCGCGACAAGATGATTGATACTAACATTATTTTTATAATTTCAACCATATTATGAGCGTTTACCTTGTGCTGCATCATACAAACTTTCAAGCCCTTGTTTTTCGAAATGAATGTGAACCGATTTTGATGAAACTTCATACGCATATTATGCAGGATACAAACAAAGGTCTAAAAAGTTAGTAGAGAACAGAATCAACCTATTTGAATGATTAAACGGGGATCGGTGAATCCGGGAGTGAATGGAGAGTCATGTTCTCAAAGAATATTTTTAGTGTTCCCTAAGTACCTAAAGGTGCCAACAGGTCGATATAACAAACAAAACAAAAACCAACACAATGTAACAATACACAACACAACAACGCGTTGTTGTGTAACAATTGTAGATAGGCCAATAAATAACTTAAAAAGAAAAAAAAATGTTTATTTTGCACAAACAAAACGCACTTTACAAAAAAACATACTTAATCTCATCTAAATCTAACTAGCCTGTACTGTCCCACTGCAGGGCAAAGGCCTCCCTCTCCCTTTTCCACACAATTCTGTCTCTTGCTAGTGCCGGCCAGTCCCTACGGTAGGAGTCAAGCTCGTCCCGCCATCTTCGTCTTGGCCTGCCGCGATGTCGTCGTGCGTTTAGTGGGACCCAATCGGTGGTTCTCTTAGCCCAATTGTCATCTGACATGCGGCAAACATGTCCGGCCCAGTCCCACTTACACAAAAAAACATAAAACAAACAAACAAAGAAAGCCAAAAGCCAATGCTTTTAACTATAAAAGGTTGACAATTTTGTCCATTGCTTAAGTAATGTCAGGGCTAGGGACCAGAGACAATATACATTAAACTGCGTTGCAACAATCAAAACAAAAAAAAACCGGCTAAGTGCGTGTCGGGCCACGCACCATGTAGGGTTCCGTAGTAGCCCCGCTATCACTATATAGTACGATTCTGTTGTTCTTTATTCTGAATATAATGAATATAATTATGTAATGGTAAAGATATTGGGGAGTTTATGGTTATAATAACAATAAATGCAAGGGTGTCCAGAGTAAAACCAAACTTTAACACATAACGTAATCATGGAGGTCATACCTTGCAAGAAAATGTTAACACCGCGATCTACAAAAGTGACGTCACGGCACAACGCCATCTGTTATCGAATAGCGATATGAAACACAACAAAATATTGATTTACGAAGATAATTATTTAAACAGATTCGACATTTACTAATAAGAACCACTTTCTTCCTTGTAAAGCTAAAAAATAAGAGTACGATTGCTGACAAGTTATTATTTCAATTCACAAAATTGTAATTCCATCATTCCATCTAGCGGCAGTATTGTGAAACTTATGATAATTTATTATGGTTTTTTTATTTCATATTTTGTTTTTTAATGCAAGTCTTTACCCGTCATAAACAAGTAACTACTTCGTCTTAGTCACTATATAGGATTAATGCTAAGAATTTTGTATTTGGTACAAAATTATCCAACACCCAAGTTCAACGACTATTACTGCTAAACTAATAAAATTATCTTAATTCCTATAGTTTTCCTTTAAAGTTCATGAAATGCACTATCATCTTGAATTTTCCCAGATTTTTCAAGCCCGCAGTTTAGCTTTTAGAGGGGGGGGGGCTTAATATTTCGTGGATGGGTTTCTGGAGTGGCGACCACGTACCGGAAGACGTAGCGTTGGAAGGCCTCCCACAAGGTGGACCGACGACCTTGTGAAGGCCGCAGGAACCCGTTGGATGCGAGAAGCACAGAACCGGTCGAAGTGGAAGTGCTTGGGGGAGGCCTATGTCCAGCAGTGGACGTCTTTTGGCTGAAATGATGGAGCATTAAATCGAAAAATATCTTTAGCAACCCTCAAGTCATTTTAGAAGACCTATTCAACGATATCCCACACGATGGGGTAGACGACGAAAAAAATATTCATTCATTTTTTTTTTCCTTAGCATTAATCCTATAAAGTGACTAAGACGAAGTAGTTACTTGTTTATGACGGGTAAAGACTTGCATTAAAAAACAAAATATAACACAACGGTCTACTACGGAACCCTAACCACTGTGCGTGGCCCGACACGCACTTGGCCGGTTTTTTATTATTGTGACGTATATTGTTTAGTATGTATGTGTATCTTTTATTGGAGATCTCAACTAAATGAGCAATGAGAGACAGTGACATGAAATCAATTCAGTCTTGGAAAGGAGGAGATTGGATATTTTGTGATTGTAATTATTAATTGTTCTATTCAACATTATGTAACACCTAAGTATTTTAAAAACAACAATTTCATTCAGTGACGGTCATTCATTTATGGTTAAACAGCTATAGGTAGGTACTAACTTAAACAATACAAACAAAAGTAATAGAATATCAAAATAAACAAAGCAATTTACGAATACAATACCAGAGGAAGGCATAATGGTTCTCAAAACAGAAATCAATTTTCAGTACATGAGTGAATAATTGAGGAAAAATAAAAAATATTTGTTAAATAATTATAATTGTTCTTTCATCACGTTAACTACAATAGACATCGGAAATATAATTATGTCTGATTTGATTGATCATTCAAGATTGTCAGGCATCTTTGAAATTCAGGCTGACAGCAGCAATATCTGTTCTATTGGCAAAAAAACCTTGTGTGAATACCATAGTTTTCCGTAATGTAGGGTCAAAGCATTACACGCAGGTTTGTAAATATACCTGTCTTGTATTTAGATTATCATTCCATGAATGACCTGTCGTTTCTTATACCATTGCCACTTTCTCATTTTTCACCGACTTACAAAATGGAAGAGGTCATGCATTCAGCGAGTATTTTTTTTATTCATCATCAGCTGATCTGCTTTGTTTATAGGAATAAATAAAGGCTGATGATAGGATACTTCACCAGTCTATTAAGGCTTGGCAGGCGGATTTTGATCGTCCTTTTTGCCTTTTACTTGATGATATTTTTAACAGATAATGAAATATACATTTGATACCCAATTAATATAAGACATGACATTTAATTATAACGTCTTGTTCGCGGGTAGAAATAGGTAAATGATCGAAACATTTTCAGAATCGCAATCTTCAAAAAGTCATTTATTGTTCTCGAAAGCCATAAGAATTTTAAGTTGTCAAGAAAGTGTCAAAGAATAAAGAGATACCGCTCTGTTCAACATTTTGTTTAGAAATTTATCTCTACCATCTAACAGTAAAAAGTACGAAGTTACGATACTGGTTAAGTTCAAAGTGTGTTTAGACTTACCAGCGGTACCTATCATCAAAGTTTTTAACAAAAATAACTTTTGATACGATTTATAATTGCCTATCTAGCTTTTGCTATTTGACCGAGCAGTAGGAGGGTTATAAGTTAAAACTTAGATTACCTATCTAATTTTAAAACAAAACAAATTGTTTTAACTTTTGGCACAAAATATACGATTTTTTATCTTAAAATCTAAAAAAACAACGTTTAGATAAGTTAAACATTGGATAAGATTTATGAATAGAGTTTTATTTCACAAAAAGTAGTGTAAAGAGACTTGAAAACTTATTTCCCAGCGCTCCCAGATGTGCCCCGCGTCGAATTCTTTTTTAAATGTAAAAATCTCTTTTATCATTTTCAAGACAGTTTTTTGCACGAATCGTAAAGCATTATTTTCCTTCAGTCAGTATAATTTATTAGTAGCAATAAGCTAGCCGATAATATAATGATTGGATTTTAGCTGATGCTTCCGTTTCCGGCTTGCAAGTACCTAACATTACATAGTAATAATGAAATATTACATTGTCTTCGTTTCTCATCCTAGAGGATTCAGCTTAGGTACACATTTTACACTTTTATATCCTCTTGAAAAAACATGTTTTTCGTAAGATTAATGTGTTCAGAAGCCTATTTTTTTTCGCAGGTATTCTTGTTTGACTTTCAGTTTGGTTTGGTTGGATATTTCCTTTTACAATTTCTAATGATTTATATGATTATAATTAGGTATCCTTCATTTTCTCATTGTTTCTTGTTATTTCAGCGCATTTTGTAATAGACTATCTTCACACACTAGTATGACCTTGGTAGGTACTTTATAGTCCGTTAGTTCGTATACCTACTTAAACTTAACGCCAGCAATAACAAAGCTTTACTAATACCTACCTGTCCATGCAATATGAATCTTTGTGAGTTACATAGGTACGGACATATTCCAAGTATTATTAAGATCGTACGTTATTTGCAGCAATAAATATTCAGCTACGATTTAGTAACATACTCATTGTTTCTTACCTTCTTGGTTGGTATATCATGAAAAAGATGGGTTGTAGCTATAGTTCTATGTCTATTTGTAGCTTTTCCCATTGTGAAGTTTTGGCTTAACTCATTTTTATATTGCAAATATGATAATTAGGTGCCTCAACGATGTTAAAATTATAATCCTATCTGGGAGTAAATAAAAGAGGGTTGTTTTCATTAGCATTCATAAGGCAAAACAATAGCTACCTACCAAATTAATTCTTTGTTTCTGTTTCAATGTGTTCATGTTTAATGTGTTTCAAATGGTTTCATGTTTTAGAATGAATTAACAATGCGTGTAACATATATGATGTGTTTTTGTCTCTAGCCTCTATATACCACTGGAGCAAGCTTTGCAACGAACAAACATTGTGAATATATGACTGTTATGACTTTGTGGATTTTAATTTTTTTTTCTGTTTGTTTGTGGCCAGTTATAATAAAACGGAACCGCTGACTGTTGAACTAGGAAATTGCAGTTAAACTCTGATATTACTCGTAAAAACTATCTCTATGTATCGAACAGTAATCAAGCGCATATTATGTTCAGTTCTTATTTATATAGTAACATATGAAGTTCTTCATACACCTCATCATTATCTGCCTAGCCCTTTCCGATCGACAGTTTAGGCTTACAGTGTAACCGGATGCAGCTAAATTCGAGTAGGTATTTTATATCAAGCGACTTCCTATCTGACCTCCGCAACCCAGTTAATGGGTAACACGATATCGCTTGGTAAGACTGGTATCAGACTGATTCATACACTCACCCCTATGCTGTACAAAAAACTGATTGGATTTGATTTGCTTTCTGTTACCACTATAGGTATATCTATGTTGTTGTCATAGGTATATAATAAAATAAAATATTTCCACTATCACCTTCCGTAGTTAGGCGGAGTTCTGCTCGTAAAAACCTATGAGTACCTATGTATAGTATACAGCTCACTTAGAGCATTAGCTGAGAGGTGGTTCTAGTAGGTACCTAAGTAAATTCCAGTCTCTAAAGTGAGACCGAGAATTTCCTTCAAGGAAATTCAAATTAAGCTTCCTAAAAGTTACTCGGAGGGTACCAAATTAGACTTTAAAAATGAATGTCGTTAGGTTATTCTAGAAAGAGCAAAATAGTTATCTGATAATTTCATCCCGCTACCTTACCAAGTATGAAATCGTCAACGAAAGTCGGTATGACGTAACAACTAAGTGGTTAAGCGAAATACTTTACAGCTCAGTTAAACAGATTGAAAACTGTTGGTACTTTGAAATTACAAAGGAAATAGCCGGAGCTGGGGCACTCAGGGTAATACGACTTCCCCGGCGGATACACCAGTATTAAAATGCCTTCACGGGGAACAAACGGTTCTGGTACTTTGACGCAAACATTTTTGTTCTTGTTTACATAATTACACAGTTTTTGTCAGGTATTGTGCTAAAGAGTTCACAGACGTTTTTTTCAGCTTCTAGTTATAGGGCAATTTAACTGGACAGTTCTATTATACTTTTAGATACCTAGTAATCGTTGTGTTTTAAATTAGTTGCGTCTTAACCAGCTAAGACCTCTCAGTGCGCTCTTTGAAGATGAAATACAGCAAAAAAATCTACCTAATGATACCTACAGCGATTTGTCCTTAGATCTTTGTCTTGACATTTCGACGGCCGGTGGGTTTGTGACGTTAATCACGTAGCAATTATCTGTCACTTTGGTAATCGTCACGTTATCCACGTGATCAGAAACTTAGCAAGCATACGTGATTGGTCAATCGATTAACTGTCGATAATTTACAAGTATGTTAAGAAATAATGACCCTTAATCAAGTTTAATAACAAGCTTCTAATTTATTTTTTAACCATAACTAACTGGTTCAGGCACTTTGTATGGAATATTTTGAGGAAACATTCTTTGAGAAGTTTCTCTAACATTTTGGGAAACAAAGAAAAGTTTTCGTCCAAAAATAAAGCTTGTTCACTGCATTCGTCTCTAAACGCCACTTTACAGTATCGCAATATTCCTGCCGATCTGTTCTGAATCTTACCGTGAAAACTGAGGTGTAGTTAGCCATCATCCCACGTGATGCTATGACACTATTGACAGAATAGACCAGCTGAAATTTCTTTAATTTATGAGAGAATTCTACGCGTTATGGAACATTTAATAGGTGATACAATGTTGAATTCGCCGCCCCGCGCTTAACCGCCTTACAATTGTCACCCACGTCAGCTGACACCGACATGACGTAGGCACCTAGCGTAGCCCACTTGGGATAGGAGGATCACTTTCCTACTTAACCGTTAGTTACTTACTAATAGATTTCGGCATCTGGTTTTGATAGGCCTTTCATTCATCATCCATTAAATGTGGCTTAGGGAAATACGTAACCCCCTTTTGACGTTAAAGCCTTTTGGCGTAAACGCCTTTTGATGTTAACGCCTTTTGACAAGTATTTCATGGAATTTATACTTTTTGAGAGATGCAAACGATTCCTAATGCTTTGGATTGCTAAGAAAGTTAGTAGATGGCCACACAATGATGACTTTCCAAATACAGAGCGTTTTTGACATCTCAATGTCAAATACTAGTAAAAATGACAGATTTTCATGACGGCCGTATAATAATGGCGGAATCGCTTTCCTAGTAAACTAGAGCCAAAGCTACTTTTAAGTGTTTAACGGTATGTAACCACGTAAAAGTAGCATAAGCTATGGTATTCCAGAGTTATAAGTAGTTACCGAAATAAGGGCTCGCCACGCCTGAAAATACCGTGGTACTTGGTAGGTAGGCTTGCAGGCATGTTTATAGTACCTACTATTTAATTTATTAATAGTATTTACCTAATCGTTGTTTTATAATTTCTTTTAAAACTCTGACTTCATTTTATATTACGCAGGCAAAATTCAAAAGTCTTCAACGACACAAAAGGTAGAGGCTCTTCGTAAAATTGTATCTTGAACAATTTCGTTAGATTTTATCTAGCGCTTTTCAAGACAGGCATTTTTGTACTGCGATTAATGAGATAAATAATTTTCAAAAGATATTCTAGGTAGGTACCTACTAGAAACTTTTTGGTAATAGTGAGATAACTGCTGTAACTTTGTTTACATAACTTTATTGAATATTCTTAGACTAAACTGAAAACTAACATAAATTAACAACTAATTAAAACTAATTCAGGGTTTTTTTTGGATGGCTGCGTTTAATTAGCGCTTTTCCGTTATTATTCAATTAGACATCGTTTAAAAAGTTATCACTCTATTTTCGTTTAATGGTTTTCAAGACTTGTTCATAACTTTCATCGGCGTACTAACAAGACTTACTTATGACGACACTCATTTACAAGTAATATGCTTGATTTGCTTATCAAAGTTTTTCACTATACATAGAAATACATCTTTTTACTGGCTCACTCTCAAAATTACTCACTATCTATTAATTAGACTATGTAAAGACGCCAGCAAATCCCAAAAAAAAAAAAAAATTAAATAAATATATATGTAAAATTTTCCCAATCAACTTTGAACCTCATGCTGTAGCGATAAAGATTTGACAGATTGTAATAGCTTGATGTGTTGGCGTCTGTAGACAAGGTGACACATATCTCGACTTAAATGTCTTGTGACGTTGGTTTATGACAAGCAGTAAGCGAGAATATACTGTTTAGGTGAATATAAACGATGTGACAGAGTGGCATGAACTATATACATGTAAATGTATGTAATCAGACAGCGTGACTGCACCGAATTACTAATATTACGTATTGTCGCACTGTATTTCTGCTAGCGGTTTGCGAACTAGAAACTAATTGACAGTCTAATGAGTAATGACTCCATAAGTGCATACATAGGGTAGCATTATAACGTTACTAGTTCGAAAATTCAGCCCTGGCTCATTAGCCTGTCAGTGACAGATTAATAATTATTTTGATTTCGACTCTGAAATAGTAGAATTTTCTGCTCTGAATATTGTATTAGGAATTTTTTTTAAATACCAAAAATAATTTTACTCTGTTCAGAACAATGCCGATTTCTGGATCATTTCCAGCCAGTTCCAGTAAATAGATTGGCGTTTTTATCTGCAACTTACAGCGGAGGAACTAAAAGAAATTGTTCAGCGCGATTTATTCCTAACGAACGGGAAGTGGCTTCGATAAATTGGAAATCGTTTGTAGGTTTCTAACAAGAATCTAATCAGTAAATAATAATCCTACCAAAAACATTTTCATGTAAAATGTTGCCAAGACGAGACCATAATGGCTCGCACTGTCAAAAAGTTATCAGATCTCATGTAGAGCCAAACTTCTAACTGTACAAGCCCTAACTTCACAAACTCTACACTTTAGTCAAAATATGAGGCTTAACAGTTTCGTTACTACAAGAACTATTATGTAACAGAAAAGAAATAAACAGTGAATACATTTTTCACCTTATAAAAGATGAAAAAGGTAGTGACTAAGGTGTAGAGTATTACAATTTTGATGATCATCAGTGAGTCAGTGACGGGAGTGAGCAAATCGGGGTTTTTAGATATCAATAAAATCTTAAGTTTATGAGCTATGTAATTGAAACTATATGTATAAACTATAACTATACTATATATATATTTAATAAATCTACTATTATATATGTAATAAATCTACTATTTTATATTTAATAAATCTACTATTGACATCATATCCTGAGAATTTTGTTTATTTATCCAAACCCAAGTTATGAGGGTTCAAAAAAACGACGAAGCGCTTCGAGAAAAGGTAGGTAATGCCCTTGCGCTTCACTTGGCTCCTCGTCTTGGCGGGAGCATATGAATGTCGTACAGTTCACTGTTACAACATTAGGCTGCAGAAGATAGCTGTAATATATAGGTAGGCCAGTCATTGTAAGTCATTGTGATACCTATTTTTGGTATTTTACTCTTCATTACGCGTCCAAAACAAGTGAGGACATAGGAACACTGCCGCTACTTAGGTACTTACTACTACTTATCCTCTTATCCTAAGTAATCACATGCATTATTTAATATTTATTTATTTAATAACAGAGACAGAGTCGGAGTCGGGGTCGGGGTGGAGGAATTAGTTTATTTTGTGTCCAAACAAAAATTAATTGGTAATCAGCGCTGCGATTCTGTAACCATCTCACCGTGAAAACTTAGGTGAAGTGAGCATGGAGTGAGCTGTCAATAGTGTCAATTCCTAGCAAAAACAATTCGCTGAGATTTTTACAGAATCAACCGGCAGATTTTCAAGATTAGTAGGATAATAAAGCCAAGATGAATTTCTAATATTACTATTGTAAAGTTTAAGGAAAATACTATGCATGAAAAACTGGCTCTATTTTATAATCCTAGCCATGTACACATTTGGATGTTTATATGTACCTAGAGAGACTGAATTATAGTCCTCCATTGTGCTTTTAATAAAGTTTAATGTTCCGTCACTAATGACTGTTAACATAAAAAAGCTTTTTGATGTTGAGTATATGGAACTCTAGCTAAATATTTTAAACGTGTACTGTGTTCCGACAGTCAACTGCACGGCTATGGTTTGGTCAGTTTTACTTTAACAGTGCCTTCATTTCGTAGCAGTAAGGGCCGTTTTCGTAGCTCAAGTTACTAGTAACGTGCAGATGACCGTAGGTACCATCACTCTAAAATATTTCACGGGGTATTCGCTAGTCTTTCTATTATGCAAGTACGTAGTCTGCACGCAAGCTTGCGGAATGGGAACAATATTTCACAGCAAGTTCCTGCTAATACGTGACTTTGAATTGTGTTGTGTTGTGCAGGTGTGACATTTTACCCGCATGCAAACTAATTGCACCACGGAACTGCGGTGTTATTCTCATGCAAATAAATAAAAGGTTGCACTTGTCTTTCTTTATGTTGCAAATTATCGCGTTGGTTCATTTAAGTGGGTACCTACCTATATAAAGCTGCGGTTAAATATATTGGCGTGTTACTCCCCTGTTACAAACCAATGTTAGTTATTTCGAGAACAGTTTCTCCCCTATTAAAACCAGTACGCAGATACCCTTAAACCAACGCGATTTTCATGATTTCCCAAGCAGGCTGTAAACTGCGTACATTTGCCTGCTTAAGTATACATTTCCAGTTAAACTCAAATGTAAATACGGACATTAATATCCTCATTATTGTTCTAACAGAATACGGCGTCTTGTAATGTTAATAAGTAGAGGTACCTACCTAGCCGGCTTTTAATGCCCTTAAACCATTAGTGCCTCTGTTAAACGAAAGGATTTTCATACCTTTAGTGCTCTAAAATGTTAACTATAAACTAGGCTAGTTGTATAGCTTGGTTTAACTTTATTATGAAATCGCAGTAAGTAGCTACCCTTTTATGTAAAAATTAGGCCTGAAAGAACTAAAAACATTTGATATTCTATAAAAAGGACACAAAGCGTTACCAAAATATAAAATATATAAATAAGTGTAAGTTACGAACATTTTTTAAATGACTTTTTCTACTTAGTCCATTATGAAAATAATGGAGTTACCGAGAAATACAATTATTTGTACATGTGGTAAAAAATTACAGTGGCTTAACTAGAGAAGACTCATATCTAGAGTGACTTATCATAATTTAAGGACATACGGAAGTATCTAAATATCGGAAAACCGAGCGGAGTACAGGTGAACGATCACATCCACTTCGAACGGATAATGTCTTTAGGGAAGTTTTAGACACGGCACACAACACAAAAGCTACTGCCTCGTATCAGGATGAAATGGTGGAAGTGGTTAACAGGTTTACAGACTACCGCAACAGACATACACCTATCTATAGTCTGTAATCACCAGAAACTCTAGCTAGAAACTTTTATTATTTCCTAGCAGCGCCCCGCGGTTTCACCAGCGTAAGTTTCGATCCCGTGGGAAAAAGTATCCTAAGAGTATATGTTTATCCAGGAAATGGTCTACCTATGTGCCAATTTTCATCCAAGTCTGTTCAAAGGTTTACGCGTGATTGAGTAACAAACATCCAAACATCTTCACAAACTTTCACATTTATAATATTAGTAGGATAGGCAGTAAGATTGTCTTGAAAACATGACATTCTTCTATACAATTGAATATGATGACATTTCGAGCATTAGAAATAGACTGTCACACAGGTATGAGTGACAGAGACGACGATCAACAAAGTCACAATTATTGCCATACTAGCTTTTGCTCCTGGTTCCCCCTGCGTGGAGGTCGGAAATTATCCCACGGGATTGTACTACCAAGATAAAAGTACATGTCCTAACCCAGGTCATGGTTTACCCTTGTGCCACAACCAAATCCGTTCAGCCGTTTTAGCGTGACGTAACAAACAAACAAACTCACTTTCACATTTATAATATTATTACTAGCTGCGCCCCGTGGTTTCACCCGCAAAACTGTCGACCCTGTGGGAATATCGGGATAAAAATTACCCTATGTCCTTCCCCGGGATGCAGTCTATCTCTCTGCCAAATTTTATCAAAATCCGTTCAGTAGTTTAGGCGTGGAAAGGTAACATCGGCAGACAGAGTTACTTTCGAATTTATAATATTCATTGACATATATATTACTAGCGTAAGGACCGGGCTAACGGCGCGACTAAATGGCACCAACGCGCTGGCCCTAAAATGACGGTTTTAGGGCCAACGCGACTCAGTTGACAGTGGTGCGCGCGAACTTCGAACTTCGAACGAAGAACTTCTATGTAAAATGTTCAGACGTGCGTATCCTTACTTTTGAAATCATTGATAATATTAGTATGGATTAGAAATATGACCCGGCCGGGTAAGGCCGTAGCCTAACCCCGAGCCCCGTTTCAAATCCCGCTCTGGCCGCAAAACAGCTCTGCGTTTAACCCGTAAAGATTCAATTTAGATTCAGAGGACCTTTGTAACTAACGATTGTGGACGTCAGACACAGTCAACCGAATGTATTCAGGAGGAGAACAACAGGGTTAGACAGGGTATTGTAAACTTGGGAGAAGCCTAAGTCCAGAAGTGATCTGCCATTAGGTAAAGTTGATTTTGGTACTATACTCGGGTCAGTACAAACGCAAAGTTAGAGTCATAAACTACTTTTATAAGACCTCTCGCTCACACTTAAGACCCTTATGAAGTGTTATTGTTGTGCGTAGGTAACTGTGTTATTGACATAATGATTTATACTCGTAACTGTGCTATAACTTTGCATTTTTATTGGTCCTGGGACAATATTTTTCTCTCACGAAGCGACACGCGCTTTACTTGTACGCTGTGAATGTGTGTATAATAATAATAAGCAAGTAGTAGTAGTAGCATAAGCGCAGGCGCTCTCGTGTCTCGGTGCCGTCTGAGACAATGGCGAAGTCTGAAGTGTGCATGTGTGTGTTATGTGCTGACGCTACTCGTCTTTACACACACATTCACAGCGTGTTTGTACATTTGGTTACCACAAGAAAAGTGCGCGTCGCTTCGTGATATAAAAATAATATTTCAAAGGTGCAATTCTCGTAATTTTAGGAACGTTCACAGTATGATCTGTCTCAAACTGTCAAAAATAGCTGTAAAAAAAAAAATAGAAAAAAAAAATAGAAAAAAAATTATAATAACAGGTAAGTAAGTAATTAAATATTTTACAATTTAACGTAATTAAATAAATAATATATAATTTATTAATATATAATTTATATTTAATTTTAATTATAATACTTATTTTAATATTTAATTGATGTTTTTTAATTGAATTGAATTTTTGAATTACTTTTGATTTTTTTTTAATTAGAGTTTCTAACGTTCAAAATTTAGTCGCAGTTTTATCTCAGCGACCAGAGATAAGATTGCGACTAGATTTTGAACGTTTTTAATTACGGGAATTGGCCTTCTGATATTATGACATGAGGGGAAAAGAAAAGAATTGAAACTTTAAGGCTCCTTCAAACAGGCGCGACACATACTGCAAGTCGCACAACGAGCTGTGCCTTTGTGTCGCACGCGATTTTATCGCGTGTCGCGCCTGCTTGTAGGAGCCTTTATTCTTTATTTCAAAAATGTTGTGAAAATCATTAGCTGCCTATCAATGATATTTTAGTAAACAGATATGTTATGAGCGCGCAAATTGTGAAGACTAGAAAACGTCCTAATTGGGACGTATTGCCTTTAGTCTGACAAGTGTGTAGGTACGTGTGCTGCCTCTCGGCGCGGAACACTTTTTTCTGTTGTTTTGTAAGTGTATAACATATCTGTTTATTAGAATATCATTGCTGCCTATATTATTATTTTTTTTTTTAAATAATTTCAATACCTTCAGAATACACAGGTACCTTCTCGGTACGAGTTTTATTTTTTAATCTTGCTTTTATCAACAATGGAGCTTACTATTCTAATAATATAAGCACACGATTTGTGTCATAAAAATAAAACTTATTTTACAAAAGCGATTTTTTTTTTTTTTTTTGGATTTTATTTTTACCTTCTTGGTATTATAATTATTGTGTGTGGATATTATATTTTATTCTATTAGAAACTCTAGTCAAAAGATTTGTATTATAAGCTATGATACGAGGAGGGTTTTCCAGTATAATATCCCTTTAATTTTATTATTGTCAAAAGCAGGCCTCTCACATGCCGGGGGCCATTATAGGTACCTACTCTCATACATTTATCAAAAATAACGGCGGCCTTTTTCGTTATCTCAATTACACAATAGGAAAATTTATTAATATTATGTCCGTTGGTTATAAATTTCAGACACGTGATTTTTTTAAATGATAATAATGATAAGTAATATATGTATTTTGATTAATAAAATATCATGGGTGCTATTTCCGAACACGCCCTACAAAGTTCTCGCTGCTGAAGTGAAAAGTTATGTGTGTTACACGAGAGCAAAGTTTTTTGCATCTCGTGCCTTTGAATCCCTCACCACACTCAGAATCTTGAATCCTTCGCTTGCTCAGGATTCAAAATCAGCACTCGCAGCAATAAACGATTTTGCTCTCTTGTTGCACAAATAACTAGTTCCATACATTTTGACGCGTAGGTATGGCACTGTTCTATGAAATAGCAGATTCCATCGATGTCCCTACCACCCTGTAGGTATGTTTATAAATCCTGACTGACGGTATATATTAACGCACAGCCTAAACCGCTAGTCCTAGAGACATGAAATTTGGAAGGTGTGTTCTTTGAGAAGAGTTGTAGGTATCCACTAAGAAAGGCTTTTCCGAAATTCCACCCCTAAGAGGGTGAATGGGGGGAGGGTGAAATTTCACGCGCACGAAGTCGCGGGCAGAAGCTAGTTTCTTGTATATATACTGCATAGGGGCCCGTGGCTAAATAATAACAGCCACACAGGTCGATCGATTCGGTTAAGCTACGCTTGCCGCGGTTGGTCTGTGGCTTTGTGATCATCTTTACATACCAAGACCCCTCCGTGCGTCGAAAAGCACGCTAAGCCGTTGGTCTCGGCTGTCATTCGTGGATCTTTGACAGTCGTTACGGGTAGTCGAAGCTTGAAAGTCTGACAACTAGTTTTAAGATGGTGTATCGTATTACCCAGAAACTGGGTTGTGGAGGTTAGATAGGTAGTCGCTCCATGTAAAATACTGGTATTCATCTGCATCCGGTTAGACTGAAAGCCGACCCAACATAGTTGGGAAAAGGCTAGGCAGATAATGATGATGCTTCATTATGTATAGTATAGGTATGGATTTGTTAATGTTAAATAAAATAATAAATCCAATTAAATCCTAAAACAGGATGGAAAGGATGGGTTGTCTCACCCTATGTAAAATTTCTACATTCATATGTGTAATTTGTATGGTATACATTATTATATTGTTCTATTCTAGTATAAATACACATGATTAAACCCTTGCGTTGTTTGCAAGAGCGATTGACTGCGACGTCGAGGAAGTCGGCAAACGAGGTTCGTTTGAAACAACACTGAAGGGGGAATCCGTGAGAACAACACCATGTGTTTCATATAACAAATTCATTCACGTTTCTCGAGAAATAACTGATTTGTTAATTGCGTCATTGTCAGTGGTGAATTAATCGAGAATAATTGAGATGAGACTGTGAGAAATTTGGCTTAATTTCAGAAATTTTTGTGCCTGTTAAATTGGAATTAATTAGTGCTGTAATGAAGAAGACCTGTCACCTTTTCCCCTTGTGTTTAAGTTTTAAAACCTTAAGGCGAAAACGCCAGGGTAGCCCGCAAAATTCAATTTTTTTTAGGTTTTTTGCAATTTGCTGGTCAGTATTAAGTTGTACGTTGATTAAAATATGATTCGCGGCCGTAACAAATATGTATTTACAGAATTATAATCATTAAAGTCATCAACACAACTCTCTAAGACCATGTAATCCCCAAGAATGACTATTTCATGAAATCTTGACATTTGGGGATTACATGGTCTTAGAGAGTTGTGTTGATGACTTTAATGATTATAATTCTGTAAATACATATTTGTTACGACCGCGAATCATATTTTAATCAACGTACAACTTAATACTGACCAACAAATTGCAAAAACCGTAAGAAAATTTGAATTTCGCGGGCTACCTTAGAGCTTCCCCCTTAAACTTAAACACAGAGGAATAGGCGACAAGTCTTGATAAGTGTCTATCTGGACACTATAAAACAAAACCTTGTTTCACAGTTTCCGGATAGACACTACGTGTCTTTATACTATGTAGCCACAATACATATTACACATTGGGTACTTAATTATGTAGTATGTTGTAGCTACAGAAATGTGTAGCTACAACATACATACGTAATTAAGTACAATGCAAACAACAATTACAATTTGTATTCAATAAAGAACACAAATTGTAGGCAATTAAATGAATTCTTGTCGATGTAGTCGTACACATCTTTTTGAGGCTAATTGTACAATTATAATTAGGTATAGAAGATTTAATAGTTGTGTGTACCAGCACCTAGTAGATAAGTATATCTAGGCTTACAGCTTGTCTGGTACGTTGAATGGCACTCGATGGTCACAACTTATCTCCAGCTCGGTGCTAATGACAGTTGCACCATTAGCATATCGTAACAGTTTAATCGATAGTCTGAGTGGCTTCTCACTATTTACACATTAGTCTGTCACTGTCACTAGGTATTTGTTTACATGATTTATAGAAGTACTCGACTGTTAATAAAGGTACATGGTCTTATAGAAAAGAAGAGGGGATACCGCACTCAGGGAAATTTATTGTTTGGAAAAGTGACACCTGTCAATTAGCCGTGCCATTACAGCCGTTTCATACATCTTCTCATACCTTGACATTGGCAAAATCATCGAATGTTACCGATGGAGCCAGAATAAAAAAAAAAAAAATAAAAAAAAAAATTGTCAAAAATGACAGTGTTGTGATTTGAATTTACAGACGATTTAGGTTGGCAGTCCATTGCAGCATTTCAATTTATTTCCCTAAGGGCTGATTTTCCCAACGCCAGGTATTTTTATCCGAGGAATAATTTTTAATTTTTGACACTTCCATACAGAATCTGTCAGACGTCAATTTTATTCCACGAATATGAATTATCTGTCGATTGAATAACGTCATCGTCATGAAAGTCATCAGAAGAAAATATAATTTCGCCGCGCCGCTACGGATGTTTTCATTATCTACGTATCTCCATCAATATCTGCCTAGCCTGATCCCAACTATGCTGGGATTGGCTTCCAGTCTAACAGGATGCAGCTGAATACCAGTATTTTACATGGAGCGACTGCCTATCTGACCTCCACAACCCGGTTACTGGGTAACACGATACCCCTTGGTAAGACTGGTTGTCAGACTTTCGGGCTTCTGACTACCCGTAACGACTGTCAAAGATCCACGAATTACAGCCGGGACCATTATCTACTTATCTCTGAGTTGATAACAAAGAATTTGTTTACATTAACTAGTTTTCACCAGTAGGAGCCATATTTAGTTTTACTTTGATAAAATCATATAGCAGTAGACCAGTAGTCCATTTATTTATCAGAATATTGTTACATAGTTACACAAATTCATAATATTCTGTCGTTACCGACCTACAAATACATTTTCAGGGTTTAGTTTGTCATAATTGGGTAAATTATGATTCCAGGTTATTAACACCTTCCGGCTGTTATAGCCGTCATAACAATAAAACTTTTATTATCCGTTTGTTTTATGTTGTGTCCAGCTGAACAAGGTTTAATAGATTTTTTTCTGTATCTATGTGATGACAGGCTCATTACATGTATATTATAGCAGCTGTAGTAGGAGTAGAAATTTTATTGGCTACAAATAAAGTCTTATGTACCTAAGTATTGATGGATATGCCTTACAGGCGTTGCACGGGGGGGTTCCAGAATTGGTCTTTTAAGAGGAACCAGAACCCTATGTGCTGATGATGATCACTGGGGTGGTTTTAGTGAGGTAAAAATCCCACACTCCCCGACCTCTCTCCCCGGAGGTCGGGTGCCTTTTGAAGGTTTCCCCCGACACAAAAAAGGTACCTAAGTATTATTCCTACTTATAACTTTGCTTTTCCTTTTCCTGCGCCACCTCGAAACAGCCCTCGTGGTCTCTCTCTAAGTCCTCTGTCCACCGCTTTCTGGGTCGACGTGGCGCAGAAAAAGAAAAAGAGTTTCTGGAAGGACTTGGGAGAGGCCTAGCAGTGGGACAGTAAAAGTAAAAAAAAAAACATTCGCCTATGTCTAACTAATAATACCCGTTTCACGTTATTCCGGTAGCATTCCAGTCCAGCGATCGAAACCTGCGCTGTAATGACACTGGAATAATGTAAACCGGCACTGGAACGCCTATTCTAGTGAACAATCCAGTCCAGTGACAGGATCGACAGTCTGCATTTTCATTCTAGTTCACCCATTCCAGCGCCACTGGAATAGTTTAGACGGTCAATCCAGTGCTGGATTAAACGTTAAGCTGGAACACGCATTATTTTTTTTTATCTGACTGAATAAATTACTTTAATAATGTAGACGATATGATCCAGTCTAGCTTTGGACTGGATCATTGGACTGGAACAATGTGAATCGGGCATAAATTTGTGAGAGGCGGACTGAAAACGTGAAATAGTCCATGAAAATATGCACACTGTACGATTTAGCATAAATAAATCCTGGATCTTATGGATGATGAATACAATTTGGGTCCCACTCATAATCCTTTGGTCTCTGCGATCCGAGTAATTAGTCATCGGGAAACGTCGCATCGACATTGAAATAAGGGTTATTGAAAACCCATGTGACCTTTTACGTGTCAATTAATTAATTTATTAACCACAATGATATAAAGACAATTACACCGATGAAATAGATAATAATGACACATAACAAATCAAACTCAAAGTATGATCAGAACATTACCTGGATTTTAACGTAATGTCATCACAGATATTATAACTATGTACTTACCTACCTTCTTAATTAGGTCCCGACTATTGACAGAGTAAATACAAATCTATTGACAAAGTTAAATCTTTTTGATATAGGTAGGTAGGTACTTGTGTAGGTATATAAATGAATAGTTACCATGAATTATAAATTAAATTGTCTTCAATCAGGGTCACCTTTGTTCAGCTACGACATTTAAGATGAAGGGGATCCATTAGCGAAACAAATATACTTTAGACCCTCGTGAATTCCTGGTAAAGGACACTATTTCCAATAAAGTTAGGTATACCAAATGCTTCGAAAATTATTTAAATGCTTTTATTTATGAACTAGATTGCTACGCGATCTATAAATAGCGTGTTCTGTCTCAGTGAAAATACGTTTAAACACACTCAAAGGTCATGGTCTCTTTTCAAAGACCAGAAATCAGGAGAGCCTGATGTGCTACGAATTAATTTGTTAAAACATCCTTAATACGTTAAGATCAAAGGAAATTGTAGAATAATGTAGGTAACCTTTAGCGTTTTCATCATAATCATAATCCCCCACACTACTGCTAGGACACAGGCCTCCTCTCTGTGAGAGGGAGTGGGCCATAATCCACCACACGGGCCCGGTGCAGGGCATTTTAGTAGGCTCACCCACAAGCTACACGACGAGGTACGAATTTGCTTTGTTTAGTTTGTGTGTTTCGTTTTCAACCACTTTCGACGGGTTTACTCCCTGAGTACCCTGATCCCCGAGGCCCCTGTCCCGGAGAACCGCGAATACGATAAATATGATTACATTTATTTTTTTTCTTTTCGACTGAGGTTAGCAGTCGAGTTTTGGTTTATGTATTACTAACGACCCGCCCCTGCTCAGCACCATTTTTGCGACTTCACAAAACATCCAGATTTCTTTAGTGTTTGTACGTTTAATATTATTTGTTATACCTTTAACTTCTAGAATAAATTCTCTAAATGATGGAGACTCTAATTTGATGATTAAAATGAAATAAGTTTATGTAGCGTAGTTTTTCTTTAATTAAAATCTTCACACTCAAAATTAAAGAAAACTAAAACAAGTGCTCATCAGTCCATTTCAAATAGTCATCGTTTCTTTGTTTAAAGGCTTAGTTGAAGAAAGAGCTTTTTAAGCCCCATTAAAATGGAAAGGCTATTAACGAAGCAATCTATTTTGTATTTAGTCTGCATAGAACTTATTTTCGGCCAGCGTGGACTGAGCTAAACTTTATATTAATTATCTTTCTTCCCATGGACCATAAAGACAGCATTGCGAAAACGGCGTTGCTTTCATTTATTGAACTTGTTTTCATTCTTCCATTTGTCCCGTTTAATTAAATCGTACTTAATGAAAATATTTGTCTGGAGTTCACTTCTTTTTCTAGTCGGTATCAAGTTGTCTGTGACGTAATATGTATGTATCTATGTGGTATCATGCATGGCATGGCATGTCTGTTTTTTTTGGGTCCGTATAGCTACGTACCCACGGACCCAAAAAATAGACATGCCAAAACTAAAAAGGCATCTTATGTAATCATGATCACTTGGAGAAATAAATTGTTTATCAATTTGACAAACGTCAATTTGCCGTGATATGACAGTTGTGATTTGAATGTGCGGACAATTTAAAATTATTAATTTTACATTCAGTTTCACCTCATGGCATTACTAGTATAATAAGTAAGTACTTGTAACTATTCAGTCAGGCCAAACCGATGCAGCTTCATGTTGCATTTTGCGCTCTGTCTGGTAGATTTTCAGGCTCTCTTTTTTGCCATTTAGGTACAGAATTATCTATCAACAAAAAGCACCGTACCTATTTTTGTTTAGGTGTTACATTGAGCACAAAAAGGCTTCAAAAAGGTAATTGATTGATGAAGTGAAAATAATTTTTTTACCACAATATCGACGTGACAGGGCCGGCTGTAGCAAAAAGCTGTTGACGTGTCGATGAATGTTCGTTGTACTGGGTCAAGACGGATCGATGTAGTACACCACCTTTAGCCCTTAGATATTATTCTCGTTTTAGGGGTTTGAGTACCTAAACTACAAAAAGCAGTTTCGTGCTATTCCTATCACGGTCGCACAATTGTCAAACTACAAGTGCAAGATAGAAACGGGAACATGTCTAGGTCAAAGCTAGTGGTAAGTACCGCTTATAGAACTCGGCCTACGTAAATCCATCTGCCGCACTATATTACATGGCATTATTAAACTACCATCTATGATTAATTACAAATTTACATGTATTTTGGAAACCGGCATGTCCTAGAACCGGCACTGGGCCCGCGTGGTGGATTACAGCCCATTTCCTCTCGAAAAGAGTTCTGTGTCCCAGAAGTGGGAACTTTATGAGTTATGAGTACATGTATTTTATTAACATGTTTAACTCAAAAAACAACAGCAGCAGTTATTTCTGATTTACAAACCTCATACGGATTTAATACAGCTAAAGTACCTCGTTCCAAAGAGTAATACGACCAAGTATCGTCAACGGATGCCTTAATAAAAATCAACTACACGAATAAAATTTCATGGTCTTTATCTGGTGGGCTTGAACGCGCACTTGACCAATATTTTATCGATCTATTTGTATGGATACGGGCGAGACAGGACAAGGTATTACAGAAATAGGACAGCAAATATAGGGGGCCCCGAACAGGGCCGCTATTAGATGGCTCATATTTTCACATACAACACTACAGTTGGCATGTTCGAATTAACAATGCGACAGCTTGACTATATTTCCATATAACTTGGATGTTACCGAATTGTCTTGTTGATAGGGTCTGAATAATATTATTATGAAGGGTAATGTGGTGGTATTGGCATAAGTGGTACTAGTAAAACTCGTTCAGAAGGAGTTCCTAATGGGAAGTTACGAGCCTAAAAACAATACGCTAAACAACATTGCAATGTTCAGAAGGCCAATTCTCGTAATTTAAAACGTTCAAAATCTAGTCGCAGTCTCATCTCGGCAACAAATAAATGTCAAAAACTTATCAAAGATGTAGGGAAGGGAGGTATTTTTGACAGAATGAGTTTGAGATCAGACTGAGAAAGTTCTTAAAATTGCACCTCTTGTATGTAGGCCCTAAAAAACACAAAGATTGGCAAACCTCCTCGTACCGCAGTAGGTGTCATTGTTTTAACCTTGATAAATGTCTGGGAAAAGGCAACTCCTCCGACTTAATATCGCAGGATTTTAGTCCTTTCCAATAATTCACCAATCACCGCGCTGTATCCATATTTTTACCGCACGGTCAAAATAGCAGATTGTTTACCAAGGGAATAAACAACTATTTTGAAGGCGAGCGCAGCGAGGGATTCAAACTACGTTAACCGAGCTAGAGTAGTAGACAGTAGAGTGTCCACCTCGAGAGGAACACTATTTTTTTATAGTCTTGCTCCCGAGGTGGACACTACTTTTTATCACCCTCTATGAAAAAATAAGTAAGTGGAACTTATGAATAAGAATAGTATTTATTTATTTTTTAGTTTATTTATTTAAGTACATACAATTTTGAGTCAACAATTAAATAAAGAAAGAAAGAAAGAATAAAGTTTATTTGGACACAGTTCGTGAAACACAAAATACGAACGTTATGTTTTTATTTTTTCACATACTTTTTTTTTATTTGGTTGCGCGCGTTTTCTTTATCATACAGCCTGTTACTTGTTCATACAATGTTCGTGATTGATCGCTTTGGTGATTGAAACTTTTACTAACAATATCCATCCACATTTCAAATTCAAATCACTTTTAGTCCCTAGGGATTAAAGAGTTATGTATTTTTAAGTCCCTGTTTACGTAGAATACACTAGCTCGTTTTGAATAGATGTGATAAAGAGTAAATTACTTTATTGTTATTGAAAATGTTTGAAATAAGATAGATAAGTTATTTATTTTTTGTAAAACATGAGTAGGTACTACAATAGATTTGCATGGTCTTAAAATAACATTTGGGAACAGGATCTACATGTTTTGCCTTAGGATATGGCGTACAAAAAAAATCTTTATCTGAACTAGGTAGGTATAAAATAACGAATTAATAAAATTTTGTCATTATTTCAAGAAATTGAATGCCCTACAATTACCATGAGTATGCTCATGCCGCCTGTGATACAGGTTTATCCTAATACAGGCATCATTATCTCATCATCTGCCTAGCCTTTTCCCAACCATGTTGGGGTTGGCTTCCAGTCTAACCAGATGCAGCTGAGTACCAGTATTTTACATGGAGTGACTGCCTATCTGACCTCCACAACTGTCAGACTTTCTGGCTTCTGACTACCCGTAACGACTGTCAAAGATCCAGGAATGACAGCCGGGACCAACGGCTTAACGTGCTTTCCGAGGCACGGAGGGATCTCGGTATGTAAAGATGGTCACCCATTCACGGACCGACCGCGGCAAGCGTAGCTTAACCTGATTTATCGACCCTTGCGGCTGTTATTAATTAACTAACTCTAACATTATTAGGTATCTAACATTATAATACCTTTGTAAATTATTTCTAAGACTCATCATCATCTGCCTAGCCTTTTCCCAACAATGTTGGGGTCGGCTTCCAGTCTAACCGGATGCAGCTGAATACCAGTATTTCACATGGAGCGACAGCCTATCTGACCTCCACAACCCAATTACTGGGTAATACGATACCCCTTGATAAGACTGGTTGTCAGACTTTCGGGCTTCTGACTACCCGTAACGACTGTCAAAGATCCACGAATGACAGCCGGGACCAAAACGGCTTAACGTGCTTTCCGAGACACGATTTCTAAGATTTCTAAGACTATGTAAATATTTTACCAAGTTTAATACTGAATAAAATATCTATATTTATTATTATTCATGACCATAATGCCTTGGAAGGTTGGTAGGCCTTTGGTGTGGGATGCAACGTGTGTCGACACCCTTGCGCCATCCCATATTCCAAGTACGGTGAGCTGTGCTGGGGCAGCTGCTGCAGGTGCGGAAAACCTCAAACGGCGCAAATACTCCAATCTCTTTGGAACGTATATGTTTGAGCCGTTTGGGGTTGAAACTCTAGGGCCATGGGGCCCGAATGCCCACGTGGTATTTCGAGACATCGCCAAGCGGTTGATCGACTCTTCATGTGACCAGAGGGCTGGCCTATTTTTTGGCCAAAGAATCAGCATTGCCATACAACGTGGCAGTGCTGCCAGTCTTTTGGGCACGTTTCCTGTTGACAGCGATGCGGATGAATTTTTTGATGCCCTTTGATTCTTTCCTTTCCTTTTTATATACTTGTATATATTCTTATTATTATTTTAATACTGTACATAAACTTATTTTCCGTTATTTCTATATTTACATTATTATATATTATTATTTATTATAGGATTAAAATAAAGCACGGGCTTTTAAATTTAAAGGTTTATACGACAATGATTTTAATCTGAAAGGTAGGTAGGTACTTCATCGAATGACCAATAAATATGTGAGAACTTTATTTGATATTCCTGATAAGTAACTTCCAAATTGGTATTTTTTGTTTGTGAATCGTTGATGTTATTCCATAAAAGATCGGCACTGAATGGGTTACGATGTCAAAGTTGCTCGAATTGCCTTTTGTTATGACATAAAACGGTGAAACTGCAGTTGAGTTGGATATAAAGCTACAGAGCAACAATAGTGCGGAAGCAGTAAACATTGGTTGATTGTGTTGTTGCCTGTCACTCGATAAAGGTGCGTTCTGACTATGCAGGTCGCTCTGACGCGGGTATCGCGTATCACTAGATCTTGGGACTCAATTCAATCTCAATAATTGTGTAAGTACCTGATATCGTGGTGATCAATTATAATGTCGCACAATGATTGTTGGTACAACAGTTCGAGAACTTTGAGGAAGCCGAGAAAGATAAGGAAAGGAGGACTGAGCGTTCATTGCTTCGATACCAGTTGTTACAGTCGGTAATATATTGGGCAAAACCCTTGGCCAACTCCCGAGGAGGCCCTCGTTAGCCAGTTGGAATCGTTGGTTGGTTGGGCTTGATTCAGTAAGCGGTACTCCTGAAACTGAAAACGGCGCGTATTGTTAAGATGTTCCTGTCTCTGCAGCCCTGGCCAGTAAAGCTTGGACCCTGTTCCCGATACCGGTGTGATAATATTCATAATAAATATTTAAAAATTTAAATTGGATATACCGAGTAAACAGATTATTTTTTACGTGCCAAATAGGTATGGACTAGCAAGCTCATGTTTCCATTAAGCTAAATCAACGCATAAAAACCATAAGCTATTAAACTTTCTGCCAGCATGCATTTTTTGTGTAGTTAATAACATTAAATACTTTGATTTTCGCAGAATACCTACTTAATTACTTTGCATGAGCCGAAAGAGCTTAATGTAAATCCTGTAACAAAGTTTTAAAATATTAAAACCAATGATTTTAAATGCAATATTTCATGAGTACGAAATTGTTCTCTTCCAAATATGAAGTAATTTATTTCCAGGTCGGTGGCATACTTCCAAAAAACGCCCGTATTACACTGCACCCGTAACTATGCAAATTGTCTCCATAAGAATACGTGGAAGTGGGCATACTACTTTATTTCTACCTGATTTGGCTGAACAAAATAAGCAATGTTCTGCTTTTGGCAACAGACTAAACTTCTAATGTGGATTACCTATTTACGTGACGTCGTGCTGTATACCTACTAAACTTAATCTATCGATTAATGGTAGCTGGTAGTAGCTCTTTGATTTTATAGAAAAATTTAATGGGATTACAAGCGACGTGTTTCTTGATATTTTTTAATTATTTTAATATGAGTATTCGCGTTTGTAAGATTTTTAGACTTAACTATGACTGACGTGTAAACACAGACAGGCTGATATAAATGTTTTATAAGAAATGCATAATTTACAAGAAGCAGATTATTTTGAGTGACGGCTAAAATGCAACCCGCGTTTTCTGCTGATAAACGTAAATAATTTGGAAAAACAAAAACATTCACCACAACATGAAATGTCTAGGCGATAGCATCTGTTACTTTAATCTAATTAAAAAAACAATATTGTAAACCAAATTACGTCCCAAAAAGTCACAGGTAATTTACAACACAAAAAGCAAAAGCATATCTAAATTAAATCAAAATACTTATTTCTTCACCATTGTCAAACACGTGTTTACTTCGATGACTGCCTCCAATAAGGGCGAGTTATTCAGGGCAACACTTTTAATGATTTCATACCTTTTACTGTCCTCGTGCGAAGCTCGTGATTCCAAGCTCACCCACGCGAATCCAATCACGACGCGTAATGTACTTATGGAACAGTCTAGTAAATTGCGATACAACGAGGTTAAAATAAACCTTTTTCTATAGCAATCTTATATCGAAATTGAACAATATTGGTGCTATTTATTTTAACAGATAGGTACTTTACTCACAACGATAAAGGGAAGCGATTTTTAGTCGAATAAAAATGCGATTTGTCGGTGCTAAATGATCATCGTTACATTTTCAGGTCTCATAATAGCAGTCTGAACTTTTGTTTTTTACCTATTGTGAAAACACGTGAGTCATAGTTATTTTTGTAAAATAACCTAAAATAGCCCTACCATTTTAGCTGCGTTGTCGATTAGAAAACTTTGTGGTACTTTGTGATAACTTTGTGGGTTTGTGGAAGGTTTATCTATTATTTTATTTTATGTCTAAAAGGTGATTAATCGAAAAACGTCACGTGCGCCTTAGAAAAGCACGCCTCTACGCAATAAAAGTATTGTGCCCCAAGCCAAGATCCGGAGGCGCGGCGTTCTGAACACGTAGGTATGTGTGCGCCGGCGGCGGCGGCGTCACACAATAAAATAAAATCGTGTCATTTCCCACGCCCCAATATCTGCCAACTGAATGTTTCAGCGATACACTAGTCACTCTTTACATACACACTACTTTTTACTACATTGAAATGGGATTATGTCGCTGTCAGACATGTCTCCAGACCTTGAGGATAAAAATGGTTTATTGGAATCGACTTGATTTCTGTTAACATTTCGGCACTGAACGTGGTTGCTTAGAATTTTATTCTGCTGATAGCAAAAAAACACAAAAAAAAAATCTTGTAGGAAAACTCTTTTTCATACAAATTCTCCTTCCGCAACATAATATTGAACATCTACAGTTCTGTACTTTCTGTTTACCCCACATTGGAAAAGGGCGTGAGAGTATTATGTTACTGGCAGAACTTATTACTCAATCAACATTCTCCACACGTCAGTAATAAGGCAATAACAATACAATCCTTGTATACTTCAAGTTTGTTGGCGCTACACGCATCATAGTCGCCCGCAAACGTCTATTGCAGAGCTTGTCCTGATGCAATCATGTCAACGTTCACTAATATAATTTCACAAACGATTACCCCTCAAATGGGCCGTACGCTCACGCTTATCAAGCGTTGGTTGTCATTGAATTAACAGTTACTAGTGAACTAATTAACATTAAGTGTGGGTCTATGCTTATCTGAGTGTTGTAATTTGTCTACCGACTCGTTCTAAGAGATCAACATCAATAGGCTTGCAATGGTTGCATACCTAATTAGCAACCTACTGTGCTGAAATTCAGTGTTATATTTTTTTGTTTTATCGTTTCAATCAATTTTGTTCCTTGGTTTCGAAGAAAAAATAATCTGCACCGATAACAAGGCTGTAGAGATTTTTTGTTTGTTCGTTTAAACGCGCTAACCTCTGGAACTACCAGTCGGACAATTTTTTTTTTATTGCATTGGATAGCCCAATTCTTAACCCTAAGGAAGGCTACAGACAAGACCTAGAGTTCGGAGCGCGCAAGCCCCACCACGACGTCAACGTAGAGATACGGCGGTGGGGTTATTATTATTATTACATCACACCTGTATTTCCTGAAGGGTAAACCCACATTTCACCAGTAGTATATGGAGTCCCATATAATAGGGGGCCAGCAAATTGCCATCAACCGGGGACACATCCATACTCCGGGCTCCTGCTGAGAAATTTCTATCTACCTGATACATAAACCAAATCCAGCTCGCTTCCCCATAATTATTTCTACTAAAATTAAAACATTATTCCAGTCGAAAACATTGCGCTTTGGGCTATAAATCTTTCAAGACTTATCCAATGCTTCTAGATTTTTCTCCTGACACTAGGTTTGATTTTATGAAATGTGTGATACCCAACTATTTCTAACACTTTTATTTTACTCATCAACATAATTTATTTAAAAGTTACAAGACACATCGATGAATTGATACCACTTTTAATAATCCAAGTAATATATTCGGATTTTATTTTCGATTTTCAAAAATGTAGCGTGATGAGTGATTCACGCACTATGTTATTTAGTTCTACTACTTCTGTATACACAAAGTATCTATCTTCAAATTTATTGTTCGGAATTTTTATTTTTATCTCTATACCTAGATTTTTTGGTAGAGATCACGGCTGTTGTTCTATTCCTAAGTCGGGCAAGCACAATATTCCAGAGAATTCTTAACTGCCTTAACTTTTACATTGGAAAAAACCTAAAGCGAAAAAACAATGTTGGAAAACTCCTTATCTCTCCTGTCCCTGTGAAACACATGCAGGGCTGTCGTCCCACAGTGATCCTCCAATTTCCTAGGCTTGGATGCAAGATTTGCTAAGGATTTTTTCACTATCCATTAGATAAAACATTCTAACGCCTGACGTTGTAAGCACAAAATCGTACCATCATAATATAGGCATTTTCTTTATATTTTTCACAAAGTATGTAGATATGCGTAGATTTATTGTACCTAATATTTTTAGGGTTCCGTACCCAAAGGGTAAAAACGGGACCCTATTACTAAGACTCCACTTTCCGTCCGTCCGTCTGTCACCAGGCTGTATCTCATGAACCGTGATAGCTACACAGTTGAAATTTTCACAGATGATGTATTTCTGTTGCCGCTATAACAACAAATACTAAAAACAAAATACAATAAATATTTAAGGGGGGCTCCCATATAACCACCATTATTTTTTCGGGTCTGACTCTCAATTGGCCGGTTTTTATTTTCCGCGTGTCTTGTTGGAATAATCGTGGCAGGTGTTAGTTTCTCAGGCTCGAGACCGACAGAGCGAATTGTGGAAGATATTAGCTCCTATATGTCTGATATATTATGTAATGGAAATGTTCCAAACATGGGAAATATTCCAGTTAAGAAATACAATTTACTAACAAGAAATTCGCAGAATTCATGGAAAAGCATGCAAGGGTATTTTGAAGACGCTTTTTTGTGCTTCTATTATAGCTATGATAATTTACTTTTGGTTTTATAAAACGAAAGGAGAAATGAAAGACGTACGGGACTTTGAGATACTATTTTAATATATAATATGCCGTCAGTTATCAATCACTAACCATTTTTAACGGGTGTGTTCAATATAAATATTTATCGAAATTTTTGAGTGGTTTCCAAGGAATGAACGTCCTTTCTTGACATTAATGTCACGAGGTGAATAGCATGCATTAGAAGTTATTGGAAAGCAGCTGTTTCATACTAAACATTAGTGCCAATGCACCTTCGGTTGTTTATTACTTGTAACTCATATGACTTTCCGATAAAGAAAACAAGTCATCACATCACATCAAAAATGTTTGTTTTTGCTAACATAAAATGTTTACGCTAACAATAATATTTTTGTCTTTGTTGGTTACCCTTCAGCTGTAAGCGAGCCATTAGAAACACATAAATTAAATATAAGTATTGATAAAACAAAGACTCGAATTTGTGGGGATGATTTGGGAAGGCAGAAATGAGAAAGAAGATGTCGGTCGTTCGGCGGCGAGATGGGCGGACGACTTTGTTGCCATCGCGGGCAAAATCTGGATGAGGCTAGCATAGGAGCGTGGTGATTGGCACAAGAAAAGAGGCCTTTGCCCAGCAGTGGGCAAAGTCAAGCTGTGGATGTCCATGACAATAATAAGTTTATTTCTCTCTCCACAAAGGTTAGCTTATACGACACCTTAGGACTAAACCATAAGTAAACAAAAGCTCCTTTGCGAAAGACTAGAGTCCGTGCTAGGGAAATCCGGTGTTACTGACCTCCAGGCCATGATGATGATGAATGGTACTTAAAATCACTTAAATCACGACTACAAGTTTGGTAAAGTTGATTTTGTTATAGAAGCGATATTTCAGTCACACATCTAATAAATCATCTGGAGATTTTATTATAAAATAAACTCCAGTTATACTTAATTATAATTTCACATACTGACAAAGGCAGGTAAATGACACCGAGCGTACCTACTCAAAGTGTTGTAACTTAGAACTTCATTGTAATGTACCAAATATTTCATGAATCTTTGGTAGTTACTATAAAATAGTAATTCAATCCATGTTCTTACGATAAAATGATATTTACTACCGGTCAGGCGGAGATCACTTTCAGCCTTCGCTTACTCGGTTACAGCTTCTTTTGTAGTGTTTACCTAAAAATACCTAGTTTTATCTTATGTATGTTGGACATTTGGACGTTTTGTGTATCTGGATTAGGTACATTTTTCTTGAACATAAGTCGTGGACAAGGACATACATTACACAGATAATTATGATAATGAAGAAAATTTAGTTCAACATTATTCAGTGCTGTTATTCCTTTAATAGATATCTTCAGTTTGTTTTTATTGAATTCCACATTTTTTATAGGAGTATGTAAAGAAAGATCCTAATTACGTAGCGTTCTGAAGTCTACTCCAACGCGTCTGGAAAAATATCGTGAATTGATTTGATAAATACTGTGTTCAATATTGAATGCCCAAATATTTATGTACGTGAAGGTACTTAGTCAATTAGCTTTTAACATAATTGAAAAATAAATTATTTCAAGGTAATATTGCTCGTTTATAAATATCATTTAGTACCACGCAACCCTTTTAGTTACATTAAAACATGGTTGATTACATTTAACGAAGAGGCCACCAAGTTTATTTGCTCTAACTACATAGCTAGGCAATCATGAATTTATTATTTTGAACGTAGGACTGTTAGTTGATTTCTTAATCTTTCCCTATTATAAGTCCGCCGGTTTCGTGGCTGGCTACATGACACCAGACAGCGCAACACGATGCAGCACTTCGCGTGCGTTAGTTTGTTAGTTTTTTTTTTGTGTAATTAATATAGGTAATGTATTATTTTTAAGTTATATTAATATTGTATTGTAGGTGTCTTATATGGACCTTGATGCCTGAAATAATAATAATAAGTCCACACTGGCACATACACATACTGTAGTGTGTACTGCACACGCCGAGGGCAGTTACTGGAGTCGTAGCGCAACGTCAACTTCAAGGCGTTCGTGGTGCGCGTACCGAATTGTTATCTGCCCGGCGCGTCGTCATGGAAGAATACTTCTGGCCGCAGGACGTGATGTTCCGTCGCTTCCGCGGACAAGTACCACAGACCTGCACAAGAACAAGCTAGTGAAGTGAAGTACTATTTTATAACAAAAGTATGTATGTTTAGGTTAAGGTATTTATTATTTAGGGCCTGGGTCGCCTGAAATAAATAAATAAATCAAATAAAAAATTAATTGTGTGTAAATGAAGAAATAATTTTATTGTAGTATCCACTTAATAAAGAGTATTCAATTATATTTTGGTTTATGATCTTTTAAACAGGTTGAGCTGTAGAGCTCTCATTTAGTACCTACAATATTTTTATTTTTACAAATCTAACTAAAAATATTTCACATAATTTCATGTTGAAATTAATGAGATAAAAATTATAATTAATCATAATGAGCCTTTCGAAATAGGCACAATGTATAATATAAGGAAATGCATAGACCACAAACCACAATCTGCTAATATTATAAGCGTAATAAGCAGGGAGATTATTGTTCGTGGCGGAGTAGGGAACATTGTGACTGACACCTTGAAAGATGACCATGACGTAGAGAGGGACCGGAGGGCACTGTCGGTACGAGAAAACATGCTGGCACAAAGATTCGCTCGTTGTACGGTAGACGTTAAATTTATGCTATTTAAAGCGTACTGTCAAAGTAGACGAGAGGTATTAATAACAATAACATTTCCAGGGCACTGTTGCGGCTACCTCGTTCTTGTAGTGCTTCAGGTTTGTTTGCGGACGCGCATATAGATGACTTCTATGCAATTATGCGGAAGAAAACCACGTCAGTGTTGAAAGATGTGCGGGGGAGTAGCAACAGCATCCTGAAAATTATAGCAGATAGGTTGGACGCGGCTGTGTTCAATCGATTCATTAATCTGCATGTGAGAGGTGCGGGTTGATGAAGCGACATTATTTTTCACTTTTTAGGGTTTACCCAAAGGGTAAAAACGGGACCCTATTACTAAGACTTCGCTGTCTGTCCCTCTGTCTGTCCGTCCGTCCGTCCGTCCGTCTGTCTGTCACCAGGCTGTATCTCAAGAACCGCGATAGCTAGACAGTTGAAATTTTCACAAATTATTTATTTCTGTTGCCGCTATAACAACAAATACTAAAAATAAAATAAATATTTAAGGGGGGCTCCCATACAACAAACGTGTTTTTTTTGGCGTTTTTGCCTTGTGGTACGTAACCCTTCGTGTGCAAGTCCGACTCGCACTTGGCCAGTTTTTATTTTTGTACCTATTAACATAGTTTTTTTTGTAACTAACATTAAGGTCCCAGGTTCTCTGAAAGTATATATTTTTTGTAGCTTTGTAGCCGGGGAGTCGAATGAAACACAGTCGCAGCGTCGTAGCACGTAGCGCGTAGCAGGGGGATGCGGAATTAACAATAAAAACATGTCTATAACCTTGTTTTATTAATGATTGTTAAATATTCAAACGAGATTCGTGGTCTCTGCTAAATAAAACTTTTATAGTATGGAAATAAAACAAGAGACAATTTTCTGTTAAAAAAAGATTTTACATTGTAGGTACAGACGCCAGCACATCAAACTACTACAATCTGTCAAATTTATATAATAGATTTTCAACTTTATCGCCTAAGCGTAAGGTTCAAAGTTGATTGGGAAAATTTGATAATTTCAGGTAGCTTGATGTGCTGGTGTCTGTACATATAAAAGCTCTTTTAGTTATATGACATGTATCGCAGCCTGCTTAATCTTGCTTAATAATGCTTAATAGTTTTTTAAATGTGTGTGTTAAAATATGGATATTTTCTGAAATAAATGTTTATTGTTATTATTATTAATCCAACTTAAGCCTTCAAATGTGACGCTTCGCAAATGTGATTTTCTCGAACATGTTTGGAAATACGAGCATTATTTTGACAACCTTCTTCGAGATAAATCTAAAATACTGTACTGGTCAAATAAATGCGAGCAGCGGCCGGCAATGTTAGTATGAAAATCCATATAATATGTTGTGTATACCGGCCGAATAAATTACTATGAAAAATGCATATATCTATCGTGCTTAGAGAATGTACAAAAATGGAACGAACTGTTTACTTCGCAAAATGGCAACCAAGGAGGTAACAACAAGGATTATTATTATTAAAATTAAATGATTTAAGTTTCGAACTAGCTAGAATGAAACAAATGAACATATTTGCGCATGAAAATGATTGTTGTTCCTCATCGATTCTGATTTATATTTAATTTACTTAGTGTGAATTTTCGCGCATTTTTTGAGAAAAGTACTACCTATATAAAGTAAACACTATAACCTGTGCTATAACCAAGCATTGATGGACTAACGTGTGTGTGCCTCGGGTTTGTTTTGGCCCACATTTTACGTCTTTTGCAGGCCGCTACAGTAATGTACCTACTAATTCGTGTAAACCAAGCATGAGATAACCTACCTAACTTAAGAACCTAAGATAACCAACTCTACAACGAAGACTAATCTAAAAAGATAAACATGAACCTATTTCAATGTTTTACCGCTTTTATGTTTGCAATAAAACTTCCGTAATATTTTTAGCTACCATGGGAGTCTGTTATTTATATGCTGGGTCGGTCTGAATGATTGTCCGGATTATCTCGAAAACAGTTGAGCCGATAGTTGATTGTCTTATAAATATCAAGGTTGGGTTACCAATTGGAATATTTACGAATAAAGGCTCCTTCGAACAGGCGTGTCACGCGATAAAATCGCGCGCGACACAAAGGCACCGCAAGTCGCCCACCGAGCGGTGCCTTTGTGTCGCGCGCGATTATATCGCGTGTCGCGCCTGTTTGTAGGCGCCTTAAAACACGTAACTATCCAATTTAAATCGTTAATGTAGACTGAATCACTGGACATTTGATAGAAAAAAAATTGTCTGGGTTCGATCCTACGACCTACAACTCATAAGTCGCGGCCGTTACCACCGGGCCACCGCTGAACTTTTTTTTTTTAACGAGGACAAATGCTCATGCATTCTGCAGTACCACGGGGAGATAGTGCAGTTATATGGAGGACACCGTGGAGTTTTAGTGGGTTAGTCCCTAACCCACTAAAACTCCATTTTGCCTCCTTTGCCGCTTACGTCGGGAACACGGGCACGCGTTAGCATTCATCCGTGAACACGCCGCGGCTGTCCGTCACCGGACCCTCATCTGGGGAGTACTGCCCATCACCGGCGCACCAGAACACATAGCACGCAGTGACCAAACCAGCACATGGGCGCCAGACGACCCCGTGTCTGGGCACCCTTCCTGCGACGGCACAGACAGTTGGCAGCGGTTTAATACCCGAAAATAAGATAAACCTGGTAATATGTTTCCTGCCTCGTTAGTCTAAGGTCACAAACACTACTGCTAAGCACGATGTCCTGGGCTCGATTCCAGGAAAAGTGTTATTGGGTTTTTCCATGTGTAATTTTTCAGTAGCAGCCCGGAGTCTGGGTTTGCGCCCGGTTAACGGTAATTGGCTCACCACATAATATAACAGCTGGCGAAATGTGGGCGTACAAAAGGCATTCGTATACCTACTCGTACCAAACCCTTCGGGAAAACAATGGCGTGATTTAATGTATGTTATATTATGTATGTAATTACACAAATATTTTGATTAAGTATCCAAATGATTCGCTCATTTGGGTTCTTGGTGTTATCGTAATAATTCGACCCTTAACTAGGCGATAAACACAAACAAAGGAAGCATGTTTTAATTAATTTCTTTTATAAGTATATAAATAAAGTTCTTTGTAAGTAGCAATTTTCTTACAAAAACGAAAAATCCTAGAAAGGAAAATTTGCTCTCGGTGGCACGTTCCTGGAAGAATTTGTTGTAAGACACGCTTTATTTCTGTACTTAACCATTTATATTTTCTTGAGTACAATATTTTTCTATCTTAATAAATGAGAATACTTAGAAAAAAAATTTGCTCAGTAGTAAGTACATTGTCATTCTCATGTGGCGCTTCGTGGTTCTTTTTTTTTATTTTTTGGGCGTATCGCTAGAGTCTGTCATCTAACGTCTGTTACGCTTAACTGATAGGATGATGCGCTAATTAGCAAGCGCAGGCGCAGAACCACAATACAGATTGACGCAACATAGATTTTTTGTTGGGAATTTAAATATTAAACTGATTCAGAAAGAACACTGTCGGTCCATCTGTGTTATTGTAAAAGTATGGAATCATGAAGACGAAACTATCTCTTACTACATACATCATTTTTGTTCATCTGTAACAATTCACAAATTGATAGATTTAAATTGATAAGAAAGTTTTACGAAAAACAGTTCTTTCACAAAAGAAAAAATAAGAACGCAGCGTACCCAAATATTATTAGTGTCTTGGCACGAAATGAAAGACAATTTCTTGAAATTATTTTTAGCATAATAATTACGATGTTTTGTCCCAGTCTGCGGTGTAGCGTGGGTTACTGTATACGTTGAGTTGGTGATGTAATATAACCGACACGACTACCGCGTTTCTGTAACCAGTGTAACTTGACACAGGGAAAAATAAAAATCTAACTTCTAAACTACTAAATTATATATCTTATTGACATTTTCCTTTGAAAGTAGCGCCGCCATAACGTGCCAAAATATAATGGGCAATTTGATTAAAAGTTTAGAGATCGTACAGTGCTGACCCTTTTGCCGTAAACACAGCTGTTCCATACATATATCATTTACAAATAACTATTTTTGATTATACCTCATCGGTGTAGCGGTGGAAACCGCGGCTCCCGAGAAATGATGCACTTCGATTACAAAATAGAGTAAAGTTATAGTTACTCTTTCCTAGTACCTACAGTTGATGCTTGGGGCTGGAATCGTACCTGCTAAGGTTAAGCTAATTATAGCTTAACCTTACTTCCGTAAGGCTAAATATTATGGCTCTCAGGCTAGGTGGAGCGACGATCTTCGCAGGATGCTGGATGAGAGTTGCCGAGAACCGAGTTAATTGTCGTGTAATTGGAAAGGTCTATGTCCAGCAGTGGACTGCAGCATCTGTAGGCTGATGATGATAATGATGGTTCCGGAAAGTTTATGTGAATAATATTATACTTACACACAATAAAGAAATCTTCATGTTTTGTCAAGCTGTAAGAACAGTCCGAAGCAGAGGCGGGTCACGAGTTTATTTACATGCATAAGCAAGTTGCAAGACCATCTTATCCCAATCAAAGATGGATTCCTATATAGTTCTGCCGTTATTGAATGAGACTCTGACACTGCGCATATTTACCAAAGCGGAGAAAAGAAAGCGGGAAAGGCCTTTTAACTCTGTGTTAGGAACTCCTAACACAGAGTTAAAAGGCCTTTTAGAAGCATGGACATCCGATCTCAGCGATGAGGAGCCTTTTATCCATCAGGCTACTTTCAAACACAACGAACAAAACATGTGCTAGGAATTAAACCGAGTTCAAAATTCAAATAAAGACAGTTGCTCCGTCAGTCAGTTTGGAAGACTCTATGACTCTAGAATATGTATGGTAAATAATTTTAGAATATACTTACTTTAGACCTCGCTGCAATGTCATTGTGCTATGTAATACAAACCTCAGCATTAAAAAAATAGACAGATTTGCGATTTCTGATAAAAAAAAGACTTGGAAGAAAGAGTTCGCTTTGCCAAAAATATAACAAGTAGGTAAGTGAAATGAGGCGGTACTAGACAACGAAACCAGGCCAGCGGCCATAATTATAATGCCATAAGTATAATGTAAAGTTAATTGAAATAACATTATGGCAGTTCTTGTTACTCCAGAGGCAATATTTGCATGTTCTAGTTTAATCTTTATCTTGTTAGTTAGAGAGTGTGCTTCTACAATTCGCATTTTTATAGCTTATCTCTTTAGACATAAACATGGGCTTAATAGGGCATGTAATTATTTGTATTACTTTCAAGGATCAAAAATGAATATCACTTCGTTGTTAGAGTTCCGTAGATTCACCCCAACTACGGAACCCTTCATTGTGCGTGCTCCAACATGCACTTGGCCTGTTTTTTTGTTTTACTCTCCAGATGTGGTGTTTATTTTTATTTCTCCGTTTATTCATAACATTCTCGCGGAGGTCATGCATATGTATACGAGTGAAAAAAACTTTTATTACCGGAGTATTTGATGAAGCAATCAAAACAATTTGATGAGGGCTTCATGCAAAAAGTTTGTTTAGTGTACTCGCACTATTGAGCAATGAGTAAGGTACCTACAAGATCATCATCATCATAATCAGCCTATAATGTGCCCACTGCTGGGACACAGGCCTCCTCTCAGCCATAATCCACCACGCGGGCCCAGTGCGGGTTGGTGGATGTCACATGTCTTCGAATTTTTGGTTCTAGGACATGCCGGTTTCCTCACGATGTTTTCCTTCACCGTTTTGAGAGCAGTGGTGATGAAATAATTTATACAAAATAAAGCGCCTGTCTGGGTTCGAACCTACGACCTACAACTCCTAAGTCTTGTCCGTGACCACTGGGCCACCATTGCTCAAAGATAGATGGGTGCTTACCTACTCGTCATTTTGGGCAAAGATTTAGCCCAGTTTTTCTTAAGAACTTAGACAGAGTAGCAAAAATACCAAGTCTAGCTTACCTACTTATTGTTATTTTAATTCTTGGCGTTCATTAATACATTCTCACGCATTTCATTATAGACATTCAATACAATTGTTTTGAATAGATATTATTCTACCTATATTTATTGGCTGTCACAAGGTCACTAATTACGTTCGTCATACTAACTGGTTTTTATGGACACTTGTCAATCCTACTTTTTACGATAAGTGCTTCTTATCGTCCAGATCGAGTAATATACCTATAAATTATGTTGATAAATAATTAATTTTAACTGCATCCTGATTTAATAAAAAAAACGGCCAAGTGCGTGTCGGGCCACGCACAGTGTAGGGTTCCGTAGTAGCCCGTTATCACAATATAGTACGATTCTGTTGTTCTTTATTCCGAATATAAGTAATGGTAAAGATATTAGGAATTAATGGTTATAATAACAAAAATCGACTTTAAATTTGAATTATCATTTATAGGACGTGCGGGGATGTCAATCACTCGAATGAAAACGTAACTCGTTGGTACAGCGCCATCTAGCGGCAGTATTGTGAAACGTATGATAATTTAATATGGTGTTTTTAGTTTTTTTGTTTCATACACTCACAGGCACAATTAACCGCCCACCTCGTATCATTCGTCACCGTGTTTGTTTATGTTAACTATGGCTTATCCACTGTTTTATTTTTTATCATGTGGGTACTTTAGCAATTAACTAAACACTTATACGTTTATTTCGTTTAGTAAATTTGTGTCACCGAAGGGTTTTTGGAATTTAGTCGTTGTTTGACATTCTTGCCGCTGCGTTAGCGTGTTAACATTTCCTATTCTTTACGGACTTAATGTGTGAATATTATTAAATTTGAGTTTGTAGTGTTCGCTTATTGTTTGGGACTCTAAAAAATGCTACTCGATGCAACTGGTGTAGCTAGGGCAGTGGCTTTAGCTGACGCTGGGTACAGCCAACGTCGCATCGCTCGTACACTCGCTGTACCTCGAACCACGGTACGGGATGCCATTAGACGATTTCGGGAGACAGGCTCATACACCCGCAGGCCAGGTCAAGGCCGAAATCGATGCACCTCAACCCGAGATGACCGTTTCGTTGTCAACAACGTGCTGAGAAATCGCTTTTGCACCGCTACTGAAGCTCGTACGCGTCTTTTTGAGGTGAGAAATGTCAGTGTGAGTGAACGTACGATTAGAAGAAGACTGGCAGAAAGAAATCTGAGGGCGTTTCGTCCAGCTCGCGCCCCACTACTGCTCCCACAACACCGTAGAGCTAGACTTTCAATTGCGCGAGAATATGCTGACTGGACTGTGGAGGAATGGAAGGACGTACTGTTCTCAGATGAGAGCAGAATAGCTTTAAGAGGTCCAGATGGACGTCAGCGTGTCTACAGGCGCCCAAACGAAAGGTTTGATCCATGCGCTATAACCGAAACAGTGGGTTACCAGGGAGGGTCCGTAATGGTTTGGGGAGGTATCTCTTACGAGGCTCGTACCGATCTTGTTGTGTTCGATAGAGGCAGTGTGAACGCTCAAAGATACGTGGAGGAAGTTGTTCAAGACCATGTCATGCCTTTCGCACCATTCATTGGTGACAACTTTAGATTAATGCATGACAATGCACGTTGCCATACCGCAAGATCCGTCACTGAGTACCTTAATGAGGTCGGGATTCAAGTTTTACCATGGCCAGCACGCAGTCCCGATCTTAACCCAATTGAGCACATTTGGGACAACCTCAAAAGACGTGTCCGAGCAAGAGTACCAGCCTCTACGACCCTAGGAGAGCTCAAGACGGCTGTGGTAGAGGAGTGGCACAATATCCCCCAGTCGGATATCCAAGATGTAACGGATGGATTGCCAAACCGGCTCCAAGAAGTCATTAGAGCCCGAGGCGGCAACACCCATTATTAATTGTTTTTTTATTTTTTATATGGACGACTTTTTTCAATATTAAAATTGTTAAATCTTCATCAAAGATTTTCACAAAATCGATTTTTGCTATGAATCCTTTATTAAACGACTTCTTTTTGTAAACTTTTATGTTTTTTTTTTAACTTAAAGGCCGCTTTCAACTTACCTTTCATCAAATGTGGTCTAAATTTGAAGATTTCTGCAAATTGAAAGAAATACAAGGTGGGCGGTTAATTGTGAATGTGAGTGTATTTTGTTTTTCAATGCAAGTCTTTACCCGTTATAAACAAGCAACTACTTCATCTTAGTCACTTAGGATTAATACTAAGAATTTTGTATTTGGTACAAATTTGTCCAACACCCAAGTTTAACGACTATTACTGCTAAATTAATAAAGTTATCTTAACCGCTATAGTTTTCCTTTAAAGTTCATGAAATGCACTATCATCGTGAATTTTTCCAGATTTTTCAAGCCAGCAGTTTAGCTTTTAGAGGGGGGGGGACGCCCTACTGGAACAAAAATTAGCACTTTAAAGTTTAATATTTCGTAAACGGAGCATTAAATCGAAAAATTATTTTAGCAACCCCCAAGTCATTTTAGAAGATCTATTCAACGATTCTCCACATAATGGGGTAGACGACGAAAAAAATATTTTCCAAAATTTTATTTTACCACTTTGTCGACGTAATTGATATACACACTCCTACAAAATAACAGCTTTCTAGTACTAACGGTCTCTTAGCAAAACCTCGGACAGATAGACAGACGGACATGACGAAACTAAGTTTATGGGTTCCTTGTAGGAACTACGGAACCCTAAAAAAATTTATAACAGGGGCCGTGAGGTAAGGTAAGGTTTACTGCGGACAATAAGTTGCAGGCACAATAGTTATGTGATTGTGTCCATTTAATAGTAATGTGCGATAAAGGAGGTTGGGTTACTGGCATGATTGTCGCTACTCCTCGCGCGGCTGGTTGGGCAGTGGGCGCCCATCAGTGCGATTTTCGTGCCCGCAGCCGCCACACGCACCGCGCGGACACACTTTCAATGTTTCACATTTTCCGACGCGACGCGCTCGCTGACGCTCCCGTAACGCGCACCTAATATTAAAACTTGCGAATGAATAAACAACCATGAAATCGTGTATTATCGAGTACAACACTCGGTAAGTCGGTTTAGTAGTACTTTATCAGATTTATTATAAACAACTTGTTGAAAAACGTGTAGTTTTGTTGTAATTTATGTGGTTACGACTGTTTGTTTGGACTTTTTCGATGACTATTCTTGTAAGTAAATAATTATTAACTGATAATTGATATGCTAAACGTAAGAACGAAGTATGTTATTAGGAGCACTCATAGAATAATTATGTAAGTCATGTAATTGACTTTCTCGGAACTTGGTGATGGACCCATGCTATTATGGAGTGGGCACTGTACTTTATAGCCCTATAATTACTGAAGCCGTTAATGGCTCATTATTGTTTTCTCACAGTTATACACCAACAATAGATACAACAGGTTAAGTGGCACTCTACGTTTTGTTGAATAAGTTTTGAAATGCGTGTTTAGAAACAATTACGATCATTGATAAAGAAACTTAAGTAATTGATCGTGTATGGGCTTAATATATCTAATTAGTTGGTTACAATTAATGAAGTAAATGAAAAACATAGGTAGGTACATTTAGAATTCATGTTTAACATTAACATTGCCTTTAACATTAACATAATAATAACTAATTCGTACTTCGTTCAACGAAACTCGAGTCTACCCAGACATAAAAAAGATCACATAGATTTTCCAAATTTTTTCTCTTATTTGGTAAAAAGAGGTCTTTTCTACGGCACAATATCTACTGATCCGATATTAGATTAGATTTGGTAAGAACTGCCAATGAAGACAGGCATTGTGATAATATCATGTAGAGGTATCACATTTATTTACACCTTCTACAGTCTGACACGGTCTGGTGTTTCTTATATTGACATATCTTTACCTAATAATATTTCAATAGTTTTTTTCAATAACCGTACTTTAAATAATTTATTACAAAGAATAAATAACTTTTTACACGTATGCGCAAGAATAGACAATTTTCTTCTTCTTCTCTACAGGAAGATTGGATTTTGATTTGGGAAAACACATAACTGTTTTAACCGTGAATAAATAATTATACTCCACTTTTGGTAATCCTACTAATATTATAAATGTGAAAGTTTGTGAAGATGTTTGGATTTTTGATACTCAATCACGCGTACACTATTGAACAGATTTGGATGAAAATTGACACATAGATAGACCATTTCCTGGATTAACACATAGGATACTTTTATCCCGATATTCCCACGGGATCGAAACTTACGCGGGTGAAACCGCGGGGCGCTGCTAGTTAAGTATATTTCGGTTAATCAAAATGCTTTTTAATCAGAAGAAGTACCTACTAATTAGAGTACAACCTTATTGTCATTCACGCACTTAGCGTTGATAACATTAGGCGTTGATTCGTAAAAAGGTGCGATTTCATTACGATTCCGGAAAGTCACCCATGACATGTTCCCAAAACAAAATGGAAACTGGCACACCTTTACCAGAAAGCATAATTTGTTATGCCTGTGTATAATTAATACTACTTATCATTTGTTATTATCAATGACACCAAAATGACACATTTATAACTAGACTTATAAGATATAAGTAAATACAGTACTAGTTTATAATAAAAATCGACTTCATCAGGCAAGTTTACAACACCATTCGGAAATCATCACCCGTCCATTTTTGCCAATAGCTAAGTATTGAACAAAATAGTAAAGAGTTATCAATATCGCCTTATTATATAATATTAATTAGTTTCTTATCCGTTGCTCAGTTAGGTTATATTGAGTAATGAAGTGCTGTCGAATGTTCGCGAGGTCTGTTGAAGTAATTAAGTTTGTTAATTGCCTATTAAAATTTAGGTCTTGCGGTTGAAGGATTGCAGTTTTAATTATTGAGAGATGTTTACGTAGGTCACAACTTTTAACTACCATCTGGTTCCCGGTAGCAGTGTTAGGTAATTTGAGTAGTTACCTAATTGCACAAAGATGAAGACAATAACTTCTCGTGCATGAGGTTGCAATTTCGAACCTGGCAATACCAGTGTGAAAGTTAATAATTAGAAATCACTAGGTATCACTGACGGTGAGTAACCCTTACCTATAGGTTTCTAAGGTTCTGAGATCACCAATTTTTTTCTTCTTTTAGTGTACTTATGTAGTGTTGTGTATGTAAAATTGTGTGTAAATTCAGATACAAGTTACTTTTTTATGAATAAATGACTAAGACTAATCAATACTGAACAACTAACAAATGCTATAACTAAGCAAAGATGTTCCTTTTCTGAATGAGAAAAAGGCTTTGCTAAGTTGTGGGATATTAATAACCGACCGGTTTAGTTTTAGCTAGGTACTCGTAACTACTACAGACGGCCTTTTTAGTAAAATTCTTATTATTTTGAAATCATTGTTTATGTAATCGTATATTTCTTACTTTACTCACTATTTCATAATATCTTCTAACAATCAGGTTCTGCCTTTCTTTACAATTTTGTCCGATTATATACGAATTTTATACCTTATCTTCCATATCACAACATCCTCAATGTGTACGAGTATGTACGAGTATTCAGTAGTAATCATAACCTGCAACCTAGCCGTGTATTTCTTGATCTAATAAATGAAAAATGTACCTATTTATTAATCTTATCGATGAAAACTTAGGACAAGCAGCTTGAAGTGAGCTATCATTCCTCCTGATGACACTATTGACAGCTCACTTCAAGGTTACTTCATCCATTTAAGTTTTGACCGTGAGATTTTTAATAACACTTCAGGTAAAGATCTCTTCACCTATTTTTCCTCAACGATGAAACAGGAGAAAATAATTTTAAAGAGATATAGAGTGTTTTATTTTTACTAGTGAGTGATTAGGTCGTACTCTTTATTCATATGACGTACGGTGATATACTTTTCAATGTTCGTAGGTCACATTCAAGGAACGTGTTGTTTGAAATACTTTGTTTTGTTAGACTTGAATAATATGGTTAATATTCCACAACAATTATTTATTCATTATGTTATATATAATTAACACTTGACAGTATAAATTCGCCTAATAATTCTTCCGCATTGCTTCCGTAGACAGAGATGACAGCCACTTTGTGCCCACGACTAACCTTCATATAATAAAGTATTGGTTATTTTGTGCTAATGCATTCAGAGGCCTTTGATAATCGTCTCATAAACACTTAAAATCTCATTTTCAAACAGCTGACTCACATTACTTTTCTTTTACTTCCTCATGGCGCAAAGATATTTGGATCGGTGTTAATAAACAAAAAATGATTAATTAGTTTCCTTGTTTAAATAATAAGTGTCCAAATATTTACCATGTTGTAAATGTATCTGAGAGGTTAGCTTCAAAGTCACGTTTATAAACGTTAATTTACAAGTACATTAACGTTGTCAGCAGACAGGGGTTCATTATAGCTGACTGAACATTAAAAAGAAATTCTCGGTAATGGCAACGAGTATAATGGCAATGTGTTGTATATTTTCTATTTGATATTTAGGGAGAATTATCGAGATGGGTCTGCGAGGCGAAAACAACATTGCTACAAAGAAAAGTGGTCAAAGTTATCATGAAATGAGAATGAAAAGGAGTTTTGGAATCTATTTCTGTCATTCTCGAAAGCACTTGGATTTGCCACAATCAAAACCGATGCGGCGAACGAACTGAGAACACGTCGATTACAATAAATCACGATAGATTGATAAACTTGCTGTAATCGTTAATTAATCAATAATTTGACGGTAGGTACTGCTGTTATAGATTATTTTTTATTGTAAGAAATGCTTTCTGTTTTATTAAAACCAAAGGCTCTGGTTATCAAACAACCAGTAGTTTGAAAAATATTGATAATTCTTGTATTCTCTAAAATGGATCACGATTCCTTTGACTAAGTTTTTCTAAAGCTGTACAGGTTTCCATGCTACCTAATTCTCGACGAATTTCATTCGGAAAATTCATCCTTTTTGTCCGCAATATGAGTTTTGTTTTCGTTGCAAGCTGTTGTGTTTTTCTATGTAACATTCCGTGATACGCCGGGGGCCAAATTGCGTGCACCTTTTTTCTCTCAGGTAGCGTGTAATAACAAACAGACGTAGTTGTTTGTTTTTGTCTACGGGAAAGGCATCCAAATTTTCTACTTATAACGAAAATATGGGTTTTTAGCTTCTTCTTGATAATTAATATCAGCACGAACTAGGTAGGATAGGTACCTATACCTACATAAAATAATTATGAAAATACACTGAAAAAAATAATTTGTTACTACACCACATTAAAGCGATTTCATTAAGAGCGTTTACGCCGTACGGCATTTCATACAAACTTTCAAGCCCTTATTTTTTAAAATGAATGAACTGATTTTAATGAAACTTCATACGGATAAGCAGGGTACAAAGGTCTAAAAAGTTAGTAGAGAACATTTTCGAAAAATAGTGTTACAGCCAAATTAGACCGATTTTAAATTTTCTATAGAAACAGATTTCCAGATATCTTTTTTTAAATAAGACATTTCGAAAATGTTCTCTACTAACTTTTTAGACCTTTGTATTAGAGTTTCATTAAAATCGGTTCATTAATTTCGAAAAACAAGGGCTTGAAAGTTTGTATGAAAGGCCGTACGGCGTAAACGCTCTTAAGACTTAAGTACTGACTTTATACAGTAAGAAGAAATGTTTGTAAAACAGTAAAAGACAAAACAGTAACTTTTAATGATTGAACATACTATTAATACTGAAAAAAAAAACAACAAAAAAAGGAAAAACTTGTACCTAAGTAAATTTCAGTGGATTGAACGATATCACCAAATGAATAAAACAGTTAATTTTGTGACCTTTTAGCTACTGTCATGACAGTAACAAAGGTAATAACATCAAGCTGATCAGTAAAAAATACTGTTTTGAATAACGTTCAAAACAGTATTTTGGCTTTTAATAAACTGTTTAAAGCAGTTCAGATCAATATTTTTTTTTCATTTTTATTTACTGCTTATTTCTTTCAGTGTAGCTTACCCCATGGTAAAAATATTTGCTAGTCAACAATTGGTATTGGGTAAAGTTAACCAGTTTGTGCCAAACGTAGTGCATTTATGTATTCGCCACTCGTATATGCGTTTGTAGCCAAAGAAAGACGTGCAATAAAACGATGCCTAACATAACTTTTTCTAGTTTTTAAATATTAGCATATATAGGATGCGGATACACGTATTTAGGTCGATCAGTATCCTTCTACTCGAGTCTTTATCAAATAAATTTATTATGTCAAATGAGTTGGGGCCCAGGGCTACGACAACCGCGGCATTTTATATCAATCACTTGCAAAGCCTTGTCGTATCGTGCCATTCATATTAAATCCTCTACGGAATTTCCGGCATCGGAGAAGTTGGTTAAACTATTCATATTACTGAGCAGCGCTATTTCCTTCCGTGTCACATCACTACCGTATGTAATCGTTCGTTTAACCTGAATAGTTGTGTAAAGGTTCGCGACCCTTTAAGTGATCAAATTATTATTACCTACCTACATCCGGAAGGTGTCGGTTTTCCAAATATTGTTACATGGGGAATTCCCGTCCTCTTTCTCTCCGTTCCTTAATCTAATTATTTAACAAAGACTTTAATTATTTATTTAGCTACATATAACAGTAGTTATGGCACTAGAGTAAATTTTGTTATCACACTAATATTATAATCACTCGTGTGTCTGTCCGTTCGTCTGTCACAGCCAATTTGCTCCGAATCTAATGAACCAATTAAGTTGTTTGGTACATATAATGAATTTTTGTGACCCAAACACAAACGTGTCACGTAAATAAATGAATTTTGAATAATATGGGGGTCATTTTTGGGGGCAAATAGAAAAAAAAAAGTTTTGCAATCGGTACCGTGTGATATCAAACGAAAAGGCTTACTGTGACGATTTCAATTTTTTTTTTCATATTTTTAAAGTAAATTGTATTAAAGTTATTTAAGAAAATAGATGAAAATAGACCATTCCCCCCTTATCTCCGAAACTACTGAGGCTAAAATTTTGAAAAAAATACAGAAAGTAGTTCTATAATTACAGAAAAACCTATAGCTAAGAATTCTGTGGTTTTAAAACCACATGGTAAATCTCTCACGTGTGCGTACAAACTTACATTTCAGTTGGAATGTATGGGAAAACTTGTTTTTTAACTACAATGTTAAGTTTGTTCTTGGGATAAATTTATTCCAACTAAACCCTTCATTGTGAGTGGTCCGACTCGCCGATGACGGTACCGATCTAGGTAGGTACCGTCATCGAACATAATAATATAATCAACATCATCACAACATCCTTGCTCTTATCTCAATTTGTTTGGTGTCGACGAACATGTATTTTTCATCCGTACCTACATCTATAAAAGTCATCTCGGCCAGTCAACGCCTTTATACTCATATCGTCTTTGAGTCTTTGACACAGTCCATCCATCGTTTCATCGTTTGGTTTTCCCTTCTTCTTCATCATAATCATCCCTTCATCTTCCCGACGCTCTTAGGTAATCATCAATATATATTTTTAAACTTTATTATTTAATAGAAATTCAGTGAGTAAGTTTCTCTTACGTAAAAGTTACGAGCGACAAAAAAAGTTAAGCTTAGTGAAACTTATCGTCGCGAACATAGGTATTTTCTATCCATTAACTTCTGATGCCGCCGCTTTTCTGAGCTAGTTTATGTATTTAATTTTACTGAACAATGAACACTACTTTATTTATTTTTATTATCTCAGGAAAATTCTATTCTCCTGCGAGCGGATCAGTTGCGACTGCCACATAAGCTACCTGAAGCCAACATTGGAATATTGTAGCGAGTACAATACGACCGACGTCTTTGGCAGGCCTGAACTTTGCGCAGAAGGCTGCGTAGTAAGATTATTTTAGGAACCAAATGGTGGCATGAGGCGAGTGCGAGTGAGAGAACATGCGCGAAAGTTCTTAGTGCCTATGTTCAGGCCTGCCAAGTTACGTCGGTCGTATTGTAACTGCCGCCGACTACATACTTACATAGGTACTTGTGTACCCTATTGTGTGTAGGCGACCATTAGTCGTTATGTGCGAATGCAACATTCAGAATTTTCCATTTAGTATCAGTTTTGGTACGGCCCAAAATTAAATTAAGTTTACAAAGTAAATATACTCTTACTCCAAGTGTTATGTTGCCTGTTTGAATATAGGAGCAAAACAAATATTGTTTTGCTCACACTTAACAAAACTTAGGATTTCGTAGTTTCCGCTGAAGTTCAACAATGTTGCCATAACAATAATTAAGCAAATGTAGGTATTTAATCATACATTTTGCGCTCCTAAAAATATTACTGAGCACTCTAATATAATGATTGCGCCTCTTTTTGTGAACCTCAAATAAATCTTATTTTGGGGTCCTAAAATACTTATTACCTAAGTAACTGCGACCAACTTGGATGTAGCGCTCGTCGGCTGCTCCCGTGGCAGCGGTTGGTCACAGTTCTAACTTAACCTAACCCATTTGGTCGGGGTGCCCGCTTAGAGTTACTGCGACCAATTCGGTTCGCGCCTAGTTGTTGACAGTTCCAGCCTAACCTAACCCGATTGGTCACACGATGAAGTCGAGACTGCCCAACTGCAGCACAACATTTATACCGACGGCAGCAAACAGGACGATGGTGCCGTCGGAGCGGCCTTCGTTTGCTACGATCCGGGAGGGAATGTTGTCACCAAAAAGTACAAACTTCACAATACCTGCACAGTCTTCCTGGCTGAACTGTTGGGCATCCTGGAAGCTTGCAAATGGGCACACAAAAAGGGACACATAAACACCACAATCTTCTCGGACTCCCAGTCTGCAATACAGGCAATCGCAGACCGAAGCAATACTCACCCACTTGTCACGCAAATACACAAAACCATTTACGCTCACACACACATACGCATGAATACCCCACCACACATTATATCTATCAAGTGGGTGAAAGGGCACAGTGGAGTTGCCGGCAACGAGGCGAACTTCACAAAACTCCGGACTACAATAAATACCCGATGTCATACGTCAAACGCGAGTTAAGGCTGGCTAGCCTGGCTAAGTGGCAAGCCAGATACGCATCAAGTGAGCAGGGACAACATACCAAATCGATATTTCCAACAATAACAGACATACACAAATACCGAAAATGTACCGATCCAAACTTTTATTTAACTCAAATCCTGACAGGTCACGGATTTCATAAAAAGTACCTACATCGATTTAAAATCACTGCTGATGACAATTGTCCCTGCCACGACGACACGGTACAAAGCCTCGACCACCTCCTCAGGGATTGCCCCAGATTCGCCATGGATCGCATGCAGTATGAGGCAATCTGTGATAGATTTGGTATCACGGCACATGACATCGGGATGCAAACGCGCAAACCAGAAGTCCTACTCGCTTTCACGAAATATATCACAAAAATCCTAAGCGAACTAAAACATTTCAATGGCACTTAGGGAATCCAAAATTTATATTTGTTTTCTTCCAATCTTCAACGATTGTGTATTTTTATTTATATTTATCACTTAATATTATAATCTTCATTGCGACTATAACTTTCTAAAAAACAATATCTGTATCAAATAGCAGATATTGTGAATATAATTAAATCAAATACCTTATGCGAATCCCAAACCAAATAAATAAAGCGAAACAATTTAATAAACAAAAAAAGAAACCCGATTGGTCGGGCTACCCTAGCTTAGTTACTGTGACCAACTGTGAGAAAACACCAGAAAGTTCAAAAGAGTTTCCATTATACAAAAAAACTGTGCATCATTAGAAGAGTAAAAAGTTTTTACAGGACTAGTGAAATATTTCCCTTTATTTATTGGCAACCTTAACAAAACTGTATCATGATGCTATAGAAACTCACCAACAGTAGTAATGAAGGTCAAATGAATATGACAATAAGACGGTCGACAAAAGTCGGATGTCGAAGCAACTTTAACTCTGAGAGGAAGTCCTGCCAAACCAAGTGTACCAAGATAAAGTAACTTACAAAGAAAAAATATTTTAGAGATAAGTATTCAATTTTGAGCCTTCGATAATGTCTCAGAATGAAAATGAAATTTTATCTTTTCGAAGTTCAGTTGGCAGCAGCGTTATCTTTTATATATATAATAATTAAAGTATTCTATTATTTCAGAGATAGGTACCCTTTAGCACCTTACTGTGCCCATCTGAAATATTAATTTTTCGATGTTCTGTTACAAGATAAATGATATATGATTTATTTTCTTTAAGTAGGGTTTGTATGTACGTCTACAAACAATTATTTTCAATTGCTTTTTATCCTCTAAGGCCGCTAGAAAACATTGAAGAGAAAATGTGTGCATACTGAGGAGCATTAAACATACATACCTACATTATACTTAGATATTATACCAACTGACTTTCAAGCCACACTACAAACATTGGATTATAAATATTGATAACAAGTGACGCACGAAAGTGCAAACCAAATAAGACAAAACGGTTCGGAATAGTGATTGTAATGCAAAAAAAAAGTGAATATCATTAATGGATAAAACATTTTGTACCTTTGTGCCGTTGTTTGTGCCAAGAAATATGCATTTGGGCATAAACTTATTATTCAGGCTAAGTGTGCTTAGCCAGCAGATCGTGTATCTCGCGGCTAACGAGGGTATTGTTTGGGCAAACAACAGTAGCTACCTTCTAAGTCCCTGGTGCTTGTTATCCCCATCAGACCTCGCCGTCTCCTATACTTCACAATTCTGTAAAGCGTATTTTTACTTTAACAAAAGATTCTGCACGTGCCGTCATGTGGCGGCCATTAGGTATTTGTCAAAATACTTGGAAATAATGAATAAAATTTCGAGTTTCTTTCGTTGTTTGTTTAGTTGAGATACTTGGTTAAAGAAGGCGACTAAAACAACGCGATATAACCAACTACACATTATATGTTAGTAGGTACCGTAGTACCTATTTTCATCGTTTGACCATAATTCGTTTCTGACAAAATGGGCATCGGGCAGAAGGTACTTACTATTACCTACAGGTAATTAAAACTTTACAATAAAATAAAATGAAATATTATTTAACTGTATTATGTTCTTAATTATGATATTATTATAGGTACAGAATATTCAGAACATAAGGAAAATACCTATGTATATTTATTTATTTGTTATTTATTTATTAAAACTTTATGCACAAGTAAAAACTGTACAAAGGCGGACTTAATGCCTTGGGTATTTTCTACCAGTCTACCTTAGGGTGATGCAGAAACAATACACAGTAGTAGTATAATAAACGCTTATTAAAAGAAAATTATTATCATAATAATAAAAACCAATTAAGGACAATTGGACAGTAATTCCTAAAGTTAAGTTATTACGTTTCAAAACGCGCTGCGCCGCCGTACGCTGCGACCAAGTGAAGTTTTCCCTCCTTATTCCAAAATGCTTTTGTTGTTTGGTTTTATTTTTTTTAATTTTAAACAATTATTTAATGCAGGTTCAACCAACATTTATTTTTTATTTGCGGCCAGTACTTCTTCTAAAGAGTTTTCTTAAATAAGTCGATATAGTTGGCTTGTTTCCTAGACTTTGTTGAGTAGTGTATAATATAATATTAATTGTTCGAGGAGATGTCTCTCTTGTCTAACTGAATTTCTCAATAGCTTAATTCAAAGGTTCCTTATTGAGTTTGCGATGGAATATGTCGCAGCATTGCAATTTCTGTAGAATGTATGAAGAACACGAATTCTCTGTTCATTACTTTATGATTTATTGCTGAATAGATTGGTTTCTATTCATGGGTGTCTATTTATGGGCAACATAATTTGTCTTTGTCAGGTCAGTCTGCTAACTTAAATAACCACTACGCCCTCATTATGCATGACTTTAATTAGTCGTTATAATTTAACCAATAAGTACCTAAGTTACCCCAAATAATAAAAATTCTTATATATAATTATCTAAATTGATCCCGCTGATTCTGGGAGCAAATTGACCGTAATTTTGAACCGAGGCCACCAATGGGGCTTAGCGTATTGGGGATTTGTAATACCATCAAATTTTAATAAAACTTTATCAAGCCGTCGACGACAATGTGTTTAACAATTAATATTACACTGCGAATTCTGTTAAAAAACCAACAGGCAATAGCAAATGGTTTACAAAGAAAATCTTATAGAATACAATTATTTTTTTATTAGTATTTTATAATGAAAAACAAACCGGGATTGCGTAGTTCAATAACAGGTACTTGAAGTTATCTATTCCAATATAATCCACTTATCCGACTATCTCCCAAACAAGGCACATACCCTAATAAAATGGCGTCGAATGTCACAAAATGTCGATAAGTTAATAGCTATAACCGTCTATTTGTTCTGTAAGCGACACCTATTGACGCTAATGGCTTGAATAACAAACAGAGCACGAGCTATGTTCAGCCATGGATGATTTATTGTTTAAAGTAGACGCTACTGCAAATTGTTCTCTGGTAACTACGCTTGTCATGGATGAAATGCGGCTGCGGACGCTGCGGTGATGAAGTTCATTTGCAGTTTGTCCGTGGTTTTGGCAGACGAAATACTAAGAGCAGTTGTACCCAAAATAAGGTCGAGAATCGCAATCTTGGAGCTATGCGGGTTTTAAGTAAATGGCAGCACTCTCAATTAGGTGCATTTGCGAAATATCAGTGCAAAGTTTTTGTTCAAGAAAAGGATTGTTAAAACTTTTTAACAAAAAAAAACCGACTTCCAAAAAAAACACTACAAACTGAAAAATAACTTTAATTTCGGAAGTCGGTGTCTTAGGGATCAGTATTTTAGTTTTTGCCACCGACTTCCGAAATTAAAGTTATTTTTCAGTTTGTAGTGTTTTTTTTGGAAGTCGGTTTTTTTTTTGTTAAAAAGTTTTTATTTCTCGCTTTTTAGTGGGTCTGTTTATAATTTATCTAAGTTACAATAGCCTAATGTCAACTTGCCCATCGCCTTTTTATAAAATATTCCTTTTCTCGATGCAGGGACGTTAATTGTTGAGGAGTTCTCCTTTTATTAGTTTTTAGATTAGATGCTGATAATCCTGGCTGCAGCATCAGGCCAGACTTATGTCAACATTGCATTGAACTTAAAATTAGTCCTGTTTAAAATGAGCCCAAACACGACTACGGTGCTGTAATTTCAAGGTTTGAACTTCGGTGTTCCTCAGTAACAGTACGTTTATCCACACATCGAGCCCTTTTCAATGAGCCTAAACACGACAATATATCTGCTGTTAGTTGTCGAGGAGTTAGGTAGCATCAGGTCATGACTTGATGATCATGAGACCAAATGTGGCAAATGCCCTATCAAACATCAAAACAATTTACTATAAAACAGTTCTTGCCTGTTCGAGTAACTTCTTACTGTTAAGGAGTTGTACCTTCCATCATCAGCCCAGCTACCTGAGATGGTGACAACCATACACAAATACACAAGATACTTCATAAAATATGCGAAAAACAATAAGTGAGCCTATAAAATTTGAGGGTTGCCCTCAATTTCTCTAAGATCCCATCATCAGATCCTAACTTGGTGACAATGGGACCACCTCAGAACTATCTACTTTCGAACAAAAAAAGAATTTTGAAAATCTGTCGACAATTGGCGGAGTATTCGATGAACAAACATACAAAAAAAAAAAAAAAAAAATGGTTGCCTGTAAAGTCGGTTTTACGGGCGAAGATTTTACGTGACAACGTCTTTTTCTCGGTAGAATATTTATTGATATGAATATAATTAAATTGCACAATAGGAACAAGGAATTGAATGATAGTTGAGTGGGAGAGAGACGCAAGGCATTCGGCGGGCCTCTCTCTCGTTCGGTGACTCATCGTAACGTTACCGAGCGTTACACTTTTTCATAAGTGACTCCCAGCCGCAACCTAATTTAAGACGTTGTCACGTCAAAAAAAAACATACAAACACCCGAACATAGTACCTCCTCCTTTTTGTAAAGTCGGTAAAAACTGAATCTACACTTTCCAGAAAAACACGAAACGTGGAATCACTGCATCAGACTATGTATTATGCAGGTAACGTTACGAAGGTGCTTTACCATAATATGTAAATTTCTCATATAAAGTCCGCCGCGCCGGTCTAAAGTAGTGTGAGCCACATTAGCATGGTTCGCTGCTGTAAATTCCGCAACTTGTGCTTGCACGGCGGAGTTCCACCCAACTTTATAATGCGGAGACACTTTTCAGCTTCCGACGATTCTAGAACAATTTTATATGGAAAGTTCGACCGGTTTTAAATCGATACTTTTGATCAAACTTAGTAAACCGGAGCAAGTTAAGTACTTACTGCTTGTTAGACTTCGTATTTAACTGTTTAGAGGATCGACAACTTTCTTTTCCTAGAAGACAATCGCTTGAAACTTGACACTACAACAACAACATAACATCACGCCTGTATTCCCCGAAGAGTTAGGCAGAGGTGTACCTATTATAGTATACCTACATTCCAGTTATGTTTAAGTTCCTTAATAGGGGGCGAGCCTATTGCCATCAACCGGGCACAAAAACCAGGCTGGGGACTACTACTGAGAAATTCCTTAATTGACACTTTTTGTTATAAGATTTTATTACTAGATGCGCTTTGAGGGGCCCGTGGCTAAATAATAATAGCCGCACAGGTCGATCGATCAGGTTAAGCTACGCTTGCCGCGGTTGGTGGTGACCATCTTTACATACCGTTACCCCTCCGTGCCTCGGAAAGCACGTTAAGCCGTTGGTCCCGGCTGTCATTCGTGGATCTTTGACAGTCGTTACGGGTAGTCAGAAGCCCGAAAGTCTCACAACCAGTCTTACCAAGGGGTATCGTATTACCCAGTAACTGGGTTGTGGAGGTCAGATAGGCAGTCGCTCCATGTAAAATAATGGTATTCAGCTGCATCCGGTTAGACTGGAAGCCGACCACAACATAGTTGGGAAAAGGCTAGGCAGATGATGAGATGCGCCATACGGTTTCACCCGCATAAGTTTCAATCCCGTGGGAATATCGGGATAAAAAGTAGCCTATTATGTTAATCCAGGGTGTCAGCTACCTCCATACCTACAAAATTTTATCAAAATTAGTCCAGCCGTTTGAGCGTGAAGAAGTAACAAACATATAAACACACACACACCCCCCACACACTCACAAACTTTCGCCTTTATAATATTAGTGTGATGTGATAGCAGCCAGTAAAAACTATAGGTAGGTAATGTGCGTAAATCGTAATGTCCAAGACGCACAAACCCTTTTTTATGAGGAGAAGCAATGAGATTTGGTCACTACCATTTTGCTAGCTGCATGTTGACGATTTTAAACCATTAAAAATACATGACGCCTGTAATTCCCATAGGTTAAGTTAGACTAGTAGGTACCTCAAGTGCACCCACATTTTGCCACTTATGTTTAACCATTAATTTTATAGGGTAATTTGTGGTTGCGGTATCCGTTGTGTTAAACCGTAATTATATTAATGTGTGTACTGGGTAAGCTATAATACTTGTTTGATTTAATCGGAAACATTTTAGAGATAATGGTAGGTAGAATGGAAGGAAGCCTGAACTTGACCGAAATCTTAAATCCAAGAATCTACGTATAAGAAATAAGTAGGGTCGTCTGAAAAATTGGATAAGCGGTATCCGACGAGTTCAAGAAGGCCTGAATAGACTTATTCATCGGTAACATCTGTAAAACCATTCTAATTCAAAGAACATTTCGGCGGGAGATCGATCCACTTGATTTTCTCTTCCTTTGCATTTTGTCACGATCTCTTAACAAGCTTCATGACGTAAGGAAATGATAAATCTCTTTCAATACTTCGAAAATAAAATTGGTATTTAGGCAAATACAGAAAAACCAGAAGATTTCGGGTATTTATAAATTATTATATTTTCGAAGTTTCTTTTCCAAAGTTTCTTTAACAAGTTTTCTTCGTAATTGGATCGACAATTTAGTAACGTAGGTATCGATAATTGTTATTAACGATCGTAATTGATGTAAGAAAGATTATTATCTTTCTTACATCATCGCAAAGCGAACACAAGACAATAGTCATCGTAAATCAGATTGAGACAAAGACAACGAAGTAGTTACACAACTTACGTAGACGTTAATGTGTTGAACTCAAAGTAAAATCATTAAACGTAGTTAATTGTTTTACCTCAAGAAAGAAAAAAAAAATGCGTTTATTGGCATTACAGCAAAATAAATACACATTAAAACTATAAAAACCGAAAACAAAGATTATCACGAACGTGTGTGTCATCATCATCATCATTTCAGCCGAAAGACGTCCACTGCTGGACATAGGCCTCCCCCAAGCACTTCCACTTCGACCGGTTCTGTGCTTCTCGCATCCAACGGGTTCCTGCGGCCTTCACAAGGTCGTCGGCGCGGTAGCGTGTGTGTACTCATAATCTATTGCGATAGTCATTTATTTAGCTATTGTTTTTTCAATAAAAAGCTCCTTTATATCTTGTGTGCCACATGTTAGAGAAAAGTTTATGTCCGCAATTGGAAAAGTGGGTAGAAATATTAATTTTTATTTAGATCATCTTTCTTGAATGGCTTTTTATAAAATAGCAAAATCAATTTCATTAAGATATTTTAACACAAACAAATGAAAACACCGAAAACAATTCTATTTGAATAACTCATAGTTTAAATAATTCATTATAAAACCAACCATTTGCATTGGCGGTTTCTGCCGCTGAATATCGCTTTACTATTATTATTATTTTTTCTATGTATAAGGAATATTAATGAATTTGTTGTTTTTAATTGATATAAATTGAATAGGTAATGTAAATGTTTAATGTATGTGATGTAAATATGTTTTGCTATTTAATTAATTCAATTTTTCAATTTAGTTTTATTTATTTAATTTATTTAGCTATAATAATATTATTGTGACATTTATTTTATTCCTTGGTTACTAACATATTTTTTAAGTGTACTTACTAACATAAATATGGATCTCTGTGTCTGAGCTAAATAAAAATTATTATTATTATTTACTGAAAATATGTAGGTACTCGTTTTTTACGCATTACTCATACCACAAATCTGTTAACGGCCTGAAATACTGAATAAATAGTTTGTTTGAAAGTGTTTTGTGATGACTGACAGATTCGTGCCAAGAGTGTGATCTCAAAGTGTTTTTACATTCCGTATGAAAAAATGATAAGCGAAGAAACAACGCTAGTTGTTTTAGTGCCACTTGGAGTGGACTGTGCTGATTGTATATTTTTTTTAATGGCCTATCTACTAATATTAGATGTGTATATGGTCCACATACAGACTTAATGGAAAGTCCTATTTTCTTTATCGCTTTCAAAGTTGATTCAAATTGATTTCGATCATTCAAAACGTAGCTAAAATTAATACGCTATTCAATAGCTTTTCACTGAAAGAAATAAGCAGTAAATAAAAATGAAAAAACATTGATCTAGTTCCATATGAGCCTTACGTTCAAAACAGTATTTTGTACTGATCCAAAAACAGTTAAAGCTTCAGGCAAAATGTTACCGTCATGACAGTAAATTTTAACGTTTTAACTTTAACGTGTTTTTCAGTAAATGGTATGTTCAATCATTAAGAGCGTAGACGGGCTGCATTTTTTCCATACAAACGTATTCCCCTATTCTCTTCCTGGATAATGCCTCTAGAGTAATCATTTTTATTTATAAAAATCTAGGTCTATTGAAGGCATGCCCCTGTTATTTTTTTTTTCAAAAAAATTATTACAAAAATAAATATGATTTTCCGAAAACCTAAAAAAATGCCCCGTTTTTACCTACGTAATCAGACGACTACCAAAGAAAATTGAAATGTTTTTAAGATAAAAACAAATAATAGGGGCATAGATCTATTCTTCCTTTAAATTTTGATACCAAAAATATTTTAATCGGCTTAGGTTTTGAGGAGAAAACAGGGGAATACGAAACGTCGATCGGTCATGGTTTTTTCTAGGTAAAATCGTTCTGAGCTGCAGTTGTCCCTATCGCACTCTACGGGGGGAGACTAGAGGGAGAGAGACGGCAATAGTTTCTTCAAATACCTATTTCTCAATTCTCGCGCAGCCCGTCTACGCTCTTAAGAGCCTATACTACCTCAGCTAAAATTCACTCTTTATCTCGCTCGCACGATACTGCTCGCGGACTGTGTGAAAGCGAGACAGAGTGCGGTGCTGGGCGGGAGGCAGCGCCAATAGTTTAGGTATTTGCTTTTTACGGTGAAAATAAAGGTAATTCAAAAAAACTAACTAACATAAGACCTGCTTTATAGTTAGTTCAGTTAGTATGCAAAGTTTCATGATCTAATTTGAAGTATTTTTTGAATACCAGCGGTTTATTGTTCGGTTTGGAGGTAACTTTGGGAATTTTTTCTATCGAGAAAATTTTATGGAATCGTGTTTTCGTCTAACATAAGACCTTACATTAATCCTCAACTTTAGCATATATTTATTTCAAAATTAATGCTGCGGAATTTTCGACATAACGGAGGATCATGCTAAGCCATTTGAGGTAGTATAGGCTCTTAAACGTTACTGTTTTGTCTTTTATTGTTTTACAAACATTTCTTCTTACTGAAATCGCTATAATGTGGTGTAGTAAGAAATTATTTTTTTCAGTGTTACAATACTTTTGTGACTAAGTGAATTCTTTCACAATTGCCGCATGTTTTGGGTTTACCCAGTACCCCTAATTATAAACCGATCACGGAACATTTAGGCCTGTTACTAGAATGACACAGGTCAAGAAACATTCACGATTTAAAACAGACAGAAATCATACTTTCTGAAATCAGTTTTAAATCAAAATGCATGCTTGAGCATTATAGAATACAGGCATTAAATTATAAATGTAATTATCTAGTAATATTATTTAATTTCTTCGTGCGTGTGTTGACAGGCAAAAGTTGAAATGTAATAACTAGGTTCATAAAATAAATAGATAATATTAATTACAAATTCCATAAATGAGCTGTTACGTTTATTATCTCAGAAAATATGAATGTTTCTCTGTTTCCTCTTGGTATCTAAGACAAGTTTAGTAGCATCACTTTCATTGAGAGATACCGTTGTCCAATCTTCCAGAAAGTTTTTGCCAGCGGTGAGACATTCCGTAATATTGGGGGCTTAGTTACTTGCTAATTAAATTTTCTGTTCAAAGAGTGTTGTTAATTAAACGTGCGTCGATACTTACTTTGCCGATAATAATCTCTTATTAAATTATAAGTAAGCCTCCGTCTTTTCTGTTCTGAACATTTTAGCAAGTTTGCAAGGTTGGTAGGTTATTAAATATCGTCTGCTCTTGGGCTCTTTAACAACAGCCCAAATTGATAAATAAGAAGATAGATAATTAATTCAAGTACCTATATGCAAGATTAAGTTCCTACTTATAAGCGCTATAGCTGACGTTAACATTTTATTTTACGGCCGCATGACTTATTATGTAGATTATTCACTAAGGGGATAAAGCAGTGTCTTTTGTCACGGGCGCTATTTTGAATCCCAAACGTTACGCAGGATTGTAGGGCTCCCAAACGCAGCGAGGGAGCTCAGCAAGGCAGAGACTAGAATCTCAGGAATTTAGTCTTTGCTCCTGCTGATCCTGAGTGCATTGAGCGATTCAGGCTTGCCCAAGACGAACATACCTTTATCCCCGAGGAGAATACTCTAACTTTCGGACCTACTGCGAGGTAATAAAAACCAAATCGATTTTCGAATTAGTAGCATATTAAACTATTAAATAAATGGGAATACCTAGTTTTGTGCAGTTTCATACGCTGTTCTATATAAACTTATGCAATTTCTCAAAAACACAATATCATTATATTCGTAAATAAGACGTCTAAATTCAACAATAGACAGAAAACAATTGTTTATATTGTTGTTACAATTTTTGTTTTATATATTTAATTTATAATTATATATGTATGTAATGGATTAGTAATATTCTTCAAAATACTCGGATTGTGATTGAAAGCGTATAACGCAACTAGGCTACAGCATTATTAGCCTTTTTGACGAAATCCTAATATTTTTCCCGTGGTTAAAATATTGAATGAAGCAAGAAGATTAGTAATACAATTTATACAATACCAATATTATTTTTCAGTATTTAATTAATACTGGTGAGTATTTTATTGCCAAAGAGACTTTATTAAGCTTTATATCGCTATAGAGATAGCGCTCCTTTATTACTGAAGTAGGTATCGACTACAGTCGTTTAAAAATAGTCATGTTTCAATTTTATTGTTTCAAAAGACGTTTAAAGGTAATTGCCTCAGGTATCTAGAAGTGCTTAGTGTCGGAATTTTGGAAGTGACACAAGAACTTTTTACGGCGAAGTACTTACCTTACTTTTAAATTAAACGTTAGGTTAAGTACGCCATAAAAACGTATTTTAACGTTACAAAAATTTGCCTGGTAAAATATGCGCACGCATTGATTTTTTCATAATTTTTTTATAGATGGCTTTTTCGACATTTTGAATCGTGCAACAGATTATTTTACATTTTCCTAACATTTGATTAATTGGTTCTTTATTTCTTAGTAAGCTTACTTATACCTATTTAGTATCTACTACTATTTAAAAAGCTAGCTCTACTAAATAGTTCGTTTAAGAGCTTACTTTTACCCAAATTATTATCATGTTCTTTTGTTTAATATACTGAAGTACCTAGCCGTTCCATAATAACTTAGGTACTTTGGTATAGCAGTCTATTAGATTGGCTTATAAATAAATTACTTCAGATAGGTATTGTTGTTATCATGAAAAATTTAGTTAGACCGGTAACTTTATTCCTGAAAGTTGATACAAATCCTTCAGTGTTCTATCAAGGAACACCTACACGAAAATTACTAACCTGCAAATAGATAGTACTAAAGTATCCTTCTCACATGAAAATGACGTACGTCGAGTACGAGTAAAATGACGTAGCAAGCAGAAAAGGTAGTACGGCATCTTGAATGTGTGCCCGGAGGTTCATGTCACTGTATGAGAGTTTATTGTACCTGCAGCAGCGAACATATCTTGTTGCATAATATTAAGAGACATATAGGTAAATTTCTTAAAGGATTTTATGCTCGCTGGAGATTCTCACAATTTTCGCTCGATCGTTGACTGCCACGTAGCTACCTACGTTTAAAGTGCATTTTAGTGGCATGACTGAGTTTGTATGCGTCCTTTGCAGATTTATAGAATTCTGGAATTAGAATTCTGGTGGAGTATAAAATTCTATAAACTTTTATCCCGTTTATCAATTTAAAGAAATATATAAGGTGACTGGTAATTAGTGACCGATACTTAAACACGTTATTTTACTCATCATTATGAACAACTTTTACTATGGGACCAAAACTGAAATCGCGAAAAAAAATCAGCTGCTCCCTACATTTTGACGGGTTAAGCGAACATAAATGTAGGGAACAGCTGATTTTTTTTTCGCGATTTCAGTTTTGGTCCCATAGTAAAAGTTGTTCATAATGATGAGTAAAATCACGTGTTTAAGTATCGGTCACTAATTACCAGTCACCCTATATAAACGCGTCGAATTCTCTCCTCTTCGGTTCTTGGCAGTTTGTTATAAAATCTCTCGACATTTTTAACATACCTACTACTTTATCTGGTACAATAAAAAAGTTGGCATTGGTATTTTGCTTTCCACAATAACATTAATGTAGTCACATCTACAAACAGTTGCACAAATCTTGAACCAGGCCATAACAAAGAACATTTAGGCACCCATTGTTCAATAATGCATTAGGGGTCCATCGCCAGATTGATATGTATTTGAGTTTCTACGGTAAGGGACCGAGAATTATGTAAATCACATTCAAATGTATTACGATACCTCTCATGACCTCTTATGGGCGGGATAACTTGGGACGTAAGCGATTATTAACCAAATAAGGTAAAGGGATTGGCGGTAACAACAGTTTCTGCGAAAAGGTACCTATCTGATCCGCCATAATGGCTAAGTAACTCGATTTTGCCAAATGAAGTGTCCAATGAACTTCACTAACAAGGTCTTCGCAAAATTATTAATTGGTGCTTTTATTATTCGTTGTTGGCTGGTTAGTAATATTTAACGGTATCAATAAATAAACTGTATTGTTTCGCTGTTTCCCAAACAAATAAATGTTCAATTGGCGCCAACATCAGGCACGTAGGTATTGTGAAGTGTATAAAAAGTTAAAGTACCAATTCGCAATAAAATACACCGACAATTTGTTATAATATTGTATTCTACAGTCTGTGGCGCTAGATATTATCATAAAACTTCAACAAACCTCCGATTCAATATTTCGTACATTGGAGTTAAAGTTTTTGTTAAAGTTGGACGTCATTTGTTCCAGGTTATGACGACAAAGTACGTAACGAGGTAGTTGGAGTAGTTCGCGGTGAGGGTACAGCCTGCAGTGCCGATGACCAGCCGGTGCGGGCCGCGAGCGCACCGCGAGCATGTCGAACGCGACCGACGCGTACTGCGTGCCTGGCGCTACCAACTTCAACAAGGCGTACAGCCGCCTGCACGGCTACATTGCGCTGGTGATATGCATTGTCGGCTCGGCCACCAACTCCATCAACATCGCGGTGCTCAGCCGCCGCGAGATGACCAGTTCCACCAACTCCATCCTTACGGGGCTCGCCGTCGCAGACCTGCTCGTCATGCTGGAATACATTCCCTACGCGCTGCATATGAACATCAAAATAGGACCTCAAGTTAACAAGAACACTTACGCTTGGGCGGTTTTTGTTTACTTTCATTCAATATTCAGTCAAACGTTTCACACCATTTCTATCTGGTTGGCGGTGACTCTGGCTGTGTGGAGATACGTCGCGATCGCGTTTCCCCAGCGGAATAGCACCTGGTGTAATAAGAAAAATACAACTCTCGCTATCGTAAGCGCTTATGTGATATGCCCTTTCTTGTGTCTTCCGATTTATTTCGCGATGAATATAGTGCCCAGTGAAGTGACAGCTCAAAACAATTCACAATTCGCAGAGGATCTTTCCCTGCCGGACAATCGGACCGTTTATGTTTTAGAAATGTCAAAAAACGTACAATTAGTTACAGCAATAATGTGGATTTATAGTGTAATATTAAAACTCGTGCCGAGTATAGCGCTGTCGATATTAAGTACTTGTTTAATATCGAAGTTAACAACAACGGAGCGAAAGAGGCAGAAACTTCTAAAGCGTTCAACAATCGGCCCAAATGAGGTAAGTTGGAATGAGAATTATATTGGAAGTGTTCGGTTTTAGTAGGCACTGTTCACTAGGTACTTTCATCACGTCGTAACAAAACAATGTTTTCAAAACAAAACAAACAAGCTTAGCTATTCTCCTTACGAAAATGAACTGGATAATAGGTACCATTGTGTATCAACCGCTATTGCTATATGAATTGTTATGGTTGTATAATGTGTGTATTTATAAACCATCTGCAATAACATTTAACGTTCTGAAATTGGAATTAATACTCGAGTACGTGTCAATTAAACTTAATCAAAATGTTGACTACAAAACCACAATCTTTGAAAATAGGAACGTGACGAGTAAAGTTATTACAATTTATATGTGCAAAACCTTAGCTACAATTCTTTATGTGGTTTACAAAAACACTAGATCTTGCCATTTATTCAGTAATTCGAGTTAGAAGGAAAAGCTCTTCAGCAGTCCTCCACAATTATTAACGGCGACACTAGATGCTGCTTTACTTTTATTTTCACTCGGAGACTCGTTTTGGATATATGAAGTGTTACTCGGTCGCAGCCACTTGAGGGTACTTCAGAAGTTATCATCCGTAGAGTAAATAAGTCGTTATTTTATATAGAAAACAACAACCGAAAGTACAGACAGAAATATAGGTCAATTTTGGGAACATTTTGCTTGAATATTGTGTTTTAGAATATAATCAGGTACTGGAGTAATATCTTATTTATCTTCATTGTTCTTGTTTCAAAAACCCAATTATATTTCATTCAGAGCTTTCAAATGAAGAATGAAGGGATAACGTAAAAAAATAATCATTGTTCATCATCATCATAATTTCAGCCGAAAGACGAATCCTATCGACACAAGAGTTGCGTAAACAGTATCATTAATCACCTGCTATTCAATAGTGCTCCTTTTAATACGTTTCGTCGAAATAATATCTGAAGTTCACCGACAACACCTGCCTATTAATTATTCAGTCCCAAATTAAATCAACCTATTAATAAGGGAACTAATGGGTCCATTCTCTCCCTCCGCAATGTCAGTATAAAATGACATGAAATCAAATTTATTGAAATTTAAGTAACCCTTTGACTACCGAACCCGAACCGTTGATGAGTAAAAGGGTCCTAAACGTGAACCCTAGTTAATGCTATTTAATGGCGTTAATACGTTGTGTTATTATTTAAACGTGTAATTGAAATAAAGTAGCGAAAAGGGCTAAAATTTTTATTAGGGAGCCCTATAATCATTAGCTAAGAGTAGTTTAATTAGAACATAAAGAGAGATATTTTAAAAGAGATTTAATATTATTTTTAAGTGTCTATAAAATGTTTCGCGTTGGTTACGTTTATTATTAGTTATTTATGCAAAAGTACTTTAAGGCGAAAGCGCCAGGGTAGCCCGCGAAATTATTTTTTTTTAACGTTTTTTGCAATTTGCTGGTCAGTATTAAGTTGTACGTTGATTATAATATGATTCGCGGCCGTAACAAATATGTATTTACAGAATTATAATCATTAAAGTATAACTTTCTTTTCTCGAAAATTTTCTCGCGTTAAATTCATGCTGACAATTTTCAGTTTGCCGCCAAATCGTAAACAAATGACAAATGAATAAAATACATACACAATAATATTAGCAAAGAGTTCCATTTTCAAAATATGAACTTTTTTTTTATTATATAATTTACAAGTGGCCAGTTAAACTTTCAGTGTCGCCCTCGTATAGTGTATTTCTCATATTCTTTGTTAACTAAAACAAAAAGTAAAGGGTTATCCTTACAAGAGAACGTAATGTACCTATGGCTATAACAGGTATCGCTAAACCATAGGGGATGAAAGTTAGCAAATCGTTTACCAGATAATATTATAATAGTTAGCCTTAACTTTGAAATGGGTATCCTTAAACGATATTAGACCTGACAACTTCTTAAGTACATTTAAGGTTTATTTATAACTATCCATACTAATATTATAAATTCGAAAGTAACTTTGTCTGTCTGTCTGTCTGTATGTTACCTTTTCACGCCTAAACCACTGAACGGATTTCGATAAAATTTGGCAGAGAGATAGATTGCATCCCGGGGAAGGACATAAGATATATAGAAGGCATAGTTTTTATCGACATAGCTCGCGGGCGATGCCGCGGGCGGAAGTAAGCATATTATAATATTACTAATAATAAAAATGAAGAGTTTGTTTGTTTGAACCTTCGATCAATAGGTTTGAACGCGCTAATCTCTGAAACTGGGCTATCAAATGCAAAAATATTTTTGCATTTGATAGCCCAATCCTTCAGGAAGACTTTAGGCTATTTAACATCACGCTAGGGCCCTTAGGAGCCGAGCAAAGAGGAAAAAGTCACAAAGAACGCCAAATGAAAACGAAGTAATAGCCTGGGCAGGCGACAGTGTGGGTCGGGGGAACAAGAAATTTCACTCGGACGAAGTAGCTGGTAGAAGTTAGTCTAAATACACTCTTGTTGTTCAGAAAACTAGAAAGTATTGATAGATAGTGCTTCTGTAGTTTATTGTAGATTCATTTGATGCTCTTTATAATAGAATCCGCACATCCACAACAAAAGATTAATTTTATATATCAATGTCTGGTATTATCCAAAAGATGAATGGCAGGTCAATGTACAGATGTCAAAGTTTTAATAAATGGAACCAATTTATTTGAGTTGGAATATAAAAAGAGGCCATCGTCGCTTCAATGAGAGAGTTCTACGAGTGAATGAATAAATTAGTTTGTTCAAATAGGTACAGTCAACAAAAGAGATAAGTATGCAGGATCGTCGGATATAGAGTTGAAGTTTAGCAAGAGACCGATAGGTCAGATAGTAAGTAAAAATATTAGAAAAATAAGGTTGCCAACCATACGAAGTTCTTTGCACAAATATGAGATTGGTGGGTACGCGCCGGGTATCTAAATTTGGTACCGGTACTTTTTAGGTGGAAAACCGGTACCCATCTGAAACTCGTACCCAGGTACCGAAATTGTATGAACCGCTAGGTACCGGTACTGAACGTGTACTTTAGGTAGGTACCGCTTCCAAGCCCTGGTCAAGACTTATTATTTATTCCTAAAATTATCTTATTTCAGACCAGGCAATTTTCCTTGCTTTTACCAACATTTTCTAAAATTCTTCTGTTGTCTTTTACATTGAAATAACTCTGTCTTGACCCCTTGCTTCTAATCTTTATAAACTCATCAGCTTCCATACCCTTTATTCTCTTTTTAAAGTACTTTTATTTTTGGGTACCGATTTGTTAAAGTGGGCGTCAGATAAGTAATACGCATTTCTTTTTGTTAAGAAGTTCTTTTTCGCGACTGATAACCTTTTAGTATCTATTTAATACAATAATCCTCTTTCCCTTCTACCCTCGCTATCGTTTCGTTTCAGTTTTGGGGAATCTGGAACCAAATCTATTTTATTGTACGTTAAACTTTTAATCTTCGATCAATAATTGATCGAAGCTTTTAATGACCAAATAAATGACTGTCTTTAGTTTTAGAGCCGTCGAATTATTTAAGTTCGCTTTGTTAGAGGCTCGGTTTGTTAGAGTCAAAGGAAACGTCTCAAGTGTGTACCTCGCTAAATTACAGTTTTGAAAGATATTACTTTGGCGTATAATTTTCGTGTACTCACCTGACGCGTGTGCACTAATTAGTTCTTGGGAAGACGCGACGTAATTAACGTAATAACGTTAGTGTCTCAAAGGCATCGGTTCCGCAGACACGTCGCCTAACCCAATTAGCGACGTCTAAAAGGCGTGAAAGTGACGTATTTTATCCTATAATAACTTTAAAGAATAGGGAGTGAGTTTGTTTGCAGTGCACAGCTTAGCATAAGCGGAGTTAATGACGCTAACTCGGCTACATAACTTTGTAGCATAAGTTGTCATCCGTTTGTACGGGAGAACTTTTCTGCATAGCTACGAGTATTCATAACCTCTCGATACGGTTTCGTACCGTATCGAACATCGATCAATGTTATCGTAGGAGTCCTCTAAACGCTGTTCACAAGTCCAAAACCCAAAAATGTTGTCAGTTTAAATCAAATAGACGACCACCTCCCAACAACTACCTTACAACAACAACTACCTCTTTGTATTTACAAGGAGGTTGTTTGCCGTGTTTGCAACATGCTTGGCAAACATACGCCAATCCCAAGCTTCCTTTTACTTGTTCACGTGAGTTCACGCTCAACCTACGCTTCCGCTACGCGCCGTAGCAGGGCGCTACTCGTCTACTAAAAACCTGCAATTCAAATGCATCTTGTTTGTTCTATGTTATGCATGAGTTTAACCTTTTGACCGTCAAAAAATCAAAAACAAACGTGCCCTCGGCGTCAAAGTCTGTCATATAGTCGAACCGTGGCGTGCTGGGCACATTTTGGTCTGTCATCTATACATGACTGGCGTGGCGGTCCTAAGAAGCTCATGTTGAAAGGTCGAAGCTAAGCAACAACAATGTGCAGGCTTCTGGTTACCCACCGTTACTTGTTGAGTCTTTCAATCGTGATATATCGCCCATATCATATTTTCGTTATACTATAAATAAAATTAGAATCCTAAATTATTATTGGGTAAGTATGTAAAGCTTTTCTCATCTTAGAAATCCTTTCAGATTATACTTTTCATGGGGTATAAGCATTTCATTATTCCATAAGTACCTACGACATAATGTGTTGCTAATGATGCAGGCTGTAGCGTGAAATACGTAATCGCTTTTCAACTAATCAATCAACGCCGTCTGCCGCTGTCTGTATGTAGGTATACATTCGGTACGATTAAACGGAACATTACCCAGAAAACGTCCATTACAACTAAATGGTTTCCGTTCGGTGATCGACTGGGATAGCCTTTAATCCCTGTTCAATGTACTTAGAAGGTTGGTGTTTGTTTGCCGTGATTTTTTTTTAAAGAAACAACGTGTACACAAAATACATAGAGTATAAACAGAAGGCAATCTACATACTTACAAAGTGGGCTCGAGCAACGCACACACGTTATCTTGGACTGGTTGGGACTACTGCGAGCGCGAGTGCCATCCGCTTGAGACACGCGTCTGTGAAATGCAAAAATGGAGCAACAAAAAAAAAAGCCTATCTAAGCTCGATTTATATAATAGTTTCCTATTTAGAATGAGTATTAAACGAAGTAATTTTTTGTTAGGTAAATTCCCGCCACCAACTATTATTAAGTTGAAAACATGATTTTTGTTTGTGTAGATATTGTGTTGTTTTAAGTGTCATTTGATAGGTTTAATTCTAAAACGGATAGGGCAAAAAAAATGTGTAAATAGAGTAATCCGTTTTGAAGTCATTAGGGATTTTCGATAGTGAAAATTGACAAATGTAAAATTTTATATGTTTTTGTTCTATAAACTTTTTATATTGTAATACTATGTTTATTGTTGTGTTTTAATATTGTAGAATAAGCTCAACAATAAATCAAACATTACCACGATAGTTTTTTGTGCATAAGCCTAAGTTGACAACCCTAGCGCGACCGACGAGCGTAGGTATGAAAAGTGAAGTACCTACATACATGTGATTGCCTTCTGTACTCTCTGTATTTTGTGACGTGTATTCATTATGCCGGTTTATTCGCAACTGTTCTTAGTGGACTGTATGTTTAGAGGTAGTTACTACTTAGATGTATCTATAGGCTCACAACACACAAACGCTAATCTATTTGGACATTCCGGCTAACTTTCCGGCGGCCCAATGCCGTCGCAAATTTTCAGATAAGGCTGCCCGTTCTGAAACCGGTCATTCTGGGACATAAACTAAATAAATAACTTCTTACTTAAGTACTTACCAATTAAATATTGATAAGCGAAGCCAAAAGAAAATCATTTCACGAGTTCTATTTCTAAATTCGTGAGCTTCATCAACAGAATAATTAAACAGAATATTCGCTATGAAACCTATTTAAATTTTCATGGGTAGATCTGGATTTACCGAAATAACGTTGCTTTCATATTACTTGCGTTAAAGGAATAAATTAATACGCAATTAACTTCCAGCCTTCTGGCCATTTCACAGCTGGCATTATTAACTACGGCCATGGCAATAACTTTAAACTGTGCTTACAACGCAGGTTTAAAAGTAAAGGTAGGTACTTAAATTAATTTGTGTAAAAAAAATCGTTTATCATATAGTGTTTTTTATCTCCAGTCCATCCTATAAGTAGTGCTTTTTCTCTCCAGTCTACGTACCACATGCTATATGGTGGAGGAAAAAATAGCGTCGCACAACAAAAATAAATAAAATTGCCTATGCTTCAATAGCTGCGGGAAAACGCATGCGGATAGTAACTTTCCGCACTTTGAGTTTGATTCCCCACTGTTCCCGAATACAATGGCCGTACCATTATCGGTGGCTATCACTTCAGAATATTGCTTGTTGAACAATAGCGATCGACACAATCAACCATTGATTTAAGCAAAGGGGTCGAGAGCGTCTAATTTTCATCTTCGATTAAGTACCTACCGAGGTGAGCTTTACAAACGTTTCCTTCCCTTTAGTTTCTGCTTAGCTTTTGACATTGAGACAAACAATTGATTTTCACTTGATTGTTATTGCTAGTAAAGGCCAAGGTGTTCTTTTTATCATCCATGTGTCTAAATTCAATCGTTTTAGGCCTCGATAAGCGTAGACAGAACAAAACGTTCTTTTCATTAAATAACAAGAGAGGTAGGTAGTGGTTGTTCTTTCTGTGACGTTATAACTTTTGTAATTGATTGCTTTATGCAGTCTTTATTATAATTTTTATTGTTCTAACAAGCAACTTACGTTTATATTTTTTCTTTTAACTACGTAGTAATGTTATCATTAATCACTACAAAACCGATCACATAGGTCATATTTTTTGCTTAGAACCAAAACAGTGCAGAAATGTTGTATGAAATCTCATGGTTGCACAGTTTTTCATTAATGCACTGTTTTAATTTTTTATTAGATATAAATTAACTACATCACATTAAGTTTAAAATAAAAAGTGTGCATTAAAACAAAAAGATACGGGCCGAAAATAAAAATCGGCTGAATAAAACCTACTTGGTGAAAAAAAAAAAAAAACAAATGGCCCGCATTTTGTACCATCGTAAAACTTTGTTAATTCATATTAGCAAGAAATGATTTAAAAAATGGAAATAGCCATAGCGATATGAATGCAACTCCAGAAAGTATACGGAATAATGTAGGTACCTAAAATTATTCATTTTTAAATTGCGTAACAAAGTATTTCCTCACCATGACAATTCAGTCATGGTATATATTTCATATTCAGATCATAAGTAGGTTAGTAGTCAGTAGTTCAAAACTAATATTAAATGGGATTGAAGATTTTTTTATGGAGTTTGGTAAACCTACTCTCCGCCATTTTGTTTCTTTTTTTTCAAAATGGCGGCCACTCATGAAACCTTATAAATCGATAGCTGACATCGATGCAAACGGAAAACATAATAGGACCAAACCCCGTAAAGCGTCACGTTTCTGAGATATTAACATTCAAAGTGAATTACGTGACATCCATATTTTTTTGAACTTGCGTAGGTACAGACGCCACAGCACATCAAGCTACTACAATCTGTCAAATTTCTTTAATAGATTTTCAACTTTATCTCTAAAGCCTAAGGTTCAAAGTTGATTGGAAAAATTTTACAGTTTCGGGTAGCTTGATGCGCAGGCGTCTGTACTTTTTGTTGCATAGATGTTTGAAGTAATCACTAACATTCAGAGTGATTACTTCAAATATCTATGTAAAGTAATCATTCAAAGCCCTTTAAAATATTAACCTATATCCATTTTGTAGCCAGAAAAGCAGTGCCTAGCAACGGAAGAAGCGTGCGCTCGGCGGTCCAGTCGCACGGACCGCACGACTCGCATGCTTCTGGCCGTGCTCGGCCTGTTTCTGTCCACGGAGGTGCCGCAGGGGCTACTGGGGCTAGCCAGCGCGCTGGCGCCAGACTTCTTCAAGAGCTGTTACAGCATGTTCGGTAAGTTCAAACTTGCACAGCACCACGCACATGCTGCAACTGTATCCTCGGTCATTCCAATGTCGAAATGTCAATGAGAACAGATAGGGCTTCGACATGATTTTCATTTTCTTATCTTTTATCTGTGACCCGCCCTCCCAAATATTAAAAACTCAATTCAAAGATTGGTTATTGGTAAGCTTACCCAGAAATTGACACAAATAATTATGTACCTACCTAAGTGTGTGTATGTTAAAAGTTTAATTGATTAATTTGTGGGCATCTCCTTCAGTTGGTACAGTCAACAGCAAAAGTAGATGATCAAAATCAGAAATTCAATATTAGTGAACGAAGTTCGCGTCAGAACTGTGTGGCGTCGAAGTGATTCAAAAGTATGTGATTGTAAATTATACCAAACATTAACTACTAGTTCAGCTGCCATATATTCGTTATCAGTTTTGACTCCAAAAGTTATAAACTCAATTCGCATCAGAACTAAGAAGTGAAAATAAATTTCAAAACTAGTGGACAGTTAAAATCAAAAATTAAATTATGAAACTGAGGCCACGTAATCATGAGGCAAATAATTCATCCATACTTAATTTTTAATTATCCCAGTTATTTAATTTGTTATGTTTTACGGAAAAACGGCACGAAGCACGGAGCAGAGGACAAAAATAAAAAATAATATGAAAAAATATTGCTATTATTATTAATTAGTAAGATTATTGAAAATTTATTGATTAGGTACTAAATAATTCATACCTACATTCAATTTATAAATGTTCAAGAAATATAATTTTCTTACGTTTTTAACGGAAATCTGCTTTAGTATACTAATTTTGAACCCTGGGAAGGGTAGGTATATAATATTCAGAATCAAAATGCATAGTGCTGATGATGCCTTCACCATGGAGCTCCAGTTCTCCTGGTTCTTACTAGAAAAACTCAACGATTCCTTGCATCGGGAAAAGCAATATGTTGTAAAAGGTGATGAGCAGTTGTCATTGGGCTATTGTAACTTAGATAAATTACAAACTTACCCACTAAAAAGTGAAAAATAAAAACTTTTTTACAAAAAAAACAACCGACTTCCAAAAAAAAAACACTACAAAGTGAAAAATAACTTAATTATTTTTCACTTTGTAGTGTTTTTTTTTTGGAAGATGGTTGTTTTTTTTTGTAAAAAAGTTTTTACTAATGAATATATGCCAAATTTCATCCAATTGAACCCCTAAAAAATAAATAAATTCACTAATATGCAAATTTTTATTCAATTCAGCTGTTTTTCATTTGTTATGTTTTACGGAAAAACGGCACGAGGCAAGGAGCAGAGGACAAAAATAAAAAAATTATATGAATAAATATTGCTATTATTATTAATTATTAATATTATTGAAAATTTATTGATTACTAAATAATTCATACGTTCAAATATTATAAATGTTCAAGAAATATAATTTTCTTACGCTTTTAAAGGAAATCTGCTTTAGTATACTAATTTTGAACCCTGGGAAGGGTAGGTATATAATATTCAGGATTATATTAAAACTATTATAATCTATTAGTTCTTGGCTATAATAAATCAATGTAATAGATAACAGACGCACTTAACGCTAACAGTGCGACAAAAGCGCAACAAGTCACTAAAAGTTGGTAATGCCCTAAAGATAAAAATATCAATCTACCTTCCGGTTTTAATATATTGTAGCCGACTGGGCAAAAGCAATCATTGAGTTATGATTTTGAATCGCATCAGCTACTTTTGAACATTGACATAAATTCACTAACATGCAAAGATAATAATATTTATTGAATTTTCGTTTTGTGTCACATCAGCTACTTTTGAACACTGACAAAAATTCACTAACATGCCAAGATAATAATATTTATTGAATTATCGTTTTGTGTCACATCAGCTACTTTTGAACACTGACAAAAATTCACTAACATGCAAAGATAATAATATTTATTGAATTATCGTTTTGTGTCACATCAGCTACTTTTGAACATTGACAAAAATTCACTAACATGCCAAGATAATAATATTTATTGAATTATCGTTTTGTGTCACATCAGCTACTTTTGAACATTGACATAAATTCACTAACATGCCAAGATAATAATATTTATTGAATTATCGTTTGGTGTCACATCAGCTACTTTTGAACATTGACAAAAATTCACTAACATGCCAAGATAATAATATTTATTGAATTATCGTTTTGTGTCACATCAGCTACTTTTGAACACTGACAAAAATTCACTAACATGCAAAGATAATAATATTTATTGAATTATCGTTTTGTGTCACATCAGCTACTTTTGAACATTGACAAAAATTCACTAACATGCCAAGATAATAATATTTATTGAATTATCGTTTTGTGTCACATCAGCTACTTTTGAACATTGACATAAATTCACTAACATGCCAAGATAATAATATTTATTGAATTATCGTTTGGTGTCACATCAGCTACTTTTGAACATTGACATAAATTCACTAACATGCCAAGATAATAATATTTATTGAATTATCGTTTTGTATCACATCAGCTACTTTTAAACATTTGACAGTAGTTACAAAAAAAAAAAACAATTAAAATAGTAAAGTTTTTCAATTAAGTATATGATTTTTAACCGACTTTTGAAAAAGGAGGAGGTTATCAATTCGGATGTTTATATATATAGGGTGACTGGTAATTAGTGACCGATACTTAAACACGTGATTTTACTCATCATTATGAACAACTTTTACTATGGGACCAAACCTGAAATCGCGAAAAAAAAAATCAGCTGTTCCCTACGTTTTGACGAGTTAGACGAACATAAATGTAGGGAACAGCTGATTTTTTTTTCGCGATTTCGTGTTTGGTCCCATAGTAAAACCAAAAACAACAACCGACTTCCAAAAAAAAACACTACAAACTGAAAAATAACTTTAATTTTGGAAGTCGGTGGCAAAAAACTAAAACACAAATCCAAAGACACCGACTTCCAAAAAAAACACTACAAAGTGAAAAATAACTTTATTATTTTTCACTTTGTAGTATTTTTTTGGAAGTAGGTTGTTTTTTTTTTATAAAAAAGTTTTTATTAATGAACATAATTATGCTTTTTTAGGGGTTCAATTGGATGAAATTTGGCATATATTTAATATGCAAATTTTTATCCAATTCAGCTGTTTTTCCGTAAAACATAACAAATTAAATTACTGGGTTAATTAAAAAATAAGTATGGATGAATTATTTGCCTCATGATTACGTGGCCTCAGTTTCATCATTTAATTTTTGATTTTAACTGTTCACTAGTTTTGAAATTTTTTTTCACTTCTTAGTTCTGATGCGAATTTAGTTTATAACTTTTGGAGTCAAAACTGATCACGAATATATGGCAGCTGAACTAGTAGTTAATGTTTGGTATAATTTACAATCACATACTTTTGAATCACTTCGACGCCACACAGTTCTGACGCGAACTTCGTTCACTAATATTGAATTTCTGATTTTGATCATCTACTTTTGCTGTTGACTGTACCCGTTCTATCTGTCTTTTTTTTTAAGGTGAGCCAGATTCAGTCGGTTATGGTTTCGTAACATAATATTGCTGAAAAACACCTAGGGGGACTACATGACCTAAAGCGCGGTCCGACAGTGACCGCGCTTTAGGTCTGCATAGAAAAGTAAGAGAAGCGCGATGACACAACGCTGGTAATTTATTGCAAAATATGAAGCAATTTATCTATGTATTTACAAAAAGTCTATTGTTTGGACTAAAAAATTAAAACACTAGTGCTTTAGTATGTTGCTTGTAGAATAATCTCACAAAAAATCAAAGTGATCGTATGTGTATTAGTAGGGTTTTTATTGTAAAAAGAAAGTTTTTAGAGGTGTGTTCATGATTTTTTTCTATTGTATCAAATTAGTTGTATTACGTTTTCAACACACTATCTAATTAGCATCCTGAAGAATATCATATTTTTCTGATTACATTGCGTTTAGGTCCTGTAGTCCCCTGTACTCGTAATAACTCTATAGGCAACAAAAACGTATTTGATTTTTGTTACTTATCATGAAAATCTACAGACATGCAGTTTACTATGTGATAGTCAAAGATAAATAATAGTACATTATGATACATGTGTGCTATGTTGATCATTATGCACGAGTGCGGCTCGCGCGATAAGAAAGCCGAGTGTATATTGATTAATGCACACGCGTTTCATACGACGTTTTTCAACACACTTGTGAGGAAAAAAAACAGACTTGTATTGTTAAATATTAACTTGTATGGAAAATGGCGCGCTGGTTTTGTTTTCCCGCGCGCCGTGCCAGCCAGCACTAGCGATGCGCGCGCAACATTGACTCATTTTAAATATATTATTCTATGGCACAGACAAAACCGCTTAACAGCCTATAGAAAAAATATAATAAACACAAACCTAAAAATTGCAAAAAACCTAAGAATTTCGCGGTCTACCACTGCGCATTCACCTTAAATTGTCTGTGGTCCCCTGCGAGTTCATTTTGCGACCAAGGACAATACAGACTATTTAAAAAAAAATTGAAATATAGCCCGCGGATTTTTTTCTTTTGGCATGAAGTCTCTTTGGGCGCTTTCCGAATTAGCCATGAATTAGCTATAATCGCTCACATCACAGCGCTTACATCATCTCACATGCGTTCCAATTTAGATATTACGATTATGACTGCTGAGAACTGGCAACAATTCGGAACTCTCGTGAACGCGCTCACAGTGCTTACACAATGTAAAAAAGATATTATTACAGTATTTCTTTGTATAAACACCACATTTCTTCTTCAGTTCTTCTTCTTTGGTTAGGTGGCGACTGTCAGCCAGAAGCACAATTTCAAAAATGCCACGTTAGTTTAATTTAAAGATGATGCAACTCAAAACAAAACACACACTGACACAACCTCATACACACACTGTCATTTTTGACAGCGCTCACGGTGATATTATTCTAGGGCATGGTCGGCATTATCGCAAGATGGCGAATGTCATGACGTCATCTATGACGATTCACGGTACATCGTTATCGTTATCGCGCTCACGCTAATTCGGTTATTTCCCAATTCGGAACACATCGATTATTTCCCAATTCGGAACGCAGGGTTTGATGAGATTAAAAAAGCGCGCGTCTCCGACTAGTAAATAGTTATCTGTGGTATTACAGAACATGTGGATTAAAGTAAAGAAAAAGCACGCGTTCGTAATACACTCCATTATGGACCTAAAAGCGGTTCAATAAGAGCCACTTTACGAGCAAGTGTGTTGAAAAATACTTTTTTAATACAGTTGCTCAAAAAGTGGTGTATTGCAGGGACGTATAGCGTTCGGGATGTGGGCTATTACATACTAGTGCTTTTTTTTTACCTTTCCCGAACTCGTGCGGTCTCTTTCCCAACTGTCAAAATAATGTCTATTAAAAATAAAAACCAACCATGAAGTTTTTACTAAAGAGTTTTTGTGATTCATACAAATACGTATATTTCTAAAAAGAAGCTACTAATTTATTTCAATATCAGATTTAATGATTTAATTGAATGAGTTAGGTTAGGTTTCATTTCATCTTATTAAATTTCATTTTCATTTCATATCAATAAAAAAAATATACTGAAGACTAAGCTGTATGGATAGTTCCCTTTGCCTACCAAAATGGGTGAAGAAGAAAAAACTCTGCTTATATTCTACGGTTGGCGCCATTTTCCAGAAAAAATGATTAGTTTGAGTTTATTGTGTTTTTATTATTTTATTAAATTGCTTCATTTTTTCGCAACTGTATTAAAAATAGTCGTTCAGTACACCTGCGGAACCGTCATTGCAACTTGTTCCGACTGTCAACCCTCGCCTTCGGCTGTACCTCGGCTCGGGTAGACATTTGTCGGAACTCTTTGCAATGACAGCCTTTCCGCACTTGTAATGAAATATACTATTACGGTCGTGGTCTCAGGAGATATTTTCAATGTTTTTGATTATGAAAAGCTTAAGTATATTTAATATGATTTCTAACAAAAAGAGGGCGACATAGTTTCATCGTTTGACCACAACTGGCTAGACATTATGACTGGCTGACTTCAATATTTTTTGTATATCCGGAGCAGTAACAATTGTTACCTCCCTCTCACTGAAAGGAGAACTGTGTCTCAGCAGTGCAGCAGTGGGAACATTAAGATGAACGAATGTTCTAGTTCTAGCAAAATTCTTGATCCATGTTCTAAATATGTACACGCAATTTCTATCTATTATATTTCATATACTTATATTGTTTATGTTTTTTGTATATATTATAAATTAAAGTTGCTTGTCGTGTAGGTATGGCCTGTGAGTGACCCTGTTTGACCGCGTTGTGATGGGGCTTTCACTATCCTTTAGAGAATTTATTCCGGAAGGTTAATGTGTATTAACATTAAAATTATATAACATAATTAAACCTTGATTTTCTGTTATGTAATAAAAACCGTGCGCTCAATACCTATTATCAACCCACCTCTGCGTGGGTCAGTATAATTATAAATACATTTAATCTTTGTTGTCTAGGTACCTACGCGTTTGTTCATACTTTAGTTTCAACAGTTACGACTGTTCATAAATGCCTACACTTGTTTACGTTTCCAACTCTAAATAAAAAGTATATAGGCTATAAACTGTGTTTTTATCGAGTACAATTTTTTTTTTGTCTTTTGTTTTTCTGTTTGTAATAAAATATATCTGTGTAAGTAAATACTTTACTACCTGATTTTACCGTTTGCTTAGGAGAGTTGGCAGGAAACAGCCGTGTGTCAAATTTCCCGACAGTTTTCAGACTTATTCTCTTCTCGATTCTGTTGTAAATATTTATACTTATAGGTAGATCGAACATACAGTAAGTCTATACTTTTAAATACAAAACGTTCCTACTACAGTATAAATGCTTACCTAAACATTTATCAGATTAAACATGTCACTTTCATAATAGAACAAAAGAAAAGGAATTATGAGTAGGTACAAGGTGTAGTAAACGAAAACGTAAAAAAATTGTCTGTAATCGCCAGACACGAAATCAAAAAGAGCAAACGTGGTAATGTGATTACAGATAGCGCCATCCACGAAGACGCGCCCCACTCTTCTTCCTAATCGCTTACACTACATGTGGCCAACATTCCGCTAGTGTTTTAGTTTTGTCGATACACAGTAATTACTTATTAGTGGGTAATTATTGTGTATCAAAAAATTAAAACACTAGCGGAATTAACTAGCGATAACCACTAGCGGTTAGTAAGAAGAGTGGGGAGCGTCTGCGTGGATAGCACTGTCTTCGATATCCGTGCACTGTCTATACATTATTGGCGTTCCTCCTTTGTTTAAGAACCTACTTACCTTTTCTCTCCAGTGGGACACGAACAGAGAGCAGTGGTGGCCAAGAGAGCAGTGGTGGCCAAGTGGTAACGGCCGCGACTTACGAGTTGTAGGTCGTAGGTTCGAACCCAGACAGGCGCTTTACTTTGTGTAAATTATTTCATCACCATTGCTCTCAAAACGGTGAAGGAAAACATCGTGAGGAAACCGGCATGTCCTAGAACCAAAAATTCGAAGACATGTGACATCTGCCAACCCGCACTGGGCCCGCGTGGTGGATTACGGTCCACTCCCTCTCACTGAGAGGAGGCCAGTGTCCCAGCAGTGGGAACATTATAGGGTGATTATGGGGACACGAACTGATTGATAATATTATGCTTCTTAGACATGCATGGCGCACACTATGCGACTTCCGACTGCTACAGCTCGACGACTAGATACAACGACAGGCAGTGGCCGGCAATTTTCATATATTTTATTCAAAACTCCGCTCACTTGGCGTCGAGTTGGAGAGCCGTCACAACAGGCTAGGGGAGTCGCATGCACGCTCTCACTACTTGTCGCAGCAACTAGACGCACAGACTGTAGACAGTCAAAATTGGCTTTACCAATGATACACCCGCGACTTCCAAAAAATTTCTCAGCCTGAGTAGAAATAACCTTAGAATAATAATAGGTTCAATTACGGGCCACAACCTCCTCAACAAATATCTTTTCAACATAGGCGCCACAGACAGCCCCCTTTGCAGGGGCTGCCTTGACGCCGAGGAATCAGCCGCCCACGTCATCCTGGAATGCGAGGCCGTGGCTTCTCAACGTGCAGAAATCCTCGGAATAATGAGGTCGATCCGCGAAGCCTGTGAAGCTCCCAGGAAGCTTTGTGCTTTTGGGCGGAGCTAGGCTGGCTCTGTTAGCCAGAATCCCCACGCACAACGGACCGAATGAGAGTCTAAGTGCAGAAAAGGGAGTCCTATCATCATCATTATCATCATCAACTAGACGCACGGTGCACGCGCAGTACGCGCACACTGAACGTCAATGGTAAACGACTGATCAGCGTCAGTCTTGCTGTGAGCGCTGAGGAAGGTGTACGGTCTGCAACAAATTTGCATAAGCACAATAAAGTTGAAATTTCTGTGAACGATGGCGCACACCATCCCCACGCCCGCGCCGCAGGCCCGTACCTACATCTGTGTGTGTACACTGGCTAACGTCGAACGAAACAAAAATAATGATACCGTCGCTTTTTCACACGCGCGGCGTAATTACGTATGACCTTGGTGGGTTCATACGATTGCTAAAATTCACATCTTCATAAGAAGTACCGCTAGCGGATAGCGTTGCGTATTGGATTATTAAACAAGTTGGCCTAGGTTCGAATCTCGAGATGAAACTTTAATTTATCTTTTCAACAATATTCTTATCTTTTTTATTATTATTCGATTAATTAATACACGAGAATAATAATGTAATATTTATTTTATTTGTATTATTATATTGTTATTGAAATACGGGATTAAAAAAAAAAAGAAGATTTTTAAGTGATTTCCAAAATTTTATTCGTTATAATTTTATAAATAAACTTTTAAAACAGTTTATTTTCTCATAAAAAACAATTTATTGAAGTAAAGCATGTGAACTACGACCATTAGACTTAAAATATTGTAAGTATCTTTAATAAAATAATATTGTTCTATAATTGCGGTTATAGCTTAAGTATTCATTTTCATTATGAAAAGAAGATTGAAACTATAAACCTCAAAATAATCCTTAATACGGTTAAGACACAATATTATTTTAATATTACTAAAATCAATTTGTAATTTATAACTTAATACGTTGTATAACCCCCATTATTATCCATGCTATCAAGTAAACGCTGGCGTATGGATCCTATAATATTTAAACATATTTCTGCATATTTCCTTGCAATGCAACTTCATCTGGTAACTGGTTGGTTAAAACCACTTGTTTCTTATTCACTGACCAGCTGGGGCCTTCCACTGTCGATCGCGTTCGACTGGCAAGGACCCTCTGACCTTTTGACCTTCCTACTCACAGTAGGTAGGTAATTTCTCTAAAACAAAAAAGGAATATTGTAAGGCTACTAGCAAAATAATAAAATATTATTAACTACCATTTTGAAAAAAAATATTTTGAAAATAGTTCAAATGTTACAAAATGATAAGATTATAATTTATACTTAATGCTATATTCATCATTCCAAAAGTAAATAAATAAACTCTTGGAAATATATATTTTTTCTTCTATTTAGACCCTATGGTAAATATAAAACGTTTAATAAAATAACTACAAGGATCAGCAGTTATACATTAATTAAATAAATGTTCGATAAAAGAATTAAATCATAATACTCACAGTCAGTCCGGTTTCATCAAATATTTGTGGTATAATATTAAGTCCACTTTTACGCAGCGCGATAATATCCGCTTTCATCTCAATATTTAAATTTGCTTGCGTTTCAAAATGAACAACACCTCTAATAGATTAAACACACTTCACTAACCCACAATATCAAATTATTATCAACCAACAAAGAACCACAACATTCTTTCGCGGTGAATGGTGCATCTGTCCACCTTATAATTTATTTATTAAGATTTCTGTGGGTATAATCATAAAGTTTTACGAACTATGTGAACAAGACGAACATGACACGGAACTATATTCAATAGCGTGATTATTCGAGTAATATGCGGGTGTGTGTGTCAAATTACTCATTAAAAGAAGGTCGTAAGTCACTAACTAAACTTCAAACTATAACTTTGCGATTTTGCTTAAGGACTTTTGGTCTATTATACTGTACGTGTTTGTCTGTGCCGTAGGTATACCGACGTGGATATGTTCGATGTCGATGTTTTCGAATCCCACGACGAAGCGCGCCGAATACTGAAAGAAAATGTTCACTTTCTGCACCACGTCTATCGTAACAATTAGACACATATGTAAACGACAACTTTTGCAACAAATATAATAGGTAGGTAGTTACGTATAAATTCAACATGCAACTATCTTAAAAACAGTCTGAATAAAAATCTTTAACGTCACTAAAAGTAAACATGATAGGTAGGTACATACCCCGTTAATTGTTTCCTGGATAATTATGCAAAGGGCTTGCGAATATTATAGATATTAATTTATGCAATAAGTTAAGGGACCGGGTGTTTGGCGCCTGTCCAGCTTTGTCATAATTATGTACAACAGATTGAGCTGATTAATTGACGAGACTGCCAAAGACTTTTCGTATTAAAATGTTAGTTTCAGTTTCAGAAAAGGTTTCGACCAAAAGTTATAAATACTCATCAGGTAATGGTTTTTCAAATTTTAAATACCTACTAGATATTTATATTTCGTTGCATGGCTATACGCAGCTTATCCCATTTTTCGTGCACGTCTTTGAACTTAAGCCGCTGTCGAGAAGTCAGCAGAAAAACCAATTACACACTTTGCCAGATCTAGAAATCTATATACACGGTCGGAAAGCACTTCACAGATGAAACCATTTCTGACTTATGTTAGGGGTTACCCCTTATTCCAAAACGTGGTTTGGGTTACGATAGAGTAGATTATACCTAGAAACTGTGTTAAATCACGATTTGGAATAAGTGCAGGAATAAATGAAAGAAACAATGGCTGTGTGCCAGTGTTACGTAATCATTACGGAGTACTCAATCACACTAATATTATAAAGGCGAAAGTTTGTGAGTGTGTGTGTGTTTATATGTTTGTTACTTCTTTACGCTCAAACGGCTGGACCAATTTTGATAAAATTTTATATGGAGGTAGCTGACATCCTGGATTAACATATAGGCTATTTTTTATCCCGGTATTCCCACGGGATCGACATTTACGCGGGCGCAAACCGCGGGGCGCAGCTAGTTTGTTTATACAGGGTTATTTGTAAAACACCAGTAACCTCTTAAGAGGTCATTGTACTCGTCATTATGAACAACTTTTACTATGGGACCAAACCTGAAATCGCGAAAAAAAAATCAGCTGCTCCCTACATTTTGACGAGTTATACGAACATAAATGTAGGGAACAGCTGATTTTTTTTTCGCGATTTCGGGTTTGGTCCCATAGTAAAAGTTGTTCATAATGATGAGTACAATGACCTCTTAAGAGGTTACTGGTGTTTTACAAATAACCCTGTATATAAACTTTATTGTACACCACAAAGTTAAATAACAAAAAATATATCGAACACTACAAAACATACAAGCGGTAATTGTAATGTTTTGAGTGACGCGGTTCACACATTACTAACGTATTTATACTACATCGGTAGACACAATAGATAGCGCACCCTACTTATTTCACTAAATAGTTTTTATTTGACATGAAAAATTTTCGGTAAGAACTCAATATTTTATACTTTCATTGAGGACGACATAGATTCTTTTTTAACGAACCCTATTACTAAGACTTCGCTGTCCGTCCGTCCGTCTGTCTGTCACCAGGCTGTATCACAAGAACCGTGATAGCTAGACAGTTGAAATTTTCACAAATTATGTATTTCTGTTGCCGCTATAACATCAAATACTAAAAACAAAATAAAATAAATATTTAAGGGGGGCTCCCATACAACAAACGTTTTTTTCTGCGTTTATGCCTTCTGGTACGGAACCCTTCGTGTGCGAGTCCGACTCGCACTTGGCCAGTTTTTTCAATTACTTATTCAATTAAAAATTTTAAGATGCGGCGCAGTACCTTTATATTGAAGAAAGGACCTAAATCATTAATGCGGATTAACCACCAATCCTTCGCTAACCGCTATTGTATCCCAAGAGACTAAGAAGAGCGGATTAGAAGACCTCCTTGTATTTACACTTTCTTTTACCGTTTTGTACCTATACAGGGTGTGACGTGTGGCAGGGACATCGACGCGCAAACTGTAGTGTAGAATTGTTATGTCGGTTATCAAAAGAGCTGTTTCACAGAAAAGTGCAATACCTACGCGGTCAAAATGTATGGCACAGCTATTTTTAGAGTTCCGTATCCAAAGGGTAATAAAAACGGGACCCTATTACTAAGACTCCACTGTCCGTCTGTCTGTCTGTCTGTCACCAGGCTGTATCTCATGAACCGTGATAGCTAGACAGTTGAAATTCTCACAGATGATGTATTTCTGTTGCCGCTATAATAACAAATAATAAAAATTTAAAGGGGTAGGTATAAAACAAACGTTTTTTTGGCCAAAATTAGAACAAGCGACGCCATCTTGTTTTTTAAAATATATATTTCCTGTGTACATTTCACAAAACAATTGCACGAATGTTTACCAACACGTACCAGAAGATCCTTGTACCAGTGTAGATAGGGACTTTAAAAGAAAGAGGAACTTACCTATCTAACATTGTACCTATAGGTCGCCGCAGCGCAGGATGCTTTACGTGTTCTTTCAGTCTTGAAAGGGATCGTGTCATAAGTCGGCCCCTCTCGGGTCCTATCAACTGCAGCTTAACCGTGCTATTTTAACGATGCAATTACCTTCAGTAACAGACCGGACATTTATGTTATGCTCTCGAATGAACTACGGCTCTGCATCGCATTATTGTGCGGTCACGGAAATTAATTGTTAAACAAATTGACGTAGCGTGTACTTACTTACTGTCATTCTTTGACAGATGTGAAAGAATGTCAGAATGTCAAAGAATGTCAAAGAATGTCATTAAGTTGTGATTTGAATATACGGACTATGCAAGTTTAACTTCCCTGACTTCACATAAAATTCTATTTATTTTCGTTGGAACCAACTTTTGAATCCCAGTTTAATATTTTTGCGTTGGATCCCACAAAACATTATTATGTATTTCCGTTTCGGATCTACGCTCTTTAGGAGACAGAATTAAATAACCGCACCTTTATTTGTGCACATAAAATTAATGAGAACTCGTTATAATGAAGATCATTTTACCTTTGCTTGAAACAGTTTTCAGAGAGTTTAAAATATTTTGGGGCATTTTTAAAGTCAATATAAAAATAACACAAAATAACAAACAGATTCCGCTGGTATCTAAAAAGAAACCAATCCCCGCAGCTCTATAGTATATTTAATCTTCTCACCAACAAAAAGTTGTATACTCAATAAATAAGCGGATTGAGAGATACCTAAATATCCGTTTTAGAGACACCCACCGCTCACTCTTTCATTCCAACTCTATAAGAATTTATACAGATGTTAAAAAAGAACAGCTAGACAAAATGTTGAAGGATTTTCTTATTTTCGTCTGTCGAAAAATTTTGAGAGAAAATATCGAAGAAGAGTTGTTACTTGATAATTTCCTGTATATTCGAAAATGTTATTACATACATATTTTATATCCTTATCAGATCGTTGGGAACAAGCTATTACATAAATCATGAATAAAAAAAAACCTATTTACAAAAAAAAAACAACCGACTTCCAAAAAAGACACTATAAAGTGAAAAATAACTTTAATTTCGGACATCGTTGTCGCTGGGTTCGCATTTTCGTTGTTTGCCACCAAGTTATAATTCACTTTGTAGTGTCCTTTTTGGAAGTCGAGTTATTTTTTTTTTTGTAAAAAAGTTTTTGTATTTCACTTTTAAGTTGTACTTTCCCCACATAAATTCGTATAACACTACTTGCTATGCAAATATCAATGACAGGAAGTCATTCTAACATCATCAGTATAAACTAAGTGGCAAAAGTATTATTGACGCAAACTCAAAAACTACCGAAGCAAAATTAATAAAATTTATATGGGACCACCCCTGACCCTGAGGCATACCATATCCATTTAAAAAAATAATTTTTGAAATCGAATCCAAATTTCCGGAGATATCGCTTATAAAACATTAAAAAAATAAACATACAGTCGAATTGAGAACCTCCTCCATTTTGAAGTCGTTTAAAAAAGCACTGATGAGCAAGGATAACTCATAGAGTCGTGTTTGCCGCCCACGAAATATATAACTTTTAGATTATATACACGAAATATATAACATTTACTAGGCTTTTGTCGAGTTTTGTTTATATGTTATTCAAGACACGTTTTCTTCTTCGAAATTGTATCTTTCTATGTGACCGTAAAGTTATTTGTCCCATGTAGTACTTACAGAATATTAATTAATAAATGCCGACTGGTCCAAACTTCATGCGGCCAGAGGGCTAGCTTGTTCTTTGGCCAAAGAATTAGCATGTGCTGCCGGTCTTTTGGGCAAGTTTCCAGATGACAGCGATGCGAACGAGTACATAGACAGAAGTGGCCAAAATACAAAAAAAAAAATTGTATTTATTTATTTGTAGGTATGTTTAATTAATTAGTTATTTAACTCAGACCTAGTGTAAATTGTTGCGTTTGTATTTATAATCATATTAATAAATAATTAACACCGCTGAGCCCAGGCAGCTTAAGAAAATACCATCCAAACATTTGTTTACGTGCTAGGCCTCTGAATAGGGTGTTGTTATCAGTAACTTAGCGTTAATTAACTTTCACTCTGAAAGTTGCCCCGAAAACAGGGTGAAAATAATTTACAAAATATGAAACTGCTTTTAGCCTTAATGAGAAAAGAATGCAACATGTGTCGACACCCTTGCGCCATCCCATCTTCCTAGCATGGTGGGCTGTGCTGGGGCGGCTGCTGTAGGTGCGGAAAACCTCAAACAGCGAAAATATTCCAACCTGATTGGGAGTTATATGTTCGAGCCGTTTGAGATTGAAGCACTGCAGGGCCATGGGGTCCGAGTGCCCACTTGGTTTTTCGAGATATCGCCAAGCAGTTAGTCGACTCTTCACGTGACCAGAGAGCTGGCCAATTTCTTGGAAAAAGAATTAGCATCGCCATACGACGTGGCAATGCTGCTAGCCTTTTGGGCACGTTTCCTGTTGACAGCGATGCGGACGAATGTTTTGATGCCCGGATTCTTTTGCTAATTTTTTCATATACATGCACATATTATTATTTTTAATGTTAGCGTATATTATATAAATATTATCTTGATTATGTACATAAATATGAGAAAATCTAATAATATCCTGAGAAGTTGATGCCAATAAAGTTTGTTTGGCACCGCCAACGCGTAAATTAGTTTATTGTGACATTTTCTTTCTCGGAGTTTTCCAACTTAATTGCGACAACATAAGACTTCGGGAGGCTTTTGTGCTATTGCAAAGTAAATAAACTCTTTGTCAGTTTCTTAGAAACTCGTAGACCGTAAAATGAAACACAATGACTGGAAGCGTAGGGGCTTAATCTAAACTACATGATCCCATCTAAGGACCCCATATCGTGGCATCCACTGACAATAATATACGTGATCCAAATTGTTAACGGCCCATCGGGGAAATTCTTTTTCAATTTTCATTTTGGGGAACCGAAACGTAAGGTGTTATTATTTATAGGTTAATAATGTAAAAAACTACGGTATTTTCCGAAGCTTTTCTCTTGCACTTTTGGGATTTAGTTACTACCTATACCTACTCACCTATATTATTTCTCACATTTTGGCGATGACGGTTTTGGCCACCTGTCTATTGTTATATTACCTGAACATAACCGCGGACCTTGGCCTGCTCTGCCTCTTAGAATTTCAAAAGAAACCTCGAACCACGCTTTCCGTCCTGTATAAAATCGAGCTCAGTGAGCCAGACTCAACCGAGAAAATAAGCTTTATCCAGGACAACAGTTTTTATTATAAACAATATACAAATTATATAAGATACGTTGACACGACCTATCGCCACCCGTTTTATGATAATTCATAGGTATTCCCAACCTAAACACACAGACTACTTGTGAGACGTATCTGTCAACCTTGAGTGTCTGCTGGGAATGTAAATAAACTTCGAGAAACAAGTCCCATCTGGAAAAATAAATGAAAGATCTTTAAATCGTAAATACGGTATTCCAATTCAAAATAACTATGATTTAAGTTGGTTTTCAAGAACTCAAGAAGAACTCAAGAATTTTCAGTAGGTACCTATTCCTTTTTAAATGAAAAAGTAAAGGGGTGTTAAATCGCAGTCCCTGCGCTCTGATTACTTTTTATAACTGGTCCGTTGGTTCGCTTTTTATGTATAGCTGGAAAAGATTATGCTTCCATAAATTTTCTTTATTTTACTGAGAAATATTTACAAACTTTTATATTTTAATTCACGCAAATCAATCGAAATATTTTAAAGAATTTTGCAAATAAATATACCTAGTGTTAGTGTTTAGTATTGCCTTTCGATCAGAAAAACAACTCGATAGGAGTATTTTTCTTATCGCATCGACGCTAATATAAGCCCGGTATTAAAATAGTTATATCACAGATGAACTATAACTACAAAAAAGTACAGACGCCAGCACATAAAGGTACTACAATCTGTCAAATTTATTTAATAGAGTCAACCTTATCGCTAAAATATAAGGTTCAAAGTTGATTGGGAAAGTTTGACACTTTCGGGTAGCTTGATGTACTGGCTTCTGTACCTTGACCGTCGTGTTTAAGGCCCATTCTTAACAAAGATGCCTCGTGTATTTTACTACAGCAGAATTCTAATTTCTATTCTACAGCATTCTGCTGTAGTAAAATGATATTTATTAGCTACTAGAATTGTCGCACTGACAGGTGTCAGTGCGAAAATTCTAGTAGCTAATAAAGATCAAATTCGCTTAACACGTATTCGTTTACATGAAACTGACAGGTGTCCAGAACGCATTCTCTCGTCGGCCGAACTGTAACAGTCATAAATGTCTTCCACAGGTGACCTAATGGATGTGCTGGCACTGTTCACGTCATCGGTGAACTTCGTACTGTACTGCAGCATGAGCCGACAGTTTCGCTGCACCTTCGCCCGCCTCGCGCGCCGCATGCTGTCTGCGGCAGAGGAGCCCGCCAAACTAGCCAATAAGTTAGAACCGACCACGCAGGTATCACAATGTTAGGACACCTAGTTTATTATCAGTGTTAAATATTTGTGAGTAACATCAGTCTAGCACGTTGTAAGGCCCGCTTTGCGAATTGATGATTTGAAGATGAAAAGGTCAAAGCCCACGAAATTCAAAGGGCTTTGGTTAAAATCAATGGGGCTTGTCATTAAATATTCTTTACATAAACAAGACACAACTTTTAGTAACACACCCATAAAAAGATTTGCCTGTAAAAAGCTATGCTTAGCTTGTAGCGGTATCTACAACGCCACATGAGAACAACGCGTCATACTGACGTCACGCAGAATCCTGCATCTCGCATGCAGAGTTTACCGCGCAACTAGCATAGCTATATACAACGGCCCGACATGAATCATCGGGCAGTTGCCCGCCAGACATAACGCACGTCTGGTCGGAGGATCCTCCCTTTTTCTATAGAGTATGAGTCAACTTTACACCCTCTTCCTCATACTCATACCTCTATAAGCTAAATAAAAAACTTGAATACAATTACTGGAATCACGTCCCAAAAGTTGTGAGATGTTTATCTCCCAACTTTAGCGGCTTCAATCGGTATCTTGGGGTCCAGTTTCAGACGTAGTTACACAAAATTTGCTTCGTTTAATCGTTGCCATCTCATAACGTTTACATTAACAGATAAATATGTATTGTATTATGCGTATAAATGTTCAAAGAACATTATTTACTTAAGTAGGTATAACCTTCTTACTAGGCTTATTATTATTGAGTACAGCTATTATATTGTCTACACAAAGAAAAATAAGTTATAATTATGATTATGTTATTTTCTTTGAAGCGTAATTTAATGTCTGAAATCTTTTACTTAGAATCATAGTTGTCTAAAGTTCTTTAATCTAGATAGCAGAATTCATGTTCTGATCTTCAAAGGCCAGAATCAAACATCATAATTTATCCTAACTTTTGTCCAATTAAACGACCAGTCTTTAATTTTTTAGCAGACCGGAAAAAAATGCTTTATTAAAATATGTAGGTATGTTTAAATAAATACTAAACTTAATGTCAATTAATGTACTTAATTTCGTTTTAACTATTTTTTTGCTACAAATATTTTTTACCTACCTACCAAATGTACCTACTAAAAATCGTCTCAAGCCTGAAGAAAATTATGCAAATAGATAATAAAATATATTTGTTACAATCATTAAAAAAGAAAAATATTTTAAAATAAAATTCCCTTATCGATCTAGGGTTCGATTCCCACGTCGTGGAAAAAGATAGTGGGTTTTCCCAAATGGAAGTTATTAATAGCAGCCCGGAGTCTGGATTTGTGCCCGGGTGATGGCTCGCCCCCTATTACATGGTACCTACTTAAACATACCTGGTGATAACTTGGTGTACTACCTATATGCACGTCTGTCATACCCTTCGAGGAATATAGGTGTGATGTTATAAAACTATTCTGAATAAAACTTTGATGACGTCATACGGTAACCTTCGGTCCTGTAACAGATACCGATACTTTTATAAAACGACGATAATCCTATAATCTCTTCATTTGTTTTAAGCTAATCGTGTTTTGATAGCTCATATGTGCCGCTACGCTTTTGCAAATAAACCATTATGAACGGATTTGATAAATTTTCCATCCGTTTTAATATGATTTTCAGACTTGTTTATCAACCATTTTTAGTTTATCTTCCATTATTCGTCAATGGTGGTCGAATAACAGAATTTCCGTTAGAGATTTGAAACAGAGTCGATTTTTTTAAATTTGGGTCTTATTTAAAGTAGTTTTCTAACTCTCTCTATACAAATTAATTGAGAAATGCTACCATTAGTATGCTTAATTAGCATTTCTCAATTAACATTATTACCAATTTCTCAATTAATTACCAATTGGTAGAACAAAGATGGATCTCACTCTCGATATGTCCGAGTTACCATATTGTTCAAAGGATGATGGAATTATAATTAATTGTAACATCCATCTCGGGATTAGGTGGTGGTGACGTCACAATGACCAGTAATAGACGTGTCTGCTAATTGAGTGATTGTTTGTTCACAGGTCACCGGGCCGCTATAGCGCCAAATCCCCGCCCTCATCAGGGTGGTAGAAGAGAGTATTATATAAATAACGATACAGGTAAGAAACAAACATGTATTTCAGTACTTTGTGGAGCACCTAGAGAGTAGTAAAAACTTTTTGTGTTTTCAGCTTAGTGCGTTTTATACTCAGTATACCTAAGTATGTCATGAATATCCTTTTATCACAGTGTGTTTGTACATTTCTTTGTTCAGCATAATGTAGTTCCACTCTTTTAGTAAAAAATAGTTTATATTATGCTTCTACTTTATCTGCACTAAGCTTGATAACAGTCTACTTTCGCAATGTAGAAAAAAACGGTATATAGTATTTTATCGTGCACAAAATATCAGGATGAATATACAACTCTAACTTAAGTATACAACATTAGTTTGTGTTTATACTAAATCCGAAAAGGGGGTCATTGTACTCATCATTTTGAACAACTTTTTCTATGGGACCAATCTTGAATCGCGAAAAAAAAATCTCCTGCTGTTTCTTCATTTTGGCGATTTAAGTGAACACAAATGTATGGAAGAGCTGATTTATTTTTCGAATTTAATATTCTTTTATAAAGTCATATGTGTAGTTGTGGCAGAATGTAGAGCCATCTGTCATGCTACTGCATCTATCTGTGCTATATGCTGAATTAATAAATAGTTAACCCAACATATATAAGTACATAATCAGGACCACAAAGCATTAGCATAATGATGTTTATGCGTTAAATATGGACCGATGGGATTAACGTCCTATTCTCACACGTTTGTGCTTGCCAAACACAACAAACCAAAGATTTGCCTATACAACGTGATTGAGTGACGTAGTTGCATCTTATGGTCCAGTTTCAATCACCATCTGTTCTTTAGTGGCGGCTCCATTACTGAACCGTTATGAAGTGTCAATCAAACGAGTATATCAGTGGGTTTTGATCACTGTTTCGATGTTTTATTTAGCTGCTTGATGATCAATCGGTTCTGACTGATTTTCCCTTTTGATTTCGTGGCCCGTTTTTGTTTGTTTTTATTTTATTTTTTTATTGCTGAATGGAGGGCCCATTGGGCTGGACCAGAGGGCTCTTGACCTCGATCACGCCTGATGGAAAGCGATGGATAAGGTCTTTGATGGAACGAGCGTGCCCAGAAGATGCCTAAGGCCCTGGAACTCCCACGCATCGACGAAACACAGCAGGCTGCTTGACGCCGGACTCCGTTGGGAGGGTGGTCGCAAACCAGGCGGGCGCAGGGCGTAGTCCTACCACCGCAAGGGAAGAATTGGCCAGTCAAATACACATTATTTGACTGGGTGTGACTGTCCAGGATGCGCCGAGCGCTCGGTTCAATTGAGTGTAACTGGCGGAACAAACTGCGCTACACGAGGAGGCTTCTTTATGCATCCCAGGTCTAGACTCTACAGACTAAAACAGAATATTGCCAGCCAGACTTTTGTCATTTGGCATAATTTATTAGTTACAGTCCGTTCACGGTTATTTTGCCTCTGACGCAGCAACCGAACAGTAACCTTATAGTAAAGATAATAAAGATCACTGTGATTTAGACAGTGAAGCAAAATCAAAGGTAAAAAAAAAGTTATGTGTGGTCATACATATAAAAAATATATATTTACGCGTCGACTTGAGAACCTCCTCCGTAGCTATAACTGAGGAGGAACTGCGTCTTCGTTTTAAGACGTGTCAACCAAAACTTTGATTAGAAGTAGTCAATAGGTACTTATTATACATCATAGGTAGTTTTCTTTCTATTCAATTACAATGTTTAAAATGCTTGAAACAAAGTCGTGCAGAGGTACCTAATATTCCTTTATTTCAAGTCGCAAAGTCACTCAAGAAGCAGCTGTCAGAAGCCTCCTTGAATCTAAGATATATTTGAGTGACGTTAAGATTATAGAAGTATTTCGAGAAAACGGTATGACAGTAATTCCACGATCGACTTCACTTATTTAGTACGCAATATTTAGGTACTGGATCTCGATGCCTAACAAGTCTCTAGTGTCACGCTTCATTTTATTGCCAAGGATACGTGACATCGACGCACTAGGTCTGGATGATATAATCTAAATGGATTATATTATCCAGACCTAGTGCGTCCATGTCACGTACGGAGTAGTACACGTTACCGAGTTATTTGTTGGGTTACGCATCAACCTGAGAAGAGATACCAATCTTGATCAAAAGCAATTTATTTCAATGAAACCTGAGCCAGCATAGAAAGCTTGGACAAACATAACTAGGTCAAGGGCTCTAAGCCTATTATGTGTTTGTGAATTTAGGGGACATTTTTAAACCAATTATGTTTATAATTTGTGATAATGAAGTCATTTCATTTTCTGTTTCAAATTGAGCATTTCATTATTAGGATCTTTAGCTTTCTAGGTCCGTGGCTAAATAATAACAGCCGCACAGGTCGATCGATCAGGTTAAGCTCCGCTTGCTGCGGTTGGTTTGTGGATGGGTGACCATCTTTACATACCGAGACCCCTCCGTGCCTCGGAAAGCACGTTAAGCCGTTGGTCCCGGCTGTCATTAGTGGATCTTTGACAGTCGTTACGGGTAGTCAGAAGCCCGAAAGTCTGACAACCAGTCTTACCAAGGGGTATCGTATTACCCCGTAAGGTAAATGTACCAATACTCGTCGGGTTTTGAAATTCACTGACTTTGAAGAACTGCTGCGTGAAAAATATTTAATTTAGAACGAAACTTTTTGCATGACGAAATAGAAAAATTATCCGTTATTCTAAATAAGTTTTATTGTTTATCATTTTTAGTGATAATAAATACTTATTGAAGCAAATGTGAAAAAAGGACGATTTGTACCAGTACTCGCCAGATTTGTACTATTAATCATCAAAAGGACCCAGTAGTCGTCAATTTTTGATGCTAATATGAACTCTTAGGCCTTTAACATAGGGTTCAAGATGATTACACATTAAAACAAATTGTGTTTGTCTTTCATAATAATAATTATGAGTGGCAAGTCTAAGAAACAGAAGGTAGGTGAAGACCAAATCGCAAGAAATTACTAAAGGTTGTGAGGTATTAGCAGAGTAGGTAGGTAAATTCTAATATATTTTTGCTTAAAAAATTAAGATATCAGAATCACAGAATCGGTTTTTATCAGAATAAATTTTCACGTAAAACGTCGTTTCAGTCTCTAGTAAATTCAACATTTTTGACCGACAAAAGCATGTAACATTTCAACCCTTAATAACTAAGAGAATTTGAATGCTAGGGATTACCCAATCATTAGATTGAGCATTTAAAATATTGGTCATAATTGTACAAATTTTGAAGCAAAACATAATTTGCCTTTGACGTCTCATCGCAAGTGCAGGCGCATACGCCCGTCCCTCCTTTTTCAATATGCGTCGAAATTTCAATTAGTGTCATAGTATAATTTTGAAATAATCGAGTTTGTTTATAGTGTACCCCGACGACGCTTTAATTTAGCTACATATCTTTTAATAATTACTATTAGTGTTTGATATTTCCAACTTCTTAATGCCCAGAAATCTTCATAAAAGGGTCAGTTTCAAAAGTACATAGCAATGAAACCTACACGGTTGTTTAATTTAAAAATAAATGCAAAATTACTACCACTTTTGGGTGCTTTTGTGAATCAATGATCAATCAATCAATCAACTCCGCCTATCGCAGTCCACTGCTGGACATAGGACTCTCCCAGACTGCGCCACAACACCTTAGTGGGGGGGGCATTCCACACTACGCTTGCCGATACGCGGTCTCCACTCCAGAACTCGTCTGCTCCACCGGCCATTGGTCCTTCGACAGACATAACCAAAATTTGTAGACCAGCCCGACCGTCAGTGTCCACGTTTCAGCACCGTAGGTCTGTCGGGCAGGGCGCACTGGTTAGTCTTCAAACACTGCGGGATAGGCGACGAGAAGACTTGACGAAGTTTTCCAAATGCTGCCCAACCCAACTGGATCCTTCTGTCGCCCTCTTTCTCAAAGTTGTGTCTACCGAGCTGGATGACTTACCCTGAATTGCTTGAATCAATGAAATTTCGTCATATTTGCCAAAAGGCTCCATCAAACCGTCAGATATTTATATATTCAATATCAGGAAATGTAACACTTTAGCACAGAATAACTTTTATTCGCCATGAATATCCTTTTAAAAATTGTCAAAATCTGAGTTTTCAAAGTCAGATTTTAGGAAAACCCACAATTTATTCATCAGATTTGCTTATTTAAGTCGTTATGGGTCCGGGCCGCACATTATCTTACGATAATCAACGACTTTGTAGATCACTTTAATTTGGCCCTTTTTTGAAATCTGAAAGTGAACTCTTGACCACGGGGCTCCCATCAGAAACTTTGGCAAAAATATTTTCGGTGTTCTCTCGTCATGCCGCAGCTAGTCAGCTATCAAATTTTCGCCCTGCATATGCTTGTTCAAAAACCCTCTGGGCTCTCCCCTAACATAGCAAAATAATTTCAAATGTCGTCTCACCGGCCGTAAATCTGGCCAGAAATGAAAAATCAAAGTAAGCTTGTATCTTATGGAATGCAATGAATCTCAAAAGCCCAGTGCCGAGCAAATCCACAGCTACGGCAGTATCAGAAAACGAAAGAAAATTTGCAGCAAAAAAGATAAAGATATCGTCTCATATAGACCGTAAATCTGCTTAGAACTGAAAAATATCACATACGGTGAAAGGTTTTTTATAAGGAGTGCAATGCAACTAAGTCCAGTCTCGGGCAAATACAATGGTTAAGGCAGTATTGGAAATCGTATGATTTTTTTTACAAAAGCCTTTGAAGATAATTCGCTACATAACGACTAAATCTGCTCGAAATTATAAAAAAGCCAACCAAAGAAAGTTTTAAATCGTATGTTTCACAATAAGCCTAAAAATATAGTTATAAGCTAATTCAAAAGCTAGGCTAGCTAGGGGGCAGATTTAAAAAAATATTCAAGTATTAACCTGAAAACTTAAAAAAATCATCGACAATCGTCTAGTTATTAATCGGCGGCATCGTGTCATAGTGCAAGTGCGTACATGAGTCAAGATTACGAGAACATTAGGAAGTTTCAACGGCAGAAGACTTAGTAAGGAGACACCTCTTTATAGGAGAGGATTTTATTGGAACTGTACCAACCGCGCTCAAAATGAGTGAGTTACTGTTGGAAAACTAGCATCAATTAGCGAGAGGTTAATTACAACATAGTATTATACCTTTCTCATTATGACAGTTTAGGTTATACCTGAGAATACTTTTTACGGGCTGAGTGAGTAGAGCGTGCTTACGATAGGTACAGCGAGCGAAGCGAGCCCTTTACAATTAACGCAAGACCTCATACACCCCAATTAGAGTATTGAGTTAAAAGCATAATACAATAATCAAAACTTATTTTTTTTTAAAGCTAACTATTATTATTAAGAAAATCGTGTTGACCCTAACATTATTTTATGCATTTAAAATTGAGTCTTATGGCTTTGAAATAAGATTTAATTTTCTTTGGCTCAATCACCGGTCAGTATGGCAAAATACATAATTTTTGAAAAAATACCTTTATTAAAAGTTACTGATATCGATTCAGTAGTCAATTATGAACAAACTACTTTCAGGACTTGCGTTTATTCTGTTACACCTTGTATATGTTTGTACAGACGCCAAGCACATCAAGCTATTACAATCTGTCCAATTAATTTAATAGATTTTCAACTTTATCGCTAAAGCATAAGGGTCACGAGACGAGTTTAAAGACAACTAATTGAGCGGGTCCCAGTAATCGTCAAAATAGCACTTGAAATGACGAGTTCTGGGTCAAGTAGGAATTTTTAGGTACCAATAGATGTCACGTTCGAAAAAAAATACTTTTATGATAGAACTGTTCCAAACTTCAAGTTACATCATTAGCAAATTAACATAACTAATTCATCAAATGATCAAACTTACCGTAGACCCCACTGAAGGTACGTAAATCAAAAAACAAAACTGCGCGCTGAGTTTGACATTTAGCAGTTAAGCTTGCAAAAAGATGAAAAAATTGTGGGAGACACTTTTCAAGTAAGATATCTCAGCCACCATTACAGTTAAAACTCAGTGTTGTTATTTTAATTGTTCAATATGTTACCAAAAATAGGTTGCCATAAAATTGGCCAATTAAATATTTAATAGAAAAAGATATTGAAGTTTTTAGACAATTTGACGACTTCTGGGTCACTGTCGACTTCACCCGCGTTTACCTTAACTGGGTTGTGAAGGTCAGATAGGCAGTCGCTCCATGTAAAATACTGGTATTCAGCTGCATCCGGTTAGACTGGAAGCCGACCCCAACATACTTGGGAAAAGGCCAGGCAGATGACGATCTTTAGCTTTAAAATAAATGTGTAACGTGTATCTGTGTTCAGTCTGTGTATCTGTACAATTGACTAACTAGGTTTTCACTAACCAACATTGCATCAACATTAGTTAATCCATCTTACATAATTATGCATTATCCCAGTCATTAGACTGGGATAATGCATAATTATGTAACACCAACTTTTTGTCAAAGTATTAAAATTCGGTCGACATTTTTTTTACTTTTTAACCAACTTCCAAAAAGGAGGAGGCTATATGTTCGACTTTATATATGTTTTTTTTTATGTATGTTCACCGATTACTCGAAGACGGCTGGACCGATTTAAAAAAATCTTTTTCTGTTTGAAAGGGTATACTCTCGAGGTGGTCCCATTATCATCAAGTTGGAATCTGATGAGAGGATCCCATGGAAATCGAGGGATACCCTCAAATTTTACAGGCAAACCTATCGCGATTTGGGTATTTTTTAAAGTAACTTGAGCATTTGCTCTCGGAAATCATCATTTGGTAAAGTGGAGCTGATGATGAAGACCACAGATGGCCATCGGAACTACTCAATGACAAATATTTCACGGGTTGCGATTCGATTACTTTAATATAGTTGCTAAGCAATTTGTGCTCGTCACAATGCGTATGGTGAGTGGTTGTGGTGTTGAGGAGTTCTCCTGGTTCTTACCAGGAGAACTCCTCAACAATTAACGCCCCAGCATCGGGAAAAGCAATATTTTGTAACATGTGATGAGCAGTTGCCATTAGGCTATTTATCGTGGGTTCGATTCCCACCCAGGACAAATGTTTGTGTGATGAGCATGATCATTTGTTCTGTGTCTGGGTGTAATTTATCTATATATGTATGTATTTAGAAATATATAAGTATGTTTATCAGTTGTCTAGTACTCATAACACAAGCACTGCTTAGCTTGAGACTAGACGGCGTTGTGTGATAGTTGTGGAATATTATTATTATTATTATTGTAACTTAGATAAATTACAAACTGACCCACTAAAAAGTGAAAAATAAAAACTTTTTACAACAAAAAAAAAAACCGATTTAAAAAAAAAAAAACACTACAAATTGAAAAATAACTCTAATTTCGGAAATCGGTGTCTTTGGTTCTGCATTTTCGTTTATTGACACCGACTTCCGAAATTAAAGTTATTTTTCAATTTGTAGTGTTTTTGGGATTAAAAAACCTTTGACGTGGTTTGTAGGTATTCGCGAATATCTAACATAGGTGAATCGACCTTGTTGTTTTCACCAACTTCAAGTAGTTACGTACCTGCGTGCCTTACAAAGCTTTTGAATTGAAATGGTATTCAGTCAACTTTGCTTTTTGAAATCGGAATTTGATCGGGCTTTTTGAAAATTAATGCAAACGGCTTGAATAAATTTTATGCTTGCTATCCTCGGCGTGCATTGAAAAAATAACTACAATATGCGGACAAAACTTTTACTTTGAATTCTGTCATTTAATCTACCCGTATGGCAGGCTCTTTCTAATCATGTATCTATGTCATATTCACCAAACTCTGTTCTGTAAAAATATCACCGTGAAAACATAGGTGAAGTGAGATTTATGTGACCTGTCGATAGTGTCAATAGCATCAGGTGGAAGTGATAGCTCACTTCAAACTCACATCACCTAAGTTTCACGGTAAATTTCTCATGTAAAACATCATTGACGTGTAAAAGTGTTTATACAAACCTACTTACAGAAATAAAATCATTTACAGTATCGTAAATACACGAAAATACACTGAAAGTTCATTGTATGCATAAAATAATACATTTTCGCTACCATTGGTTCACATAGCGACTTATAAACTCTTGCGCGACGTAGAATCGAGAATTTAGAGATAATTCCGCTATATTGGCTACTTACTAGGAATATTCCGTGAAATATTTTGCTGCCGTTGCGGATTATTCGGCTTGCTGAAGTGTTGTGATGTTAACCCTTCGCCCATTCTCATGATCGTCTTGTATTACCCGGCCCCGCAACAGCTTTCAAAGATAAACACCATTTTAACTTTAGGTACAGCTAACGTATTTATTTTCCGACTTTGTTTAACGAAGGCCATGTTGAATTATTAACTTTATTGTTATACGAATATATAGCATATTTAGGTATCTAAAACTAGCATACAAAGTAATTACTCATATGAAATGACCTAACTATGTTCCATCTATGTTATGGGTTTGGTTTCCGCACTTAGTCCTTCAGTGGACCATTGTGCGTGAATGACCTCACTAATTAATTATGCAAATTGATATAGGAATAAATAGCACACGTAAAATTAATGAAAGAGACTTCGTTAGCGTTTGATAAAAATTTTATACTTAAACGCTTTTGTAATTTACATTCATATACTTACTAAGCCTACGTAGTACCTAATATGAAATCCTGAACACGAGTGTAATTTTAAACAACTTGGTCTGGTTTACAAATAGTTCTCCACAATCGATAATGTTTAATATTGTAAAATTTTTGGACATTCATGTACATTCACCCAATTTTGAACAGATCGAAATAGTTTTGGGTTCATTAAAGCTTGAAGTTCGTTGGAAATCAAAGTCACATGGTTGAATAACTTTTAGATCTTGATGAATGGAGCTTTCAAATAGTGAAGCTGACTGGTGGAATTGTTTTGATCTATTTTTATTATTATTAATTAAGGTGCCAGTAGAGTGAAAGGGAAATCTTAAGTCTTACCACAAAAATTTAAACACTTGTTCAACGTGTGTCTAATGTCAGTGTTACGTCAAAGTCCATATAAATATGTCGTGTTTAAAAGGTGTTTAGCCTAGCCAACGTTTATGATTGCATCGTGATAGCTTCGTCTACTATAGCTATTACTATGTCTACTATAAGATTTCCAACGTTGTTCCGTAAGTATTACGTGGCCCGTAGGACGGGAGCTTCCTAGCTTCTTAATCATTTTGAATATTAGCTATTTAGGACCAAAATATGAGTTAAAATAAAAATATTTCACGGTTTTAGTCCTAAGTGCTCAGTGACAATTTATGCGACGGACCCAAGCGTCTGAGCGCCTAGTAAAAAAATAAGGACTAATCTAATGTATTAGGTACTTAATGTCCATGACGTCTGTTCGTGGAATGTTTTTAGGCTTGCCCAGATTATTTTAGTTTCCATAGGTACAATAAGTATGATTACCTAACGATTCCACACATTAAACTAAATGGCTATATTTAATTTCTTCGCATATAAATTACTAAATTACACTAAAATCCATAACGTTACCTACGTATTGTTTGCATTAATTTTTTACTAGCTGCGCCCCGCGGTTTCACCCGCATAAGCTTCGTTCCCGTGGGAATATTGGGATAAAAAGTAGCCTCAGGGTGTCAGCTACTTCCATACCAAAGTTTATCAAAATTGGTCCAGCCGTTTGAGCGTGAAAAAGTAACAAACATATAAACACATATTCACAAACTTTCGCCTTTATAATATTACTGTGATTTGTGTCAATCTCTAATTCACGAGTTTGGAGTTTTTTACGATTTCAATTTAAGAAGTGGTATCAACATAAATGCTACATAGAATATTTTTTCGAAATGGTTTCAAATATTGGCAATCACGCTTATGTATTTAAATAGTCGTTTAAGTAAATATAATATGTACCTACACTAAGTTGTCAAAGACGTACATTCCTAGAAGACCACTTCTTGAAGGTACAAAGGGCTAGGTAGCCTTTGATTGCATTAGGTTCTAGGAACAGGGTATTCCTAACGCAATTCAATCAAGAACTAACTGGAGCCTGGGTTGCTGCTGAGGCTATCTAGGTACCTATACCTACCTACAGAGGCGAACTAAAAGCGTTATAAAAAAAATATCTATCAGGTAGAAAACATGAAATAACCTCCTCCTTTTTGGAAGTCGGTTAAAAACGACACAATATTACGACAAAATATTTTTGCCATTGTTTCAATAAAAACAATGCCAAAAATATTTATAAAAATAAAATATTCTCAATCCAATATTGACAGAAAGTTGATAATTTTTTTTTGCGAATTGAAAAAAATAACGTTCCTGTCTATATCTATCTACTAGAAAGCTCAATAACAGGATGCTATGTTTACGAAATGGAATGTCAGCCATTTTGTTAGGCAGCCGAAAATATCACACTCGAAAATTGGAAAATGTTACGTAGGTAGTTAGGTATGAGTAAGTATTTCTATACCTACTCAAAACCAGCTATTTCTATTTTGATGTTAAAGGTGAACTCTAGTATACCTACTTATTATTTTTTGTTTTCTATTGCAACGGTTTTTGAAAATATAAATGCTGTACAAGTATACCTATGCTCCGGGTCAGCGGGATTGTCCGAAAGGGTTACCGCTGGCCCGGAACATAAAGGGCTACACGGGTGGGTTTTAGTCAGTAAGGGTCTGACACTCCCTTCCGCTCCACCCAGAGCGGGAGGGGTCATTTCATGATTTCCCATCCACAAAAAAAAAAAAAAGTATACCTATGCTTGTATTTTGCACAATTCTACATCATGGCGTGTTTTGCAGTCTCACTACCAACTATAGTTTCTTATACCTAAATGATAAAATCATTCTGGTGTGTCCTAGGAGTCTGTAAAGATTTCTCACACCAGAATTTTACCTAACTACGAATACTCCGGCCGAAAGAGCTGTAATACAAAATTTATTCAGTATCAAATATTCTACGTAAAATGGCTATACAAAAATGAAGAACAAATACAATTAAGTGAATTCTTAAAGAATAAACAAGACAAAAGAGTTTTGTGAATAGAGTTTTTCGTCCCCCGGTACCTTGGCGTAGGTACTTCTCATTATTTAGATAATGAATTGTGCAAAATGGTCTAGTGACTGGCTCCACAGGGAGTAATTTCATTACAATTAGCGAATAGTATATAGCAGGTATGTGCGTTGGTTAGTCACCAAGGACGCGAGTTTACGACATTACTTAATTGTAACACATCGTACGTAGGTACATTAGTTGACATAGTACTAAAGTTATTAAGTTAAGTATAAAGCCATCAAATTTAGAACAAAAAAGCGAGTATGAATATTCAAAGCTGGTAATTAGGCGAACGTTTTCCCGGTATGGGTCAGCGATAAGCCATTCCAAAAGGGCTACTGAGAAAGCTTTAGTTGAAAACAGTAGTTTAAGAGAGAGCTTTACTCTTCTGAAAAGGAAACTACTGTTTTAGGGCTATATAAAGTGACGTGTATCGACTTTAGCTATTTGTGTAATATCACGTGACTGTCGTAATGTCGCAGATAGATTTCAGAATTTTAGCTGGTTTTTTTCAATAACTGACGGGAAATTACTACCCCAGGGGGCCAGAATCATATTATACTGAATCCATGGTAATAGTTTGCGTGCGATGTTCCTGCCACTATAAAGGGTGGTCAAAAAGTCGTGGATCAAACGAAATAGGGAGATAAAGGAAGTAATTTCCAATAGAATTTTACAGCATAGCCATAATTCAATTGCCCTAAAAGTTATGAATATTTTTGTATACTGAGCTCTTATACAATTGGACTAATTTAAAAAAAAGTGACACAAACAATAAAATAAACGGTGTAAAACCGTTGTAACGGTATAATGTATCAGCACTACACATAGATATCCGGCACTACAAAAGTTCTATTGCGGCTCTGGGTACCAAATTTCAAAAGCTATACATTTTTTTTTCCAAAAATTTTGAAGCGTTACCAAAAATGTTTTGCCACTACAAAAGTTCTATTGCGGCTCTGGGTACCAAATTTCAAAAGCTATACATTTTTTTTTCCAAAAATTTTGAAGCGTTACCAAAAATGTTTTGCCACTACAAAAGTTCTATTGCGGCTCTGGGTACCAAATTTCAAGAGCTATACATTTTTTTTTTCCTAAAATTTTGAAGCGTTACCAAAAATGTTTTGCCACTACAAAAGTTCTATTGCGGCTCTGGGTACCAAATTTCAAGAGCTATACATTTTTTTTTCCAAAAATTTTGAAGCGTTACCAAAAATGTTTTGCCACTACAAAAGTTCTATTGCGGCTCTGGGTACCAAATTTCAAGAGCTATACATTTTTTTTTCCTAAAATTTTGAAGCGTTACCAAAAATGTTTTGCCACTACAAAAGTTCTATTGCGGTTCTGGGTACCAAATTTCAAGAGCTATACATTTTTTTTTCCTAAAATTTTGAAGCGTTACCAAAAATGTTTTGCCACTTTAAAACCGTTGGATATGACCTCCTTTATCTCTATTTGTTTACAACGACAAGACATTGATTAAGTGTGTCAGTAGCCTCCGAAGCCACTCGATCAACGGAGTGTTAAGATGAAAAATTTGATCCTACATAGATCGATTTTTTGTATATCTTTACATAAAGTATATTTTGGCGACAAAGACGTATGGTGTTTTGATACTAAGAGGTTACTTACTGATATTCTTCAATAATAAAATTGAAGCAGTAGAGATAATTATATTACAAACGAGTTTTGCCTTAATGAGGTTATAATGAAATTATCTCTACTAAAGTTTCTATGACTTACATATGTAGTTCCCGAAACTTCGGTAGGTACTTACTACATAAATTTCCTAATTTTCTACCATCTTCAAAATAATAGTGTTGTAACTAATTCTAACTTAACTTTCGCATTGAAAGTAATAAACTTTCTCTCATGTGGTTGTTGTACCAAATGCCAAATATATTTCCAAAGAACCCTGAAGCCTGAAGGCTGTATGTAGTATCTGGTCGACATAAGCCTTCGCAGCCCTAGTTTCGAAGCTAGGAAACTAATATAATGCAATAACCTTTTCTTGTGTGATGTAGAGTTAGTGGAATTTGGGCCTTATTGAGTTGGGCATGAACACTATATAAGCTTGTAACTTTACCGTCTTCGCTAAGGAGATATTATATTTGCCGTCAATATTGTAGTGTAAGTAAGACGTCTTCAGACTTGTTGGGGTAACGATAACTGCGACATAGCTGCAAATGAATGTATGAGAGAGTTGCCTAGCAATTGGAGAAGCCTAACATAGAGTCTGATCATCTCATACATAGTACAAATCAGTCGCTCTTCATGCCTGTCTTAGTTCACCTAAACTACACAAGTTTTTATGTGGTTTTACTTATTCGGGAAGGTTTACGTGTTTATGGCATGTTATATTTAACTTAGATATAATTATATAACATAAGGCGCAGATGTCTCGATATTTTAATATGTCGCCACAGCAGTGCCATAACCGTGCCAAGCTGGGGCGGATCATTTGTGGTATATAAAAGTGCATTCTTGTAGTAAAACTATAAACGACACCCGTTAAATTATCAAATAGGTACTAAAAATAAATCATTTTTATGTTTTTCACGTGTCAACCTTCATAAAAGTTTTTAATGGAATCCCGATTTATATTCGCAAATGACTATTGCTAAAACAAACGAAACCGCGCTATTTTCGAATCGTCGATTTTTGTTCCGAATCTGCCAGTACCTATGTCATGTTAAAAACCGTATACTTTATGTCATGTAATAAAAATTTAATCATACTGGAGGAGGAAAAATTCCTTCGTTCAGATTATAATTTCAATGAACAAGCTCAAAGAAATACGGCTTACATCATCGTGAGATGACAAAAAATCCCGGTTGTATTTAATTAAAGCACAAAAATTTATGATGTATTCGGAGTTAGAGGGGGCCTAAAAAGGCCACTTTGGCAGAATCATAAAAGGATAACATTATTAATTACAATGGACAGTTAACTGTTAAGTTAATGTATCAAATCCCGTTGGTGAAGGATTTTTCAGTTTTTTTTTTTTGATCACCTAAAATATCTACCAATCATTCCAATCCAAATCCAATCCCAATCTCTTTGATTTTACCTAAGTAGTACAGCGAAAAAAAGAAAAACACGGACTGCCTTCGCCATATTATGATTCATAATGTTATCCTTTTATGATTCTGCCAAAGTGGCCTTTTTAGGCCCTCAGGACGTTGAATAATATTTTACCGTTCTTTTGTTCTTTTAAAATCCACGTTTTTCATCTAGGTAATGTATTATTTTTAACCTCACAGTATGTACGTAACATGTCCACTTTTTGTTGCAGGTACCATCGCTCTCTATAACTTCGACAGCTTCGTTCAAAAACATAAGTAGCAATTAGTGTATTGTAATTATTATAATCTTAAGCTATAGTCACACATTACTAGATAATTATGTAAATATATTAGGTTAGCTAAAACTAGTAAATAAGGCCATAATGTAACTTTGTATTTTAATTAATGGATTTGTATTGTAGTTTTTGCGTCTAATGAGCCGTGACGCAAAAACTAGCTTCTTCAAATATTTTAAGCTGTAAATACTTTTACTATAGGTAATATGTTATTTTTAATTATAACAATCATGAATTAATGTAGTTTTACTTAGGGTCCAATGATATGCATAATTTTTAATAATAAATGTAAATACTTTTGTGAACTTTTGCATTTATATCGAGTTACTCTGAAGGACGATTATGTTGTTTATGAATATTATAACGAATTTATATAATTGTCAAATTGCATTTTTATAACTAATGTTATGATCTAAGATTTCTTTTTGATGTATGCTGATCTGCTCTTATTGACATGTAAGTCTAATGTACCTAACAGCTTAGTCACCAAAGTATGTACCAAAGTTATATAATAATATATATATAGGTAATACCTACGTGTTCATTGTTCGCACCATTATTATCATAATATTAAACCGATTAATTTCTATTAATTTTGAAGTGGTTTTTTTATTATCCTTATCTAATCAAGTTTCGAAGAGGGTTGGGCATGAAGCTGTTCTGCAAAATATAGGGCAACTTCGTCAAAACTAAAAGTGGTAAAGTTTGTTGACGCGTCAATCAATCACTGACACTCTCTCGATTACTACACGTGCACAATCCGTGTTATAACACTATCTACAGCCAACCACGAAGCAAAAACCGGACTTAAAAATAAACAAGGACCTTTGTCACAGTATGATGGATTTCAGCTGGAATACGAATATTAGGTAACAGTTATTTATAACACGGGAACAAAATCAACATAGTAGGTAGACAGTTTCTATGTTATGGGTTTGGTTTCCGCACTTTGTCCTTCACGTGGACCATGGTGGCCGTCGGTGGTTATTCCTAGTAGATAGGTCGTAGGTTGGTGGTAGGACTGGTAGGACGTCAGTGGTGGGTATCGAATGTTAATACCACGGAGCTCTATGAGCCGCATAACACGGTTTATAGAGATTCGTGGCTGTCACTCATGTCTGAAATCATATGTTAATCATAGTTTAAATGTAATTTAGTTCAACCTTCGTCCAATAATTACATTATCAAAACTATGTTTAAACGTATATGTTTCATAATTAAATCATTACTACACTACGTGAGCTAATGGAAAGTTCGCGTGTGAAGTTAATAACTTTATACCTTAATTTCTTTGGATGTTTACATAACTCTTCGCACGTCGAGTGTACACCATGTGTACCGATATCAATTAAAATTCTATTGTGTCTGCTAATTAGACGCGGGACGGGAAATGTTTGATTAGCACATTTTATTTACAGATATGTCACTTTTCCAATATTTACTGATCATCTTCTACTAACAGAATGTAGGAAGTGTGTGCAAGGAAAACTAATCCATTAGTAGGTATGTACACTTATTTTCGAAGTACTTTAGTTCAAGACAAAGCAGCAGAGGGAGTGTGCCCACCGTTGCTGCTGTTGTGTGCGATTCACCAATAGAATGCTTGAGAGCAATCGAGTGATTCAACTCATTCAGTCCTTCACTTTGATCAGTTTCCGTTTACCGTTCAGGATAATTGTTCTACCAATCCAAACACTCGAAATTCTATGTAGTGGTTAAGTTTTTCCCTAGGGAATTGGTTCCGGTATCAACGACTTGTTTACAAGAGAAAACAGATGAAACCTAATGATGATGTAGTGTAGGCAAGCTATAAATGAATGTTAATATATTATTAGATTCTATTATTACTATTTATATTCTTCTAGATTATATTATTACTACTTATATTCTAGATTATATTATTACCACTTATATTCTAGGTATTTCTCAAAATATTTATATTTATTACTAGCTGATGCCCGCGACTTCGTTTGCGATCCAGGATGAAAAATAGCCTGTCCTTTTTCAAGTATGTCCTTTTCCAGGTCTTTTTCCTTTATTCTGGGAATATAATTTGTTTAAGTACCTACGGCCAGAGTCTGTCTGGCCGTGCTTAAACAAATTATGTTCCCGCAATAAATTTACTCAATTAAGCGTTTAGTGGGTACATACAACCGTTTTGTACCTTTTGAAGTAGCTTCTCATGTGTGGGCTATACGAATGACCCAGTTCCTAGAAGAAAACCTACACTGATTGCTGGGATGGATAAAGTATTATACATTACTAGCAGCGCCCCGCGGTTTCAACCGCATAAGTGTCGATCTCGTTCGAAAGACACGTGGCGCCATCTATTAGTTATCATAATAACGTTATTGTTGTTTTTCTCGGGAACAGCACTTTTTTCGGGATGAAAGGTACCCTATGTCCGTTTCTATACTCCTGGAAACGTATACTTATGCAAAATTTCAGGATGATCGGTTCAGTGGTTTAGGCGTGAAAAGGTAACAAACACACAAACTTACTTTCGCATTTATAATATTAGTTAGGATTAGGATTACAGAAAGCAGTACTTAGGTAGTAGGTAAGTATCTAAATCTACTAAGTGGGCAGATTTCGTTTTTATCAGAACAGACCTACCTAATCGAAGCACTTACACGCTCTTAGCGTTTAAAGGCCTACTAAGCGTTTCTAGGAAAAAGGACTCAGCGCAGTGCTACAAGAAACACCATCGCTGAAACATATTCAGCTTTTCATTGTGAAAACATCAATCCCGAAACTATTCTAACATTCAACAAAACTCAGTACTCACATTACAACTTCATTAAGTAGAGTGGCGATGGTGACATGTTTTATACAAACTTCGTAACTTGTTGTTCATATTCAACTATAGTGATCAAGGCAAAATATGTAACGGATTAAATATCTCCCGCGACCCTCCACCATATGAAGGTAGGAATATCATTTATGAATGAAATTATGTAGACAAATTAATTAGATAATATTAGACATAGCACACCAGCTATGAATAGAACGTTTTTTCCGTGATACCTGGGGGCCTATAAAGGCCACTTTGGATGAATCATAAAAGGATAACATTATTAATCATAATAATGCGAAGACAGTCCGTGTTTTTATTTTTTCCGCTGCACTACGTAGGTCAAATAAAGATCAAAGAGATTAGGATTGGATTTGGATTGGATTGATTGGTATTTTAGTACAAACAAAAAAAAAACTGAAATATCCTTCACCAATGGGATTTGATACGATTAACTTAACAATTAACTGTCCATTATGATTCATAATGTTATCCTTTTATGATTCTGCCAAAGTGACGTTTTAGGCCCCCTGGTATTGGTAAATATGCAAGCAGAATATTAAGTACACGCGGATATCTATGAGTACACGCCTACATGCTGTACATGCGGTAAGAGGTATACAAACATGCGATTTTATAAATAAAAACCTGATAAAAACGCAATATCGCACACCCCTTATAAATTGTCTGGATTCAAATGCTTTGCATGTGTAAATAAACGCTGAAATGAATTATTCGTCTGGTTTACATGAAGGGTTATGTACCTAATTAGGGAATGTAGCCAGAGGCCGCACCTTTTACATATTCTATCATTAATTAAATTTGCTTTAAAGAGTCAGCGAATGCGTCAAGAACGGAGTTTAAGTGTGTTGGAAGTAAATTCAGCTTCAACCAGAAAACTCCATTTTGGCTTAATTTATAAAACACTGGTTTGAAATTGCTTACAAAGACCTTTTTTTCTCGCTTCCTCCTCTGACCTCATTACATGTCATATTTGTTTAAATTTCGGGATAACCTCAACCACAGGAGTGGTCTCCAACAGAGAACCAAGCTTTACGAAGTCACGGCAGCTACGGGATAAATGACGAGACATTTTGTATAGTTTCAGGCGGTGACGAGATTCTCCACTGTCTGAGTCACCACTAACCACCACTAACTGTGCGGCCCTGCACACATAGCACGCCCACATATCTATCTGCACCATTTGGAAACTAACTCAATTATAAGCTCAGAGTAATAATATGAATTTTGGTCTCTATTTAGAAGTCTACATACTACTTGACTTCAACTTCGCTGAAATACACACGTACATAATACGTTTTTACAAGTCCTTAACCAAACGCAGGAAAAATATCAACATACAAATTACGGATGATAATATTTTTCAGTAAGTCACATCTGATGATGCCAGAATGACCGCAAGACTCGAGGATTTAAAGGGGCTTACGCAGTAACTGAGTTGCTTTAGGTACATAATGTAGAATATTTACTAGCAAGCTAGACTTGACTTTTTTATTAGATTAAGTAAAACCTTTAAACCTTTTTAGGCACAAAACCGACGCACGTCTAGAAGCTTTATTCTTTTCGTAAGCTGATTCCTACTTACTGGATTTACTTTTTCAAGCCTGATTAGTTTTTAACCGATTTCAAAAAAAGGAGGAGGTTCTCAATTCGGTTGTACGCCGTCATTTATAAACCGATTTGGAAAATTCTTTTTTTATTCAAAAGGATATACGTACTTCCAGATTGGTCCCATTCTTATCAAAATCTAGTTCTGATAATGGGATCCATGAGGAATTGAGGGAACTCCTCAAATATTATAGGCACACCTATAGCGATTTGGGTATTTTTTAGCTCGTGCATTTGCTCTCGGAAACCTCCATTTGGTGAAGTGGAACTGATGAAGAAGACCACAAATGGCCACCGGAACTACTCAATAATAAGTATTTCACGGGTTGCGATTCGATTTGCTAAGCAATTTATGCTCGTCACAATGCGAATGGTGAAATTGAGCTGATGGTGGTATACTAGGAGAACTCCTCAACGATTAACGTCCCTGCATCGGGAAAAGCAATATTGTGTATAAGGCGATGGCCAACTTGACATTAGGCTCTTGTAACTTAAATACATTATATAGGTACAAACCCACTAAAAAGCGAGAAATAAAAACTTTTAAACAAAAAAACCGACTTCCGAAATTAAAGTTATTTAGCACTTTGTAGTGTTTTTTTTGAAGTCGGTTTTTTTTCATTGGTATTGTTGTGTAAATTATTATCTAAAATTAATAAATAGGTGGGTACATTGCTAATAGGTAAAACTGAGCATCGAATACGCTCTCCCGTATTTGTGATAATGTCATTACATTATTACGGATCGTTTTTAACACGAAATCGTGAAACAAGAAAAGATTACAGGTATCCAGTGGTACTTACCTATTATTATTCGTCTGACGTAATAATAACAAACCATACTGAAGATGAGAGATGTAGATGTCAAGAGAGATTCTTATATGATTTTCCCGTTATTTTCCCAATACGTACCAATTAGTTTCGTTTGTATGTCAGTTTGTAATGATTATATAGACAGAATAAGATATTAGATAATAATATAGTAGGTATGTAGTAAGTTTTAGTAGAGAGTATCTAGTATTATATTATTTCTTAACGCAATGTTATGCATTTATTATTCATATTGATAGAATAGGTATCTGAATTTAAATCAGTTTTATTCAGAGTATTTTTCATATTAATTTATCTGCAGTAGTTGCAAAATAGATACTCCTGATAAATACATGTAAATCAGTTTGACAGTATGTCTGCTTAATATTTCAGTGTTCACACATTTTTTGTTTATTTAAATCAGCCGGTCGATTCTGTAAAAATCTCACCGTGAAAACTAAGGTGAAGTGAGTTTGTTTTTGCTAGGAATTGACACTATTGACAGCTCACTCCACGCTCACTTCACCTAAGTTTTCACAGTGAGATTTTTACAGAATAGCACCGCAGTTCTATGTTTCAGACTGTAATGACAGATAGACAGCGAGCCCGTAACAACTTCAAGTGTAACCAAATAATGGCGGAGCAATGTCACTTTCATTTCAATGTTGACAATATTGCTTTCAAGAGTACCGAATCACGTGACTGTAAAATTAACATTGAAATCGTATTGGTATTTCATTGGAATTAAAATTAGTTTGAAGAGCAAGCCCCAGGTTGCTTAGTGCTTCGGAATGATGGATTAAGATGTTCTTATACGGCAATAAATATAAACTTGAACGTGATGTAATGAAGAGATATTGGATGGTAAACATTTTGAAACGTGAAGTTTGTATTTAAAATGAAGATACAGATTTGATTTATTTCTACTCGAACGAAATTATCATTAATTTTAGTTTAGTTAGTTTAGTTATTGTTTTGAGTTACAATTTGAAATCCAACGTTACAAACAAGGCAACCATCGATACATCATCTTTGAAATATTAACTGACATAATGAATGCATCTGCTGAAGCCAAGTAGTTAATGTTGATTAATTGCTTGAAGTTGGTACTTAATCTTCACTTCACCCTATGAAGCGATTCAATTTCAGCGTTACACTCGAACGAATCGTTCGCTTAGAGCATCGTACGGATGAACTTGAGACACTGAACATTTTCATCTCAAATCGAGTTTAGCTCAATAGTAGTAGAGCTCTTTGTGAAGGAGCTCCTGCAAGGAAGTACCTATTTCTGTCGTCAAGCAGCGTTCCGGTTTGTAGGGACTGTCAACCGACGTAATTTCAGGCACATGAAACATTTTAACTTTGTCTCTGGGATGCCAACTTATTTGCCAAAAACTGAAAAAAGAAACATGAACACAGTAAATGATTCTGGTAACTGGTAGGAAATACAACAAAACATTAGCAACGCTAGCGCCGGTTCTCTTTCGCTAAAGTAAGTTAGTAAGTACTCCTTGGGGCCCATATAGGATTCCCTCATCAAAGAAACACGAGTTTTATGCTGGCGCAGATCCCATCCGCATCGTCACTGCACTATCAACTTTTTGTAATGTTGGAATGTGTTCCTGAGAATACTTGTAAAAATATTACACTGTCAGCATGGTTAGTAGGGTAGCCTCTGTCACGCTTGGCTTCCTCACAATGTTTTCCACCAGAGAAAGTTAGAGGTGAACTAGTGAACTAGTTGTTGACAAAGCTGAAAGTCAGGTCAAAACAAAGCTGAATAGTATAGTAAGTTTCAAGCTACAATTAGCTCGTGGTAGTCACTGTATTTGGTTTGAGAGTGATATTCAACTCGATTACATATATGTCAAAGCTAGTGCACACTGGTTTGCAATATCATTTCGGACAATTTCCAGCAAAATTCCCTAATCAGTGAATTACAAAAACTAATCAGGATACGTTGCTTTTACACGAATTTTCATGTGTCGTTCTGGCTTTTATCAACGCATATTACGTCCCCTAATTCATTCCTTTGTGTACATTTTAGCCTTAATTTCCTGCCTAACGCTTCGATAATAAATTAATTCAGAATGTGGGCCACAAATGTGATTAACATTTCAAGGACTTTTACCAATACTACACTACTGTAATGTGTTTGTAAACCATTTATTTGCATTGGTAATTAATTTAATGTTATAAAGTGTGCATAACTTGTAGGTACAAATTCAGCACGCATCATTAGCACTGATAAAATGATAACATGAATGTATTCATAAATTCGCTGTGCTGTCCATACATTTGGAAAAATGTATAGACAGCATTCGTACCTTGCCGACTATACCTGTAACTGTTACTAGAGGGAACTAAATTCGCTAATATTATTGGAGATTAGCAATTGGTCAGACAATGGAATGTACCTGCACTAGGTGAAGTTGGCAACATTGGAAATACCATTCCGTTTGCCAAGCGCTCAGATTTTGGCAATGTTTACTGTCGTAACCATTTGGAACATTAAAATACATACTTAGCAGTTGACATTTAACGACCAATTTTTGCTTCACTTACCTCCTCCCAAAGAGGAACCCTGAGTCCCAGTAGATACTGAGAAAGTTGTGAAGGCTGATTACTGCAGGGAAGGCTGATTACTGCAGGTAAACAGCGTATTAGGTATCCAAGTGAAGAGAAGTAGCTTTACTTCTCTTTATTTGGATACCTATTACTTAGGATCTGTACGGTTTTTTAGAGGATTTATCGGAATTCAATGTTTGACATGAAGGGCTGGGTTTTCGATGCTGATTAACTATATAATAATGATTATTTAAATTGTGTAAATGATTTAATGACCACTGCTCTCAAAACGGTGAAGGAAAACTTCGTGAGGAAACCGGCATGTTTTAGAACCAAAAATTCGAAGACATGTGACATCTACCAACCCGCACTGGGCCCGCGTGGATTACGGCACACTCCCTCTTAAAGAGAGGAGGCCAGTGGAAAAATTATGGCTGCTTATTTCTAACGATTATTTATATATAAATTTTTACACGCTCATTATAGAATTGCCTAGTGATGCTTCCGCTGCCTCCAAGGTATCGCTTGAATTCGAAACCAATTATGTATGAGCTGATTTATAAAAAATAATATAAACGGCGATTTTTCGCGAGAGTTACACGAATCGTATAGTGTAAAGTGTCATCATTTGCTGCTAGTATCATGACACGTACCCGAGGAGGGAGGGAGGGGCCCGTGGCTAAATAATAACAGCCGCACAGGTCGATCGATCAGGTTAAGCGCTCGCCGCGGTTGGTCTGTGAATGGGTGACCATCTTTACATACCGTGACCCCTCCGTGCCTTGGAAAGCACGTTAAGCCGTTGGTCCCGGCTGTCATTCGTGGATCTTTGACAGTCGTTACGGATAGTCAGAAGCCCGAAAGTCTGACAACCAGTCTTACCAAAGGGTATCGTATTACCTAGTTAGTAACTGGGTTGTGAAGGTCAGATAGGCAGTCGCTTCATGTAAAATACTGGTATTCAGCTGCATCCGGTTAGACTGGAAGCCGACCCCAACATAGTTGTGAAAAGGCTAGGCAGATGATGATGATCATGGCACGTATAACAATAAATGTTAACGAGATGCAAACGCTTCTCGCAAATTGACATTAGTACAGCATCCTGCGGATTGTTCTACCGCAACCCAGTTACTTTCTTATGAATAAATAAAAGGTTATGTACATAATAAGCATGCGTTTTCGACAGCAGTACACAGTAAACAATCTTAAGTAGTAATCTTGATCACCAATGTCAACATTTTCATGCTCTCTAATAATGCAAATTTCGTCATTAAATCGTTCCCTAACGCAATTTCCATAAAATGGGGGAGAAATTACTCCAATGGTTAACGACTTAAAACGGGTTACGATGTGCCCTTCATTAATTTAACCAAATTACCGTAGTATCTCAGTATCCAGACACCGTACAAAGAGAGAGTTCAGTCAATCACGTTGTCAACATTTATCAGATACGGCGCGTAAACCTATTATTATCACGTGTCAGGAACGCTCCAAATTGCTTTACGTGTATGTTCCAGATTCCAATAGTCACAATTATTATTTATAGTAGCAACATAACATTTTATGAGAGGATTAGAGTGAAATTCGGAGATTATTTTATACGCTTATCCGAACCCATATTTTACTAAAGGAGTAGGTACCCGGGCAAGTCGTAAACTGTGCCTAATACTTCCCAAAATCACGCAGTTACTATAATAATGCTTTGCCCACAAACTATAGGGCATGTAAGGATTCGTGTGAGTCAAGTTTACAGAGTGCCAAGCTGACGTTTCCCGAAACTCGTTTCATAATGTAAACTTTACACAAAATTGCAATGTATTCCTTCATAGTAGCCAAAGCAAGAATGATCACATCGCTACGATGGCTACGAGCTACGGCGTAGCATATAAATAATGCGTGTGCATGTGTGTGTGAAGTTTAGATCAGCAACAAATCTCTTTTTACCCGACTACGGAGGGTATCTAATATTATTTTAACCGGTATGTATGCATGTATGTATGTTCATCTGTTCCCTCATAACTTCAAAAGTACTTATAATAATTCGACAAATGAGCTATCGTTAGAAGCGTCTTGACCGTCCGCTGGTTTATAGGCTATGTAACATCACACTTAATTCAATATGGCGCCATCTAAAGGAAATAAAGTAATGAATTTAAAATAAATATTCGTTTTAGTGATTATAATAGTTTTATTATAATCACTAAAACTAATAATAGTGGCCATGCACTATTTTCCGTTTTATAAACGGTAGTTTTACATTGTTTAGTTTATTATAATCACTAAAACGGATAATAGTGGCCACTATTTTTTGTTTTAGTGATTATAATAAAACTAAACAATGTAAAACTGCCGTTTATAATAATATTAACGCATAATCTTGCGGAGCACAACTTAACGTGTTTATTTTCTGCATTTTCATTCTAAAATAAAATAAATAATCAAACAAACTATGAGGGCGCCACTGCGCGGTCGGCGTTTGGTCGGCGCCCTCTTAATGTTTTTGTACATGGCCATCGGAGTCACTGTGGCTCAAGTAGGTAGTTTTAAGTTAGTAAGACACGTAAATCCTTCTGGCTCTCGACAGCTTGAATAATTTGCGGGGATCATGCCTAATCCCTTCCCTCTCGTGATAGCGCCTGACCGAATGCCCCTTACAACCGGCTTATGGAAACATACATACTACACACTTAAGGAGTCTACTTACATATGCTACATAATAGATGTGCTTATAATAACAAGTAAATAAATTATTTACCTCTGTAAAGGGTAGAGGAATATTTATGTGAGCTTATTACTCGTCGTAATTTTAGTCAGTGTAATCCTGTAGTATTAACGTGTCGAATACACCATCGACTCGAAAAAATCGAGAATCAAGAAAATTATATATAATTATTTTATATCGATGAATCGAGTGAAGCTCCCTCATGAAGTAGTATTCAACATTATTGGTGTTTCTCAAATTGACAATTGAGCTTACTGGAGGTGTATTTCGCTGATCAAATTGAGATCAACTTACTTATGATATTTACGCAAAGACTATAGTTATATTCCCATTGTATTTACACATGTTTAGTACAATGATAAACAGATAAACGGGTTTCATGAAAAATCACCTAAACTCCAGTTCTCTTCTCGAACATCTTCCATAGTTTTCAATGATTAAGAATAAAAACAGCTAAACACTGAATAAAAGTCTAGACCTCCTTAATTTTTCTTATGAAAATAAGATTGCTATACTTATCTACTAAACGGGTATTTAAACATCTACTAAAAATGAGCCACGTCTCTAGGAAAAAAATCCTTGTCCTTTTAACATCGTAATTCATAAAGCGATCATTACTCCACGACACGCGTCAAGAAAGCTGTATTAAAATGGAAAGAAAAAACAAACAATAGACTAAAATTAGCTTCGTGCCATTAGCTGTTTAACGTTTGAAAAGGGCAGCACTAAGTGGTCCAAAACCATTATCATACAACGACGTACTGTTCCGGCTCGTACTGAGTTCGGTCCGTTGCCCGATAATGCAGAAAGGTCGGAGATCCACTGGATGGGGATACGACAAACATGGAACTTCAGGTGGTTGTACAGACGCCAGCACAACAAGCTACCCGAAACTGTCAAATTTTCCCAATCAACTTTGAACTTTATGCTGTAGCTATAAAGTTGAAAATCTATTAAAGAAATTTGACAGATTGTAGTAGCTTGATGTGCTGGCGTCTGCACAATAATTAGTAAATGATTGATGGACTGAAATATTATTTAAAGTTAGGTTCGAGCTTTCTCGAAGCTTATTTAAATAAAATTGAGATTTAATTTCAGTTTTGTACAGCTTTATTATTTATGTTCTCCGAGATAGTTTTGACTCATACGTTAGGTAGGTCTTTAGGTAGCTTTTTATGAACCCTACATTTTCCATTTCGCTGTTCTGCGTCATATTTTATTATTTTTTCAGGCGACTCCAACATTGTTGGGAAAAAGCTAGGCAGATGATGATTTTATTATTTTTTCAAGGATAATTTATTTAACAAAAACAGAAACTGAAAAGCAAAAGAGGAACCTAGGTGCCTTTTTAAATTCAGCCATATTTTATTAATGCTAATCCATCACGGCTTAGGTACAGCTGACGCGGACGGGTCGAAACTAACTAGAATCTATAAAATATCACAGATCCGCTGTCACTTCGCAAATCTTTGCAGAAAATATTTCAATTTAAAAGATAATTATTTTGATTCAAGTATTCGGGGAGGTCTATATGTTGCCAGTTTTGGAAATAAGATGGTAATTGGGACATGCTTATTGTAAGAATTGATAGGATTTCACGAGTATTTTTAGAATATAGAATATCATTTAAAGCGTATTGAATAATAACTACACAGCGGCAGCAGCACAGGGCAGGCGAGACAGATATAGTCCGCGAGCGTATGTTGTGACGCAGTTAACATACGGACGCATTCGCGTTCTAGCTGGTACAAAGAATAGACGTCTCGACTTGCACGCGTCGTCTCGCAAGGAATCTGTGCCGGCACTAACACGAGGCTTAGAGCAGGGCAGACACAATCATGTCTGCGTCACACGTGCCTGCGCCGCAACGTACGCAGCACTCGGTACTTTCATGCATTACAAAATCTGCTCTGCCCTGCGCTGCGCGGACCTGCGTCGCCTGCGTCCCAGCATACGCCTAGCCTTATCGTTCATATAGGTATAATCATTGTCACTGCCCGTCATTGTCATGCATTTGTCATTTATGCTTTACACAGAGTTAAAACTAACATAGAGGAGGCATTAAAAGATAAATGTTTGTTTTCACTAGTTCGATTCATTAGTTCGATCGTCGAACTAGTGCGAATTTTTTTTCTCAATTGTTCGACCGTCACGTATCAAATATATTTACCGTAATTTTTCTAAAAAATGCCCAACACCAATTTGTCCGCATGTACGCAATATTTTATTTTTCTTTTTTTCTATACGAAACATCCTATGTGTTAAAAAGAGTAGATACCCTTTAGTCACTAAAGGGTAAAAATAATTAATGGCATTTATAAGCACTAAAGTTTAGTGCTTATAAATGCCATTAATTATTTTTGACTATCCCAATATGACTTATGACCGTAAGTGATTGCAGCCACTGTTTCATATACACTTTTGCATGTTACCTTTAGCATAAACCAGTGTAAAATTGTTAGTGAACCAATAAAAATAAATAAATGATCGTGGTCATAAGTCATACTTTTGGAATCGTCTCCTCGAACCATTTATTTTGACGTAGGTAGGTACTAAAAACTTTTTTCACGACTATTGTGTTATAAAGTCAGCCATGTTGATTTTTGTGAAACCTCACCTATTGAATTAGGAATTTCCTTCAAAATCCTTCGGATTGCAATTGAAAATGACGTGCGTTACGCTCGGAGGTCACCACAATCCTAACGACATGTAAATCATTCATCATCTATTAAAGAATAAAGAGTCCTACATACATAGAACAACTATATACTGACGCCAGCACATCAAGCTACTACAATCTGTAAAATTTCTTTAATAGATTTTCAACTTTATCTCTAAAACATAAGATTCAATGTTGATTGGGCAAATTTGACAGTTTCGGGTAGCTTGATGTGATGGCGTCTGTACCATACTAAGACATGCGCTAAAAACATAACCCTTCTTGTCAGCCAGGTTTGATGCTTTCTATTTTATTTATAACTCTGTGGTGCCGCGTGTGACAGCATCAAATATGTTTTGTTGTGATTTGTTCAAAAATATCATGGACGTGTTTCTGGTTATCTTTTTTGCATTTCTGAGTGACTTCGCCTTTCTTGGACTATGGATTTTTGCATTGCAGTTTACCTCGGCTACAATAATAATACCTGGTCTATAACTCGCATCTCGGACAACTCTTATTTTGCCAGGTTTCTAACAGAGATCCAACGACGTTTAATGACTTCGGAAAAGCAAATAAATCATTTGTGTGATTGAAATTCAATCTGTTGGAAGACAATGGATTACTCCGTGATCGACAGGTTCAAATATAAGTTTTTGACAGGTTTGAAGTCATCAGATTTGGCAAGAGGGTCTTACGGCCCTTCACCAAGTTTTACGACGGACAAAAAATACAGGGTTTAAATTACTATTACAATCTTCATAATACATTTTGTTTTATTTGTGTCCATTTCTGGGGGCCTAATTAGGCCACTTTTGCATAATCATATAAGGATAACATTATGAATCATACGCTGCACTACGTAGGTATAATCAGAGATTGGGATTTAATTTGGATTGGATTGATTGGTATTTTAGCACAGACAAAAAAAATAACTGAATAATCCTTCACCAAGGGGATTTGATACGATTAGCTTAACAGTTAACTGTTCATTATGATTCATAAGGTTATCCTTAAATGATTCTGCCAAAGTGGCCTTACACTTTGGCAGAATAATAAAAGGATAACATTATGAATCATAATACGGCGAAGACTGTCCGTGTTTTTCATTTTTTCGCTGCACTGCGTATGTATAATCAGATATTGGGAAAGCCGAGTGTATATTGATTAATGCACACGCGTTTCATACGACGTTTTTCAACACACTTGCGAGGAAAAAAAAACAGACTTGTATTGTTAAATATTAACTTGTATGGAAAATGGCGCGCTGGTTTTGTTTTCCCGCGCGCCGTGCTAGCCAGCACTAGCGATGCGCTCAACATTGACTCATTTTAACAGACAAAACCGCTAAACAGCCTATAGAAAAAATATAATAAACACAAACCTGAAAATTGCAAAAAACCTAAGAATTTCGCGGTCTACCACTGCGCATTCACCTTAAATTGTCTGTGGTCTCCTGCGAGTTCATTTTGCGGCCAAGGACAATACAGACTATTTAAAAAAAAATTGAAATATAGCCCGCGGATTTTTTCTTTTGGCATGAAGTCTCTTTGGGCGCTTTCCGAATTAGCTATAATCGCTCACATCACAGCGCTCACATCATCTCCATGGACGTAATATTACGCCCATGCATCATCTCACATGCGTTCCGATTTAGATATTACTATTATGACTGCTGAGAGCTGGCAACAATTCGGAACACTCGTGAACGCGCTCACATGACAGTGCTTACACAATGTAAAAAAGATATTATTACAGTATTTCTTTGTATAAACACCACATTTCTTCTTCAGTTCTTCTTCTTTGGTTAGGTGGCGACTGTTTGGCGACAATTTCAAAAATGCCACGTTAGTTTAATTTAAAGATGATGCAACTCAAAACAAAACACACTGACACAACCTCATACACACACTGTCATTTTTGACAACGCTCACGGTGATATTATTCTAGGGCATGGTCGGCATTATCGCAAGATGGCGAATTTCATGACGTCATCTATGACGATTCACGGGACATCGTTATCGTTATCGCGCTCACGCTAATTCGGTTATTTCCCAATTCGGAACACATCGATTATTTCCCAATTCGGAACGTAGGGTTTGATGAGATTAAAAAAGCGCGCGTCTCCGACTAGTAAATAGTTATCTGTGGTATTACAGAACATGTGGATTAAAGTAAAGAAAAAGCACGCGTTCGTAATACACTCCATTATGGACCTAAAATCGGTTCAATAAGAGCCACTTTACGAGCAAGTGTGTTGAAAAATAAGTTCCTACTCAAACTTAAAATTTTCTTGTATTATTTAAGTATCTACCGCTAGTCACTGTGCATATATTTTTAAAACGAATTGTTCGTTTGGCAAAAATAATTTTATTAGGTTTATTAGTCTAGTTCAGCCGAAAAACAAATGGGCGTGGAAAGATAGTTGCCTACCTACCCACATTAATTTGACTTGGGTTGGGATAAGGGACCTTAATAGTATGTTTCTGATATTTTTATTATTCAAGTAAACCAAAGTTCAGTTTTACAATACTGGAGTTCCAAGCAATATTCAGTTCAGATTTATATTAGATAATAAAAGTGCACCAGTAGTAACAGATCAACGACCCACAGCGAGAAAACTTTCGTTCTTTGGAAGAAGATTCAATTTTTGTTGACGATAATCCTAGAACACAGTCGTGCAATGGACGAGCGAACAAAAGTAATATCGCTTGATACGGTTCAAGCGTTGTTTGAGGAATATTGGTTGAAGAAAAACTTGTGAAGAATTCCGGACATAATGTTCTTAAATCGCCAACGAAAAGTGAGTAAAGTGCTTTTATAATTTCTAACATGACGACATTATCGTGAACGTCCACGCGGCTACGTCCATAAAGTGTACGGAAAGTTACACCATAAAGTTATCGTGGAAGGAAATTTAAAAGCGTCTTCATTTTATTTCCATACATTTTACTTCCCTATGTTATCGTGTTGCGGTGACGTGGACGTCCACGATAATATCGGCACGTTAGAAATTATAAAAACGCATAATTAACCTAAACGTAGCTATCAAGGCTTCTTCAATCTCTGTATGAAATGTTTTTTTGGCCTGTAGTGGCACAATAACAGGGTATTTTATTATTTATTTTGAATCTGCATCTGGACTGTTGCTCTGTGTATGTTACAACCATTATAGTTCAATGCAAATATTTAAATAAAAGCAACGTGGGCTACCCGTATGGCCCAGAATTCGAAAATTTCCGTCACCGCCATACGATGCAATTTTTATATTAAATTGCATGCATTTATTCATGAATGAGTACGAAAAAGCTGCAGATCTCGTATATTGATACCTACTGATTTAATCAAAGGCTAAGTAGCTATTTGAGTTGGGTTGAAGGCATCAACTGAGTGCCAAATGGAATGGAAGTAAGTACTTAGCTACTTAACCCAAATGCTGTGGAAGAAAACGCTGGAAGTTTCAGTCTCTGCATGTAAATAAGTACATGCTAACGCACCACTACATGATGTAGTTCAGTATTCTCATGATCACAAGAATAAGGTTAGGTACCTAAGTATCTAGATGTTGAGTCGAGGTTCTAGTAAACTATAGACGTTTTTAAACGACGACGCTTACGGCAGTACCTCAAAGGAAGCTAGATAATTGTGGTCACACTAAATGTATTAATTATATGATGTATGTACCTACAGTCAACAAAAGAAGTAAGTATGCAGGGTCGTCGGATATAGTTGAAGTTTAGTAAGAAACCGATGGATGTTCTTGAATAAAAAGTAATTTTATTAATAGAAAACAAACAGCTCATTTATAAAATTAAATTTCAGTCGACAACATCCATCGGTTTCTTACTAAACTTCAACTATATCCGACGATCCTGCATACTTATCTCTTTTGTTGACTGTACATACCCCACTTGAATATGACTTTTTACTTAGGCTTTTTCAAAAGTCTCTCCGACCTCATTTCCTCTTAATGGTTTAACAAATAACTTACACGATTGATTACTTCTATGTACTGTGGGAGAGGTACAGACGCCAGCACATTAAGCTACCCGAAACTGTCAAATTTTCCCAATCAAATTTGAACCTTATGCTTTAGCAATAAAGTTGAAAATCTATTAAATAAATTTGAGAGATTGTAGTAGCTTGATGTGCTGGCGTCTGTACTTCAATAAAACCCTTCTTTCCGATAAAATAAATAATTATTCACGAAATCGTTTTACGTTTTTATATTATGACATACGCAATGTCAGTTCGGCAGCTAACGGGAGGAATAGAAGAAAAACAAGTGGGAACTTGTTTTTCTTCTATTCTAAATATAAATTAACATTTGTCTCGTAATTATCCCATCAACTTATAGGAGACTCGCGGAGGTTGTTAAACCCATTAAAACCATACAGCACACACTATCAACCGGAATCTGAATCATTTTGAAGCAAATTGCTAATCCATTCCTTCATAATGTTGCGCGCCACAATTAATGCCTGGTACATGGCGACGTTAGTTACCACTAGCGCCATCTAGTATCGAGTAGCAGAACTAGTCGAGTCACGATCGTTCTAGAAAATTCGATACTAGAACTTTGTAGAACTTTCTCGAACTATCGACACCTAGTCGGTCGGGGCCGGTATGTACTCGAACATTCTAGATGTTTCTACAATGGAAGGTTCTAGAACTATCTGCGGCACTATATAAGGCCGGGATGCGCGACGACCGACACAGTTTGGATAAAGCGACAAGAGCGAAAACATCTAAGCGATCTTCAAGTGCGAATTAAGAGTGATCAGTAGTGTGATTGTGTTTTAATAATTAGTCTGTTTAAGCTGTAATTAGTGTTGTAAAATAAATTGTTATTTTTGGTTATCAAATCGGCAGTTTTTATTGTCACGAACCCGAAGCTCGTAACAATTGGTGTCAGAAGCAAGGATTATGCCGGTTTTACCCAAAGACGACACGGAGGGTACCCGTACCCGGAGTCAACGGCAGCAAGAGACGGACCAGAGGAGATTCGGTGGAGCAACGCCACAGAGGTCGGAAGGCCAGCTACCGACCTCGGAGGCCGGCCCGTCCACAGCTGCTCCAGCATCATCAGCACCAGATTTGGCTGCTCTGATGATGATGCTGCAGGAGCAGGCCCGCCGACAGGAGGAACAGGCTCGTCGGTTGGAGGAACAGCTCCAGCGGGATAAGGAGGAACAAGCCCGTCGACAGGAGGAACAGGCTCGTCGACAGGAGGAACAGGCTCGTCGGTTGGAAGAACAACTCCAACGTGATAAGGAAGAGCAGGTGCGCCGCCAGGAAGAGCAGATGCTCCTTATGAAGGACCTTCACGCTACCTTCGGGAAAGACATGAAGGAGGTGAAGGATAAGGTTGCTCAACATGACAACCGCCTGTCGGAAGCTGAAACCCGAATCGACCAAGTAAATAATCGGGTTGACAACGTGATGGCTGACGTGAAGGTAACCGTGATGGCTGACGTGAAGAAAACGCTGGATTACCTCAAACTTGGGGATGGAATCGCAGCTCCCGTAGCTACAACACCTTCGCTACGTGGATTTAAAGTGCCACCGTTCGACGGAACTTCTTCCTGGTCGGCCTACAAAATCCAGTTTGAGGCTGTCATGAAGGCAAACGGATGGAATAAAAATCAGGCCATGACTGCCCTCACCCTAGGCCTGCGCGACCAGGCCTTAACTGTTCTGGAAGCTCTCGGTAAGGAAGTGACTTACGAGCAGCTTCTTGAGGCATTGGAGGCTCGGTATGGGGACGCTCACCTGGAACACGTGTTTCGTGCGCAGCTCAAGGATCGCGTACAACGCAGTAATGAAAACCTACAGCAGTGGGCCCTTGAAGTGGAGAAGCTGGTTCGTAAAGCGTACCAGTCTGTACCTGCGCTTATTGACGGGAACCTGGTGCAGGCATTCATCGACGGCATCCGCGACCTTGAAGTTAGAGCTGCTGTGAGGCTTGGTCACCACGGGACGCTTAAGGACGCCTTGGCCCATGCACTGGAGGTGGAAGCTGTGCGGCAGGATCATCGTTCCCATCGCGTCAGGGAGGTTGCAGCGGCTACAGTTCGCGACCGCAATAAAGGGTACAGCCCTAGGTGCTACGGTTGTGGGGAAAAGGGCCACCTTCGATCCAGTTGCCCTAAGCGAACTGCAGAAAGAGAAGACGGCCGATCTCCAGAGGGCAGTGCGGCTAACAGCACCGCCCAGCATCAGCAGCAGGGAAACGAGTAATAGCCAGGACTGCGGGGCGGGTGCTGGCTGATGTTCAAAGAGCCCCAAGGGTTTCGATCACACAAACCCATGACGGGAACAGCCTAATCATCAAGGGCGCGGTCAACGGAACGCCGTGTAAGCTGACCATAGATACTGGAGCCTCTCGCACGGTTGTCAGTTCCCAACTAACAAGACGGTCCCTTGGGGACTCAGCATATAACAGAGAACGCATTAATTTGGTAACAGCCACCGGTCAGCGCATACCCGTCCATGGAGAGAAGAAGATGGAATTGAAGCTAGGCAACAGAATCTACCTGCATAATGTCATCGTGGCTGATATAATGGATGATTGCATCCTGGGCCTTGACTTTATGAGGAAGAATTGTTGCGAGATTGACGTCAAGCAAGGCGTTTTGAAATGTGGACAAGAGGAACTTTTCGTGGAAGGGGCGTTACCAGGGAATGTGTACAGCCTTAAGAAGATTGTTCTTCCGCCGAGATCAGAAACGATCGTGCCGGTTAGTCTTCCTCGGAATCCTGGGCAAACACATCGTTGTGTTCTCGTGGAAAGGGTAGACAATGACTTTCCATGGAAAGTGGCACGAACTTTGGTCAGAGCCACCGACATCTCAGGGGTACGTGTGCTGAACCTTTGTGATCAGCAACAGATTATAGAAAAAGGCACACTAGTCGGTACTTGCGAGGAAGTGGATTGGTTGCGTCAATGCCAATATCCATCGACTGGGACCCTCAGCAAGGATGCACAAACGAAAGTGACCACACTTTTAGAAGACTGCCGCAGCGCTCTGTCCCAAAATGAAATGGTCAAGGCGAAGAAGATGTTACTCAAGTACGCCGATGTTTTCTCGTCAAACGATGCTGACATCGGGAAGACTGGCTTAGTTCAACACAAAATAAACACAGGAGAAGAATTGCCTATCCGTCAGCGGCCAAGGAGATTGCCGGTAGCACGTGAAAAGGAAGTGGAAACCATGATTGAGGGAATGGTGAAGGATGGCGTTATTGAACCTTCATCTAGTCCATGGTGTTCACCTGTAGTGCTGGTAAGAAAGAAGGACGGCAGCATGCGGTTTTGTGTTGACTATCGTCGTCTGAACGACGTTACAAAGAAGGACAGCTATCCTTTGCCAAGAATTGATGACACGCTGGACATGCTTACTGGAGTAAAGTGGTTTAGCACGCTGGACCTGAAAAGTGGCTACTGGCAAGTCGAAATTGACCCTAAGGACAAGGAGAAAACTGCATTCTCGACAGGAAAGGGTCTGTGGCAATTTAAAGTTATGCCGTTTGGATTGTGCAATGCTCCGGCAACTTTTGAAAGGTTGATGGAACTTGTACTTACTGGACTAATTGGCGATGCCTGTTTGGTCTACTTGGATGACATCATCATCGTAGGCCGCACGTTTGAAGAACATCTTAAAAACCTGGAACGCGTGCTCATGAAGATCCAGAGTGCCAACCTCAAGTTAAGTCCGAAGAAGTGTTCACTATTCAAACGACAGGTTAGCTTTTTGGGATATGTAGTGTCTGAAGAAGGTATCCGCACGGATCCAGAGAAAATCGCCGCTGTCAAGGATTGGCCAGTTCCAAAAGACAAGACGCAGGTCAGAGCATTTTTGGGTTTGTGCTCCTATTATCGGCGATTTGTCAAGAACTTTGCAGACATAGCCAAACCCCTGCATAAGCTAACCGAAGAGAAGCGACATTTCTGCTGGGATGAAAGTTGCGACATCGCATTCCAGGAGCTAAAAGACCGTCTGTGCAAAACACCTATTTTGGGTTACCCTGATGCGAGCAAGGAATTTATAATTGACACAGACGCAAGTGACATAGGACTTGGCGGTGTGTTGTCTCAACGGAATGGTGATCAAGAGGTTGTGATAGCGTACTTCAGCAAGTCGCTGTCAAAGCCGGAAAAGAACTATTGCGTCACGAGACGGGAATTGCTTGCTGTGGTAAAGTCATTGCAGCATTTTAGCAAATATCTTCTGGGGCGGAAATTCCACGTACGAACTGACCATGCTGCACTGAAATGGCTATTGCAGTTCAAAAATCCAGAAGGACAAGTTGCGAGATGGATTGAGCTACTGCAGGAATACGACTTTGTGGTCGAACATCGCAGCGGGAAATCACATGGCAACGCAGATGCATTGTCAAGAAGAAGACCTTGTCCTGAAGACTGCAAGCATTGTACTAGGCAAGAAAGTAAAGAAGTCGTACCTGTGAGGATGCTCAAGACAGACCTCAGCAACGAGTGGAAGGAAAGCCTACAACGTGCACAGCAGGAAGATTCGGACATCAAGCCGATTCTGGAGTGGATGAAGGCCAGAGCTCCTAAGCCCAGGTGGAGTGATGTCTCAGCGATGAGTTCGATCACAAAAAGCTATTGGGCCCAATGGGACAGCTTGGTGATTCAGGATGGAGTCCTGTGCCGTAAATGGGAAAATGCTCGGGGAGACAGCTGTCATTTGCAAATGGTTGTCCCTAAAGCTCAAGTACCGGATGTTCTACAGCTGTACCATAATGGTTGCTCAGGAGGTCATCTGGGAGTAAAACGGACTCTACTGAAGATACGAGAACGGTTTTACTGGGTCCACTGTCGGGACGATGTCGAGGACTGGTGTCGCAAATGTACAAGTTGTGCAGCTGTAAAGGGACCTCAGACTCGCAGTAGAGGTGCATTGAAATTGTACAATGTTGGTGCACCATGGGAGAGGATAGCCCTTGACGTTGCGGGGCCGTTTCCGGAAAGTGAATGTGGTAACAAGTATTTTATGGTTGTGATGGATTACTTCACTAAGTGGCCGGAAGTCTTCGCCATTCCAAATCAAGAAGCTTCGACAGTTGCAGACAGATTAGTCCATGAAGTCTTCTGCCGTTTTGGAGTACCCTTGGAGATTCACAGCGATCAGGGAAGGAATTTTGAGTCCCAAATATTTCAGGAAACTTGCCGAGTAATGGGTACTCATAAAACGAGAACAACTTCTTACCACCCACAATCGGATGGAATGGTGGAACGATTTAATCAGACATTGGAGAGGTACCTAGCCAAAGTTGTGGAAAATCGGCAACGAGATTGGGACAAGCACATACAACCGTTTTTGTTGTCATATCGAAGTGCTGTTCACGAAAGTACATCGGTGACACCAGCTTTCGCAAACTTTGGAAGAGAATTACGGCTGCCTGCAGACCTGATCACCGGAACACCACCTGATGCCCCACGCAGTATAACCGATTATGCGAATGACTTGCGGAACAAAATGAATGACATTTATGAGCACGTCAGACAATCGGGCCAGCAAATGTCTGAAAAGATGAAAACCCGTTATGACCGCAAAATGAACAATAAAGGGTTCGACGAAGGTTCACTAGTGTGGTTGCACAATCCAGTCCGCAGCAAAGGGAAATCTCCTAAGCTTCAAGCTAAATGGGACGGACCGTACCGGATTGTGACAAAGATCAATGACGTAACCTACCGGATACAGAAAGGTGCAAGAGGTACTCCTAAGATCGTCCATGTGGACCGACTGGCGCGTTATTATGGGGCTGATAATGCTCGGGACGAGCATGTCTTAGGAGGGGGCAGTGTTGCGCGCCACAATTAATGCCTGGTACATGGCGACGTTAGTTACCACTAGCGCCATCTAGTATCGAGTAGCAGAACTAGTCGAGTCACGATCGTTCTAGAAAATTCGATACTAGAACTTTGTAGAACTTTCTCGAACTATCGACACCTAGTCGGTCGGGGCCGGTATGTACTCGAACATTCTAGATGTTTCTACAATGGAAGGTTCTAGAACTATCTGCGGCACTATATAAGGCCGGGATGCGCGACGACCGACACAGTTTGGATAAAGCGACAAGAGCGAAAACATCTAAGCGATCTTCAAGTGCGAATTAAGAGTGATCAGTAGTGTGATTGTGTTTTAATAATTAGTCTGTTTAAGCTGTAATTAGTGTTGTAAAATAAATTGTTATTTTTGGTTATCAAATCGGCAGTTTTTATTGTCACGAACCCGAAGCTCGTAACAATAAGTTCGAAAAATTTGTCTGCTCAACACGTAAATAACGCAATGACTATTGTTGAACTGTCAAAATGAAACCGATTCCGATTGATAATGTGTTACGCAATTCCCCTATTTGGCTTAGGCTTGGTGAGAAAAAACTAACTGGTAGGGAAACTTTTTATAGGTAGGTAACTGCTATTCCAATTTCCAGTTAGTCTAATAATCGTTAGTTATAACTCACAGATGACTTTTTCTGGTTCACCGGGCAACATGAGGAGAAACCGTTGACAACATGATTGAAAAAAGTAAAACAACTTTTTAATCAAAGTTATTCTTGCAAAGGCTTGCAATCAATTATTACTATGGCTTTCAAATTTATTATTACTATAGGTAATAATTCATAGTTCTCTTTTATGTTACGCGATAACTGCATTCACCAGTTAAATGTTGAGATAAACATAGGTACTTCTAAAAATTGCTCTCATAAATATTGATTCCTTCACTGGCACGTTCTAGAAATGCAGTATGAAAAGATTCAAGCATTTATTATTAAAAGCTACATTCGAAAAGGACATAGGGACCGCAGTTCCTAACGTAAATCGATTCACAAGAGCTACTGAATTAGAAAACATTTGATATCGCATACCCAGCAAAAAGTAAAATTATCGATCTACATACTTGAAACTGAAGTACCAGCAGACTTCAATTTAAATGTGTCTCTTCTATTGTAAGAGCACCCGTAAAAAAGTTGGATATTGAGTTCTCCACTGTGTAAAATGTATCGGGTCGAAACAAAAACGTAGAAACAAAACAGGTTTGCTATTGTTTGTAGGATAGGTTTGGTTTTGCAAATAATCTATGCATTGTTAGACTTATGTGAGCTACTATACCATTATCTATAAATGCCTGAGATTTTGCTAAAGTAAACAGTGGTAACTTAACCTCTCAGGGATAGGATATTAATGTGGTTGGTGAGACAAGCATCAAGCATGCATCGGATAGCTCAAACTTAAAAAAAAACATTTATTTCAATTATACCCAAAGAGCAGTAGTCTTTGATTATACCACTTGCACACACTTTTAAATTGTCAAGGAGTCGGTCAGTCAGAAATATGAAGCTAGCTCATTCTAAAGCTTTAAAAAAAAGCGTAGTAGGTACCTATGGGGACGAACGGGCAGGAAACTCCATGGACACTCTTTCCAATTATTTTGTTACAAAATATTGATATAAATTGAGAACAAAATTCGGCCAGTCGAACATCATTCATATCCATCAATTACAGACCACCCAGGCATGGGCCAATATAACATCATCAATATACATCAATAATTATATCTAGCTATGGAGGTAAATTGCTACAGGCAACATCAACGCACTCCATTTTGATATTGGTTTTAGGGATAAATAAGAGTAAAAGGGAAAACCAATGTTATTTTAATACCTACGGTGTCCTTATGTATTTTTCAAACCAATATCATAGAATTGTCTTTATATTTCTCTTCCCTGTTTTTTCGAGATCCAATTCAGAAGCAAATGACATTTTAGGTAAGTTCATTTGACAGTGGATAGTCTGTTATATTTGGTAATTTGCATAGCGATGTCGATCGGGCTTTGAACAATGTCATCTGCGGTTAGAGGATAATGGATTCCCTACTATAATTGTGTTCAGCAAGTTAATAGCTATTCTGTAGTAATAAAATAAGAAATTCCTTGCAGGCTTGATTTTAGTTAATATCTTTAATGTAGGTTGGTACCGATCTAAGTAGGCTTATGTTGAAATATTTGACAAGTTTATGTAGAAAAGAGACAAATAAATTCAAGTCTTTAGAAAATAACATGACTTTTTAGTTAAGAGCCTGAAAAGCTTCGATACAAAAGAGCTAAAATCAAAGAACATTACGTTCAATATTTTCACAACTACTATAGAAAAGAAGATCTGACAGATCTGAGTAAACATGCCATCGAGTCTATCTTTTGTCTGAATTTTCCGGAAAGAACAAAAGACTAGTCCTATTGACTTCAACTTTGTGAGTACAGAAGTATATTTCATGAAATGCGATAAGGGCAAGACAGAGAGTTTTGTTTTATAACATACTAGCTGCACCCCGCGGTTTCACTCGCGTAAGTCTCCCGTTGTTCCGTGGGAATATCGAAATAAAAGTATCCTATGTCGGATGTCCCAACACAGGTTATGGTCTACCCATGTGCCCATCCAAATCTGTTATGCCGTTTTAGCGTAAAAGCGTAATAAACAAAATCTTTTATCTTTATAATATTAGTTTAGATACTGTAGTTTATTTACCCTAATCGTGACGTAAGCTAACTCCTTGTCCATTAAGCTGTCAGACCTGTAATCACCATTACTGAGTAACAAAGAGATGCTGAATCTGTGTACAACAAACAACACGTGTAGGTACGCGAATGACCGGGAACGTTGACTTGATGCTTTTATTTGAAGAACGAAGTTTCCGAAAACAAAAGTGTTATTGTTACTGCAAAAGTTGAATAATATTGATGTTTGGTACTCAATCACGTCACTTCGGTGCATGCAGGGATTTTGTTTATTCGTCCAAGATTGGAGTTAGGTTGTGAGAATGTATCCCGGATATGACAGACTACAGTCGGTTCTGGTTTCGAAAAACGAAGGAGGTCAGTTTTATTATTTGCTAATATTTGATATAATTATTTATTTCTGTTTCTGTAACTGCCCGTGACATCACAGCGGGCCCTATCAGAATACCAGCGCTATGACATTTATTTTTTAAATGTCGCAGCATCTTGCTGAGATAGGAGCCTTTTGGCCTCGTATAGGACTTTCTGTTTCATTTTCCTTTTTTACCGACTTCACAAAAAGGAGGAGGTACTATGTTCGGGTGTTTGTATGTTTTTTTTTTTTTTTTTTGTATGTTTGTTCATCGAATACTCCGCCAATTGTCGACGGATTTTCAAACTTCTTTTTTTGTTTGAAAGTAGATAGTTCTGAGGTGGTCCCATTGTCACCAAGTTAGGATCTGATGATGGGATCTTAGAGAAATCGAGGGCAACCCTCAAATTTTATAGGCTTACTTATTGTTTTTCGCATATTTTATGAAGTATCTTGTGTATTTGTGTATGGTTGTCACCATCTCAGGTAGCTGGGCTGATGATGGAAGGTACAACTCCTTAACAGTAAGAAGTTACTCGAACAGGCAAGGACTGTTTTAGTAAATTGTTTTGATGTTTGATAGGGCATTTGCCACATTTGGTCTCATGATCATCAAGTCATGACCTGATGCTGCAGTCAGGATAGTCTGCAGAGTACCTAACTCCTCGACAACTAAGAGCAGATATATCGTGTTTAGGCTCATTGAAAAGGGCTCGATGTGTGGATAAACGTACTGTTACTGAGGAATACCGAAGACCTGATGTTGAAGCCAGGAGCATCAGAAAAAGTACAAACCTTGAAATTACAGCACCGTAGTCGTGTTTGGGCTCATTTTAAACAGGACTAATTTTATGTTCAATGCAATGTTGACATAAGTCTGACCTGATGCTGCAGCCAGGATTATCAGCATCTAATCTAAAAACTAATAAAAGGAGAACTCCTCAAAAATTAACGTCCCTGCATCGAGAAAAGGAATATTTTATAAAAAGGCGATGGGCAAGTTGACATTAGGCTATTGTAACTTAGATAAATTATAAATAGACCCACTAAAAAGCGAGAAATAAAAACTTTTTAACAAAAAAAAAACCGACTTCCAAAAAAATCACTACAAACTGAAAAATAACTTTAATTTCGGAAGTCGGTGGCAAAAACTAAAATACTGATCCCTAAGACACCGACTTCCGAAATTAAAGTTATTTTTCAGTTTGTAGTGATTTTTTTGGAAGTCGGTTTTTTTTTTGTTAAAAAGTTTTGTTACTTTTTTTTTATATAACTTGGATTTTTATTTTACTGTGTTTAGTTTAGTTTGTGATCTTCCTGTACGAGTCGCAATAAATACTTTTTCTTTCTTTCTTTTCTTTCAATCAAATCTATTATAGTCAACTCGTAGTTTCACTCGGAATGGTTATAGTGTTATTTTAACAAACTATGGCATCGTAACGGTTTTAGGAAGACATTAGACCGCTGAGAATGGCTAATGAAGATTTGCAATGCAGACTCTCATTCTTGCAAATGTTCCAAATTATGCAAACGGCTATGGGTACGACATTAATAATAATGTACATTTATTATGTTGGTGTTTGACCAGAATAATATCTTCCTCTGTTATATTACGTTAGTTTCAATCGCCAGTCCTAGTACCTATTCGTCCATGTTTCACGGTTCAAATGAAACAAATATTTTTGATCGCAAAATAATGAAAGAAGGCAGGAGTTTTTTTAACTCTCGCCAAAAAATAACAAAATAGGGAGAACCAAAAAAAGATAAATGGGGAATTCCAGGAAACGTAGACGATTAGCCAATACATTTTTTACAAATTACAAGAGCGTTCGAGCGCAACAAGCCTGAAAGAAAATGCGGCCGCACATGTAATACGTGGGTTCACGCTTGACTAGTAGGTACTCGTGGGTACATTCTATAATTATATTATTTTGGTTTAGGAAGTTCAAACGTACAGTTATTCGCCGACCTCATCTAGTTTAAAAAAAAATATGATTGACGTGTAAAAGTGTTTGTACAAACCTACTTACAGAAATAAATCATTTATCATTTAAAGTTTTTAACTGATTGTACTGTATACTTAATCCATCAAAACGTCATTGATATGACCCACGGCTACTTGCAATCCATCCGTTACGTTTATTCCGTTTATCCACCCCAAAAAATCCAGCCTAAGAAGGATAAGCGGAAACGCATGTCCGAGAATCCGAAGCCTATAAATTCCGTTTATCCAACTAGGCCTAGGGTGGATTCTTGGACATGCGTTTCCACGGATTTTTTGGGGTGTATAAACGGAATAACCCATTCATTATGGGAAACCCGGCCGTCGCCCGTTGCAAACTGTGGAAGGATACTCTTCCTCCTCCTCCTGCAGGGTGTAACCTTCCGTGGCCTACTTGGAAGTCTCTGAACCGTCTCCGGACATAAGTGGGAAGATGTAAGTCCAACCTGGTAAAGTGGGGCTAACTTGATGGAACGGCAGAAGGGTGTGATTGCAGACCTATGTCACAAACCATGCTCCACCTCCTATCCTGCCCTCTGTGTCCCAAAACATGCAGTCAAAGTGATCTCTGCGCTGCCACCGACAACGCCGTGGAAGTGGCAAAGTTTTGGGAAAAGAAGATGTAAAATACAGTCATGCCAGCGTCACGAAGAAGAAGATTGGAGACTAGTTTCCCTTATTCATACCTAACAATGCTGTAGCCACGTCCATGTATATAGTCTCATTAGTAAAGGTTTAATATGATTGTTGATGAGTCTAGTGGTCTGAGCATGAGATCCTGGGTTCAATTTCCAGATCGGGCAAAGTGTTGTTGGGTTTTTCCATCATTCATTTCTCAGTAGCAGCCTGGAGTCTGGATTTGTGCTCGGTTGATGGCAATAGGGTCTCCCCTATTACAAAAAACATTGTACTGTAGGTTCAGCTCTGCCAAACCCTTCGGGGATTGTAAGCGTGATAATTATCTTCTTCTTCTATATATATATATATAATATGGTAAACTGACTGATTGTTGATATATCAACGCACAGTCTAAAACGCTGCTCCTAGAGACATGAAATTTGGAGGGTGTGTTCTTTGTAAAGAGTAGGTGTCCACTAAGAAAGGGTTTTTCGAAATTCCACCCCTAAGAGGGTGAAATTTCACGCGGACGAAGTCGCGGGCAGAAGCTAGTTGTCTATGTAAGTCGTAGAGGTTTAAAGCTAGATTAAACTACTTACTGCTACGCCGCACATTGGCTACGAACGCCTACGCACCTACGCCGCGTCGACCGCTACAGATCGCTAGGGTAAGTCCAGGATAGGTGCCCCACTTTTTGATAGGGAGCCATAACTTATTAATTAAAAATCTATTGGCAATACGTCTTTTGCATATGGTAACTTTGATCTTTAATCTATGATGGTACCCCTTTAGTTTTTACATAAGTTTCATAGATTTTGAAGAAATTGTGTCTTTTTTACCCTCTCAAAAGTAGGATAGATGCCTAACGTGAGGGATAGAAGACTCGTAGTAAAAATGCTTCAAGGGATAGATGCCTAACGTAAAATTCACTGTATAAATGCTTCAATATTAGATCCTAATTTAAATAAAACATACTAATTAGTTTCAATAATCAGTTTGTATTCAGCATTAAACATTAAGCGTATTTAACATTAATTTGTGACATCTTTTATAATTATATGTCTATCTAGACTTATGAACAAAATAAACATTTTTTTATTGGTGAAATAAAAATAATACAGCCTTTTCCAAGCTTTCTTCAGTCCAACTAATGTGACGGGGGACCAACCCCCGGTTTTCTTTTATTTCGAGGCATTTCTTCCACCTGCAATATGAAAACATTTATAGAAATACTTAGGCATCTATCCCGAACAGCAAATGGGGCAACTATACTTTTAGCACAGGATAGATGCCTTTTTTAACCGACTTCAAAAAGGAGGTTCTCAATTCCTCGGAACCTTTTTTTTTTTTTTTTTTTTTTTTTTTTATTTTTTTTTTTTATGTATGTTCCCCGATTACTCGGAGACGGCTCGACCGATTTCAAAAATTATTTTTTTGTTTGAAAGGGTATACTTTCCAGGTGGTCCCATTGTCATCAGGTCAGGATCTGATGATGGGATCCTGGAGAAATCGAAGGAACTCTTCAAGTATTATAGGCACACCTATAGCGATTTGGGTATTTTTTGTAGTAACTCGGGCATTTGCTCTCGGAAAGCATCATTTGGTGAAGTGGAACTGATGATGAAGACCACAGATGGCCACCGGAACTACTCAATAATAAGTATTTCCCGGTTTGCGATTCGATTACTTACTTTAATATGGTTGCTAAGCAAGTTATGCTCGTCACAATGCGAATGGTGAAATGGAGCTGATGGTGGAATACCAGGAGAACTCCTCAACAATTAACGTCCCTGCATCGGGAAAAGCAATATTTTGTAAAAGGCGATGAGCAAGTTGGCATTAGGCTATTGTAAGTTAGATACATTATAAACAGACACACTAAAAAGCGAGAAATAAAAACTTTTTAACAAAAAAAAAAACCGACTTCCAAAAAAAACACTACAAAGTGAAAAATAACTTTTATTTCGGAAGTCGGTGGCAAAAAACTAAAATACAGATCCAAAGACACCGACTTCCGAAATAAAAGTTATTTTTCACTTTGTAGTGTTTTTTTTGGAAGTCGGTTTTTTTTTTTGTTAAAAAGTTTTTAATTTAAAAAGAGTTAAAAAGAAAACTATAATTTATAGCATTATTTCGTGTACTTTAAACTGTAATATCAGCAAATAAATAAAAAAAAAATAGAATTTTTATCAGAGTGAAAAGATATTCGATAGTAAGTACTTACGATTATAATTTCAACGCTTGTAATGGTCTCGCCGCGGAAGATTTTTACACTCACAGGCAAAACGCATGCGCTTTCGCGTGCGATTGGCGTGGCACTGAGGTCTGTGGGGGGAGCGCTTCCTATTACTTAGTACAATTTTAGCCCACGGCATTTCTAATATACAGTATTCAAAGCCGCGGCACCTATCCCATTGGGGCACCTATCCTGGAATTACCCTACACGGCAGGGCACGTGTCCAGTAAAAGTGCTTTTTATAGACAACAGAATCAAACAATGAATGAATGTCTTTACCCTGTGTTCTAACCAAAAGTGACAGTTGCGACTTATGTGATCGTTTACATGAATTATGACATTCAAACGCGAATTGATTAATTGCGCGAGTACGTCATCCATACTAATAAATAATAATATGTATATTCGAAACTATCTCTGTCTCTATGTTATATATAAAATACCTACCACCTTACCTTTTCAGGCCTGACCCACTGAACGGTTTTCGATAAAACAAGGAGATAGATGGAATCCTGGGGAAGGACATGGGCAGATGGGCTACAATTTGTCCCGGTAGCGCGTCCACGCAGAATAATTTACCGGCATCCACACGGGCGAAGCCGCGGGCTTAAGCTAATATATTCATATAAACGACTGCGAAGATCGCGTACTCGCGCAACAATCGCTTTCGTCTAGGACACTGTCTAGGACTTCAAAATGGAAAATTTCCAAGTTATAATTATGTATGTGCCTCAAGTTTGTTTTAGCGATTAAATATAGAGAAAACATAGCAATTTTTTCCTAACAGTGACGGCCCCCCAAGTTAAATATGCTATTGTAGAATCTTGAAACAAAATTAATCACTTAGTAATCTTTCTTTTTCATTTTGCCGAGGTTGATGTCTGGGAAATACGAGAAGAATTTATTGTATCAACTTTGTCGGTGTAACGATGGGAGAATTTTAATCGGTACCAGCAAATTAATGACTTCGTTACAAAATGACTTTGAAATAATATTATACAGCGGGCGTAATTTTCGCTCACTCTGCATTCGCTTGGATATATTAATTTTGGTAAAAGCGATTTACGGCTAATTATTTCGATCGAATTATGTGTGACAAGTTTTATTACTCGAAATAACTTCGATCAATAATAGTACTAGATGAATGATTAGGAACAAAAATAAGTCGCTAAAGTGGCCACGTTTGCACACAGATAAACATTTATACTTCTTACTACGAACTATAGAAAAAAGTTTAATAATATTAACAACTTCAGACTATTATAAACCTTAACACTCTAATATAAAGTTTAATTACGATTGCAAATGATTCATATTTAAGTCCTTCTGTCATCGAAGCAATAAATTTAAAATGTCACTTGAAAATAAAAAGTCATTTTTATAATAAGTACAAAAATATTTATTCTAAAATGAATGCAATGCAAAATGCAATACGGTTAAAAACATTTTGTTGACAATTTCGTACTTACTCGAATTTGGAATTAGACGTAGTTCTTGGAATCACATTTCAATGCTTCAATGTTTGTTAGAATAGTTGGCGCGTTGTCGCAAACATTGGCCAACAATCATAATATTTGCTAATTGATTTATATTTACTATTTAACTGTGTTACTATTTTATGAAAAACATTTAATGATAAAGACTTACCGAAAAAAAGATATTCCTTCCAAAATCTTGGTGTTACGGTGGTTATTTACACAACTTTTGAACGCGCACTGAGCCATTTTGACGTTTTAACATTGGCTATGATTGGACCATACTAATTTGAAATAATAGCACAAAAGTATTCGTGCTCGTATTTTTCGGGCCGTTTTTGAAGCGCTTATCGGGCATCTAGTACTATTATTGATCGAAGCGAAATAATATGGCTAGCTAATGTAACGAAGTCCCTAAGTTAGGAACATAAGGTCCTGTCGACTTTTCAGGCGTCAACACAACGCAGGTAGTACATGAAGTAGGTACAGTCAACAGCAAAAGTAGATGATCAAAATCAGAAATTCAATAGTTCGCGTCAGAACTCCGCCACACAGCCCCACAGTCTCTGCACACAGCTCAACAACAACAACAGCAACAGCTCTGCCATACAGTTCTGACACGAACTCCGTTAATTAGTATTGAATTTCTGATTTTGATCATCTACTTTTGCTGTTGACTGTACAACTTGTCACTAACGAGATTGTTAGCAGCATACACAGACAAACAGACTAGTTATCTTTAAACGTGCTACGAATCAGTATCCATAGCTAACCTGCTTACGGGTCTGCAGACAACAAGACAATTGCCATCTCAGTGCAATGACTCCATGTATTGGCTTCCTGTTTGAGAGCTGGCTAAATTTAGCAACGATTATACGCTCTAGATCGAAAATTACGCCCTAGATAGCGCCATCCAAGAGGACGCGCCCCACTCTTCTAACTAGTCGCCAGTGTATGTTTTGATGTGTTTATAGTTTATTCATTATTAGCTTTTGCCCATTGCTTCACCCGCGTGGATGACGGAAAATAGCTCACGGGAACGTACTACCGGGATTAAAAGTACTCTATGTGTTAACACAGGTTATAAACTATCTAAAAAAAAGTAAATAGTTGTATTATATTCTTAAGAAAGAAAATACCAGATGAAAATAAAAAGACCATAAAAATATACTAGAAGACCTAGGACACGACAACAGGCACATCCACGATCTCCGGACTCGTCGCTCAGCTCCGCCTCACAGCCTACGCGCCGCCCGCACCGCCGTACGCGCCTCACCCGTGAGCGCCGCCGTGTCACCGGTCGCTGCAGTTGCGTAGAGCTCGAGGGCTCGAGTGACGAGTTTTTCTCCCCACCGTCATCACCAACACCATCACGACGGCGAGGAAGAGGACGGCCACCATTTTATCGATCAACCACTTATTGATGAAGACAAAATCGAGATTCTTGAAATCATAAATAAACAGCATAAATCCTTTTCTGATAGTACCTAACCTAACCAGACGAGTTTGACCGTTCAGTGCACGAACTCATTGATTTGCATTGAGACTCAGTTAATCTTCACGAAAGAGATTAACTTGTCAGCCACTTACAAAGCTCATTAAACTTCCAAGGCCTAATAGATAGTTTTAAATGCAGAGGAAGTGCTAGTTTACTAGTTAATTCGTCGCCAAGATGTAGTACCGACACATTATGATTTCATCGTGATTCTAGGAAATGTAGCGTAACAAGATTATATACAGAGATAAGAGAAAAACGAACCACAATTTGACTTAGGTAAATCAATTTTGGTGCACAGCTGTTTGCTTGCTCATAAATATTTGTGATTTCTGCGCTCTACAGCCATCTGCCGCAGTACAATTTAAATCTATATCTATAGGTACACAATAAATAAAGCCGCTTTTCGTGACCGTCTTTGTAACCGCTTAGTTTTTCTAAACTACGTAACGCATTTTTATATGGATTTCACCATAATTTTGAGATTTTAGGCACCGCAAGTCGCGCAACTAGCGGTGCCTTTGTGTCGCGCACGATTATATCGCGTGTCGCGCCTGTTTGAAGGAGCCATAAGAAGGTTAATGTCTATAATACATTATTATTTAACTGTAATATGGCACAGAAATCTCGATGTATTGATTCGCCATTGCACCCGTGCGAAGCAGGGCGGGTCACTATCTATAGTATTTAATAAATATTGAAAGAAGAGTCGAGCTCTCTTTTGCATCCGTAATTAAATAGAAAAGTTTCGATCAGCTGTACAATTTACTTGAAATTTTCTGCAGCTTAAGCTCAAAGTGATAGGAATGGCAAAAAGAGTTAAAAGTTTTACATTAAGCAGTTAACGGCATTAAATAAACAGACCAAAAGTTTTTATACTAAAAACTAAACTAAATTTATAAACTGCCTTTCTTTTTGCTGAACATATTCTACTGCTCCTGCCAGAAACACTGTACGTTCAGTCTTGAAAGAGACAACAGGTCGTAACCCTGATAGGAATTGTGCGTGAGATCTGACTATAAAGATGAACAAGCATCTTTAGCCAAAGCATCAACACACTCGTTACCCTTAATGCCACAATGGCTAGGTATCTAAACTGACTGAACATCCTTTTGATTACTAGCGCAGGAATAAAGAGTATATAGTTTATAAAATAAGGGAACTGTGCAATTTACTTTTAAAAGGATTTTGGACTAAAGCAATGTGAGTCATATTGCTTTAGCAATAAGCTGATAGTCATATATGACTATCAACTTATTGCCCGTGTATTAAAATCGCAATAAAATTGTCATTTATTGACAGCACGTCCAATTGACGTAGGATGTCAATTTGCTTAACAATTAATTACCTCAGCGTACGAGTACAGTCAGCTGTATTGACCTACGTGAAAATCCTGTCTTCAAACATTCAATTTGTAATGCTCAGGCGAAGCTACTGCCCAGTAGCTTCTTTGGTATAAATCATGTCTAATCCCTTTTGGTTTACCCGCCGCTTGACAGCGGCGGGTTAAACCGGACGCGGCTGTAGGGAGGGTTCCTACGCTACTGAATATTTTAAGAATTATTGTTGGTGTTTTTCTTGTGTTAATTTTATTGGCCATTGCATTGGCTTTTAGTAATTATTTTAAAATTCCGGTCACGTCTCGAGGCTACGCTGAAGTGCTTTTGTAAGAAGTTTAAATAGGTAGGTATGATAGTCTAACAAAATAAGACTATTATAGGGAGAGATAGGGATGTCAATAATATTTTGCAAAATAGGGCTTGGCAACCTTGAATGGTTTAGGTATACAAAGAAGAAATAGAGAGAATTCCAAAATAGATTTCGACCACTTTTCCATATTGGCTACACCGAGATTCCGTGATGTAAACTCCAGCCAGATTTAATGAGCTTCAAACCGTACGCTTGTCACGAACCTTCATTATAATTGGAATTTGTGCTACTTGCCTTCTACATTCTTCAAGAAATTATCTTTATGAAAACATTTTATAACAACGACGAAATAGTTACGCAAAAAGACAGTATTTAGATACTGACTTCTTGTAGATTTTAAGTTGATTCAGGTATTTTTTTTATCTTTGTCTTTTGAGGATGTCTTTTGCTGGAGGGACGTTGTTTAGACTCATTTATAATTCTGATTTTTACTAAGCATTGATATTCCGGAGTAAAAATACAGATTTTACTGTGGATACAATCACAGCGTTAACATTTTGATATTTTCTCGGAATCAGGATAAAGCAGTGTTCGTGAGTGGATTTTTCATTGGGGCATTTTCTTAATGTTGTTTTTACTAAGTAGGTACCGATTTAAATTGATTTGTAAAAGGTCAAAAAGCCTTCCATGTAATTTATTTAGCTCTTTGACCTTTTACTAAGTTAGGATTAGCTAGCGCGTAGGTTTGCGCGTTATACTTTAATTCTAATTTGAATGGAAAACCCTTTCATAATTATATCTAACCCTTACAATATGCTGTCCTCCCATACCTACTGTAATTTGAACATTTTAAAAGCCAATTGTTTTTAAAAAAGAGTAACCGTGGAGTTTCTTGCCGGCTTCTGTCGTTTCATAAGTGCCCATGTAGGTATATAGGTATGTGAAATAAAATATTTTGATTTTGATTTTTTTTGACAATAACAAATTCGTTGCTGCACATTGTTATCTTTTGAATATATTTTTAGGGTTCCGTACCCAAGGAGTGTCAACGAGACCTCCTGTTACTCAGCCACATTACTAAGCCCTATTACTAAGGCTCCGCTGTCCGTCCGTCCGTGTGTAACAGGGCTGTATCTTTAGAGTCGTAATAGGTACTTGAAATTTTCAATGAGTGTGTACTGTAAAGGATGTACGCTAAAGCCAACCTTATGTAGTGCAGGCTGGCTATAATTTAGCGCGGGTTCCATTCGAACAGTCAAGCAAGTTTAGAATTTCTTCTCAATTCGGATGTTTATACTTATTTTTTTTTTTATGTGTTAGAGGGTACAGGCGTGATGTTGTGTTTTGTGATTGCGTAAAAAATGCATACATATGCGATAACAGCAATCGCGATTGATTTGCTGGTATTTATTGTAGAGTTTTTTGGAATAAACTTCTTTCGAACAAATAAATCATTTTGCAAATCCGTCTATATATGACGGATTTATGCCGTTCGGGCATAAATCCGTCATATATAGACGGATTTATGCCGTTCGTACAAAACACAACATCACGCCTGCACCTGTCTAAAGGGGTCCGAAGATGTGTTCAGTATACCACGTTACACCGTCATTTCTGTCAAAGTTGTTAATGGGGTGCCTCTAATCCAAAAATTCTCTCATTTTTTTATGGATAAGGTATGCCATATAATTTTTTATGAACTTTGCTTGGGTAATTTTTGAATTAGATTCAATAATACGATTTTTTCCACTTAGTTTATATTGATGATGTTTTAATAGCTTCCTGTCACTGATATTCACATAGCAAGTAGTGTTATATGAATTTGTGTGGGGTAAACTAAAAAGTGAAAAATAAAAACTTGGAAGTCGGTTGTTTTTTTTTTTTGGAAAAGTTTTTATTAGGTTTTTCTTGTTTTAGGAAAAAACAGTTCTAGTTTAGTCGGAAATATGTAAAGACGTTCAGTCAAAATAAACGTGAAGAAATCATAACGTTGTTTGATTTCTCATCAACTCTTCACATGGCCGCTTTAATAACATTTAATAAAAATAAAATAAAACATCCCTCATACAAGAAACATGTTTTAAGTAGGTATACGTAGTGTTAAATATTGTACGAGGTACTGAACCCTTCATGTGTCACACTTGGCCGTTTTTTTTTCAGTGATGCAGTAAATGATTCATTTGTATACCAGTTTCAAAGGATCACAATAAATTAAAGAATCCTCTCGGGGGTACAATGGGCGGTTTCATAGCAATCAGTGGTCTCATTCAGAAAACATTTTACAGATCTTTATAAAAGTCTGTTATTTCGGGAACGTCTTTAGATTTAGGAAAAATGCCATTTAAGGGGAACCGTCAGGGGTAGCTCGCGAAATACAAATTTTCTTACGTTTTTTTGCAATTTGCAGATCAGTGTCACGTTGAATGTTAACTAAAATATGATTCGCGAGCGTAACATAAGATTAAAATCATCAATACAACCCGACACTGACCTGCAAATTGCAAAAAACGTAACACAATTTGAATTTCGCGGGCTATCGAGCGTATATCCCGTAAGCAATAGGTTAAACTTTTCTAGATTTTGTCTAGTTTTATTTCCTTTGCGGCTATTTGTCGTAGGTGTAAGCTACAAAATATATGTACCTGCTAACATTTACGCTCGAATTACGCTCGAATTTACTAATGTACTTACAAAATAACATACGAATTCATCCATAATTTAGGTACATACTTAGGTTAAGATGTAGAATTACTGTAAAGTAAACGCAACCGGAATCAATTCGCGTTTGTAAATATTAGTGCAGCAAGTCTTACAGTTCTTGGTTTGTCTCTTGTAAGCTTAGTAGTTTCACAAACATTCGGTTAGTTAGCCAAACTGAAACGGAGTACCTAAGTATGAATAGTAGGATGAATGAAAGGCAATTGCAAGCTGCTGAGATGAGAATGAAACACCACACATACCTCGTAGATGTGTGATGCTACACAAATGGATAGAATAAGAAATGAGTACATAAGTGGAAGTTTGAGAGTGGCATCGGCACGGATATCGACCGGTGACGGACAAGTTGTGCGGAAATCGGTTGTCATGTTAGGTATGTGATGCGGAAGAATGAGGAAAATGTCGCGAGGAAAGTTTTCAGAATTGTGGATGGCTGTAGGAGGAGGGGAAAGACCAAAAAAAAGATGAATGGACGTTGAGTAAATTTTCTTATCAATATTTACAATTTCATCCTAGACAAGGACATCGCTCCTTGGTTCGATTCCCAGGTCCGAGAAAGTGTTATTAGAATTTTCCAGGAAGGAAGGAATTTCTCAGTAGCAGCCCGGAGTCTGGATTTGTGCCCGGTTGAAGGCAATAGGCTCGCCCTCTATTACATGGGACTTAAACATAACTGGTGAAATGTGGGTGTATCTAAAGTCTATTAAAGCTGTTTCAAATTGATGTTATTTCAAGTTAAACAAATATCAACTTTATTTTAATGGTAAGTAATTAAGTTGATTTCAGAGTGACTAGCACTATTGAAAAAGTTATAAAAAGTTGTAGTGTAAAGTGAACTTTATTCTATAGGAATTAAAGTTATTTTTTCATAAACTCATATTTGTTTATATTTTTGGCAAATGAATCGCGAATGCAGATTACATCAAGTATTCGTTTTGGAAAACTACGACCGGAATGCTTCACGGATATAATTATCAGAGGTACTTAAACTAACTTGATTGATTTTGTTGTAAACAAGTTCAGTAATCTCACAGGACCTTCAGAAAAGTCCCTAATCGGGTATTAACCTTTTTACCAAACCGCCATTTGAGGTTCCACCAGACACTTATATTTTCTAATGGAAACCCTAATCTGGTTTGGCCCAGCAGAGCGTAAACCAGAGTAAGTACCTCTTTTATTCGACTCATTTTACGGCGGCTGTAGCGCGAATCGCAACGTAATTTCTGCAATTCACTTTGAGCGGCGTAATTTACACAGGATTTGAAATAGAATATCTTTATTTTGCATAAAATATGGCAACGATTGGTGACGGTAGTTTGGCGCCAACCTTTAGAAAATATTAGGTTTTGGGGAATGAAACATGCTTAGCTAGTAAACTACATCTGCCGATTCAATCTGGCGAACTCAATCGATTGTGACTAGTTACGTAGCAACGTAACTAGTCACAATCGATTGAGTTCGCCTTAGCTTCCACATTTGCTTGACTAGTTTCTCTGAAGACACATAATGTTTGCTGCAGAGAGCTTGGATTGAGAAGCGATTGACCGCCGAATCAGTTCCGAAACAGTAAATACACATCAAACTGTTGGCAGTCAACCAAGTAAGTACGTAAATGCTTCTGTGCAACGGTTTCACAAGTGTACGTCGTAATTTTTAAACCCCTCGAATGAGACCCGGAGCTACAACTATAGTGAGACAGAAATAAATGCGACCCCAAGGCCCAATCACAGGCAATAAAGGTTCCGTGAACGTTACACCAGCGCGAACGACTTGGTGGTCCAAAAGAATTCAATCATAAGAGATTTTCATGCAATATTCTGTCTGCCTGAAGTTTATTTAATTGGGTAATGAGATGAATGAGAGAGACGAGGAGCTGCAACTTGCTTGTATTTTCTGCACTAACGCAACTATACTAGTCTTAAAGTTATTGTAAACCATAGTTAGCAGACAGAAATATTTGGCCATTGATATTATAAAAACGTAATGTCGCAGTAGTTATAAAAACAAAATATGCATAAATAAACGAGTTACATAACTATCCATCAATCATTTTACAAAGTATACATGACCACAAAGCGGATCTTATTAGTTTCAGTGAGTAATTTCATTTTTAAAATCGTCTTTCATCGGGGAACAGCTGTCATTTGTTTAAGAAAACTTTTCATGTTTTTATAAATGAAGGCTTATTTTTAAGACCCAATCTACTTTCATTCACAATGTTTCCTTTTTTGCATAGTTCCAGCTTAACTTGGTACTTGGCTTAATAAGAGACAACGCTAATGGGCTAACAATAAACAAAGGCTTGGCTGTTTACTTCACATTTCTATTCTTCGCAGAATTTTTTCAGAGGAACATTTTATATAGGTCCACAGAAAAGCTCCTTTCTCGTTTAGGATTAGCAGAAAAAATAGCTTAACTAAGTTGAGAAACGTACTTGAAGCGCTGAAAGAGCATGTTTATACATTTCCGTGCGCAAACCACTACTGCGAGTATGGAGTGCGTGCGTATGGAGTGTTACGTCAATAAAAAGTTGAGAACGAGGGCTTTCGACTTAAGATTCCACTTCGAAATTTTCAACTTCCACCCCGAGAAGCAACGAACAAGATTCTTTCTTGCATTCGTATTTCGTTTTTTATTACTTTTTCATAACTCCTCAGAGACCCTCGAGGTTTCGTCAACAGATTGTGAAAGATTGTTATGTTGAAAGGTAGGTCGTAGATGGCACTCGAACTGCGAACGGTTCAATGAAACTGCGTTCACAGCTTGTACGAAAGCCAAGTCGAAGCTTTAAACCTTTTATAAGTGCCTTTTAAGTGCTCCCGTCTTAATGTCTCCTTTTGTATCGTTCTACGTGAAGTGTTGCGCGTACATGCGGAATATCATGTAATGCACCTGATTAGTGTCCAGTGTTTTGTTCATGATTCTAAAACCTATTTTGCTATGTTAAAATTACCTTTTTTGCTACACAAGAATGCAGAACTAAATTTCTGATTTATCCCATCCCGCTAAACGTTACATTTAATCGGTAGTTATCTCTTTTATATTTATATATACATTTCCATATTACAAAGTGTATGATTTCTAAGGTAACTTCACAGTGGAATCTGTTTGCCACTCGTGCCGCGTCGGCTTCATTTTATTCGTGACCTGGGAAAAGAGAAAACATAAAGAGAATTTCCTGCTGATAGTATTTATAGTTGTAACCTTAAATCAAAAAGATTTCTGTGCACAGTAGACAGCTCAGGTGGTAGTCATTTTCAATCCCTCTTTAACATGTGAACATAAAATTAGAAAAGTTTAGAATTATCGATCGAAAAATTAAACATGAATAAAATATATATATAAAATATGAATTTTAGTTCAGTCGCAAAGATTTTGTAAAAGGGGTTTTTATCAGCACCCTTTTGTAAAGATGGTACTTAAGTTTATGAATTCTAAGCAGTTTTTCCATGAAAATCTTCCACCATTGGCAAGTATGTCCCACAGCAATGGGCTGATTATGCTAAGCCGATGTCATCCAACCCGACCCGAGGCCAAATAAATATAAACAAATTATTTAGGATAACTTCCAAGCTTTACTTAGTCAAGTTATATTATATAGCATTAGAGGTATTTTGTAAATATTTAAATATATCTAGCTATTTGGCTTTGTATTGTTAATATTCATAGCATAAGTGTCCATGAATTTTCATTTGATAAGATTAAATTCTTTGATTTCATGTGTTTCAAAGTTCACGGCAGACTAGTCCAGCGCTACTCAATCTTAATTAAATTTAACTTAATTGTTAATTCTAGTTGTGAGACTTCTCTTTTAAAATAAATGTGTATTATAGAGACGGAAAGAAAGAAAAATTCGTCTGTTCGACAACGTAAATAACGCAACGAACGTTGTTGGACTGTCAAAATGAAAGATAGGTATCGCTATTGTAAGTGTGTCACGCAATTAGTGTTCTTTGTTATGGTTTCCGCACTTAGTCCTTCAAATAGACCATTGTGCGTGGGCCATGACAGGCGTCGGTGGTTATTCTAACCAACCCAGCTGCCTCCAGAAGCTGATCAAGTCTCCTGGTCTGTTCAGAACATAATGTGTACGATCTGGGTGTCCCGAGAGTTTCTGACCTAATCTGGGTGACGCCTGTGCACTCAAAGAGCACATGCGCAACGGTTTCATCAGCCTCCATGCAAGCCCTGCACAGGGCCGTCTGTTATGGCTATTGTGTGGAAGTGTTTATTCTCAATTAGTGTTTCTGTAATTCTGGGAAAACTGAAGACATTCGTGGCACATAGCCGATTTTTGCCATGGTTAGGTACTGTTTTATTTTCATTATTTTGTTCAACATCGCGTCAGCCGCAGGCTAGGCAAGGGCGAGCGGCATTAGCTGAGATCTTTTTGGTATGATCTTATAAGAGCAGGACATATGCACAGACAGAAGAAGGCAATTTAGATAAAAACAAAACATATTTTTGCAAATAAGTTAGGTTTGAAGTTGATTCACTTATGAATTATTGGTACCTGTTAATACGACGTAACACAAATTTGAAGGACATAATTTGTATTGGTAAGATCTGGAACACCGAAGCCTGACTTTAACTCTGACCCTGTGACAAAGATTTCCATGCTTTTTCTGTTAATAAACCTCCACGGATTACAGAACTAACCCTACTAAGACACAGACAGCCGCTTCAACCGAGATAAACCCTAACATAGACAGACAATTATCCTACATATATGTACTTGTACACACTTGTCCTGCCCACGCTTCGCATCGTCAGACGCCGGGTGCAATCTACTGATGTGGCGCCGTGACAAGACATCGAGATTTCCCTGCTATATTTAAGTTACTTTTAAACAACAAAAATATAAATAAATTGTCTAAATGATGGTAATCATCATCATCATCATTTCAGCCGGAAGACGTCCACTGCTGGACATAGGCCTCCCCCAAGCACGCACGCATCTTTGTTTTGTACTGTTTATATGTATATATATACGAGTAGATAATATAATCTACGCCCCGCGGTTTCACGTATCGGTATCCCGTGAGAATATCGAGATAAAAGTATTCTATATCCTAATCCAGGTCATCTTCTACTCATTTGCTAAATTTCATCCAAATCTGTTCAGACGTTTTAGCGTGAAAGTGTAACAAAAAAACATACAAACACACAGAAAATATCTGTAAAATAGTTGTATCGAAATAGGATTGATGTTTGACGTTCCTAATCAACGAAATTTAAGCAAGACGTAACACGAAATCCTAATATAAATCATCCGTGAAATTCGCTTCTCAGGAAATTCGTACATGACATAATGATAAAAGCAAATTATTTAATTAAAAAGAAACGAACCACGGTGACTGGCCACCAAGTTATGCAATCGAATAAGTTGCATATAAAATTAAATTAATCATTTACGAGCGGTGCTCCGTCGACGTAGGATGCAAGAGCGAGCGAAGGGCACCCCGAGGTTAGGTTTTGGTTAAAACTAGGTGTAGCCGCACTTCGGTCATTAGCCGTAACATATATACCTATATCCTTTTTCTTTACCAAATTTTATATTTCATGGAATTCAATAAAACATTTTTTGGTGAGCGATTTAGTACCTATGTGTTTAATCTACTAAAATTACAGATCCACCCGACAATCCATCTTCCCAGAGACGGTGGGATGAGCCGCTCTGCAGAGTAGTACCTACAGAGCAATTTACTTGACTCGTCTGCTTCTACTGCGGAACGTGCGCGCCTGCTGGCTGTGGGTAGGTGGGAGTCGGGTCTTTGGCTTCATGCACTACCTTCGTCGAACATAGGCACTTTGTTCGACGACACTACTTTTCGCCTCACTGCTTCCCTACGACTAGGCACTCCTTGCTGTTCTCCCCATCGCTGTCACTGTGGCGAAGATGTCAACAGCCTCGGACACCACGGCCTGTCTTGCAGTCGAAGTGCGGGTCGCTTAGCGCGGCACGCGAACATTAATGACATCATCCGACGAGCTCTTGTCACCGTCGGCGTTCCAGCTGTATTAGAACCCAATGGTTTGGCACGCGACGATGGCAAGAGACCGGACGGTATGTCTTTATTTCCATGGAAGGTGGGTAGGCCTTTAGTGTGGGACGCTACGTGTGTCGATACTCTTGCGCCATCCCATCTTCCTGGCTCGGCATGCTGTGCTGGCGCTGCTGCAGCGGCTGCGGAGAACCTCAAGCGGCGAAAATATAATAACCTCATCGGAAATTATATATTCGAGCCGTTTGGGGTTGAAACCCTCGGGTCGTGGGGTCCGAGTGCTCATGGTCTTTTTAAAGATATTTCGAAACGGCTGGTTGACACTTCCCGTGACCCAAGGGCTGGCTTTTACCTTGGCCAGAGGGTAAGCATCGCCATACAACGTGGTAATGCCGCCAGTCTCTTGGGTACATTACCAGTCGACAGCGATGCGGATGAGTTTTTCGACGCTATTTTCTAGTTTCTGTAATAGTTTTAGTTATGTTAGAATTTAATTTTGTTATTTTTACCTGTTCAAAATAAATTAATAACTCTACGCTGTAAAAAAATCTACTAAATATGTAATCAAGTTTAAACAACATTGCAAATGTTTCGGCGCAAATAAATGGGATATGCTGCTACGCAACAAGCTCGGCGTAGCGGATTCGTAGTGATCTCGTAGAGCCAGGCAATGACCATTTGTTATCTCCCGTTGCGAAGTGCCCGGCTCTAGACTTTCACATTGAGCACCCACCAGACATAAATTTCACCAGCCTTACAAGATAGCACAGATTTCTTTATTTGAAGAGCAAAAAATATTTTGTTACTTAAATAATTCCAAAAATACGGATCCAGCCAACTGAAGGCAAAGCTGCAAATAAAGTGAAGTCCAAAACATTCTAGTATCTACTCGGTACCTACAGATTTCTCAATTCCTTTAAGAGTATGGAGGACTTTGTGGTTCATTGAATAGTCGAAATATTCTAAATCTGGCAGAATTTCGAAATATTTGGTACAAAAATGTAATTTACACACATCAAAAGTGTCTTGTCTAGGGATCAAGTACGTGCCGCAATTGAGGATTATTATTTTAACTTATTTGGATCGTTATTGATTCTTTTTAATTAATTCCACTATTTTAATAAAGAATTTTCTTTTTTTTTATTAAAAATAGAATAACAACTGCCAGAGGGGCCCGTGGCTAAATAATAACAGCCGCACATGTCGATCGATCAGGTTAAGCTACGCTTGCCGCGGTTGGTCTGTGGATGGGTGACCATCTTTACATACCGAGACCCCTCCATGCCTCGGAAAGCATATTAAGCCGTTGGTCCCGGCTGTCATTCGTGGATCTTTGACAGTCGTAACCCAGACGACGTCGATAGTCAGAAACCCGAAAGTCTGACAACCAGTCTTACCAAGGGGTATCGTATTACCCAGTACCTGGGTTGTGGAGGTCAGATAGGCAGTCGCTGCATGTAAAATACTGGTATTCAGCTGCATCCGGTTAGACTGGAAGCCGACCCCAACATAGTTGGGAAAAGGCTAGGTCGATAATGATGAGAAAATCAACTGTCAATCAGGATTCCTGTAAGTGTGTAATAGCTTTTTTTTTACAAAAAAATTACAATTTCTGCATCGAAACTGAAAAAAATTGCACCGATATGGAGCGATGCATTTGACACGAGAAGAGATGATGAGAGCCGTCGGAATGTTGCAAGTTGGTTCCAGGCAACGTATTGTTGCTGTCACTTTTGGCACAACACAGAGCGTCATAAGCCGCCTCTGGACCCGCTATCGTATCACGGGCAGCGTGGCCGAGCGACATGGAGGATATGGAGGACGATCTCGCATCACCACTCTTTTTTTTTTATTAAAAATTACTAAATGGGCCCGCTCTTGACCCCGATCACGCCTGATAGAAAGCGATAGATGAGGTCTATGATGGAACGAGCGTGCCCAGAAGATGCCTGTTCACTCTTGCTTTGAAGGTAGACGGGTTAAATGTGGGAGGGAACACAGAAGCCGGCAGAGAGTTCCACACTTTGGCTGTGCGCATAATAAAAGTGGAGGAGAAGCGCTGAGTACGACTCGTGGGGATATCAACCAAGTGCGGATGGTACGCTGCAGTACGTCTGGTTGTCCGTTGGTAAAAGGTTGATGGTGGGATCAGGTCGTGGAGCTCCTGCGCACACTCTCCGAAGTACAGTCTGTAGAAGACCGACAGGCAAGCAACATTACGCCGATGAGCTAGGCTGTGAAGCGTAGCTTCCAACGTCTCGTCGCCTATAAGCCTTTTAGCTCTGCGTTCCACCGAGTCAAGTGCACCAAGCTGGTATATTGCTGAGCCATCCCACAAGTGGCTGCAATACTCCAGACAGGACCGGTACATCCAAAATACTGCTCGACGGAATCGTACCATAACCGCCATGATGTTGGCTACGAGGCTCCACAGCTCTTCAGGCTTGCTGATAAGCGACCAAACCATCCGAAATCGTTTACTTCAAGTGGGTCTGCGTTCCCGAAAGCCGCTGAGAGTTTCACTTATAGCACCCCGCAATCGTAGGGCCCGTTTACAATGAGCTCGCGAACACAGAAATTGGGAGGAAGAAGACTGGCGTTGTGTTTGCTTTTCTGATGAATCTCGTTTCGGTATGAGGCCGGATACAAGACGTACTCGAGTTTGGAGGACCTCTGGACGTCTAGAACGTTTGAAATTTTGTCAGGAAGTTCATTCATATGAAGGGGGAATAATAATGGTTTGGGCTGGTATTTGGATCGGTGGAAGAACCGAACTCATTTGGATCAGGGGCAACCTCAATGCTCAGATTTATGAGGACAGGATTGTTTTAGACGTGATCATCCCTTTGCGAAGCCGTTTGGGTGACTCCTTTCGACTAATGCACGACAATGCACGTCCACACACAGCTAGAGTCGTATTAACACGCACTTTTGCCGATGCTCGCATCAACATTCTGCCGTGGCCTGCTCAATCACCAGACCTCAACCCAATTGAGCACGCGTGGGATATGCTCCAAAGAAGAGCTCTGCCGAGTATGGATGCCGTGCATACCCCCAAAAACTTTTTGACTTGTTGGTAAGACAGTGGGCAGCCATTCCTCAAAGTGATGTTGATGAACTGAATAAGCATGCCAAATCGCTGTGATTGTGTGATTCGTGTCAATGGTGGAAACACAGATTATTATTTTTTTTATCTTTACAATAAAAATGTTTTAAATCCTCATTTTTGCCTTTTTTTGTCATTTAATTGACGACATTAACTTAGGTTAATTTCTCGTTGCATAAATTGCAATTTTTTTTAATTTTTACAAAACAAGGGATAACTGGTTAACTTAAACATAGGAATTAAAGTAAGAAGCCAGTCTGGAAGACTAGATTTGGTAAATATTAATTGGATAGTTAAAAATGTACACTTTTGATGTGTGTAGATATTGGGACAATGATGTTCTGTATGATGTTTTTTTTAATGTTTTTATTGAAAACACATTGTATTTAGGTCTTTAAATGCATTTAACTTTGCCTATTAAATAATCGTAACTCTAGTTTTAGTAAGAAACTATTTTAGAAATTAATAAGCATAGCATACGCTTAATAAAGAGCACACGCCATAACAAACATCGTTTTCACCTAATATACAGCAGACAGGTACACGTAAGGGTTTACCCACATTCAAGGGATTACCATAAAAAGGGATGTAATAACACATACATACACACATAAAAACCTAACAGGTGGCGTTATTTATCTGCCTACCCCATGACAAGACAGAAACCACTTGCTTACGATCCTTAAATACTCCAAAATAACATATTTTCCGAAATTAAATATATTTGACTCCCTTCTAACGGAGGCAGTGGAAGAATGGCGTCCCCGTTTCCAAGCAACTACCTACTTATTAAATACTAATTTGATTATTCTTCAGTTACCTATTCATTTATTTTCCGTTAAGGTTGGTTAACCGAAACGGAAAATAGCAATTTAATTTGACCTATTTTATAAATTCGTTATATCATCGAAGCGTGTCGATTTCAATTTTGTACACGACGTTGATTTAGTTGATTTTATATGTGGTTCCGAGGACAGAATAAACTTTTTTATGTGTCTTGAGGCACGTATCCGAGTAGATTGCATAAATAGACTGTAGCATCTTTTAATGCGCATGTATACTAACGTATAGCGCAAAGCAGCTCCAGTTTCTAAATAATTTCTTATAAATAAAGGTTAAACCTTAAGGGGAATGCGCTAAGACAGCACGCAAATCAAAATAGCTTACGTTTTTTTGTAATTTGCAGGTCGCAATTAAGTTGTATGATGATCAAAATATGGTCACGATCGTAACAAATAAGTATTTACAGAATTATAATCATTATACAATTATCAATACATCTCTCTATGTTAGAATTAGCCTCAAATGTCATGTTCTCATGAAATAATCATTCAATATGGTATCATTTTTATTTATTATCATTCTGTACTAAAACACATTGTTACAAAATACAAGATGTTAGATGGACCGGAAGATGGCTGGGACGGCTGGACGTGAAAGGCGGCGGACAGGCTGTTGTGGTGCAGCCTGGGAGAGGCCTATGTCCAGCAGTGGACTACGATATGCTGAGTTGATTGATCGATTGACATGTTAATCAGTAACATGTTGTAAATTTGCAATGTACAGGACAGTAACAGTTACTGTCCTGGGGGCCTAAAAAGGCCACTTTGGCAGAATCATAAAAGTATAACATTATGAATCTTATTGGACAGTTAACTGTTAAGTTAATCTTATCAAATCCCATTGGTGAAGGATTTTTCAGTATTTTTTTTTTGTTTGTGCTAAAATACCAATCAATCCAATCCCAATCTCTTTGATTATACCTGCGTAGTGCAGCGAAAAAAAGAAAAAAACGGACTTCGGGATTCATAATATTATCCTTCTAAGATTCTGCCAAAGTGGCCTTTTTAGGCTACTTTGGCAGACAGGGGGCCCCTTGTACATTGCAAATTGCGTAAGAGAAATTGAATTTCGGCAGTTCAAAATGCCAACTTATTCCTAATCATGACTCCATTTATAATCTCTGCAAATCCTATTATCTTGCAGAAGTTACAAATCTGCGGTTATTCTTATCTACTTGCGTGGGCATCATAAGATCATAACAGTGCCTTGTTACTAGGGCTTAGTATAAATATACTTGTAGGTTAATCGTTTAGGTTACATCAGTTCCCGGTAGATGTATTTCTAATTAGGTCACACCTACGGGTGGCTGGTCCACGTGGGGGTGAAAGAATCGAATTACATCGTATCTTCTGCCCTCAATCAGCGCAGTTTTCAATCGACTGGATAATTAGATTCACATTAAGAACTAGATTTGTGATGTTTTCACAAATTTTATTAAATATATTCCTGTAATTTACCTGCGGTGCGTAACAGATTTTTTTTTTATTACCGACGAAAAAGCCGAGGAGTTTCTCAAGTCGACGCGTATATATATTTTTTTTTAATGTATGAACACGCATAACTTTTTACAGAGTAGTCCGATTTTGATCATTCTTTTTTTATTAGAAAGGGTATACCCCGAAGTTGGTCACAAATAAATTTAGAAAAAAAATCCAACCCCAAGGGTAGAAAAACAGGGGATGATTGATTGTTCACTCACTGATTGTAATGAATGACCACCCATAACTTTTTTTCTATTTCTTTCATTTTGTCTGACCCGCTGCTGCCGCGGGTATAATTATAATTATGTATTAATTCACAGCTTGAATATTTTATTAATGTGAATGCGCAGCTGAGCCCGCTAAAAAACCAAAGAAAATTTGTATTTGGTGGGCTCAGCCTCGCATTCACCTTAAGTAGACTTCTTTCAATAAGACGTGTACTCATAAAAAGAGCCTCCTCTTTCTCAATGTCTCTAAAAAAAATCGTTTGTCCACCCTGGACTTGCTCTGCTACCAACCTTACGATTGGTTTATCTTTTTGTTACTAAGCAGCAATATTGTGTAGCATAAAGTCGTGTCGGAACCTACCTAAGCACGAAAGGAGTAGTACCTACTTTAAAACAAGTTAGTAACCACATCTGTTGCCAGCTTCGTGAACGTGATTTCTTGGACTTATAGGTATATAAATGATTCGTTCTTAGGGTTCCGTACATCCGAAATAAAATGTGTGTCTGTCTGTCACATCCAATTTGCACCGAATCTAAAATTTAGTAAAAGTATGAAATTCTGTGCCTTTGGGGCACAGAATTTCATACTTTTACTAAATTTTAGGAGGACCTGTAAATAAATAAATATAATATAATATAATATAATATAATATAATATAATATAATATAATATAATATAATATAATATAATATAATATAATATAATATAATATAATATAATATAATATAATATAATATAATATAATATAATATAATATAATATAATATAATATAATATAATATAATATAATATAATATAATATAATATAATATAATATAATATAATATAATGTACATAAGGTAAAATATAGTATAGGTATGTATTTATTCAAAAATTAAAATGTTGATTAAGAGGGTTAATTTTGGGAGGCAAAAAAAAAATAAAAATGAAAAGTTTTGCGAACTGTACCTACCTTGTAAGAAATCAAATTAAAGAACTATAAATGTTAAAAATAAAACAAATTGTTCCATATTTGTAGAATAGGTACATGAAAACCTATGTGAAGTTTATGGTCTTAAAATAACATGGTAAATGTCTTATTATTGTGCGTACAAACTTACATTTGCAGTTGGGAAGAATGGGAGAACATGTGTTTCAACCACATTATTAAGTTTGTTCTCTTCTCGGGATAAATTCATCCCAACCTCAGAATCCTTATTTTGTGCTTGGTCTGACACGCACTTGGCCTATTTTACATTCTCACTGTTGGGACACAGGCCTCCTCTCTGTAAGAGAGAGTAGGCTATATTCCACCACGCGGACCCAGTGCGGTTTTGGTGGATGCCACATAAACACAAGTCTTCGAATTTTTGGTTATAGCCGGTTTAAAAAACACAAAGTAAGATGCCTGCCTGGTGGCCACTGGGCTACCACTGCTTTCCTATTTGTAGTTTTTACTTGCCCATTGTCTAAATATCAAAATTTGGTTATTCAACATTAGGTAAGTATAATTTAATTAACGCCATAAAACCCAGAACTCATTGTTTTCCGCCCTGCGCCATTCGATTTAGATCAATAAATGGGTAAGCCCAGTCCAGTACAATTAAAGCTGGATGACGTAGGTATTTCTATTGTCAATTAAACTAAATTGAATCCGACATATTCCTTTCACACTGTATAGTATAACATTTATTTAAATATTTAATTAAATACATGTAAATGAAATATGATCATTTTAGGTACCAATATTGAATTAAAATTCCGGTAGAGGCTACATTACGTAACGATAACATTCGTACGCGCAACGATGATGGGTAAACTTTGCTACGTATATTTAACGTAACCAAACCAGGCGACCGACGCACGGCCATACGTTACCTGAAAGAGTTCCATTGATAAAAATAGACTTTACAAAAAGTTAAGACGAGAATGGATTGTAAGGTCTTGAGGTGGACAGCGCCGTCGTCGGCTGAGTAAGTGCCGCTTAATAAAGTGGAGCCTGCGCTTCAGCGGAGTAATGGCCGCGCTGCCCGTGTCTCCGCTGAAGGATACCTTTTATATTACAGGTTCACTCACCTGGCAACACTGACACAATATGTTCTCATTTCGAACAAACTAAAAAAAGGAGTAACGAAATTAATTACCAACGAAATACTTGTAAAACTGGCACAATTAACCTAAATGGACTGGTTCTACTTGTAGAATAAGTTGAATTAGCTAAAATATAAGCTGAATTAAAATTAAATGCTTTACTACATTTTGAATTGTTATTTATACTTTACAGTAACACATAATGAAGTCGTAAATAATACAGAATTACAATAATACATCACTTTTGGGTGAAACATATAATTTGTTTCAGAATAAATTGAGTAGCGTTCCTGCCTCCGTAGTCTATCTCCGCAGTACTTTGTGTGTAAATGTGGATTGCTGTCAGCCATTTGTTAACATCATGTAACACGGCAGGTACCGGGTAGACATAACGAATCTTAAAATTATAATATTGAAACGGGTAAATATAAAAATAAAACCTTTTTTCAATGAATTCCATGTATAGAAATGTGTGCGAGTAATGAATATATAGAAAATTATGTTGTTCTGCATTTATTTATAAAATTATTAAAAAAAACGATTTTGTATGATTGCCTCGTTGGTGTGGTGGTCGCAAGCGCTACCGTTGAGCATGAGGTCCTGAGTTCAATTCCCCGGTCGGGCGAAGTGGTATTGGGTTTTTCCGTATGGAACTCCTCAGTAGCAGTCCGGAGTCTGGATCTGTGCCCGGTTGATGGCAATAGACTCGCCCCTTATTACATGGGACTTGGCGAAATGTGGATGTACTATAGGTAGTAGATACACCTGTATAACCCTTCGGGTAACATAGGCGTGAAGTTATGTGTGTTATTTTGTATTTTCCATATGGAAATTCAAATTTCGAATAGATAGTGCTGGATGCTACATCAAATTGGCGGGTATACCGCGAGCAAACAACTCACAAGATTAATGCAGGGACTTTGGGAGCATATAACTAACGAACAGTACATACATTTTTAGCAATCAGCCGAACTGCAAAATGAATTGATTGAGCCGCACCGAAGCGCAGAGGAAGCGCCTGTTCCAATAACTAGTTCGTGGCTTTAAATTTCTACGTTTATTTGGAATTGTTTTGAAGGTAGTTGGTGCTTGGTATTATACTGTGGTGGTATCCCATCCCTCACCTTTTGGTCATGTCCACTTAAGACGTCCACCGACCGTCCGTGACCTCGTCTCATTATATCTGCCCTCAAAAGTTTACCTATGGTTTTTAAGCCAAGGGTAAAAACGGTCAAACGCTGAGAAAATTTATTATAATGGCATAGGTTCCGTCAAAACTGGAAGGAGGACGAGCGGGCTCGCGAAAGAAGGAAGTAGTGGCGGGAGGCCTTTGCCCAGGAGTGGGACAGCGAGGGTTAGTAAAAAAAAAAACTTAATTCCTGACTCAAAAACTCAAGCCAGAATTGCTGTAGTACTTTTTTGCTGTCACCTATATTTTCACGAAAAAAAAACGAATGCGAAAAACATGGAACCCAATTCATTTTTACCGACTTTACAAAAAGGAGGAGGTACTATGTTCGGGTGTTTGTATGTTTTTTTTTTTTTTTTTGTGGTATGTTTGTTCATCGAATACGCCGCCAATTGTCGACGGATTTTCAAAATTCTTTTTTTGTTCGAAAGTAGATAGTTCTGAGGTGGTCCCATTGTCACCGAGTTAGGATCTGATGATGGGATCTTAGAGAAATCGAGGGCAACCCTCAAATTTTATAGGCTCACTTATTGTTTTTCGCATATTTTATGAAGTATCTTGTGTATTTGTGTATGGTTGTCACCATCTCAGGTAGCTGGGCTGATGATGGAAGGTACAACTCCTTAGCAGTAAGAAGTTACTCGAACAGGCAAGGACTGTTTTTAACGACCACATTTGGTCTCATGATCATCAAGTCATGACCTGATGCTGCAGTCAGGATAGTCTGCAGAGTACCTAACTCCTCGACAACTAACAGCAGATATATCGTGTTTAGGCTCATTGAAAAGGGCTCGATGTGTGGATAAACGTACTGTTACTGAGGAACACCGAAGACCTGATGCTGAAGCCAGGAGCATCAGAAAAAGTACAAACCTTTAAATTACAGCACCGTAGTCGTGTTTGGGCTCATTTTAAACAGGACTAATTTTAAGTTCAATGCAATGTTGACATAAGTCTGGCCTGATGCTGCAGCCAGGATTATCAGCATCTAATCTAAAAACTAAGAAAAGGAATATTTTATAAAAAGGCGATGGGCAAGTTGACATTAGGCTATTGTAACTTAGATAAATTATAAATAGACCCACTAAAAAGCGAGAAATAAAAACTTTTTAACAAAAAAAAAACCGACTTCCAAAAAAAACTACAAACTGAAAAAAAAAACACTACAAACTGAAAAATAACTTTAATTTCGGAAGTCGGTGGCAAAAACTAAAATACTGATCCCTAAGACACCGACTTCCGAAATTAAAGTTATTTTTCAGTTTGTAGTGTTTTAACTGGTACACAGCGCACTGAAGATGAAAAATAGTAACATTTTGAGTGGTTTGAAACTGAGTACCCACGTAGTAAAGTTTTGCGGTACAAACAAAGGCTTGTTCAGTTCCGAGTGGGTCCAGTTGACCAAAGACTCGACTCGGTCTTAAAACTCAGTCTTCACAAAACAAATGTGAACAAATGAAACGTCATCTTTGTTTCAAAATTAATTTTGACGAGCCTCAAAAGAATTAGCTGACCCTCCTGTAACACTTTGTTCCACTGATTATAAGCGGCATACTTCAAAACTTTGAACATCTAAAGAATAAAGCATGTGGCCGTCTCAAACTTTACCGTTAATTCGTTTCGTTCGTTTTTACCGTTAATTTTCACCATTGTGCTCATTTATAGCGGTCTTTAACCCTTTTTTTCGCTGTTACAGAATAAAGAAAACTTTTTTAAATATGCGGAAACGGCTTAATTGAACCGTCAAATCATGGAAATTAAAATATAAATGTTACCGACAGCCAATTAAACTGAAACCAAAGGAGCACCAACCAAGAAAGCAGAGGAGTTGACTTTTTCTGTGAATGGATTTAAAATTTCATCACATATTACGTTTAAAAGGCAAGGTTTGCAATTTTTTGCCAACCGCACTTTTGAGTTGGTGTATCTGTTTTCTAGTCGCCAAGGTTACCACAAAAAAAGAAAAAACGAAATTGACACTATACAGCACACGGAGGGTTTCGACATTTACTTATTTAAACTTTTCGCACAAAATGGTACAAAGGCGGACTCAATGCCTTAGGCATCCTCTACCAGTCAACTAAGGGTAGTGAAGAGATTATGGCAGGTGCTTTGGTTGAGAGGAACAATGATTAAAAAAACTATTAAAACTAGGTACATTAATGAAAACCTCCAACTAGAACGGTTCAAAGTACGTAAAAATTTATGAAATTCGTCACAAGCCTTTGTTTGTACCGCAAAACTTTACTACGTGGGTACTCAGTTTCAAACCACTCAAAATGTTACTATTTTTCATCTTCAGTGCGCTGTGTACCAGTTAAAACACTACAAACTGAAAAAAAAAACACTACAAACTGAAAAATAACTTTAATTTCGGAAGTCGGTGTCTTAGGGATCAGTATTTTAGTTTTTGCCACCGACTTCCGAAATTAAAGTTATTTTTCAGTTTGTAGTGTTTTTTTTTTCAGTTTGTAGTGTTTTTAAATAATAATCATTGTACCTTCTTCGTAATTTCTGCAGTATTAGGGTTTGTAAGGGTCTATGCTCTAGGTGAAATGTCACTTATAACATAGATATGCACGTTCCTACCTCCCTAATATTACTTTATTTTTACTTTAGAACGAACTTTCGTTCTGAGTCAACCGTACCGTCATTTTCATATGATAGGAAATGTTCTTGATCAATATAAGGTACCTACTTACGACTTGCAGTGATAAAATACAAATATAATAAACTCTCATTAAAAACCCGAACTAGCCACAACTATTTCAACCAGGCTCACGATTTATTCCTGTACGCAGTAAACATGGACTCGTGTTAACCTTTCGCTGTAAACTGAGACAATAAAGTAGGAACTCTGCCCCAAAGCCTCGAAGTGGTAAAGCTAATAAAGATAAATTGGTTCTCGTGGTCGACGCCGACGTAATGGGAAGTCTAGCCGGTAGTATAATTATAAACTTTATTCAAAGCACTAAGATCGGAAACCTGGTCTTCATCAGAGATTCAGTTTGAATAGGGGAGTATTTTTAATTTTACTTCAATATTGTAGTTGGTAGTTTTTTTAGCTTAAGCCACATAAAATTTCGCATTGTTTGGAAGCACTCGTAACTATGTAAAACTAGAAGTTGTTCGGATTTGTGAGGCCGGTAAAGCTGCAAGTTCATACCATACTTTACGCTGTTAGACTCGCTTTCCGCTCTGGTTTCGCTGCGAAACGTTATACTTTTTCATAGGTAGGTACATCTTGTTATGTTATTGCAATGTATTCGCAAGCCGTTGCGTTGGTGTGGTGTGGCTTTATACTTCGATACTCGTCAGTGACTCGGTAATTTACGTTAAACTATCCGTGGCGCTCGCGGTTGTCACCAAAAACATCTACTATACTATGTATGTTATTTCAGTATATGTACATAGATATTATGAAAGAACCTCCTAGTATCTTTACCATTTACGCAGAAATAAATGTTATTCTGTTCTGTTCACACCTATTGTAGCTACCCGGTTGCCGGGACGTCTGAAAAGGCACTAAGGCGCTTTTCACACGTCCCGGCAACCGGATAGCCGGTGCCGGATACCCGGCGGCGCGGTGTATAGCCAATTAACCATGAATGTTACATTCACACATAGTAGGGCGTAGTTTGCTTGGCATCAAGTGTCCGGATAGTCGGCACCGACTACCCGGTAACCGGGACGTGTGAAAAGGCACTAAAGCGACACCCGCGCGCGTCTCTTGTTTCCGTCTGTCGCTCTGCAAATCGCGTCGCGAATAATCGTGGCATGCTCTAAAAAACTTATTTCATTTGTTTTCTCCGTAGTCGCTGTCGCAAGACGCGTGTCGCTTGAGCGTGTAGCTTGCAGCCATAGGGTTAGACGGCTTTCAAGCACTAATTAATGCGGAAGCGCGTTTCTTTGTTACGTGCGAACATTATCGTCCAACGGGCTTCTATCCAACTTGTATTGAAACTTGATTGCTTCTAACAACGAACAATTACTATTCGCCCATCACACAAACCTCTGTGGTATTAGGTATTTAAGAATGGGCACAGTAGACAAAAAAAAATTGGAAAATTGGTATGCCGGCTAGAAATAAACATGTTTCAACAGATCTACTCTCGTAAGAACTGTTTGAGAATATAATAGATACTAATACTTAAAGTATGAACCAGTCGACAAGGTGGTAGGCACATGCAAGAACAAGCAGGAATAAGGGCTGACTGCCCAGGGTGCGCTGGATTTACGTCCGTATTTAATCGTATTTCATATTTCTTAAATTTAGGCAATATTCTTTGCTACACTAAGATGAACGTGACTAGAAAAAATCGATTACAGTTTTCGACCACTCGTCGCACTACCATCCGGGTTTAAAAATAAGTTGTAGTAGCCTGCATACTCTTTTAATAATAATAAACATTTATTTCAGAATGACTTCCATATTTGTTAGTAACAATGTAAATTTATAAACTAATGTTAGTAGGTAACATATATTCTAAGCTGTGTGTGTGACACTCGTCGATCCTGGGGAGTGTCTACTTGACTGCGTGCAGTCGTATTCACCGCCCCAAGATTGGACATTGCTTTTTTTGCTGACTGTCCAAGTTACGAAATTATTTCCTAATCATGTGTAGAGTTTAGGTTAAAAGATTGTATGGATTCTCGTGAAAGGATTTTGGTGCGTGGTGGGAAACGTGTCCGTTCAAGGTTTACTGAAAACGTACTCGATGTGATTCCTTACCACCCCACAGACATTGGCCCACCTTCCATCTCGCGCCGCATTGTCATAAGATCATCAAGTGCACAGGCACTTGATCCTATGACTGCTTCAGTAAACGGAGTTCGCGCAGCTGAATTTTAGGCCAAAAATATACTACTATACTACACACAACTACTACAACTACACTACTATACTACTACTACTATATACTACTTTTTGCCATCGATACGCTAAGAAGTGTAAATGGGCAGCTAATAATAATAAAAAATAATAATAAAGGCACGATATTGTCGAAGGTCTTGCGCTCGATTTCTAATCGAACTGGTAATATCGGCTCATTGAATATCTGAAGCTGAATGGTTTTATAGAGAAAAATTATGAATTGATCTGCCTTCGTAATCAAAATCATCCCGTCGTTTTAATTGGGCTTCTTTACATTCGTTTATTGCCTATTCCGCATGTAATCGTGACTTCTTGGAAGAGTCTACTGTCTCGACTATTATATTATCCCTAAGTTTATTTACTTTGACCTTCAGCAACCTTAGTATTTCTGCTTCTTATCACGGCATTCTTGAGCCACTTATCATGGAAGTCCTTCCCAATTCCTTTTAAAAATAAAATCCATCTAAAAAAATAGGTACAAGGAGCACAGTGAACGGATGTTAAACAGAGAATGGATTATACAGTACAGTGCCTACAGATAGTATTTCAATGGAAGAATATGCATTTCTGAAAAACGTATACCTAATACCGCTTTAGACTGGTACCATACTAATAATGTTCCACCCTGCTGGCTTTGAAAGGCGTGTAAACTTTAGTGTTTCGGTACAGGGCTCGTGAAACCCGTCCCTTGGCCCTCGTTTATCCTTTCCACGAACCTTTTCAGCTAGCGGTCGGGTACTGTAAGATTAACATGAACATAAAAAATACGTCGTTAAACTTCGTGTGATGATGACATCGAGAAAATCGGAGAATATTACGGAAATCTGACATCGTGTGTACATAACGGATCGGATGTGTATTTTAACCAAATATTGCTGTTATTATATAACATATTGTGTACGGGTTGAGCATTTCCATACTTGCTGAATAGATACAACCGATGCCTCGAGTTCGTTTTTCAAATTCTGAAGAATAGCGGTGCTATTCGGTAAAAAACTCACCGTGAAAACTTAGGTGAAGTGAGGGTGGAGTGAGCTGTCAATAGTGTCATTTCCTAGCAAAAATATACTCACTTCACCTAAGTTTTCACGGTGAGATTTTTACAGAATCGACCGGCAGTTAAAATTCTGTTGAAAACTTTATTTTATTCATAAACAATTTTATTCTAAATTTCCAGCTAAAAGAATGGAAAGAACACCAAATTCTAAATGAGCAAAACAATGAAATTAATTAAAGACCTACAGCGGTGACCAAGAAAATAGTGAAGCAGGTAGGTATTAAAAGTCAGGGAAATTAATTGTTTATTAAACTGACTACGAACTTGTATTACTAACCAACAAATAACAATATCGTGCTTTTACAGTTGTATGAAATTCTCGTAGTGTGTCAATTTGATAAACAATGAATAATCCTGATGAAAATGTCCTCTAATAGCTTTTTAGACCTTTGTATCCTCCTGCATAAGCGTATGAAGTTTCATTAAAATCGGTTCATTAATTTCGAAAAATAAGGGCTTGAAAGTTTGTATGAAATGCCGTACGGCGTAAACGCTCTTAATGTAATAGCACTTGGCAATACATAACCAATCAGTCCAAAAGTGATGGTCCTATCTTGTTCGATAAAACCATTCCTATGGCCACCTTTTGACTCCATCATCAGACCCTGAACACCACCTACTGCCATAGCCAGTGCCGTAATTAGCCTTTTAAGCGCCCTGTGCGAGCTGCTATAACCGCGCCCTTCAAATAATTTCTAATCATAACCGGTTCTGACAATAAAATGGATTGTCTATAAAAATAAATCTATCATCCAAAAACTAAGTTTTTGTAAACTTATTTTAAGTACCTACTTGGTAAAGTTTTGAGAAGTTCAAATAAATTGCGTTTATAAATTAAGTGAAAAAACTTTTATTCGAAAATATTTGTCAAAATTCACAATTAGACAATATGCAAATGACACAAATACTGATCAGTACAGGTAGTAAAGATTCAAGGCTACTTGGTAATGTGTTCTACTGTCAAAAAATTAAAGAACTGGTGAATGTGGCCCTGATCTGGTCATTTCTGCGCCCCTCCAGGGTCTGCGCCCTGTGCCTGGGCACCGCTGGCACCGCCCTAGTTACGGCACTGGCCATAGCACTTATCAATACATTTTCAATGAGTCCGAACGCAATGGTCATATTATCTTATTTTAGTAGTTGAGGAGTTCCTATAGCCACCTTCGGGCTCTATTATCAAACCAACTTCAAGGTATCGTGTATTGTTGCGTTGTCACCAAAATTGTATAAGTATGTTAAATTCAACAGCTGCCACTACCAGCCAGCCAGTTGTCAACTGTTGTTAGTGATCAATCGGAAGTGCTTGAACAAGACAAAGGGAGTAACTGGAAACACATGCGAACGAAGCAAGTTAATATAAAGCTTGTAAAAACAAGAACAAACAACCTACAAGGGAATGTTTTTAAAATACCTCCTTCTATTATGTTTAAAGCCTCCCAAGGAGCTATTTTCCTATAGCTCGGCCCAATTTATTTTTCCAATTAACATTTTCAATTTACATTTTCAATTTGTAAAAAGCGAGGAAAGAGATGTACCTTTATTCCTTCTGGCAATACCGTTATAGGTAATTATATTTATGATATTTCGGTTAAGTGGGGTTACGTCGAAGCCTCACTGTGTAAAGAAGAATTAAACGAGATGAAAATGTTTTCTTAAATATCTGAAAACATTTATTTGAAATTGATGAGATATATTTTATTTGACTAGCTGTATCTTCAGAATATTCTAAACTAAAAGCTAGCTCTTTTGCTAAAAAATATAAACGAAAGTTCAGATTTTTTTTGTAGAAAATCTTGACACCATAATTTATTTATTTATTTTATTATTTATGTACACACAGTAAAATACATAGGGATAATGTGAGTACAAATTACTAATAATAATAATATAATACTATTTGGTATATAATATTTTCAGAGTCAAAATTAACTGAAGCAGACTGAATATAGGCCGACCGCTTAAATGGGACCTGTCTGATCACCTAGAATCTATGCACATTACCAAGTGTTTAACTGTTAATGCTAACAGCCGGTTAAATGTTTCAGATGGTGAATGAAATTCTCTGCTAAGTACCACCCAACTAGCAATTCACTTTATGAATGGCAAATAAACATGTCGTTCGTATAACTATCCTGAAAAAGAAAGTTTTTGGGCATATATAGGCAGGTACAGTAGACCGCACGTCAATAACAAACGCAGTATAATCTGGCCTCGCATTTTATTGAAACTTCGTACTACGCTAGGCAAACTGAAGGTCGAACTGTGACACCGACGTGTGGCCTACTGTACGGCCAAACAGCGGCCGTTCATATAAAACATTTTTACAAAAAAACTTTTTTATATTAGGGGCTATAAACCAAGGAGTGAACATTCAGTCCCTGGCAAATGGTACAAACGCCAGCACATCGAGCTACCCGAAACTGTCAAATTTTCCCAATCAACTTTGAACCTTATATATATTTGTGATAAAGTTGAAAGTCTATTAAATAAATTTGACAAATTGTAGTCGCTTGATGTGCTGGTGTCTGTGCATTGAAGCACTTAGGTGGATGTTTTTTTTATATCTACTGGGTAATGATAACTAGAAATACATTGGTAATTATTGTGTAAGCGTGGATTCAAGGGTAGAATAAAGTCATACACTGCTATTACTATAGATATTACGTGGCTATTACTGGCTTGAAAGCTATTATATTCTTTTAATTTATTAAAACATCCATTCTCATCACACCCATACCAAAACAAATGATTCTCTTTCAACTTTTCTGTAACTGGCAACACAGAAAAAACCGGGCAAGGGCGAGTCGGACTCGCGCACTGAGGGTTCCGTACCATTGTAGCGGTATCTACAACGCCACATGAGAACAACGCGTCATACTACGTCACGTAAATCCTACATCGCGCAAGCAGAGTTTACCGCGCAATTAGCATAGATACAACGGCCCGACATGAATCATTGGGCAGTAGCCCGCCAGACACAACACCCGTCTGGTCAGAGTTCACTCAACCTCCATAGACAAGGGAGGATCCTCCCTTGTCTATGGAGGTTGAGTGAACTTTACACCCTGTTCCTCATACCTCTATACCATCATATGTTTTTAAATTTTACCGGCGAGCTACTTACTAGATCTCGTTCAAACCAATATCATATATTTTTTTTAGTTTTATCATTCTCTTGTTTTAGAAATTACAGGGGGACACACATTTTACCACTTTGGAAGTGTCTCTCGCGCAAATTATTCAGTTTAGAAAAAAATGATATTAGAAACCTCAATATCATTTTTGAAGACCTATCCATAGATAACCCAAACGTATGGATTTGATGAAAAAAAAATTTTGAGTTTCAGTTCTAAGTATGGGGAACCCCCATAATTTGTTGTTTTTTTTCTATTTTTTTTTTGTGAAAATCTTAATGCGGTTCACAGAATACATCTACTTACCAAGTTTCAACAGTGTAGTTCTTATAGTTTCGGAAAAAAGTGGCTGTGACATACGGACGGGCAGACAGACAGACAGACATGACGAATCCATAAGGGTTCCGTTTTTGCCATTTGGCTACGGAACCCTAAAAACTGTCTCTAATTTACTTACTCATTTGTTTTGTTTATTCAGGCGTGAAGTCCGATAGCATAGCATAATCAGCCTATAACGTTCCCACTGCTGGGACACAGACCTCCTTTCGGTGAGAGGGAGTGGGCTGTATACTACCACGCGGGCCCAGTGCGGGTTGGCAGACACACACGTCACATGTCTTCGAATTATTAGTTCCAGGAAATGCCGGTTTCCTCATGATGTTTTCCTTCACCGTTTTGAGAGCAGTGGTGATGAAATAATTTTTTTTTTGTTTTTATGAAGCCCGATAATATTTCATAAAACTTCTGTTACACCAAAATTATTTATATCTACCTTAATATGACATTATAATTTGTCGTCACAAAAATAATAATAGTGCTTTCGTATATTCGAAAGTAAAACATAATTATAGGCTACATCTATTTTAATTTACTAAAACACTATTGCTTGTTTATTTTTGTAACTAATGTGAAAACAAATGAATACATCTGATGGAATTTATTACTGTGGCCATCGTAGTCGGCTTCAGAACATATTTCTTACGACAATTTTATTGTTATTTGAGAGATAACTTGTGGATTATATAAAGTGTGACTTATACTTTGTAAAATGCCGTTCTTAAGAGGGACAGTTAAACTGGAATCATTTTTAACATTCAACGGAATTTTGTGGTTAAGTCTAGTATTTGGGTTTTACTTCAAAAATAATACTTCAGCTACTGTTCGCTTACTAACAAAATTTTACTGCATCACCGTTTGTGTCCTAAACATTGCATTTGTTTGTTTCAAATTACAAGAACAACCCTTGGATGTAACATTTGTATATAATGGATATCTGTACGGCGTTGTTTTAATCATAGAGTCGTTAGCTAATGTTTTATTATCGTTAATTACCGAGTCAGAATCTTTTATGTCGTTCTCTTCAAACTTGGTGGCTACTATGTCTACTTTACAAAAGAAACAGTCTTGTTTTGTATCATATTTCATTTTATTCATAACTGGTACTGTAGTATCTGTAATTTATTCCCTTAGCGATCTAAACAACTTACCGACACTATATTATGTTGGGTCCATCTATCTAGAGTTATCAAGTTACTTAAGTCGCATACCTCTCATTTATGTGACAGATAACTATAGAAAAACAGTGCAAAGAATTTGCAAATCGCTGTTAACTAATTTAAATAAACCAAATATTAATGATACTGAGAAAATCAAACATGTAAAAGAATTTACTGATGCTTATATAAAACTATCAAAGAATTTGAATTCAACGATAAATATAATGAGGGTGAAGGTAAATAAGTGTATAAAAGTGGACAAAAATAAAATGGAAAAACAAAAATTAATACTTACCTAAATATTATTGTTTCAGATGATAATAGCCTTTGGGAGTGATTTTTTAAAATTCATTTCTTTCGTTTGTTATTTGAATCTGGTGGCACTGGTACGTTTATTTTTATATGTCCCGATTGGCAATTCGTAATGGTACATTTGATACTTGTGTTCTATGTTGATCATTGCACCCGAGGCGGTATTATTCTCGCAACCCGTAGGCGAGCGCGGTAAGGAAGCCGAGTGTGTAATGATGAATGCACACGCATTTCATACTAAGTTTTTCAACACACTTGCGAGGAAAAAAACAGACTTGCATTGTTATTAACTTTTATGGAAAATGGATCACTCGTATTGTTTTCCCGCGCGCCGCGCTAGCGATGTGCGCGCAAGTGTAAATAAAGGCACTGGTAAAACCGCTAAACAGAGTATATACAAAATATCATAAACACAAAGTAATGTTTAGACTGATCGTAGTGTTGTTGTATGTGAAATTGTAGTCTATTTAGCATGGAATCAGAAATGACTATTGGCATAGAGAAATATATGTTACGGGCAATTTGATAATGAGTGATCTGTTATATTGTTGTGCTACAAATCTGCCAGTGCTTTGAATATGCTCGCTGTAATAACTCGCAGCGAGTTTCATTTGGTATGTGCCAACCGCGAATAATGTGACGTGAGACAGCAAAAAGTAGTCGGATCGCGACAGATAATACAAAAGAACAGGTTTTTGTCTTCATTCGACGTGATAAAAATGTATTTCAGTTACACTGACATGGTACCGCATGTCAGTGTAACTGAAATACATTTTTGAGAAAAAATATTTCAAAAACGTTGTTTAATGCAAGATTATTCATTATCACAAAAACTGTTTTTTTTTTCCGAGGTAAATTTTTTTATAAGTATAATTTTTTTTTAGTTCATGTGTATGCTACAGTACTACTAGACCAACTCACATTCCTAGGCACCACTTGGTCCAAACCTAGGCAATCTCCTTTTAGTTCATTTTGGGACCAAGGACAATACAGACTATTTTAATAAAAAGTGAAATATGGCCCGCGGATTTCTTTTGTCATGGAGTCTCTTTGATGATATTAAAAAAAGCGCGCATCTCCGACTAGTAAATAGTTATCTATGGCGTTACCGCACTAGTGCGGTCATATGAAGTAAAAAGCACGCGTGTTTATTACACTGCATTATGGACCTAAAAGCGGTTCATTAAGAACCACTTTACGAGCAAGTGTGTTGAAAAGCTTTTTCTAAATAATCAAATCACGCTGATTGATGTTATACAGGTTGGAAGGGACATCGACGTACAAACTGTAAGCATGAATTCAGCCCATGAATCTAGAACCCCTAGCGTAAAAATGTTCGTCGGCTATAAAAAAAATACTACTAAAAAATATTACTAAATCCATGCGAACAGGTTGCGCGTCGATTTCGAATGTCACTCTGTATTTTTTACACAATTTTTCATGTTTCAGGATCCTAAAGCAACTCTCTTATGGTGTTTGGAATTGATTATTTCAATAAAACTATTGTGTTTGCCATCATGTTTAATGGAATTAGGTGCTAATTACCTGGATGACATGAAATACAAACTTGCAGATGAGATTTTAATGTACAAAGGTATCTTATTATCTTACGGCCGAACCCAATTACCAGTTTTGGCATCCTGGAGGTAGAAAATCTCTTGTTTTAGCGTCCCAATAATCTATATCGGTAGCGATTTGTATGATTATATTACACTGACAGTTATAATAAGCTATCTGTTGATAGGTTATTGGGTTCGGCCGTATATCTTCATCTATGTCTATCTATGTTCCGATCTAAATACACTCACTGACTGACTAATCTTGAAATCTCAAAAACTATCATTATGAAGTTTGGCAAGTAAGTTCTTTTTACCGACTTTACAAAAAGGAGGAGGTACTATGTTCGGGTGTTTGTATGTTTTTTTTTTTTTTTGTATGTTTGTTCATCGAATACTCCGCCAATTGTCGACGGATTTTCAAAATTCTTTTTTGTTCGAAAGTAACTAGTTCTGAGGTGGTCCCATTGTCACCAAGTTAGGGTCTGATGATGGGATCTTAGAGAAATCGAGGGCAACCCTCAAATTTTATAGGCTCACTTATTGTTTTTCGCATATTTTATGAAGTATCTTGTGTATTTGTGTATGGTTGTCACCATCTCAGGTAGCTGGGCTGATGATGGAAGGTACAACTCCTTAACAGTAAGAAGTTACTCGAACAGGCAAGGACTGTTTTATAGTAAATTGTTTTGATGTTTGATAGGGCATTTGCCACATTTGGTCTCATGATCATCAAGTCATGACCTGATGCTGCAGTCAGGATAGTCTGCAGAGTACCTAACTCCTCGACAACTAACAGCAGATATATCGTGTTTAGGCTCATTGAAAAGGGCTCGATGTGTGGATTAACGTACTGTTACTGAGGAACACCGAAGACCTGATGCTGAAGCCAGGAGCATCAGAAAAAGTACAAACCTTGAAATTACAGCACCGTAGTCGTATTTGACTCATTTTAAACAGGACAAATTTTAAGTTCAATGCAATGTTGACATAAGTCTGGCCTGATGCTGCAGCCAGGATTATCAGCATCTAATCTAAAAACTAATAAAAGGAGAACTCCTCAACAATTAACGTCCCTGCATCGAGAAAAGGAATATTTTATAAAAAGGCGATGGGCAAGTTGACATTAGGCTATTGTAACTTAGATAAATTATAAATAGACCCAATAAAAAGCGAGAAATAAAAACTTTTTAACAAAAAAAAACCGACTTCCAAAAAAACACTACAAACTGAAAAATAACTTTAATTTCGGAAGTCGGTGGCAAAAACTGAAATACTGATCCCTAAGACACCGACTTCCGAAATTAAAGTTATTTTTCAGTTTGTAGTGTTTTTTTGGAAGTCGGTTTTTTTTTATTATTATCTATTTATCCAATTTTTTCAGGCATCAAGGCCATACAATATTAATACAACTTAAAAATACTATAAATACATACAACATTATAATTACACTAAAAACTAACGCACACGAAGTGTCTGCGTCGTGTTTCGCTGACCGGTGTCATGAAGCCAGCCACGAAACTGGCGGTATACAACACCCTTCGGCCAGAACTCTTCCTTGAGGAACTTCTCGAGATGATGTATCGGAACACGCACCACGAACGACTTGAAGTTCGTGTTGTGATGCGACTCCAACTTCTCGACCCTCAAAGTCCAGTTGGTTTTCACACGCATGTACTCCACGATCTCCTCAACCTTCGTGGGGTGGTGCAGTCTGGACACGTACAGCTGCGTCGTGGGGATTGCTGGACGCAGCAGCAGGTTGGGTCCTGCCTGCGCGGTGTCGCACTGGTTCCGACAAGGAGGCTTCTTCTTCTATTTCTTGCTATCTTTTTTATGTTGTAGCTTAGAATTTTTGGAAATTCTACCGCTAGTGAGGTGAAAAGGGGGTCAAGGTTTGTATGGAAATCCGTCGTTGTCAAAGTTAGAAGCATGAAATTAAACATTTGGGTTTTTGGTTGTGTGTAAAAATCCATGTGGTTTTCCGTTTTTAAAATTCCTCTCATATGGGGGTTAAAACGAATATGAAGTTTTGTATGGAAGTGTGTTTGTATAGATTGATAAGTTAACTCTTTTTCCGAAGTTCTTAATTAGATTCTCCTGAAGAGACCACTCTGAAAGTCATCATCATCAGCCTATAATGTTCCCACTGCTGGGACACAGGCCTCCTCTCGGTGAGAGGGAGTGGGCCGTAATCCACCTCGCGGGCCCAGTGCGGATTGGCAGATGTCACATGTCTTCGAATTTTTGGTTCTAGGACATGCCGGTTTCCTCACGATGTTTTCCTTCACCGTTTTGAGAGCAGTGGTGATGAAATAATTTACACAAAGTAAAGCGCCTGACTGGGTTCGAACCTACGACCTACAACTCGTAAGTCGCGGCCGTTACCACTTGGCCACCACTGCTCTGCTCTGAAAGTATGCTCTTTCAAATAAAAGGAATCATCGAATTCAATGTACAAATGTCGGAGATTAGATATTATTCAACAGTGGTCATAGCAATGGCACCAAAAGCCGGAGGTCATGGGGTAGACCAGAGCAAATGAAATTAGGATAAGAAACTCAATCAATACAGCATTATCAGCCTATAATATTCCTACTGCTGGTACACAGGCCTCCCCTCTAAGAGAGAGAGTGAGCAGTAATCCACCACGTGGGCCAACTAAATCAATTATTAATTTATTATTATCCCACGGAAACGTACTACTTACTACTTTTGATAGATCGTTTTAAGAGAAATAATTCTGCATTACATTGTTTTCATATAGGTAACTCTATTTGTTTACGCGGCGTATGACAGTAAAGCTCCCAGTCGACATAGTTTTTTTTTCCGACCTGTTTAATAATCATCTTCCTAATATATCAACTAATGTACATAAAACCTTACCGCGTACCGGAAGACGTATCTTTGGAAGACTAGAAGATCCCACAAGGTGGACCGATGACCTTGTGAAGGCTGCAGGAATCCGCTGGATGCGGGAAGCACAGAACCAGTCGAAGTGGAGGTGCTTGGGGGAGGCCTATGTCCAGCAGAAACCGTCTTTCGGATGATGATGACACAAAACCTTAATAAATAATATACTTAAACCTTCCTCATGAACCACTATATCTATTAGTGTAAACCGTATGAAAATCCGCTTTTTAACCAACTTCCAAAAAGGAGGAGGTTATATGTTCGACTCTTTATATGTTTTTTTTTAACCGACTTCCAAAAAGGAGGAGGTTATAATGTTCGACTCTATATATGTTTTTTTTTTTTTTTATGTATGTTTACCGATTACTCGAAGACGGCTGGACCGATTCCAAAAATTCTTTTTTTATTTGAAAGGGTATACTCTCGAGTTGGTCCCATTTTCATCAAGTTGGAATCTGATGAGAGAATCCCATGGAAATCGAGGGAAACCCTCAAATTTGGGTATTTTTTAAAGTAACTTGAGCATTTGCTCTCAAAAATCATCATTTGGTAAAGTGGAGCTGATGATGAAGACCCACAGATGGCCATCGGAACTACTCAATGACAAATATTTCACGGGTTGCGATTCGATTACTTTAATATGGTTGCTAAGCAATTTATGCTCGTCACAATGCGTATGGTGAGTGGTGGTTGAGGAGTTCCGACCTCAACAATTAACGTCCCAGCACCGGGAAAAGCAATATTTTGTAAAAGGTGATGAGCAGTTGACATTAGGCTATTGTAACTTAGATAAATTACAAAATGACCCACTAAAAAGTGAAAAATAAAAACTTTTTTACAAAAAAAACAAGCGACTTCCAAAAAAAAACACTACAAATTGAAAAATAACTTTAATTCGGAAGTCGGTGTCAATAAACGAAAATGCGGAACCAAAGACACCGACTTCCGAAATTAAAGTTATTTTTCAATTTGTAGTGTTTTTTTGGAAGTCGGTTGTTAGTTTTGGAGTTTATTGCGTTCAGACAGACAGACGCGGCGGGGACTTTGTATTATAATTTTTAGTCACCACTACAAATGATGATGATGAAATGATTATCAATGATTAAATGACTTTTTGTGTCTTTGCAGACAAAAAACTACGAGATGCAATTTTCGACGTCTTCGACTATGTTGACGCCTGTTCTTCTAAATACACAATGTGGAACCAGATCCCTCTTAACATGAACTTAGTTGTTGCTTATTTTACTTTATTCTCTGCGTATGTTGTAGCCATACTACAATTTTCATATTAGTTTTGCGGCAATAATTGAAAGTGATTTGAGCTTGTTATAAGCACCAATTAGATTGTGTAATTTGAGATATAATAATCCACTTTGATTGTTCTAGTTCAATATATAATTGTAAAGGCACTTCATAATTTTACTTACTAACACTAGCTCTAAGATATTACTAACATTATGAATCTTTGTTGTGTGAATAAATAGATTTTGATTTGATTTTGATAATTTCATTTCACACAATACTTGGATGTCTGCAATGAAAGAGGTCGCATCGTCGACTTCCAAATAAACTTACATACAATCATAAAATGAAATTCTACCGTAAAGAGCGAACCTATAGAGGGTTTATCAAATTGTAGAGATGGTGTTACCAGTTTTTGTCCTATCGGAGGACGAAAATTATCGGCCTAAAAAGGTATGATGAAAAAAAATCTATAATTATGTGTTACGGTTTAAAATAACTTCATCTTCTGGCGGTCGTTATTTAGAGTTAATTAAACCATCAAAGAGCTGTCTTTTGACAGCCACCGAGAAAAGCTCTCCATGAATTATATTCTTTTCTTTTTTTCTATTAAACCTTCATTAAAATAAATAAAATGTAACGTTTGCTAACAGAATTCCATTCCAAGGTAGTAGCGTTAGTGTAATGGTTTCTGGTTGGCCACTGCTGTTTTAGCAAACTTTGGTGTTCATATTATTTTGGGATTTACAACTGGTTCCGTCTTTAGCAATCTTGTGTATGCCATCAGGTTTAATGGAGTTAGCTGCAAATAATCTAACTGAGATACAAAACCTATTTAAAGAACAACTGTTGCTATCAGGGTATTTGTCATACATATATATTTCGGAACTGCGTTGGTCATTCGTTTGACTATTCGGGACGCCAGCGCCACCAACGGCGCTCGACAGACTCTAGCCTGACGTTCGTGCAAGTCGACGAGAGTACTACAACGGTGTGGAGTAGTCTCTTGATCATTGGATATTAAACGGACAACATGTGCTTGGATTTGAAATTTATCATAGTGTATAGTATTCTACTATTCAAGCCCTTGCATTTGATACCCAATACCCATATTGAGGGAGTTGTGAAAAAATATGTAATCCGCCATTTTGTGGTAGCGGCCATCTTGGACCGATTTTCATCAAACATAGCTAAGAACACTCCCGACTAATTCACCTTTCAAACAAAAAAAACAAAATCGTAATCGGTTCATCCGTTCGGGAGCTACGTTGCCACATACAGACAAACACACACACACACACACACACAGATACTCACAGACACGTCAAACTTATAACACCCCGTCGTTTTTGCGTCGGGGGTTAAAAATAGAGTCATTTAGGTATATACTTGTTGGAAATACGTCATTCGTTTGACTGATCGGGACGCCATCGCCAGCGCGATCTTGCGGCGCTGGACAGAGTCTAGCCTGAGTCTGTGGGGGGTCAAGGAGAGCGAGCAGCGAGGTAGAGCGGCGCACTTGATCATTGGACATCGTACGGACAACGTGTGGTCAGAAACTGTCTAGCGTTCCGTATCGTTGAGTTGTGTACCTTACAGTGTGTGATTCGCTAGTGTGATTAAACTGTTCGTAAAATTATAATCTGATTTAAACTGTAAACGGTTTTTCTATTGCGCGATAACCAACACTACCCATAGTACGCCCATAGTAATTAATAAAAAATGGCTGATAATAACGAGACACACATACCTTCTCCGTCATACTTTTGGTTGGGCCAACGCTTAAGAACTTCATTTAAAACAAACCAATACATTTCTATTCAATTTTCACATCGTACCTAGTCTTAAGAAATACCTAAGTCGATACAGATAACGAAAAAATTTACAGCGGAGTACGTTTTTTCCCAAATAATTATTTATTTCGTTCTTATCACAGAACGAAGATACGCGACAGTATTTTCCTTTACCAATGTCGGTAGCTAGTAATAATATTATTCTAATTACCAACGTACCCACAAACGGCAGTGGACGGTGCCGAGACGTTACGATGTGATAACAAACTAATATCCTAAATAAATGTCCTAAATAAACCAAGATAACGTGATTGCTTCAATAATTAATTGAGGTAAGGCCAAAGTAGGAAGCGGAAGCATAAGTTTGGACAGAATGTTGTTAGATTTAGATACATGTAGGAGTATTCTTTGATTATAGCTTATTTAGATAGCTTTTATTGATAAGACCATTCATCCCATAAATGTCTACATTTAGATACATCTGTAATTGTTATAGAGTACATAATAAAGAGTATTCTATCTATATATTTAGTTAAATATTTATATGAATGTAGATACTTCGTAAAAGTATTATCAAACCAGACTAAACATTCTAGAATAACATGAAATTAATGGAATTTTAAATGAAATAATTTAATGCGAATGCAACGTCAACGTGCACATTGTATGAATAAAAACACAGAAAGGTTTAAAGTTAGCATTTTCGTTAGATATTTATTTTAATTTTATGTTGGTTTTACTTTTGACAACGTATTGAGGTATTTAAAAATTTAGACTTTTGAAATCTCTGCACGTCATTTTAAAATATTATAGGTAATACAATTTCGCCTTAACGAAATACTACGAAAAATAGTTTCGTTTTTATAAGAAAATTTCAATTAGATATGTTGTTTTGATCGAATATTAGTTTTGATACCGTTAGATTTTACGTTTGGTGGTGTGTTCGTTTTTAGCTTTAAAACGGTTGAGACACAAGAAAAATATTAATTAGTAGCCACATTTAATATTGAAGCATAGCATAATGTTGCCGCTGATGCCTCTACTCTGTGAGACGAAAGAGGGGTTTTTCTATTGAAGCATAAGAAGCATAATATATTTCGATTACGATCGTAGCGCGATTAGAGATTGTCGCATTCGTTTTGTTCGGCGAATAGCGCTGACAGAGGGCGCCTTCCAGTTTTCCGAACAATTGGCATTAAATACCTATTCGATGTGTGCTATTAATTATTATGATGACACTCGCATGTCGTAATCATATAAATTATTTACGCGACGACCGCTTTCTAGAAGGACACGAGGATACAGTCTTGTGAATATTTGAATCATCCCTCAGAGTCTGAACACAGAGATACATAAACCACTGGAGGCAAAAATTCGTACGTGCTTCATACTTCCATTTTTTCTCCTTGTATTATGTAATAAAAAATATACGCCTTCCATTTTGGCTTTATTGTAGTTGGATAAAAAATATGACATCATGTTAGGTAAAGTGGTTTAAGTCCAAATGTGCAGTCATTTATTCGTGAAGGCTGCCATTTTTAACCGACTTCAAAAAAAGGAGGAGGTTTCTCAATTCGACCGTATATTTTTTTTTTTTTTTTTTTTTTTTTTTATGTGTGTTCGCGGATAACTTCGTCGTTTATGAACCAATTTTGATTATTCTTTTTTTGTTGGAAAGGAGATATGCCAAGGGTGGTACCATGATAAGGAAACCAGGATCTGATGATGGCATCCCAGTGAAACCGAGGGGAACATTCGAAAATCGTAGGAGCGACTAGTGCGTTTGTTAATTTTTTCGTTAAGTATTTTAAAGCACTACAATTTAATGAAGGCCTGGAGTCGATCTGATGATGGAGCCGAAAGACAGTCGAGGGGACTCCTCAACGATTTACAGCAGTTACCTTGTGTTTGGGCTTGATTAATTTGTATTGATGTGAACTTTACACCTAGATGGGTTGTGACTGTCATTAGGGGTCTGATGATGAAGACGAAGGACAGTTAAGGGAACTCCTCAACAGTTTACAGTAGCTACCTTGTGTTTGGAATTAATTAATTTATATTTATGAGAACTGTAATGGCAAATGAAAAACTTTGCACCCATATGGGTTATAAGTGCCATTACAGGTCTGATGATGGAGACCATAGACAGTCGAGGGAATTCCTCAACGATTTACAGCAGTTACCTTTTGTTGGGCTTACTTCATACGGTTCAATACGCCAAAATGTTCAGGTCGTACAAAAATAATACCTACCTAATTAAGATTGTAGTTTTACATAGGACGACCACTACCTACTAGTCATGCTGATGCGTCAATTTGAAACCGAATTTAAGTTGCGTAATCGCGTCATTTTTCGTCGTGTGGCCTACTCAATAATTAAAGTAACTTGAGCATTTGCTCTCGGAAATCATCATTTGGTAAAGTGGAGCTGATGATGAAGACCACAGATGGCCATCGGAACTACTCAATGACAAATATTTCACGGGTTGCGATTCGATTACTTTAATATGGTTGCTAAGCAATTTATGCTCGTTACAATGCGTATGGTGAAGTGGAGCTGATGGTGACTTCTCAATCAGCTCCAGTTCTCCTGGTTCTTACTAGGAGAACTCCTCAACTCGTCCCTGCATCGGGAAAAGCAATATTTTGTAAAAGGTGATGATCCGTTGATATTAGGCTATTGTAACTTAAATAAATTACAAACTGACCCACTAAAAAGTGAAAAATAAAAACTTTTACAAAAAAAACAACCGACTTCCAAAAAACACTATAAAGTTAAAAATAACTTTAATTTCGGAAGTCGGTGGCAAAAAACTAAAATACAAATCCAAAGACACCGACTTCCGAAATTAAAGTTATTTTTAACTTTATAGTGTTTTTTGGAAGTCGGTTGTTTTTACAATGCTTTTCGTAGTCCGATGCGGCACCAAGCCGCGTGTTGTTTTGAAGCTCACATTTCAACTCGTAGAGATAAAGGTTATATGAGGGACCCGTCAATCCGTGGCTAAATAATAACAGCCGCACAGGTCGATCGATCAGGTTAAGCTACGCTTGCCGCGGCTGGTCTGTGGATGGGTTGCCATCTTTACATATCGAGACCCCTCCGTGCCTAGGAGAGCACGTTAAGCTGTTGGTCCCGGCTGTCATTCGTGGATCTTTGACAGTCGTTACGGGTATTCACAAGCCCGAAAGTCTGACAATCAGTCTTACCAAGGGGTATCGTATTACCCAGTAACTGGGTTGTGGAGGTCAGATAGGCAGTCGCTCCATGTAAAATACTGGTATTTAGCTGCATCCGGTTAGACTGGAAGTCGATCCCAACTGGATTGGAACATAGTTGGGAAAAGGCTAGGCAGATGAGAGATAAAAGTTATAAAGAAACGCCATTTTCTGTGTACCCTCATAAAGTAAAGAAATTAAAACGTAAAGAATTTTCGCGTTAGTCACATGTGTAGTGTTTCTCGGTACTTATTTGTGTACCTAACTGTCAATTTGTTGTGCAAGGCGTAAGTGCACATCGTTAGCTTCAACAGAAGTAAACCTCACTTGCATGCATTAGTTGATATCGGTACTGACCAAATAGCGCCAAATTTATTCATGGTGCGTAGAATTTGTATATGCACACACAACTAAACGTGCTATTAATCAATGACGAAACTTGTAAAATAATATATTTTCACAAATAAATAAACTTCTCAACATTAAAAACTACTTTTCTAACCCATAGTAATGTTATACCATAGGTTTTTCGTTCGTACAGGCTCATATTTTTTACATTTTACGGTTAGTGTTCGGAGCAGCAGCTGCACAATACTATATTTTCATTCCGAGACTACGTGACTTCATAAAAAGTCAGATATCACTGTCTCAAACAATAAAAGTAAAAGGTGCACTTGGCTTCTTTCACCTTCTTTAAGTTTGTGGCTTCGTGATAAATTACTGGAGATATATTAAGGCAAAGTAATATTTTAAATGTGTTTTATGTTCTAGCTGCGGTCTCGAAGGAAATCTTTCTTGAACCTAACCTCGTTTGCGTGATAGAGACCGCGTCTACCGAGACCGGCTGGCGCGGCCGGTGCTATCCCAGCACTATTAGTTCCTTGTGTGAAATTTGAACGGATTATTTTCATAATTTAAGAATGTTTAGTTTTTATTTCCCAAGAAAGGAATATGAAAGTAGGTTTTTAATTAAAGTGACACCAAGGGTCTCTTATTTTTTAAATATTTCTTACACGAGCGTTTACGCCGTACGGTACATTTCATACAAACTTTCAAGCCCTTGTTTTTCGAAATTAATGAACCGATTTTAATGAGACTTCATACGCATAAGCAGAATATAAAGGTCTAAAAAGTTAGAAGAGAATCTGAGAGTCTGTTTCCAGTGGCCGCGCGATTTCGTCGTAATCGATGTTTGTGTTACAAAGTATGAAAACGAAAGACGTATTGTATGTCGCTCGTGAAATCGCTGATGTACAATAACTGCCGTGTACGCATTGGTTTTACTGGGTCCGTTTCTCCACTTAGCCTCTGGAATTTCTTCTCCGCGCTTTCCTCATAAATCGCCAACAAACGCTTTTCAATTCTGCGTACCTGCCTGAAAAATTTCTGTTTTTATGGAAAATTTAAAATCGATCTAATTTGACTGTAAAACTATTTTTAAAATTGGTTCATTCATTTCGGAAAATAAGGGCTTGAAAGTTTGTATGAAATGCCGTACGGCGAACGCTCTTAAGGGCTGCAATTAGACATCTAGATGTCTGGAACATTCTTTCTGTAAAGTTAATGAAAAACGAGTGCCTAAAAAATATCCATTACCAACTTACAAAGTACGTTGTAGGTATTATGTGTACAAAACCGAAATTAAAATATCATTAACAATATATTTTAACTTTATTCGAAATGCGTTTTGAAATTGCTAAAAAACAAAAGAAATTCCACAAATCTTTGGTAGAGTAGGTACCTAACTATTATGTCGCTCAACTTTTCTGTTAGGTACGATTCTAATCAAACATCTATGTAACTTTGGCTTCAAGAATAGATATCAGTCTTAAAAAACGATTCAAGTTATCTTGCGATCGTAAAAATGAGAGGAAGGTTTTCTCGCTGAGTGAGTGAGTAGGTACTTGAGCGCTGTTAGTTAAAGTGTCAGGTTTGTTACTTGGTAAAGTGTTAATTACCCTGACCAAATGCCATTCAATGACCTTCTCAGTTAATGGGTGTCAATTGCATAGTTAAGTAGGTAGGCCTACCTTCCAATAGTACAAATATTTCAAATGGGAAAAAAAACCACTATTCCGATTTAGATGGAAATCAAGCTTGAATCAAGAAAAGCTTAAAATTAAACAATGGGAGTTGAAGTTTGTATGGAAGAATTCGAAATCTACGCAGACGAAGACACCGGCAAGGATAATGCACGTAAGTTTTTGATATTAACTTACCATTTCCAAGCTAGAGCTTAAGTAATGGAATGTGGAAACATTTCATATTTTGAGGTTATTAATTAAAATGTAGAATATAAGTATTTACAGAATCGGGTCTTCACCTCTCTTTGATCGAGAACAGAGCATTTACGATTATTAGAATGGTGAGTGGGTAGTAATGTAATTGGTTACCTACTTGCGAAATATAATGACAAGGCTTCGTGGAAATATAGGATTATCTAAAAATAGACTGGCACGATTATTCTAAAAAAATCTTCAAATTTTGCGAATATTTCAGCAACGTATTTAAAGCTAAATTAATGTAGGGTCGACCTAATTTTTAAAGACAAATAAATAATATTTAATAAAAATAGGTATATAATTTTTTTTTAATAATTTATTTATTTTTCACTCCAAGACACAAACATCAGTGTAGCCCTGGCTCTTGTATTAAGAGTTCCTGTATCACAAGATCCAATATATAATATATACGTAGTAAGTATTTAAAGATCGTAACAGGTATCTTTCTGTAGTTTCTGCCAACTCCCATGGAAAAAGGCGAGAGTTTATGTATGTATGTTCATAATTAATAATGGCATGTATTTAATCGAACCTCTAATAATTTTCCATTTAGAGCTCATAAAAATATTATTGAATTCTCTAATAAAATGATTGCGCCTTTTTTTGTGAACCTCAAATCATTTCTATTTTGGGGCCCTAAAAATACTAAATAGCCAAGTAAGTGCGACCAACTGTGAGAAAAGGTCAGAAAGCGTATGCATCGTTTGAAGCGCAAACAATTTTTAGATGTTCATTCATTTATAAAAAATGGTAGGTAATTATTAGAAGCTCACGTTTTTAGAGGTTCAATTAAATACTTCACATAAATATTCGACAAACGTTAACTTTCACTTCTTTAGGGGCGTCCATTAATTAAAACTGACTGTATATAACAAGGTATTACGTTCTTGCTCATTAAAAAAACAAAGTAAGGCTGCATAAAAATAAGCGTAAATATATTAAAAAGTTTGACATTTCTCGGCACATGTTCTATTATTACAGCAGAATTCAATTTGATCCGAACTGGCGGGTTTTAGAGAAACCTTTTGGGCAAGAATAACAAAAACATTTCTGTTTATTTTCAGTGAAAATAATTATCTGTTTGTTTCTATGGTAAAACGGGAAAAATTTAAATATTCCTTTTGGGCTTCCTAGGTTCTTCCTAGGTTCTTCCTAGGTTCTTCCTAGGTTCTCGGTTAGATATTCAGTTCAAAATATAAACGCATAGAAACTAAATATAACAACAGTTTGTAATTTTTGCCTTCCAAAGCTCTCTGTTTTATAAACCGTTTCTGACAAAATCGTCCACCACTTCAACTGCGGGCTGATTCTATTACCAGCAAACTTAATTTGAAATTGGGAAATTTATTGATCTTATTGGATCCATTTTGTTTCTGACCGACCTATTCAAAATGTGATTAGGTTGAGTGATCCCGTGGGTCCATTTCGAGTGGGTCCAGTTGACTAAAGACTGCTGGTACCGAGTCGGACGGTTCATGCAAAAGTTTCTGGTTTCTACAAATCGGAGCTACGATTGGAAAGGAGTTTCAAACAAATGTGAAGTTCTTAGTTTTCTGATGCAAAAGTTTATCTTAATAACTTGAAGGTTTTCTTTGAATCTTCAATTGAATTGGAGTAATTTCAAATAAAAGATATTTTTCACTAGAAAGGTATTATCGGTTTTTTTATTGTAGGGGAAGATTTTTCCATTTTAAAATTGATCAGCTTCGCCCATTTTTTGTTAGTTAACAATTACATACATGCCTACAATTTTATGTTGCCTGGGGCGGCCGTCATTGTCACAGCTATTCGCTTTTGCACGCAATTTTCATTAAGGGTACCCAAAATAACCTTAAAACAATTGACTTAAAAAAGTCCCTTAATAAGTAACTACAACTATATTTTACCCAATTCATAAAGTAAAAGTAGATATGGAAAATACGAACAAGGTTTAAGAATTACATAAACTTTCCCATTTTGTTCAGAGGATAGGCAAAAACTACAAAAAGATCATGAAGTAAGTAAGTACAGACGGCACATCAAGCTACCCGAAACTGTCAAATTTTTCCAATCAACTTTGAAACTTATAATTTAGCGATAAAGCTGAAAATCTATTAAAGATATTTGACAGATAATATTGTAGTAGCTTGATGTGCTGGCGTCTGTACATAAGCAACAATTGCGACAACATTTAGTATTCTTTCACAATTCTTGTTACAATTCATGCTTCCTGTAATTCTCATAAACCGATTACAGCATTGTTGTGCCTGCCCTAGCAAGTATTCGATATCAGGGTTTAGCAAAGAATGAGAAATAAGACCTAGAAATCGTCCTTACCCACAGTAAGGACGCAAGAATAGAATAGAATAGAATAGAATACTCTTTATTATGTACACCATATAAATCAATCATTCATTCATTCGCAAGCAATCATTTCCGGGTCTTTGGTGTAAAAGAAATCGTCATACTGATCCGTAAATAGATATAACAGCCAACCACCGAGCCTGCAATTGATTCTCAAAGACGCTTAATTAATGTGCAAGAGAGGGTATGGATGCCGCCATGGGATCTGGAGGCGATAGTCCTCGCGCGCGTGTATGAGTGGCGCGCGGAGGCACTTAGCCGGGGGGAAGTTCCGCTTCCGCGGCAAATCGCTGCGGAGCGGACTGAGCTCCGGCGCGATCTCATGGCGACATGGAAGGAACGACTGTCGCAACCCAGCGCAGGGCACGCCGCGATAGCGGCGATAAGACCCCTCTTTGAGGAGTGGCTAGAGAGGCGCCACGGCGCCCTCACCTACCGCCTGACGCAGGTCCTCACCGGACACGGAAGTTTCGGGAGGTTCCTGCACATCATCAGGCGGGAGGAAACGCCCGGGTGTCACCATTGCCAGGATCGCCCAGAGGACACGGTGGAGCACACGGTGGAGGTCTGCCCCGCTTGGGCGGAGCACCGCCGTGTCCTCGTAGAGGCGATCGGCAGCGGCGGCGACCTCTCGCGCCCGGCCCTGGTGCAAGCCATGGTCCGGGGCGAGAGGGAGTGGGAGGCAGTCACCTCCTTCTGCGAAGCAGTCATGCTAGCGAAGGAGGTGGCGGGACGGCTCAGGGAGAGAGCCTCCCGTCCCAGCCGCCGCGGGAGACGCTCCGGGCGTCGGGAGCCGCGCGACGACTCCCGGCCACCGTAGGCGCGGGCCTGCGGGCGGAGAGTAATGGGTAGCTCACCGTCCGATCAGGACCAGGCCCGTGCCGGACGGCGCGTACGTGTTCCACGCGCGCCTCAAAGAGATGTCAGCATCGAGGAGGGGCCCCATAGGGCCGAAGCCTGCCGGGTCAGCGGGATTGTCAGAAAGGGTTACCGCTGGCCCGGAACATAAAGGGCTAAGGAAGGAACACGGGTGGGTTTTAGTCAGTAAGAGTCTGACACTCCCTTCCGCTCCACCCAGAGCGGGAGGGGTCATTTGATGATTTCCCATCCGCAAAAAAAAAAAAAAAAAAAAAAAAAAGGGTATGGATATTATATACAAATATAAACCTTCCTATACAAATAGGTAGTTAGTTATATAGCCTGTATTAGATCGACATCCGTTTCCCAATTCGAATTTCCCTAACATCGAAAAGTACTTTGGGGTGAAAATCAATCAAAGCGTCAAGTTACGTGTGAGTTAGATTTAAAAGTCGAGAGATTCTTTTTTAAATCATTTAAAGTGGTACCTGAAAATAAGTCCGTATTAAAGTTCAAAAGCTCAAAAGGAAAAGTGTAAAACTGTCGACGAATCGAATTAGACATTTTTACATCTTTCACAGAACAGTTCCGATTTATACCATTTATTTTATGGAAATGTTTCTTCCAATGTGTTATTCAAAATAATATGAACATTTTAATAGAATAAAGAGGACGTCATTTGCAAAAGACGAAGAAATATCTTTGTTGAGAAAAATATTACTCGTGTTTTTCTCCGACAAGCCATGCAGTGGCTTGCCTTGCTAAATAAAACTGTGACAACAACCTATTGTAGAGCCTACGACCGCTCAGGCATGCGATGACTTTACAGAATTTGAAAGCTCGTCTTAAGTGAGTAAGTTCTGTTTGATACCCTTTGTAATTAGTATTATCTTGCCGCTCGTTTTAGCGGAGTCAGGAAGGCTTTAAACATTGCCTACTTATTTTAATGTGCTAAGCGATTAACTCCGAGCATTTCTGACCCAGGGTGTACCAGTAGGGTGTCAGGTACCTAAATAAAGGACAATAGAAGAAAAAAAACCGGTCAAGTGCGAGTCGGTCTCGCACACGAAGGGTTCCGTACCACAAGGCAAAAACGCCGAAAAAAACACGTTTGCTGTATGGAGCCCCCCTTAAATATAATATTTTATTCTGTTTATAGTGTTTGTTGTTATAGCGGCAACAAAAATACATCATCTGTGAAATTTTAAACTGTCTAGCTATCACGGTTCATGAGACACAGCCTGGTGACAGACAGACAGACGAACAGTGGAGTCTTAGTAATAGGGTCCCGTTTTTACCCTTGGGGACGGAACCCTAAAAAGGCAGTTTAAAAAAAACCAACTGCTGCAACATAGATTATATTCAAATCAAAACTTGCCCTATTCAACTATTTGTAGACTAGTTCTGTTCAAGGGGCTGAGAGCATAACTACTAAAAGACTTTATAAGATTTGACATTAACATACACTTACATACTAAAAACAGAAATAAATGAAAGATATGTTGACTCCGTGCTTAATTTAATACAATCTAAAGGACAAGGAAAATGTGGCCTTCTAAAATGTGGCCTTCTAAAAACGGAAATGTATGCATGTGCCGTGTTGCTTTACTTATTCTAAAAGGATGCAGTTGATTAAATATAAAAATGTAGGTGAGAACGAATGCAGCTGAAAACGTTCATATCTATGTGGTCCCTGCGCTGAATACAAAGTACTTTACGTAAAGCTTTGTTAGCTCTTTTAAAATGTTTGTCGCCTTCCCACTTTGTAGTAAACTGATGACACTCGCATATACAGGAAAACCGTACCTACAGTCTGTTTCAAAAGTATCTGATGAAAATATAAACAAACTTTATCCAACAATTTGAATAACATTTACCTTAAAAACGTTTTTTAATTTAACAGTAGAGGTAAATGGATTAACCTCATTTTTCGTCGATGGTTTTTCAATTAGGTACTTACTATTTAATTGAAAAACCATTGACAAAAAATGTGATTAAACAATTAACCTCAAATGTACAATTAAAAAAAGTTTTTAAAGTGATTTAAAATTGCAATTTTTCGGGTTTACAAATAGGTGATAAAACCACAGCACATAATTAGTTTCACTACAAATTGGCATCCCCAGGTAAGGTTTGAAAGAAAAGAAAAAGTATTTATTGCGACTCGTACAGATAGATCACAAACTAAACTAAATACAGTAAAAAAAGTAACAAATATTAGCTAAATAATAGGTTTCTGGTCCATTCCTTTACTTTTTCATCAGATACTTTTGGAACAGACTACTTGTCCATAACTTAGAACAATAATCCAGTCATCATTCTGTTTAATGAACGCCAGAGCATATACGCACGCGCGTGCCCTCCACGCCAAGCCACAATTTTAAATATTTAAGGTATACAAATAAAAACACACAAAAGTAATGATTTAATTGTTTATTTCGTGATAAAGTGCACCGCATTTTTTGTCACATATTTGTGTCGCTGGCGTACAGGGCACGCGCTTGCTTGTCACGTATATGTGACAATGGCGTTCAAAAGGTTAAGACAATAGTCATCGTCAAATGAAACCGACACAGACTTGAAAAGCAGCTATCATGTACCTATTAACGAACCTTAAAACTTTAACATTAGTTCATTTCATAACAGTTACTTCTTTAAATATTATAAATTAAAGTCACTTTTCGTGTCTGTGTGACCGTGTTGTTATGTTGTTGTTGGCTGGCGATGCGATGCGACGGGATACCCATCCGAATGACCAAACTCCAATTCAACGAGCAAACTCCTACCCCGGAAGAACAAACAAGTTTCACGCGAACGAAGTCTCGGGCAGAATCATAATAATATAATTATCTATAACTGTCTTAACTCTAACTCCTAAAAGTAGTTGGCTAAGATTATTAAATAAATGGGCTTCTAAGCATTTATTAACTTACATCGCTTGTGGCAGATCTACGCACGTCGCGCGTCGAGGTCGGCTAGACTTGGGGTCGGCTAGTTTAGGTATAATTCTGAATACGTAGTCCGCAGTTTATTTTGCTGCGAAAATGCATTTCTTTCAATGATATTTTAAGTGGAAAGTAGGTATTTCCATATTTCATCTGTTGTTGATAAGACATAACCTCTAGAACTTCAAACTGGAATATTGTTAATTCATGACTTCCTATAAATGTATAACTGAAGACAAAATTGTTCAGAAATTCAAACTCTGTATTTTAACATATTTTTCATCGACAGACGCTAAACAAAAATGTCAGTTTGGGAGTTCGCCATTGCTCTTTGATTTCGAAGATGTCAGTGAAGACACCTAATTTACAATTTAAATTCACCGTGTTTCTGATTGTTGAGCCAGAAAAAAAATACTTCGTGTATACAAACTTTGTAAATGTCTGGTAACGACAATTTTCGATGACAACATTGCTTGATTCGGGCAAAGAAGTTTATGGAATGCAAGTCAAATGTGATAAGATATTCAAAAGGAAGGATTTTAAGTAAGTCGTTTGGTTCTATAATATAATCTAAATGGTAGAAAATAAAGTCGCTTTTCGTGTCTGATTAAGGGAGACCGATTCTTCTAAACAACCCAATGGATTTTTGTGCGGTTTCCACCATCATTTAGAGAACCTATTCCAGAAGGAATAAATTATTATTATTATATATTCCAGAAGGTATCATGTTCCCACTGCTGGGACACAGGCCTCCTCTCTTCGAGAGGGAGTGGGCTGTAATCTACCACACGGGTATAATACGTTAATATTCTGACATGTCGCCATCGCACCTGTGCGAAGTAAGGGCGGGCCCCCGGTACTAAATAAAATATTAAGGACACTCTACCTAACAAGTAGATGATTTTTAATTTATTTCCAAATTCAAAATCATTTACATATTTGCAAAATAAATAATGGATAAACAATATGTAGATGTTTCTCCGCCTTACAAGCCTTTCTGTTGTTACCACTTCTTTGTCTAAATAATAACATTCAATTGGGTAAAGTGGTTGTTGGCAACACAACATTTAGTTCTATATTTTATCTGTCATTAGTCAGTAGGTGCTGTCAATGTCAACAACATCATTTAAACACTACAAGAAAATATTTTCGGAGGCATACAGTATTTCTATCCGGTCTACATTTTTCATTTTATGATCAATCTAATTCCCCAAAAGTGGTATCATAAAGTTATTTTAGTACCTCATTATAAGTAGCGAGCAATACTAAGAGGATACTAAAGGCTCCCAGTGCATCATAAACCCATAGACATTAAAATATATAGCTTAGTACTGATTTGCTTAGCCTCATCTCGACTGCCTTGTTGGTCTAGTGCGGTCGCAAGCGCTACTGCTGAGCATCATGAGGTCTTGGGTTCGATGCCCAGGGGGCCTAAAAAGGCCACTTTGGCAGAATCATAAAGGGATTACAGATTGCAGAGACATCGATGCGCAAACTGTAAACATGATTTCAGCGCGGAAGGGTTCAGAATCCATGGGTTACCATGGATTCTGAACATGATTCTGAACGTGCAACCTGTTATGGTGATGTCCCTGCCAGCGGGGTAATTGCGTAACACACTATCAGTAGCAATGGGTTTCATTTTGACAGTTCAACAAAGTTCGTTGCGTTATTTACGTTGTTGAGCAGACACATTTTTCGAACATATGGAGCAATGGATTAGCAATATCCTTCAAAATGATTCAGATAGAGATTGATAGTGTGTTACGCAATTAGGGGGCTGCATAGTATGGATAGTATGAACAAAGTGAGCCTATTTCTATAACGGGCACAAACGCCGAGTTATTCCGGTCTGATCCCCTGAATCCGTCCAAAGATGCTTGTTCGTCTTCTGTTTTAATCTCTGTCTTACCGGTTCTATGCTGTTACTGAGAAGTATATTTTGATACTCGGAGAGATGCAAAGTTGTACACATGTGATTGGCGTGGAAAGTATGATTAAGGAGCGCAATATATTTTGTGAATTTTCTTTTCAGATTTTAATATAGGTACATATTTCAAGCTAGGTATAAAGCAAAATTTGTATGCAAACGTGGGCGTGTGAACGCGCCAGAGATTTATATTGGACACGTGCCCACTGCCCATCACTTTATTACGTTTGTGTGTATTTCATAACTGTGTTATATCCTGGTACAAACACGTATCATTGTTGGACGACTTTGACACACACGAGCTTTTGCAAATTAAAACCATATCCGCGTTAACTAAGTTATATCTTTATGAATTTGCGAGATGATAGTGTAAAGATACGCTTGCCGAGATCGGTCCGTGGATCTCCTTGCCTCGGAAAGCCCGCTCAGCCGTGATCGCGGCTGTCATTTGTAGGTAGATCTATGACAGTCGTTAGAGAGTAGTCCGAAGCCCGAAAGTCTGACAACCAGTCTTACCAATGGGTATCGTATTGCCCAGTAACTGGGCTGTGGAGGTCAGTCATGCATTCGCTAATAAAATGCTGGTATTCAGCTGCATCCGGTTAGACTGAAAGTCGGCGCAACATAGTTGGAAAAAAAGCCTAGATGATGATGATAGTTTTCCCACCCAAAAAAAGGTATTTCTTCTTGCAATATAATATTTCGTAAATTCACTGCTTAAAGATAAATCAAATTACAAATAAGAATTTATTGCTCGCCGGCCATGACAGTTTGGTAAAGTAACAACAAACAAGCATTGTGTTGGTAATAAATTTGCGTGATTTAAAGCACTAAATCTAGTTTAAATCTAGTTTAAATCTAGATCTAGGTGTAAACTTTGAAAAATTATAAAAGTTCGCGAGTAACTCTAACATATGGCCGACTATGTGTGAGGTAAGGGGCGTAAGTACAGATAATAAAGTGACCTTGGCTGAATGAACGACCGCCTTTGCTTTATTTTATCCTCTTTTTATCATTGGAAAGTCGTGTTATCGTATACACCACAAAGTAAATATAAAAAATAGCTATTCAATACATTTTTACCTCATAGGTATCGCACTTTTCTATGAAACAACTATAGCTACGCTAGAGTGTTTAGAATCATGTGCAGCCGGTCGATCCTGTAAAAATCTCACCGTGAAAACTTAGCTGAAGTGAGTTTGTTTCTGCTAGGAATTGACACTATTGACAGATCACTCCACGCTCTCATTTCACCTAAATTTTCACGGATTTTTACAGAATAGCACCGCTAAATTCATGGGTAGTTTGCGCGTCCCTACCATCATGTATATCATAATCTACTCTAATTGATTTTTCTATTGAAAAACTTACTCATTTCAATGCTTTTTCATTATGCATGTCGGTTGTATTGCCTCAATCTCTTGGTTTACTTTTTGTGATGTCGTGATGACTAAATAATTTTCTAGTTACGAACTTTAAACGAACTGGGTACAGTTTTGTTTGGCGAATGTCGCCGCCACCGTCTTATTACTTTTGCACGCGCTTTTCAAAACCTTGTTTACATTAGGATGATGGATTCCAATTGCTGCCTTAGTTTTTCCAGAACTTTTTACATTTTCGTTATAAACAAGTAGCATTTTCTGCACAACCACTCAACTGCTTATCTTGCAAGCTCTTTTATTTAATCTCAAGTTACTGGTAGAAAAGACAAAAGATTGAAATTTATATTTGTTAATATTTAAACCAATGGGTAACTTCTTTTAAATACTTGGTTTTTGGTAATAATAATAAATAATAAAAACTTTATTAGCTCAAAAGATTACAGAGAATTTACATTGGCCCCAAACTAGGCAAGCCTGTATCTTGGATTTAAACTATTTTTCTTTCTGAAAGCCGAAGGATGGTGCGATAGTTAACTACTCTTAGTTTAATAAGTGTACGTAAAAGTTCAAGCTTCAGTCGTAAATCATGTCAGTAGATGAAATTGCGTGTGAAGACAGATTACAGACTCCACGTTTCGCTTCACTCAGCACTTTAGCCACATTAAATTAATTAAGAACGTAAGTCGTGTTGGAGCTTACTTTCCACTTTCCAGTGCCTATTGTTTGCATATAAGATATTGGTAAGTTTGGAAAAATAATACGGGGATAAAGTTTTTTGTGTTCTGACAGTTTCAAGTTCTTCGATATTTAAGTAAAAACGCAATAATTTGGACTATACCAAATATGTTATTAATTATGGCTGGTTAGTAATTGTTTCATTATGTGAAGTTTACAATAAAATCTATTCGTTTTCGAACCGAGCACTTGGCGCATCCTGGACGGTCACACCCAACACCTTATTTGACTGGCCAATTCTTCCCTTAAGGTGGTAGGGCTAACGCCCGCCTGCCTGGTTTGCGACCACCCTCCCTGCAGTGCGTGGGAGTTCCAGTGCCTTACGCATCTTCTGGGCACGCTCGTTCCATCATAGACCTCATCCATCGCTTTCCATCAGGCGTGATCGAGGTCAAGAACGGGCCCATTCAGTAATAAAAAAATAAAAATAAATTTAAAAAATTTGAAAATTGATTCCCTAAAGGGAATTGCAATTCGTCAATTTTAGCCGATGGGGAAATAACATCGGGCACATGGCTTGTGTAGGTTCAATGTATAAAACTTCCATTGCCCTTCCAATCCATACGGGTGTGTGATACCTCCACTGAGTGGTGTAACAAAGCAATTCCCCTCTGCCGTGTGAAGAGAATGCTGAAAGATGAGCATGAGAGCTGTCAAGTTTTAAACCACTTGCAACACGGTCAGCAACAAAATACGATAAACACTACAGATGTTTAAAACATAAAAAAATCTTGAGAACAATACTTATAATTATATGAACTCCTAGCTGATCCGTGCTGTTACATGAAACGCTTACACACAGTATTAATATGTAATTATTTTGTGTTTTTTAATGATATTTATAAAAACAGCGCTTATCGACTTTTGTTGCTGACAGTACAATATTTTCATTCGGTTTTTTGTCCGTTTACATACTGGGATTGAGCTTAGTTTCTCCTGAACTGTACTTATTTCAACAGAAAGTCTTCCACGTTTCACATTCAGTCTGCTTATTCAGGTTCTTATTCATCATACCGTTTCCATGTCTAAATTTCCTTTGTCCAAGTTTGTTTTGTCTCGGCGTGGCTCAAATGACATATAAGAATACAAGAGGTCAACACTTTAAAAAAAAAACTGTAAAACATTGACGTGAATTCTCTGAAATGGAACAACAAAATTACAAAGACAGATAAAAGTGTACGTTTTCCATTACTGTTCGTTCTCAAAACTTTGCAAATAAGTTTATAAAATAAAAAGTCGAATCGCAAAATAAAGTATCAGCTTTGGGATCATTGGACACGTTTCGTTGATCACCGCCACGTTCTATGACCTGACAGCGGCAGCTGGGAAATGGAGCATGATATTTTTGGAATCACTTACCCTACCATTTTCCGATCGGATATCTCCAAATCGATTTATTTACACTCGATTCTGACATCGTCCTTGATTCTATCGCGGAAATCAATCACTCGATACCGACGTCGTTTGACGTTTATCTAATTGCTTGACCTAATTATTTTATTATGAATCGGTTATTATGAAATACAAAATGAAAATAAAAAGTAATTTAAAAAAATTAAACCGACTTCAAAAAGAAATTAACCCAAAATTATGAAATAACTTTAATTTCGGAAGTCGGTGTCTTGGGATCTGTATTTTAGTTTTATGCCACAGACTTCCGAAATTAAAGTTATTTCATAATTTTGAGTTAATTTCTTTTTGAAGCCGGTTTAATTTTTTTAAATTACTTTTTATTTCGTAATTTTTAGTTTTTGCACTAGTATTTGACCAAGGTTTTGAGATGTTTTCCCTTTGACACTACACCCGTAGCTCTTATCAATAAGCCAGGCCGTCACACTTACACGTATTAGTCCATATCTTGAAAATTACTGAATCGATCTTGATGAAACTTGCACTGTTCCCTAAGTTGAAGAAAATGTAAGCCAATAAAAAAAAATGGTCACGATCCGATTAATAGTTCCGGAGATATGCGTGGACAAACATACATACATACATACATACATACATACGTCTATGAAATTTTGTATATTTGTTTGGAAGCCCTAATAGATCATCATATGTGAATATAATGCAATTCCAATAATATTACATACATACGTATCGAATTGATAACCTCCTTTTTTTTGAAGTCGGTAATGAAGCGCCACTTCTAATAGTTTGTCCAATACCTCATTATACAATAATAATATTATGTATTGTATTTATAGTACCTACAATGTTTATAATATAGGTACATTAAAATGCTTATCATCTGCCTAGCCTTTTTTCCCAACTCTATGTTGGGGTCGGCTTCCAGTCTAAACAGATGCAGCTGAATACCACTATTTTACAAGGAGCGACTGCCTGTCTGACCTCCACAACCCAGTTACTGGGTAATACAATACCCCTTGGTAAGACTAGTTGTTAGACTTTCGGGCTTCTGACTACCCGTAACGACTGACAAAGATCCACGAATGACAGATAAAGAAAAAAACAAAAGATATATAAGTCGTTGATTGGTGCACACAAAAGATATAGCACAACATAAAAAAGCACGATAAAAAAATCCATAATGTTAGGAAATAGCTACTAGGTGCCAATATATTATATACAAATAAAAAAAAAAGAAAACGAGACGTATTGTGATGACACTATTGACTATGACACATAAGGGACACTTAACTAGGCGTCAAAGCACTCGCCCGCATCGCTGTCAGCCGGAAACGTGCCCCAAAGACAAGCAGCATTGCCTCGTTGAATGGCAATGCTAATTGTTCATTTGGCCAAAGAGTGAGCCAGCTCTCTGGTCCAGTGAAGTTTCGACCGGTCAAAGAGAAACTTCCTTAAAAATAGCACATTTGGCATTAATATGTTACAGACACATTAGTGGACACGACGCGCTTACTGCTATGACATAAAGGAGCTGTCAATGTCAAATTGATTAACTGTACATATATAATCTAGATAAAGAAAGATACTGTCACTTATTACAGTGCGCTCTGAGCATATTATCTACTCATGTGGTGTAGAGTCTCTCCTATATAATAGACTAAACTCGAAAGCAAACATTTATTCTGTAAACTATAAAAATTGTAAGAGAATCCTCAAGGATGCTCTCCAAAGTATGTCCTATGAAGAAACAGAAAATTTACTAACTGTATTAAAGTAAATATAGATATACAAATTTAACCTACCTATGTTAAATATTTATTAAGTTTAGAAACTAAGTGTTAAGCTACTCAACATATTATAATTTTTTGCCTATTGTCAACTTTAGATTATTTATTAATTTTAAAAAACTATTTTAGCTCTTCTCGCCTGAAACACAGGACTACCTAGTTCAGGCACGTCTTAGCAATATAATTTTTATTTAAGCAAAACTGTACATGTTTCATGCCTAATAATTTTTGAATAAATATATTATTATTATTATTCGACAGGATAATTTCGTTTGCTTATTTCATTTCTACAACAACAAATATTTTTTTAACAATGCTCGCTACACTTTATTATAATAATATGAACATTATGTAATTTTGTAGTACTTAACCATAATAATAATATTATGTCACTCAGCGAAAATAAGTAGGTAAGTATTTTATACTTGTTATCAAAATGTGCTTCATAATGAAGTTATTCGGATGATTGAGTTAAAAGGGCTGCAAAGTTCCTTCCGTTTAAAATTAAAATATTTACTCGGAAAATTGTTTCTAGGCAGTTTAATCATTTGAAGTACACGAGCGTAATAAATGTATAATTGATGATTAAAAAACAGTAACGTTACGTGATAGATTAATATCTACATATTTTACAAAAAAAAATATTTTGCGAGAACTTTAACACACTGTTACATAACTTAACATCACGCCTGTAATACCACAGAGGTATACTATAGAACACCCACATATCGCTAGTTATGTTAAAGTCCCATGTATTAGGGGCGAACCTATTGCCATCAACCGGGCATAAATCCAGACTCCGGGCTGTTACTGAGAAATGAAAAAAAAAACAAATAACACTTTGCCCGACCCGGGAATCGAACCCAGGACCTCATGCTCAGCAGTAGCTATTGTGACTACTAGACCAACGAGGCAGTATAATATTACTTGTAATGAATGCCGTTTTTCGCGTGAATAACTACACTACAAAAATATAGACCTCCCATAAATATTAAGAGAATATGTTCGATCCAAATTCATCACCTTGCGTAAGACACTATCAATGTTAATCTGAATAATTTTGAAGGATACTGCTAATCCATTGCTTCTTATGCTCAACAACGTAAATAACGCAATGTTGTTGAACTGTAAAAATGAAACCCAGTGTTACTGATACTGTGTTACGCAATTACCCCATTTGTCTAATAATCCCTATTGTTTTGAAGGATTTCTATCAACATTGGTTGTCCTCAATGCCCATACATACCTAACAATATGTGCTTAACAAAACTACTGTGTACAGAGAAGTTTTAACAGAGAGGAAAGAGACAATAGCTTAAGTTGTCTTATTAAAAACTTGTGCACTCTGCGACTACTTCACATGCGCGAATCTTGTGAGAGTATAAGTAACTCACATAAGTTCATGATGTTGTGAAACAATACTTGGTATTACAGTATAGTACATACTTCCTTGAGTATAAAGGTACACAGAGTAATTGAAAAGCTTTTCTGAAACAGAAACACAATACACACTTTGTCCATTTATTCCGGAACAGTAAATGTTTTTTATTCCAATTTATACCAAGCGGTTTTGTGTACCTATGATGATTTTATAAAAGAGCCTTTTTCTTACTAACAGAGAAGGAAAGAACAGCCTGAAGCCTATTTTTAACCGGCTTCGAAAAAGGTGTTCTCAATTTTATTCGTCTGTAAATATTTTTTTTTATATGTTCATTTTGTATGATTTTTTTTACAGCATATCACAAAAAATCTTTTGAAAATGACGAGGAAAACCTTTTTTTTATAGCTAAATTAATAGGTACGCCACCTACCAAACTTCAGAAAGATACCTGATATTTTAGGAGTCAACCAACTGGAATACCTCCTTTCATCTCTCAGCGTTCCTTTGAATATAAAAGAAAAGGTATCGGCTGCTTCGCGCATTGTTTGCTCTAAGTAGTATTGTTATTTATTTTCTCAAACGCGTTGTTTTCGAGACCATAGAACCGAAGTAAGCACATTTCAGTCACAAAAGCAGAGTCGCACCGGGGACGTCACATATTTTACAATTATTTTGAACTAACTGCGCCCCGCGGTTTCACCCGCGTAAATGTCGATTACGTGGGAATATCGGGATAAAAAGTAGCCTTTATGTTAATCCAGGGTGTCAGCTACCTCCATACAAAATGTTATCAAAATTGGTAAGGCCGTTTGAGCGTGAAGAAGTAACAAACATATAAATACACCCCCACACACACACACAAACTTTCGCCTTTATAATATTAGTGTGATTAAACCTTGTAATGATGTGGATAGACTTTGTAATAAATATGAATATATGAAGTTGTTTTTGTCGTTAAAGTTTTTCGTTACAGTTGAAGCTTATAGTATTAATACGGATATCCCATTATATTAATTAAAAAGTTTAAGCTGATTCTCATGATTGAATTTCGCTACAACACTGCTCTGATTACATTTTGATCACAGACCAGTTGGATCCAATTACAGAAGATTTAATTCGATTTCTTCCGAAAGGTTTCTTATTTAAACCGAAGTGGAAAACTAATCAACATTTCAGTAGAAGATTCAACACATTTTATATTTTTGTTGAGCAGGGATTAGATTCTGTTGTACTGCAACACGTTGACCTCTAGTACAAGAACATACGTCACGACTTGTCGGGGTTATTTTCAGTAAGTGTAGGTACAGTTAGAAAGAAAAGTATTTTAAATGAAACAATTTAACACGAATTTATGTTCTATTCATCTATCATCATTTGTGCTTTAGATATTATATATTGTTAATTATGTCTTTCTATGCTTTACTATTACTTAGAGGTCTTGCGCTCTACTAGGGCGGTGAGTGTTTTAGCATTAGCAGTTAGTACCTTGTCCACCTGCTGGACTCCAATTGCACACCATTTGAATCGTATCTCGGCGTTTATCATCTAGATGCCACCAATCTCGTTCGTCCTAGATAGTTGCTACACCTAGGTTGGTGTATAGAAAGCAAAAAGAAAAAAACTCTGCTGTTTCCTACATTTTGTCGAGAAGAACGAACATTATGTAAATGTATGGAGCAGTTGATTTTTTTTTTCGTGGTTTCAGCGGGACACAAAGTAAAACAACTAAAAAAAAAATTGTTGCTGCCAGTACCTACATGTACAGTCAACAGCAAAAGTAGATGATCAAAATCAGAAATTCAATAGGAGTCAAAACTGATCACGAATATATGGCAGCTGAACTAGTAGCAAATGTTTGGTATAATTTACAATCACATACTTTTGAATCACTTTGACGCCACACAGTTCTGACGCGAACTCCGTTCATTAGTATTGAATTTCTGATTTTGATCATCTACTTTTGCTGTTGACTGTATAATTTGGTTTGGTCTTTAAATGATACATGTCGGGAACGATAATTGTGAAAATAATTTATTTGTATTCGATTCAGCCTTAATTTTGATAAGCATTTTGGTAGAAATAGGGAGTTTGGTGTTTTTAATTTATTATTATTGAAAGTCCTATATGTAGGGCAATGACCGTCTTTCTTTAAACAAATGTTTAGTACCGTTAATGTTTCGTTTAAAAGAAACAAAATGTCGAAAGATATTATTGACTTAATATTTCCACTGATAATGACTTGAGCTTAGGACACCTAAGGCCTGAATCAAATGTAGTGCTTGACGATTTGCAACTACAAAAGAAAAAGTACAATCGCATAAATACGATTACGTACCCGAGGGTACTTTTAACAAAGAGTTTAGGCTCAAGATCCTTTTGACAAATGTTTATTGTTTAAGACATATTGCTGAATGTAAATTATTCTGTTCAGGAGCATAAGATGTGCGTGCGAGCGGGGACAAACTTTTCGACCTTCAGGGTCTCCAAACGAAATGCCTGCATCATGTATTTGAAAAGCCATTATTCTGATTTATAATCTGGTCGGTTTCAGAATATTTCAACCATTTAAATTAAATCTTATTCTAATGCAAAACAATTTATCCAACTGTATAATTTCTACTTATATCACAGCGTACGTTTCAGTGTAGGTCGGCCATTAGGTGTACAATGAACAACCATTAAAATGAACAATTTGGGTTTGTAGCGTTGAAGAATTATTTGTTGTTCTACATAATGTGTATTCATTGGAGCATATTTCATAAGCACGTATGTGGTATCAGGTGGAGTGTTTAAGAATACTAAACATATCTATTAATGGTTTCAATACGATGTCGTGAAAGTTAATAAAACTTTCATTTTCAGCTACTTAATGTCTGTAACCTTTTATGTGCTGAAGTATGTTCACTATTGCACTATCTCCCCGTGGTAGTGCAGAATGCATGAGCATTTCTCCAAGATAAAAAAAAGTATGTTCACTATTAGTCTCTAAAAATATTACACACCTACTAACAGAACAGCGTGCAGCGTTTGTAAAGCACATAAATCTACAAAAGAAACATTCTTGTTCGAGAGTTAGTCCTCGTTTACTTAATACGTATCTCAAAAGAAACCCGTTTCAAACAAATCTGTATGAAGGTATGTACCCTGCTTTTTCGTAAGTCTTATATCCAAAATGATGTTATAGAGCTTTTCCCTCGCACTATATTAAAAAGTTAATGACTGGGACAGGTAGTATTTATATATTTTCGACCTTCTTATTAGTACATAAGTTAGGTAGTCATTGAATGCCCAGTTTTTAGGGTTCCGTACCTCAAAAGGAAAAACGGAACCCTTTTAGGATCACTTCTTGTCTGTCTGTCCGTCTGTCTAAACCTTTTTTCTCTGGAACACGTAGAGTTATCAAGTGGAAATTAATTTCATATACTCAGGGCATATATCACATATCACATAGCACATATCCCTTGAAACAGTGAAAAAATCAAACTTAGTCAACGAAATCAAAAGACACGGGCGTTTATGTTCCGAAATCAAAACCTATAGGGTACTTCCCGTTGACCTAGAATCATGAAATTTGGCAAGAAGCAATGTCATGTAGCACAAGTACAGAAAAAAATCCGAAAACCGTAAATTTTTAGTTACACTACATTTTTTTTTTTTTACTTGGTATTTACATACCTACAAATTTATACGGAACCCTCGGTGCGCGAGTCCGACTCGCACTTGACCGTTTTTTTTTAATCCAAATTCCTGTTCAGTAAATCTGTCAAATCCCACAAAAGCCGTTGTGATTGGTTATCCGAATTAACGAAGGACAATCAAATCAGTTGCATGTTTATTGAATTCCGGATTATGTTGAATGGGCTCTTAAAACCCTAGATTATGGTTGAAGCTCTGGTTTAGGCGAATAAATACCACACAGTACAACAATCTGAAAACGGTGTTATAGTTATAAGTATGTTGTTTCGGTTTCGTCTTAATCTGGTTAAACATCGGTGGTTTGGTTTTTTTTTTACGGCCCACTCCCTCTCACCGAGAGGAGGCCAGTGTCCCAGCAGTGGGAACATTATAGGCTGATTATGGTTATGGTGGTTAAACATTTAATCGAAATTTATGTACGGCTCGATCAGATCCTGCGCTACGATACACAGACTTAATTAATTACTGCAAGAAACAAATATTAGCATGGCACAGAATATTCGCACCGAGTCTGGATGCTTGCACTCACGATACTGAACGATCGATCGGGGTGCACGGCCGTTAGCGTTGACAGCAAGTAAAACAAAAACAATTTTACTACGTAGGTACTTTATTTTTCACCGTATTTTCTGCTGACGTCTAGAGCAAGAAGAATACAGTATACTTAAATTCACAAAAATGAATTCAGATAAACTACAGCTATTTAAGTTCAAGTTTAATGCCATGTTGATTTCAGTTATAAGCTTTTACCAAAAAAAAAACCCGACTTCCAAAAAAAACACTACAAACTGAAAAATAACTTTAATATCGGAAGTCGGTGTCTTAGGGATCAGTATTTTAGTTTTTGCCACCGACTTCCGAAATTAAAGTTATTTTTCAGTTTGTAGTGTTTTTTTTGGAAGTCGGGTTTTTTTTTTGTTAAAAAGTTTTTATTTCTCGCTTTTTAGTGGGTCTATTTATAATTTATCTAAGTTACAATAGCCTAATGTCAACTTGCCCATCGCCTTTTTATAAAATATTCCTTTTCTCGATGCAGGGACGTTAATTGTTGAGGATTTCTACTTTTATTAGTTTTTAGATTAGATGCTGATAATCCTGGCTGCAGCATCAGGCCAGACTTATGTCAACATTGCATTAAACTTAAAATTAGTCCTGTTTAAAATGGCCCAAACACGACTACGGTGCTGTAATTTAAAGGTTTGTACTTTTTCTGATGCTCCTGGCTTCAGCATCAGGTCTTCGGTGTTCCTCAGTAAACATCCACACATCGAGCCCTTTTCAATGAGCCTAAACACGATATATCTGCTGTTAGTTGTCGAGGAGTTAGGTACTCTGCAGACTATCCTGACTGCAGCATCAGGTCATGACTTGATGATCATGAGACCAAATGTGGCAAATGCCCTATCAAAACAATTTACTAAAACAGTCCTTGCCTGTTCGAGTAACTTCTTACTATTAAGGAGTTGTACCTTCCATCATCAGCCCAGCTACCTGAGATGGTGACAACCATACACAAATACACAAGATACTTCATAAAATATGCGAAAAACAATAAGTGAGCCTATAAAATTTGAGGGTTGCCCTCGATTTCTCTAAGATCCCATCATCAGATCCTAACTTGGTGACAATGGGACCACCTCAGAACTATCTACTTTCTAACAAAAAAAAGAATTTTGAAAATCCGTCGACAATTGGCGGCGTATTCGATGAACAAACATACAAAAAAAAAAAAAAAAAAAAAAAAACATACAAACACCCGAACATAGTACCTCCTCCTTTTTGTAAAGTCGGTAAAAAGCGACGCGCTTAATCCGCCTGGGCATGAGCTGACAGATCCCTACAACATGCTTTCAACTAGTACCTACTTTTGATTACAGAAATAGCTCCTTAAGTACGTCATGTTAAGCCCTAAAAGCCTTACTTATTTCTAAAGGTGCTATTTTGTAGCTGAAACTTGAACATTATAGTGGCGGACGAAAATTATGGAGTTTTAAATTCATTAACGTTGTGGGGGCATGTTTACCGGAATGAGATCAAAATGCATTAGCGGCACGTAATTTTATACAAGGTGAATATCACTCTGGGTTACAAAGGGACGTATTTTATTTCGAGGTCTTTATACCTCATGAAAATCAATGCCATCATGTGCTGATTGCACACAAACGAGGGAAGGTGTACCTGAACAGTATCATTTATTTAACCTTGCATGTAGATAGGGACACCAAAATAGAAAAGGTTGTAACAAAATCGCCGTCGGAAAATGCGGCTTTCTCAGAAAACGATCAAAATTAATATTCAAATGACGAAAAAATTCAGCACGTCTGAATTTGGTTACAGTTAGTGCGTGACTGAGCCGACAAGAAACTTACATTAGTTACGCGAAAATGAGTGAAAGTTAATTTTGAATATTGATGAATTATTAATACCTTGTAAACTTGCTCTTAAAGTTTGACAAAGCTAAGAAGCAAATGCGACCGAGATTGAACAAGGATATTTAAAAAAAAATACACTCTTTCCTTTTCTAACATTCGCCAAAAAATAAATAAGGTAAAATATTCGATAAGGTAAGTTTGAGTTTGGAAGTATATTAAATAGCAATAGTTAACTTCGGAACCGGCAAACTTCGTACCGCCCCGCCAGCCGCTCTGCCCCCGCTTTTTAAATCTCTGATATCTTCTAAGATATTCATGAGCTTACATGACCTAAAGCGCGGTCACTGTCGGACTGCATAGAAAAGAAAGAGAAGCGCGATGACAGAACGCTGGTAATTTATTGCAAAATATTAAGCAATTATTTAATTACAAAAAATTTATTGTTTGGACGAAAACATTAGTATTAGTATTAATTAGTACCTATGTTGCTTGTAGTATAACCTGACAAAAAAATCGAAATGATTTAATGTTAGTATGGTTTTTACTGTAAAAAGAAAGTTTTTAAAGGTATCTTCATGATTTTTTTCTATCGTATCAAATTATTTGTATTATGTTTCCAACACACTATCTACCTACCGACCTACCGTGGCGACCGCGAAGACGTAGCGTTGGAAGGCCTCCTACAAGGTGGTCCGACGACCTTGTGAAGACCGCAGGAACCCGTTGGATACGAGAAACAGAACCGGTCGAAGTGGAGGTGCTTGGAGGAGGCTTATGTCCAGCAGTGGACGTCTTTCGGCTGAAATGATGATCTACCTAGCATATATCCTGAAGAATATAATGTATTTTTCTGATTTTGTTTACTGTAGTCGATCATATATTTTTATTGTTTCTAAAACTTGCGTTTTTTGTGTTTAGGTCATGAATTTTGATCTACATGAAATGCACAACGTATGTAATGTATTTAATTGGATATGGAATAATACTGTTGGTAAAATTAGCTTGTTAAATAATCCATATTTTTTTGTAATATGTAAAAGATAAAACTTTTTAACAAAAAAAAATCGACTTCCAAAAAAAACACTACAAACTGAAAAATAACTTTAATTTCGGAAGTCGGTGTCTTAGGGATCAGTATTTTAGTTTTTGCCACCGACTTCCGAAATTAAAGTTATTTTTCAGTTTGTAGTGTTTTTTTTGGAAGTCGGTTTTTTTTTTGTTAAAAAGTTTTTATTTCTCGCTTTTTAGTGGGTCTATTTATAATTTATCTAAGTTACAATAGCCTAATGTCAACTTGCCCATCGCCTTTTTATAAAATATTCCTTTTCTCGATGCAGGGACGTTAATTGTTGAGGAGTTCTCCTTTTATTAGTTTTTAGATTAGATGCTGATAATCCTGGCTGCAGCATTAGGCCAGACTTATGTCAACATTGCATTGAACTTAAAATTAGTCCTGTTTAAAATGAGCCCAAACACGACTACGGTGCTGTAATTTCAAGGTTTGTACTTTTTCTGATGCTCCTGGCTTCAGCATCAGGTCTTCGGTGTTCCTCAGTAACAGTACGTTTATCCACACATCGAGCCCTTTTCAATGAGCCTAAACACGATATATCTGCTGTTAGTTGTCGAGGAGTTAGGTACGCTGCAGACTATCCTGACTGCAGCATCAGGTCATGACTTGATGATCATGAGACCAAATGTGGCAAATGCCCTATCAAACATCAAAATAATTTACTAAAACAGTCCTTGCCTGTTCGAGTAACTTCTAACTGTTAAGGAGTTGTACCTTCCATCATCAGCCCAGCTACCTGAGATGGTGACAACCATACACAAATACACAAGATACTTCATAAAATATGCGAAAAACAATAAGTCAGCCTATAAAATTTGAGGGTTGCCCTCGATTTCTCTAAGATCCCATCATCAGATCCTAACTTGGTGACAATGGGACCACCTCAGAACTATCTACTTTCGAACAAAAAAAGAATTTTGAAAATCCGTCGACAATTGGCGGAGTATTCGATGAACAAACATACAAAAAAAAAAAAAAAAAAAAAAACATACAAACACCCGAACATAGTACCTCCTTCTTTTTGTGAAGTCGGTAAAAAAAAAACATACAAACACCCGAACATAGTACCTCCTTCTTTTTGTGAAGTCGGTAAAAAGTGGTTACTGTGGGTTATCCTTAGAAGATCGGCTTTCCTCTACTATCTATGCATCAGTAGCGAAGGGTTTTGTAAGAGGTAAGCCGGAGTAGATATCTTTAACATGATTATATTATTTGTCTATAGAATACTGACTGTGCTATTTTTCAAAGGGGAGCCGGTGGGAATGGAGTTGTATGGAACCTTCGCCACCGCTATGCATGTAGGTATTATACATATAAACCTTCCTCTTGAATCACTCTATCTTTTGCTGATTGCAATAAAATCCGTTGCGTAGTTTAAAAGATATAAGCTTACAGACTGCGGGAGCGACTTTGTTTTATACTATGTAAAGATATCAATCTCTCGCTCGGCTGCCGACTACCTCGTATTTTCTTGTCTAAGTAGAGTATTACCTACTTAGACATGAAAATACGAAGAAAATATTATTTCCCGAGGAATTCCTGCAGGAACGCGAAAAACGAATGAAGTAAGCTACAAGAAACTGCGAGGTTCATGAATATCTTAACCAAAACACAGTGCATCAGGAAGTGAAAAGCTGGGCAGAACGCTACAGAGCACGCCTTCAGAATCATCCAAATCCTTTGGCGAACGTGCTCACTAAGCCGGATCATATAAGACGGCTGAAAAGTTTAGCTGTGGTGGACCTTGCCAATGCCAACTAGGACATGCTGCCATGAAATATTATGAGGGAAATCTCGCTGGAGAAACCACTCTGCACCATCAAATCCATCAAAAAATCTGCTCATAGTCCAGGGACTGATTGCAGAAAAAGATATGGAAAAAAAAAATCGAGAGGTTTGTTAACGAATAGTGAAACCCTACCCTACATACCAGTGCACTTTCTAAAATGCGACCAAAGGATTGCTTACTCCTTCACTCTTTTTTTTTTTCGTAGCGTCTTCCAAGACAGTCGGATCATTTCTCCAAAACCGTCCAGCTTCATTGTTTGGCAGAGTTAATGACCTAAATAGGTGAAACTTGGGCACCGAAGTTAAGAAATTCTTGGCGCCCAATAGCCGTAAGACAATAAGTATATATATACCAATGGAAAGAGCTCTTCAAGGAGAACCTTTGCTACAGATACGACTTTGCTAATAATTGTTAGTCAGTTCGGAATTAATTACCTAAATAAGTGAAACAAGGGTAGCGAAGTTTAGGAATGTTCTTAGCATCCAATAGCCATAAGTATATATCAATGGATATTGCTTTTTACCGACTTCAAAAAAAAGGAGGTTATCAATTCGACACGTACCTACTATATACAAGGTGTTGATTTGCATCCTAGTCAAATTCAAGGACGTAATTATGCTAATGATTCTCGACCCAAATCAACAATAAAATGGGTAAGTTTTTTTTTTTTCTCATTTCCGGAAATCCGTAAGTGTGAACCAGCCGTATTTAAACGCGGCCCGTCTGTTACTAGCCCTATAACCGCGCTTTCACACACAAACAAACGCCTTTTACTTTTCTAAGTACTAAAGTACTAAAATGTCTTTTATGACAACCTCCTGAAATTTGACGAGGATGCAAATCAACACCTTGTATGTAATATTATTGGAACTGCATTATATTCACATTATGACAATCTATTAGGGCTTCCAAACAAATATACAAAATTTTATAGATGTATGTTTGTCCACGCATTTCTCCGCAACTGTTAATCGGATCGTAACCAATTTTTTTTATTGGCTTACATTTACATCAACTTAGGAAACAGTGCCAGTTTCATCAAAATCAATTCAGTAATTTTCAAGATATGGACTAATTGTGTTAAATATTGTACGGTGGTACGGAATCCTTCGCGTGCGAGTCCGGCTCGAACTTGGCCACTTTTTACGTATTTTGTAGCATTGTTACTTAAATTAACCTCAATTAATGAGATGTCTGTATGTATACCTATTCACTCCACCTCATTTGTGTTATTCGTGGAAACTTATAGTAATCCTTCTTTAGCTTTTAATATTTTACTGTTACCTATATATTACCATCACCGAATCGTTGGAGAACCAAGGTAACCGACATAGCCCGAAGAATAGCCAAACTTAAGTGGCAGTGGGCAGGGCACATTGCTCGCAGAACAAATGGCCGCTGGGGCCAAAAGGTTCTGGAGTGGCGACCACGTACCGGGAGACGTAGCTTTGGAAGGCCTCCCAAAAGGTGGACCGAGGACGTTGTGAAGGCCGCAGGAACCCGTTGGATGCGAGAAGCACAGAGCCGGTCGAAGTGGAGGTACTTGGGGAGGCCTATGTCCAGTAGTGGACGTCTTTCGGCTGAAATGATGATGATGATGATGTTGATCTGTATATTTAGTAAAATTGGTTGCTTCCCTGATAAAGTAAAAATAAAATAAAAACGAACTGCGATCGTTAATCTATCAACGAGTATGAATTGAGCGTTGAAATATTTCGAATTAGATTTCCCCAATTTAGAACAGATATCCGACCCATCCCCGTCAACTGTGAGCTGTGAGGAATTAGCATTAATAAAACATTGCTGAATTTTATAAAGAACTTAGGTACAAAGTGGATTACTTTGGATTAGTTTGACAACTTTATTTTTGTTCAGTTTCAGTATTATTTAAAATTATGATTGAAAAAATAATGAAATCTGACGAAGATAAGCGAAATGGAACATTTCATAAAAATGTACCTAAAGAACTACCTAACGTTTGAGTTGAAAACTAGTCTTAGAGAACATAATTACTAAAGTTGTAGAGAACTAAAATGAAATCTCAATTTTATTTGAATAACCTTCGCGAATGCTTCGTTCTTAATTAGGTACAGACACCAGCACCTCAAGCTATTACAATCTGTCAAACTTTAATAGATTTTCAACTTTATCGCTAAAGCACAAGGTTCAAAGTTGATTGGGAGAATTTGACAGTTTCGGGTAGGTTGATGTGCTGGCGTCTGTACAAAAACAAACAGACCAAGACCTAGTACCTTAAATGACATAACCACATTGTAGTCCATCTGTCATTTAAGTACTAAGTAATGTTTCGCTACCCGAAGTTCCATGTTTGTCGTATCCCAATCCGGTGGGTATCCGGCCTCTCTGCGGCCCCGGTCACCGGACCGAGCGAAGTCCGGGCCGGAACGGTACGGAAATTATCGTTGCATGATAATGGATAATACCACTTAAACCGCCCTTGTCAAACAATAAACAGCTAATAAACCATGACATGAAGCTAATTTTAGGCTAGTGTTTTTTTCTTCTTTCCATTTTAATACGGCTTTCTTGGCGCGTAGAGTTATCGATCGCATTACGATGTTTAAACGAAAAATGTAACTAGCTTTCCAAACATAGGGACGTTACTTATTATTAGTTGATGTATAAATAGGGGATTTAGTAAGTACAGCAATATTATTTTTATAAAAAAGATTAAGGAGATCAAGACTAATATTCAGTGGATAGCAGTTTTATTCTTTATCATTGACCATCATGAAAATGTTGGACAGAGCACTAGAGTTTAGATGATTTATTATTAAACCCCTAAAACTGTTCATTGTTCTACTAAACATAAAGTACCTAAATATAAACACCGGAACATAAAGGGCTAAGGAAGGAACACGGGCGGGTTTTAGACAATAAGAGTCTGACACTCCCTTCCGCTCCACCCAGAGCGGGAGGGGTCATTTGACGATTTACCATCCGAAAAAAAAAAGTACCTACCTAAATATCATGGGTACCTACGTTAATCTCAATATAATAAGCGAAATACACGTCCAGTAAGTTGATTTTCGAATATAGATAAGATCAATAAAATAAACCGGGATAATAAATGAAAACAAATGGCAAAAAAGCTACTACTTAAATAAAAAAAATATTTTAATTAATTATGTACGAATAAATTATATTCTAGACTAATCTAACAAAAACAATAAAAACATGAGGAGAAACGAGGTGGTATGTTCGTCTAACTAGAAGGAAGGATCATCCAAACCATGCGTTTTTAACAACCTTCAAATAAAAAACAAAAGGGCAAGGGCTAAGGGGAATCAGTTTCATACGAATGCATTACGGCAAATGAATAATACATGATACTCACAAATAATATGGCTTTCTATTGGTAAAAGAATTTTCAAAATCAGTTCAGTAGATCCAGAGATTACTCCGTACAACCTCACAAACTTTACCTCTTTGACAAAGGACCAAAAAAAAGTCCGTACCAAAAGACTAAGGCCAAATAAGGACAATGAAGGCTGATTCTGTTTTCAGCACTCGTTGAAATAGTGCTCCTGTGAATTGGCAACAAAAACCTGCAGAAGTTTACTTCCGCAAGCTATTATTGTCGAGAAAACAATCGCAACAAGCTCATCACTTCTGCAAGTTTTCTAAGTTTGAATTGTTTGCTTCTGCAAGTTTTGTTGCTAAGCCTACAGACACTGAATGCATTATCAGCTACGGCGTTGATCGTGGCCGTCGTAGCGATGTAATCATTCTTGCATCGGTTACTAAGACATTGCAATTTCGTGTTAAGTTTACATTACGAAACAAGTTTCGGGAAACTTCAGCTTGGCACTCTGTAAACTTGACTCACACGAATCCTTACATGACCTAGTTTATTGGCAAAGCATTAAATGCCGGGGCTACTTGAGCTCGCAATCTGAATACCGTGCCAAGGCTCGTAATTGCGTGATTTTGGGAAGTATTAGAAGCTGTTTAAGAAAGACCCTTTGCCCGGTAGTCCTTTTGTAAAATTTTGTTTTCAAATAAACGATGAATATGTCCACGTGTCACAAAGGCTGAAAAGCCCCAATAGCTTTTTAAAGTGCCCCCTACGTACTAGCGAACGTGGAAAGGAGCTGTGCAAGATAGTGCTTCTCTATACTCAATCCAATCGAGAAGAGAGAAGAGCTATGGCTATTCAATATCTATCCTGTACTCACGTAAATTATTGAACTTACTGATTGGAACATAAATTAATCCCAGAATGTCACTGTAAACCTGTCGTGAAATGTTATGTCACCATTATAATAATTGTAACTGTTAGAATGTGGAACATACAGCAATTTGGAGCGGTCCCGACACGTGACAATAATAGGTTTACGTGCCGTATCTGATAAATGTTGGCAACGTGATTGACTGAACTCTCGCTTTGTACGGTGTCTGAATACCGAGGTACTACGGTAATTTGGTTACATTAATTTAAGAGCACATCGTAAACCGTTTCAAGTAATTAAACATTAGAGTAAATTCAAGAAATAGGTTAAATTCGTATAGTGGGAATTACGTTAGGGAACGATTTAATGACGAGGTTTGCGTACTTAGAAATCATGAAAATAATAACATGGGTAGTAAAATTAATGTATAGTAGATTAAGTTTTGTTACATGAAATGGTTTATTAATGAGGGGCTATCCTAAGTAGAAGTGCTTGTATTACACCTTATGTTGCTTTTAATATGTGCGAATTTGAGAAGTAAAGTGCTAAAAGTTTCACCGACCCGTGGTGTTACAGGTGTGTATGTAAAGGTCAAGGTAACCGCTTTCCATCACGTAAGCTGTTGGCCTGTTTAACATGAAAAATTGTGTGCGAATCCATTTTTCTGTTCTAGATTCTGTGTGAGACGTGTGCTCGAGGTGCCCGCTACAAAAAATTGGAATTTCGGTAAGTTACTTTGTTTTATCGGAAAGTAGGGAAAGATTTCCTGTCTACTAAGTTCTTCTTTTCATTATTAGGGAAACTGCAAGTATGCTTAATTGCTTGTTACTAAGTTAACCATTTTTATTTTCCATTCGCCCTGATAAAAAGTCTTAGATAGTACCTATAATATGTTCACTATACTTAGTCAAAGGCTATGGCTTATTATTCCTTTCATAAACATATTTTGCTTAACTCACTATAAAAACCGAAAAGAATAACTTTGAACCAGGTGCACACTCGGCGCTTACTTAAAACTAAGTGACTTTATTAGTTATCTATATATTATTGTGAATAGCCTTCCAACCATAGATATCCGACTTCCAACTTTATGAACTAAAGGAAAGATTTATTTTGTAAGTATTGCTTTTCTATTCTTGAATTATTGGAGAACTTATTTTTTTGCGGCTACAATACAAATAATTGATGCAGACGAAGGAATGACCTTTATTATGTGTAATTACTTCATGTGTTTATGTCTTTCGGTTTTTCTAAAAAAACAATTTGATGTCAGGGCCATGGCCCTGACATCAAATTGTTATTGTCATGTGTTATATACGTAATGACGTATATAACACATTTCCACTGTTTATCATAAATAACCATACAAAAATACACAAATAAACAGTTTACAAATAAACGTTTTATAGTAAAATATTCACCTGAATTTGTCCCGACCGCAGAAACTCGTTCAGATACTTGGAATCCCCACGCTTGTTCTTTACAAATTGAAAAGAGCCAAAATCTAGAGCGAATTTCCCGATTCAAACACAACGTGAAATTCATATCGTGTCGCGTCGCCGTAAAACGACCACAATGTTTAATGGCAGGAAAACAAATGTGAATTGAACGGTTGTGCAGTCATAAGTCAAAAACCACTACCTATTAATCATTGAAAACTCATAGTCATAACCACTTTTGAATTTTGACCGACACTAAGTTATAAAAGGATACAATTTAAATGGTGAGCATTTAAATTGTATCCTTTTATAACTAAAATAATTTTTGAACCTACCAAAATGGATAAATGCTCGTCAAATCTTGTTTCCCTGAAATAGTAACATTAATACCCAAAATGAAAAATATTGGCAACGTAGGATATAGCGAGCGAAGGGCACCCCGAGGTTAGGTTTGGTTAAAAAGGGCGCGAAGCGTGGCTCCGTCGACATAGGATGTGGCATAGAATAAAAAGAAAAATAGGTTCATTTCTACAATACTTTTTGAAACACAATTTGGTGAGCATTTATCCATTCTGGCAAATATTTCGAAGTTTTTGGTAGTAAAATAGGTACTTCTGGTAGGCGTTTAAACACAAGCCGTTATAAAATAGTACCAGCCACAACTTGGCATCGGCTGTACCAACCAACTTTTACATAGATGACAACTTAAGAGGGTTAGTTTATGTGTGCAGGAAACTCCATAGAAATCAACAGAAAAACTAAAAAATAAAATCTGAACCGAAGAAAAGGAGCAGTGCACAAGGTTTTATTTAAAGTAATCAATCAAACTGTGATAAATATTAATGGTTTTTTTTTTACTAGCCGTTGATGTCCCACTGCTGGACAAAGGCCTCCCTACTCTTCTTCCACCTCTCTCTGCCCAGAACTGTCAAGGACCAATATGTTTATTGAAGGAGTCCAGTTCGTTCCGCCTTCTCCATCTGGGCCTGCCGTGACGTCATTTCCTTTTAAGCGGACACACTGGGTCGTAAATTTGGCCCATTGATCATCTGACATGCAGCAGATGTGTCCGAATACCATTTAATTTAAGCGTGGCAGCATACTAGATGTACCTAATCCTTTTTAATCATTCGCAGAGGATTTATTCATAAATCAGTGTCATAAATCCTAGTCTAATGTAATCAATGTCATTTCAAATGTATGAAATAAAATAATATTTGGCATTCTGTTTAACATTTAAAATATTGTTAAAATCTTATTCAGCTGAAAGCAGTCTGTAGTAGATATTATTTATGTTATCGAAATAGAATATAAATAACGAAACTAACTAGCCTGTATTGTCCCACTGCAGGGCAAAAGCCTCCCTCTCCCTTTTCCACACAATTCTGTCTTTTGCCGGCCAGTCCTTACGGTAGGAGTCAAGCTCGTTCCTCCATCTTCGTCTCGGCCTGCCGCGATGGCGTCGTGCGTTTAGTCGGACCCAATCGGTGGTTCTCTTAGCTCAGTTATCATCTGACATGCGACAGACATGTCCGGCCCAGTCCCACTTTAGTTTAGCGACTTTCTGGGTAAGATCCGTGATCTTGGTTTTGGCGCGCAGTATTATGTTTTTTTTTTTTTTTTTTAAACGTTGCACCACACTAGGAATTACTCCTGTATTGTGGGTGCGTTTACAAACATTTAAACTCACATACACAAACAGCCAGACCCGGAACAACTATTTGTAGGTCATACAAATATTTGTTCCGTGCGGGAATCGAACCCGCGACACGCAGCGCAGCAGTCAATCGCTTAACCACTACGCCAACCGTGCCGTCAAAATGTTCCTTATACGGTCAGAAATTCGAACGGATGCGCGCTGGAGACCGCGTATCGACAAGCGTAGTGTGGGACGCCTCCCAGCTAGATGGATGGACGACCTAAAGAAGGTGGCTGGGGTAGACTGGATGCGGAAAGCGGAGAACAGGGTGCTGTGGCGCAGTCTGGGAGAGGTCTATGTCCAGCAGTGGACTGCGATAGGCTGAGCTGATTGATTGATTGACTGCGCTCCAATCTTCATGACTAGCAAACACAAAAGTAAAGTCGAAACTATTATGTAAGTATTATTGATGATCCATGCTTAACTGAAATATCATATATTTTAGTCGCGAAAACGTTGAAGCTTGCAGATATCGACCTTATCTAACAAGAAAAAATATGTATAACAGTGTATAGATATTAAAGTGAAATACTCATAAAAATAATAATCTAAATACGTGATCAAGATTACTGCTTAAGATTTGTACTTTTACTGTGGACTGCAGCTGTCCAAACCACATCGTAATTATGTGCATAACATTTTAATTATTCATGAGAACGTAATTGGGTTCCGGTAGAACAATCCGCAGGATGCTGTAAGAATGTCAATTGAATCGTTTTTATTTATTCGTACCTATTAGTAGAAGTAAAGAATATGCATTTTACACTTCGTATTGCTCTCGCTGCATCCGGTTAGACTGGAAACCGACCCCAACATAGTTGGGAAAAGGCTAGGCAGATGATGATTGCTCTCGTAAGAAATCTATCTATCTATATAAATAAAATTCAAAGTCCTGACTGATTCAACCCACAGCCTAAACCGCTGGTCCTAGATACATGAAATTTGGTGGTAGGTACCGTTTCTAACGAAATCGTCCGTGTTCTTTGTGAAGAGTACGTGTCCACTAAGAAAGGGCTTTTCGAAATTCCACCCCTAAGAGGGTGAATGAGGGGAGGGTGAAATTTCACACGGACGAAGTTGCGGGCTGAAGCTAGTCGTTGTATATAATAATAGTTTTCATATAGTGTTCTTACTCTAGCGCTACCTTGGAGGTATATGTAGTATCACTGGGCAATACTATAATGTGCACGTGAAACATTAAAAAACACATTGAAAAAAGTTGATAAACAGAAAACACAGTACTTGATGTCAAAAATAAAATTCCAAGAAATCCTCGCAACAACAAATACAGTGTAACAGATCCTAAGTATCAGGTATCTAGGTAAATAGAAGTAGCTTGCTTTTAACCTGCACTAATCAGCCTGTAGAACTTTCTCAGTACTGGGCCTCAGGGCTCCTCTCTGGGAGGAAGTACTTAATTGATCTAGGAATTAGTCGGCAAATGTCAACTGCTAAATATGTACTTTAATGTTCCGAACGGTTACGAGATCAAACATTTCCAAAATCCGAGCGCTTGGCAAACGGATTGGTATAATTTTGCAATGTTGCCAAACTTCACACAGTGCAGCTACATTCCATTGTCTGACCAATTGCTAATCTATAATAATATTAGTGTTTCTATGCGGATTTATTCATTTTCTTTTTTCTTTTTCTATGTTGCGCTATCCCACTCCTGGGCAAAGGCCTCGGGATCCACTCCTTCCATCTTTCGCGAGCCCGCGCGTCCTCCTTCCAGTTTGGATGGAATCTATCCAGCTTGTCCCGCCATCTCCTACGTGGTCTGCCGCGACCCCGCCTCACTGTCTCAGGGCACCAATTCTGCGCTATTTGGGCCCACAGTTTGTCAGGCATGCGGCAGACTTGTTTTGCCCAGTCCCATTTAAGTTGAGCAGCCTTTTGAGCCACGTCAGCTATCTTTGTTTTGGAGCATTTATTCATACGTGTCATACATAATTTTCATTTATTCATACGTGTTGTTATTTTATCAGTGCTAATGATGAGTGCTGCATTTGTACCCACAAAAGTTATGCACACTTTATAACATTAAATTAATTAACATTGCAAATAGATGGTTTAGAAGGACATTACAGTATTGGTAAAAGGGTCCTTGAAATCTTAATCATATTTGTCGCCCACATACTGAATTAATTTAATCAGATTTAAGCATTTTGCTGGAAATTAAGGCTAAAAAGTAGATAAAGCAATGAATTAAGGGACGTAATTATGCGCTGCTAAAAGCCAGAACACCACATGGGAAATGTCGCGTAAAAGCAGCGTAACCAGATTCGTTTTTGTAATTTACTGATAAGGGAATTTTGCTGGAAATTGTCCGAAATGATATTGCAAACCAGTGTGCACTTGCTTTGACATGGATTACATTGAGTTGAATATCACTCTCAAACCAAATAGTAATTGTAGCTATAATTGTAGCTTGAAACTTATCCACTATAGCGGTTAGCAGTTCAAAGTGAATGACGACGTGTTACATGCCAAACCTGATTTTCAATTTAGTCAACAACTAGTTTGCGGGTCAATTACAAGAGTGTTGTTTATCTGGGACACCTCTGACTTACGCTGGAGTAAAACATTGTGAGAAAATCAAGCGTGACAAAGGTAGTCAGCCCTGCTAACCTGCCTTTTTTTATCGTGGAGAAATGCTCATGCTTTCTGCACTACCACGGGGAGATAGTGCAGTTATGTGGGACTCTAACCCACTAAAATTCCTCGGTGTCCTCCTCTGCCGCTTACAGCGGGAACACGGGCACGCGTTAGCACTCATTCGTGAACCCGCCGCGGCTGTCCGTCACCGGAAACTCCTCGCACCAGAACACATAGCACGCCGTGACCCCCAGGGACCAAACCAGCACATGGGCGTCAGACTATTGAGCTAAACTCGATGTGATGATGAAAATGTTCAGTGTCTCAAGTTCATCCGTACGATGCTATAAGCGGACGATTTGTTGGAGTGTAATGCTAAAGTTGGGTCGCTTCATAGGGTGACGTGAACATTAAGTGGCAGCCATACTTAGGTATATGTAGTTATGTGTAGGACTGTAGGTTAAGCTTATTATAAACAATTAAAAAAAAAAAAATAAGTAGTAGTAACTTGTAGCGTGTTCTTTAGTCTGATTAAATACTTCGTAGTGTGTGTTTTTTAAAAAAAAGAAAAAGAAAGAAAGTGTAGAGACGTTCCGTTTTATTTACTTTAGACCCCTTCTGTAATTGTAAACTTCAAGCAATATACATACATTTACTACTTGATCAGCATACTTGTTCATTTTATCAGTTGATATTTCAAAGATCATGATGTATCGAAAGGTTACCATGTAACGTTAGATTTCCGTATTTATGTATTTTCAGTGGTTGTACCTACCCCACACATATTCGACTATTCGTATACTAAACAATTTTGTATAAGATCATCAACAAACAGTATGTATATATATTAGTATATTTATTGGGACCACCAAGTGAGCTTCCTCTACCAAATGAAAATAGAATCACGTAAATCGGCGGTATGATATACTTGGTACTTGGTTGGGTACTTAGTTGACTGGCAGAGAATGCCTAAGGCATTAAATCCACCGTTGTACCTTTTTTGTGTGCGAGAAGTTTAAATAAATAATAAATATTCCACTCGCGTAAAAATAAATCAAATCTTCATCTTCATTTTAAATATAAACTTTCTTAAAACCTCTCAAAATGTTTACCATCCATTCTCTCTTCATTATTCACGTTCAAGTTTAAGTATATTTATCGCCGTATAAGAACATCTTAATCCATCATTCCGAAGCACTAAGCAACCTGGCTGCAACGCTTGAACAACATAAATTGCTAATTGCACTAATTGGCGAAACGCTCTCGGCAAACTCTCACATTTATTAGGTACTTTCTATGCGAAGGTAAATGTTCGTCGAAATAATAACTCCTTTTTAAAAAAAACAAGACTTCGTTTGACCCTTCTGTTATTAAAGCAATATCTAAAATGAACGGATATTTAATTTTCATTTGAAATTAAAATATCGTGGGTTGTGGATGAAAATAAAAACACATGCAGCGCTCTAGTTTGGAGGAACCGGTATAATTTACAAATACTAATTTTACAAAATGTCTATGGGCAGCAGTGGTCACTTACCACCAGGAAGACTGCCGAAACCTGTTATTATTAACTACCTAGCGGGTAGTAGGTACAAATATTTCTAGCCTAGCCTTTCGTAGCATTTTCGTAGGCGGTAGGTGCTACGAGTGTCTACGACGTGCTACGCCGCTACGTAATTGATTTGAGCACAATTACTGTCTATCTCTCATTACAATTACAGTCTGAACCATGAAACTGAGTTAAATAAATAGAAAATGTATTGAACACATTATTCTTAACCGGTCGCGCGTCGCGCGTCGCGCAGACACAATAGAAATGTTATTGTTATCGGTACACATGGTGTACACTCGACGTGCGAAGAGTGCAGACATGCTGTCAAACTGATTTACATGTATTTATCAGGAGTGTCTATTTTGGAAATATTACAGTCATACTATTATTTAAAAAACACGTGAATCAAGTGTCTTCCCCATAATATAGTTAATAAGAAAGACGTTATTGGACGATTTCTTAATTTTATAATAGTTACTTAGCAGTTTAAGTTAAATGTATTTAAATTATTTATTAGCTAACAGGCTAGATTGTCATGTGAATAAGGCACCACTGACTGTGAATAAAAATGAGATATCAGTTCAGATAAGTATTCTATCAAAAAAACAATAAATCGAAAACATTGCGATAATTCAAAACAAGATAATACTCGCTGTAATAACTTACTACTTATTATGTATCGTAATTCTGTGTAGGACATTAGGACATAGTTTGAAGAGCCTCCTTAAGGGTTTTCTCACAAACGAAACTAATTGGTAAGTAGTCTGTCAAAAAATCTCCTGGAGAAAGGTAACAATAGAAAAAGTAATTGTGCCTCGTTAGTGACAGTTGAGCTAATACGAATCTCTCTTGTCTGTTTTCATCTTCAGTATGGTTTAATAATATTACGTCAGACGAATAATATAATTTTCAATACCTCTAATCTTTTCTTGTTTCACGATTATTAAACACGATTACGTGGTAAATACCGTAATAATGTTATGACATTATCACAAATACGGGTGTTTTACCTATTAGCAACTGCTTCTAGAATGTACTTACCTTATACATATTTACTTTTTTTAGGATAAGAATTCACAACAATGACTTACCGTAAGCCGATGTATACCACCATTTGAAAAATATGTCCTTCCATCAGGCTTGGAACTGATTGCAGTAAGTTGGAATCAGCTCACGAAAAGAATAAATCTTCTAGCCGTCAGTTTTATGCCCAAAAAGGTTATTTATGTCTAGTATTCTGATAAAAAAGTCAAGTCTAGTTTGGTAGTAAATCATCTACATAAAGCTACTCAGTAACTGTGTAAGCCCCTTTATATCGTCGAGTCTTGCTTGCGGTTATTCAGGCTTACTGCGGTCCCCAGCCGATGTCACATGTTGATAAATATAATATTTACATATTAACTTCCGGACATGTTGATATTTTTCTTGCGTGTTTTGTCAAGGACTTGTAAAAAGTCAAGTCAAGTAGTATGTAGATTTCTAAACAGAGGCAAAACTTCATATTAGTACTCTGAGATTATGTTTGAATTAGAATATTTAAATGGTGCAGATAGATATGTGGGCTATGAGATACATATGTGCGCACAGCCGCACATTATGTGGCCAACTAAAAAGTCAAGTCAAGTAGTATGTAGATTTCTAAACAGAGGCAAAACTTCATATTAGTACTCTGAGATTATGTTTGAATTAGAATATTTAAATGGTGCAGATAGATATGTGGGCTATGATTAAATAGACTTAGGCAGTGGAAAGTCTCGTCGCCGCCACAAACTAATAGTATCGTCATCGTCATCCCGTACCTGCTGTGACTTCGTAAAGCTTGGTTCTCTGTTGGAGATCCACTCCTGTGGTTGAGTTGAGTCCAGAAGTTTACAAAAAAGGTCTTTGGAGGAAACAAAAAAAGTGTTTGTAAAAAAAACAGTGTTTTATAAATTAAACCAAAAGCGAGTTTTCTGGATGAAGTTAACTTTTGTGCCAACACAATTTAAAACTTAATTCTTAATATTTATTCGCTGATTGTTTAAACTAATTTGCACGCTAAGCGAATTTAATTAACGATAGAACTTGTAAAAGGTGCGGCCTCTGGCTACATTCCGTAATTACATAACCCTTCTTCGTGTAAACCAGACCAGTAACTCATTTAAGCGTTTATTTACACATGCGAAGCATTTGAACCCAGACAATTTATAAGGGGTGTGTTATGGGCCCCATAGGGCCGAAGCCTGCGTGTCAGCGGGATTGTCCGAAAGGGTTACCGCTGGCCCGGAACATAAAGGGCTAAGGAAGGAACACGGGTGGGTTTTAGTCAGTAAGAGTCTGACACTCCCTTCCGCTCCACCCAGAGCGGGAGGGGTCATTTGATGATTTCCCATCCACAAAAAAAAAAAGGGGGTGTGTGATATTGAATTTTTATCCGATTTTTGTTTTTAAAATTGCATGTTTATACACCTGTACAGAATTTAGGCGTATACTTAATATTCTGCTTGCAAAACTACCAATTCCGTATACGTATTATAGAAAATATGATTAGCGTTATATACAGATACATAATTTAATTTATAAATGACATACCTACCCTCATATGGGTGGAGGGTTACGGGAGGTCTGAAAATCCGTTACATACCTATTTTGCTTATAAACTTCACTTGATCACTATAGTTGAACATGAACAACAAGTTACGAAGTTTGTATAAAAACAGTAGCTTCTGCCCGCGACTTCGTCCGCGTGAAATTTTAAAATAGGGTATAGGGTAATAGGGTTTCTTAGTGGATACCTACTCTTCACAAAGAACACACCCTCCAAATTTCATGTCTCTAGGACCAGCGGCTTAGGCTGTGCGTTGATATATCAGTCAGTCAGGACTTGGAATTTTATACAACGTTATTTTTAGTATAATTATGCGAAACCTGAATATAGTTTGTTCAGAATAAGTAACTGAATCTATTCCAATAATTTTTACCCCATGTTACATTTTGTCCCAAAAATATTTAAAAAAGGTTCAAAGTTGGACACCGAGCGACACTAAGTAGATTATCCAATCTCCGCGCCGAACGGTTTGGTACTAACAATGAGCGCAAGACAGCGCGGCCCGAGCGTCGCGGGTGAGCATGTTTTTGTACGGACAAACAGGTAACTTAACAAGCCTAAAACTTTGTGATTTTACATGATACAGTTTTGAAATTTTATATAAAAATACTAGACACGTGTTTCGGGTTTCGCTTAAACTAAAAATAATGTTGTATATTTAAGATGTCACCATCTCTACCTATATATTGAAGTTGTAATGTGAGTAGGTACTAAGTTTTGTTCAAAGTACTAGAATTGTTTCGGGATTGATATTTCACATTGAAAAGCTAAATAATATGTTACAACGATGAAAACAATGAGGTGTTTCTTGTGGCACTACACTCAGTACATATACATTCCTAATTTCTTAGAAACTCTGAATTAGAGCACTCATTTTTCTCAATACTTAGCGAAGAACTAAATACTTAGGTACCTACCTAAGTACTGGACTCAGTAATAATGTATAATAACTTTGTCCGTCCTAGCAATCAGTTACAGTCTTCTTCTAGGAACTGGGTAACTCGTGTAGCCCAGACACGAGAAGCTACTTCAACAGGTACAAATTGGTTGTGCCAACTCAAATCTTTTCAGTCAATTTATTCCGGGAATATAATTTGTTTAAGTACGGTCACAGTCTGTGGGTAACCACTATTTATTTTTTAACCACCCAGTAGGCCAGTTTGCTCACTACGTTATATATATGTTCGAAGGTCTTAGTTTTATCCGATAAAGTACGATTAAGCCCTGAGATTGTTACACAAGCTTGGTATTTTAATTAAAATGTTCTAGATTGAGATCATTTCAAAGTTCCTGAAAGCTTTGTGTTTGTTCTGTTTTAAACTATATAGACGATAATGCGAATTATAATTATTAGAATAAGTAATCATTACAGTCATGACTCGGGTTTGTTTATTCAAAGCTTTTCCATTATGTATATTGAATTCATATTGTTTCTCTGTTTGCTCTGTTTATATTATATTTAGACCCAAATTAATAACAATCTCTGACGTCAAAGTATTAATGATCAAAGAGTTCGAGCACTTCGTAGGTTTTAGTTGCCGTCGACACACAAAAATATGAAATTACGCAATTTAATATAGATAATATTGTGAAATAATAAGTTAAATAATATGTACATATTAATTAAATAGATAAAACAAAAATACTAACAACAATGAAAACAATTGTTTTTGAACTTCTCTTAAGCAGATGAGATTGAAATTGAAATTGAAAAAATAAATTAAATCTATTTGAGGCTGACTGTACTTCTGGTGTGCCAGTAATTCAGTAATAAAACCCCGAATAAAACCACGAATGGAGGGACGGAAACTGAACAATAAAAGGCTGATAAAATTGACGTCTGACGTCGGCTTTCTCAGAAAAGGATCAACATTCAATTACTAGAAAATTGAGCACGTTTGAATCTAGATAAAAAAAATAAAAATACAAAAATGTTTATTTCTTGACCATAGTTGTTTACATTTTGTTGGTGAGTGGCGCCTCGTTTTAAGCAGATAATGCCTGTGTTAGAAGACGCCGCTATTTCTTAGGTAGGCTAAAGGATTAAAAAAACTTCTATTGACATTTTACTAAAGATATTTATAGTACGTGTGTTCGCATATGAAGTAGGAAGGGTGGTGTGAGAGAGGTGTGATGTGATGTGATGTGAGTGATGTGGTGTGTTTGTTTACCGTATTATACAGTTGAGCAGATCGATGTTCATATTGTATGGCCGCGAAATTCGTTTTAGTCGGTGGTATTTGTACAATCAAGTATTTTCGCCTTTCCGACATTATTTTTAAATCATATGAAAGAGCTTTATGTTTTTTTAGGACTGTGGATATGATATACAATTTCCTAACTGAAAGTAGACAGTGAATTTTATAGAGGTTTTCAGTAGAATATATCATATTTTTAAAATACGTTGTTTTTATTAAGGATCGCTGTCCCCGTTTTAGATTGATAAACTTTGTTTTAGCCGCACCTCCCTTTATAGGTATGCAGTAAACTGTAAACTATGACACATTGCGCAAGTGATATATAGATTTCACTTAGGAGATTTCTAGGAGTTCCGCGGTTTCCTTTTGTATTTTTTAGAAGTATATGTCTTAGAGATTTGAAAATCCAACCCAGTGTCCTAACTCTCGCAGTAACGTGTTCAAGATGGGAATACCAGGATAATGTCCAATTAGTGCGTGACTGAGCTGACGAGAAACATGTCATTAGTTACGCGCAAACGCAAAGCAAAAGTTTATTGAGGGCTGATTTTACCAAAGTCAGATATATTTTATTCGTGGAATAAAATTCACGTCTGACAGTTCTAGTGTGGAAGAAAATACTAAAGTTCAAAATGTATTTTAAGGATAAGACTTATTCGAGGTATACAAGTTTGGTAGAATGGGCCCTTACTCGTAGAATATTGATGAATTATTAATCCCTTGTCTTTTTGCCCAAACCTGCACCTAAATATTAAGATAGTATAGAAGCGGATGCGAATGAGCCTTAAACAAAAAAAAAGGAGTTACAATGCTATATGATATGCAAAAAATACGACTATAAGCATCAACATCATGGAAAAAAGTAAACTCATAATTTCCTATGGGCCAAAGTAGCCTGAAAATAAAGGTTTTATTATTATTGTAACTCCTCACCTCATTTTTGTTACCCGTGGAAACGTAGTAGATTGTTCAATAATCCTTCTACACCTTATAATAATTTTTACTTTTTGTTTTACTTTTTATTATTAATCTTATGTTTAATAAGTATTTTGCCACAATTTTTAAATTCTAGCCTTTAGATTTATTAATATTATTATGTGTGATCACCAATTTCTGAGATTGTTTGTAAACCTATAATTGACGACTGTGTAAGTCCGAGGCTATTGTACTTAAAAGATATAGAAGCTATTGGTGTACTTAATAAAAAAAAAAAATATGAGAACATCGAAATGGAAAATGTAGAGTTCATAAAAAGGTACCTAAAGAACCTTACTTTGAGTTCAAAACTAATCTTAGAGAAAATAATTTATAAAGGTGAAAGTACAAAACTGAAATTAAATCTCAAATGCTTGTTTCTACTAACTAAAACAAAAGACAGACCAAGATATAAATACCTAATATTATATTTCAGTCTATCTCTCATTTACCAATTAACGTTTCGCTACCTGAAGTTACATGTTTGTTGTATTCCGGTGGGTTTCCAGCCTCTCAGCGGCACCGGTCACCGGACCGAGCTAACCCAAGTAGCAAAATTCTCCTATAGCAATTGACTTATAAGATTACACGTCTTATAGAAATCTAGGAGACGCATTAACTCAGGCCACTGATCCTGCTAAAGCATCTTCGAAGATAATTTGCACTACAAGTACTTTCGAGCCTATCATTTAGTTTTATAAATGTTAATAGGATTATTTTACACGACTCTTACTAGAGCGGTCAGTCAGGTTCAGTCTTATAAGTGCAAGTTATAGAAGTAATTAGCAAAGTGTGACTTTTGATCCGATAATCGCATTTAGTAAGATCGTTTTATCTTGTTAACGTCTTGTTTCATACTTCTATAAGACATGCACTTCCTATAAATGCCACAGATATAGCTGCTAGAGGTAAAGATATTGGCGCCGATTCTGTTGTTCACAAACTAAACTAAATTTAAGTTCAGTGCATCTTTTTCTTTCTATTTCAAAAGGAAAAGGACAGAAGATAAATATTAGTTTAGTCCTGTCAAATTAGTCAGCGCCTGACGTAAATTGACGTATTTTTAATAGCCAATTTTTTAATCTCGTCTAAATTGTCTATGGAGTATCTTAATTTGACAGGACTAAACTAATATTTATCTTCTGTCCTTTTCTTAATGAAATAGAAAGAAAAAGATGCATGAACTTAAATTTATTTTAGTTTGTGAACAACAGAATCGGCGCCATTATAGAACAAATTTATCTTAGTCGTGACCCTTAACGGATTTTTAGCACCAAGCTAGCATAGCCTGTGATTTTTATAAGTAAGATTCTGTTAGTCTGTAGTGTTCTACATTTGCTATTATTAGAGTAATTGGCCATCTTGTGATTCGTTAGAGAAAGCTGGAACAATATAAATATGGATTTAAATAAATGGAGACGATTTAAGCGTAGTGGCGGTTATCGAATTTGCAACAACTTACAAGATTTGCTCATTACCGTATGGTTTAACTCACATTATCCACAGAACCCTAAAACTTAAATATGGTGGCGTAGGTATGTCATGTAAGCGTCTTAACTTTGATTAAAAAGTCATTTAAAGGTTCTGATAAATGCAACGTAATGGACGTGCCATTTTCGCCAGTTTCGACCATAAGTCGGATAGGTATTTATTAATTAACAAATAATGAAAATGTTAAATTTTGAAGGCGCATGAAGATATGTTTATTATCATCTAACACTTCATCAATAAAATTATTTTCGCAAGTTGAGTAGGCACTCCTTACAAAACAGTTACACGGCAAATTATGTTACTTTTTATAATGACAGGCATTATTAGAATGTGACTTTACTTACCTTTTGAAAATAAAAAAGTATTCAATGTCACGCACCAGCACAGTACAATAAATTAACGAAAAAAGAAGGAATGATCGACTGAATGAATCTACTAATGGTATTACGCTGATCACTGTAGGATCAATTACTCTAGTAGCGGCACGCGCCAGATCATAAGAGGACCGAATCGCTTTTTAGATGCATTTACCGGATTTTTATAGGACAACTATATTTTGTTAAAGCACTTAATAAGGTAATTATAAAATCAAATAGCACTTTACCGGATTATAACAAAGCGACTATAGGGCGTAATAGTCCTCTAAACTGCGCCCAAATACGGCTCTATAAACGTTTACAGGATATCTATAGGATTAAAAAATACGTGCTCCTAGGATAATTATAGGGCCACATTTTGCTACTTGGGAAGTATGAGCCGGAACGGTACGGAAATTGTCTTTGCGTGCTAATGGATATGGACCACTTAAAGCTGCCCTTTTCAAACGTTAAACAGCTAATGGCATGAAGGTAATTTTAGTCAACTGTTTTAATACGGCTTTCTTGGCGTGTGCAGTAAGCCAAGTTAGTAGAGCACTATCATCGTGAATTTTTCAAGCCAGCTGTTTAGCTTTTAGAAGGGGGGAGACGCCCTGTAACAAAAATTTGCAGTTTAAAATTTAATATTTCGTAAATGGAGCATTAAGTCGAAAAATAATTTTAGCAACCCCGAAGTCATTTTAGAAGACCTATTCAACGATACCCCACACGATGGGGTAGACGACGAAAAAAAAGTTCGTCCCCACTTCACATGTACGGGAGCTACCCTAAAAAAAATGTTTTCCAAAATTTTATTTTATCACTTTGTCGGCTTAATTGATATACTCGTACCTACACACTCCTACAAAATTACAGCATTCTAGTACTAACGGTCTCTTAGCAAAACCTCGGACAGACAGACAGACGGCCATGACGAAACTGTCATAAGGGTTCCTTGTCAGAACTACGGAACCCTAAAAACTAAACTAGATACGCTGCTTTTACTCGACATTTCCCTTGCGACGTTCTAGCTTTTATCAACGCATATTACGTCCCGTTCATTTGTTTCTATAGCTAATTTTGAGCCTTAATTTCCTGCCAATCGCTTCGATAATTATAATTGAATTAATAATTCGGAATGTGGGCGACAAATGTGATTAATCTTTAAAGGACTTCTACCACTACTACAGGTACTACTGTAATGGGCTTTGTAACAAACTATTTATATTGCTGATTAATTAAATGTTAAAAAGTGTGCATAATGTATGTAGATTGTAGGTATACGTGCAATCCTCCTCAATCTTAAAATTAGCTTATTGCCTGCGCTATTGTCTAACCAATTGCTAATTTTAAGATTAGCAATTGGTCAGACAATGGAATGTAACTGCACTGCGTGAAGTTGGCAGATGCAGCACTGCAAATACCAATCCGTTTGCCAAGTGTCCGGTTTTTGCAACGTTTACTCTCGTAACCATCCGGAATATTGAAGTACATATAGTAGTTGACAGCAACTAATTCCTGCACCCATTACCTCCTCCCAGACTGGGACTGGGAGTACTCCCCAGTACTGAGAAAGTTATACAGGCTGATTAGTGCAGGTTAAAAGCAAGCTACTTCTATTTAGTTAGATACCTAATACTTAGAATCTGTACTATGTGTGTTGTTTAGAGGATTTCTTGGAATTCTATTTTCGACATTAAGTGCTGGGTTTTCGGTGTTTCAACTTTATTCAATGATTTTTTTTAATGTTTTAAGTGCAGATTGTAGAATTGCCCAGTGATCTACCTCCAAGGTAGCGCTATAGTTCGAACACTATTATGAGCCAATTTATTATATTTCTCACGAGAGTTGCCTAAATTTCGGCTGTGCAACTTCAAAACCTAGCAACTTTCCCTTTCGCCCTTTAGAATATTAACGCAATGCAAACGCTCCTAACAAATTGACATTCTTACATCACCTTGCGGATTGTTCTACAGCAACCCAATTACGTTCTCGTGAATAAATAAAAGGTTATGTACATAATAAGGATGTGGTTTTGAACAGCAGTACACAGTAAAAGTGCAAATGTTAAGCAGTAATCTTGATCACGTATTTAGATATTTTTATTACGAGTATTTGTATTATACTACTTTTATAAATATTTTACTTGTTAGACAAAGTCGATATCTGCAAGCTTCAACGTTTTCGTGACTAAAATATATAATATTTCAGTTGATGGTGCATGAATCATCAATAAACATAATAGTTTCGACTTTACTTTTGTGTTTTCTTTATTTATGTTTCTGTTTCGACAACATAAATAATAACTACTACTACTTTCAGCTGAATAAGGCTAACTATATTTTAAATGTTAAATAGAATGCCAAATAATGTTTTGTTTCACACATTTTAAAAAATGATATGCATTTATGAATAAATCCTCTTTTACTTTTAATAAACGGCCAGGCATTCGGCTGGACATCTGCCGCATGTCAGACGATGAATGGGCCAAACTTACGATCCAGTGTGTCCCGCTTAATGGCAAACGACGTCAGGGCAGGGGTTAGCCCAGCAGTGGGACAGCAATGGTTAGTAAAAAAAACCTTTAATATTTACCTACAGCTCGATTAATTGAAAAACTGTATATTAATTGAAAATATAAAACCTCGTGCATTGCTCTTTTCCTTCGGTTCAGATTTTATTTTTAGTTTTTCTATTGATTTCTATGGAGTTTCCTGCACACATAAACTATACAACATTGGTTTAGGTAGTTAACTAAAGGTAAACAAAAAAAACACGCGATTCATGGGTGCTAAACCTTTTGTTACAAAATTTAAAATCATTTTATTTGTTGAACAGGGCTACATACCGAAATTTTATCGAAATTCTTACACACATCAAAAGTGTTTAGGGATCAAGCACGTTTTTGCTAGTTACTATGTCTATGGAGTTTCCTGTCTGCCATTGCACACAGAAACTCTATCCAGCTTTAGTTGTAATCTATGAAAAAGTTAGTTGGTATAAAGCCGATGACAAACTGTGGCTGGTACTATTCTAAAGCTTAGTTTCGGTCAACGTTCAAAAGTGGTTATGAGTTTTGACTGATTAATAGCTGCATAGCTGTTGAATTCGAAATATCGTTTTCCTAACTACCTGCTATTAAACATTGTGGTCGTTTTACTGCGACGTGACACGATATGAATTTCAGGTTGTGTTTGAATCGGGAAATTCGGTCCAGATTTTGGCCATTTTCAGTATGGGAAGAACTGGCGTGGAGATTCCATACTTGAATGAGTTTCTGCAGTCGGGACAAATTTAGGTGTATCTTTTACTATAAAACGTTTGCCTGGTTGGTTTCTTTGTTTTTTTTTTTTGTATATTATTGTATAGTTATTAATAATAAATGTATAGTTATTAAAAAACACCTGAGGAGGCTCTCGTTGATTGATTCAGAAAACGGTACTTCTGGACACGGGCCGCATTGTCAGGAGGCTCCTCTCTCTGGAGCCCTGACCACTGGTAGCTTGGACCCTGTTCCCGATACCGGTGGGCTACTATTTTGTATATTTTTAAGTGTTTTTATATTCTGATATTTTAAAATATAATTTATATGTATTTAATTAAATAAAGGAGTTAATAATGTAATGATAAAGAATATGTGATTTCCTTGATCACGTATAATTGTAATTAAAAAAAAACCGAAGGATATAAACAGTTACTGAAGTAATTACACATAAAATAAAGGTCATTCCTTCGTCTGCATCAAGTATTTGTATTGCAGCCGCAAAGAAATAAGTTCCACAATAGTTCAACAATAGGAAAGCCATACTTTCAAAATAAATCTTACCTTTAGTTCATAAAGTTGGAAAGCTATTATGGTGGTGGTATGGTGGGTGGTGGTGGGAGGTATGGTGGTGGTGGTATGGTGGTAGGTATGGCGGTGGTCTTAGTATAATTAAAAAACGCCGAACAAAGCATAATATAGCTCGTTAATTTCATCGCGTTCTAACTACGCTAATCCCGTCATTAAATCGATCCACAGCGCAATTTGCATAAGATATACCAATTCAACCTATTTCTTTGTAATATGGGCGAGACATTACTCTTACATTTAATGACCTCCATCGGTTAACGATGTGCCCTTAATTAGTTCAACCAAATTACCGTAGTACCTTGGTATCCTGGTACCTACCGTAAAGCGAGAGTTCCAGTCTATCAGGTTGCCAACATTTTAGATGCGGTGCGTAAACTTATTATTGTCACGTGTCAGGACCGCTTCAAATTGCTGTATACAGTTCGAGATTCCAACAGTTACAATTATTATAGTAGTAACATAACATTTTACAAGAAGTTTAGAGTGAAATTCGGGGATTAATTTATGTTCTAAACAGTAAGTTCAATAAGTTACGTGAGCAACGGTGAGTACAGGATAGATATTGACTAGCCATAGCTCTTCTTAGCGTGTCGATGACGATTTAAATAGAGTCGACACATAATTTTGCTACGAATTTGGCACCTGCAGTGGAGTCCATCATGATCAGTTCCTTTTTTCGTTCTTCCAACAATAGGACACGCTGGCCACAATATTAAGTGCCATTTTTTGTGGGACAGCATCAGATTTGCACTCCGGGGTGGCGCCATCTGAGAATCTCCACCTGAGCACGTTTTCCTTGCTTCGGCTAAAACGTGTTCGGAGTATGTTTAAAGGCAACTTCCAGGTAAGCCAACGCACCTAATGTCCAGGTGGGAGATTTTTCGGCTGATGGAACGACGCTACAACCCCTTCCGTTAGACCTTTCGCCATTGAATAGGGGGGGGGGGGGGGGGGGGCACTTAAAAAGTCACTTGACACGTGGAAAGCTGAAATCATCGCTTATTTGAAAGAAAAATTTTGCAAAAGGACTCCGGCCATGTCGTAAACAGTACCTAATACTTAGTTCTCAAAATCACAGTTACGTGCTAAGCACGCTATTCAGATTGCGAGCTCCTATAAAAATGCTTTGCCCACAAACTAGGTCATAGCTCAGACATTGTTATAGATTCAATTTTGATTTTTCAACAGTCATTTTGATTTTTCAACAGTCGTGTGGGTCAAGTTTACAAAGTATCAAGCTGAAGTTTTGCGAAACTGGTTTCGTAATGTAAACTTCACATGAAATTGCATTGTATTGCTACGTAGTAACCTAACCAAAGCAAGAATAATCACATAGCTACGACGCGACGGCTACGAACTACGGCGTAGCACATAAAGCGTTTACTGTCTGCACGCATTTGTTCATGAAAACAAAATTTAGGTTAGCAACAAAACTTACAGAAATTTATTTTTGCAAGAATTTCTAACTTAGAAAACTTGCAGTAGTGATGATTGTTTTGTCGGCAAGAATTGCTTGCGGAAGTCAACTTCTGTAGGTTTTTGAATCGAATTCACAAAAGCACTATTTCAACGAGTGCTAAAAAACTGAATCCCATTGATTTATCAATCAATTAACTCAGCCTATCGCATCCAGGCTATCGTAGCCACCTTCTTAAGGTCGTCAGTTCAACTAGTTGGGGGCATCGCACACTACGCTTGCCGAAACGCGGTCTCCACTCCAGGACTCGACCATCCATGCTCCAACGGCCATCGGTTATTCGACAAACATAGCCAGTCTACTGCCACTTCACTTTGCTTACTCTGCAAGCTATTTCGGTAACTCACATAAACAACAGTATATACTGACACCTAAAAATAACTTGTTTATGTAGGTACCTCTGTAAAGGGTAGAGGAATATGATCTACGCTTTCTAATTGTCGTTAAATTCGTCAGTATAATCATAAGTAGTATTAACGGATGATAGTATCGAATATACAGATTTATACGCGACATCGACTCGTAACATGAATCGAGTGAAATTCTCCAAGAAGTAGTGTTGTGGTTTCTGCGTCAGATCGTCGTCGTGTCGGCGTCGTGGCTTGGAATCAGACACACGGCTCCTTATGATAACGTGTAACATCGGTTTTATAGTATTTGGATGTATTTTTCTCGATTTATTAATAAAGCGGTTACAATTTGTGTGCGTCCGTTGGTGGGTCACCAAGACAGTAAAAATCCGGAGCCCGTCGCTAGTATCGCACTGTTGTCCTTGCGTACCGCCTTCGTCATTCATTAGTATCACATGTCGCTAATAGATGGCGCTATGTTAGTCAACAAATAGTATAATATCGAACATTATTGATTGGTGTTTCCCTAATTGGCAATTGAGCTTAGGTACTAGAGTTTCTGACATATCACCGGATTTTCAATGATAAAGAATAAAAAACTGCTATCCACTGAATATTAGTCTTGACCTCCTTAACTAAAAATAATATTGCTGTACCTACTAAATTCCCTATTTAAAAATTTACTAAAAATAAGTAACGTCTCTAAGTTTGGAAAAAATAAAATTTTCCTTTTAACATCGTGAAGCGATTATATTACTCTACGCGCCAAGAAAGCCGTATTAAAATGGAAAGAAAACAATAGTCTAAAATTAGCTTCATGCCATTAGCTGTTTAACGTTTGAAAAGGGCAGCTTTAAGTGGTCCATATCCATTAACATGCAACGACAATTTCCTTACCGTTCCGGCCCATGCACTTACTTGGTACGGTGACCGGTGCCGCAGAGAGGCCGAAACAAAAACTTCGAACAAAAACGAAAAAACATGAAACTTCGGGTAGCGAAACATTCATTAGTACTTAAATGAGTGACTTAAATGAGTTACTATAATGTCGATATATAATGTTATTGGTCTAACCTTTGTTTAAGTATGTCAATAAAAATGAAGCATTTGCGAAGGTTTTTTAAATAAAATTGAAATTGAATTTTAGTTCTCTAACTTTATTAATTATCTTCCCTGAGATAAGTTTTCATCTCAAACGTTAGGTACATTTTTATGAAACGTAGACGTTCCATTCCGCTTTTCTGCGTCATATTTCATTTTTTTTTATAATAATTTTAAATTAAATAACTGAAAGCGAGCAAAAAAACGGGTTGTCAAACAAATCCAAAGAAATCCTTTTCATACCTAGTTTGATTGTTTTAATTCAGCCATATTTTATTAATGCTAATCCCTCACTGCTCACAATTGACGGGGACGGGTCGGTTATCCGTTCTAAATCGGGAAAATCTATTTCAACGCTCAATTCACGCGCGTTGAAATAATAAGCGATCGCAGTTTGTTTTATTTTTACTTTAAAAGGGAAACAAACATTTTCACAAAACCTGTAACAGTAAGATATTAAAAAATAAAGAAGTAGGTTACTCACTACGTTTCCACAGATATCATAAATGAGGTACCTACAGTAAAAATACATACAGACAACTAATTAATTGAGGGTTAGTATAAGTTACAAAGCTACAAAATATGTAAAAAAGTGGCCAAGAGCGAGTCGGACTCGCACAAAAAGGGTTCCACCGTATAATATTTAACACTTAATTGTTTTTAAATGCTTTAGTAAAAGAAACACCTTTATTTTAAGAGGCGACGGGGCCTGCGAGCTATTTGAAGAAACTATTGCCGTCGCCTTACCTCAAGTCTGCCCTCGTAGTGTGTGATAGGGACAACTGCAACTCAGACCAAAATTATCACAAAATTTTTGACGAGATCGACGATTCGTATTCCCCTTTTTTCTTCTCGAAAACTGAGTCGATTCAATTATTTTTTAAATTAAAATTTTAAGAAAGACTAGGTTCCTAATTTTTTTGATGTTAAATTTGTCTGGTAGTCCTCTCTAATCACGGCGCGGCGGTAAAAGTAGGAAATTTTTTGTAATTTTTAGAGGGTTATATTTTCTTTACTAATTAGTTGCTGAAAAGAAGAAAATGACAGGGACGTGTTTACAGCAGACAAAATTTGCACTAGAGGCATTATTCAGGAAGAAAAACTGGGAATACATTTGTATGGAGAATCGCACGCCCTCTTCCCTCTTTATTATTTGTTGTTGTAGCGGCTATAGGTAATAGTACAGTCAACAGCAAAAGTAGATGATCAAAATCAGAAATTCAATACTAATTAACGGAGTTCGCGTCAGAACTGTGTGGCAGAGCTGTTGCTGTTGTTGTTGTTGAGCTATGTGCAGAGACTGTGTGGCTGTGTGGCAGAGTTCTGACGCAAACTCCGTTCATTAGTAGGTATTGAATTTCTGATTTTGATCATCTACTTTTGCTGTTGACTGTACATACCTACTCTGTGAAAATTTCAAGTGTCTACCTATTACGATTCAAAAGATACAACCCTGTGACAGATGGACGGACAGCGGAGGGTTACGTTGGCACCCTGGAACGGAACCCTACAAAGACAAACATTAATGAAGAAATTAAATTACATGCTACATCTACATCGCTAAAATCACTATCAGCATTAGCATCTCTTAACTTAACACTCATACAAGCGAACTCAAGATGACACAGCGTCCCTTCGCAATCTTTTGGCGTGATATGCAACCACTATAACTCCTAAAACCTATAATTTACAGTAGCGTTTACTAGAAAAGCGCCGAGACAATGAAGCTGGACGAGTGCAGAGAAATGACCCGACTGTCTTGGAACCCGCTACGAAATAAAGCAGATGAGAACAGTGAAGGAGTAAGCAATCCTTTGTTCGCATTTTACAAAGTGCACTGCAATGTAGGGTAGGGTAAGACTATTCTTTAGCAAACCATTATTATTTTTTAGTAAATTCAGTCAAATGCCCATGTAACACCCACTCTCATAAAGATCGGAGACACTACACTCGAAGTCGTGGACGACTATGTTTACCTAGGATACACTGTCCACTTAGGTAGGTCTAACTTCGAGAAAGAGGTCAATCGTCGAATCCATAGATATCCGTAGTCGAATCCGACTCGGCTGGGCAGCGTTCGGGAAGCTACGCAATATCTTCTCGTCCTACATACCGCAGTGTCTCAAGACGAAAGTCTTTGACCAGTGCGTGTTACCAGTGATGACTTATGGCATTGAAACGTGGTCGCTCACAAGGGGCCTTATAAGAAGGCAGAAAGTCTCCCAAAGGGCAATGGAGAGGTCTATGCTTGGAGTTTCCCTGCGTGATCGAATCAAACTTAAGTGGCAGTGGGCTGCATATTACTCGCAGAACAGATGGCCGATTGGGCCGAAAGGTTCTGGAGTGGCGACCGCGTACCGGAAGACGTAGCGTTGGAAGACCTCCCTCAAGGTGGTCCGACGACCTTGTGAAGGCCGCAGGATCCCGTTGCATGTGAGAAGCACAGAACCGGTCGAAGTGGAGGTGCTTGGGGGAGGCCTATGTCCAGCAGTGGACGTCTTTCGGCTAAAATGATGAGTAAATTCAGGCTGATTTACCTACGTCTAAAAAACATGACAAGTCGTTTCTCTAACTCGGAAGTCTACTTACTTCATTAGTTTTTTCGCAATCCTGCGGCAATTCCTCGGAAAGAAATACTTTCTTCGTATTTTATTGTCGTAGTAGGGACGTAGGGTACTCTGGGTAGTCGAGCGAGAGACTGATATTGACCATAAAGTGATGAACGAAACGACTGGTTGCCTATTGTTATTTAATCTACTTTCGAACTCACATTTACCTTGTCGCATATTTTTGCCTTATTTATTTTTGGCGACTGTTACTAAAGAGTTTCATTTTGTTAGAAAATTTCCGTTTCAGTTTTCTGGTTCAGTCTTGGTGGTATTTGCTTTGTCAGTATTAAGGTGCAGGTTAGGGCACAAATAGTTACAAGTGATTAATAATTCATCAATATTCTAAATTAACTTTCACTCATTTGCGCGTAACTAATTAAAGTGTCTTGTCGGCTCAGTCACGCGCTAACAGTAGGTAATCAAATTCAGACGTGCTCAATTTTTTTGTCATTTAAATATTGATTTTGATCGTTTTCTGAGAAAACCACAAGTTCCGACGTCGATTTTGTTACAACCTTTTCTTTTTTAGTATCCCTATCTACATAGAATGTTAAATAAATGAGTTACTGTTCAGATACCAACACCTCCCCTCGTTATGTGCAATCAGCACATGATGGCATTGACATTCATGAGGAATAAAATCTTATCGAAAAAAAAAAAAAAACGAAATAAAATACGTCCCTTTTTAAGCCATGAGATATTCACCTTGTATAAAATTACGTGCCGCTAATGCATTTTAGTCTCGTGCCGGTAAACATACCCCGCACGAAGTCATTGAATTTAAAAATCCATAAGTTTACGTCCGCCACTATAATGTTCAAGTTTCAGCTACAAAATAGCACCTTTAAGCAGACTTTTAGCAGACTTTCAGGGCTTAATGATGCACTTATGGAGCTGCTTTTTCTGTAATAATAGTAGGTACAAGTTGAGAGCATATTGCAGGTATAATATCTGTCAGCTCATGCCCAGGCGGATTAAGCGCGTCGCTTTTATTATAAGCTTTTAATTTAAATCAACAGAGCATTTAATTTGAACTCACATAGCTGTAGTTTATCTGAATTCATTTCATTGTGATTTAAAGACATGTTCAAGTATATAATTGTATTCACCTGGCTCTAGCCGTCAGCAGAAAATACGGTGATAAATAAAGTATATACTAGTAAAATTGTTTTTGTTTTAGGTACATTCATTTCGAAACTTGGATTTTTGACGTAAAACGTCTGTAGAATCACACCGACATATACCATCACACCAGGGAAACGTGCGTAGGTACCATAACTCACAATAAAATGGACCTAATTAACCGACTGTTCAGTATCGTGAGTGCAAACAATCAAGACTGGGTTCGAATAATCTGTATGCCATGTGTATGCCATGCAAATATTTGTTTCTTGTTATAATTAAGCCTGTGTATCGTAGCGCAAAATTTAATCGAGCCTCGCGCGTCGTCGCGTCATACATAAAATTAGATTAATGTTTATCAAAATTAAGACGAAACAGAAACAACAGACTTAACTTATCCATCAAAGTGTTTTCACCTCGTTGTACTCTGTGGTATTGATTCGTCTAACCCAGAGGGTAAACCATAAACCAGAGGGGAAATTCTCGTAATTTTACGTACGTTCACAGGCTGGTTTCAGTCTCTATCTGTCAAAAATACCTCCAACTTCCCTAAATTTTTGACAAGTTCTTGACATGATTGTCGCTGAGATGAGATTATAACTAGATTTTGAACATTTTTAGTTCCGGGAATTAGCCTCCTGTAAGAGCCCATTCAACATAATCTGGAATTCAATAAACTGATTCATTGTCCTTTGTTAATTCAGACAACCAATCACAACGGCTTATGTGAGATTTAATGATGGAATCTGGCTGTTAAAAACTGGGGATTCAATGACTACCCTATGTGCCAATAAAAAAAGTCTAAAATAAATGTTATATAAATACTACCTGTCCCAGTCATAAACTTTTTAATATTGTGAAAGGGAAAAGCTCTATAACATCATTTTAGTTACAAGACTTACGAAAAAGCAGGTTACTCAAACCTTCATACAGATTTGTTTGAAACGGGTTTCTTTTGAGATACGTAAATAAGAACTAACTCTCGAACAAGAATGTTTCTATTGTAGATTATGTACTTTACAAACGCTGTCCTGTAAGTAGGTGTGTAATATTTTTAGAGACTAAAAATCAACACAGTTCAGCACTGAAAAAGCTTAGAATAAAAGATTATTAACTTTTCATCACATCGTATTGAAAGAGATGATCCCGCATAACGTGTTTACGAAATATGCTCCAATAAATACATATTATGTATTAATAATTATTCAGCACAACAGTCCCTGACTGTGTTTACTCACAGTTAATTTCAAAGTCGTCCATTGTATAACGCCTACCTTCAAACAACTGAAACGTACGCTGTGTTTTAAGTTAAAATTATACAGTAGGATAAATTGTTTTGCATTAGAATAAGATTTAATTTAAATGATTGAAATATTCTGAAGGCGGCCAGATTATAAATCAGAATTGTGGCTTTAAAAATACATGATGTAGGCATTTCGTTTGGAGCCCCTGGAGTGTCCCAAAAACAAGAACAAGTAGATTCGTACAGACGCCAGCACATCAAGTTACTACAATCTGTCAAATTTCTTTAATAGATTTTCAACTTTATCGCTAAAGCATAAGGTTCAAAGTTGATTGGCAAAGTTTGACAGTTTCGGGTAGCTTGATGTACCTACGCGGCCGTTTGGCACTTCGAATTTTCGATAAAAGCGTCGTTTCTGTCACTCATACATTATGTGATAGTCTCTTTCTAAAACTAAATGTAGGTACAGCTAACAGCACATCAGTGGTAATAATTTGGCAATGACAGCACCTTTATATCGTAGCAGTAAGGGCGTGTTTGTGTCGTAAGGGTAACCACTGATTTGCGGTTGTCTGTGCCATATTAACACCCAAATAGGTACCTACAGTTACTGTACTTTAAATACGAATTGAAATTAATATTTGCAATAATATTAGGTATGTTATAATGTCGTAGGTACAAATGAAGACGCACTACTTAATTGATCAAACTATGTATTAGAAGTGATGCTTCAATTTAATTACCTATGTGTTTCATCAACCAATTAATAATATAATTTTGTCAAGCGATCTATCCAATTTGTATTTATAAATATCGCAGACGACGCCGGTTTCGAGTGATTAATTTCAGCGATGGGATCAATGATGGTATCAGAATCGAGTGTAAATAAATCGATTTGGAGATTATTGGATCGGAAAATGGCAGAGTAAGTGATCCGAAAAATATCATACTTCCTTTCACGGCTGCCGCTGTCGGGTCATAGGACGTGGCGGTGATCAACGGAACGTGTGCAATGTTTCCAAAGCAGATACTTTATTTATTAAAAAAAAAAAACATTGCCCCACACTAGGAATTTCTCCTGTATTGAGACTTTTTCTGAACGCAAATAAACTTACTAGCTGACCCGGCGAACTTCGTACCGCCCCGCCATCCGCTCTGCCCCCGCTTTTTAAATCTCTGATATCTTCTAAGATATTCATATTAATTATATGCTGTAAAGGGCAATTTTGGTCCCCATAAAATGCACAACGTATCCAATGTATTGAATTGGATAAGGAATAATGCTGTATTGTTTAAAATAGGGTAAATAACCCATCATTTTTTTGTAATATGTAAAAGATAAAAATGGTTGTGGGTTATCCTTAGGAGATAAACATATACCATTACGGACTTTTTGTCGGTTTTTTAAGATATACAATTCCGTAGTACATTAATTTGATCTATCTCGTAAGATTTAGCCAGGCGTTTGCAATGTAAGCGCACAAAAATATGTTTGTTACGACATCACATTACAAATCTTTGAATGTCTCGGCTTTTCTCTACTATAATATTCATGTTTTATACATCTAAACCTTCCTCTTGAATTACTCTATCTATTGCTGAAAACTGCATTAAAATCCGTAGCTTACAGACAGCGGGAGCGACTTTGTTTTTATACTATGCAAAGATTTGAGAATGAACTGTAATGGAAAATGTATAAGTAGATACTTTTCTTTTTTTGTAATTTTGTTTTTCCGTTCTGGAGAATTCACTTCCTTGCTTTACGAATTTATTTATGAAAATAAAGTAAACAGTACTTTATTTTCATAAATAAACTCGTGTATTTGTTACATGTTTGGTACACCGAGACGTAACAAACTTGGACAAAGGAAATTAAGACTTGGAAACGGTAATCGCAGTGTGATTATTATGAACCTGAATAAGCGGACTGAATGTGAAAGGTAATTGCGAAAAAAATCAGCTGATCCCTACATTTTGGCGAGTTATACGAACATAAATTATTTTTCGCGATTTCAGGTTTGGTCCCATAGTAAAAGTTGTTTATAATGATAAGTACAATAACCTCTTAAGAGGTTGTTAATGTTTTACCAATAATCCTGTATATTACCTACATATGTATAGCTAAATATATTTTAGATGTAAAAATAGTAGGTAACTGTTCCGTTATTCGGTGTGGTGTGGTGGAATGGAACATCGCCATTACTCGGCGTGGTCATGCATGAAATCCAACCTGACAGCTCAGTAATGAAAACTGGAGTGTCGAACTCGACGAAATGCTAATTGGTACATTTTTATTCTTATTTTTACGTACTAACGTACCACGTGTGAGATTTTACTCCCTGTTTCTGATATCGTGTAAAATAATTTCTTGCTGTAGGCTATATGATTTATATGACATAGGTAAACCTTAATATAGGTTTAGGAGGTTATAGGTTTAGTTATGTAACAAAAACACAGCCAAACTAGGCTTTCTGTCTACTTTATCTAAATTAATCAGAATATAAATTGCCTACTCAGAAACATAGGACAATGTGGATCCCTACTACAAGCCAGGCTTTACTACTAATTAAATTAGTAAAACTATAGTACCTACAGGTCGAATATAATACTAAAGCCGGAACAAAACTGCTCATACAGCAATATTGTATGAAACCGTAATGTCTATGCACGTTTGTTCCGTTTGTATTCGCTAGTAGGATTTCGTTGTTCATTATTTAAATTTTATTTACACAAAAGGATTTTAAACGTAGGTATTATTTTGACCAACACCCTTATTGCGTAACACACTATCAATAGGAATCAGAAACATTTTGAAGCCATTGCTTCATAAGTTCCAAAAATTTGTCTGCTCAACACGTAAATAGCGCAATGAATGTTGTTGAACTGTCAAAATGAAACCGATTCCGATTGATAATGTGTTACGTAATTGCCCCGCTGAATAACGAATAGATTGAACATCATAAGAAAACAATTATTAACCACACATGTGTATATTATTACCATATTTGGCAGGATGTTGCCAAGTATAAATATAAAGTCTAAATTATTCAGTTTTTACTGAAATATTAACGAACTTTAAACTACTTGAACACAAAAGACTTTATCCTCGTATTATTTTTCAAAACATGCCAATTTTTTATATACAAACAATGCTGGAAAGTAAGCTCCAACTCGAGTAATGTTCTTTTAATTAATTTAATGTAGCTAAAGTGCTGAGTGAAGCGAAGCGTGGAGTCTGTAATTTGTCGGAAGCTTATCTTCACACGCAATTTCATGTCTTATCTTGATTTACGACTAGAGCTTGAACTTTTACTTACACTTATTAAACAAAGAGTAGGTAACTAACGCACCAGAGCAGTTTGTAGTTGGGCAGTGGGGAATATAATCTGCACAACTCAGTTGCGCAGTCAGTTAAGCAGTTGAGCAGTCAGTTGAGCAGTGGGGAAAAAGGGATTCATACATATTTTAGAAGAAGAATGGTAAAAATACCTACTTTCTTAAATAATAGCCAATACCTAGACTAATAGGTACCTATTAAAAAAAAGTTTTTTTTTCTTTTCTACCAGAAACTTAATAAATTTGTAGATTAAATAAAAGAGCTTGCAAGTTATGCAGTTGAGTGATGGTGCAGGAAATACCGGCTACAAGTTTGTAAAGAAAATATTAAAAAGTCTGGAACAACTAAGGCAGCAATTTGAATCCATCATCCTAATGTTGTTTGTACAAGATTTTGCAACGCGCTTGTGAACAAAGCGACGAGCGGCGGCGTTCGTCAAAGAAAACTGTACCCAGTTCCTTTAAAGTTTGTAACTAGAACATTATTTAGCTATCATGACATCACAAAAAGTAAATCAACAAATCAAGGTAATACAACCCACCTGCTTAATCTTACCATTATGAAAAAGCATTGAAATGAGAGAAAGGTGCTCGACGTTCATTCAGCCATGGAACCGACTTTATCATCAGTACTTACACCTCACCACACCTCACACATAGTCGGCCTTAGAGCTTCACGTGAACTATTATTCATTTTCAAAGTTTATACCTAGATTAAAAAAAATAGATTTAGTACTTTATGGGCTGATTTTTCATTCGACAGATAATTTTTATTCGTGGAATAAAGTTGACGTCTGACAGTTTTTGTATGGATGAACTGTCAAAAATTCAAAATTATTCCTCCGATGAAATTATCTGGCGTTGGAAAATCAGCCCTTAATCATACAACTTTATTATTAACACAACGCTCGTTTGTTGTTACTTTACCAAACTGTAATGGCGCGCATTCAATAAATTCTTATTTATAATTTGATTTATCCACACGCAGTGAATTTAGAAAATATTATATTGTAAAAAGAAATACCTGTAATTTAATTACAATCATCATCATCTGCCTAGCCTTTTCCCAACTATGTTGGGGCCGATTTCCAGTCTAACCGGATGCAGCTAAATACCAGCATTTTATATAGAGCCTATCTGACCTTCATCCACAACCCAGTTACTAGGTAATACGATACCCATTGCTTGGGTAGACTTTGATTGTCAGACTTTCTGGCTTCTGATTACCCGTAATGACTGTCAAAGATCTACAAATGACAGCCGGGACCAACGTTTTAACGTGGTAACGTGCAATGAACGGTCACCCATCCACGGACCGACCTCGGCAAGCGTATCTTAAAAGCTTCGATCGATCTGTGCGGCTGTTATTATTTAACACTATCACCTCGAAAATTCATAAGGATATATAACTTAGTTAATGTGGACATGGTTTTAGTGGTGTCCTGCCTTTTCGCCGAAAATTGTTTGGCAGATTTATCACTTGCCAACCAACGTTTCGCCGATGTTTCACTTTGACAACTAACGATTAGCAAATTTTTGTATGACAACGTTTCATTTGGTAGAATTATTGTTAAGCCGATTATTGTAATGACACAAAACGTTTGAGATATTTATCATTTGTCAAATATTTCACACCCTGATTCCGTTGTCGACATAGGATGCAAGAGCGGTCGAAGGGCATCCCGAGGTTCGGTTTGGTTAGGTTACTTTAAACCCTTTACACAGAAATTGGAGCCCCGCGAAGCGGGGCTACGTCGACATAGGATGCAAGAGCGAGCGAAGGGCACCCCGAGGTTCGGTTTGGTTAGGTTACTTTAAACCCTTTACACGGTTCTCTGCCCAAACTAAAACATTCTGCTACTTGAAAGTTGTCATTATGAAAGGGCAGACCAAACGTACAGTTGGGAACTGTTAGGTTGGGAAATAAAACAAAATGATATGATAAGTTGGCAAATGATTATTCGGCGAAATAAAATTCTGCGAAACGTTGGTTGGCAAGTAAAAATCTGGCAAACTATTTTCGGCGAAAAGGCAGACAACCGGTTTTAATTAGCAAAAGCTCGTTTGTGTCAAAACCTACTTAAAATCCTTTTTTTGAATATCTTATCACATTTAACTTGCATTCTATAAACTTTTTGCCCTACTCAAGCAATGTTATCATCGAAAATTGTCGTTACCAGACATTTAAAAAGCTGGTATACACGAAGTATTTTTTTCTGGCTCAACAATCAGAAACACAGTGAATTTAAATTGTAAATTTGGTATGTTCAGTGATCAAATTTTCATACAAGAATATTCATTCTTTGAGTTTGCGAAAATCAGAATCTCAACGTCTGATATATTTATTCACTTTTTGCTGTTCCTTGCAAATGTTTAACTATGGTAACGTTGCGCGAATTTGCGTTCGACTGTTTAGGACTCGGCCTTAGGGGTTTTGTTCCTCCTGTATAATTCACTTTCAAGTAATTTACACCCATAACTAAACATAAAATAACATACAATCAATCAAACTTTGAAACTAATAAGCATTTTATTTAAGACGTTTTATATGAGTAACTGCTTCTGAGATTTCACCCTCCCCCCATTCACCCTCCTAGGGAAGGAATTTCGAAAAACCCTTTCTTAGTGGATACCTACTCTTCACAAAGAACACGGACGATTTCGTTAGAAACGGTACCTATAAAGCAGAAAGCTTTGGAAGGTATAAAATAACAAACTTTTGTCTTGAAGTAAGCCTACCGGACCTTTTAGTACATATGCGGTTAAATTTTAAACTGAATATCTAACCGAGAACCTAGGTAAATGGAAACCACAAAAAAAAACATTTTCAATTTTCCCGTTTTACCATAGAAACAAACAGATAAAATATTAAACTAACAATAAAAATGATTTTGTTATTCATGTCGACGTGGCACATATCTAATTAGCTTTTAACAACACTGATAATTTCGACTCTCCCAAGATTCGCCCGCTCCAGACAAATACAAAAGAAATAAAGCAACTGTCTACAATTCAAAATAAATTCGCGTTTCAAACTGTTATCCTTACTGCCATCAGATATTTTTAATAATATTTCAACTCCAAACATTAATAAAATGTGATATATACATTTTATTAATGTAGTAAATAATTATTCTTGGCCAAATTATGATATATTATAAATAGCACAAAAAGTCGCCCACGTATATTCGACGTAATGTGTTGTTGTAAAACTGGAACAATTCGTAAAAAGCTTTATCAAAGTTTGTTGAAAAGGTTTCCCTAAAAACCACCAGTCCGGATCAAATTAAATTCTGTTGTAATAATGGAACGTGTGCCGAGTACCTATTATCAACCTTTTTAATATTTTCAAGCTTGTTTTTATTCAGCCTAACTTCGTTTTTAGGGTTCCGTAACCAAATGGCAAAAACGGAACCCTTATGGATTCGTCATGTCTGTCTGTCCGTCCGTATGTCACAGCCACTTTTTTCCAAAACTATAAGAACTATACTGTTGAAACTTGGTAAGTAGATCAGATGTATTCTGTGAACCGCATTAAGATTTTCACAAAAAAATAGAAAAAAACAATAAATTTTGGGAGTTCCCCTTAGTAAGAACTGAAACTCAACATTTTTTTTTTTTCATCAAAACCATACGTGTGGGTTATCTATGTATAGGTCTTCAAAAATGATATTGAGGTTTCTAATATCATTTTTTTCTAAACTAAATAGTTTGCGCGAAAGACACTTCCAAAGTGGTAAAATGTGTGTTCCCCCTGTAACTTCTAAAATAAGAGAATGATAAAACTAAAAAAAATATATGATGTCCATGTCCACCGAAAATTGGTTTGAACGAGCTCTAGTAAGTAGCTCGCCGGTGAAAATTTAAAAACATATGATGGTACGGAACCCTCGGTGCGCGAGTCCGACTCGCTCTTGGCCGGTTTTTTTTTTATATACCTGGGCCCACGTGGATTATGGCCCACTCCCCCTCACAGAGAGGTGGCCTCTGTCCCAGCACTGGGAACATAAAATTAATATAAAATTAAAGTAACTTACTTAAGTTAAGACTAAGATTACTTAGTATATCTTCCTGTATTATAAAATTCTGTACGTTGGTAAGCGCATCTTACGCACTTGAGAACGGCTGGCCGATTTGCCTATTTTTCGTTTTAAAATGTCCGTAATAGTTCGAATTAGGTTTTATGGAAAGAAAAAGTTTCCCGGATTTTTTTTTTATATTCGGGAAATACTGAAGGTTCTTTTTTCTATTATCTATGGGATTATGTATTTGGACAGGACAAAATTGTCTGGTCAGCTAGTTACAAATAAAATAAGCACACCACCACACACCACCACACCACACACCACACACACACCACTACACCACTTTTGGTGTGCCATAAAAAAATGCAGGCACAGACTTGTACACGTATAATGCTCACACAAAATATTTTTATAAAGGTAGTTGTAGACAATGGCCTCAATCAGTAGAGCTCCATTAGCCTTGCTACTTTCTGTGAACTTACCTGTAATAGATGCGCATGACAACACCTCAAACTATACATTTTCAGTGTTAGCTGACTTCTCATTGTACGAAAAGCCAGCAAAACAAAGTCAGCTAAAACTGGAAATGTTTAGTTTGACGTTTTATTATATTTTGGCCCGTGGCTAAATAATAACAGCCGCACAGGTCGATCGATCAGGTTAAGCTACGCTCGCCGCGGTTGGTCTGTGGATGGGTGACCATCTATACATACCGTGACCCCTCCGTGCCTCGGAAAGCACGTTAAGCCGTTGGTCCCGGCTGTCATTCGTGGATCTTTGACAGTCGTTACGGGTAGTCAGAAGCCCGAAAGTCTGACAACCAGTCTTACCAAGGGGTATCGTATTTCCCAGTAACTGGGTTGTGGAGGTCAAATAGGCAGTCGCTCCATGTAAAAATACTGGTATTCAGCTGCATCCGGTTAGACTGGAAGCCGACCCCAACATAGTTGGGAAAAGGCTAGGCAGATGATGATATTATATTATATTAATTTAATTGATTTTAGTTTAGTTAAATTTTAGTTTTTGTTTTCCTGCATTGCAATAATCGCTATTTAATTGATTTTTTGTTGCACTGTTGATTTTATTTTGCTTCGTTTGATCTCACGCTGATGACTATGTATATTCTAAGCTATTTTTTTTTTATTGATATTGGATTAGTTAAATTTTAGTTTCCCTTATCCTGTTTTGCAATAATCACTATGCACTATGTACCACTTTGAAAATGTCGCAACACTGACTGCCGAGATACAGGCAAATTCCTAGTTTGGGGGTCACCGTCTATTTTATATATATTATAATATTCGGCTCCGATTTGTGAACCGTGCATACCTTTATTGTTCAACAGTATACATAGGTTCCTCCTGCATTATAGGTAACCTACAAAAACTTGTTTTGAACTAAAGAGCGTTCGCAGATGGTATTATAGAGACTCTAGAAGAGAGCCCCTCAATGTAATTAAACAGCGATAGGTTTTCATCAAACTCTATTGGTTGAAAAACTTTACATTATCACATTAAAACTAATGCTCCTTAACTAAAAAAAAATACTTAATAAAAATATTTGACACACTTGCTTGAACGTTCGAATGAAACACGCGCTCAATTATAACCAGCCTGCACTATAAAAGGTAAGGCTACATACATAGCCTCTACAGTATACAATCGGTGGCTGGCTTTTCGAAGGAGCTAAATGAAACAGTAGAGATCAAATGTATCAACGCAAACGCACTACAAAATTTAGGTAATACAATAAAAAATCGGACCAGTTGTAGAACTTACAAACAGTATGACGTATGCGAGCGCGCATAATAATTCTAGAAGCTACTCGCTCAAAACAACCACTTGTTTACCAGGAAATCATAAACTAATGAGATCATGTTGAACATGGGAGTCTTACATACTTGGTGGTATCGTATTACGTAAACACTACCTCCTGAATTATTGAAATCATATAAAAACGTGTTTATTGTTTTATGCGGAGTGGGAAGTCGTTAAAGGTCATATTACACATGGTTTATGTCAGACGCGTAAAGTTGGTCGTCCGGTGTGTGCCTTTTATGGCAGATTTTCCTCATCGTTTAGTCTATGATGGCAAAATGCAGCTATAATTTAAACGGCACATAAAAACGCAAAAGCAAAATTATTTATAGATATCCAGAAATATAAGTTGGCTAAAATAATATTCCCGTGGGTCACTCCGTAAAAAGCATGAAGCTTGTCTATGATGAAAAGTTTTGATAATAAAACACTTTCAATTGACAAAAATGAACAAAGTTGTAGGAAAGGGGGACTTGACATTCAGAAATTTTAACAAAACACATAACTTTTGAAAGCCTATAGAGTTCTTAATGAGGAATAAGGTGGAAAATCTCTTTTACAATTTGGTCACTTATTTAAATTAAGTTATTTTCATAAATATATTGTTAATTTACATTTCAACTTCTCGTAAGCCAACACTGTGCCGAGTTGCCGACCTATTATTAATTTTCAATCTCATACCAAAATTTTGTCGACATTTTTCTTCTTAAAAAACTCATGAAATTACTTTAGTAGGTATAAAGTCTTCCGTTTACGGCCACGCAAGATGTTCTTATGAACAGTCCCTCTACCTACATACATCGTAATATTATTTTAAGTGGGTATCCCGTCGATCCTTATTTAATGTAAGGAAAACGGTCGTACCTTTTATGGGGCTTATATTTAAGGTCCCATTAAAATAGATGGACAAACTTTTAGAAATCATTCAGACCACCAAAATACGGACGATGGTAAAAAAATATACAAGAAAATAATTAGCTAACGAAAATACAATAATGTAATTTATTATTTTAGGTCAAAATAAAATCACTTTAATCAATGGTTTTTTTTGCTTGGATATCTTTGGTTAGACGTACTTAGCGCTGTGTTAAAATTTGTCCATCTATTTTCTTTTCTTTTTCTTTTTTTGTAAAAACGTTGCCCCACACTAGGAATTACTCCTGTGTTGTGGGTGCGTTTACAAACATTTAAATTCACATACACAAACAGCCAGACCCGGAACAACTACCTATTTACAATAACAATACAAATATTTGTTCCGTGCGGGAATCCAACACACGACACGCAACGCAGCAGTCGATCGCTCAGCCACTGCGCCAACCGTGTCGTATTTTAATGGGACCCTGTATATTATAAGTAGATATATTCATTATTAATAGTACATTTTGCCGTAAGTAAGTAGGCTTGAAAGGTTTTATAGTCTTCAATTTAAGATTATTTATGTAACACAACATGGTAAATGCTTATTTAATGTTCAGTGTTCCATGATTGATTCTATCAAAGAACTAATTATTTTGGATCTTAAAATATTAGTTATATTTTATTCTGCCCTAATAATTATTATCCCTGAACATAAAAATTTCCTTCGATTAATAATGCCTAGGTCAGTAAACCTACAACGTGCGTAGTATAAATAGTTATTTAAACAAAAGACCACTCAACTTCTAATAAAGGTCTTCCGCAAAAAAACACCATTTTCTTTTTTGTTTTACTTTTGTTTCGTTGATGGGATCGAGCTAGAACCGAAAGAACACAAACAAAGAAAAAAGTCTTTATTAATTTATTTACACTCGCAGTTGGTTTAGGTAGGTTTTGTACCCTAAAGTTATGACGTTTTTACACGATTTATTTTTGTAAGCGAAGAGCAAAATTGCTAATAGTTTAAATAAGTTTGATAAGTAATTGCTATTTGTGTAGTAAAAATATGCGAAAGAAAAAAATAATCTTTCTTTGTTTACCTTCCTTCATATATCTGTTAATTATTATAGCAATGCTGAAAAAGGTATGAAATACTGTTTTCAATAAAGTGGTTATAAAAAATAAAATATTTTAGTACGAAAGAATTAAATATTTAAATTAAATTTATAATTATTGCATTTTATTACTTTTATGTAGGTATAAATAGAAACATATAAATCTATCTACGTTTTGCTCCTATGAAAGATTTAATTAGGTACATTGAAATATTTTTAACTACTTATGTACGTAGGTAATTCAATTTAATACATACATAACATACATACATAACATACATACATAATCAGCCTTTAATGTTCACACTGCTGGGATACGGGCCTCCTCTCTAGAGAGGGAGTGGGCAGTAATCCACCACGCGGGCCCAGTGCGGGTTGGTAGATGTCACATGTCTTCGAATTTTTGGTTTTAGGACATGCCGGTTTCCTCACGATGTTTTCCTTCACCGTTTTGAGAGCAGTGGTGATGATATAATTTACACAAAGTAAAGCGCCTATCTGGGTTCGAACCTACTACCTACAACTCGTAAGTCGCGGCCGTCACCACTTGCACACCACTGCTCTCCAATTTAATACATTTATATGTGAATTTAATTTGTTTGCATTTACTTTACTTTACTGTAATAAATCTCCGACATGCAATGTCATAAAATTCACACTATCTGCAACAATGTAAAACGTAAATGTTACGATTCATCCTATTAGTCGGATTTATTATGGACATGCTGTTAAAATGTTATATAATCTCGTCTCTAATGACAAGTCGACGTATTCTCGACGACGTGAAGACCGTATGTGACGCAATGACGTTTGAGTGGATTAAAGAAAATCGGGCGGGGAAAATATTACCTACTTCTTATTTTCCCGTTCAATGTAACAAATCTAGCATTTCCTTCACCCTTCAAATTTTTTTTTCTTTATTAAAGTTAATCATCCGTAGCCACTTCGTTTATAATTAAGTCAAATTTTATTAACATTTGTATTCGTTGCTACCAAACCTAAAAGTTTTTGTGAAACTTATCTGTTTACCTATTTATCTGTAAAATTATCGGGTAATTCTTAAAATGTCTGTCTGGGTGAACATCGAGATTACTTAAGTTTAAAGAATTCTTGTTGGCCAATTTCTTGGAACCCTCTTTGTTAGGCTGCATTTTCAGTTACTTATTGTTTTGTCGAAAACAACGTAACCGGATTCTCTATTTTACTGAAGTACGCATGAGTGAGTTCAGAAACTGATTACGTCAATTATGAAGTTTTGTACATGACGGGACTCCATTCAAGAGTTCTGAGTTAATTAGGAGTGGAATATAGCTTCAGCAGTATCTGGTGGTGACTTATCTCTGTTACAATATTTATATAAACTAAGCGCCATTAATTATGATGAAAACAAGCGTTACGTACTCTTTGCTACTGTCAAAATTACACCGACCACTTTTCAGCTCAGCGTTAACCCGAAATAAAGAACAAATGGTTTAGGTATTTCTAATTTTGTTGACAAATATGAGTACACGGTCACGTATGGCATGTCTTGTGATCCGTCTTCTGAAATGTTTATTAGGGTACGCCTTATTCAAAGGAGCAAGAGTCACGAAATCAATATTCGGCGTTATGTGCATGGCTTATAGCTCTCCATACAAAAACGGCGACTAGAACACTTGAGAAATCGCTGAGTTGACGATCAGCAAAATGTTCGCCAAAATATCCTTTGTTTTCTGGTTTAAGAAATTTATTTCTGAACAAGGAAATTCAGTTTATTTTACGCAAAGAAGTGAAAGTTAACGTTTATTCAATGGAATGTTTTGTGTCGATTATTTATGGGTAATATTTAACTGATCCTCTAAAAACTTTTTGAGCCTATAGTGTACCAAATCTAAAACAACAACTTCTAAAACCACTTTTTTAAATTAATGAACCTCTAAAATTGTTTACGCTTCTAATGATGCACATTTTTTTAAATAATTAATAAAGTATTTATTTAGACAGGTAAAAATAACAAAATTAAATTCTAACTTAACTAAAACTATACAGAAACTAGAAAATAGCGTCGAAAAACTCAAATCATTAATTATATACACTTTTAACTTTCTCGCCTTTTCTCACAACTAAGACAACTGAACTAACAGACCGAGAGAGCGAGCGGTGCCAAGGTAGTAAAAACAAAAAAAAAAAAAAAAGTACCCGGAGAGCGGTACATCCAAGGTAGTCGCAGTTACTTGGTTACTTGGCTATTTAGTATTTTAGAACCTTAAAATAGAATTTTTTTGAGGTTCACAAAAAGAGGTGCAATTATTATATTAGAGTGTTCAATAATATTTTTAGGAGTACAAAATAGGAATTATTAGAGGTTCGATTAAATACATGCCATTATTTGTTATTTACATACATACATAAACTCTCGCCTTTTCCCATAGGGGTAAGGGGTAGGCAGAAACTACAGAACGCCACCTGCTACGATCCTTACATTTACTTCCTATATTTATGAATTCATCTTCATAAAGTAGGTACCTAGTAGGAGAACCTACCCCCTTATTATAAACGTATTATATCAGATGAATGATATCAGATGATGATAAAACACAGCTATTTCTCTCTTTCAGTCGTCAGTAATTTGACTTTCGAACGAAGAAGACAAAGCGTTGTGTAACTATACAGACGCTATACGACGTTTACTAATAAACGTCGTATAGCGTCTGTATAGTTACACTGTACTGTATTAACTCTAATACGTTGCTGAAATATTCGCCCAACTTAAGGAATATTTAGATTTAGATATATTTAGAAAATCTTGCCAGTCTATTCTTAGATATTCCGATATTTCCCCGAAGCCTTTTACTTATATTTCGCTAGTAGCACCAACAATATTACTACCTACCCACTCCACATTCTAATAATCGTAATATGCTCGCTCTATCCTTGGTCAAATGGAGACGAAGAACCGAATCAATTTCTTTAAATAAATTCCACATATCGTTTAGAACGTTTTGGAATTATCATTGTCACTTTCGGGCTTCAAAATCGGCCTACGAAATTCAATTTTTTTTTTATGATTTTGAATTTCGCGAGCTACATCACGAAGGAATTACCTTGTAAGAGTTTCACAAATCCTCAACTTCAAATGCTCGATTCAGAAACCAGGTGTAAGACCCCTTGAAGAAGAAGAAGAAGAAGAATATTGGTGGGTAGGTACCTAATATGGATGCAATTTAAACCCGTTGACTGAGGACGATCATTGACTGGCTTTGGGTAACATGAGCACTTTACAAAGCTACAAGTCGGACACTTTAATTAACAGTGCTCGAGTGCATACCAACTCACTTGATCAATAAGCAGGTACAGACGCGCCCATCAAGCTACCCGAAACCGTCAAATTTTCCCGATCAACTTTGAACCTTATGCTGTAGCGATAAAGTTGAAAATCTATTAAAGAAATTTGACAGATTGAAGTAGCTTGATGTGCTGGCGTCTGTACTTAAGTAGTTGAGAATAAAACTATCCTCCCGCCTTTGTCGATCGCAAGGTAATTACGAAACGTTTATTAAAACTGATCTCCATTCTTTACGCCAAAATTACACAGATATTTGATTAGAATCACAGAAAAGTTGAGCGAAACAAAAATGAGGCATTCTATCAAAGTTTGTGGAACTTCTTTAGTAATGTCAAAACGCTTTTCAAATAAAGTTAAAATATCTTGGTGATGATATTATTATTTTGATTATGTACCTACCCATAATAATAATAAGTAATAGGTATCTTCTATTAATTTTTTCATCAACGTTACAGCAACAATGTTCCAGACTTCTAAAAACAGTCGTAACAGAAGCTTACAATAATTATTTCAGAAATAAGAAATAATTGTTTTCACTATAATCAAAAACCTATTTTCATATTCCTTTCTTGTGAAATAAATACCCCCCACGGCTAGGATGTTTATCCTAGCCGTGGGGGGTCCGAGTGCTCATGGTATTTTTAAACGGCTGATTCACTTCCCGTGACCCAAGGACTGGCTTTTACCTTGGCCAGAGGCTATGCATTGCCATACAACGTAATAACGCCACCAGTCTTTTGGGTACATTACTAGTCGACAGCGAAGCGGATGAATTTTTCGACGCTATATTTTAGTTTGTGTATAGTTTCCTTCGATCAATAATAGTAGTTTCAGTTAAGTTTGGATTTAATTTTGTTATTTTTATATTAATGAATTAGGTCTCAGTTGTTATTTGCTTACTTACTTATAATTTTAATTTCCTTAAATTATAAAAATAATCCGTTCAAATTTCACCCAAGGGAACTAATAGTGCTGGGATAGCACCGGCCGCGCCAGCCGGTCTCGGTAGACGCGGTCTCTATCACGCAAACGAGGTTAGGTTCAAGAAAGATTTCCTTCGAGACCGCAGCTAGAACATAAAACAGATTTAAAATATTACTTTGCCTTAATATATCTCCAGTAATTTATCACGAAACCACAAACTTAAAGAATATCGCGAGCGGTGAAAGAAGCCAAGTGCACCTTTTACTTTTATTGTTTGAGACAGTGATATCTGACTTTTTAGGGTTCCGTTGCCAATTGGCAAAAACGGAACCCTTATGGTTTCGTCATGTCTGTCTGTCTGTCCGTCCGTATGTCACAGCCACTTTTTTCCGAAACTATAAGAACTATATTGTTGAAACTTAGTAAGTAGATGTATTCTGTGAACCGCATTAAGATTTTCACAAAAAAATAGAAAAAAACAATAAATTATGGAGGTTCCCCATACTTAGAACTGAAACTAAAAAATTTTTTTTTCATCAAACCTATACGTGTGGGGTATCTATGGATAGGTCTTCAAAAATTATATTGAGGTTTCTAATATCATTTTTTTCTAAACTGAATAGTTTGCGCGAGAGACACTTCCAAAGTGGTAAAATGTGTGTGTCCCGTGTGACTAACGCGAAAATTCTGTACGTTTTCATTTCTTTAGATACTTTATGAGGGTTTACAGATAATGGCGCTTCTTCATAATTTTCACCTTTACGAGTTGAAATATGGGCTTCAAAATACGCGGTACCTAGGACTATGAACAGCTTTGTATAAATAATGGCCTTCACGAATAAACGACTTCACACTTGGGCATAAACCACTTTGCTTATCAGGATATCATATTTTTTCCCAACAATAGCTCAACAATCTCATAAAGCTAAAATGTAAGGCGTACCTATATTTTTTATTACATAATACAAGGAGAATAAAATGGAATTATGGGATACACGTACGAATTGTTGCCTCCAGTGATATTATGTAGTTCAGATTCTAAGGGATCATAAAAATATTCACAAGCATAGATACTGTATCTACGTTTCCTATAGAAAGCGGTCGTCGCACAAATACGCGAGCGTCTCGATCATAATAATTATGTAACTAATTTGTTTGGAAATCCGAAAGGCATGAATGTAGCGATCGCTTATTAAATAACAGGACACGGCTGGACACTGCCTACAGCTAGACATTTTAATATAATGCCTTCTGAATGAAATGTAGTTCTGAATATTTTTCTTGTCTCAACCGTAAAATTTTGTTTTTTTTTCTTTCTCAGCTTTCATACCATAATGCATGCAATGATGTAATTAATGCTATATATAAAGAGACTAGAGAACTAATTTCTTAAAATTAATTAATATTGCAAAAAAAATCGAAGTTCATATATACTCGTAAGAACTTAGAGGAACTTATGAGTATTATCTAAAGCAATTCCTAATTAAAAATACCATCAATCACGTTCCGTAAAAAGCGTTCCATTTCTTAAGATCAATCATTTTTTCTCTTTTCCTTGATATTGTAAGACATTTATAAAAGACGTCGCTTCGTTAGGAACGCAAATATTTAATCACAAGACAATATTAAAGTTCGGAAGTTTTCAGTACATACCATTTGTGAACGAGTGAGTAAGACGAAGTTTTGTTTTAGTATCCGTTCTTATGAAATGGGTCACGTTTCTTGGTGTTGAACGACATTGTTATTTGTTGACAATCTAAGTTGGCGCCGTGCGGCGTAGCTCGACGTAGTAGACACACACACACACATTTTTTTTAACTGGAACTGGAAAACTGGAACTAACAACTTTTATTTTAATAGATATAATTTAAGTAACTATAACATTTTCCCCACAACGAATTGAGACTAGCCCCCATAATAACAAATGATAGTCATGAAAAGAGCTTTCTAACGACATACGTCTGGTCGTTATTGGTCGGTGGGTACGCGTCCCATTCATTTTTGCCCGTCATCCTTTGATAAACAATTAATTTTCCTGACTTTTCATACCTACCTACTTCACTAATTTCCTGCAGGGTAGCTGCGCAACACACTATAGTAGCAATGGCTTTCATGTTGACAGTTCACCAATATTCATTGGGTTATTTAAGTTGCTGAACCGACAACTTTTTCGAACATATGGCGCAATGGATTAGCAATATCCTTCAAAATTATTCAGATTGTGATTGAAAGTGTGTTACGCAATTATTATTTCATTGTTTTGCTCAATATATCCAACTTTTTAGGGTTCCGTACCTAAACAAAATAAAAAAAACTGGCCACGTGCGAGTTGGACTCGCACACGAAGGGTTCCGTACCACAAAGCAAAAATGCCGAAAAAAACACGTTTGTTGTATGGGAGCCCCCTTAAATATTTATTTTATTTTGTTTTTAGTATTTGTTGTTATAGCGACCACAGAAATACATAATTTGTGAAAATTTCAACTGTCTAACTATCGCGGTTCTTGACATACATTTACCTTAACAAGATACGGCCATTTATGCTACAAAAAACGAACCTATATTTCGACACTCTCAAGGGAATCAAAATTTTAGGGTACTTTCCGTTGACCTATGAAATTTGGCAAGAAGCAATGTCATGTAGCACAAGTAAAGGAAAAAATCTGTAAATTTGTAGTTTACATTCCAAAAAATTACCCGTGATAAACTATTCAATACCTACAAATTTGTACGGAACCCCCGGTGCGCGAGTTCGACTAGCACTTGACCGGTTTTTTTTTTATTAAGAATTTTAGCAATTCTTCAGAATTTTGAAAACAAACTCGATTTTTCGGTGGTACCTACTGTAATGTTAATAAAAGAACTAAATTTACTTTTTTTGTTTCTCTCTGGTTGTTTGTTGTTCTGGTTGGAGTTGTTCTCTCCTGGATACAGCCTGCAACTCCTTATCATCAATTGGCATCTGTGTCCTTGATACTGATTAGGAGGTTGAGGGTTTCTTGTGCAATGGACAAACGATGATTTCTGTTGGTAAAATGGTTTATCGGCCGTAAGTTGTACTTCGGTGTATGGTATGTTTCTATAACCCCGTTAGCTCTCGGCGAGCTAACGCTACTACTTTGTTAAATAAAACGCATAACACGCGTTAACGCGTTTTATTTAATAACTTGCAAACTTATTTAGATCAGTTTTTTTTATATTATTCTACATTTTATATCATGGCGTTCACTTCTACGCACGCACTTGGAAGTCCCTGAACCTTCTCCGGACACAAGTGGGACGGTGTAACTCCATCATGGTAAAGCGGAGCTACCTCGACGGAACGGCAGTAGGGTGTGGTTGCTGAGCTTTGTCGCAAACCACGTTCCACCTCCTATCCTGCCCTCTGTGTCCCAAAACATACAGTCAAAGTGACGAGAAGAAGACCGTTTTTTTTTCAATAAACCGTGTTCAAAAAAGAACATGTGGAAGAAGTCGCAAAATCGGGTTAGTCCAGGACATTAATTTTATCTGTTAAATGTTTTCGGAGCATCAAGAGGTGTCCTAGTCAAAACAGCTTGTTGATTATGATAAGGAAATAAATATAATAACATCGTGGTTGAATAAAATAATACGGATAATGTTGTCATACGATTTTCGGAATAATTTTGGCAATTATCCTTGAAACGGTGACGAAATTTCAATTTCGAACCTCGAAGATGATAGGAAAACAAGTTTCGATTTCGCAAGGTTTTAATACGGAAGTCGTTGCAAAGAAATTAAAATATAACCAATGATTTCAAAAGTAATATATATGTCTATGAATATAACAAAGAAATTCATTCCCATGCGATCAGCGTTGATTACATAAATCTAGGAATAGAGATTTAAAATTAAATAGATTACATAAAAATCCATGTTGTCATCTCATTAAAACGAGTTTTATTTTGAATTATGTTAAAAAGGAGGATTTAAATATATTTTTATTGACATAAATGGATGGAAACTTTTTCTTTTAAGAACTATATTACTGCCACGGTCATTGGTTTTATTGCATCATGTTACTGCATTATTTTTGTGAGATCAGCAAGCAGGGTTTGAAGTATTAATCATCATTAATTAAAGTTATTATGATTAATCACTTTATTTTGTTTTATGTTTCCATTGCGAGCGGAGGAAGAGAAAAAGATGTCAACTACGGCGGCATCATAGTGTTTTTTTTTTCGATATAGTACAAACACGCTCCAAGATTATATTTTTGCAAAATGTGATCCGTCTCGAAGTGGGGTGACACTCGATCTGGGCTGAGATCAGCTTTAGAAAAGGGTCTTAGCCTTCACAAAGTGTGTTTGGTTGACACAATTGGTTTCTGCTGAATTGAGGACCCACAGTTCAGTCAATATGTACTAGTGACAGTATCTGGGGCTTAATGTTGAGTCTAGGTGACGATTTTTTTATTTTTTTCTCTTTGAAAATTTAACACACCTAACTCACGAACTGACTTCGAGTTCATGAGTTAGCTGTGTTCAATTTTACTCAGTTGTAACTTTTCCTCTGACACAATAACGTCTGATGAAGTATAAGCCATTGTTGTATAAGGTTTTAGTACATGGGCTGATATGAATTGTCATGTCATTTTGTTTGCTCGGTAGGAGGCCGTGTCGTATCTTTTTCGTCAGTTTTGGCGCGACGAGGTTTAAACATGACTACGTTAGTTTGTGTGTGTGTGCACATTGGCACACGTTAATATTTAACTTGACTTACACTTTTTGTGATGTCGGATTATCGCGAGTCGCTCGTCCTGACTTAAGCTTTCTCTTTTAAGAGACGTACAGTCAACAGCAAAAGTACCTAGATGATCAAAATCAGAAATTCAATACTAAATAACGGAGTTCGCGTCAGAACTGTAAGGCAGAGCTGTTGCTGTTGTTATTGTTGAGCTGTGTGCAGAGGCTGTGTGGCTGTGTGGCAGAGTTCTGACGCGAACTCCGTTCATTAGTATTGAATTTCTGATTTTGATCATCTACTTTTGACTGTACCTCATATTGTTAACATTCATTTCTGGTGTTAGGTAAATTGTTCTTATTAGGTATAGGCAGGTATATGTAGCGTTTAACTCATATTGATAAATTAAGACATACATTAGCCCTATTTCATAGGCAGTAGGGGCGTAGCTGATGTTGAGATTATGTCTTGCATGGTTTTAACATGCAAGCTTTTCTAGTAAATACGAATTCAGAAGGCAGAAAAAGGAATTGGGAGTTAGCACAGATTACAATATAATGCAAGACGTCATGGTGTAAAAAAGTAGTTCTGATTCTAGAAATAATTATCCAATTTGTAAATACCAGCACATCAAGCTACTACAATCAGTCAATTTTTTTTTTTTTTTTTATCTTTATTTATTTGAAAGGGTTTTATCACTTAGTGATAATGTTACCCCCGTAACAGACAACATTCAACAACTTAAAACTAAACAATGGGTAAAGTGTTGTCCCTATTCATTTTGGTAGATAACGAACAACAGTCGACACAACATCCTAGCCTCCTCCGACAAAGGGGACGCTAGGATGCTGTTACATGCACCCACTTCGAATCCCCGACCAAGCGAATATGATCTATCGTGTATGTTCCGGTCACATTCCATCAGCACGTGGTAAATATCCTCAATCACCCCACAAACTTCGCAGTTTGGCGAGGGAAATTTATTTATTAGATTTTCAACTTTATCGCTAAAGCATAAGGTTCAAAGTTGATTGGGAAAATTTGACAGTTTCGGGTAGCTTGATGTGCTGGCGTTTGTACTATCAGCCCGCGTTTTATCTATTACGGTCACAGTACGGCACCGTTAGCTCGCCGAGACCTAACAATACTCTAGATATTGAAATGCTCACATCCGTACCCATGTTATAACCGCAATATTTGGCTTAAACACACATCCGATTCGTTAGGTTAGTTATGTATGTACATACACACGATGTCAGCTTTTCCGCAATATTCACCAATTTCCTTCGATGACGTCATCACACGATGTTTTTGTCGACGTATTTTCTATGTTCATGTTAATATTACAGTACCCGACCGCTAACCGAAAAGGGTCGCCGCGATAAACGAGAGCCAAGGGACGGGTTTCATGAGCCCTAATGTACCGGAACACCAAAGTTTACATGCCTTTCAAAGCCTGAAAAGGATGGAACACTATTAGAAGGGTACCAGTCTTTAAAGCGGTAATATTACACGTTTTTTAGAAATTCATATTTTCTCATTGAAATACTAACTGTACTGTATTGTATACTTAATCTTTATTTTTCATCCGTTTACTGATTTGCCTATTCCTCTATAGCTACGTACAGTCAGCAAAAGAGATAAGTATGCAGGATCGTCGGATATAGTTGAAGTTTAGTAAGAAACCGATGGATGTTCTCGAATAAAATTTAATTTTATTAATAGAAAACAAACAGCTCATTTATCAAATAAAATTTCAGTCGAAAATATTCATCGGTTTCTTAGTAAACTTCAACTGTATCCGACGATCCTGCATACTTATCTCTTTTGTTGACTGTACATGGTTTTGTTTGATTACCCGATTCAATACGGTGAAAATTAGTTAGTCCTTCCTTATTTGTTGTTCCCGGTACCTACTGTATTAGAAAGATTTTATTTTCAAAGAAATTGAGTAGATCTTCTTGGATAAGTGGATCAAGAATGCCATGATAAGAAGCAGAAATATTAAGGTTTATGATTTATTTTATTTTATTAGGGGAAATAAACAATTACTGTACTATATTAGTGTAATACTAAGAGCTGGAGAAGTATTACCGCATAATCCACTACGTTTCCACGGATATCAAAAATGAGGTGCAGTTAAGATACATACAGACCACTAATTAATTAACACCTACAAAATAGAAAAATTAAATTAAATTACTGAACTGAAGAACACACTAATAAGCTAGAGAATAACATCCGGGAGGTAGAGGCTTGCAAGAAGTGCGGATTAAGTGAAGAAAAGAAAAAAAATGTAAAGAAGTCAAACTATTGAAAGACGGATTGATCAAAAAAAAACCGGGCAAGAGCGAGGCGCACCAAGGGTTCCGTACCATCATATGTTTTTAAAATTTCATCGGCGAGGCTTTTATTCATCAGAGAATTTTAACACTGTGCACTGCGGTGTAGAATATTGCAGTTTTATGTCAGTGCCATCTTTTGACCGATAGTGTAACTAACGTAACTTTTGTTGATGATTTCTGAAAAAGTGTACTATTTAGAGACTTTGTTTTATTTTTACTATTATCTTTACATAAACTTCTATTACATATAATAACTAGCTTCCGCCCGCGACTTCGTCCGCGTGAAATTTCACCCTCCCCCCATTCACCCTCTTAGGGGTGGAATTTCCAAAAATCCTTTCTTAGTGGATACTTACTCTTCACAAAGAACACACCCTCCAAGTTTCATGTCTCTAGGTCCAGCGGTTTGGGCTGTGTGTTGATATATCAACAATCAGTCAGTCAGTCAGTTTACCATTTTATATATATAGATAGATAGATTTCAGATTTTTCTCTTTGCAAACTTCGGAGATAAGGGGGGGAGGCGGTATTTTTTTTTTACATTTTTTATCAAAAGTCGAAAACTATGCAACCTAAAAAAAAAAGAAAATTTGTTTGAGAATTTGCAAACTCTTTCATATGATACCCCACATGTCCTAGTAGCCCCACTTCGAATTTTGAAAGACCCCCTTTCAGTCCCTGTTGCAAAAATATACATATATTTTTATTTCTTGCAAAATAGTTGGGCAAACTTCATCCAAAACTATTCCAAATTTCAAGTTGATAGCATTAGTACCTACTTCTTAAGATATCCAGCTGTGACAGACAGACTTAGTCCCACCAGAAGGGTTCCGTTTTTACCAATTTGGTACGGAACCCTAAAAATGATTTTCATTATGAAGGCAGATCAATTCAACATTTTTCTCTATGAAAACCATTCAGATTCAGATATTCATTGAGATCTAGCCGAGATTACCAGTTCGATTAGAAATCGAGCGCAAGACCTTCGACAATATCGTGACTTTGTTAGCTGACCATCTACACTGAAGGAATTATGTCGAGCACGTTTTCAATAAACCTTGAACAGACACGTTTCCAACCACGCAACCAAAATCCTTTCACGAAAATCCATACAATCTTTTGACTGAATCTCTACAAATGAATATGTAACAGTTTCGTAACTTGTACAGTCAGCAAAAGAGATAGATATGCAGCTGATTGCAAGTTATTTTTAAGCCCGGGTGGTAGTGCGACGACTGGTCAAACATTGTAATCGATTCTTTCTGGTATAATATAATAGACTGTGGTGTGTGGTTGACCTGGCTAATGTCCGTTGAGATTGGTCTCAACGGAAATTAGCCAGGTACGCAGGAGATATTTGACGGCACGGTTGGCGCAGTGGTTAAGCGATTGACTGCTGCGCTGCGTGTCGCGGGTTTGATTCCCGCACGGATAAAAATATTTGTATGACCTACAAGTAGTTGTTCCGGGTCTGGCTGTTTGTGTATGTGAGTTTAAAAGTTTGTAAACGCACCCACAATACAGGAGAAATTCATAGTGTGGGGCAACGTTTTAAAAAAAAAAAAAAATTCATAGTGCACAAGTGTGTGCGTAAACACAGGTGCACTCTTTGTTCCCTGTACGGCAATCCGACCCGACCGGAGAAAGATCAAGCGTAGGACCAACGGCTTTACGTGCTTTCCGAGGCACGGGGGTATTAAACCGCCATCTTCCAAACTCCGGGCTGTTACTAAAATTCCTAATGGAAAAGCCCAGCGCACCCTGAGCAGTTAAGTACCTCTTATTCCTGCTGTTACCTTGTCGACTGGCTCATATTTTTACCATTATTATTATATTCCTCAACAGTTCTTACGATACAAACATGTTTATTTCTAACCTGCATACCAAACTCTTTGTCTACTGTACCCATTCTTAAATACCTGTACCACAGAGGTTTGTGTGATGGGACAGCGAATAGTAATTGTTCGTTGGTAGAAGCAATCAAGTTTGAATGCAAGTTGGGTAGAAACTCGTAGCACGATATTGTCCGCACGTAACAAGGAAACACGCTTCCGCTTTAGTTAGTGCATGAAAGCCGTCTATCCCCGTAGCTACAAGCTACACGCTCAAGCGACACGCGTTTTGCGGCAGCGACTGCGGAGATAACAAATGAAAGATGCCACGATTCACCGCGATTTGCGGAGCGACGCGACAGACGGAAACAGAAGACGCGTGCACGTGTCGCTTGAGGCAAGTCGCATCGCTCGTGATCGTACCGGGGCTTAGTGCCACATTCCACATGCCGATGGTACAGAAAACGAAACTGGTACGAACATGTTAAGTTGTAACTTAATGTATTTAACAGTTTTAGAAAATAGTTACTTAAATTTGCTAAACTCTTTCCCAACTATGTGTAGGTTGGTTTCCAGTCTGGCTAAAATCAAACTAAATACACCTAGATAGATATACCTACTACATGGAACGGTACAACCCTATTCCGATATGAAAGTAGCTGCCAGACATTCAGGTTTGTATGAGTCTTTGGTCAACTGGACCCACTCGAACTGGACCCGGGGGTCCAGTTGACGTAATCACATTTTGTGACGCATGTTTTCCCCCAACTTGTTATTTTTATTGTTTTGTGTCATGTTTTCCTTTTTTCTTTTTCATTCTGTATACATTTTGTAGAATATATTTTTTGTAGAATATATTTATTTCTGCGTAAATGGGAAAGATAGGTACTAGAAGGCCCTAATTCCTTTACGACTACACTGACATACGAACATCTACAGTCATACGGATATACCTACTAAAGGTATATCCGTATGACTGTAGATGTTCGTATGTCAGCCGCGAGCGCCACGGGTTGTTTAAACTACGAGACACTGATGAGTATCGAAGTGTAAATCCGTTAGTACACCAACGCAACGAGTTGCGGAAACATTGCGATAACAGAACCAAATGTATGAATAACCTCCTTTTTTTGAAGTCGGTAAAAACTTTATTTTACCGTTTGGCCTCGCAAAACCGCACAACTTTTAGTTTTACATAGTTGTGCGGTGCTTCCAACCAACCAACCAACGGGAAGTTTTACGTGGTTATGCTAAAATACTACCAACTACAACATTGAAGTTTCATTAAAAGTACTCCCAAATTCAAACTGAATCGGTGATGAAGACCAGATTTCCGATCTTAGTGCTTTCAATAAAGTTTATAACATATTACCGGTTAACTGCCCACTACCTCGGCGTCGGCTACGAGAACCAATTTATCTTTATCGGCTTTACCACTTCGAGGCTTTGCGGCAGAGTTCCTACTTTATTGTCTCAGTTTACTGCGAAAGGTTAATACGAAAGTCCTTGTTTACTGCTTACAGGAATAAATCGTGAGCCTAGTTTAAATATATGTGGCTAGTTTGGGCTTACATTGCGAGTTTACTAGGTACCTATAGTGTTTTATGACAGCAAGTCGTGAGTAATATTGGCCAAGATTAAAATGTAGCTAAGGTTGACAAAATAACGAATATTCGTCTTAAAGTGAAGCTAACCGTATTTACAGTCAACAAAGGAGAAAAGTATACAGGAGCGTCGGATATAGTTGAAATTTACTAAGAAACCGAGGGATGCTCTGGACTGAAATTTAATTTGACAAATGAGTTGTTTGTTTTCTAATAATTCAATTAAATTTTATTCGAGTACATCCATCGGTTTCTTATTATAATACTTCAACTATTATATCCGACGATCCTGCATACTTATCTCTTTTGTTGACTGTACATGTATTTCTATGCTCTAAGTGAGTTTACTTAAACAAGTTATAATTAACCTTTCCAAAATCGCGAAAGTAAATGCTGTCGTCCTACGTAACGCGGTTATTAAATTGCAATCCTTATAAGCTCCTTTTGGTCATAAATATGAAAATACTCGTATTCTCTTTGTTATTAAAAGCATATTTTTGCCAATCGCACAATTAATTTTAACTGCATAGTTTTAAAAGCTCATTTATACAGTTATCAACATAACTAACCTTCAAATAAGTAATCGGTGCTTCAAAACCTTCAAAAAATTATTTTCGTTTTTCTATCTGCTCTATTATTTAAAAAACCAAATTGGAATTCTAAGCAATTCCAATTTGGTTCGAATTACACACGAACAATAATTGTTTAATGACGCTTGTTTCGCTAAAAACGAAAAATCAAATTTGAAAAATGCTTCATTGATTTCAGATTACGTCAACTACAAAACCAGTACAAAAATACCTACTTACTGAAAAGAATTTTGACAAAACAATAATTGCTGGGTTTTGGTCGAAATTTAAATAGATATGTGGAACCATCGATGCGACGAAGAAGGTCAAACACAATAATTATCTTATTTCCATATTTGGTTACTGATCAGTGATCACAAAACAAATATACCTATAACTTAAATGTCTTCGTTGTTTCAAAATTAATTTTGACGAGCCTCAAAAGAATTAGTCGACCCTCCTGTAAAACTTTATTCCACTGATTATATAAGCGGCACAGTTCAAAACTTTTAACATTTAAAGAATAAAGCGTGTAAGCGTCTCAAACTTTACAGCGTTTTTTACCGCCTTTTATTTCCCTAAAACTCGATAGAATGACATGTTTAACCTTAATAACTCGGGAGACGACGAATATTAAAATAAAAGAGATCTGTCTTTTTCTTCCAAAAAGTTATATCATAAATTCAAAGAAAACGAAATTTGGTTTAAATAGCATAAAACATAAAACAGGATAAGTAGGTACTTAAAGAGCATAAATTCTCATAAATATTTTACTTTGGTTTATTTTATTGAATTTACCTATTAAAATCTTTATCTTTTCAAAAGTGTTGTTAAAGTTGTTTCTATTGTTTAGGGTCAGAGTTATTATCCAATAAAAGTTTGATAACGCTTTGTCTTTATTTCCGGGAGCAGTCATATCTTCTGCTTGTCAATTTCATACAAGAACACACATAGTACTGACATGTACTGATTGAAATATTATCGCAATATAATCCGCTGTAGGTAGGTACGTGTTTATGTGTTAATGTATAAATATACCTTCATAGGATAAAGGTACCGTTACGCTAACTCGCGTTTCTCAGTTCCTAACATTTAACAAAATTAGAAGAGGTTTTGCAATTTCCGAAATAAATCGTAACCTGCGGACTAACAAAAATGGTGTAGGACCTGACAAGGGGCCGTTGTACTCATCATTCTGCCCAACAAATATTGTGAAAAGAAATCCTTTTTCTGGTCCAACACCATTTTAATCAAACTTTGTAGATACTTATTTTTAAATATGGTAGCTTCATGTGAGTTCGTGAATAAGGATGTACCGTGAATTTAATGTTATTTACTACCCAAGTTACATTCGTTCAGTACCTACCCTTTTACGGCTTTCAGTCGTAAACATATTCACCGCAGGATTCAAGCAAAACTTGGTACTTTACCAACATTGGATAAACGGTGTTGTGTACGGTCGGGTATTACATATATTTTAACAGCGTTAACAAAATGAACTCTCCATTGTAGAGGTTCTTAACTGTTTGATAAGTAGAATATTCAATAGTTAACATTCTTAAGAGGAAATGCGGGTTGTCGTTTCTCCATAGAAACGCTCTCGCCTGTTTTCTTTCTGGTTAATGACCATAAAGCAATGATTTTTATCAGAATAATAAATAAATATTAACTACTTGTATGCCCCTATGTTTTCCTTTTTGATGATACATTATTTTTATAAGCACTAGAACCCTCAATACCGATTTAAACCGCTGTCAACAGAGGCCTAGTAGTGTACAAATTTGACACGTATTAATGAAAAAAGAAAAACATAGGGAAACATTATATATCCTTCTTATTCATTTTATGAAATATCTTTTCATTTGGTCCAATATTGGAGGAGGAAATAGGCGAGATCCAAACCTCGAATTATGACTTTTTACTTAGGATTTTTCAGTCTCTCCGACCGCATTTCTTAAGTAGGAACATATTGTTAGCAGTGAGAATTGTTTGTAAATAATAAGTTTAACGTCAACTTTGGAGTTCCCACGCCGATTTGTAAATGAAGGGGGAATTTCCTCACTTGCTTTTTCATTTTCACCATTGTGTTCATGTAGGTATGCGCGATCTGTAACCCATTTTTTCGCTGTAACAGAACAAATAAAACTTTTTTTAAATATGCTGAAACTGCTTAATTGACCCGTCATATTGTAAAGATTAAAATATCAATGTTACCGACAGTCAATCAAACTGAAAGCAAAGGAGCGAAGCAGAGGAGTGATTAACAAAAGTACATTTTTCTGTGAATGGCTTAAAAATGCACCAGTTACAGAGAGGCGAGACTTGCAGTTTTTTACCAATCTGCAACACTTTTGAGTTGATATCTCTGATGTCTACTCACCAACGTTACCACAAAAAAAGAGGAAACGGAATTGACACTACACGGCACACGGAGGGTTTCGACTTTAATGAAACCCTCCAACTAGAACGGTTCAGAGAACGCAAAAGCGCATGAAACTCGTCACAAGCCTTTGTAGGTCCTCACCGCAAAAGTTTACTAGGTACTCAGTTTTAAAACCACTGAAAATGTTACTTTATTTTCATCTTACGTGCGCCGAGTACCAGTTAAAATGAATGGGGTTCCATGTTTTTCATAGTCCTTTTATTTTTTCGCGAAAATATATACGTGGTAGCATCCGTGGTGGTAGCAAAAAGAGTACGTACAGTATTTCTGGATTGAGTTTTTGAGTCAAGAATTATGCCATGATAATAAATATTCTCAGCACTCAACCGTTTCTACCCTTGGTAAAAACCATAGGTAAACTAGCACACGACACTTGAGGGAGGATACAATGAGACGGAGGGCGCGTCTTAATCTTAAGTGGACATGACCAAAAGGTGCAATGGGACGTCAAAGGTGTAAATGGATAACATAATTTTGTATGTACAGTCAACAAAACCAATAAGTATGCAGGATCGTCGGATATAGTTGAAGTTTAGTAGGTAAGAACCGATGATTGTTCTCGAATAAAATTTTATTTTATTCATAGAAAACAAACAGCTCATTTATCAAATTAATATTTCAGTCGACAACATCCATCGGTTTCTTACTAAACTTCAACTATATCCGACGATCCTGCATACTTATCTGTTTTGTTGACTGTACCTATTTATTACTCGTATGTAACATGTAACTATACAAAAAATAAAAGGAACTAAAACAAAAAGATTTTTTTATGTTTTTCGTTTACTCCTTTCAATATTATAATTTCAAGATTCGTTAAGTCAGCCTCCCGTATTATTATTATACTCTTTGATGTCAGCCCGGTACCGTGTTACATGATGTTAACAAATGGCTGACAGCAATCCACATTTACACACAAAATATCGCGGAGATAGACTACTCATTTATTCTGAAACAAATTTTATGTTTCATCCAAAAGTAATGTACGCCCGAGATAAATTCTGTATTATTTACGACTTCATGAGGCTTTACTGTTAAGTTACTGTAAAGTAAAAATAACAATTCTAAACGTAGAAAAACATTTATTTCAGCTTATATTTTAGCTAAGTAATCTTATTCTACAAGTAGAACCAGTCAAATTATGGTAATTGTGCGAGTCTTACAAGAATTACGTTGGTAATTAATTTCGTTAGTCTTTTTTCTTAGTTTGTTCGAAATGAACACGTATTTGTGTCGGTGTTGCCAGGTGAGTAATATAAAAGGTATCCTTCAGCTGAGACACGGGCAGTGCGGCCATTACTCCGCTGAAGCGCAGGCTCCACTTTATTAAGCGGTACTTACTCAGCCGACGACGGCGCTGTGCACCTCGAGACCTCTCGATCAATTCTCGTCTTAGCTTTTTGTAAAGTCTATTTTTATCAATAGAACTCTTTCAGATATCGTATAGCCGTTGGTCACTTGGTTTGGTAACGTTAAATACGCATAGCATAACTTACCCCTTAGCAGTACGAATGTTGTCGTTACGTAATTAAATTTCCTGTAGATATGTTTTTCATTCGGACGTACGGAACCCAAAAACGAATTATTTTTTGTATAAAGTCTAAGAAATTCCACGTAAAACTAGGCCCACGGTCACGAAGCTGGCACCAGGTGTGGTTACTAACTTTGTATAAATTATGCTCCTTTCGTGCTCAGGTAAACTTCAAACTCAAAGTATTTATTCCAGTTAAACCATTTACAGGCACTTTTGAATTGTCAAAATTAAATGATCGGTCAGTTAGTCAGAAAGTTGAAGCTTTGTAGTTGCCCATTTCAAAACCTAGATTTCTATGGATAAATAAGGGCAAGAAACTCCAAGGAAACTATTTGAAGGGGATTACAGGAACTAAACGCAAAAACGCAAGTTAGAAACAATAAAAGTATATAGGTACGATTTTGTTTACTGTAGTCTATATAACAATGTAGACTACAGTAAACAAAATCAGAAAAATATGTGATATTCTTCAGGATATATGCTATGTTGATAGTGTGTTGAAAACATTATACAACTAATTTGATACGATAGAATAAAATCATGAAGAATTGAAGATACCTCTAAAAACTTTCCTTTTACAATACAATCAGTCTCATTTTTTGTCAGATTATTCTACAAGCATCATACAAAAAAAATTGTGTTTTATTTTTTTAGTCCAAACAATAGATTTCTTGTAATTAAATAATTGCTTCATGTTTAGCAATAAATTACTAGGGTTGTGTCATCGCGCTTCTCTTTCTTTCCTATGCAGTCCGACAGTGACCGCGCTTTAGGTCATGTAAGCCCCTTAAATTAAAATATTACAAAACCCTGGGTACATTATTCTTGTTGTATGTAAAAACTAAACAAAAGAAGAAACAATTCAAAATATAAGATATAAGCCCTAATAAAATATTCAAGCAGTGAACATGACATAGATCCGCAGCAGCTGGTTAGAGAAAATACCAAATAAAAAAAATTAATAAATTAATTAATTAATAAATAAATAATTAAATAATTAATTAATTAATTAATTTTTTTTTACAGGAATAGATTTAATAAAATTTGTGAAAAAATCACAAATCCATATATATATATTTAAAGTGAACCTACTTTTTCCAGTCGATTGAAAACTGCGCTGATTGAGGGCAGAAGATACGATGTAATTTGATTCTTTCACCCCCACGTGAACCAGCAAGCCGTAGGTGTGACCTAATTAGAAAAACATCTACCGGGAACTGATGTAACCTAAAAGATTACCCTACAAGTTTATTATACTAAGCCCTAGTAACAAGGCACTGTTAAGATCATAAGATGCCCACGTAACTAGACAATAATAACCGCGGAGTTGTGTATCTTCTGTAAGATAATACGATGTCCAGAGATTATAAATGGAGCCATTTTTAGGAATGAGTTAGCATAATTATAGGGCTTCCGCCCGCGGCTTGTCAATGCAATCTATCTCTCTGCCAAATTTTATCGAAATCCGTTTAGTGGTTTAGGCGTGAAAAGGTAACATACAGACAGACAGACAGAGTTACTTTCGAATTTATAATAATATTAGTATGTATTTATGGTAATTAGTTAAAAGCGCCAGAGTAGTCCGCGAAATTCAAATTTTCTTACGCATTTTGCAATTTACAGTTCAGTAACATGTTGTCAATCGATCAATCAATTCAGCATATAATCGTAGTCCACTGCTGGACATAGGCCACTCCGAAGCTACGCCACAACACCCTGTCCGCCGCCTTCCGCATTCAGTCTGTCCCAGCTTTCTTTTCTATCTTTTTAAGGCCGTTCATCTAACTTGTTGTATTATGATCAAAATATGAATCGTGAAAGTAGATTAAATCATACCTGACTGAATTATTATTTCATGAAAACGTGACATTTGAGGCCATTTCTAACATAAAGAGTTGTATTGATGATTTTAATGATTATTATAATCACACTAATATTATAAAGGCGAACGTTTGTGAGTGTGTGTGGGGGTGAGTGTGTGTGTTCATATGTTTGTTACTTCTTCACGCTCAAACGGCTGGACCAATTTTGATAAAATTTAGGTAGGAGGTAGCCGACACCCTGGATTAACATATAGGCTACTTTTTATCCCGATATTCCTACGGAACCAACATTTACGCGGGTGAAACCGCGGGGCGCAGCTAGTAATTCTATAAATACTTATTTATTACGGTCGCGATCATATTTTGATCAACATACATTATAGTGTTAAGTTACATTGACCTGTAAGTTGCAAAAAATTTAAGAAAATTTCTACTTTAGCGCATTCCTTCCCCTTAAACTTTAAACTGTATTTATCTGAAATAATATAAAAACTACGGCTGTTTTACGCTATACGTTAATATTCATACGCACTAAAGGATGCTACAGTCTATTTATGCAAATTACTTCGATACCTGCCTCAAGACACATAAAAATGCATAGTCTTTCCGCGGAACCACACGAACGATATTAAATCAACGTCGTATACAGAATTTAAATCGACACGCTTCGATGATAAAACGATTTTATAAAATAGGTCAAACGAAGTGGTTCATTTTTCCGTTTCGGTTAACCAACCTTAACGGAATATAAATGAATGGGTAACTGAAGTACCTATAATCAACTAGCAGTGCCCCGCGGTTTTACCCGCGTAAGTTTTAATCCCGTGGGAATATCGAGATAAAAAAATAACCTATGTGTTAATCCAGGAAATGGTCTATCTATGTGCCAATTTTCATCCAAATGTGTTCAACGGTTGAGTAACAAACATCCAAACACCTTCACAAACTTTCACATTTATAATAATAGTAGGATGGGATAGTAGGATATTAGTAGGATCAGTATTAAAAAGGTAGGTACCTATTTTTCTGTTCAGTTTTACTTGTCTGTTTATATGTGTGTACATAAATGGTTAAATAAATAAAAATAAATAAATAAGTAGGTAGTTGCTTGGAAATGGGGACGCAATTCTTCCACTACCTTCGTTAGAAGGGAGTCAAATATATTTCATTTCGGAAAATATATTATTACAGAGTATTTAAGGATCGTAAGCAAGTGGTTTCTGTCTTCCCATGGTGTAGGCAGAGAATATAGAACGCCACCTGCTAGTTTTTGTGTGTGTGTGTGTGTTATTAGATGTAATAACACATACACACACCTACATTCAAGGGATTACCACAAAAAGGGATGCCTTTTTGTGGTAATCCCTTGAATGTAGGGAAGCCCTTATATTTCCTATCTGATGTATATTATTAGGTGAAAAGGACCGTACCTAAAAAATCTAAAATAGTTAATTTCTTACTGAAACTTGAGTTACGATTATTTAATAGTCATACTCTACATGAATTTAGAGGCCGAAATTAAGTACCTTCTCAATAAAAACATGATAGTAAAAATGGGAACAGCATGCTTCATAAATAATGCATACTGACAAAACCATTGTTCCGATACCTACAACATAGATTACATTTTTATCAAATATTTTAAAGTATTTCGATTATTCAATGAAAAACAAAGTCCTCTAAAATTTTATACGCAACTAGCTGCGCCCCGCGGTTTCGGGCGCATAAGTTTAGATCCCGTGGGAATACCGGGATAAAAAGTAGCTTATATATTAATCCAGGGTGTCAGCTACCACCATACCAAAATTTTATCAAAATTGGTCCAGCCGTTTGAGCCTGAAGAAGTAACAAACAAATAAACACACACACACTCAGAAACTTTCGCCTTTATAATATTAGTGTGATTGGGAAACCAGTTTACTGAGTAGATACTAGAATGTTTTGAACTTCACTTAATTTGCAAGCTTAGCCTTCAGTTGCTTGGATTGGTATTTTAGGAATGATTTAAGTAACAAAATATTTTTTGCACTACAAGTAAAGAAATCTGTGCTATCTTGTAAGGCTGGTGACATATTATGTCTGGTAAGCACTCAATGTGAATGTATAAGCCGGGTACCTCGCAACGGAAGAAAATAAATGGCCATTGCCTGGCTCTACGAGACCGCTACGAAACCGCTACGCCGAGCTTGTTGCGTAGCATTGTAGCCCATTTATTTGCGCCGAAACATTTGCAATGCTTTTTATATCTTGATTAAGTATGAAGTAGATTAAATACATACTCAATCATGTGTTTGAGCAAACAAGAGAGTAAAACAAACAATTTCAATAAAACATTTTTTTGGTGGGCACCAAAAAAATGTTTTATTGAAATTCAAAATATGGTAAAGAATACAATATAAGCAAAAGGATTTTATTGCGCAAATACTCGTAAATTATTAATTTAATTTTACATGCGACTTTTTCGCTTGCATAACTTGTTGGCCAGTCACCGGGGTTCGTTTCTCTTTAATTAAATATTTGCTTGTATCGTATGTTATGTACGAATATCCTGCGAAGCGAATTTCACGGATGAAAATACTAAACTACACTACACTGGTATTCAGCTTCACATCCCTTGTTGATTAGGATTAGGACACTTATTTCAATCATCGCTGTTACATAACTATTATCAAAACTAATTTAATAAAGGGAAAAGATTTGATTTTATATTACGATTTCACACAAATGGCTAAACGGAATAGGATGAAATTTAGCACATGGGTAGACGATGACCTGTATTAGGACATAAAGAATAGTTTTTATCCTGATATTACCCCCGGTATCGAGACCTATGCGGGTGAAATCACGGGGCACAGCAAGTTATTCGTATCTATACAAATAGTATAAAACAAAGTCGCTTGTCCAGTCTGTATGGCCGCTTAGTTGTTCTAAACTACACAATTGATGTTGATGCGGTTATTACCATAAATTAGAGAATTTATCTCAAAAGGTTTTTGTGTATAATACATTAATATTTAACTTAGTTAAAGCACGGAAATCTCGATGTCTTGTCAGGGCGCCACATCAGTAGATTACACCCGAGCGAAGCATGAAATGATTTTTATTTTGTAAGTAGGTTTGTACAAACACTTTTACACGTCAATCATGTTTTTTTTTAAACTAGATGAAGTCGGCGTTTCCTATCTGACTACTCTGAGAAGAAAGGCCGAAACAAACTCAGAGGTCACAGTCTCTTTTAAAGTCCAGACATAATCTTGGTCAGGTTATATGAAGACCATGTAGATCGATGTCTGAGGTGGTCTTTTGAGGAAAGAACCACACAGATTGAGAGGACCTGTCCAGTCAGTGCACGCATTTGTCAAAAATCGTGCAGCTCAACTCAAGACTTAAGGAGCTCAACGATTCGACGAACAATACCAAAGAAAGGACATTTGGGTAGGCCACATAAATAACTCAAACTGCCAGACCATGAAAAAAAAACAGAACAGAGAGAATAAAAAAAAAAAAATATATATATATATATATATATATGTAAAATGACCCACATCGTCTTCACATTCACAATGAAAAAATAATATAATACTTTACAAAGTAAGCAAATGTCATTGTTTAAAAAAAATCATCAATGTCAATGTGTATATAAAAAAGAAAAAAATCATTCAAAATGCAGAAATTGGAAGCAGCTCAATCCCAAGCCTTTTTGTCCTCAATATAATCTTTAACGGTATAAAAGGCTTTCTGGCACAACTTACGTTTAATGAAAGATTTGAATTTATTAAGGCTTAAATCTTGAACGTGGCTTGGTAGTTTATTGTAAAAGCGTATACATTGGCATCTGAACGAGCCACCTATTTTCTTGAGCCTGGTTGTAGGTACAACATATTTGTGTTTGTTTCTAGTATTTATATTATGGATATCACTGTATTTTTTAAACAATTTTATATTTTTATGGGCATATAAAAGATTTTCATAAATGTACTGAGAAGGCACAGTCATTACATTAATCTCTTTAAATTTGTCTCTGAGAGAGTGTCTCGGACTTAATTTATAAATTGATCGAACAGCTCGCTTCTGCAAAACAAAGATAGTCTGAATATCGGCGGCATTTCCCCACAATAGAATACCGTACGACATTACACTATGAAAATAGCTAAAGTACACTAAACGAGCAGTCTCTATATCAGTTAAATTACGAATTTTTCTAACAGCGTATGCTGCAGAACTTAGCTTTTTTGACAATTTATCTATATGTGGACCCCACTGAAGCTTAGCATCCAAAGTTATGCCCAGGAATACTGTGTTGTCTTCAGGATTCAATTCCTCGCCCTTTATCAATACATTAGTTTTCACCTGCCTTACGTGGGGTAGCGTAAACTTAATGCATTTGGTTTTCTTCTCGTTTAGAAGCAAATTATTAACATTGAACCAGTGGACTACTTTCGAGATCGCGCTATTTACATCGTCAGTAACCAACTGCTGACGTTTAAGTTTAAACAAAAGAGAAGTGTCATCTGCAAACAACACTATATCATGATGATCCTTTATGAGGTACGGCAAGTCATTAATATAAATGAGAAACAAGAAAGGACCAAGAATTGAGCCCTGTGGGACTCCCATTGTTACTATAGATCCGGGTGATCTTTTTCCATTAACGTCAACGCTCTGAATCCTTTTACTCAAGTATGAAATAAGAAGATCCAGAGCAGTGTTTCGGATCCCGTAGTGGCGGAGTTTCCTGATTAACGTTTCGTGAAGAACGCAATCGAATGCCTTGGACAAATCACAAAAGATGCCCAAGGCATCGCATTTATCTTCCCATGCATTATAAATATGTCCTAATAGTTCAACGCCGGCATCAGTAGTTGAACGACCCCTTGTAAAACCAAACTGTTTGCTATGTAATAATTTATGTTTATTAAAAAATCTTTGCATTTGGTCTAAAATTAATTTCTCAAAAATTTTACTAAAGGTAGGTAGTACAGAAATAGGTCTATAATTTGTGGGGTCTGATGTACTACCTGATTTAAACAAAGGTATTATTTTACTATTTTTCATAAGGTCAGGAAACTCCCCATTGTCAATACAACTATTAAAGATAACAGCTAGAGTAGGCGCTACAATGTCAATAATAGACTTGGCTACTTCTACAGAATTACCCCACAGATCTGCAGTCTTTTTTACATTTAAAGTGTGAAAGGTTTTAATTATATCTCTACAGGTAATATATTCAAAACGAAATTCCGAATCGCAACCATTAACATTTTCCTTAAGCAAAGACTCAGCAACAGAAGGTGATGAGTTTAGTGATTTAGTAGTTGAAACGGGAATATCCGAAAAGAAATTTTCAAATGCCTCGGCGACTTGTGTGTCTGATTTTATTATGTTGTCATTAATAGACAGGCTGTAGTCAGTATTTCGGTTACTAGATCTTCCCGTTTCACTATTAATAATATTCCAAGTCGTTTTAATTACATTACTGCTGTTTTTAATCTTTGAACCCAAATAACGTGACTTGGCCATATAACAAACTTTTTTAAATAATTTTGAATAATTTTTAACATACAAATTAAATTCATCAGTGTTAATATAAGTCCTTTCATTGTACAGTTCATAAAGCCGTGTTCTACTTTTATGAATACCAATGGTAGCCCAATCACTGAATGATGCATTACTATTAACCGAAATAGTCTTGGGAATAAAGGTGGAATCAAATTGTTTACAGTATACATTGAAAAAATTATCATAAAGATGATTAGGATCAGCCTGAATAGACAAAACTGGTAATTTATCAATGAGTTTAACTTTAAAAGCCTCCAAGCGACTTGCAGTTTTGGGGTTAACAGTGATATCCTTTTTAGCCACTTTTATGTTTTGATTTTGAATAGTAATCCTTTGCCCGCAATGATCAGAATCTAGTAAAGTTATAATTTCTTTGTGGCTTGGTATAATATCTGTATATATATTATCTAGGCATGTGGCACTAGTAGGGGTTATTCTTGTGGGCTCCAAAAATAGGTTTAGAAGATTGTAGGACTGAAACAGACTTAAAATTTTACTACAAGAACCTGAGTTTTCTAATAAATTGACATTAAAATCACCGCAAATGATAACGGACTTGTTTGAGTTACAAATCCTGTGTAACACTTCATCCATTACCTTTTCAAAGCAGTCATACAATCCTGAAGGGGGTCTATACACACTTAATACAATAGAGTGCTCCAATTCTACACAGGCAATTTCAACCGTACGCTCAACTGATAGGCTCACAATATCTATACGATCTTTAAATTTGAGCTGGTTACTTACTAAAATTAATGAGCCACCATGTATAGCATTTATTCTGCTAAACGAACTACCAACCTGATGATTATTAAAATTGAACAAGAACTGGTGGCTTTTCAGCCAATGTTCTGTTATACAAAGTATGTCAATACTATTAAAATTCATAAATAATTCTACTTCTAATTCTTTGTTCATAAATCCTTGAATATTTTGATGCACTAGGTTGATACTATTGACTGATTTTAAGCTTTTTTTGCATACATTATAGCTAGAGGTTGCCTCTATTGTCTTAATTTCTAATTTAAATTATTAGCAATGTCATTAATAGAGACCAAATTATTGGCAGAATTATTTATAATGTCATTGCATTGCTCAAAAGAAGCAAGTTGTTTAGCCAAATTTTTGGCTGTAATAGAAAAAAAATAAGATAGCGACACAGCTATCTGTCTTTTATAATAGTCAGAAAGATAGTACATAACAATGTTATATCTATCTTTTGTCAAATAGAAATTATTACTAACATAATTGTTAATATCAACTAAATGGAACATGTTATTATTAAATGTCAAGTTATGCATTGTCATATTCAATTCAAATCTTAAGCTATTTTCTTCCTGTGGCAAACTGTTACTATAAGGGAATGTAAACAATACAACTTTTCTTAAACTAAGATTGCATAATGTTCTATGATACTGGAGCAGTTCTCCTTTGTTTACATTTCCCCTATTACCCATAAAAATTAATAAAGTTGTATCCTGGGTAAAGTTACATTTAATAATTTTTTTCATAATATGAAACAAAGAACAACCAGGCATACAGTAATTTATTATTGAGTGTCCAGGATATTCAGCTGTTAACAAGTGTCCTAAGTCCTTACCGATCTCATCACAAAATAACACAATATCATTATTTAAAGTTTGTTTACACTGTTTATACGAACTATTAGTAGAAGGAATTATCAAATCAACACAGGGCTGCACTAAGGTGGTTGTTAGCGACGATACGTAATTTGTCATTTCCTATTTTTCTTTGCTAATTAGTTTAATTAACTTTACTTTCATTGTGATATTTTACTTAAGATTTTATTGTTAAAGTGTTGTACATTCCAGCCACTAGAGGCGCCACTAGTATCATATTGAATACGTAAGCTTAAGTGCTAGAGAACTTTACCGTAAGGAGAACCGTTTTTGTAATTTCATTATTTTAAGGTGTTAATTAAGGATTTCAAGGCTGATTTTTGTGTAAACATTAAAGATTTATTAGTTCTAAGGTTAGAAAATAAGAAAACAATGTAAAGAGTGTCCTACCACCGAAAAAAGCCATAATTTAAGTTTCCCATACAAAAGGGCACCCGCGCTCTGATTGGTCAGGGGGCGGGGCATTAGTGCCGTGCGCAAAACTGAAGGGCCCTGATTGGTCAGAGCCTTACGAATTTACCTATAAAAAGGGGGCATTTTCGGTGGTCTGGCATTGATGGATTCGCCGCTCGACGCTCGCCGTGAACGGACGTGCCGCTCTCCGCCGCTGCATCGTGTTTCGCTGCTCTCGCCGCCCGGTTTCGTTACGCTTGCCGTAACGAGTTCCGTAGTCTTCGACTACGACCCGTTTTCTATCAATAGCTGCCTTTTTCAAGGCACTGTTGATAGAGTATTTCTTAACAGTTTAACGTCAAATAAAACGTTCGTCGATTGTTGTGGCCCCTTCTGGGTAAAACCACAGTTTCGTGGTCCTTGGTGGAAACCTCACGGTGTCAACGAAGCCAAGTGGGTGGTGCCCCAATCCACCAGCCTCGCCCCTTCAGGGTGAGGCAGTCAATTGGAATCGGGAGCTAGAATCTTGGCCTTGGGGGGTCTCCTAGTCAAGCCTAGCTTTGTAACTAATCCTTTTCTCAACAGCTTTGCATCTAGTACGGTTGGGTGTGTCAACCCCTTCGTACTAGAACCAGTCTGGGTGTCTCTACACCCAATTCACTTGACTGGTTAGGACCCCGTCCGCGCAATAAGATTAGCGACGGGTTACAAGCTTAGGGCTCACCTTAGGTACTCACCTCCCTGTCTTCACCCGACAGGGAGGGTAGGATCCACTCACCCCCGGGCATTCCCACCCGGGGCTAGGTTCTCGTTAGGATCCCTAGGGTTTCACGCCCCTATGCAAATTCTTCTCCCGGCCCCTTCCCTCCGATAGAGCCACCATGGCGGATGCCGTAATATTGGCATTCGTCAAGGAGGTTCTCTTCAAAGATGAATCGTTTATCGCCAAATATGGCGCCCATCTAATTGGTTTCCGGAAGCCAACCCTCCCGAACGTCAATGTCGAAGATTTTTGCGACTTTTTCGATTGCCCGTCGCCGCCGCCTACGGCCGACAAAGGCTCAGCCCCCTCCGTCGCGGCTAATCCCCTGCCGGCGCCATTGTCCGTCCCAACAATGGATTCCGCCAAACCCACTAAGCCCTCTGTCACTTCTCCGACTAAGGTCGCCGCAGCCCCCCTTTCGGTACCTATTGTGCCAGCCCCTATTGTCTCTCAGACAATAGACGCCTCCCAACCCGAGGACATGGATACGTCCGTTCCTCAGCCAGACTCGGATGATGCACTATCCGCCTCTTCCTCCTCCGAAGACGACTACGAAGTCGTCGGAAAGGGAGGCAAGAGAAAGAAGGGCTCATCCTCCCACTCCAGCATAGCCAAAAAGCCAGTAGCGGCTCCCCTGTCCCCCCGCCCCCCCACCCCGCCCCCCGCCGCCTCCCCCGCCGCTTCTCAGGCCGCCCCCACCTCTCAGACCGCCCCCACTTCTCAGGCCGCCCCCACCTCTCAGGCCGCCCCCACTTCTAGCCCTAGTGCTATCCCTCCCGCTGCTAAGAAGCAACGGCCCCCACCCCCGGTTTACATTCAGGAGAAGTCCAAATGGACCGAGATCTCTAAAATGTGTGTTGATCGCAAGATCAACTACACCAACGCCCGATCTACCCAACAGGGTATCAAAGTAACGGTTCCCTCGTCCTCGGACTACAGGGAATTTACCCGACTCCTCCAAGCAAGGAACTACTCGTTCCATACCTACTCCCTTCCGGAGGAAGCTCCCACCCGCGTCATCATTAGGCGCATCCCCAAAGAAATCTCCACCGAGGAGATCAAAGAAGACCTTGCTTCACAAGGCATTCCCGTTTCAGCCGTCCATCGCTTACACAGAGCGAAAAAAGGCTTAGTCTACGACATGGTCCTTGTCGTATGCGACCCCACTGACGGTCACCATCCCATTTTTAAGGTTAGGTCAGTCTGTTCCCTCTCGGGAATCTCCATCGAAAAGCCCCGAAAGTCCAACCTCATTGGACAATGCCATAGGTGCCAATTATACGGCCACTCACAGTCCCACTGTTACGCGACGCCTAGATGCGTCAAGTGTCTAGGCGATCACGGAACAGCTGAATGTTCCCGCCCCAAGGACCGCACTCTGTGCACAGAGCCACCGAGCTGCGTTCTTTGCGGCCAATCCGGGCACCCGGCTAACTACCGGGGCTGCCCTAAAGCCCCGAAAGCCCCCTCCTCTAAACTGGCGAAGCGCGCAAGCGATCGTCAGCACAGAGAAAGTCCTTCTTCTGTGAAGATTCCATCTTCACAAATGCCCGATAGGCTCAGTCCCCAGCGACCCTCTCCTTGGGCAAACCTCTTCCACCAGAAAGCTCCCGCAGCTTCGGTGCCCGCCCAACCCCCGACCCCCCCAGCTCTGATGGCAATCCCCGTCCCACCACCAGCAGTAGCCCCTTCAGTCCCCTCGGCCCCAGTTGCCGCTCCAGTAGTCTACCCCACTACCGCTGCCCCGCGCCCCAGTAGGTTCACTCAATCCCCCGTCTCCGGCCCTCAGCCCAGCAGCATGGAGGTTATAATCGGTGCTTATGCATCGTTTATCGCCCCAGCTAACGCGATGGCAGCGGAAATTCAAGCCTGCAATGGCAATCCCCGGCGTATTGCCGAGATTTTCAATGCGTATCCCGAGATTACGCAAGTCCTGCAAACCCTAAAATTCTAGCTACTCCAATGGATATACAAAGAATAGGTGTTACCAAACCCCGATCCCTTAAAATAGGTTTCTTCAATGCCAACGGCATTTCTGGCCAGCGTGATGAGATCGCCACTTTCCTCCGCGACCATCAACTAGACGTCCTTTTAGTCCAGGAAACCTTCCTGAAGCCCCATCACCGTAACCCGAACATTGCCAACTTTAAAATAGTTCGCAATGACAGGTCTCGGTGTCACAAGGGTGGTACCCTTATCTACTTCAAAAAGTCCCTTCACTGCTCCCCTATAGACCCTCCTCCTCTCCTATCTCACCTGGAGGTCTCTATCTGTCGGCTTGGCATGACCGGCCACCAATCCTTATTAATCATCTCGGCTTATATCCCGCCCACGGCTGGTGCAGAGGATCCCATCTCTCTCACCAAAGACTTCACTGCCCTCTTCGGTATGAGTGACTCCGTCATCATGGCGGGGGATCTCAATGCCAAACATCCCGCCTGGAACAGTAGCACGACTTCTACCAGAGGTAGAATCCTGTTCAACCTAGGCGCCTCCCTTAACTTCGATGTCATCGCTCCGATGCATCCCACTCACTATCCCGGTGATCCCACCCATCTTCCTGACGTGCTCGACGTAGCGCTACTCAAGAATGTAAACCTCCGTTTGCAATCTATCGAGACGCACCAAGAGCTCAACTCCGACCACCGTCCCGTCACTATTCACCTAGCCCCCTATTCGGGCCCCCGTGATCCCAACCAGCCCCCTCCGACCAAGCTAGTAACCGACTGGAGGAAAGTAAGCGAAAGACTGAAATCCACCACGTCACCTCACTTAGACTCTATTCCCGAGCAAATTGTCTCAGTTGCGGACACAACGGGAGCGATCGCCTCGTTTACAGATCACGTTCAATCCGTATTGACGGATTGCTCACGGGAAGTGCCAGTGATGGAAGACCATCGCTGGAAATTACCCGCTGACGTACGTGATCTGATAACCGAGAAGAACGCGTCCATTCGTGCCTACGACTCTTTTCCCTGTGACGCGAACAAAGCCCATATGCGCCATTTACAGCGTGCTGTAAAGAAACGCATAGCGGAGCTGCGTTCCGAGGGATGGGCCAAGTTGCTCGGCGAACTAGAGCCCAATCACTTAGCCTTCTGGCAGCTTCAGAGGAAGCTTCGCTCCCCCGAAGAGGCCACTGTACCTCCTCTCATACGCCCCGACAAGTCCGTAGCTTTTGACAACCCCGACAAAGCCGAATGCCTCGCCGCCAGCTTAGAGTCCCAGTGCTCCCCCAGCTCTCAACTAGTAGATCAAGCGCACATCGATAAGGTGAACGCTGAGGTCGAACGTAGAGCCTCCCTACCACCAGTCGAAGACCCTGATGATCCTCTGCCTCCCGTCACTCCTGACGAAGTGCAAGACATCGTTAAAGGGCTCGAAACTCGCAAAGCCCCCGGTTCGGACGGTATCACCAATAGGGTGTACAAACTCCTCCCCGCTCCACTCATTCTACTCATGACCGCCATCTTCAATGGCGCTCTGAGCAACAACATCTTCCCCCAAGCGTGGAAAGAAGCCACGGTCATCGGTATCCCAAAGCCAGGCAAGCCCAAGTCTGAGCCCTCCAGTTACCGCCCCATCAGTCTGCTCAATGTCTTTGGCAAAATCTACGAGAGGCTTATTTATAAGCGTCTCAAGGACTACGCCGAAGCAAAGAGCCTTATCCCTAACGAGCAGTTTGGTTTTCGGACTAAACACTCATGCATCCATCAGGTCCACCGCATCGTTGAGCACATCAGCGCTGCCTTTCAGCGCGGTGCGTCAACGGGCGCTCTGTTCTTTGACATAGCGAAAGCATTCGACAAAGTCTGGCACAATGGCTTATTATATAAGCTCTACCTTCTCGGTGTGCCAGACCGTCTCGTACTCATCCTTCGAGACTTTCTGTCGGATCGCACTTTCCGCTACCGCATCGAGGGTGCTCTCTCCCCCCCCCACCCGATCCGTGCCGGAGTCCCCCAGGGCTCCGTAGTATCCCCCCTCATTTTCACCCTGTTCACCAGTGACATCCCCAAAAGTAATTCGGCACAGTTGGCTCTCTTCGCCGACGACACTGCCGTTTACTGCTCAGGTCCCAATCAGGGCTCTATCGCTCGCAAGCTCCAAACCTCCGCAAACGCCTTAGGCGATTGGTTCCGGAAATGGAGAATCGAGGTCAATCCCGACAAGAGTCAGGCGGTACTTTTCTCAAAGCCGCGTAAATTCACCCCCCTCCCCAGCCCGATCTCTATGTATGGCAAGCCGATCCCTTGGGGTAAGCAAGCCAAGTACCTAGGTGTCATTCTCGATCACCGTCTCAACTTCAAAGAGCACATAAAGACGGCGCGTTCGCGCGCCGCTTTCGCTCTCGGTAGGCTCCACTCCTTATTGACCGCCCGCAGCAAACTGTCCCTCAGGTGCAAATTGCGCCTCTACACCGCGGTCATCCGTCCCATCATGACGTACGCGTGCGTAATCTTCGCGCACGCCAACCCTCGCTTCCTGCATAAAATGCAGACCCTCCAAAACCGTTTCCTTAGAAAGGTCACGGGTGCCCCCTTCTATGTCCGAAACGTGAATCTTCACGTCGATCTTAAACTCCCCACCGTCCAGCAGTTCATGAAGCGCCTCTCCAAGCGCTACTTCGATTCTGCTATTAAGCATCCCAATCCCCTGATTGCGGCGGCCTCCCGTTACACTCCCTCCCGTATAAGTAGGATTCGCCGACCAAGGCATACCCTCACCACCCCCGACGACGCCACTACTCTCCTCCAGGAGAGTAGTAAATCTACCAGTACTCTCAAGAAGTACAAGTCCCGACATCCGTCGTTCCGTCCTCGCCGTCGAGGCCCGTCGCGACACCCCGTACCATGTCCACCCCGACCCTTGCTCGAGCCAGCCCGCGCCGCTGAGCCTGTAGCTTTAAATTCGTCCCAATTAAATAATTCCGATCCAGCCTGTCCCTTGCTGTCCTCTCCCAGCGACGCCCTAAGCCGAGGTCCGAACCCCCCGGGGGGGTGCCCTTAGCGTGTAGTCGCTTAGTTTTTAAGTTTTTATGCCCTGGCTGGAGGCCCAATTTATTGTGGCATCCACAGGAAATTCCGGTTGAGCAGTCGACAACCCCTATGGTTGAACTGCGAGATGCCATTTTTCAAAAAAAAAAAAAAAAAAAAGTGGTCTGGCATTCCGAATCCAGCAGTGTAAGCAGTAACAACAAGAAGAAGAAAATAAATAGAAGAAGTCAAGAAATCAGTGTTGTCATTTACTCCTCCTGCTACCACTGAACACTCTCCAGTTAGCATCCCGCCAGCAAACCCGCTCCACCAAACACGAGCAACAACATTGGTCCTTCAGAAGCCGGATCGGGTTAAAGAAGATGCGTTCTACAAGAGCAACAGCAGGGCGTTCGAAGACTACGGAAGATAGTACATCATCATCAGACTGGAGTATGAATACGCCAAGTGAAACTGCAAGCGAGTCGACTACGGGCACGTCAACTACGAGTCGATCAACACTCACGAAGAGGACGCCACCGCCCAGCTTACAAGAACAACCGCCACCCGCTTGTCAGCCTGAAGGTGCTGCTGGAAAAGAATCAACACAAGGGGAAGTGACTCATACCACCCCCCCGACCCGCACTATCGAAGCGTCAATTCCCGCTCGCCAAGAAGAGAGTCATCCACCGCCGCAGATTCAAGAAAGAAGCATCGCAGTAAAAACGCGTCTGAACAACGAAAGTGTACCAACGTCCAGAGAAGCGAGTCTGCAGCGGCCTCACCCCAATAAGACGACCCGCGAGCCAGCCACCCATTCGGTTCGCTCGTCGCATAGGAAGAAAGCAGAAGCGCAAGCAAGAATGACAATAGCACTAAGGGAATTAGAACTGGCAGAAGCACGATCAAAAGTCGCTCAAGCTGAACTCGAGCTTCTCGCAGCGGGTTCAGAAGAAGAAGAAGAAGAAGAAGAGCTGTATGAACAAACTCAAGAAGTCGAGCGATGGTTCATCCAATCCGGGGAAAAGCCCAAGGATCGAAGGCCGATTGAGACAGAAGAAAGGAAGAGCGACATCCAAGAGTTGGCCTCAGTCATACTTAAGCTATCAGAGAAGCCACGTGACAACGGTTCATCAAAGTATCTCGAACTCCCTCACTTCAACGGGTCCTGTGAAGAATGGTTACCCTTCAAGAGATCATACGAAGATACGGCCGCTTCCTTCAGTAACAATCAGAACCTAGCGCGCCTCAGAATAGCAATCCAAGGAAAAGCAAGAGAAGCCGTCCAAAGCCTGCTGTTCACCACTGAAGATCCACGAGACGTAATCAAGGGACTGGAAGCAAGATTCGGAAGACCTGGAGCGCTGGCATTAGCAGAACTAGAAAGAATGAAGAACCTGTCGAAAGTCGGCGAGAACCCGAGCGACATTTGTATATTTGCAAGCAAAGTAAAGAACGCCGTCGAGACAATCAAGGCCCTGAAGAAAGAACAATACCTCAGCTCTCCCGAGACACTGAGGATTATCGTCGACAAGATGCCAACATCCATGAAATTTCGTTGGTTCGCATACCATAGAAGCAGAAGAAACGAAGAAATTCAAGAGCTGCTACTCGTTGAAGCGTTCCTAGAAACAGAAGCCGACATGTGCGGGGACTTTGCTCCACCCGAAGTGTCCTCGGAGCAAAAGAAGGCGACAAGAAGACCCATACATTCGGTGCAAGAAGCGTCAAAAGAAAAGTCACAAGAAAAATACAAGAAGTCATGCCCATTTTGTGAAGAAGAGCATTTCGCAATAGAATGCAAGAAGTTCAAAGAAGCCGACATAAATGAAAAATGGGACATGATCAAGAAGGCAAAGATATGCTTCAAATGTCTTAAATTCAAGCACTCAAGAATCAACTGTAAAGCTCCAGTCTGCAAGCAGTGTAAGAGATGGCACCATACCATCCTGCACTCCGACAAGCCGCCGGTACCAGTAGGTAAAGAAGCAAACAAAGAAGACCAGGGAAACGCATCAGAAGAGAAGGTCGCCTCAATCCATAACGCAAAAGGAGAAGAGAAGGCATACCTGAAGATCATCCCGGTGGACCTCTACGGTCCAAAAGGTCAAGTTCGTGTACTAGCATTGTTGGATGAAGGGTCGACCGTCACGCTCTTGGACGCATCCGTCGCTGAGAAGATCGGAGTTGAAGGAAAGCCAGAAAAACTCACAATCGAAACAGTCGGCGGGAAGGTATTAAGAAAAGATAGTTCACAGAAGATCGAACTCAAAATAAAGGGGGCTCATAGAAGAGAAAAAAGAACTATCTCTGCAAGAACCATCGACGACCTGAAGCTGTCTGAACAATGCATAAACAAGGACACCGTGCAGAATTGTCAGCATCTAAGAGCAATTGAAAATCAACTCCTCTACGTCACCGAACGGCCCAAGCTGCTTATAGGCCAAGACAACTGGGGGCTGATAGTAACAAGAAGGCTGAAGAAGGGCAAACCATCCGATCCTGTAGCCTCACTCACCAACCTAGGGTGGGTGCTACATGGATGCGAAACAGGGGCAACTGCCTTAGTAAACTTCACTCACTACGGCAGATCGACCACTAACGAAGAAAGCATAGAAGAAATCGTCCGAGAACACTTCCAGTTGGAATCCCTTGGGATTCAAAATCGGTCGCCAACCAACGACAGCGACAGAAGAGCATTAGAAACCCTCGAGAAAACTACGAAGAAACTGTCAAGCGGCCAATATGAAACAGGACTCTTGTGGAAGAAAGAAGACGAAACCCTACCCAACAACTACAACCAAGCAATCCGTCGCCTCGTCAACATCGAAAAGAAATTGGATCAAGACCAAGAAGCTAAAGAGCACTATGAGAAGCAGATCCAGAATCTAATTGAAAAGGGGTACGCAGAGAAAGCTCCAGCAACTTCAAACAAAGGAAGAACATTCTACTTACCCCACTTCGCCGTCGTGCATCCAATCAAGAAGAAGCTGAGAATAGTGTTCGATGCAGCCGCCAAGTTCGAAGGGAAGAGCCTTAACGACGCCTTGCTCTCGGGCCCTGACCTTCTACAATCGCTGTTCGGCGTGCTACTACGCTTCAGAGAAGGACCCGTGGCTGTCATGGCTGACATCCAAGATATGTTTCTTCGAGTGAAGGTTAGAGAAGATGACCGAGACAGTCTCAGGTTCCTGTGGCGCGGAAGCCGAAGATCAGGCAAGCCCGAAGAGTACAGAATGTCGTCAATCATCTTCGGCGCAGCGTCATCACCAGCAACAGCGATATATGTAATGAACAAGAACGCAGAAGAATTTAAGAAGACCCATCCCGAAGCAGTGATAGCAATAAACAGAAACCATTACATGGACGACTATCTACAGAGCTTCGCGTCTACAGCTGAAGCAAAGAAGATATCAAAAGAAGTTAAAGAGATTCACGCAAGAGCAAACTTTCATCTGAAGGGATGGGCCAGTAACAATTCGGGGGTACTATCAGAAGTAGAAGACACAAATAAAGAAGATTCCCTGCAACTCACGAAAGAAGAGAAGACTCTAGGGCTAAGATGGCTGGTAAGAGAAGACGCACTGGCCTTCAATGTGGGGCTACGCAACACATCAAAAGACCTTCAAGACGGTAGCAGAACTCCAACGAAGAGGGAGGTCACGAGCGCAGTGATGTCTACATTTGATCCAATGGGTTTTGCAACACCAGTCTTAATACAAGGGAAGAAGCTAATCCAAGACATTTGGCGAACGAAAATAGACTGGGACGAAGAAATTAACGAGCCACAAAAGGAAGCCTGGATGAACTACTTAGAAGAAGTATCAGCATTAGAAAGACTAAAGATTCCAAGGTGCATCTCACCCCGCGGCAGAAAAGGACAGCTGCACACGTTCACTGATGCAAGTGAAGAAGCCTACGCGGCGGTAGTCTACTGGAGGACAGTCGAGCCCGGAGGAAAGGTCCATATCTCCATGATCGCCGGCAAAGCAAGAGTGACGCCAACAAAACCAGTATCAATTCCGAGGCTAGAGCTTCAAGCGGCACTGCTTGGCAGCAGGCTAGCTGCCACGGTCGAAGAGGAGTCAGAGCTCGAAATATTAAAGAAGATTTACTGGACCGACTCTAGCACAGTACTACAGTGGATCAAGGCGGAACCGAGGAAGTTCAAAACCTTCGTAGCCAACCGGCTAGCAGAAATCGAAGAAAAGTCCAAGCCAGAAGACTGGAGATGGGTACCGACAAAAGAAAACCCAGCAGACGACGCCACGAGGGGAACCCCAAACGAATTCGACCACAACGCCAGGTGGTTCAGAGGCCCGTCATTTCTCCGTCAACCAGAAGAAGAGTGGCCATTTCACGACTTCAAGCCAGAGAGTATTATGCCAGAAGAAAAGAACAAGCAAAAGGCAATGACGATAACAGCTGCAGAGGACGTCCTCCTGGATCCAGAAAGGTTCTCAAGCTGGGAACGACTACTGCGCACTACAGCCAGAGTGGTCGCCTTCACGTACCATTTACTGAAGGCCCGCAAAGCAACCACCACCGCCACGCACCGGAGGGACGAGTCCTGGAAACCTCAGAAGAAAACCCAGAAGAAAGACACACGAACGTCAACCCAATTAGCCAACAGAAACAAGCGACAGTACCTACCTCTGGAAGAAGAACACTTAAAGAAGGCCGAAGAGTTATTAATGAAGATGAGCCAAAACGATAGTTTCGCCTCGGAAATAAAGAAGCTGAAGTCAGAAAAACCCTTAGAAAGCACGAGTCGGCTCAAGAAGATCGACGTCTATATGGGGGACGACGGAATTATCAAACTAAGAAGCAGGACAATGAAATTCCGCGACAAGAGCGAGAGGAGAATGAACCCCATCATCCTAGACGGAAAGCAGAGAATAACACGTCTCCTCATACAGCATTACCACAAGAAGTTCCTTCACGGAAATACTGCCACCGTGATGAATGAGATCCGGCAAAAGTATTGGATCCTGGGCTTAAGAGCGACTCTGAAGGCAGTTGCACACAGCTGTCAATGGTGCAAGGCAAAGAAGAGCTTACCAGAGATACCTCCGACGGGAGACCTGCCAAGCGAAAGGCTACAGCATCATCAGTTCCCGTTCTCTTGCACGGCCGTAGACTACTTCGGGCCGATGCAAGTCACTATCGGGAGAAGAGCAGAGAAGCGCTGGGGGGCATTGTTCACCTGCCTCACCACTCGAGCCGTACATCTAGAGTTAGTGCCCTCTCTTAGCACTAGCTCGATGATTATGGCACTTCGACGAATGGTAGCCAGAAGAGGAACCCCAAAAACCATATTCAGCGATAACGGGACGAACTTTATTGGGGCGAAAAGGGAGCTGGAAGAAGCCGCACAAGAGAAGGGCTTCAAGTGGAAGTTTATTCCCCCAGGCACTCCAAACATGGGAGGCGCCTGGGAGAGACTCGTGCGCACAGTCAAAACAGCGTTGGCAGCGGTTCTCAACGAAAGGAGCCCACCCGAAGAAGTGCTCCATACACTAATGACCGAGGTCGAACACATCGTCAATTCCAGACCTCTCACCCCAGTCAGCATGGATCCAGAAGATGAAGAGGGTCTGACACCGAACCATTTCCTACTGGGGAGATCGTGCGGAGCAATGGCGCCAGGAGAATTCGACGACACAGAACTAATCGGGAAGGCAAATTGGAGAACCGCCCAAAGACTTGCAGACCACTTCTGGAAAAGGTGGATCAAAGAGTACCTACCACTCTTAATGCCAAGAAAACTTGAAGGGAAAGAAAACAAAGACCCAAGAGAAGGAGATATCGTCCTAATAGTGGACGCTACACTGCCAAGAAATTCATGGCCTCGCGGAGAAGTCATCAAGACATATCCTGGACCGGACGGCAGAACCAGAGTGCTGGACGTGCGGACGTCGGGAGGTATACTTCGCCGCCCAACTCGACGAGTCATCGTGCTGGTTCCTGCGGCATCGTCGTCGCTTCCAGAAGAGGCAGTGCTGCGCACCGTGGGGGAGAATGTTAGCGACGATACGTAATTTGTCATTTCCTATTTTTCTTTGCTAATTAGTTTAATTAACTTTACTTTCATTGTGATATTTTACTTAAGATTTTATTGTTAAAGTGTTGTACATTCCAGCCACTAGAGGCGCCACTAGTATCATATTGAATACGTAAGCTTAAGTGCTAGAGAACTTTACCGTAAGGAGAACCGTTTTTGTAATTTCATTATTTTAAGGTGTTAATTAAGGATTTCAAGGCTGATTTTTGTGTAAACATTAAAGATTTATTAGTTCTAAGGTTAGAAAATAAGAAAACAATGTAAAGAGTGTCCTACCACCGAAAAAAGCCATAATTTAAGTTTCCCATACAAAAGGGCACCCGCGCTCTGATTGGTCAGGGGGCGGGGCATTAGTGCCGTGCGCAAAACTGAAGGGCCCTGATTGGTCAGAGCCTTACGAATTTACCTATAAAAAGGGGGCATTTTCGGTGGTCTGGCATTCCGAATCCAGCAGTGTAAGCAGTAACAACAAGAAGAAGAAAATAAATAGAAGAAGTCAAGAAATCAGTGTTGTCATTTACTCCTCCTGCTACCACTGAACACTCTCCAGTTAGCATCCCGCCAGCAAACCCGCTCCACCAAACACGAGCAACAACAGTGGTATTACAAGTTGTCAATGAATGGTCCGGTGTGACATTGGTTGGTGTTTGACAATGCTCACAGTTGGTTTTCTGTGAGTTTACCAGCTCATTCATTGCCAACACATATTCCCTCATTAGGTCTTCAGAGGTATTATATTTGTTGGTCATTGAACTAAGTTTCTCCTGTAGATGGTCAAGTTCAGATTGCAAGGTCTCTGTGTCAATGTTGTACTTCCTAGTACTCTGCTCCAAATTATAAGAATACATGTCTAATTGTTTAATTAAATTCAACCTTTCTCTATTCAATTTAACGTTTTTGATAAAGAACTTTTGTCTTTTTACCATTTTTTGTGTTTTAACAATGTATTTATTAATTTTAATGTATTTTTTAAGTTTATTTTTACTACTTACTACCCTCATTGAATTATATGATTTTGATTCATCATCAGCTGTCAAATCCATAGTGTATGTGGGGTTTATGGTAGAAACCATTGACGGGGCAATAGGCATCAACTCATTGAACAGACTTTGGTTCAGCGAGGCGGTGATGTTAAGATTGGTCGTCTCAAGTTGTGTTATTTGACTTTGAGCCTCATGTAGCTGCTGTTGTAATATATGTTTATGACTAAGAGCTTGTTCATACTCTGTGCTACACTGGCTGAACCCGTCCACAACAAGTTGAAGTCTATCCCGTTCTTCTATGGCATCAGTGTATTGATTATATATCTGAGCCATTTCAATTTTTAACTTCCTATTCTTTTCATGGGCATCAAAGAGCACCCTTTCATTGTCATCTATTTCCTTAATTAGTTGGTCACAGGACTCCTTTGACGCCTTTAAGGCGCTCAAAGCCTCATTGAGTTTGGACTCTCCGAGGCGAGCACGGGCGCTGCGAGTCATAATCATGATTAAAACTAGTAAGGAAGCGACAAGAAATTAGAAGAGAGAAGGTAGTTGTGGCAGCAGTAGAGAAGATGATTAGTTTAAAAGGAAAAATGAAATTTTGATGTAATTCTAAGGAGTTCTGTCACCAAACCAATGCAAGGTTATGTTTACGTTCAAAGGTCATTGGCATCAATAAGAAGCCTTACTAGAAATGAACAAACTAATTGCTGGTTTAATTGTAGTACGTAAACAAACTAATAGCAAGTAAAATATAGAGTATTGTACCTGATATCAAGATGACAATGCAAAATTCACTTACGCCGGTAACTGTCACCGATTTACATAGAAATATTTACACTTAATTTGCACTAGCTATTTGAATCTAACACAATATACACATTATTATCCTATTTACTTGAGGAGTAGTTGGAAATAGGCCTAAAAAACAACGAAATTTAATATTTAAGATTAAAATTACAAGAACAAATTTTTAACAGCTGTTAGCTGTAGTGTTGCCACAGGAAAAAAAAAAAAAAAAAAAAAAAAAAAAAAAAAAAAAAAAAAAAAAAATTCGGGTCGCAAAATATATGACCAAGTATGTGTATAGAGGTAGATGAAATACAATTGTCTGTCTATGTTGGGGTTTATCTCGGATGAAGCGACTGTCTGTGTCTCATTAGGGTTAGTTCTGTAATCCGTGGTGGTTTATTAACTGAAAAAGAAATGGAACACTTTGTCACAGGGTCAGTGTTAAAGTCAGACTTCGAATAAACATGTTCCAGATCTTACCAATATACAAACTATGTCCTTCAAATTCGTGTTACGTTGTATTATAACTTTATAAGGTACAACCTATCTTTGCAAAAATATCATATTTTTTGTTCTTCTGTCTGTGCTTATGTTCTGCTCTTATAAGATTATACCATAGTGCCATAGTAACCAAAGTTTGCAATGGTTAGGACCATTGCAAAATTTGGCTTTGTTTTACGAATATCTACAGTCTTCCTAGAATTAAAGAAACACAGCGGGGTAACACACTTAAGGCGACTACATGACCTAAAGCGCGGTATTTGTCGGACTGCATAGAAAATAACTCTTGCTTTTCTATGCAATCCGACAAAGACCGCGCTTTAGGTCATGTAGTCGCCTGCGCGATAACACAACGCCGGTAATTTATTGCAAAATATGAAGCAATTATCTATTTACAAAAAATCTATTGTTTGGACTAATAAATTAAAACATACTTTAGTATGTTGCTTGTAGAATAGTCTGACAAAAAATCATAATGATTGTATGTAAGTATATTAGTATGGTTTTTATTGTAAAAAGAACGTTTTTAGAGATTATGATTTTTTTCTATCGTATCAAATTAGTTGTATTATGTTTTCAACACACTATCTACCTAGCATATATCCTGAAGCATATCATATCTTTTTCTGATTTTGTTTACTGGAGTCGATCATATATACCTACTTTTATTGTTACTAAAACTTGCGTTTTTTGCGTTTAGGTCCTGTAAGCCCCTTAAGAAAAAAAAGCAAAATATTTCACTTTGTTGTCGAGCAGACGAAATTTTCTTTCATTCTGTTTCTATAATACTCTTATCTCATAATTTGATTTAAAAGTTCTTAAATTGTATTTACAAGATTTAGTAGCGCTGGACTAATCTGCCGTGAGCTTTGAAACACATGAAATCATAGAATTTTAATCCTACCAAAAGAAAATTAATCGTCAATTGCTATTATTGCGAATACTAACAATATATATGTGCATATAATACAGTTAATCAATAGATATAAAATACCTCTAATGCTATATAACTTTACTGAGTTATCCTTGTTTATATTTTGCCTCGGATCGGGTTTGCTGACACTTCAGCTTAGCATAATCAGCCTATAATGTTCCCAATGCTAAGATATACTTGCCAGTGGCGGAAGATTTTCATGGAAAAATTGCTGAAAATTCATAAACATAAGTACCATCTTTACAAAAGGGTGCTGAAAGGAACCCTTTTTACGAAAACTTGTATAGTTTCTTTTTACAATCGATAATTCTAAAATGTTCTAATTTTATGTTCACAGGATAGAGGGTCGGAGCAGATTCCAAACGACTGTCACCTGAGCTATCTACTCTATGCATCATAGCGGTATCTAACAAGTGCACCTTTTTGATTTGAGGAAACCTTTTTGATTTGAGGTTACGAATATAAGTACAATCAGCAGAAAATTATCTTTATGTTTTTCTCCATTCCCAGGTCACGAATAAAATAAAGTCAACGCGCCACGTCAGTGGCCAACAGATTCCACTGTAAAGTTACTTTAGCTTACAATAGCAATCATACACTTTGTAATATGGAAATGTAAGATATAAATATAAGAGAGATATCTCCCGATTAAATATAACTTTTATGAGGATGGGATAAACAAGAATTTCAGTTCAGCAGTTTTGTGTAGCAAACAAGTTAATTTTAACATAAAAAGTTGGTTTTAGAATCCCGAACAAAACACTAATCAGGTGCATAATATTCCGCATGTACGCACAACACTTCACGTAGAGTGACACAAAAGGAGACATTATAAAGCGAGCACTTAAAAGACACTTAAAAAAGGTCTAAAGCTTCGACGTGGCTTTCGTACAAGCTCTAGTGTGAACACAGTTTCATTGAACCGTTCGCAGTTCGAGTGCCATCTACGACCTACCTTTCGACATAACAATCTTTCACAATCTGTTGACAGAAACCTCGAAGGCCTCTGAGGAGTTATGAAAAAGTAATAATTAAAGAAATACGATTGCAAGAAAGAATCTTGTTCGTTGCTTCGTGGGGTCGAAATTGAAAATTTGGAAGTGGAATCTTAAGTCGAAAGCCCTCGTTCTCAACTTTTTACTGACGTAACACTCCATACTGTGAATCGTGTAGCACGCACTGACATGTATCAACATGCTCTTTCAGCGCTTCAAGTACGTTTCTCAAGCTAACCTAACACTAAACGAGAAAGGAGATTTTCTGTGGACCTATGCAAAATGGTACTCTCTGAAAAGATTTTACGAAGAGTAAAACTTTGAACAGCTATGCCTTTATTTATTTAAGTTAACTCTTTTAGCGTTGTCTCTTATTACCGACTTCAAAAAAAAGGAGGTTATCAATTCGACACGTATGTATGTAATATTATTGGAATTGCATTATATTCACATATGACAATCTATTAGGGCTTCCAAACAAATATACATTTATAGACGTATGTATATATGTTTGTCCACGCATATCTCCGTAACTATTAATCGGATCGTGACTATTCTTTTTTTATTGGCTTACATTTACTTCAACTTAGGGAACAGTGTACCTAAGTTTCATCAAAATCGATTCAGTAATTTTCAACATATGGACTAAGACGTGAAAGTGTGACGGCCTGGCTTATTGATACGAGCTACGGGTGTAGTGTCAAAGGGAAAACATCTCAAAACCTTGGTCAAATACTAGTGCAAAAACTAAAAATTACGAAATAAAAAGTAATTAAAAAAAAAATTAAACCGACTTCAAAAGGAAATTAACTCAAAATTATGAAATAACTTTAATTTCGGAAGTCGGTGGCAAAAAACTAAAACTAAAATACAGATCCCAAGACACCGACTTCCGAAATTAAAGTTATTTCATAATTTTGAGTTAATTTCTTTTTGAAGTCGGTTTAATTTTTTTTTAAATTACTTTTTTTTTAACCAAGTACTTACTAAGTGTCAAGGTGGAATTAAGCAAAAAAGGATCTATTTTGAATGAAAGGAAATTAGGTCTTAACAATAAGCCTTCATTTAACAAAATGTGAAACCTGAAAAGTTTTCTTTAACAATACGGCTGGAATATGAAGTTAGCGGTGCCCTGACGAGCTCATACACTTTTCAAATGAAATTACTTCACTAAAACTATTAAGGTACTCTGTCTTGTGTTCGTGGATACTTTGTAAACTTGTAAAATGATTGACGGAAAATTATGTATGTAACTCGCTTATTTCTTGTATATTTTGCTTATATAACGACTGCGATATTATGTTTTTTTACCAATGGTAAACTATTTTTGTCTGCTAGCTATGGTTTAAAATAATTTCAAGTCTACTTTAGTTAGGTTAGTGCTGAAAACACAAACCCGCATGCAGCCTTACATTTTACATTTTCTTTCAAATTTGGATTAGTTGAAAGTAAAGAGCATAATGTGAAGACATGTAACAAAGGACGTAATAGTCATTGTTGGTGATTTTCCAATTGATACACTATTATCTATATCAAACATTATATTGTCATATTTTTAAGACAATTTCCGTCTTATTGTTGTACTCGTACTATACGATTCTTATTAAAATTTATTGCATAACATGACACCACAATCTAAATACCTATCTCATTAAACAAACTTCAGGCAGATAAATTGTTTGACAGTCCCTTATAATTGAATTCTTTTGGCACAGAAAGACGTTCGCAGTGGTGTAACTTTCACGGAACCTGTAATGCCTGAAATTCGGGGGGTCGCATTTATTTCTGTCTCACTACAGATGTAGCTCCGGGTCTCATTCGAAGGGTTTAAAACTTACGACACACAGTTGTGAAACCGTTGAACTGAACCATTTACTGACTTGGTTGACTGCCAACAGTTTGGTGTCTATATTTACTGTTTCGGAAATGATTCGGGAGTCTTGAAACGTCGGTCGCTTGAATCGCTCTGCAGCAAATATTATGTGACTTCAGAGAAACTAGTCAAGCAAATGTGGAAATCTCCGAACTCGATCCCTTGTGACTAGTATGTAGCAGGCAGATGTAGTTTAATAGTTAAGCGCTAAAGTTTAATAACTAAATTTCCCACACTCAACCTAATATTTTCTAATACAAGACCTATAAAGGTTGGCGCCAAACTAGTGTCACCATCCGTTGCCATATTTTATGCAAAATAAAGATATGCTATTCCAAATTCCAAAATAAAAGTCAGTAGCAGAAATTATGTCTGGTTTACGCTTTGCTGGGCCAAATCAGATTAGAGACACATATTTTCTAATGGACACCCCATTAGAAAAAATAAGTGTCTGATTGAACCTCAAATTGCGGTTGGATAAAAAGGTTAATACCCGATTAAGGAGGGATGCATGAAGAAGCCTTCTCGTGTAGCGCACTTTGTTCCGCCAGTTACTCAACTGAACCGAGCGGTCGGCGCATCCTGAACAGCCACACCCAACACCTTATTTGACTGGCCAATTCGTCCCTTGCGGTGGTAGAGCTAACGCCCGAAACGTTAAAGTTTACTGTCATGACGGTAACATTTTGCCTCGAGCTTTTAACTGTTTTCGGATTAGTAAAAATTACTGTTTTGAACGTAAGGCTCTTATGGAACTGTTTAAAGCAGTTCAGAATAATGTTTTTTCATTTTTATTTACTGCTTATTTGTTTCAGTGTACTCATCATTCTCCTGCTCTTGCTCCAATTTATTTGGGGTCGGCGCAATGTGTCTTTTTCTTCAATACTCCTCTATTAATCATCATCTTGGTAGTCACCCCTTTCTAGCCATAGGTACTATCTTTCACACAATCCATCCATCGTTTCTTTGGTCTTCCCCTACTCTTATAGCCATTCACATTCGTACTCAAAACTTTTCTCACGACATTTTCCTCTTTCCTCCGCATCACATACCTACTCTGACAACCAATTTCCACACAACTTTTCGGTCGCCAGTGCCACTCTCAGACTTCCTCATAAGTTGAGTACATAAGAGG